>JAJTUV010000688.1:0-1325000 GCA_021653895.1 Mastomys natalensis
TTCTCCAAAAAGCCACATTCCAGAAAGAGAAGCCAGGGATGTGTTTGGTGTGGGGGAAGGTGGTGCCTCTGTGGCCCCATGCTGAGGCATCCTTTCTTTCTGAGGGACTGTAGGAATTCGGTTAAGCTTAAAAATTAACTGTCCTGGGACACATCCCAGGAGGAGCACATTCCTTAGTTAGAGGACACCTACCTGCTGGATTAACATTCAGAAGAGGAAGGGAGAGGCTGATTAACATTCCTCAGACCATGGTGGTGGGGGGGTGGGGGGGTGGAAGGGGAGGGAACCCACTTGTGGATAAGGAAGGCCCAGAGACTACATTCCTGCAGGATGGACCAACCCTTGCCACTTACAGACAAGGGAGGTCCTTGCCACCTAATTCCCCAAAGACCAATCAGTTTAAAAGTCACACTGTTCTACCAATCATATTGTGCCTAGTCACTGTTTCTCTAGTCCACCCATTGAACTGTATAAAAACTACTCTTAGCTTTAACTTGGGATTCTTCTTGCCTGTGTATGTGGGAACCCCAGTACACAGGTTATTATTGTTAGTATTCTGTCTAAACTCCATTTCCACAGTTACCTGGCAACAGGATGGAAACCAATGGTGGAATGATGGCTGTCTCAGCGGGCCCATGCTGAGGCATCTCTTCCCCGAGGGACCAGCCACATGACAGTAGAGCATAGAATAGAGTTTATTCAGGGCATGGGGAGGGGAGCCAGGAGGGTAGGAGAGAGAGAGAGAGAGAGAGAGAGAGAGAGAGAGAGCAGAGAGGTAGAGGCCGGCCACGACCACGTGGAGAGATGGGGAGGGGATGGGAGGAGTGATCAGAGAAAACCTGCAGGCAGAGAGATCAAAGGAGCAAGAGAGAGAGGAAGGGCCAAGCAGCTCCTTTTATAGTGGGCAGGCCTACCTGGCTATTGCCAGGTAACTGTGGAGGTAGAGTTTAGACAGAATACTAACAATTATCATTAAACCTCATGTTTTTTTCAGTGAATCCCCTGTCTGTGTGTGTTTCTGCGGGAGCCCTGGTTTGGATCTGAGAGTCCAACAGGACCAGCCACAGGACGGTATAGTATAGAATAGAGTTTATTCAGGGATGGGGGGAGGGCTTGAGAGAAAGAGAGAGAGGAAAGAGAGGGAGGAAGAGAGAGAGAGATAGAGAGAGAGAGAAGAGAGAGAGAGAGAGAAGGATGGCTATGAGCATGTGGAGGGGGGGATGGGGAGTGAGGGGGAGCCGGGGCAAGAGGAGGGTGCAAGAGGGCAAGAAGGAGGGGGACAAGCAGTCTCCATTCTAGTGAGTCAGGCATACCTGGGGAGGAGCCTAGACTAAATATCAGCCCTGTTTGCTTTTTAACATGATAATGTCAGAGAAGCATCCTTTCCCAAGCAAGAAAGTACAAGTATTTACATATAGAAAGCTAGTGATGGGCAATAGAAAGAACAATACCAAACATTCTGCCAGCACTTTAATTCTCGCTCTGCACAGCAAATGACAATTGAAAATACAGGGACACACCTACAGGCCGCTTGATGCCACCGCTGAGCTTGCTTCCTGGTTCATAGCTTGTCACAGGCTGTGTATGTAGTTCTGTGGTGCAAACAGAAGCAGCAGAGATTTCTGGAGCCCTTTCATAAGGGCTCTAATACCACTCAGAAGGCTCTGTTCTCAGGAACTGTTTGGGTTCCTGTACAAGGGGCTGAGGTGCATATTTTACATAACAAAGCTGACTTGACCTCCAGGATCTCCCAGCATCCCTCTGTCCCTACCTGGCATACCCTGCCCCCAACCCTGAACTCTCCAGCCCAAGGGTTGGGCTGCCCTTCCCATGAGTCTCTTCCCTGTATAATCCAGACACTTTGGTCTCAAAGTCTTTCTCTCTCTTCTCTCTTTTTTCTCCGCGCTGCACAATCCCTTTCTTCTCCGCTCCCCACCCCCCATCTCCCGCCCCATCATGACTCCCCTCGTCTCCATCCTGGGGGCCAGAGCAGCTTCACGATTAACCTGCCTTCAATATATTCTAATCTGGCTTGAATTGGCTCATTTCACCAGCAGAGAAATAACCCATCACTAACCATCTTGAAATGCTCCACCCCTAAACCCATCCCACTGAGGCATAGGGGCCAACATACGAACGTTAGTGGTACGGACACAGATCTTCAGTCCTTTGCCCTAAGGAAGTTTTAGGCAGAGGAAATAAGGTGTGAGAAGGGCTATCACACTTCATAATCACAGGAAGGAGAACAGTTCGATGTGGAACAAACAAAACCTGGAATCGAATTAGTGTGAATTTTCAGTTTACACTTTCCTGGCGAGGCTAGGAAGCTGCCGAGACGGGGTGATGCTTCTTCAAGCATTTTGGCCATGGGTTCATCTCTAGAAATGTTCTCAGGTGGGTGTGCAAGAGACAGCAGGGTAAGGGTAGAGAGAAAGAGCGGCATTGGTAAATTACTTTCTCTTCCTTGGAAACGGTGGTGGGATGCTTTATAGACAGGATTCCACCCTTTCCGCAGTGACCAGACAAAGTGGACTATGAAGAACAAACCAAGTTTGGTAACTTGCTGTCTTTGTTTCTTTTCCCATGCTGAGGCATCCCTAAGTTTACTCAGAGCATGTGGCGGGAAGTTGAGAAGGTAGTAGAGACAGAGAAAGGCAGAGAGAGAAAAAGAGTAGAGGAGTAGAGGCCGGCCATGAGCATGGAGGGGGGGTGCAAAAGGACAGAGCGAGAGCAAGAAGGCAAGAGAGAAGAGAGAGCAGAAGGGGCAAGCAGCCCCTTTTATAGTAAGTCAGGCACAACTGGCTGTTGCCAGGTAACTGTGGGGCAGAGCCTAGAGAAGATGCTAACAATGGTCCCCCCCCACCTTTTAGTGTTTGTCTTCCTAGCATTATTAACCTGATTAACATATTCATTGGAGGCACACCCAAAGTTCAAATAATCCCTTAGCTGAATACCTGGAGGTTAAACTCCCAAGTGGTTCTTGATTCTGTCAAATTGACAGTTAACACATCACATTTGCCTAAGTCTCAGAGAAGCAATATGTCATCTTCACACACCACTTCATTTCATGATGGGTGCTAATTAATCTTTTGTCTGCAAAAAACAGAGATTTGTGAGCCAGTTAAGGTCAAACCGCTCTGTGGGGGTGACTTGGGCAAGCAAAGTGTCTTGCACATCCAATTTTGTAAACAGATATTAGGTTACCAATTAAGCAGTTCCACCTGAGCCAGTCTCTCTTGCTCCAACCCATAGCGGGCAGGGGAGACAGTGCCCTTGCTCAGAAAGCCTGGGAAGTCATGCTTTGAAACCATATTAAGATCATATGTGAATTGCTGTCAGCTTACCACAATGTTGGTCTGAAGTCCCAAAGTGAGTAGAATTGTCTGTCTCATAACAGATCAATTAAAAGAAAATAGTTGTATATAGTCCACCAGAATCTTTGACAAAGTAATACAAATTTTGTATTAGTTTACAAATAATCATTTAAACACTGTGCAACCTTCAAGTATCAGCCCTGAGAAGACCGGTGGTCCTGTGGGGTCACTTCCTATATTGAAAAAAAAAAATAACTCATTTCTTTGTTCTCTGCATAATGCCCAAGACGACTTTTGTGCTGATTCATGTTACTAAGCCTGGCACCCACCGAATGTTTACTGAATCCCTCCTCCTCTCAACAACTGCACCTTCATTATTTTTTTTTTCAGACATCACTAAAAACCAGAAATTCCTATTGGTGAGGACAGTTCTCATGAACCCTTCACTGATACAGGTAAACCATGGAGAGAATCTGCCTTCTACTAGATGTACTACCACTGGTCAATGCAGACCTACCAGACTAGCAGTTGGGAGCCCCATTTAAAACAAAAATAGACGGTGGGGGTGGCGTTGTGCATTCAATCTCTGAACTTGGGAGGCAGAGGCAGATCTACTGATCTATATGAGTGTCAGGCCAGCCTGGTCTACAAAGTGATTTTAGGTCAACCAGAAGAACAAAGTGAGACCCTGTGCCTAAGGCAATAATTAAACAAATAAATAAGTGAATAAAGAATAGAAATGAACTTGGTACTGATGCAATCTGTAATTCTAGCACTAAGAGCACTAAGAGGCTGAGAACAGTCTGAGTCTCAACCTGGGCTACAGGTTGAGATCCTGTCTCTTCAAAGTAGGTATCCATTTCTTTTCTCCTTTCTTTCTTTCTTTTTTTTTTTTTAAAGATTTTTAAATTTATTTTATGTATATGAGTACACTGTCACTGTCTTCAGACACACCAGAAGAGGGCTCAGATCCTCATTACAGATGATTGTGAGTCACCATGTGGTTGCTGGGAATTGAACTCAGGACCTCTGGAAGAGACAGTCAGTGCTCTTAACCACTGAGCCATCCTCCAGCCCAATATTCATTTCTAGTTTTCGCTAGTTTAAAAGTGTGTTTGTCTCTGGGTAAGCATGCTGGCTTTGTTCCTTCTTTCCCCTCTCTCTAATAACCTCATCATCTTTTTCAAAGTGGTGATCTCATTCATATATCCCAGATGTCTCAAACTCACTGCTTAGCCCAGGCTAGCCTCAAGCTTGTAATTCTCCTACTTCAGTTTCCTGAGCACTAAAATTAAATGTCTAGCATCACATTGGACAACCTGAGAAAAATTAAAATATAGCAACACACACACACACACACACACACATACATAGACACACTACACACTTCCAAGTGATTAGGACTCCATTCAAATCAATTAAGTCTAAATCAGAATTTGTGTCCTGAGAGTCTCACAGGTTTTTTTGTTGTTGATTTTTTAATATCTCAGTAGGGCAAGGTGGCATAAAGCTTTAATCCTAGTACCTGGAGACTGATGCAGGTGACTCTCTGTGAGTTCAAGACCAAGCTAGCCTACATACAGACACTGTCTCAAAACCAACCAACACCAACCAACCAACCAACCAATCAAAACTCCCAGTGTGTCTAATGTGCAACTGTAGAACCCTTTCTTTTTCTGTTCCTTACCTCAGGACCAGGACTAGCCGTCTATTTCTCCAGTCCTGGCATCCTCTCTGGCTACTGTGTTCTTAAGAGTTCCTGACTGGCTTAGTTGTTACTGATCGCAGATCACTGTCTTTAACCAAGTCTGGATTACCTACAGTTGGGAAGATTTACCTGCTCTGTCAGCAGGTGCTGGCGGTCTCAGCCCACCCCTCTAGGAGCCTGACTTCAGCCTGGCTTGCTCTTGCCCAGTTCTGTATTCTCCACGCAGCCATTATAGATCATCAGTGTTCTTTAATGCTCTTGAAATTAAACGAACGAAGCCTGGGACGGGTGGAGCTTGCCTGTCATCCAGATGGCAGATGGAGACAGGAGGATTAGGGGTTTAAGGCTCTAGGACGGTGTTTGTTTGCCTTCTTCCAAATTTAACCCCAGGTAGATGACATGGCATACACACAGTTGGGCCTTCTTGGGTGTCACCCGATAACCTAGGGCTTGTTATAGGCCTTCTGACATTTCTCCTGTTTCTGAACCTATGGGGAGGCCATCCATTTCTTACCCCAGTAACAGTGCACCCCAGTAACAGGGATGCACTCCAGATACTCCAGTAAGAAAGTCAGGAGGTCAGTTCTCAAGGCCTCCTCAAAGAGAGCTGGAGATGAACCCTTGTGTAGGGGTGGCTCTGATGCTAAGGTCCTGTTCCCCAATTGGTTCTTGATCGTCAGTAAAGAAAGCCATGGGCTAATTGCTGGGCCTGTCATCCTTAAAAAAACAAATGGGGGAGGAGGTGATAGAGAGATGGTTAAACAGTTAAAAGTACTTGCCAAGTGCTCTTCAAGAAGACCCAAGTTTTGTTCCCAGCACCCACATGGCAGCTTGCAAGTATTATTACAATTCCGGAGGGACCCATTGCTCTCTCTGGCCTCCCCAGGCATAGCATAGTGGTGCACAGATATGCATGCTGGCAGAATACCCACACACATGAACAACAACACGGAGTCAGAAGGGCCGGTGAGACGATTCAGTGTGTAAACACGCCTGCTACCAAGCTTGACAACCTGAGTCTGATCCTCAGATCAGGATCCACTGAGAGTGTCACAAGTTATGTTCTGACCTCCATAAGTTTGCTCCTTTCCAATGTGTATACACAAAATAAATGAATATATTTAAGAAGAAGAGACAGCCTGTACCCTGCCCCCAACATCATCAATATGGCTCAGTCCAGACATAGTTGAGTTACGTCATCGCTACGTACCCAGCTAGCATCTCTGTTGAGACTTTCAGAGGTGCTAATTACAGTTGGGAATTAATCATTATTCTAACTGAGGCAGAGCTTCTCATTATTAAGTTTGCATGAGTCGCTGAGTACACAGACGGCACTGGTGTAAATTATCATTCAACAATACACATTAAACACCCAGAGTGGTTTTTACCGTGCAGCCTATCGTGTGAATCTATTCCCGAAAAACTCGGTTAACGACTTATTGTGAAATTCCATTTTTTTTCTTTCTTTCTTCTAGCTTACTTTCATGATCCCAGTAGTTTTAGCAGGCTGTCCTTTCCCTTTCGTGCTCTGAAACCTAATGTGACAACCGTGGGAATTCTGTCCTTTCCAAAAAGTCACCTATCTCAGAAAAGAGTGTCAGTACGGATTTGGTGTGAGAGCCCTTGAATGTGCTAGCGCCCCTCTGCCTCCTTGTATATTAATGAAAGTATTAAGATAGTTTCATCATGGTAAAAAAAAATATAATTCAGCAAACCAGTCATTATTCTATTACCGTGAGAACAGATAATTCCCTGTTTCCCAGAAGCTGGAAATGGAAGGTTTTTTTGTTTTGTTTTGTTTTTGTTTTTGTTTTTAGTGAAAGTGCCTTTCTGGCTCAAGGAAGGGTGCTCCTGTCTTTATATAGGAGCCAGAAGGACTCAGCAGCAGCCTCAAGAGGAGAGGGCGGGGTCCCCTAACACCCTCTCCCGCCCCCCGTGGGTGAATCAGGTGCTGGGAATGCTGGGAACGCCCCTCTCCAGGTGGATTAGGTGTCAGGGATGCTGGGAGCCCTCACTGGGTGAATCAGGTGCTGGGATGCTCGCCTGGTTGGACCTGCGGTTATCACAGGTTTTCCTAATTGGCATTCTTGAGAGCGCTCAGTAGGTTCTTGTCTGGACCTAAAGTTGCAGAGGAGAGAAGCAAGATACAGACCGGAATTGTAGAACTAAAGGGGTGCCCATTTCTTTTTTCTTTTTTTCAGAGAAGTAAAATCTCCAAAGAGATACTCTGAAATACAGTATTTATTTCGGAATAAATAAAGAGCCTAGTTAGCGTTGAGGTGAGATCCCTAAGCCTCTAAGCTGGGATTCAAGGGGCAAGGCTTATTTGAAAGGGCTGTGTAGGGCCAGGCTCCAGCCCAGAGAGGATAGATGAGTACCGCGGGAGCGGTATTTTAGAACTTCTGCTTGTCTACTCAGAGAACTCCAGTCCTTGCCAGATGTGGCGCTCACCTTTAACCTCAGCAATCGGGAGGTGGAGGCAGACAGATCTCTGAAATCCAGGACAGCCTGCTCTACAGAAGGAGTTCTGGGACAGCCAGGGCGTCTCCACGCCCCTTGTATGTACTCCTGTCCGGACGGCTGTCTTTCTCGCAAGGTGGACTGAGGTAGAGACCGAATCCATCTTGCTCAGCCTGTCACCGCAGCACTCAGCTCTGCGGTGTGCACCATACTGTGCTCGCCGGCCCAGTCCAGGAGGTCACGTGCCCCTATCCACATCATGGGCATCAGCTTCCCGCCGTCTACTCCATTCCACTCCTCCCCCAGTGCAATGTGCTGTTCCCACGCGTGCTGGGGTGTGTGCGTGTTTAAAATGCAAGCCCACTTTTATTATCCACAACCCTTGAGTGATTTCTCGTTCCTCTAATCCAGAGTCCATATCCTCCCCCCAAATAGTCTCTATACTAACGGGTTCCTCAGGCTTTCTCTCAGCTCCCTCTGCCGCCTCTTCCTCACACCCCCTTTATCATTTTTAGCTTTCCTTACAGAAGCCTCCGTGGTGTTCATTCCAGTAGGGCTGGTGTTTCTTTTCCGTAGCGTCTTCTCTAGCTTATTCATCAACAGTGTTATTCCTGGTTATCTGTTTCTCTAATTTGACTTGTAAATTCCATGAGCGTGAGGGACACGCCCACTTCACCCCACACGGAGAGCCTAAGAGCAACCCGTAATGTGCGTGGAATGTCTGATTACGACAGACGGTGTGCTAGTCCGGTGACGAAAAACAGAACGAGGGAGAGGATGGAGGAGCGCGGAGGGCCCCCGGGTTTGTGACCCCAGCAAGAATTCAGAGGAATGCATTTGCCCCGGCTTGACATGAAGTTCCCAAGAGGTGGACAGGAAAGATGAACCACTCCTGTCTTAGTTACCACTGAGTGGGGGATGGGTAGGAAATGGGGCTTATCTCTCCCCGCAAATGTGGACCCACTTCAGAGGAATTAAATCTACCCAGTGGGGAATTACACAGTTGGCCAATGGAAGATCAAGATCGTAACAGGCTGTTTTTCTCATGGTAGGAACTACCAAGGTGCAGACTGACCCTTGCCAGGGCCTTCTGTGCTGCCCCTGCCTGTCTGACCCGGAATCAGCAGCTGCTGAGTGTGTTATTTATTCAGTCTATCCTGGAGTCCGGGTCGTGGTGGCTGTCGCCCGGATTTTAGTGCGGACGCCCGAGTCTTGTGCTTTGCTCCTGCTATCTCTCACTTGTTCCTGTAGGCTGTCCTGGTGAGAATACTGACACAGCTGCCTTTGGGAATCGAATGGGAGCTCAGGCACAGGGCAGAGATACAGGTGGCAAAGTGTCAGGGCAGGTGGCAATGGAGCCAAGAGATGATTATTCCTGCCTTAGGAAAGGCACTAGATAGAGCAAGGGAGCAAATTCAGAGAAGTGATTGGATGCACTACGATGGTTCAGGTCACAGGACACCCTGCCAGCCGAATTCCCATCACACGAGGACCTATTAGAAGAAAGACACATTCCATTTTGTGGTTTGATGTGTGTGTGTGTGTGTGTGTGTGTGTGTGTTAGAGAGGGAGAGTGTGGAAACAAACTACTGTCTACATAGTAGTTAGTATTCTATTGATTAAGAGAAAAATTCCAGCCGGGCAGTGGTAGCAGATGCCTTTAGTCCCAGCACTTGGGAGGCAGAGGCAGGCAGATTTCTGAGTTCTAGGCCAGCCTGGTCTACAGAGTGAGTTCCAGGACAGCTAGGGCTATACAGAGAAACCCTGTCTCGAAGAAAAGAGAGAGAGACAGAGAGAGAGAGAGAGACAGAGAGAGAGAGGACTCATGGTTGGCTTCATTGATCCACATCTGTAATTTTTAATTGTTTTGTGAAGACGTAATTGATCCAATGATAAAATCTTTTTCTTTTCCTCCCCTTTTCTTATTTATTTATTTTTTTTATTTTTATTTTTTTTTCTTTTGAGAGAGAAGCCAATGTATAGCCCTGGTTAGCCTGGGTCTTATTATATCCTACCAGGCTGGTCATAAATTCACAGATACTGGTTGGCTCTGCTGCCTCCTGGGCACTGGAATTCAAGGTGTGCACTACTGCACCCAACAGAATGAAATTTCTTGAGTAACATAGAAATTGTAAAACTTTATCTTTGCTTCAATTCTGTGACATTAAAATACAGAATATATGGGCTAGAGAGATGGCTCAGCAGTTAAGAGCACTGACTGCTCTTCCATTTGTCCTGAGTTCAATTCCCAGCAACCACATGGTGGGTCACAACCATCTGTAATGAGATCTGATGCCCTCTTCTGGTGTGACTGATGACAGCAACAGTGTGTTCATATAGAATAAATAAATAAATAAATAAATAAATAATATTTTAAAAAATACAGAATACATAATGAAGGTCTCAAAGAACCATACTTACTCTTTTGAAAAGTATACTCAGAATTCTTATTTCTAGATATTTATGCAAATATGAGTTTTTCAGCCAGGTGGTGATGGCACATGCCTTAGCACTCAGGAGGCAGAAGCAGAAGGATCTCTGAGTTCGAGGCCAGCCTGGTCTAGCGAGTTGCAGGATAGCCAGAACTACACAGAGAAACCCTGTCTTGAAAAACAATAACAATGAAAAAAGGGTTTTCATATTTTTTTGTCCCTTTTCAAACAACTGTAAACACTTGATTTCATTGATAGTTTCATTTATTTCTGAGGCTCTGTACTAAAGAACTCAGCTCAGGCCTGATCCTTCAAGAAGCAAATCGACATATAAAGAGAGAGAAACAGTCCCTGAGATTTCAGGCTGTGTGTGCTCTTCATGTGTCCTTGGCAAGCTTTTGTGCATTCTGGCTTTGAAACTAGATGGGGGAGATATCTGCAGTGGTACGTGCATGTGTTTAGAATCAACCTTGTAGACATCAAACACAGACTATCAAATATTAAATCAATCATGCATCTGAGGCATTTTAGAAATGAATCCGTTATTTCCACATTCAAATTCCGAAAGCACTTGAGATGGCCTTTAAGTAAGGCACCGTATTCATCATTTATTTCAAGTCATTTATCCCCAATTTAAGTGTTTCAGCCCTCCCGCCCTCTCTCCCTCTCTCTTTCTTCTTCCCTCCCTCCCTTTCTTTTTTATTTTCTTTAAATTTTGAGCCAAGGCTTTACTGTGTTGCCTTGGCTTATCTCAAACAAGTTATCCTCCTGCCTCATTCTTGACTTTTGTATGCATTCTTGAAGTAAAGAACTATCAAATTCATCATCGATTCACTGATTCTGGTTTTGTTGTCGTTTGTGAAGTGAGATCCTATACTTCCTCAGCTTGCCCCCCCTCTTGTTTTTCTTTTCCTGAAAGTTACTATTTTTTATTATTATTTTATTTTTCCCCTTCCCTTCTCTCTCTTGCTCCAGCCCCACTCGCTCTGGGTCCCCACTTGCTCTGGGTCCCTGCTTGCTCCGGCTCTCACTTGCTCCAGTCCAAAGGTTTTTTTTTATCTATTTATTTATTATATGTAAGTACACTGTAGCTGTCTTCAGACACCCATCCAAGGGCATCAGATCTCATTACGGATGGTTGTGAGCCACCATGTGGTTGCTGGGATCTGAACTCATGACCTCCGGAAGAACAGTCAGTGCTCTTAACCGCTGAGCCATCGCACCAGCCTGCAAGTAACTATTTTTAAGGGTCAAAATGTCATAGATTCTCAGGAGTCAGTCTACCTTGGGCGTGTCTGGACAGTACAGGTCTGTTAAACATTCTTGCCCTTGAAACCTTGGGCCTCAGTGAAAGACTCTTGGTCCTGTGGGCAGGAGTATGGGGACGCTTCATCCTTTCTCATAGGCCGACTTCCTGTGCCTCTAAAGAAATGCACCTAAAGTCGCATATTTCTGTTGTTCTCACTCGCCTGGAGGACTTGAAGCTTCAGGTTTTCTCTGTTTCCCAGCTGGCTGGCTGTGATGGATGAGGGATGAGGAAGGCACATATTCTATTGAGCTTTGTTCTATTCAGACATAGTCTTGCTTCTTATTTGCTCTCAGAGTGATATTACATACACCTACATACACACAGATGTGGGGGTACATACGTGTGTGTGTTTGTTACAATAAAAGTTAATATTTGCTTTTTTTCTGTCCCTGGTTCTGAGCTCACAGGTTCTAGAATACACTGTCTACAGTGGAAAGAGCTTCCTTATAGGTTTTTTGTAGGTCTCAGGGATGTTGGAGAAGAGAAGAACTAGTCTGTGTGAGAGGAAAAAAACCTTTGGTTTCTACCATCTAATCTGAAGATATTTTGCAACTGACTTCTATGTATAAATGTGTGTGTATGTGTGTGTGTGTGTGTGTGTGTGTGTGTGTGCTTCCACTAGAAGAGACATCGGATTCCATTACAGATGGTTGTGAACCACCATGTGGTTGCTGGGAATCGAACTCAGGACCTCTTGAAGAAGAGCCAGTGGTCTTAACCCCTGAGCCATCTCTCCAGCCCTTGAATCCCATTCTTAAGATACCTCTGTATCTCTGCTTGTAGACGGCGACTGTCCAACCTGGTAAGGGAGTTGGGAAGGGAGGTCAGGAAAGCAATGGAGTGACTTTCACCACATCTCAGCTGTTCTCAGTCACAGCTGTGTGAAGAATCCCATGGGAGCCTTAGAAGCATGCGCACTGGGCTACAGCTCAAGGGACTCCATTGTGATTGGTCCAGCATCAATATTTTTCTCCACAGCTCCTTATGCAACAGACTAAGTGGAAGCTACAGTCCAAATGATGGTGCTTTTAATGTCCTGTTTGGTCATGTACGGTTCAAATGTAGGATGTCAGAAGGCATCTAACTTAGAGCTTCAAGGGACACTGGAAATAATATTTCTTGATTATATGTTACAGGCTAACAATATGTTTTTTTCTTTTGTATGAAGAACAAAATTATTCTTTACTCACATGCACAAAATAATAAATATATATAATGAATATATGTAATGATTGTTTATTTCAGAGTTCTTTTCCTTCTCATGCTAAAAGATCTTTCTTGCTGGCCTGTGATGTCACACACCTTTGATCTCAGCACATGGGAGGCAGAGGCAGGTGGATTTCTGAGTTCGAGGCCACCCTACTCTACAGAATGAGTTCTAGGACAGCCAGGGCTACACAAGAGAAACCCTGTCTCAAAAAAAGAAAAGAAAATAAGAGGAAGAGGAGGAAGAGGAGGAGGAAGAGGAGGAGGAGGAAGAAGAGGAGGAAGAGGAGGAGGAGAAAGAAAAGAAAGAAAAAGAAAGTTCTTTCTTATACTGTGTTGTAATAATTATTTTAAAAAGCCTCTGGCTCAGACTGACTATCTAAGCTGCAGCCACTCTGCCTAGCCCAGCCACCATGTTTCTCTGCCGGAGGCCATGTGCGTGCTGCAGCTAGAACTAGCCGCCAGAAACACCAGCCCTGCCACCCACTAGATGCCAGCGTGAGAGATGGCTCTGCCAATCTTCCACGCTGTCTCCACAAGGCAGGGCATTGCCCAGACCATTCCACCATCCATGCGGGCCCAGTAAGAGAATGAGACTCTAATTCTTATAGATTAATCAAAGTTTATATATTTGGCAATGATCAGTAGCAAGATACCCATACAATCAGAAGTGTAACCCAGTACCCAACCTAGGTATACCAACTACCTTTGACTGCTACAGACACATGAACATCGGTCTCCATTGCTCCTATATCTCTGCTCCCTCTAGCTCCTCCTCTTCCTTTTATCTCTTCCTTTCCTAACTCCTCCTCTTCCTTTTCCTCTCCTAACTCCTCCCACCTTAGCTCCTCCTACAATACTGGATTGAGGAAACTAGGCCACTTCTGAGGGACTGCTGTGAATTTTCTGGCTTTTATTCTTATTTTTTAGAAAACTGGCTAATTTCAAAGTTTATTTTCATTGACCATTTGTCCCAGTTGACTCCAGCCTGGTTTACTTTAATCCACTGGGTCTTGGTGCAAGAGCCAATCAGAAACGATTGCTGGCCATGAGTTCAACAGGGGTAATTTACCAGCAAACACATCATGTGCAGAGCTTTTGAGCTGCTCTTTCTTTTCTTTTGAAAGGAGTGTGACCATATTATTAAACATTTTTCTTTTTAAAAGATTTATTTACATCATTTCATGTGTATGAGCATTTTGCCTGTGTGTATGTATGTGTACCAATGTATGCGCTGTGCCCTAGGAGGCCAAACAAGGTTGAGCTGTTGTATGGGTGCTGGAAACTGAACCCAGGCCTTCCACAAGAGAAAGAAGTTTTCTTCCCCCCACACCCCCTTCTTCCTCTTGCTCCAGTCCCTCTCGATCCAGCCCAAAGGTTTTTTATTTATATGTAAGTACACTGTAGCTGTCTTCAGACACCCCATAAGAGGCATCGGATCTCATTACAGATGGTTGTGAGCCACCATGTGGTTGCTGGGATTTGAACTCATGACCTCCAGAAGAGTAGTCAATGCTCTTAACTGCCGAGCCATCTCACCAGTCCAGAAATAAGTGTTCTTAACCACCGAGACATCCTGTGGCTGGCTCCCATAACTGCCTGCTGAACTTCACTAGCCAGCTGGGCCACATGTACCTGTGGGATCTCTTGTACAGGGATTCTGGAATAGATGCCCTACCTCCATGACTGCTAATGTCAACCTACTACTCTTCCCACTCATAATGGAGAGCTGAAGGTCAACTGCTTTTCTCTTCACCTTCTGCTATGATTGGAAGACTTGTGTCCTTCCAAAGTTCGCACATTGAAGAGCTGTGAGGATGGCTCAGTGTCTGGCTGAGGACCTAAGTTTGAATCCCAGAACCCATATAAAATGTCTGGCTAAATGTCTGCCTGTATAAAATACAGGCTCTGCATGCCTGTATTCCCAGCACTGTGGGGAGGAAGGGGTTGATACAAGCATATCCTGAGACTCATTGGTCAACCAGCCTAGCCAACACGGTGAGGCTCTTTCAGTGACAGACCTTGTCTTGAGGCAACTGTGATGGTTTGGATGAAAATGGTCCCCCTAGGCTCATAGAGAGTGGCACTATTAGGAGATGTGGTCTTGTTGAAGTGTGTCACTGGGGTGGGCTCTGAGGTTTCAAGTGCTCAAGCCAAGCCAGGCCCAGCTACTCTTTTTTTCTGATGCCTGCCATCTTTGTCAGGTTTCTATTCCTGTGCAAACATCATGACCAAGAAGCAAGTTGGGGAGGAAAGGGTTTATTCAGCTCACACTTCCACACTGCTGTTCATCACCAAAGGAAGTCAGGACTGGAACTCACACAGGTCAGGAAGCAGGAGCTGATGCAGAGGCCATGGAAGGATGTTACTTACTGGCTTGCTTCTCCTGCCTTGCTCAGCTTGCTTTCTTTTACAACCCAAGACCACCAGCCCAGGGATGGCACCACCCACAATGGGTCCTCCCACACCCTTGATCACTAATTGAGAAAATGCCTTACAGCTGGATCTCATGGAGGCATTTTCTCAACGGAAGCTCCTTTCTCTGTGATAACTCCAGCTTGTGTCAAGTTGACACACAAACCCAGCCAGTACACCTGCAGATCCAAGTGTAGACCTCTCGGCTCCTTCTCCAGCATGTCTACCCATGTGCTGCCATGCTTTCCACCATGATACTGGACTGAACCTGTGAACTGTAAGCCAGACCCAATTAAATGTTTATAAGAGTTGCCATGGTTATGGCGTCTCTTCACAGCAATAGAAACACTAAGTCAACAATGAAGAGGAGAGGAATAGAAAGCCACTGGGTGTCTTCCTCTGGTCTCTCACAGGCATAGGCATGCAAATCTGCAAACTCACAAGGATGCAACACACAGATACACACACATTATACTACACACAGACACACAGACAATACAGACACAGATACATAACACATACACGACATGGATACAGACACACATACACACAGAAAAGAGAGAGAGAGAGAGAGAGAGAGAGAGAGAGAGAGAGAGAGAATACAAATAGAAAATTGGAGGCTGAAGAGATGGCTCAGTGGTTAAGAGCACACTGATTGCTCCTGAGTTCATTCCTAGCAGCCACATGGTGGCTCACAACCATCTGTAATGGGATCTGATGTCCTCTTCTGGTGTGTCTGAAGACAACTACAGTGTACTGAAGAAAGAAGAAAGAAAAAAGAAAGAAGAAAGAAGAAAGAAAGAAAGAAAGAAAGAGAGAAAGAGAGGAAAGAAAAAGAAAGAAGAAGAAAGAAAGAAAGAAAGAAAGAAAGAAAGAAAGAAAATCTTAAAAGGAAGAAAGAAAAGAATAGAAATTCATATATTGAAATCGAATGCAGATTAGGAAGTAGAAAGGAAACTTTGGGAGGTGAAGAAGTCATGAGGGTGACGTCCTCCTGAACGAGACTAGGACCCTCATAAAAGCAACCCAGGGTCTTTGGCTCTTTGCCTGTCCTTTCTGCTATTAAAGGATATATTGACAATACCCTGAGGGGTACGAGTTCACATCTGACACTGATCTACTGGGACCTTGTTTATGGTTTTTTCTGTCTCCAGAACTATGTGACTTCAATTTCCTCTCTGTCTCTGTCTCTGTGTGTGTGCTCTCTCTCTCTGGCTCTCTCTTTTTGCCTGTCTGTCTCTCCTCCTTCCTCCTCCCCCCCTCCCTCCTCCCCCTCCCCCTCCCCCTCCCCCTTCCTCCTCCTCCTCCTCCTCCTCCTCCTCCTCCTCCTCCTCCTTCCTTCAAGACAGGGCTTCTCTGTGTAGCCCTGGCTGTCCTGGAACTCACTCTCTAGACCTGGTTGGCCTCCAACTCCAAGTGCCTGATTTTGCCTCCTGCATGCTGGGATTAAGAGCATGTCACCACCACCCTGAGAGACTTTGATCTTGTTGTTTATAGAAATAAATATATATTATAAATACAAGCAGACTTATACTCTTTATAAATATAATCTTTAGCAGCAGGAACAGAATAGGATACTTTGTATCTGTCTCATAACTACCGTTTACATCTGCATCTCTCCTCATTAACACTCGATGACAGTTCAGGGCCCCAAGATTCAGGCTGAGGACTAAGGTTAGAACTGAAAATGGAGGAGTAAAAACACAAGCAGAGAAGGAGTAACGCATTCCATTAGTAAGAAAAGTATCTAAGTATACAGGTTACAGTATCTGGAGGAGGGGATGGCAAGGGTTATATAAACCACGCATGGCTCTCAATGCCTGAAATCTCAGCACTCAAGGGATAGAGTTGGAAGGCTGAGTTTGAGGCCAGCTTGGCTACACAGTGGAAACCTGCCTCAAAGAGGGGTGGTCAGAAGAATAGGAAGAAAATCTCCATTTATTTTTATGACTCAAGTTACTATAAGTATACTTTCAAAAACATACAATATACTAGTTACATTAGTATATTAATTACACAATATAAATGTGGTTTTTTTTTTTCCCAAATAATGGAGAACTTGGAGACTTTTTGGCTGGTTCATTTTCCCTTTAACAGGCTCTTTCTTCCCCTCCCACGGCTTAAGTCACATTGATAATATATTCTCCCACAATTCTTTGGTGTCTTCTAAAGAATAAAACCAAGAAGGTCAATTCAATGAAATTCTCTGGAAATTCATCTGGAAATGCAAATATTCTCAAAAGATAGATGTATGTGATGGGGACAGTGCAACCTATGGGGCCATCAAAATGAAGAGAATTTTCCAATGACAGAAAAAAAAACCATTGCCAATATTTAAAGTAGCCCTAGCTAGAATGAAAAGACTCCCTTGAAAAATCTCCTTTACATATACTCTCTCATTTCTAAATATAAATTGTTGGCAAATAATTATGATGAATAATAACACATCATTTAGTTTCCTGCCGGCTGCGGTCTGGCAGAGTCGAAGCACGCTGAACCTCAGGAGCATGCAGTTTTAAAACTGAACAATTAGTTCACGATGATGGGAATAGAGGTTACCATGGCAACCGCATCTCAGAGCTCTGTGTGAGGCCATATTGTGTTGGTGTTTGAGTGGCAGAAACTGGTGACTGCGATTTACACTCCAGGCCATGTTGACGTACAGATAGGAAGTTTTCCTCATGAAAGTTCAGGAAGGGTAGGTCCTTCGACATCTGCAAAGGAAGATTGTGTGGTTTTTCAGAGTCATGACAGTGCATTGTCATTAGCTAACTAATAGCAAATTTCAGCCTTTAGCTTGGCCAAAACAATCTTGAAATCTAGACTCTCTGCAAAAACAACTGCACAGACATGTAATGGTTAAGTGGGCTTGTATCTAGTCTTCATTCATTCAGCGATGCTAGCTAGGTCTCCTCAGCTCCGAGAACAGACCTCTGATCTCTGCTATGACATCACAGTAATATTTGAACACACTAGACACCACAAATAATTTATGTGCTACAGCGTGTCTCTGTTTTGGTCACTGAATCCAGAACCCACATCAGAGTCTAGTACACAGTGGGGTTCCACCCTTGGGATCCCCCCACACCAGTAACAACAATACTCCACTATGGACTAGACCGTACAAGTTCTAGTATCTAGAATACAGGTTCTGAATCCAGTGACCAGAACAGACACATTCTGTATTCATAAACTCCTTCTAGTGTATTTCAATGGATCCGTGTATCTGTAGTTTCAGCTACAAGGGAAGCTAACTCAGATTACTTGCAAGTTCAAAGCCTGCCAGAGCCATGTAGTGAGTTTAAAGTCAGCCTAAGTGATTTACTGAGTCCTTGACCAAAAACTTAAATATTTATATAGGTGGTAATGTAGTTCAGTGGTAGAGTGCTTTCCTAGGTATTAAGGCCCTAGGTTTAACCCCAATAACATAAGAAGGGCCTTTTGTGAGTGGCAGTGAACGAGCACACAGTGCCATGAAGGCGTCGGGCATGCTTTGGGAGCATACGGAATGCGAGTCTTTGCACCCAACCATATGGTGGCCAAGTCCGCTTATGGTACTTTGTGTCACAGCTGAAGAAACATCTGGGGAGATTGTGTACTGCAGGCAGGTGTTTAAGAAGTCACCCCTCCGTGTGAAGAACTTTGGCATCTGGCTGACCACCGCTGGCACGGTCACACAGTGCTACCATGACATGAGTGCCCAACACCGTGCCCACGCGCACTCCATCCAGATCTTGAAGGTGGAAGAGACTGCAGCTGGCAAGTACCTTCGGCCAGCTGTCAAGCAGTTGCAAGACTCCAAGATCAAAATTCCCATTGCTCCACTGCGTGTTGCGGCGCCAACACAAACAACGCTTTACCACCAAGAGGCCCAACACCTTCTTCTAGAATCAGACACCCACTGAATAAAAACGTCAGACTGTCGAGGAAGAAGAAGGAGGAGGAGGAGGAGGAGGAGGAGGAGGAGGAGGAGGAGGAGGAGGAGGAGGAAGGAGGAGGAGGAGGAGGAAGAGGAGGAGGAGGAGGAGAGGGAAGGGGGAGAGGGGAGGCAACGAGGAAGAACGAAAGGGAGGAAGGAAGGAGGGAAGGAAAGGAGGTATTTATTCAGTCAGAAATCGAAAGGAGGTGGGACTTTTGTATATCTGTGGAAGAATATTCCGGACAGAAGAACTGTTTGTGCAAAGGCCCTAAGGTAGAAATATGTTTTCCATGTTCAAAGAGCATTAAGAAAACAAGTCTGGAGTGACTGGAAGGCTGTGAGGTAACAGAGATTAGAGTAATAAGCAAGGACAAGATCTTGTAGGCTGCTTTAGCTTGGATCTAGAATGTTCTCCACATCCCGTGTCCCACCGAATCATCTTGTCAGCCTTAAAACTACACTTGTTTGTTCTTTAAATATTTGTGTGTGTGTGTGTGTACACACACACACACACACACATACACACACACACACGGCACTGTGGGAACTCAGGTCTTGGCAAGAACACTTTTCAAGGGGGGGGGGGGGAGATCTCTCTAGCCTCTAGCTGTGCTTTCTTGAGCCATTTTAATTGTTTAACTGTTTGGGAACCTCTCAGAACCCCAGATAATGTGGTGGGAGCCAGGAGCCAGGAGCCAGGAGCCAGGAGCCAGGAGCCAGGCAGTTCCGGATGGTGCTGCCAACGCAAAGCCTTGCTGGGCTGTGAGGAATGGAAGTCACAGAGAGAAGAGCCAGAGTGGGGGCTGCACAGACAGCTCCCCGGCTTGGGCAGGTCCAGCCCAAGGCTCTGCAGGAGAGGAAAGTGAGAAGTGAATTGAAAAAGGCAGAAGAGTCGAGGAGAGGGCGGCCGAGAGAGGTCAGCAGAGAAAAATGCTTTCTGTACAAGCTGATGAGCTGGGTTTGATCCTGGATCACACGGAGGAAGGAGAGAATGGGTTTCCGCATGTTGTCTCCACACAAATAACATGGCACACATGCCCCATCTCTCCTTCTCCTTCTACACACACACACACAGACACACACAGACACACACAGCACACACACACACACACACACACACACACACACACGTAGATAAAATTTGAGAATCTTGCTAAGAGTTTTCAGAATGAGTTGAGGTGCTCACAATGAAAACCTTCAAAGTTTTCGTTGGTAACTTAGACCTGTTTACTGTTTCTGTGTGGATCCTGAAACATCCCACAGGATATAGGCCAGCATTCCAGCATTTCTCAACCTGTGGTTTGAGACCCCTTTGAGGGTCATGTATCAGATACCCTGCAAATCACATATTTATGTTACAATTCATAACAGCAGCAAAATCACAGTTATGAAATAACACCAAAAATAATTTTATGGTTTGGGGCACCACAGCATGAGGACCTGAATTAAAGGGTTGTAGCATTGGGAAGGTTGATAACCACTGGGATAGACCATTTTCCACTGGGATAGAGCATTTTTCAAGGAGCTAAGTTAGCATAGGATAGGCATCTTCCTATAATTTATGGTGTCTTTTTGTCATCCAACACAATCTTTTATATTCTAGACTCATAATCCATTCAGAATCACTTATTGTTACAAAATATTCATGTAGAGTTTAAAAAGAGGGTCCACTTACCTGAACTGCTAATTCTACACACACACACACACACACACACGTTTGAAAGCCACTTGCCTCTGCCTCCGAAGTGCTGGGATTAAAGGTGTGCACCACCATGCCTGGCCATTCAAAATCTGTTTTAATTCCCTTACCATTTGAGAGCCCAGCCTGTCCCTGGGACGTGCCTGTTTACAAGCACAGAATGTTGAAGTATCTTGTATGTGCTATCAAACAGGAATTTCAACAAGCCGTCTAAACTGAGGAATGACCTTTTAAACTAATATTTAAGAATAGTCCATACAGTTTGCTCAGATGCCCTTTATGCTACCCAGGACTTTCTGCTTGAAGAGCTAGCTCAGCCGGGCGGTGGTGGCACACGCCTTTAATCCCAGCACTTGGGAGGCAGAGGCAGGCGGATTTCTGAGTTCGAGGCCAGCCTGGTCTACAGAGTGAGTTCCAGGACAGCCAGGGCTGGCTACAAAGAGAAACCCTGTCTCGAAAAACCAAAAAAAAAAAAAGAGCTAGCTCAAACAAGTCTTGAAACAGCCTTTATATTTTCTATTCTTTTTCTTCCAGATAGTTCATCCATTATTAGGCTTTTAAGAAATACTTAGTAAGTTAGGCTGTGGGCAAACAAAAATCAATAAAATACTATTCTTATAAGGCATTAACTGTCTCGTAGAAGAAAGAAACATTTAAACCGCAAGGACAAAAAGTCAAATGCAGCAGGCTCTGAGTGCCTCGGGAGCTAGCCACTGACTCTGTTAAGGACAACGGTCACAGATGGATTAAGATAAATATCCTTAAGATTGGAAGTAGGGTTACGCCGAGAACAAAACCAATAAGAGTCAATTCACAGAAGGTAGGATTTGCCACCACGAAAACGCGTGCAATTTGTTGCCTGTAAGTATGTAAAGGCGCTTTCTGTCCACTGGCATAAATTCAAACTTGCCATGATCTTCCGTTATTCCCGCATAGATTTCCAGCTTTGCCTCGAGTTAGTGGTTAGTTGGCTCTTTAAAAGTTTGAGAATCTCATGGGCTAATATATGAATGATCTCAGCAAACAGTCACAACTAGAACCAAGTCGTTTCCCTCCATCAGGGGATTGCCTTGCGGGCTGGCTCCCTGCGAGACTCTGCCTGTAGGGGGCGCTCGAGGGAGGCCGAAGAGGTCAGGCTGCTGCAGTTGCAGAGTGCAGACTTGTCCCACAAACCGCTGCCCCCTTTCCAGTAGCAATGGAGTCCCGTTTGCAGTTTTGGCAGCACCGGCAGAACTGGCTTCTTTCGTTGTGCCGGATGCAGAGAGCGAGCATCAGCAGATTTCTAATTTAAGCAATTCCGACCTCTTCTCTTTCTCCTCTCCGAGCGCTGTGGGTGGCAGCTGCTCCCCACATTCGCTGCCTTTGAGATAAGTTTAAGGCTGGGACGTTTGCGGAAAGTTGGAGAGGTGCTTGCTTGTTACAACGAAGGGCAGGCGAGGTAGCACTGCCCTCATCTGCTGGGTAGAGAGGCCCCGGGTGCTTTGAAATAAACAACCTACTGTACACAGGATAGGCCCCTACACGTGATTCCACCTAATGTAGCACCAATAACAGGGTCGGGAAACCCTGGTTTATGGTTCTTTTTAACCCCTTCAGTTACAGATATCATGTACTACAAAGATGTCATTCGTATAGTACCAAAGACTATGCGTAGTTAAAACATCTTTGAAAAGGAAGGAAGGAAGGAAAAAGGAAGAAAGGAAGGAAAGAAGGAAGGAAAAAAGAAACTGGTTGTGGTAGAGCACGCCTTTTATCCCGACCCTCGGGAAGCAGAGGCAGGAGGATTTCTGTGAGTTCTAGGCCAGCTTAATCTACATAGAGTTCCAGGACAGGCAGAGCTGTTGAAAAAAAGAAAATCTTTGTATTATATCTCTCCATCAAGTAATCTTGTGCTTTTGATTAAATCCTGCCAACTCAACTTTCACAGCGTTACAAAAAGCAGTTAGGCTGGCTACGGTGGCCCCTGTGAGTAATCCCAGCAAACCGGGCGGAGCAGGAGGAGGGCCTCCAGCTGAGGGGCGGGGCAGGAGGAGGGCCTCCAGCTGAGGGGCGGGCAGGAGGAGGGCCTCCAGCTGAGGGAGTGGGGCTGGATAGAAGTTCACCGAGTTGTACAGACTTCAGATCTGGTTAATTTTGGTGTGTGATGTTTTTTTATTTATTTGTAAGGTTGAAAAAATATAAAATTTATAAGATTAAATGAGGAATTAACTAGGGGAAACATAAAATTTCATGTTTTAAGCCTCTCTCCCCCAAAGGAACTATAAAGGATTTGTCATTAAATCCTTCTTACAAAATCCTTTTTGGTCTTTACTTACTAATTGGGATCAAACTCAAGACATACCAGGGGACTGTTCTACCAGTTAACCATTAATATCCCCAATTCAGGAACTACATCTTCATGTTTTATGATAAGAACTAGATACATTAGTTTTTCTGCGTGTGGTGATGTGGGCCTTTAATCCTAGCACCTGGAAGGCAGAGGCAGGCAGATCTCTGTGAGTTCAAAGCCAGCCTGGTCTACATAGTGGCTTCCAGGATTACATAAAGAGACCCTGTCTCAACACAACAATAACAACACCAAGACTGGATATGGCACATAAACAAGGAGTGATAGAATTATTTACGGCATCATGAGTGTTGGGGTAGAGCCTAAGAGGGAGGAGTGGAAGACTGCTGTTCTCCCTTAACCTCATCAACATGATTTTATAAAATTTATGTTCATTTATTATTTAAAAATAGCTTATGAAAAAAAAATCCTGCTCTATAATATGCTACCCTGTAAACGTTACTCAGCGGAAACCTCAGTCTGGCGGTTGGCAGGTGTGTTTTATTTGCTCTTCTTTGTTTAGCCAATGTTGTAGAAATGTGCTATTCGGCGGTGGTGTGTGTGTGTGTCAGATTTGGTGAAGGCAAAACCTTGTTTGCACATGGTTCTGGCAGCTCCGCTCAAGCACAGCTTGGGGAGACCTACACTTCCCGTGGGCCACAGTCCCCAGTCTTGCTACTGGCTTGCTCCCTTAGGCATTTGCCTTCCAGAACTCCAGATGAGTGACAGGAATCAATCATGATCATCCTTTGCCATGAATTTACCAACCCAAAAAGCAACGAAGGTATTTCCCAGAAAGTCACAGGTAAAAGGTGATCTGAACCTGGAGCTGATCATTTTAAGAGATTCCTTGTGCATCCAGCCCGTTCCACGCAACCTATGTGTATTTCTTCGTCTAACCCTTCCAATAATGCAAGCAAGTAGGTCCTTCCTAGTGTTTATTCCGCACTGAAGAATCCAAGAACAGCTCAGGAGGTGCCTGGCAGGATGCTTGCCCAGCTTGTGCAAAGTCCTTAGTTCAATTCCCCTACACTCCAGAAAAGAGGTGTGGTCACGTGCCTGAAATCCCAGCACGCAGGAGGATCCGAAGATCCAGGCTACCCTCAGCTATATAGAAAGTTCAAGGCCAGCCTGGGGTACATAAGACTCTGGCTCAACACAAATTAGTAAGTTAATTAATAAAAAAAAGTTTAAAGAAAGAAAATAAAGAAATCAAGATACAGAACGTTCAAGTAGCTTGTATGTGCTATCAAACAAGAAAACAAGCCGTCTAAACCGAGAAATGATCTTTTAAACTAATATTTAAGAATAGCCCATCCAGTTTGTTCAGATGTCCCTTATAACCAGACTTTCTGCTTGAAGAGACTGCTCAAACCAGCCTTGAAACAGAATATTTTCAAACGTCAACCATCTGGTTCCCACCGTCCAACCACAGGATGCCTGCGTTAGAGCCGGCCCTCAGGTTGACTGCACCCAGCCGCCCTCTCCCGCTTCCGTTTCCCTTTGTGTGTTGACTTCATTCTCTCAAATAATGGCGAGCGTTTCAGGAAAACCTTCAGACTTGTTTTCAGTGTGTTTATTAATGAGTACTCTCAGGATCAGCTGCAAGACTGGACAGAAGAGGAAGTCGAGCCACTATGCTCTCAACCAGGGACAGCATTTCCCTGTGGCCTGGAATCTGACCTCGGCAGTGTGCAGTGTGTGACGTTGTCCATTGATTGTAGTTCAGGGTACTGACATTGATCGTTGAAAAATCCCGAGGGAGTGAAGAGCACGCATAGGAATGAGAGAAAATATCACTGCGACGAGGGTCAGAATCTTGCGCCTCCATCAGGGAGAATTCTCCCTTTCGTGGTGACTTCCAAATTTCGTTTAGTCTGTAAGCTAACGAGAACACGAGGCGGTTAACACACACGTGATGGCCATCACAGACAAACAGGCTGAGCTAAGAGACAAACGATTAGACCGCAGCGCCACCGTGTGGTGGTCCACATCCTGACCGCGAGCTGAGGTTGGAAGAGGATGCCTCTGTGATACGGAAACGCTCAATTTTTGTGACATACAAGCAAAGGGGAAGGGCAGGCCGGCTTTCCCACACTGGAGTCATATTTTCCGGATTTGTTAATGCCCTCCCAGTTCTGGTCTTGCTGGCCTTTGAACCGCTCGCCTGACCTCTCTGAACTGACCGTGTACCCGTGAGCACCCAGGGTAATACGTTTGTTCCACACAGATTAATTTCAAGTACTTGTGTTCCATCTACTCTATGTATGGCCCACATGGCTAATACAGTTACGGGATCCCGGGATGTGGTACCAGCCCAGCTCTCTGATGCTGCTGCACGCACACACGTGGCATTATGCTGACGCCTTCCTTTCCTGGATCTCTTGAATAATCCACGTTGTTCCGCTCTGTATAGGCCTTCTTTAGATATCCCAGGAACTGTTAAAGCCTGCTTCTCTCTGAGAACACATCTAGCTTTTGAGTTCCTTGCTTCAGCTGGGACAATTGAACTACCTGACTCACCCATCATGAGTTTTCAAAAGATGCCTGGTTACCTACAATTTGGTCCAGGTTCTGCCATTTAGGGGGTCTCAGATTCTGTTTAGCCTTTGAACGGCAGATCCCAAACTGGACCACATCTCCTTGCTGTGTCTGGCCTTTGACCATCTGTCCCAGAAGGGCGAGCCTTACTCTTTCAAACTCCTCAGTCTGTCCTCTCTGGCTTCTTCTGTAAGACTAGTATCTCAAATAGAAGAACCCAAACTCTTGCTGAAGCAAACTTCCCCCGATCCCAGAACAAAACCAAGGTGGTCCTCAAGCCAGCCAGTCAGGTTTCCCGGCTCTGGGCACTTGTTTTTCATGGCGTGGTGGCTGCACCAAGAATGTGGTCCTCTCTCTCAGTTAAAGGGCACACCCTTCAGAGAGGAGCTGGAGCACAGGTCTCTCCCGTGTCATTATTAGCGAGTGTCTGGGATGTGATGCACTCAGCACTTTGCCTTCGTTGTTGATATAATAGATAAGCATCTCTGCAGAACATTGTGGAGAGAGCTAGGGGGCAATTACATTTGACTCTCTTCTCTCTCTCTCTCTCTCTCTCTGTGTGTGTGTGTGTGTGTGTGTGTGTGTGTGTGTGTGTATGTGTGAATGCATGCACACATGTACGCATTCCATGGCAATTGTTTATTGAGTTGCTCCTGGATTATCTGGCTCCTCGGGTCTACAGCTCATCACTTCTCACCTTCAAGTCTAATTCTTAGCAACACTAGGACGATATTGTGCCACCCACTGTCCAGATATGTCCTGCCCTTTCCGCTTCAAATTCTCCTCTCATCATGGTTGGGTTTGTAATTTCCAGTTGGCCTTTACATTTTCGTCCAGCACCGTAGGCAGCCATCGCTAAGTCTGGTGTCCAGCTGGGCTGCCTTTTACGGGCTCACAGCAGCCCTTCCAGGTGACCATTGTGGTGGTCCAAGGATTGCTGCAAACCCAAGTGCTTATGTAACCAGAGACATAAATTGGCCCCAGGAGTCCTGAAGCAAGTTACTGGAATAACATTCTCTTTATCACAGGCCCGTTTCCACTGGGCCTTTTTACAGGGTGCTTATGCAACAACGCCACATCAGCAGAAGTCGTGGAAGCGAAGGGCAGAGTGATATTTACAGTGAATAAATCATCGAATCTATTACATAAGAACTTAAAAATACTAGTGTTTCTCCTAAGAACTTGGGAGGATCAGGAAAAAAAAAATCTATACCTGGTCTTAGCAGAAAGGCTGAGAAGTTGAAGTTTCGAGAACCCAAAAGCAGTCGAGAAATAATTTCAACAGAAGCGAAACATGAGCACCATTGGGAAGGTTTTCATGGCCTCAACTGGCATTGACTTTCAGCTAGTCACTTCAATGTTTAGCAAAGTCAGTCAGTTAAGTGTTTGTAAATAAAGTCTTTATTAAATAGGGATTTATTTCACTCAAAAATGACTATTTATCACAAGACAGACACCTTTGCAGGGGATGAATGAGGAAGAAGGCTACACAGGAGAATTCAACTCAATTTGAATAGTAGGTATATTGGAGTGCTTCATGTTACTATAACGAAATGCCTGAGACAATCAACTTATGAAGAGGAAAGGTTTATTTTTGCTTACAAGTGGTAGGTAGCCCAAAACCAGATGATCTTAATCCTTGTGTCTTTGGCAAAGATGTGGTGAGGCTATCCTCCTATATCTGAAAGACACTGAGATATTGGGGTCCCACAGCCCTCTTCAAAGGCATGTTTATAATGACCCAAGGACCTAAGACTTTTTGAAGCCCCACCTCCTCACAGTTTCATCACCTCTCAATAATACCTCCCTGGAGTCTAAACCTTTCATACAGGAGTCTTTGCAAACTACTACTGATTTTCCAACCATAGTATGTGTGTGTATGCATGTGTGTATGTGTCTGTTTACCTTTGCTAAGGATTGAACCCAGGACCTTATACATACCAGGTGCTACCACGATGCTATATCAGCAGCCCATAATTTACTTTATTATAGTTATTATTATTTGTATATGTATGTTTATGTTCATGTTTACATGTATAAGGATACAGTTGTGCATGTGGCTGCATACAATTTTTTTTAAAAAAAGTATATTTGGGGAGGGGGGTTGGAGAGATAGCTCAGTGGTTCAGAACACTGACTGCTCTTCCAGAGGATCCAGGTTCAATTCCCAGCAACCACATGACAGCTCACAACTGTCTGTAGTTCCAGAGCCATCTCTCTGTCTTTCTCAGTGAACTGTGAACGTCTTTACACTTTTATTTATTTCTATGTTTATGTGCATGCTTGTGTGCGTTCATGTGCATCATGTGTGTGCAGTACCCTAGGAAACCAGAAGAGGGCATCAGATCCCTTTGAACTGAAGTTCCTACGGTGGGAAGTTGCCATGTGGGTGCTGAGAACCAAGCCTGGGTCCTCTGCAAGAGCAGCGAGGGCTCTTAACCCCTGAGCCCTCTCTACAGGCGTCGTGTGTGAACTCTGAGGCCAGGGTAAGGGGCTTGTGGGGAGGGGCTACTTATTTTTCACTGTCCATTCCCTATCCCCCAACCCAATTCTAAGACAGATTTGTGCTCAGTAGACATTTGTTCCGTGGGTGGCTATTGAAAGCAGGGCCCTAAGGCAGCCCAGCCCAGCACCGTAAAAATGTCAGCCTAAGTTTTTCTCCCCTGACCTCTCTTCTTATTCTCTTCCCTCATAAAAACGAATTGCAAAGAGGTGGCTCAGTTGGTAGAAGGCTGTTGTGTCCTTTGCAAGGTGCTGGATCTCATCCCCACAGCGCTGCATAAAACCGTGCGTAGAGGAGGCACATACATGGAACCCCAGCATTCGGGAAGTGGGGTCAGGAGGAGCAGGAGATCACGGTCATCCCAGCTGCACAGAGGCTGTTTAAGCTGGACATCATATAGGGGCCCTGGCAAAGGGTCAACCGCATCTCTAATTGTCTCTCAAGAGCTTCTTACAGAGACCCACTCAGGACATGCTGCCGGGTGTCTTTGGCGAGTTACCGTGTGAGGAGCAGGTGTGAGGAGCTTCACCTTCACTGAGTTCTTACCACAGGCCACAAGGTAGGTATTCTGATCTCCACTCACTGTAGTGAATGAAACTAGACCCCAAAGAGCCTCTAGTTTTTGACAGTTTCCTTGCTGTCTGAGCAGGAGGCATCCAGGGAGACTCCTCTGTCTGACTCTGAAGCACAGGTTTGATCTTCTCCTACATGCTCCATACCAGGGCACGTTGGTGTCAGAAACTGTATATTTTGACCTGAAGGGACTTTGAGGTTGTTCATGTAATCTATATTTTGTTACTAAAACAATTTTCTTTAAGAAGAAAGAAGAAAGAAGAAAGAAAGAAAGAAAGAAAGAAAGAAAGAAAGAGAAAGAAAGAAAAGAAAAGAAAAGAAAAGAAAAAAAGAAAAGAAAGAATTCAGGCTTACTCTTGCCAAATAGGACTTTGAAAATCAGGAGTTTGCCAAGAGAAACAAAGAATGCTTGATTATTCTGTAAGTCTATAATTGATTGAATAAAACTTAAAGTTAGCCAGAATCCTTTTGGGCCATATTGGGTGAATGGGGCCTGCTGGGCCATTCTGCCTGTCTGGGGCAGACATTTTGGCTTGGATTACCTATGAATGAGATTTTTTTTTTTTTTTTTTTTTTTTTATCTCCAAGCCTAGGTCATTGGTCTGTCTCACCCCTACCTCTGCTGCCAGGTCAGCCCACTCTGATAATTTATTATACTTACTGTCTGCTGGGGCCAGTGCTTGGTTGTATGGGCGTTTTCTCAGCTCATCCTGAGATCCAATGAGAAAAGATGTGTCTTTCCTCCCATGTCACTTTTAAGAAATAAGTAACTTCTCACGGTGGACCCACATTGGGGTCAAACAAAAATCAACAATGCGAAAATTTCACGGTTCCATAGCCCGATGCAATGCTGTGTACACCGCGTTGTGTTCTGGACACAGCGTGGGTTTCATCCCCTGCCGCACAGCCTTGTCCTGGTGGTCTTCGGGGCAAGCGGTGGTCTGAGTTTGTCATTGTTGCAGAAACACAGCCTGGCTTTAAGGACCCTATCAGGCACAGTTCCAGCATCTAAATCCCTTTCCTAAGCAGAAGGGATTTCCTTTGTCTGGAGTTTTAAAAAGACCGTTCCCTTTAAAAAGATCCCTCTTTGTGGAGCAAAGCAAAGGACTCTGCTTTCAACAACTGACTTAAGAAGAGCACACATCCTCTACTGTCTGTCGCCATTACTGGTGGGTCTGTAGCTTAAAGAGAATGGGCAAAACCAAGCAAAAACCAAGCACGACTGCTTGACTGCTCGTTGGCGACCTCAGTGAACGGAATTAATCAGGTGACATTTACATTGTGCCTAGGACTTTGCCACCACAGACTTTGTTTTTTTTAATTAAGAGGATTTATTTCTTAGGTAACACAAATATTAACAGTCAGTAAAGGGACGACCCCCAGGAGCAAAACTGGAGAAGCAGTGAAATCCTGGAGACAGAAGATGGAGAAAATTCTGGAAGCTCTGTTTATGATCGCCTCCTTTTGGGAATTGAAGAAAGGAAAGCAGATGTCAACCTTTACAGAGATGCTTTACAGAGACTGGTTTATGGTTCCGTCATCTTGAAGAGAAGAAGTAAAATGGAGACGTAATGTTTAGCTTGGAACATAAGGTGAATTGGAAGTGATTTGGTATTGTTGACCAAGACCTCACTGTGCAGATTGCCAAATCCATACCAATTAAAGGATGGGAATTAGTGAGAAATTGTCTCTGCACTTAGGAGTGTGCATGTGTGTGTGTGCACATGTGTGTGTAACACGCACGCACGTGTGCAAAATGACTCCTTTCAGAAGATAAGCAACTAGAACACAGCCCCGGTATCAGAGCACACAGGATTGAAGAAGGTCACACCACACTTCTGGATCCTTCTGCAGTTAAGAACTATGGAAAGTGTAGATCGTGTTAAACGCCTTCTAACTGTCAGTTTTCTCTTTTTAAGCAGTCTGCTGCTCAAGCCTCGGTCAGCTTTCACTGTGTGGGCTAAGAAGGGCTTTTTGTCCTTTCATTTCTTGTTGTGTGTTTTTTTAAATTAATTTTTTTTCATACAATATATTTTGATCATATTATTTCATCTCCCACAACTACTCCCAGATCTTCCCAAGTGTCTGCCCACTCAACTTCATCTTCTTTCTCTCAAAACCAACCAAACAAAAAAAGTACAAAAAACCCAAGAATCCTGAAAACAAACCAAAAAAAGTTTAAGTAAATCTTTGATTTACATGCATAAAGATGCATGATGTAATTGTCGTCTCTGAGCTTTACTGCCTCAATCTGCTAACCTAGGTCTAATCCTGGAAGCTTCTAGCCTCCATACAGTCTTATCTAGGCCTAGAATGTTTTTAGCCTCTGAGACTTAGTGCTGAATAAGCTCACCATTTCCTAGCTCTTTCTGAACTCTGGCTGGGTGGTTCAACCCAGCTGTTGTGGCTCAAAACTCCTCTCCAAGCTGACTGGTCAATCTGGCTTCTGAATTGCTCTGCTTGGCCTCAAACTAATTCTGACAATCTGTCCTAATTTTCTGGCTCCTTCTCATTCTCTGGTTTGTTCTGTCTTCACCTGTGTCTAGCTTGTTCTTTCTCTGCAACCTGTCTCTTTACAACTGTCTCAGTAAAACTGCCTCCTTCCTCTCTTTGCACTGCCCTCTTAAGTAGCTTCCCTTTCCTCTCCTCATGAGAGTTGGGCATATCCTATTCTGCCAAATCTTTCTCTGATTCATCACATTGTCTGCCCCTCAATTAGATATCACTTTCAAACATGGATACTTCCTTCTACAATCTCACTTTACCTTTTTTGTTTGGGATTAAAGGTGTACCCTAAGGGCTGAACCACACCACAACTAGAAACAGGTTTTTTTTTTTTTTGTTTGTTTGTTTGTTTGTTTTGTTTTTCCCCAGTAAATAACACAATCTTGGGAGTCACAGTATGATCAAATATCCTGCAACAAACATGGAGTCCATCTTGTGTTGGTCAACTCCTTTTGTGCATGGAGCCTGTTCTGGGGTGTAGTTGACATACCCAGGGTCACTCCATGAGAGAAAACAGATTTCCCATTTCTCAGCTGGTATCAATTGCAAATAGTTTCTTGGTCATGGGTAGGGTTTTGTGTTCATTTCCCCTTCTCAGTGCTGGGATTTTGTCTGTTTGGAACCTGTGCAGGTCCTATGCATGCTGCCGCAGTCTCTGTGAGCTCATATGTCCATCCATGTTTCTATATCTGGAAGATGTTTGTTTCTGAGACAGGGATTCTTGTGGCCTAGGCTGGCCTTGAACTTTCTATGCAGCTGAGAACAACCTTGGACTCCTTATCCTCCTACCTCTATTCCACAAGTTCTGGGATCACAGGTGTGCCCATGATGCCCGGGATAGTTGACTTCTCTTACTAAAAAACATGCATCTGCAGGATGCTACCAGAGAACCAGAAGACCCAGAGCTCTGGACTTCTGTCACAAACCAGCTGCATAACCTTGAACAAATTACTTAACCTTAACTTCAGACATCTTACTGAAAAAATAAGAAATGGATTAGTTTTAAAATTTATTCTTTAGATACTTTAAAAACTTTTAAGCCAGGTGGTGGTGGCACATGTCCTTGATCTCAGCACTTGGGAGGCAGAGGCAGGCAGATCTCTGAGTTCGAGGCCAGCCTGGCCTAGAGAGTGAGTTCCAGGACAGCCAGGGCTATACAGAGAGACACTGTCTCAAAAAAAAAAAAAAAAAAAAAAAAAGAAATCAAATAAATTTCATTATAAGAAGACTTGCAAATGAATAAGATTCTCATATGCCAAAAATTAACCGGATCTAAAAGTCTCCAAAACTCAGTGACTTTCTCTACAGTTAGATTAGGAGCTCAGAGCAGAAGCCATGGAGCCCCACATTTAACCGTACCCATTGAGGATTGAATATAATTTTATGCACTTATCTACGACCAAAACAAAAAAAAATGATAAATAGTAAAACACTTTCCTATCTTCCTTTTTATCTTTGTATCAACTCAAGGTCCCGGTAGAGGCTTAGCTTTGCTTTGTGACTCATTAGACTTTGCTCCTGTCTGTTCATGTCACGTTTCTGTGGCTCAAATAAAACTTGTAAAATGTTGTGATTCAGGTGTGGTGAGGACCGAGCTACAAAGAGCATCCATCTGGAAGCTTTCCCTACCTGCCTGCACCTGTCCTTCAGTGAAGACGCCTGGACAAACAGACACCTATCTCTTTAAGAAGAACAAGGCTAGGGTTGTTCATTCAAAACTATTTCTTAAAGATACCCATTTATTGAATAGGTTTTGCAGTTTAGGATGACCCCCTAAATCCGTCTGTGTTCTGGAGAAATGTGACACTGAACGTAACCTAACACTTCCTGTCCCCTCTCATCTCAGTTTGTCAGGATGCATTGGTTTCACATCTATCTACCATGTAAATTACTCTGGACACTAGGAAATCATGCTTTTCTTCTCTTTCTGTTCCCCACTGCTGAATATACACAGTGGCTCAGTGGTTATTTTGTCCTTTAAATAAAAGGACAAAACTTAAAGGACAAAAAGTGGTTAAATTGTCCTTTAAATAAAAGACAATTTATCCCTCACTGCCAGTCTCCAAGTGTCTATCCAGACTTGGTTCACTGCTGCCACTGTTTTAACAAAAACCCAACAGTGTGGGACCCAGAACCCCGGTTTCTCTGGCTCCTCTTCCCTCCCAACCCTGATACCCAGTTAGAGGGGTGGGGGCCACTTTTTGACTAGACTTTCTGGATTGTAATGTGCATGTTTTTAAACATTTTTTTTTTTTTTGAGCAAAAAGAAAACTCACATTCAGAAGTTGCACCAGGCATCCCTACAGGGAAGAGCTGGTTCTGGGGGCTGTCGTCCTCAGACTCTACAGAGATGCATGTTGTTCATGAATCACAACGGAATGGAGGTAGATTCCTGCCCACTGGGCATGCTTGCTTTGGGCACAGGATAGAGGGGAAACAGTTTGTCTTTCGTGGGGTTCCTTCTGTCCATCTTATCAGGCAAGGAACCCGTGCACCCCTAAACCAAACAGAACTCACGCACCCCCAAACCAAACAGAACCCATGCACCCCCAAACCAAACAGAACCCATGCACCCCCAAAACCAAACAGAACCCATGCACCCCCAAACCAAACAGCGTGTTTTCAAGGCCAGCATCTTGGTGCAGCGGATGCAAACCGTTCTAAGAGGAAAAATGAAGGGTGATTTCACAGTTCAGTGAACCTTACTCTCCAGCTTCTAAGCACCGGATGAATATAGAATACACACAAAGAAATGTCTCCAGGACTGGAGAGATGGCTCAGTGGTTAAGAGCACCGACTGCTCTTCCAGAGGTCCTGAGTTCAATTCCCAGTAACCACATGGTGGCTCACACCATCTGTAATGGGATCTGATGATGCCCTCTTCTGATGTGTCTGAAGACAGTGACAGTGTACTCATAAATAATAAAATAAATCTGAAGAAGGAAGAGAAGGAGAAGGAGAAGGAGAAGGAGAAGGAGAAGGAGAAGGAGAAGGAGAAGAGAAAGAAAGAAAGAAAGAAAGAAAGAAAGAAAGAAAGAAAGAAAGATCTCCAAAAGGAGAAAATTTCTAGTATTTGGCAATGTTAAATCAAAGCAGTGAAATAGCCACAAAACAGAAAGGGTGTGTTAGCCAGATCCCGCTGAGGCATCCATCAGATGCATGGAAATCCAGCATCGTCTCAAACCCAGCTCTTCAAAATGCTTTCCCTGATGCCAACCTGGCTGTCGGCCACTCACCCGAGTTAACCATCCAATGTCATCACCTTATTTTGCTTTCATGGTGCATAGATTTCCAACTTAAGCTGTTTTAGAATGTTCTGACTCAGTGCAGGTGGTCCCTCTGGCCTCCTCCTGTGCCCCAGCTGCTTGGCGTGGAGTAGGTGCTAGGCAAATGTCTGTTGGCTAAATAACCAAGCAAATATTATTCTTTACGTATAGGAGACTGTTCTTTAAAATTATTTTTTCAAGGTGGAAACCTACCAGAAAAAGCAAGGCAGGAGACAGGGAACCCACTCCCTGCAGGATTTGTCTCAAAAAAATTAATAAATTATATCTGACATATATGTCTAATTTTTATAAATCAAAATTTAAAAATGTATATGTGCTTAGAGAGGTGGTGATTAACAGTATGGAACATGGAGGCAGACTATCTACAGGCAGACTAGCTATAGAGCCCTGAAAAGTATCTATTAATGAAAGTTTCCGAGATGGAAAAGTTCAAGTTTGTGCTCATAGTGTTAGGAACATTTTATCTGTTTTGAAACACTCATGCAGCAGGTCTCAGAATCCAGCAGAAGAAAGAGATATGAGGTGCTTTCTAAAATCAGCCCAGTGCTCGAGGAATGCCCGTACTCACTGAACTCAAAATAGTGTTTTCTGTGAAAACTTGGACCCCTAGAAGTCTTTAGAAAAATCACACGAGATAGAAAAATCACACGTGGCACACGGTTTGCTTTCTTAGCGGTCTGATCCAAATACAGAGAACTGGAGTCAAAGGCATTAGTTCTACCTGAGACATTAGTCATTTCCAAGCTCGAGTTCTTGATTTCTGAGTCTAACTTAAGTTATCTGTTAAGGAGAGGTCAGTAACGCCCAGGTGGCTGTTGACTTCCAGGAATACAAAAGACGTAAATATGCTCAAGGACTAGACATTGTTAGCATGCTAGTTAGTTTACCTTCCAAGTTGCTAGAAGAATGGGCGTATACTATGGCTTTACCGGTGAAGAATACAATGTTTCAGTGATTATAGGCAAACACTCAGCTGTCTACCTCAGCAATACCATTTGCCTTCAGAGTCAATGCAGTTGAGAGAACTATCAAGTCTATCAAGCTGGGGAATCACCCTCTATTCTTTCATCAACAGTGCGGAGATGCTGGCCTTGAAAACATACTGCTTGGTTAGGGGAGACAGGTTCCTTGCCTGAAAGATGGAGAGAAGGAAACCCCTCTCACCAGCCTTCATTTGAGCATGCCCAGTGGGAAGGAATCCATCTCCACTCCCCTCTGACTCGTACAACAAGAATCTGTTTAAGGTCTGAGGATAGCCCCTGGATTCTTGATCTCCCCTTCAGGAATGCCTGGGTGATGTGCAACTCTTGAGTGTGATGAATGGGTGCAGCAGTAAGCCATTTTAATGCTATTTTCATTAGCATAATAATAGTGGGACCACAACTAGATTTGATGAACTTGAGAGAGAAAGAGAGAGAGAGACAGAGAGCACAGCATGGTGGCACCACCTTCAATGCCAGCATTGGGAAGCAGAGGTAGGTGATTTCTGTGAGTTACAGCTAGTCAGGCTAGCACACAGTCAGAGAGAGAGAGAGAGAGAGACAGAGACAGAGACACAGAGAAAGACAGACAGAGAGATATACAGAGACAGAGAGATACACAGAGACAGACACAGAGGGAGACGCACAGAGACAGGGAGAGGCACAGAGTGCAGAGAGAGGGAGAAGAGCTAAGTTTATGGAGCTATCTCTGTGTCTTTGGGTCAAATCTTAGGATAGTTTTTGGTCAGGAATTTATCAGCTGGAGCAGGGGGCACAGCTCAGTGGCAGAATGCTTGCATGGTATGCGAAAGGTGTCAAGTTTTCTGGGGCTGTAGCTCAGGGGTGGAGTATGTGGTTTACCTAAGACAAGGTCTAGGTTCAGTCCCCAGTATTGGGGGGGGGGAAGGAAAGCCCTAGGAATGATTTCTGCACCAAGAAAAGAAAAAGAGAGGAGACAAATTAACATTGGAATCGATATGTAAAAATATCACGCTGTGTTCTCTTATCTACCAGAGATGCTAAAAGGAAAAATTATCTCAAGACCTCCTCCTCAGTTCATCAATATTTAAACAGAAATTTTAAAAGAATGTGTCTTCCAAATTTGTTTAGTTAGCCTACACGGTTTACGTTTCATTCTGGCAAAAGTGTTTCGGTTGGTTCTCCTGCTGGTGTCTTGCCCACTTCCCTGGTCCTCCTGTTTGTTACTCATCCGCCTCCATGGCCTCCTTTAACTTCCAAAAAAAATATTTTCAGTATGCAAGTGTTGTGCCTGCCTGTATATATGGGTGCGACATTCATGTCTTGTGCTGGCGGAGGTTAGAGGTGGCTGTCGGATTCGTTGAAACTGGAGTTACAGGTGGTTGCCAGCAGCCATGTGGGTGCAGGGAACTGAGCCTACGTCCTCTGCAAGAGCAGCCAGGGCACGCTCCTAACTACTGAGCCCTCTCTTGGGTTGTCTCCTTTTTCTTTTCATGTCAGTGTGTGCTGTGGCCCGACCCCTAGTTCAGCCCCTTGTTCCTTTCTTGTGGCCTCTTGTCTAGCTTCACAACCCGTACCCCACTCACCTCCACGTACATGCACGTCGTAAGCAGGCATTTCTACGCGAGAAAGAACACGTGGGTTTTTGTCTTTTTGAGTTTGTTACATTATTTAATATAATTTCCAGCTCCATCCATTTTCTTGTATGTTTTGCGATTTCAGTCTTTAAAGCTAAATAAAATTCCCTTGTGCATATACATCACATTTCCTTATCCGTTTGGCTGTTGATGATCTAGGCTGGTTTCGCTTCCCTGCTGTTGTGAATAGCGCAGCGGGAGACTGGATGTACAAGTTTCTCTGTGGTAGCACAGAGACCTTTGGGTTATGTCCAGCACTGGTATAGCAGAGTCCTATGGTAATTCTTCTTCTTCTTCTTCTTCTTCTTCTTCTTCTTCTTCTTCTTCTTCTTCTTCTTCTTCTTCTTCTTCTTCTTCTTCCTTCCTCTTCCTCTTCCTCTTCCTCTTCCTCCTTCTTCTCTCCTCTCTGTCTCTCTCTCTTTCTTTCTTTCCTCCCCTGCTCACCCCCTCCCTCCTCCTCCTCCTTCCTTTTTCTTTCGTTTTTGAGATTTGTTGCTGTCCTTTCTGGTGTTTGGTAGCTACTGGGGAACAGGTCTTTTTCAGTTCACCCTCCCTTTGCTGTTCTCTCCTTCCTCCATGTGATCCAGGATCAAACCCAGCTCATCAGCTTGTACAGAAAGCACTTTCTCTGCTGACCCCTCTCGGCCGCCCTCTCCTCCCCCTTCTGCCCTTTTCAATTCACTTTTCAGTTTCCTCTCCTGCAGAGCCTCAGGCTGACCTGCCCAAGGAGGTGGAGCTGTCTGTGCAGCCCCTACTCTGGCTCTTCTCTCTGTGACTTCCATTCCTCGCAGCCCAGCAAGGCTTTGTATTGGCAGCACCATCCGGAACTGCCTGGCTCCTGGCTCCCACCGCATCATCTGGGGTTCTGAGAGGCTCCCTAACAGTTAAACAATTAAAGTGTCATCTCGGGGGGTTGGTGGCGCACGCCTTTAATCCCAACACTTGGGAGGCAGAGGCAAGCAGATTTCTGAGTTCGAGGCCAGCCTGGTCTACAGAGTGAGTTCCAGGACAGCCAGGGCTATACAGAGAAACCCTGTCTCAAAAAAAAAACCAAAAAAAAAAACCAAAAAAAAAAAAAAAAAAAAGAAAAAAAAAATAAAGTGTCATCTCAAGAAAGCATAGCTAGAGGCTAGAGAGATCCCCCATCCATTGAAAAGTGTTCTTGCCAAGACCTGAGTTTGGTTCCCAGCACCCAGGTCAGGTGGCTCACAAGTGCCTGAAATTTCAGCTCCAGGAGGGTTCTCTGTCTCTACCCCACCACAGGCCTTTGCCACATCCAGAAGCAGACCGCACCTCTACCTAAGCCCTGGCTTGAATCTCCTTTATGCTAAGAATTTGGTGTCTGGGTGTGTTCTATACCTACTTCTCCGTCACCCCTTACCCCTACAGTCAACACTTGGGGTTTTGATAGAGTTAGGCTCCACTCTAGGTAGTAACTGTGTGACTGGGCTAGTTTCTGGCCCCCTCACCCCTACACCAGCCTCCATTTTCTTGTATGTATAGATGTGTTGTAGGATTGTCCTGGGGTTTATTTTTTTATTTTTATTTTTATTTTTATTTTGGTTTTTTTTCGAGACAAGGTTTCTCTGTGTAGCCCGGGCTGTCCTGGAACTCACTCTGTAGACCAGGCTGGCCTCGAACTCAGAAATCTCCTGCCTCTGCCTCCCAAGTGCTGGGATTAAAGGCGTGTGCCACCACCACCCGTTGTCCTGGGGTTTAAACAAACTAGAAACTACAAGGATCAGTAAGAGGCTGCTACTGGTCAAACGGAGGGCTGGGACAACAGAGCCCAGTGCCTCCCAGCATCCATTGATAATGGCCCAATGGGAACCAAGGGTTAAGAGATGAAGCAAATCCCATGCAATCCTGTTTCAGTCAAGTAGAATTCTCTTGCAGCTGTGATGATGAGCAACTAAACCCCTCTAAGTTACAGTTCTGTGTGGTCCAATAGCCGCAGTATCTACTTCACAAGGCTTGTTTGGGGGCTGGGCATGTGGCTCCGTCGTAGAACACTTGCCTAGGATAGGCTAAGCCCTGGGTTCAAATCCCAAGTATTGTGTGTACACACAGGGTTTTTATTTTGGAGCAACTTTCAGGTTGACAGGGAAGCTGCAAAGATGGCAGCGTCTCCTGTTTACTCTTGTATTACCGTGGGACATTTGTCAAAGTGTCAGGTCTGTTTCATTGGCCTGATCTCCATCAATGTTGTTCTTGTGTTCCAGGAGTCAGGAAACCACATTGCATCTCCAGTCTTCTCTGGGCTGTGACAGCCTTGAGATTTCTCATTTCCCATGACTCCAACAGTCTCCAGGAGTCTGGCCAGGTGTCCTGTACCCCTCCACCCCAGTGTACGTTTGTCTGATAGTTCTCTCGGGGTTTGACTAGGGTTATCTCATGGGCTTTTCATGGGGGTTTAGTGAGAGAATCTACTAAGCACCGAGGGCTCTATTGGGCAGATATTTTCATTATCTATTACATTTTTAAAGCAGAGAAAGTCGAGTTGTGATCCAGAGCAGGGACTCGGCAGATGGCAGCTTAGATTTCAGGCTGCCTTTGTGTATCCTGGACAGAGTTTTAGCATCTAATTCTACAATTAAGGATGTTTTTCCTACTAGGATTTTTTTTATAAGTTAAAAAAGTATTATTTTATGTGTATGTTTTGCCTGCATGTATGTCTGTTACTTGTGTACCTGGCTCCAAAAGAAGCCAGAACATGTCATATCCCCTGTCACAAATGTAGGTGCTGGGAACTGAACCCGTGTCCTCTGGAAGAGCCGCTAGTGGGCTAACCACTGAGCCATCTCTCCAGTCCCAACTATTAGTATCGTTAGTGATAAATGTTATTTGTTCCTTTTTTTATTGTGATAAATACCATGACCAGAACAAGTTATAGAAGGAAGAAGGAAGATTTATTTGGGCATATGGTGCCAGGAGGAGAGTCTATAATGACAGGAGATGCCATGACTGGGAACTGAGCGACTGCACCTTCAGATGACAACACGGAGCAGGATGAACTGGAGTGGAGCCAGGCTACAAACTTCGGAAGTCTGCACCCAGGGACGGCAACCTGCTCTTAGCTGCTTGTATCTTCTGAGGTGGGGGAGGGGTTACCGAGAATATCCAGAAACGTAGCAAGCAAGTGTAAGGTGTGCTTTGCAGGTGGCTGAGCTATGGGAAAGATCACAATACAGGGGGAACTGGGGAATACAGGGATAGAAGAGGGTACCTGATTCTCCCCTGTTGTCAGTGGGAGGCTGCAGTAGAGGAAAAGCACCCCCCAGCCCAGATCTGCCCAGCTTCTGCCCTAATTCCCAGTTTGATCTGTCTTGGACCCTTTCCTAGATCTCCATTAAAAATAAGATCCATGCTAAATGTAGCTAGTCACTCATCTCCTGAAGCCGAACTATCTGGAACAGAACTCCAGCCTGGCAAAATGCCCCTCTTGGGCAAGTAAGTTGCTCTCTGCTAATAAAATTTATCCACGTCACAGGTAATGGAGAGGGTGATGTCACCCATGGGGAGGGTGATGTCACCCATGGGGAGGGTGATGTCACCCATGGAGAGGGTGATGTCACCCATGGAGAGGGTGATGTCACCATGGAGAGCGTAAAATATTTTAGCATACAATGAGCAGAGTTGAGTCTGGCACGGAGTGAGGGGCAGATGTCAGCTTAAGGACAGAAAATTGGCTGCCTGCACTGTGGGACGGAGCACAGCTTCTGCTCAGAAAATGATGGCAGCGTGAGGTTGCATGGCCCGTTTCTACTTCTCAACAGCTGTCCAGCCAGCTGTGTGGGATCCCTTGTTCAAAGCCTAAGGCCACTCCATCATGACAAGCGTGACTCTTATATCCATTGGTATGTTTCCAAGAACTGCTTTTAGTTTTCTGTAGTGATAGTGGGTAGTGGGTTGTGGTTTAAAACTTTATAAACAGAAGGTTTTTTTAAAAAAAAATCTTATAATCATTATAATTTACATGATACAGGGTTGGCACTAACAGGTCCCTTCATGACAGGTCAGCTCAATGACAGAGGGCTTGCCTGAAGCCCAGGCTTGGGTCTCCAGAATCCCAGCAGCCAACCAATTTCGTAGTACATGGATCACTACCAGTCTGGAGAAACAGGCATTATCTTTCCGTTTCAAGAACTGGTAAGCTATCTAGTCTATCATCCATGAGATCTTGGAGTTGAACAACAGAAAACTGTACCCTTCTTCCAAACCATTTGGCAACTGTCAGATGTTGCCCGTCACAAAATCCACTTCCAGTAAGATGGCAGACCTGTCAGCAGCCTTGGTTTGAGGGTCCACAGGGACACTCACAACTGGCAATATGCTAGCAAGCCTGCCATATTCACAGCTAGTGTCATCCAGGCATTGAGTGTCTTGTTGTGTGATGAACTTCAAGTACTGTCCTGTCTCCCTCAGGGCGGTGGGGTTAGCAGAGGATGTCCATCCCAGAGTCAAAAACATTCACAAAATCATTCACGACGAGAGTCTCACTTTCTGTACTTGGATGAGACAATTCTCACTATTTTCTTTAATCAGAAAACGTTTCCGGAGAGAATTCTTCTTACCACATCATTGAGCCCTAAGAAAAGTTACTTTCTCTTAATTCTGGGGAAGCTCTGTGAGATCTAGGCTGGCCTGGTCTACATAGTGAGTTCCATGTCAGCCAGGGCTACACAGTGAGACCCTGTCCTTTGCCCTGGATTGAATGTTGATGTTGCTTGGCCTGTATCATGGGGCCGTTAAAAGCCATACCCGTAGTCTACTTTCAAAAGAAGAAAATAGATGGTAAAAACTTCAGTAGAACACTGAGGATGGAAGAGATTGGCCAGGTTATCTTAAGAAAGAAGGCTCATGATTTTGCCTATGGCCAAGGGTTTCTGAAAATCTCATCACCTTGAAAGCTTAGGATGAAGGCATTGCAGAGAAAATTCTGCAGGGCTGAGTTCGGCCTCCAGTGATGTGGCATGATACCTGACACACAGCTTACAAGGAAGGAGAGTTTGTCTTGCCCTGTGGCCTTGGGGTTCAAGCAAGGTCTGTTAGCACCATTGCCTTTGTGCTTGTGTCAAGATAGCAAAAATGTGGGATCACGTGAGAAGGAAACCTGTTCATCTCTTGGCTGCTGCAAAGCAAAGAGAATGAAAAGAAGGACTGGGCCTGAAGTAGAAACTTCTAGTTTCTTTAGAACGTCAGTTATGTCAAATGATGGTTTGCTGGGGCACACAGGTGAAAGGTTGTCTTGCTAAAGCAGACACAGGTGAAAGGATGTTTTGCAAACATGTGAAAGGCCTCGTGATAAAGCAGTATAAATATGACCCCACAGACAGAGGGAGAGGAGCATCTAGTTTGGTTTGTTCCAGCTATTCTTTGCTAACAAGACGCATGTATTGGTTTGCCTTACACAGCACTGTTGAACTCCGCTTGTGTTTCAGCGGTCTTCAGTGTTGAAATGAGCTACCACTGATGGTTCGTGCCTGGTGTCTGCTTAGAGGACTGGTCTGAAGCTACTGAGTTGTAATTGGTGTTTGCTACAGGACTGAACTGCTGACAAAGAAGATTAAGCTCACCCCCAAAGAACTATTGCTGAACAGGTCCACTTCCCCCATATCCTAATAATTTTTCTCTTCCACTGCCTCTGGTGGGGGGTGGGCTAGAGGAGAGGTTGAAAATTTTAAAAGTAGGCTGGAAAAAATTTATGCCTACAGGGCCCCTTCAAAGGCACACCCCAATGTCCTGTGTACCTCTATCCCACCTTCTTAACCCTGTTCTCAACCTTCCTAACACGCTGATCCTTTGAGACAGTTCTTCATGCTGTGGTGACCCCGAACCATGAAAGTCTTTTCTTTCTTTTTTTTTTTGGTTTTGGTGTTTCGAGACAGGGTTTCTCTGTGTAGCCCTGGCTGTCCTGGAACTCACTCTGTAGACCAGGCTGGCCTCAAACTCAGAAATCCGCCTGCCTCTGCCTCCCAAGTGCTGGGATTAAAGGCGTGCACCACCGCTGCCTGGCCAAAAGTATTTTCATTGCTACTTCACGATTGTAATTTTGCTATTGTTATGAACCATGTTGTAAATATCTGATATACAGATGGTCTTAGACGATCCCGTAAAAGGGTTGTTTGACCCGGAAGGCTCAGCCGTAGGTCTAGAAGGCTGCTGTAGACACTACTGTCCTCCGAAGGGTTAACTTTGGCTCTCAGTTTGGGTTCAGATCCATCATAGTTGGAAGGTACACTGCAGAAGCATAGGCTTCTGGTCACATTTCATCCACAGTCACGGAGCAGAGGACCCTGAATGCTGGCACATGACTCACTTTCTTCTTTTCTTCAGTCAAGGGGCCCAGCAGATAGCGTAACAAACACCTACATTAGGCAGATCTCCTCACCTCAGCCTAGTTTAGAAATACCTCAAAAAACATGCCATAGGCTTGTTTTTTTAGTGATTCCAGTTCCTGCCAATCTGATTATCAGTATTTTTTTTTTAGTCTTTATTTATTTATTTTAATTTTATAAATGAGTGGGTTTTGCCTGCTCATCCGCACCACACACATGCAGTGCCTACAGCAGCCAGCAGAGGGCGCCGGAAACCAATGTAACTGGAATTATGACTGCATTGTCAGTCATCTGGATGCTCTGACCCCAACCTGGGTCCTCTGTAGGAACTGTAAGTACCTTAACTGCTGAGCCATCTCTCCAGCCCCTCTAATGATCAGTATTAACGTCACATTTAAAAACATCCCATCATCTCCCCAGAGCACACAGGTAAGTGAGCAAGCCTTTAGCAAACGGACTCTTAGGGGACACTTAAGATCCAAATCTTAACAAGTGACTAGAGATTAAATAGGAATACTGGCAATCTCAACAAGTCTGGGCAACTTCCCGGCAGCAGTTTATTTCCTGAGTTTTGCTTTCAAGGACCTCTCCTGTAGTAAATTATTAAACAGTGTAAATCTAAGACGGAGATAAAAGCAAAAGGAAAGGAATGTGTTTGAAGTTGGAGGTCAAACACGGTTAATGGCTGCGTGCTGCATGGACACCTGTCCTTTAGCACAAGGACAAGAAGAAGGGTGGGGAAATGGAGACAGAGTTGCAATCCTCTTGTCTGAAGAGCTCCAGTTTCGGTGCACAGGCACGCTTAAGGAAACCTGGCTTAGAAGCACTTCCTCACGAAGGGCGAACAAGGAGCTGAGAGTTGTCAGACCATCTTGCTTGGGCCACACTGCAGCGACCCAGAATCTGGGGAGAGGCCTCTGCTAAGCCAAATTCTGAACACAAAGCTTCTCCAAAGGCAAACAGGCCTATCTGGGGATATAGCGTTGCAAGGAAAAGATGTGTGTGTGTGTGTGTGTGTGTGTGTGTGTGTGTGTGTGTGCTGTCGTAAACTCTGAGTGTGTCCACCCGAGGAGCGTGAGGCAGGGGCAGCTTTTAGTATATGCGCTGCTGGAGTTACAGAAAGGGAGGTTTCTAAACGCAAAAATGAGGAAGATCACGCAACATATCTTGATGAAACAATCCCTTGGCCAGGCAGATTAATGGACAAGGTGTTCAAGGGTCAGAGGTCGGTCCAAATTTAAATAGAAGACGGTGGGTCAAATGTCCTTGCAGAATTGTCCTGTAGTATAAGATTGTAGAGGCCTTTGTTTGCGCCTGTGATTCTGTCAGTTGGAGGGTAGTCCTTTTTATCCAGGACTCCATGACAGCCCCTTCTCCAGGGCTTCCCAGCCTAACAAAGTGACTCTGTTTTCTCTCTGACAACGTTTATAGTTTTCAACCCCACCCTGCTAAGGTCTGGTACAAGTTCCCCTAAGTTGTTACTGTTTGTTCGTATGTCAGGACTTGCTCTTACCCTGTTCTCTCTGACCTACATACAATGTGCCTGCCATCTCAGGCGACCTTCTGTGACCTAATGGCCCAGAGACAACACACTGTCCTGGGCTCCTCCTCCGTTACTCTGCCTCTTCTGCTCTGGTTGATTCTACTGTTTATTGAATCCCCACCCTGGCCTGTGAACTGGAAGTGGCTGTAGACTGTGGAAAGAAAATGTGGTATACGGGTGGGACGGTCCATCACGTCTAGAATTTCAGCACTTTCAGTAATTCTTACCTGTGAGTTGTCACGAAGATTAGATTAGGTACCTAGATTATCCTACTTTAGCTAGAGAGAGAGAGAGAGAGAGAGAGAGAGAGAGAGAGAGAGAGATTTACAGAGGCGTGAAAGGTGGGAACGTTCCTAACAGGGATCTGCAGAGTAAATGCCAGGTGCCTGAATCTGTACTGTCCAGGGAGCCTGTGTGTCCCCTCCAGACCGGGGAACCAGTCTATTGCTGGGACCACCAGGCTCCCAGAATTCAGAGGCTTCTCAGAAGCTCCCCCACTCCCACCCCACCCCTGCGCGCGGACTCCCTGCCCAGCTGAACCTCAACACTCTTGATGAGCCTGTGGAAGGCACTAATTAAACTAATCACGGGAGAGAGCTGTTTCCCACTCGCGATTGGTTTTCAAGCACCACCATAACGAGATGTACTATTACGTGTAAGGTTAGTTTGGCTCTAAATTTTAATTTACTGGGGCACCAGAGCCGCTGCAAAGGAGGATTTACATAAATGGAGCCCGATTCCAAAACAAATTAGACATGTTCTGCCACAGGATACTTTGTGAAGTTGTGAAGGATTGATTACACGTGGAGAGACGGACCTCGACTGCTTCATCTCCCTGTCGGTCTACTCTCCGGCCTTAGAATATTCTTGATGTAATAAAGTCCCTTAAAATGCAGACTGATTCCTTTTTTAACGCACATACTTAACTTATATGCTTGTTATATGCCCTTCTCCTCAAGAGCATCCTGATTTTTTAAGCTGGGTTTTACACGGTTTTCTTTTCATGTGTGGTTTAGAAACTAGCAAAGAGAAGAACAATGCTTAACAAGGAAAGATGGAAATACTCAATTGGTGTCTGATTAATCCAGGTCACGACTCTGATGGTCTTTACACCATTCTCCCCAGTTAAAAGACCTCAGGCTGCCTTCCTTTCCCCAGCTTGCTGGCTTCCTTCCTCCTTCCCTTCCCTTCCCTTCCCTTCCCTTCCCCTTCCCTTCCTTCCTCCCCTTTCCCCTTCCCTTCCCTTCCCTTCCCTTCCCTTCCCTTCCCTTCCCTTCCCTTCCCTTCCCTTCCCTCCCCTCCCCTCCCTCCCCCTCCCCCCCTTACCCTCCCCTCCCCTCCCCTCCCCTCCCCTCCTCTCCCCACTCCTCCCATTCTCTCCCCTTCCCTCCCCATCTCTCCTTTCCCCTCTCCTTCCTCTCCCCTTTCTCCTATCTTCTCCCTTCCCCTCCCTTTCCTTCTTTCCTTCCTCTTTTTTCCCCTTCCAGGACAAGGTTTCTTTGTGTAGCCCTGGCATTCCTAGAACTTGCTCTGTAGACCAGCCTGGGCTGGCCTCCAACTTAGAGATTCTCCTGCCTCTGTCTCCTGAGTGCGCCACCACTGCCCAGCCTGCCCCAGTTTCTTTCTTTGCTGTTCCTCTTTGTGCTTTAAACCCCTGGTGCATATTTGGGCAACTGCAGGATAATCTGAGTTAATTCACCCAGGGGTCCAAGTACCTTTGTCAACAATATTCACAACAGCACCCTGTGATTGGCTCTATGATAGTTTAGTGGGCTAAGTCAACCTTGGAACACACAGAGTTCAATCTGCTTCTGAGAATTTGTACAATAAACACATTGTATCTGGACATGAAAAGACAAAAGATGAACAATAAACCAGGGAGACGAGTTCCATGCTGTGCTCACAGGCAAGCATAATATATAATAATGCATATAACAATAATGTTATTATTATACACAATTAATTATTGATTTTTCCTAATCTCATCAATCTTCAGGAGTTTGTTTATTCAATGAAAAAATTTGTATAATAAACCATGTTGTAGTTGGGCATGAGAAGATAAAAGATGAACAATAAATTGGGGACAGCAGTCACATGCTGTGCTCACAGACAAGGTTTACTGTTACACACAAAGCACTTCTGAGGATGTTCTCATAGGATTCTCTTTACTCAATAAAAATCACCCAGGAGGCTAGAGAGATGGCTCAGCTGTTCTGAACACTTGTTGCTCTTAGAGAGAACCCAGCTTCAATGTCCAGCTCCCAAAAGGTGGCGCACAACCATCTATGACTCCGTTACCAGGGGATCTGCTGCCCTCTTCTGACCTCCTAGGGCACCAGGCGTGCACACGGTACGCACACATACATATGCAGGCAAAACACAACATACTAAAAGGACTAAATCTAATAAAAGACAAATTAGTGAGCTCTGTTACAAATTGTATCCAGTCTCTAGATTCATATGCTGAAATCCGAGTCCCCAGTATTTCCGAGGGTTACCTTACTTTGAGATAGAGTCTCCCCACAGTACAGGTAAGGTGTTGCTATGCTATGCGTGGAGTTATACCTCCCAGTCTGAGACCGGCTTGCTGTAGAAGTGAAACCAGTTAAAGTGCGTTCATGAGGGTGAGTACCAACTCCATATGAGTGTGTACTCAAAAAAAGTGGGAAGTGTCAACACAGATACACAAATGGGGGTGGGGGACACTCAGAAAGACAAAGGGCAAAACAGCCATCTATAAACCAAGCCAGGTCTGGCCACACCCTTCCTTCATGGCCTTCAGAAGGAACACATGGATTTTGTATTTCTTTCTTTCTTTCTTTTTCTTTTTTTTTTTATTTCATGTATGTGAGTACACTGTCACTGTCTTCAGACACACCAGAAGAGGGCATCGGATCCCATTACAGATGATTGTGAGCCACCATGTGGGTGCTGAGAATTGAACTTTGGACCGCTGGCAGAGCAGTCAGTGCTCTTAACCGCTGAGCCATCTCTCCAGCTCAGGATTTTGCATTTGTCATCTCCCGAGCTGTGAGAACCAAGTTTCTGTTGTTTAGGCTACACAGTGTGTGACACTTCCTGAGAGCGGGCCTAGCAAACCAATGCAAGGGCTCATGTGCCCGTCACTGTTCTCAGTGCTGAGGACAGGGTGACTGAGAAAGGCACACAGGGGGCATAAGTACAGGGAAGCAGAGGGCGGGCACTTGGTATTCTTAGTGGGATGTGGCTGAGACCAGGAGGGAGGACATCGTGCTGAGGGCTGACGGACAGAGAACCTAGGACATAGTCATCTCTGAGTGTCGGGGAGTGGATGGGACAGCAATATGAGATAAGCTTGCTTTGTGGTCCTGAAGGCTTCTTGAAGGTTGAGATTCTAAATCCATTATACTTATCTATCTCGTGTGTGTGTGTGTGTGTGTGTGTGTGTGTGTGTATTTGTGCTGTGTTTTGTGTGTGCTTGGGTATGCAAGCATGTACATACATGTGAAGGTCACAGGACAGGAGTTGATTGTGTGTGTGGGGGGGAGGGGTTTCATACTCAAGTATGGGCTTTGGTAACAAGAGCCTTAACCTGCTCAGCTATTCTCCCACTGGTCCAAGGATCCTAAGTTTAAGGTGAGACTAGTTAGTATGGTTCAGGCTTTTCTTGACTCGGTCTGGCTGCTGAGACACAGTCAAAACAGCACAGAGTACATCAGACTGAGTCAGATGTATGAACTGAATTGTGTCCGGTCAAAGAGTTCTATGTTGAACCACAGATATCACGCTGTTTGAAGACAGAGCCTAAGAGGAGGAAACAAAGGTTGAGTGATATTAGAAAGTGGGCCCTTCATGCTAGTGTCCCCATAAGAAGTAGTACAAACTGTCCCTTTCTATGCACGCGCAGAAGGCCAAGTGAGGGACCAGTGAAAAATGGCCATGTGCAAAGCACATGACGGGCCTCACAGGCAATCAATCCTCTTAGGCTTTCGGCTTTTAGAACTGGGTGGCAGTGAGTTTCTGTTCTCGAAGTCACCCGACCTGTGGCGTTTCGTCATGATAACCCTGGTGACTGAAGATCCTGGGAAAAATTTTTCAGGGCAAAAGTCACGGAAGACGCAGCAAGGAGTGACCACAAAGCAGGATCACACCAGAAAAGACCAGAACATGGCAGTCTCCAAGGACAGCTGCTGATAGCTGCCTTCTGAGAGCCGGTTTTGCTGCAGCCCCCATGAGTCAGGGACTACTCTGGGAACTCGGTGTTCTGCAGTAGGCTCTCAAGGAGCTCACAGTGGGTAAAGGACACACGAAGTGTCACTGCAGCATGGTCAACGGTCAGTGCTGTTTTAAGAAACAGGGCACATTGTCACGTAGAGGATCTGTATCAGCGGAGGTGATGTTTGAGACAGACATCAAATCTGAGACGGGGGTTTGCCGGGAGAGAGAAGAACTGAGAGTGTACACACCAAGAGCAAAACCAAGCCAGTCACGAGGGCGCACGCCCAAATCCCAAGACGCATGGCAGTTGAGGCAGGAGGACCGCCAGGAGGCCATATAGCGAATTCCAAGCCAGAGAGGACTACAGACCAAGACCCTGTCTCGAAGAAAGCCACAAAATGTAGGTCAAAAAAAAAAACCGCTCTGGAACGTCTGAGCGCAGGTCATGTTGCGGGTGGGGTGGGGCAGAGGAAACAATTTGCGATCAGAATGTGAAATGCCCGTGGGGGAGCATGCAGAATAGCGCTGCTACGTAATCTCTAAACAGAAGAGAAAAATCCAGGTACTACTGCTGGAGTAGGAGTTAAAACAGGAAAGGCAGTTCTAGGAAGTGTATATGGGAGAGAATTCAATTTGACGTCCGAGATAAGCGGGATATTGGGTGAGGTGAGACCTAACAATGGCTTCTAATCTTCTGCTTGGATGCCTGAGATTGATATCACACTCAGCATTAAGAGATTGATAGTGAGAAACGGAAATTGTTGGCTGGGAAAAAAATGGGACACCGTGGGGGCGAGGGGTGTTGATGAATTCCGGTTTAGACATGCCCACTTTGAGGGCCCGTGACGAATGTCAGCAGGCAGCTTAAACACCAATTTGGAGTTCTGGGGAGAACAGGATGTGATAAACTTGAACGAGTTATTCTGTACGGTAACAGCAGTCATGCAATAAACGGAGGGAACAAACAGACATTTGGCTATTGGCTGGTTATCCTATGTCCAGTTTTATGTTCCTGTGCATTATCTATGGCCAGCAATATTATTTAGGAGAAACTATTACCATCGTCCTTTTCCAACAAATAATCCGAGGCACAGAGAGAGAGTAAGCGATTTTCCCAAGCTCGCATAATTGATAAGTGAATTTAAACCCATGTGATCTGACCCCAGCGCTCTGTTCAGATGTTTACCTCAGACATATTTATGTTCAAAGAGCAGGGAAGAAGAAAAGCCTGAGGAGAAACCATTTGACAGAGGACCAACAACAGTCAAACGAAGTGATTCTTAGAAGCCAGATGGAGGGCATCAAATGCTCAGAGACCTGCAAAGATAAGGGAGCTTATTAGGAAGAAGTTCTGAAAACAAGCCGTGGTCAGACAGCTAGGAGGCCGCAGAAGTGCACGGCGATAGCAGACAGGGAACAACAGGCAGACTGTTAATGTGGTTTGAAGTAAACCATGCAGCAAGGTTAGTTAGATAGGCTCCCGAGGAAGGAAGGATGGTGGGCTGGAACTGCAGCAAGCATACGGATGATGTCATGTTGGCAAGTTTACCTCCATTTGACACCCTTATCTCCAGTGTTACAGGCCCAGAACTAAGCTTGCCAGAACAAGGGTCTGCGGGCTTGTGTGAGCTTATGTTTAAAAACCAGAATGCTGATTAATTAATTGTCACTGAGTAATACACTACAAAGGGAGCCAGATGTTCATGGTTTGCTAATGAGAGAATTATAGTTGGTAGGCAGTGCCTAATTATAATTAATTGTTGCCAAGGAGCATGAGCTCAGAACAAGAGGCCTCACTAGATAATAGACTGGTGGTATTCCTCTGTAATACACCATGACTCCCGTTTCTATTATAAGCTGTATTTGCTGATTAGTTCAGGCATCCATGGACCAATGGCCTTCTTCCCGTAGGCAGACATGGAGTCCATTGACAGATTTTATTTCTTTGGATTGTGTTTGTATGTTCGTGTCCCTGTGGATGTGTGAATGCTTAAGGGTGTGTATGGGCATATGTGATTGTGTGTAGGGGGATCAGAGACTAGCATCAGGTATCTTCTGCCAATACTTCTTCCTCCTCCTGCTTTGAGACAAGGTCCCTCGGTGCTCACAGATCGGCTAGAATGGCTCTGCAATGAGCTCTAGAGACCCACTTGTCTCTGCCTTTCCAGGGATGGGACTGCCAGACAGGCCACCATGCCAGACTTCTTACATGGGTGCTGTGATGGACTCATGTCTTCAGACTTCTGCAAGTGAGTGCTTTGCTGGCTGAGCCGTCTCTTGCTCATATTTGCAGTGTTCTTTGGCTCTTTGATTTGGTGCTTCTCACATGCAATCATCCTCTTGTAATGTCTGTATGCAACCTGCCACACCCATTCGCCACTTCCCTTAGGGTTCTTTTTTCCCTTAACTAAAAATTCACAGTAAAATATTTTGCTAGAAATATTTTAGGAAAATATCTACTAATATATATTTTAAATGTAAACATGTATTTTACTAGGAATATATTATTTTAAAAGGAAAAATGTTGCTACAGATGTGAGTGGAGGAAAAATGTGTGCTACAGATGTGAGTGGAGGAAAAATGTGTGCTACAGATGTGAATGGAGGAATGGGCTGATAACCTGACTGACGTGAATCCAGTGGTCCAGGGTAGACAGGGGATTCCCAGGGTGACCTGGCTACTAGCTATGATAGCCAAATTGATGAGCTTCAGGTTTGTGAGAGCCACTGCCTTAGTGAGCAAATGGATAGCAATCAAGAAAGAGACCCAGAAGTGCACAGCTGGCCTCCACACATGTGCACATACATATATACATATATATGGTGTCACATAGCATATGAAAAAATTGAAGGTCTGGACATGTGATATGCCCTAAATCATCTTGAAATCTAGCAGTGACATAGCTGAGCTCCTGTGAATGCTTTCTCAAACAGCACCGTGCAATACCCTTTCTCAGAGCCTGCCGCTCACAGCACTGACCCATGGGGGTCAGAGGCAGATGTATAGGGAACCGTGAAGTCTGGGCTGGAGAGCTGGTTACTCAGACTGTACAATTTATCAGTCTTTTTGTACTGACTTCCTTTCATTCCTTCCTGCCTTAGTTAGGGTTTCACTACTGTGAATAGACACCATGGCCATGGCAACTCTTATAATAAAGGACAACATTTCATTGCAGCTGGCTTACAGGTTCAGAGGTTCAGTCCCATCAAGGTGGGAAGGAAGCATGGCAGCGTTCCAGGTAGACATGGTGTAGGAGGAGCTGAGAGTTCCTCTTGTTCCAAAGGAAGCCAGGAGCAGACTTTTCAGGCAGCTAGGAGGAAGGTCTCAAAGCCTATCCCTACAATGACACACCTCCTCCAACAAGACCACACCTCCTAATAGTGGCCATTCCCTGGGGCAAGCATATTCAAACCACCACACTTCTGTCTTTCCCTTCTTCCTTCCTTCCTTTCCTCTTCCTCCTCTTTTTCCTTTTCTTCCTCCTCCTTCTCCCCCCTCCTCCCTCTTCCTTCTCCCTCACCTCTTCCTTTTTCCTCTCTCCCCTTCCTCCTTTCTCTCCCCTCCTTCTCCGTTTCTTCCTCCTCTTCCTTTTGGTTTTTGAGAGAGTTTTTTCATGTAACCCTGGCTGTCCTGGAACTTACCCTGTAGCCCAGGCTGACCTCAAAGTCGGAGATCGCCCACCTCTCCTCCCACCACATCTGCTGACTCTATTTTCTTTTTTAAACAGCACCACCACATCTTTTCTGTTTTTTTAGAGAAACATTTCCCAAACTTTCAGTCACATTCCTACTTCTGGACCATCCTACAGGTGGCTTAGCTCCCTCCTAACAGTTCCATCCTCCTCTCGTCCTCCTGACAGAAGCATCTTTTCTCAGGCCTGCTGACATCTGCAATCAATCTGCATCTCTTCTGTAGAAGAGTATTGGCATGGGGTAGGTCTGAGATTGTACTAGCATTTTTTTTTATTTTTTCTATTTCATTTACCCGACCCTCCCCACTTCATTGCCCTAATTGACTTTATTGGAAGAAATGTTTGATTCTTTTTTTTTTTTTTATTTCTCCTTTCCTCTTCCCTTTGCCCCTCCCCCTTTCTGATTTTTTAAAGTTAATTTATGTATGTTAGCAAACAAAGTAATGTGTTTAATCGTTTCATTTTCATACACACGTGCTACTGTGCTCTGTCTTAATTGAGGTCGTCTCAGACATACTCTATTATCCTTTCTTTCCCCCTCCTCCCACTCTCCTTCCTTTCTAAATTTCCACTAGAAAAGCTTGAATGTTTATGAATCAGAGCAACAGATAGAGGAGCCAAGAGCGGCAGTAAGGCTCAGCCCAGGAAGGAGGAAGAATCTCTGTCATAGAGGATCTTGCCATGTTGATGTAAGAATTCTCATTTTACATCAAAGGGGAAAAGACATTTAATTACTGCCCGAAAGGAGCCCACTGAGTTTGTCAGTAACAGAATCACCGGTGCAGTTTTGGTTACGGGGAGCTACTTCAAGGCAATTTCCCAGCATGCAATTCCCAGTATGCAAATGAAGGTGCTTCAACGGTATCAGGTTGTCGATAATTTTGTCTGGTCTCCCCATTCTGCATTGCATTATTTGGGTGGAACAGAGCCGTGATGTTCTGTTTTGGAGATGCCTTATGGACCAGGCTCGCATTGGGAACCGTTCTCTTTTGGGCCTCTCAATCATGACCTTGTTTCCTTACTCCCACCCCCCACAATGCTGCAATCTTCCAAGAGAACCATACGCAGGCGCCGATTGGATGCACTATTTGTGTGGCTTTGTCTGGAGAGCTCCAGAGAGGCGGGCTTCTATGGCAGGGCTTGAAAGCTTGAGGAAGCGCCATCTGGAGATAGAACTGTTGAACCCCAGAAAAATAAATTTGACAAGAAGGTTAAAAATGCAGGGGTCAAACGCAAGAAAGCAACGCTGATAAATGATCCCAGAACAACACAGAAGCCATACAGGCGCGGCCGTGACTAACATTTGTTTCTGATTCACCAATCAAACCCTCCTTTTGTTCCTTGTTGCTGAAAATCAACTGGCATGTCTGGTGACACTTCAGGGGTTTTGATGCGCTTGTCCCAATTCCTTTTATTTCCTTCAACATGGCACAAGGGCTACCTTCTGTGGGAGGAGCTAAGGTGGGAGGAGTTAGGAGAGGAAGAGGAAAAGGAAGAGGAGGAAGAGAGAGAGAGACAGAGACAGAGAGAGAGAGAGAGAGAGGAGAGAGCGCGTAGAGATGTAGGAGGATGGAGAACCACACAGGTATGGAGAACACTCGTGGGGAACAACTTATAAATTTATAATTAGGTTAGCTAATTAGGATACAACTCTCTTTGTATGGGCATCTTGTTCTTAATCATTATCAAACATATAAAGCCTTTGATTATAAGAATTAGGTCTCATTCTCTTACTGGGCCCGCATGGATGGCGGAAATGGTCTGGGCAATGCCCTGACTTGCGGAGACAGCATGGAAGATTGGCAGAGCCATCTCTCATGCTGGCATCTAGTGGGTGGCAGGGCTGGTGTTTCTGGGCAGCCAGTTCTAGCTGCAGCGTGCACTTGGCCTCAGGCGAGAAACACGGTGGCTGGGCTAGGCAGAGCCGCTGCAGCTTAGATAGTTGGTCTGAGCCTGAGGCCTTTTTAAATAATTACTACAACAACCTTCAACAGTGGTCAGTAATCCAGGGCCTGGGGACTTTGAAGTATAACAGCTATATGAAATTTTAAGTCTTCTAATAGTGTTGAAACTCTTGGGCTGCACAGTTATTTGGTTTGTGAGTTCTAGGGATAGCCTTTAGGTTATAAGGAGAAAACATAGATCGGGAAGCCTGGCATTAAGGAAAATGGTTGCTCCATTGGGGACAACAGTTAATGCCCTGTTATGTCATGAGGGTGGAGAGTTTGGGACTTTTGAAGCCCCTGCAAGGCAGAAGAGAATAATATGGGAGGCTGGTTTAGGCTGGTTTAAGTATAGTCAGTTGGTGTGTACTGGTTTCGGGTGACGTCCTGGGGGTCCTATGGTCTGAGACTCATAGAAGTTATGTGTAATGCGAAGATAGTAAAGAATAGGCAATGGAGACGGAGACAGAGGATGGACATGAGATGCCCAGAGAGATGGGAGATGAGACATGAGGCAGGGAGTTAGATTTCTTGGTCGCTAGGAAGGGACACAGGAAAGACCTAGAAATACACACTGTTATCAAGATATCACACATTTCATTAATCTTAAGAGCAGGAGCAATGCATCACAAGCTCACAGATTCACCTGTTCCAAGTAAAGGGGCTTTTGGGGTCCCCTTTGAAGAGAAAGTATGGACTCTTAACTGCCATACCACTCTGATAGGGCTAACATGTATTGCACTGAAGCACTTTCTGAAAAATAGATGTTTATTCTGGATAAATGGACATGGTAATTTCCTCAAGTTCAATAGCCATCAGGCATTGGGGTATCCTTATGCAGAAGACACAACTGGGTGGGGGAGAGACAGAGAGAGAGAGAGAGACAGAGAGAGAGAGAGGAGAGAGAGGAGAGAGAGAGGAGAGAGAGAGGAGAGAGAGAAAACTAAAGGAGACAAAGGGGCTATTCATGTATACCCTAAGAGTAAAATCTAAGGAACCTTACTGACCAGACCAATAAAAGTCCCGTCCAGTGGGTGAAAGATAGCTGAGAAATGATACAAGAGGTTGTGTAACACACACACATACATATATATACATACACACATACATACACACAACACATACATACATACATACATACATACATATATATAAAATATACATACACACATACATAGACACACACACACACAATCACAAGAGGCCAGACCCTGTCCTCTGAGGGCTGCGGGTGTTCTCTGTGACAGTAATAGAGTACTCTGGGGATCCTCCACACCTACTCAGCATCTCAGATTCTCCCATGGCCCTGCTTTCTTTCTGGATTCAGAGGAAACACTGAGATAGGACAGAGTGAGGAATGGGGTATGTGAGGTGCTGAGAGGTTTACGTTTCGAATGGCCAGGAGGTCACTCTCTAGAGCCCTGTTAGGCAGCTCTGATAAAGCAAGCTTGTAGGGTACCAGGCTGTGCAGCTGATAGGGTCTGATCCCTCTGAAATCCTCAGGCTCTGGTTCTTCCAGGACCCAGGTCAACTGATGGAGGAGGAAGAAGTCAAGGAGAAAAAAGGAGGGATTGCTAGTAAATCTGAGTCACTGAAGGAATTAACCACAGAGCAGGTTGTTTGTATGTTAGAGTTTGAGGACTGACGTTCTCAGAGAATGTTTAATGGAAAGAACACTTAAGAAGGAAGAGGCTGGGTTTGTGCAGGCGTTCTGATAGAGAGCTAAGAAGGTACCAGTGACAGCAAGTGACACTCAGAGAGAGACTTCAGTGTGGAAAAGTCAAAGAAAATAGGAGAGATCAAGAAAAAAGAGAAGAGGCAAGTGAAGAGTAAAAAGGGACACAGCGAACCAAGATGCAATCCTCCTGATGGACAAGGCATGGGAGAGACAGACGTGAGCATGAGAGCAGAAATCGAGAACAAGAGTGACAGAGAGCAGACGAGAGAGTCGACTAGAACAGAGGGCACAGGTCAGGAGCAGAGAAAGTCGACAAAGACACAAGCAAAAGAATTCATAAGAGACAGAGACAGAGAGAAACAGCCAGTGTATCAATTCAACAGAAGACTCTGACTTTTCAGGTTAAATACCCGGGTTCAGCAGCCCCAAGAGGTTAGGCTTAGACATCTATGTCCAGTTCCCCACTGAAAGAGGTCAGTAATGTGAACAGCAAGAGAGGGACCCATTCAATGGTACTATACCGGGAAAATAAAAGGGACCAGTATCCCTAAGTCCATTTTGGGGTGCTGATAGGAGCTTTAGGCTCCAACAGAGGGAGAACTAAATTCACGTAGGTGACTGGGGTATGGATAACCAGGCAGTGCCAAGTCATGGTGCAGCCTGGCTGAGCACTGTCTCAGTTCTGATTAGGAAAGGTAATGCATAGATTATTGCCATCACTTCAGGCAATCGATCTGTCCCTTCTGCTTGGTGGTGCAGCCTTGGCTTCATGGATAATTACCCCCAAGAGTGGTGTTTTCAAAGAGTGCAAAAAGAGTCGTGCATTGTGGTACAGACAGACCTCTCTCTGACCATCTGGATATGTACGTGTGCAAGATGAGCTTTTCCACTTCAGAGGGCTGGATCTGCAAGGGACACAAGCCTCTGGGGGAGTATAAATGCTAGCTAAAGCCAAGAAGTAGAGGAGATGGCTCAAGGGAAGGATACAGGCCTAGGGAACTATTTTAATTTTGGGCAGGACAACAAGAGTTTGAGAGGTACGATGTAAATAGGGAGACCCTAGGCTGCTGGAGCAAACAGAGTTGAAGAGGATTGTGAAGTGTAACACAATCTGGGAGCTCCAGGGAATAACAAGCTACACACATTCCTTGGGTCTCTTCCTGAGAACCCCGGGGGAAGGGAAGGTCAGAGATGGGGTTAACTGGGCTTAGCAGCTTTAATCAAATGCCTTTTAGCTGCTTCTTTGATTTTCCCCGTGAGTTATGATGCATGAGATTCATTTCTCCCGGCCCTGGTCAAATTCAGACAGAAAACTTGTTTTGTTTTTGAAAGGACTGAGACAAATTTGATGCAGAACTGCATGTCAAAATAGATGCTAATGAGTGACTAATTGTCAAAACAAGTCTAAATGAATTCACTTCCTCACTGTTACAATTCAAAATTATTTCTGGCTAATCACACCCACTCTGAAGCCCAAGTTCTCGAAAGAAGTTACGACTTTGGTACAAAGCCGACGGGAAGTTTGACCTCAGCTGAGCAACACAGCCAGACTGTCCAGAGATACAAGGTTGCAGATCAAGAGCCAAAACAATCTCCCGTTATCTCACTCCTTTTAACTGCCCTTTTCTTTCGACCTTTGTGTCTGACCCAACATCCTGTGACTGCGGGGCAAAGCTCTTGGGATCTCTAACTTTAACGGAGATCTATGATCTCTGCTAATCCCCAAAGCTAAGAATGCTATAAGATAGCGTCTGAATCCTATAGAAAAATCACCTTGCTTAGCTCAGGGCACCTGCCCGATGCTCCCACCAACATGCTGGCTACATGTGTTGGTTTATGGCACTCTTTGTTCTGTGGCTATGAAACTCATGCTTCTTTTCCCATGGTTGGAGTGTATGTGAGGAAACAGGTCATTCTGGGTAACGTGGACCCACGTTCCTAGCCTATGCTCACACACATTTCGTTCAGAATAAACGATTTCCTTACTTCCTTTAAAGCAGAGTTGTCATTACATGCTGCCGGCATTATTGGGCTCATAAGTGCGCACTGGGTTTGAATTACAAGAAGCTATAGAATTCTAGAACCTGTTGAGGGCTAGTCTGATCCAAGACGTTCCCTGATCCCTAATGTATAGAAAGGAACATTTTTTTTTCTCTCTCTCTAAACCAGGAACATACTGATAGAGATGGTAATGGCCTGGGGCCAGGGCCTTGGAAACATTTCCTTGAGGCCCTGATGTATCGAGAAAGAACAGTTTCTTTTCTAAAACCAGAAATATGCTTGGTAGAACCAGTCAACAGCCTGGAGCCAGAGCCTTGGGGGAGCTATGGCTTATGACACTGAGAACCCAGCTCTTCCCACCCTAAGGGGATATGGTTTTCAGTCCCAAGAATGTTGTGTGTTTGATCCGTGACACTCTTAAGATACCCACATTCCTTTTGTTCAACACTGCTTGATTGACTTCTTGCTGACTTTGTTTCATTGTGGGTAGCCTTCTGCTAACCCTGTCCCAGTTCTTTCCTAGAAATAATACATAAGACACCGTGCTTCTTAATAAACTTGCTTGGAGTAAGACACAGTGTGTGTAAGACTTCCTGATCCCAGACTTTCCTATCCTCTTATCTTTTGCTTCAGGACCCTGTCACTGAAGCACCAATTGCTGATACAAGTCAGGGAAGCTTTAGTTTAGCTTCATACAAGACCACGGTGTTCGCTTTATTTACAAGATGGAAAGAGGGACATTCTATAGCATTCTCTATCCGTGGGTCAGGACTCGATTGGGCCTGCCCACTCCAGGAAAGCTAATGCTTCCGGCCTCTCTGGGCACCTGCACTCCAGTGGACTTACCAACACATATCTGTACACAATTAAAAATAATAAAAATAAAAAAGATCAACTCACCTGGTGTCTTAGAGTTTTACTGCTGTGAACAGACACCATGACCAAGGCAAGTCTTACAAAGGACAACATTTAATTGGGGCTGGCTTACAGGTTCAGAGGTTCAGTCCAGTATCATCAAGGCAGGAGCATGGCATGCATCCAGGCAGGCTGGTGCAGGAGGAGCTGAGAGTTCTACATCTTCATCTGAAGACTGCTGGTAGAAGACTGACTTCCGGCAGCTAGGATGAGGGTCTTAAAGCCCATGCCTACAGTGAACACCTACTCCAACAAGTCCACACCTACTATAACAAGGCCACACCTTCTAATAGTACCATTCCCTGGGCCAAGCATATACAAACCATCATACCTGGTATTAAAAAAAATAAATAAATAAAAGCAAAAGAGAATAGGACTGGGGATGTTTTTGAGGCTTTTGGTGCTTGTTGGTCAGGAAGCTGAGATGGTCTAGGGTGCCCAAAACACTGGGTTCTGTCCTCAGACAGGAAAACACAGATGTTTATATTACAATTCATAACCGTAGCAAAATTACAGTTATGAGGTAACAACGGGAATAATTTTTTGGTTGGTGGTCAGCACAACACGAGGAACTGTATTAAAGGGTCTCAGCACTAGGAAGGTTGAGAACCGCTACCCTATAGCAATGTCAGATTCAGGTCACAGGGTCTCAGGCCCTTTAGCCCCTATTAGGTGGACTCAGCCTTGTAGGTGTGTCAAGACCCTCCTTTGGCATTTCTGACATGTGACATAAGCAGTCTTGGTACTTTTCTACTAGACTGAGCTCCTAAGTCACAGACATTAGTTAGATCTTCCCGATTTCAGGTAATAGGTAACAAAACGGGCCAACCCCAAAAGGAGTGAAGAAAGAGCATTTCTGAAGAGAAACTGGAGGAGACCGGGCCTTTGCTATCCAGAATTTGACCTTATCTAGATAGATGTCCCTCCAAAGCAAAGGATCACCTCAAGTCTCTTACTGCATAGCTGAACAGTAAAAGGATCCAGGGAGGGCAACCCAAAAGGAGGTAGGTATCGTGGATATTTCTAGTTTCTTTGGAGACTCAGTTAGGTTATAATGATGTTTTGCTGAAGCAGACACAGGTGAAAGGATGTTTTGCTGTAGCAGACACATGAAAGGACATGTGATATCTAGAAGGAATATAAATGTGACCCCACAGACAATGGGAGCTAGCACAATGGTTCACCTTGCTCTGTCTCACTAGTCTTCACTGATAACATCCATGTATTGGTTCACCTTACACTGTGTTGCCGAGCCTCACTTGTGGTGACGTCATAGGGAGAAAAGCGCCAAAGAACTTCTCATGAGATTTCTGTTTGCTTCTTGCGCTTCTGCTTCCTCGGACTTGGGCTGATTGGCAAGCTCGTGGTTTCTTCTGGATTGAACTGACGTTGATTCAGATGTGGTATCTGCCAAGTCTGCAGCTATTAGTTCATGTTTGGTGTTTGCTAGTGGACCGGACAGAGAACAACGAAGGTCAGAATCGTCCCAAAGAACTATTTCTAAACAGGTCCACTGCCCCCGGGTCCTAATAACCTTTCTTTTCCACTACCTCTGGTGGGTGGTGGGTTCTAGAGGAGGTAGAGAAAACTATAGGCCTATAGGTGGAAATGCAAACAGACCAGACATTGGCAAGTCAGTGCTTTTAGTCTCTTTGTTAGTTATACCCAAGTTCCACCCTTGGACTGGGCTTGATAGCACACACCTTTAGTCCTGGAGCTAGCCTGGTCTACGTACTGGGTTTTAGGATAACCAGGGTTACAGAGTAAGACTTGGCCTTTAAAAAAAAAAAGTTCCATCCTGTGCTGGCTAGTTTTATGTCAGCTTGACACAAGCTAGAGTCATCAGAGACGAGGGAGCCTCAACTGAGAAAATGCTCATAAGATCAGGCCGCAGGCAAGCCTGCAGAGCAGTTCATTAATTGGTGATGGATGTCGGAGGATCCAGCCCATTGTGGATAGTACCATCGCTGGGCTGGGGGTTCTGTAAGAAATCTGGCTGAGCAAGTCATGGAAGTAGCACTCCATGTATCAGTTCCTGCCATCTGGTCCCTGCCTCCAGGTTTTCTTTCGATTCCCTTCAGCAATGGATTGTGATGTGGAAGTGTAAGACAAATAAACCCTTTCTTCCCCAGGTTCTTTTTGGTTATTGTCGTGTTAGAATCATGGCTAGCGTCCGGACAGACCACACCAGGCCAATATGGCTCCACGTGGGGTTTGTTGTGGGGGAAGAAGGCAAAGGTGGCGACAAAGACGAAGGGGAAACAGAGAGGAGGAGAGGGAGAGGTGTCAGAAGGGTCTGCCTTTTATTTGGATTGTGACGTAGCCGCTTGCGGTAAAGGTTGAGTGGTGAGCCAAGTGGATTCTGAGAATGTACAGGCGGTTGCCATGTCAACAGATGCGCCACGTCAACGCATGCGCCGGGTCCCTGTCGCTTACGTGTGATGTCACTGGGTTCGGAGACGGTCTGCCACGCGGGTTCCTGATACCGACAGTTATAGTGTTTCATTAAAGCAATAATAACCCTAAGACCTACAACTTTATTTTGTGATACGATTATATCCTTGACGCTCATACACCCCCTCCTAAGGTGGAACAGGAGGTGGGGAACATTGAGTTTCTCCCTGTAAACCAGAAGGTCTCTCTCTTCAGACTCCAAACGTCTAAACTAAAAGTTAGCGCTGCACACATTCGCTTTGCGTATTCCATCCTGAGTACAAGGCTAATTGCTTCTTTAATTAAGCACTCTCTCACTCTTATTAAAGCTGTTAGCATATTCCACAGCGGTTTCTGTTCTTGGTTTCCCACTGGACCCAGCAGGCGCTGTTTATCTTCGAGGGTACCAGGTGCTGGTAAATTACTGCTTTTCAACTACGTTTCTTCTCCTTTGTGTGGATGCATCTGAAGCTGAACCCAGGGCGCCTGGACTGCAGACACCGCTGAGCAGTGAGTCTCACCAAAGAAGGATCTCAGCTAGGTGACGGTCTTCAGAGCCAAACTTCGTATTAGCCATCCTGGAAATACTTTTTGTTACTCCGCAGGGAGATAAGTGCTAATAGCCAGACACACACACAATCACACCAGTATCCTTGGATATTGTCACTGTGAGGCTAAATCCCGTAATCATTTTGTTTCCTTGTGTAGTAACAGCGTGAAGGTTATTCTGATTTACCTGAATATGTCTTTTTTTTTTTTTTCCTTCGTAAACACTGAGGTGTATTCTCAGGGCTGGTCATATCTGTCTGGAAATTGGTGTTCCAACAGGGCCAGCTTCATGAGCAATGCATGGCACGCTACACTTAAAAGGACTCAGGCTTGTTTTAATGTACTGATACCATTATCTTGAAATTCTTTTTTAAAGATTTATTTATTTTTATATATGTGAGTACACTGTCACTGTCTTCAGACACACTAGAAGAGAGGCATTGGATCCCATTACGGATGGTTGTGAGCCACCATGTGGTTGCTGGGAATTGAACTCAGGACCTCTGGAAGAGCAGTCAGTGCTCTTAACCACTGAGCTATCTCCCAGCCCCATCTCGAAATTCTTACTAACTGTTCAATAAGAGTCCCTTTCATTTTTCATTGAGCTCAGCAAATTATGTAACGTGTCCAGATCTCCAGTGTAGTTGCTTTCATTGACCAGTCTCTCGTTCGAAGTTACTTATTTTTTTTTTCAAGACAGTGTTTCTCTGTGTAGCCCTGGCTGTTTTGGAACTTGCAGTGTAGATCGGGCTAGCCTCAAACTCACAGAAATCTGTTTGCCTCTGACTCCCCAGTACTGGGACTAAAGGTGTGCACCACCACAACCAACGTACCGGTTGCTTCTTTAATAGTCCACACCTGACCTTTATCTATGTGACTGTATCCATTTTCCAGACTTTCTTATCCCTCCAAGGACTGGAGAAGCAGTTCTCAGACTGTGGGTTGTAACTCCTTAGTGGGGGGGGTCAATGGCCTTTCCACACGAGTCACATATTAGATATCCTGCATATCAGATATTTATATTATGATTCATAACAGTAGCAATGAATAGCTATGAAGTGGCAACAAAAATAATCTTATGGTTGAGGGGATCATCACTGTTGGTATCAGGAACCAGCTTGGCAGATTGGCTTCAAACTCAGGAATGTCACACATAGGCGACATATGTTGCCATGGCAACCGCATCCCTTTCCAGAGTCCACTTCCCACACTTACCTTCCAGCAGGTTACATCACAGCCTAAATAAAAGACAGACCCTTCCTCACCTTCCATCGTTTTTTTTTTTTTTTCCCTTGTCTTTCTCTCTTTCCCCTCTTTGTCTCTGTTCCTCTCCCAATAAACCTCTGCCACCTGGAACTGCTTTGGCCTGGGGTGGTTTGTCTGGATACGAGCCACCATGCCAGCACATCCATCACAACATGAAGAACTGTATTGAAGGGTGGCAGCATATGGAGGGCTGAGAACCGCTGGCCTAGGGAATGGCGGACATGTTGTAAATGCTCAGACAATATTTGCAGAGCACCCGGATGCCCCAAAGAGAAATCAACCATCTTCTTATAGCAAAGGTAACAAGCTGATTATTGGGATTAAGCCACATTCAATGATCTCAAAGAGGTCATTAATTCTGGCTACTCCTCCTCTGCTTCCTCCTCTGCTCCTTCTCTGTTTGAGCTGTAAGCTGCTTTCATGCTTGACTGTCCACGCTGAGTCCCTGCTCACTCTACCCCGAGCCTGTAAGCCGAGCGGGGAACATGGTACCGACTCAGACAGCCGTGCTCAAAGAAACAAGCTGGCCGCTGCAGTTCAGAGGTCAGGATTCAGGTCTCAGAGTTTGACCTCGGGCTCCCAGGAGTTTTCGTGTGACCTTGGAGAGTAATCTATCCACACAGGTAGATGAAGAGGGGCCATCCGGCTCTCTCCTGGCAATGCATCCAGCAGATATGGAGTATTATAGCAACATTAGAGAAGCTGGGTTCAGTGATCGAGTGTGTACAAGGATGTAGGTTCAGTCCGTAAGATACAGCCCACCCTCCCACCCCAGCCCTGCTCATGTGACAACAAAACAACAACAACAACAGCAAGACTCCTACACTTGTGCTGTTGGTTGTGGTGGGAGTATTGCTCTTGGTTTTTTCCTTTGTTTTGTTGGCAATAACTGAGATGAAATATAGAGGCCCTCCTTATCCAAGATAGGCAAGCTTTCCCATCACCTAGTGAAATCTCCATTCCACGTTGGTGTTTAATTTTTACTTTGAGACAGGGTCTCCTTGAGTTACTTAGGTTGACCCTGCACTCACTCTGTAGTTCCGGCCTCGAACCGGTAAACCCTCTTTCAGTGAGAGCTTTGGTTTCCTTGGCTATGAAGAGACTTGATGAAAGTGTAAAACCGGGAGCGTGGGGCACACCCTTAATCCCAGCACTTGGGGGCACACAGTCAGATGGGTTATTTTGGCATTTTTATTATTACAGTTATTGTTAATAAGCAGCCATGGATGGGGGGGATTCACACTGGATTAGATGATTACTTTCATAGTTATTATCCCGTATCTATTTATTTATATGAGTGCACTGTAGCTGTCTTCAGACACACCAGAAGAGGGCATCGGATCCCACTATAGATGGTTATGAGCCACCATGTGGTGCTGGGAATTGAACTCAGGACCTTGGGAGAGCAATCAGTGCTCTTAACCACTGAGCCATCTCTCCAGCCCCTCTATACTTATCTTCTTGACTTGTCAGCTTGGAACACTGCCTCCTCACTTCTGCTACCACAGACAAGGGTTCCACCTCTGTTTCCTGCCCCTATACCTATGCCCTCCTTCCTTCTGACACAGAGCACCACACTCTGGTCTTCATTTTCTGTCATATCCTGGGCTAAAAAAGAAGAAGAAAACAGCTTGTTCTCAATCCACTGTCATGAACTCAGATACGATCTTAGTGTAAACTGCTCTATCAGATTGTCCCCGGAGAACTCAGATAGGGCTTTTAAATGTGGAAAACAGAAAATACGAAAATACTCTTTAAGGACAAGGAGATTTTAGGAATTCTCTTTGTGATTCTAAACCATTTGATTCCTGACCACTTTCTTTTTCTTTCTTTCTTTCTTTCTTTCTTTCTTTCTTTCTTTCTTTCTTTCTTTTTTAAAGTTCTCCTTCCTTAACATTTTTTTTTTGTTTGTTGTTTTGCTTTGGATTTTGAGTCTCACTTTGGAATCCTAGCTGTCCTAGAACTCACTAAATGGACCAAACTGGCCTCAAGCTCTCAGCCATGTGCCTGCCTCTGCCTCTGGAGTGTTGGGATTAAGGCATGAGCTACCACACTCAGATCTTTCCTGGTCTCAGTATTCAATTCTCAGCCTAAAAGCCTTTCACTTTGAGGAGTGGTGGCACATGCCACCACTAGCAGTTAGGGCTGAGACAGGAAAATCACTGCCCATTCAGTGTCAGCCTGGGCTACATGGGCAAGCCTGAACTACATATAGAGTGAGAGCCTGACTTTAAAGTAAAATAAAACATACAACCCCCTGCTCCTTCACCCATTCCGTGTCCCCTGCTAGGGACACCTTTAATGCTTCAGCCCCAATCCTCAACCAGCCCTGCTATTCTTTAACTCACTAGTTAAAGTCTCCAAGTTTTTGTCTCCAATGACGATGCGTTTCCCGGATCAGGCAGGCCTTCATGTCTGGCTACCTTCCCACATCTTTACCTGTGTGTGCCACAGGCATGGTGGGGTTTCCGTGCTGAGCCAGAGCTCCGTCTTTCCATCACATTTGCCTCTGGTTGATGCCTTATCTCAATTAACAAAACGTTCTCCAGATAGTCCCTGAAGGAAGAAACATTGACTCTACCTCCCTGGTCGCAAACTTACCTCCCACTCTTCCTGGGTAGAAACTGTGTTCCCCAGTGTCTGCCGGGTGGTGGGCGTGGCTGGTGGGCGTGACCGGCAGAAATGGGAGAAGCTCGTGGCACCATAAGCCTGGCCCTGAGAACTGTCTTTCTGGAGACCCGTTACTCCCTCCTTTCGTGTTGGTTTTTCCTGACTAGAGGTTAAACAAGGTGTGTTGCCAACCCCCTGCCCCATTTCGTGCATGCTGGATAATATATAATTTTTCGGGATTCAGGAAAAGAACCAACAGTCTCTGGAGGGGATGCTTCCAAAAATTTTATTACTCAAAGGGATGGTTTTGTATGTTTGTTTTGAGACAAGTCTCGACATGGCTAGCCTCAAACACACCATCCTCCTGTACTGATATGTTCCCATACAGAGATTGTAGACTTGAACCATCATGACAAATGTTGTGATACTGGTTTTTATATGTCATTTAGCTAAACTACCGGGCTTGTCATTTTGTCAAATGCTCGTCTGGATGCTGCTGTAAAGTACTTTGTGTCAGGGTTAAAAGAGGCTGGTGAGTCTCCACAGCGAGTGAATCTCATGTGCTTAGCGGAAAGCCTTAAGAGAAAAGATGGTGGTTTTGAGGAGGAGGAGGAAGAGAAGGAGGAAGAGGAAAAGGAGAAGAAGAGGAGGAGGAGGAAGAGGAGGAGGAGGAAGAGGAAAGAGGAAGAAGAGAGGAGGAGGAAGAAGAGGAGGAGGAGGAGGAAGAGAGGAGGAAGAAGAAGAGGAGGAGGAAGAAGAGGAGGAAGAGGAAGAAGAGGAGGAGGAGGAGGAGGAGGAGGAAGAGGAGGAGGAAGAAGAAGAGGAGGAGGAAGAAGAGGAGGAAGAGAGAAGAGAGAGGAGGAGGAGGAGAGGAGAGGGAAGAGGAGGAGGAGGAGGAGAGGAGGAGGAGGAGAGGAGGAGGAAGAGACGAGGAGGAGGAAGAGGAGGAGGAGGAGGAAGAAGAGGAGGAGGAGGAGGAGGAGGAGGAGGAGGATTATACCTCTGCCTGGTGTTTCTAGTCCTCTGGCCTGCTGCATGGACTTCAGAGTGGCTGGCTCCCATAATCATCTAAGTCACTTTCAGTCTTTCTATCTCTTCACCAGCATACTTATTGTTGTTTTTCTGGAGAACCTTGACTAGTCCTCCAGTGAGAAATCCAATTACTTTCCATATGATTGTCTTACCATTCCTATCAACCTTCAGTCTGAGGACCCAACAGATGCTGTTCAAAGTCACAAAAAAAAAGCTGAAAAACGTTTTGAAGAGTTGAGACACAAGTCCTGCTTCCTTGCCACCTTATTAATAGGATTTTGTCAATCCACCAAAGAAAAGACCCTGAGGTCTTTTTGGATCCTCTTCCTGTTTGTTTGTTTGTTTGTTTATTTAATTTATTGGTTTGGTTTGGGTCACTGACAAAAAAACATATCCTTTTCTCTATTAATTAGTACCAGTTCAGGATTCCAAAAAAACTGCATACTCAAGCAATTGGAATATTCATTAAAAGCAGTCCACCTTTCTATCATCCCTTATCTGTATAAGAACCCAGACTGAGGAGCACTGAGGAACCTCATACAACCTCCAGAAACCATAGTTGTGTCTGGGTAGGACCTAAGGATGCAGGTAAGACACAGAGGTGGATGATCTGGGTTGTCAAGTTGAGCATTCTGCTACGCCCTGCCACCATGATGTTCAATGTCACTTCCAGCCCAAACAATAGATGACAGAGCTCTTGAACTGAAACCTACAAGCAGTGAAATAAAGGATTCTTTCTTACTTTATCTTTATTGGCCACTTTATTAAGTGAGACCAAGTCCCAGACCCGTTTCTCATTTCAAATCCGGGTTCCTCAGTCCTTCTACTTAAGGACCAACTACCCCTACCCCATTCTAAACTCCTTCCCATAGACCTGGCTTACTCCACTCGCTGTGACAGAAGCCTGCCAAACAGCAGCACAGTTCACAAGACCCAGTACTGTTGCAAGGTAATTCAGTGGAGAACACACAGAGACTCTCTTAGAGCTGAATAGAAAGTCTGTATTGCCGGCTGGTGACTGCATGGGGAATTTGCCCAAATCATGCAGCCCTGAGTTCACCATCCTTTGCCTTTTATGTGTAAAAATCATATCCTGGTTGACACACTGTGGTTAGCAAGAAAAGTTAGCAAGAAGGGAAACCACAGAAGCAAAAAAGGCAAGGTTGGTTTGTTTGTTTTGGATCTTTCCTAGATCCTGGAACTATAGACTAGGTCTTTGATGGATTAGGTATTTGTTCCTGTTTGAACAGGAGTTGGGGCCAGTGTGCTGGGTTCTAAGGTCAGAGTGGTGCCTCTAACATGGCGTCAGTTGTGCTAAGGTCTCAGGGCCTGTCACAGAACACTTCCCCCTTTCACCTCTCACAAGTTAGATACACATCACATAGGTTGACTTGAAGCAACTGCCCTTCTGGCCTGGTCACCATTGCCTCTGTGAGAAATATTCTATTTTTCTCCCTGGACCACTTTGTAGGGATTATGTCTTATGCAGTGCACACCCCCCAGCTTAAGAGGTTAGGATACACTCACTAAATCTCATATCCTCATCTCCCAAGGTCCAAATTCAAAATCATCATCACCCCTCTCACCTGTTGCTCTTCCCATCTTGTCTGCTTGTGCCTGAACTGCCCCAGGATTTGATAATGTAAGGCATTTGAGGTCAGGGCCGTCTGGTTACCCTCCATTTCCTTTAGCACCAAACCCAACACTTCAGTGGCCACTTCATCCCTTTTCAGAAAACTTCATCTGTGAGGAAGACGTCAGGATTCATCTTCTAACAGGAGCAGGGCGTTCTCATGGAGGTTCTGTAAGGCCATGTATATCTGAGACATTTCTGTTTCTTTCCCAGATGTGTGGCCCCACACTGTCTTGTGTAGGCTCGGGAGATTCATTCAGTGAAACGGCAACATCTTCATAAAGGCATTTGGTGCCCCACCAAACCTGTCAATCAAACTGAGACCCTTCTATTGTGTTATATCTCATTGTCTGTCCATTTTCCTGCAGCTCTGATCCTCTTAGGTCTACAGTTGGAATACCTATGTCCTCTGGACCATACCCTGATGGAACCTGCGGTGTCCATTTCTGGGTAGCAGTTTCCTCTGAGATGAAAACTTTCTTATAATTTAAAGACTTCTTAAAACAAAAGATTTTTAAAGGGGAAATGAGAAAACCAGACTATGTTAAGATAGGACAGTGGTTCCTAGCCTGTGGGTCATGACCCATTTGGGAGATTGAATGACCCTTTCACAGGGTCACCTAAGACCATGGGAAAACAGATATTTATATTTCAATTCATAACAGTAGCAAAATTACAGTTATGAAGTAGCAATGAAAATAATTTTATGTTTGGGATGTCACCACAAGCATGAGGAACTGTATTAATGGTCACAGCATTAGGAAGGTTGGAACTACCGAGATAGGATGTCATTAAGAAGGTGAAACAGGGTGTACAAAGTCAGGGAGAAGTGTTTCATCCTACAGGGAAGGTCATTAAGCTTAGGAAGAGAACAACTGAATGACTTCAGGAATTCCTTGAAACTGATCAGATTCATCATGCCCCGCCCTCCTTCCCAAGCTGCTCTAAGCAGTAAGTGTTGCTGAGAGACGCCATCAGACAAACTGACTGCCCAGCTTCCTGGGAGAGACTCACTAACCTGTTGAGCTGCAGGCTGTGAAGTTCACTCCTGGTTTCCTCCTTTCATAGCTGTCACTCATGCTGGAGCAGCTTTGGTGAAGCAGCTGTCTTTGAATAATTTCTGCTCCTGTAAATAACCCCTACCCATACTCCTGTACAATAACACCTATAAAACTCATTGGTTTACAAAGTTGGCCTTTGGAGGCACCCGTACTTTGTTCTGTTGTTGGTTTCCTATGTGAGGTGAGTAGTCATTTGTTCATGTCTTCCCTAGGAAGAGTGTTATACAACATCCATCTTCCTAAATTATTTAAAAATTTTTTCATTTTTTTTGTTGTTGTTGATGTTTGAGACAGGGTCTCTCTGTGTAGCCCTCGATGTCTCAGAACTTGCTACCTAGACCAGGTTGTCCCTTGAACTCACAAAGATTGGTATGTCTCTGACTTCCGAGTGCTGGGATGAAAGGTGTGTGCTACCACATCTGACTAAGTTAAGTTGTGATGGTTAAAATTTATTGGCGGCTTACTTGGATTTGGCAACACCTAGGAGACATACCATTGGGAATGTCTGTAAGGGTGTTTCCTGAGAATAGTAGTGAAAGGGGGGAATATTCACCTTCAATGCGGGTGGTACCATCCTACAGGCTTGTCCCCAGACTTAATAAAAAGAAAAGAAAAAAAGAAGCCTACTGAGCACCAGCATTCAAGTGTCTGCTCCTCCTGACTGCATATGTGCCACCCGTAGATGTGTGTTACACACCTACACGGGTGTGCATTGACTAATGAAGAGGAATATTTTCTCCACTGGTCTGATCATTTGAAGGAGGGGGCAGTAGGAGGCTAGAGACCAGCACAGTCAACCAATTACAACAATACGATCACACACAAACCTGTTGAGAATCTTGTGTTTCTACGAAAGTGACATTTAGGATTTCTGAGTTGGAAGCCAGCCTGGTCTACAGAGTGAGTTCCAGGACAGCCAGGGCTATACAGAGAAACCCTGTCTCAATAAACAAACAAACAACAAACAAAAAAACCCAAAAAACAAAAAAAAACCCCCGAAAGTGACATTTAAACAAAGACCTAAAGGTTGGCTGAGTCCAGAGGTGATGGATGGATTCTAATTACCAGTGACTCGGCCTCTAGGTCCTGACCCAGCAAAGTGATGCTAACCCTGAACTTTTCTGGACTACTAGAAGAGGCAAGGGTTATACCAGACATAGGCTCTACCCAGTCATATCTTTTCCAGCAAGAAAGGGCAATATTTTTTTTTAAAAATCCAAGTTTGAAAATTACTTTAAAAAATATTTCAAAAGCTTAAGAAGTGTCAAAGCTTGATTGGCACTTTGTAACATCAGAAACCAGATATTTGGACATATCTTTGGGACAATCTCATTGACGACCCTAAACTAAGAAGCTCTCTGGCCTCTGGCTCCCATTCTGTTTAGGGGAAATAACACACACATTTGGCATCAGAAAAAAGACTTCAGCCTGTAGCTAATACCTTCCTTATATACAGAGTAACTTTTCAACAGATCTGTGTTCACATACCACAACGTTAATTCTCTTTGATACTTTAAAGACATAAGGCTAAGTAGGTTAAGGATTAAAGGGCGTACCTGAGAAAGGATTTTTTTTTCTTGTTTCACTTTACTCATTTAAAAAAAAAAATGCCCAGAAGATGGGATGGGATTTCCTAGCAGAAACCACAGGATCCGGTTACGGTGCCACCGAGTGCCGGGGAGATGGAGACAGCAAGTTTAATAGGTGTACTTTCAGCCCTTAAAAGCCTGCCTCTCAAAACTAAAACTTTCCAAGGCTTCCTCAAACATCCCTGAGGCAACACCCACCAAGGTCTCCCCCATCTTCCTTTAACATCAGGCAGAAGAGAATCTTCTCAGGGGAAAGAGGTCTGTACGTGCAGGAATTAAAGAACGAGTTAAGGAATCAAATACGATACATGTGAGAAAGCTGGGCCACGCTGCTGCTTGTGGTCTACGCTTTCATCTAGACCTTTCTTTCTCTTGGAGCACAGCACAAGCTTCTTAAAGCTGCCTCTTCCGTCTCTCAGGCTGCTTCTCAGATCAACTTCATGACTGGCCTTTTTACATTTTGTAACATTGGGAAGGGCGATCCGGTCACGTGATATAGTAATGACTTCGCGTACTGCAGACCCGTGAGATCTTCCAAACAAAGGTCTGGGTAACAGCCAGACCACCAGACTGTGAAACTCGTTGAATAGTACAAAAGACACTTCTCGGAAGATTTAAAGCTATGATCCCATTTATTTGCTTTCACCGTCTAAACTAGGCTGGGCTCATGGAGGACCTGGTTTATTCCTTTATCTCTACAAGGTAACATCTCTAAACCCAGGCATGGTTCTCTTTAGTCAATAGTTGCTGGGGGCTCCTCTCCTAAAAACGTCTCGTAGGAAACAAAAATACAGCACCCTGAGTTTATCTCCAACTACAAGACCTTAATTTTGTGGCTGTTCTTTTTCTGAGGGCGCTATGCTTTCCAAAGCAAAGAGTTTGAAGCAAAAGAGTAAAAAGAAAGTTAAGGGGGGAAGAAGATAAAGACCACAGGAAAGGTACACAGTTCATGTCCTGGTCCACCTTCTATTACTGTGATAGACACCGGCCAAATACAATGTCTCTCTCTAGTCATCTGCCTGCGATGAAAGGGTTTATTTGGTTTACACGTTCTAATCAAAATCCATCGTTATGGGAAACCCAGGTAGGATCCCAGAGTCAGGATCTGATGCAGAGGCCGTGGTTGGGTGCTGCTTACTGGATGGCTCCTCGCGGTTTGCTCACCCTGCTTTTCTAAAGAATCCAGGTTTACCTGCCTAGGGTTGGCACTGCTTCCGTTGGCTGGGCCCTCTCATATCAAATGATCAAGATAGATAACTTTTCTGTGTCAGTAGACAAACAACACGACAGTAGGGAAAAGAAGAAATGTAACTGAAACATTTACAGACCCTGTGGGTTTCTTTCTTTCTTGCTTGCCTGCTTGCTTTTTTTTTTTTTTTTTTTTTTTTTCCATTTCCTAGTTTTAATTTCGTTCCTATTATTTACTGAATTTAATGTAAAACTTTTAGCATTTTGCAAGGTATGCCTGAAGGAAGGGGTGTTGAAGTGGAGGTCACTGGTATGGGCTTTCCTGGAATTTAGCCTTTTGTCAACCTCAACCGCCCAAAGCAGGTGGAATACAGTTTCTTCACACCATGACTTGTTGAGGAAAATCACCATCAAATTAGCATCCCTCAAAAAGGCGACTCAGCACTGAGGTATCTCAGGAACCAAGGACAAGGAGGGGAAGCAGCTGAGGCCCTATGGAGGCAGGAGCGGAACCCCAGACACGTGTCTCTTTGCCGCACTGTCCTTGACTGTTTCCCACTTCGGTCTGCGCATGTCCTCTCTAGTCATCTCTGCCTATAGAAGAGCTTTCTAAGCCTTTGTGCTGGCTGCTCTCCCAGTGCTTCTACAGAAGAACTTTTAGACTCCGGGAGTCACGTGACCCACACGTGACTCGACGAACCCAAGTCTGGAATAGTTCTCAAGGAAACAATATTCAATGAGGCGAAACCCCAGAGCTAGCCACAGCATGCCGTGCCATTATTTCTGTTCATTTGATTCAGCTCTAAGGAGAACACAGAGCGGGGACTGAGAGAAAGCCTCACTTGTCAGGGAAATTCACAAGTATTTATTGAACAAAATAAAGCGGCAGTGTGGGAGGCAAAGCAGAGGGTGATAAAGCTGACAAAAAGCATTTGATTTCTTCCCACGGACTTCTAAAACCATTGCAACTCTCACTGGGAAATGATTTCCTAAGTGGCCACTGTATTCGTACACAACTGCAGCATCACCGGCGCGGAGAAATACACTTTAAAACACCTGTAGTTCTTCTATTTTTTGACTGAAGGATGCTTTGTGTAAGGAGGCAACTGAGGAGCTGGAGCCCAGCGAGCCTCTTCCTCAGTTTCTCTCTCTTGCATTTCACATCCCACGGAAATGGCTAACATAAAAAAGATGACAATTCCAAGCAAGCGTGAGAATGTGGACGGACTGGAACGTTCACTTATATATTTTGGATGGATGTGTAAAGTGTACTAATCCAAGAAACTGGTCAGTTGTAAATCTACTGTATGATCTGGCAATTTCATTCCTGGGTATATTTCCAATAAAATGAAAAGAAATCATATATCTACCAGAAAACATGTATACAACAAAGGTTGATGGTGCTTCCTTCTTAATAACACAAGGCTGTAAGCAACTCACCTGTTCAACCATAGCAGAATGGGACAGTAAACGCTAGGATGGTTGTCTAATGGGCTGCCTCACAGCAATAAAAAGAATGAATTTGTGCTCACACAACAAGATTTGTGAGCTAATGGTATAGTGAAAGAAACCCAAAGCAGAAGAACATGTAGCAGAAGTGGGTAGCGCATGACGCCAGTTTCAGGAAGTCAGGGATCAACAAGTCCACGGAGATGGACTGCAGACAGATGTTGAGGGCTTACTGTCTGTAGCAGTCCCCAGTGAGCCTCACAGGCTGATAGAAACAGTATACATATGGACAGAACGTTGTTACAGAGGTATAGACTACCTAATTTTTAACCAACTTGCACACACTAAAAATATACTTTTTATTCTATGGATAAGGTATATCTAAGCTAAAAAACAAAACCAAAAAACTACCCCATTTGGTCTTCACAAAGAAGGGCCTTGGTAAGATTTCTCCGAGCTGGAGAGAGTTCCATCCTCTTTTCCTTCCTCAGTACCCTCCAAACATCCGGATCTGATGCTATTGGCTCCCTTCTGGACATCGCTTCCAACTGTTTGGTTTTGAGGACGCCTCGTGCATGAATAATACCAGGACTCCCATCAGCTTTGTCCAGGGGGCATGGAGTAGGCAGCGGGTAGCAGTTTGGTGCTCAGTCACACAGTGTGTAGAGGGCAGGGGAGATAAGGGTATAGCACGCTTGGTACACATTCCACCTTGTGCCCAGGGAATTCATAGACAGAAAAACAGATTTCCATGGCATGCTGGTTTCGCTCAGAGCCTGTCCTGACTAGAAATACTGGCGCTCGACTTTTCTTCTCTCTGTTGTTGACAAAAGAATTCGTTGTGCAAGGATGCAATCAGGGGTCCTGGAGGCCCTTGGAGACTCTTCCTTACCATCAGTGACATTCTATAAGAAGATAAGGTTACAGTGACTTTTGTGTAGGATAGCTAAGTATAGTGAGAGGAGAAGTATTTCGCCTACTTCTGTGCCAGGGTTTTCTCAGCACCATGCCCTGTCCTAGACAGGTACTCTGTGAATCCCCTTGCCCTGACGAGAGACTTAGTCTTTCTTTGTGCACCTCATGATGGCCCTTGCAATTAATCTCCAAAGCAGCTGGATCTTGTTTCTCTGCACAGGTTAAATAACTAAGCTTCTTGAACCCCTCTACCTAAGCCTCATGAGAAAGAGACGAATGACTTGCCTTCCTTATAGGAGCTGACAAGGGGCAGAGCCCCAGTTCCGGGTCCTCCACAGGGCGGGGACTCCTTCCGAATAGAGAGCATCCCATTGTGGGGGCCGAGTAGAAAGCTTTACGAAAACTCCAACAAGAATATAGAGGTTCCCCTCTCTGTCTTTGATCTTACCTGATCCCCTATCGTTCCTAGCATCCTTTCTCTGGGCTAGCCTCTGCTCTAACCGTGGGAGCTCCCAGTCTCCGCTCCCGAGGCCCCTCCTACACCTTGTGGTTGGAGAGAAGAACAGACCACTCACCCTCCACTCATTCGCTCCGTTCTTCCTCTGCCTCGACTCCACGTTACAAGTTAACCACGTAAAGCTCATGACATTTCGAGAGACTTCCTTTGATTAAATTCACACACACACACACACACACACACACACACACACACACACTGTTTTTCATTTTAACCAAAATACACCAGCAAGATCAGTTGGATGGTCTTCTAATGTACGACTTCTAGCGTTTAAGAGTTGTTGTTAGTATAAACAATAATTTCATTTTTTTTTATTTATTATTGGGGGAGGGCCTTGAGTGTGTTACATGGTGCCTGCGTGGCGGCTAGAGAAATAACTTTGAAACGTCAGTCCTTGCCTTTGGCCCTTATGTGAATCTGGGGTTTAACGCAGGTTGTCAGCCTTTTATAGCAAGTGCCTGTAACTGCTGAAACATCTTGCTGTCTTAAAATGTCTTAAAATACAAGATTTGCTTATACGTGTATCCAAGACTCTCCTCATATTTATCTCCCTAGCTCTCTTTTGTCCCTGACATCATCCTCCCATCTGCTTTCATGTTATATACATGTGCATATAACCACATATCTGTTTTACACACACACACACACACACACACAAGAGCAGGAGGACAGGGTTTCTAGGTCAGTGTGTTTAAGAGTTTTCATTTTTAACCACTGATTTATTTATGTGTATGGATGTTTTGCCTATGTGTGCACCACACGCATGCTTGTTGGTGCAGCGGTAAGAAGAGGAAGCCAGGTCCCTGGAACTGGAGTTTCAGACGGTCGTGAGCCACAATGTGGGTGCTGGGAATTGAACCTCAGTCCTCTGCAGGAGCAGCCAGTGCTCTAAACAGCTGAGCCATCTACCCCGTCTTATACAGGATTTAGATGTTAATTCAGGATCATTGGGCTTGCCACTTAAAGACTTTTAAAAAATAATTAAAATGCATTTTATTTCAAGCAAATATAAAAAGTATACCAGCCCCCCAACTTTCACAATTGTCTGTAATTTGTTCTTATTTCATGTATCTGTCACGGGTAATGCCTTAGGTTAGTGCTTTAAAGCAAACCCCAATTCCATTTCTTTACACGCTCTGTAATTCACTGAACCCACCCACCTACACATCCATAGAAAAACATAAGGACTAAAGATACAAGAAAACCCTTATACATTTAAAATAAAATTTAAATCCATTTTTTTTTTTTGGTAAATTTATTTGTAATCAGGAAAGAGCAGTTGTCTTTATAGTATAACAAACTTCCACTTTTGTTCTATATTATTCTAGAGTCTCAGAAACAGGAATTCATGCTAAAAGGCATTTGTTTTTTTTTTTTTTTGTTTTTTTTTTTTTCCCCTCCCAACGAGTGTTTATTCTTCACGTTTCCCAGATAGATCCATTTACCGCTGTGTTCCTACCCTTTGTGAGATCCATGGACTGGAACCAAAACATGACACTTCAAATCTAAAGCCAGAGGCAGGATGGCCATTCTACATTGTGTCTGTGGTTTACAATCCGTAGGGCAGCTTATTCAGAAGTCTAAAATATCTGTTTTTAAAATGTCTAGCTTGCCTGGTGCCAGATGGTTATTTGATGTTCAACACATTCAAACAATCCAGAGACAATGGAAGGCACCATGCATCAGTAGTTGAGAACCAAAGGGAGAGTAACCACGGCCTTTGAATAGGAGTGCCCTCTTTCCTAAGTTATGCTGGGTGTCCTTTTCCAGTTGGGGCTGATGACTACATAGATCTGGGGTCCCAGAAGGAACGCCTTGACATGCTTAGATCCTGCTGGCTTTGGAAAGACAGCCAACTTTCTACTATCCAAATATTTATTTTCCATGAATAACTGACTCAAAATGAATTTGTTATCTGGAAGCTGACACAGCGTGCTGGCTTTAGTTTAGCCTATACTGCAGCTTTTACTTTGAGAGAAGAGGCAGTAAAAGAGTAGCTCACCCTCATCGTGAATCTCAGGATAACTGTGGAGTGTTGAAGGTTTTGCTTGGATTCCGTCAACCTCCGGTCTTCGCATTTCAATACGGGAAGGAGTTTAAAAAGAAAGACTTTTCTCAATATTGCCTGGGCCGGGGATGTATTTCAGTGGTAGACTGTTTGCCTAGCACAAACAAGACCATGGGGTTTGTCCTTTTGGCCTAGCATGCTATGCAGAAAACATCAATTGTCTGTGCTAAGAAATAGAGGCAATGATGGATTCTGGAGGCTGAATCTAACACGGCTTTGTGTCTGTGGTTGGGCAGGATACTGTGGTCTCTTCTACCCCTTGGGTCTTTTGCTGGGGATGGTGGTGGGGGTTTTGTTGTTACCGTTTCATTTTTCAGTACAGGTTTCTCTGTGTAGCCCTGACTGTCCTGGAACTTGTTCCATAGCCCAGGCTGGCTGGCCTTGAGTTCATAGACATCCATCCCCCTGCCTCTGTCTTGAGATAGGATCTTGCTATGTCACTTGGATAGATAGTGTATACACCTGCCTCAGCTTGCCAGATGCTGAGTTTACAGGAATGTGCCAACAATACCCAGCTCACCCCTACATCTTTATTGCATTTTTTTATTTTGATGTGTGTGTGTGTGTGTGGGGTGTGTGTGTGTGTGTGGGGTGTGTGTGTGTGTGTGTGTGTGTGTGTGTTGCAGGCATGTGCCACGGTGCGAGTGTGGAGATGAAGACTGTGTTTGGGAATGGATTCTTCCTTTCTACCATATGGTTCTGGAGACTGAACTCAGGGCTGTCAGGCTGAGCCACAAGGTCTTTATCACAGAATTGGAACCACTCGATTGTCACCTACGTCTTTTTTCCTTTTCATCAATCAATCAAATCAATCAATCAGCCAGTCAGTCAATTTACATCCCAATTGCTGACCTCCTTCCAGTACCTCCACTCAGAGAGTCCTCCCCATCCCCTGCCCTTCTCCTCTGAGAGGGTGGGGGCCACCCTGGGTATCTCCCGACCCTGGCACATCAAGTCTGCCCCCCTACATCTTTATAGTACCTTTCTCTCAGTTTGTTCTCCCTTGAACTCTCAGGTGCGTGCCTGAGAATTGAACCCATACAAGAACAGTATTGGTGTCCTGTGTCTTCCTGTTCCTCTGAAGCGACCCATGTGTCCAGTTTTCCAGCATTCGGATAAGATGTGTAACAGCGAGCATCGTTTAGCTGACAGAGCGGATTTAGGAGCAACAGTGCTCAGGAATTGGACTTTCTGTGATTAGGGGCCTCGAAGCTAACGGACAGGTCTTTGTTTCTATCTTTGCAGAGTCTTTCCTAGGAAGACCGTTGTCCTAAAACAGACTTCCTTTTTTTTTTTCTTTTTCATTTAAGTTATAGTATTTTAAAGACGGTTTTTAAGTAATTCTTTGAGAATTTTGTACATGTATACAATGTATTTGGACCATATTCACCTCAACCCCCTAAGTCCTCCAAAACTTACTCCTCCAGCTCCTCTATCTCTCAATCCCCCCCTCCCCCCATATAACCCATGGAGTCCACTCTGTGCTGCTTATGTGCTTATGGGTATGGGCTTACCAATGGAGCATGGGCTACCTTCCAGGGGCCATACCCATAAAGAAAACTGACTCTCCCTCCTGCCAGAAGCCATTGATGACCAATAGCTCCTTGGTTACAGGTGGGGGCTGGCGATCCCCTCCTCCTGGAAGCTAGAATGTTGACTGACTTGCTTTTGTGCAGGACTTGCATAGGCAGTCACAATTGTGGTGAGTTCATGAGAGAAGATATGGTCACGTCCAGAAGATATGATATGGTTCTACCTTGGTCTGAGGCTTTTAAGATCTTTCTGCCTGCCCTTCGGTGATGGTCCCTGGGGCTTGGTGGTGGAAGAGGGGTGACAGATGCCCCATTTGTGGCTAAGTTTGCCATGGACACTTACTCTCTGCTCTTTGACCCACCGTGAGTTTCTGAAGCGAGGGTTCTTAAACCGGGATGGATATCATCGGAGATTGCAGTACTCTGCAATGAGCGCATTCAATATTGCATAAGAGATTTTTCTAGAAAGACTAAGGTTTTCAAATGACTTCATCCCCCAGAAAGGTTAAAATGCATTCTTTTTTTTTTCTTTTTAAAATCAAAGTTTCTATACTGATTTAGAGAAATATATTTTGTCTTCTCAACCTTTGCTGCTCGTTACCATTGGCCCCATCACCCTTGCAGCCCCGGAGATGAGGAGCCTGTCCCCCACCATTTGTCTAGCTCTCTATGGGTTGTTATGGAGACCCGAATTCTAAAAGAGTTTGCTGGCTGACATTGTCAAAAGGCCACAAATTAGCTCCAGGAGGCTAAGTTTTCCCCAAGGATTGTCAAAATCTTCAAAAGCAAAGAGTCCCCTTCTAGTCCCTTACACATCAATTTGGTGACAGATTGCTGCTTTAATGCGGAGAACTGCAGCTGGCTGATTCAGTCCATCCCTTTCACGCTCTGTGAGATATCTTAACGAATCTCTTGTTTTTAGCAGTGTGGTCAAGTGGACTCATACCAACTGTCATTTTCTATAAGTATTGAGGTTTTTTTTTTTTTTTTTTAACCAATGCAGGCTTAGCAGAGTGTGCCAGCAACAACCCCAACCTACTTGGGCAGAAGCACAGGAGTGGAGAGTTATCCACAATTATTCCCACCTCCATGGATGTGGAGAATGGATATGTAAGTATTATTAGGAAGGACAGACAGGTTCTGAGTTACAGAGAAGGCTTTCAGGACAAAAGCCCAAATGCCAGTGTGTGTTATCAGAACCATGAAAAGTTGCCAAATTGTCTTTACTGTAAAGCCCCGCTTTCAGATTTCCAATTCTGCCTTGATAGGAGTTTTTGGTTTTGTGGGGTTTTTTTTTTGTTTGTTTGTTTTCTGCTTCATATTTCTTGAGTTGTGTTAAGCTCTTGGTATAAAAAAGGGCACTTGATCACCACCCCTGAGAACATCTCTTCCAAAACTTCCTTCAGAACCTACAGCTGGTGACTCCCATCAAGACATCTACAGACTTCAGATGATAAGCAGTCACTGGGCTGTAAAACTGATTATTTGAGAGCCCCAAACTTGAGTTGATCTTTAGTGAAATAATATAGAGTCTCAGAAGGTATATAGGGTAAGTGTATTCGGGATTGTTCTTTGTGAAAATGTGTGGGCTGTGGTGGTGGTGCTCCTGGAAAGTGTTTAATGACCAGGTTCTGTGGGAGAAGAAATATATGCATACATTCATTATAAATCTTACTGTTATAAAGATGGGTAGCCACAATTTATAGCCAATAATTATTCAGCAGTCTTTATCGTAAATTTCATTACAGCCAATTGATTTGCAAGGAAAGCTTTCAATGATTTTTTGCCACAACTGTATTTATAGCCAACCCATTAAATGCAGATCAACTTAGTTCAATGAAGTAAGACTGTGAATAAAAGCTTGACTGCTCATCAATTCAGAAAAGAAATCCCTCATATCAATGATGAACGACTATTCATATGTGAACGTTAGTTGACATTTGCATCTGTATTAATACGTAATATGAAACTTCCCTAGTTCATCAAAGATCCAATGAGTCTCAGCGATGAGATACAATTTCAAACAGGATGGTGGAAAAATATGTTGCCACCATTTTGTGATAGTCACAACGTAACAGCTATGGTCACTTAAAAACTTAACTAGGAACCTTAATAGTTTCTGTATCACTTTCTTTGTCCTGTTTTCTTCAAATGTCAACTGTACAAATTAGATTGCTGTCACTTTCATGGGCAGAGTACAAGGCAAGTTAAGGCATTGAGCCTTAAGTTACAGTGTTTGTCTGTTTCTGAGATGTAAATCTTCCCACCGTAAGTGTTTCAAGTTATCACTGTGGCATCTGTACTTACAGTTCGAGAGAATTATAATGTCGAATTTCAGTATCTGATACTTCTATACACAGGTTCAAGAAACATAACCTCAGAGCCAGAGGTGGTAATGACACACAGTAAAGAGGACCATGAGTTTGGAAGATTTGTAACTTGTGTTTTTACATTAACTTATTTATCAGTGTGTTTAGACAATTCCATTCTTAATAATGACTGTGTTGAAGAACTGGCTGATAAACTTCATGAAAATGTGTCGGCCTGCTCTTGAGAGCTCACAGGAGTGACTGCAGCACACCAGTGGCACCATAGAGGAAAGTACATTCCTTTTTTTCCCTTTTTTTTGTCTTTTTTTGTTTGTTTGTTTTTCAAGACAGGTTTCTCTACATCACAGTTCTAGCTGTTCTGGAACTCTATTTATAGATCAGGCTGGCCTCGAACTCACAGAGACCCACCAACCTCCGCCTCCTGAGTGCCAGGAGTAAAGGCAAAGAGTGCATTTCTTACCATGGGTTGTGCTTAAAAACAAGGGTCCCAAGCGTCACCCTAACAATCTTCTGCCGGTCCTGTGACCAACACTCTCAGTGGATACTGGGTGTAGCACTGAGTACGGACTTCTCTGCACATCGAAAAGACTGTACATCAGACTGTCTCTCCCATTTGTCTACATAAATTTTCTACATAAGGAATCAGGCATTTGATTCCTTAACGCCCAGAAATCAGAGGTCTCCCTTTCTCTGTTTTTAGTTCAGGGAACATTACCTAACATTCTGATGAGGCTCTGTTAGAATTTGGCTCCAGGATCATTTTAAATCTTGAAGGACTTACTGAGAATTCCCTATGTTTGACTCTCAGGGAGCATCCTCAGGCTCACTTGCCTCTCCTCCTCCTTTGCCTCCTTATTCTCTCTGGTGACTGTAGCACCTTCTGGTTTTGTCTCAGCTATTCTCAGATTTACAGCCCAGAGGCATCAGAGGATGTTATGCTTGATACATTCATGGCAGTTGCCCTCCTCTCTCTATGTTCCTCCCTCCTTCCGTCCCTCTGTCCCTCCTGCCTCCCTCCCTTCCCTCTTCCTTTCCGTCTTTCTTTCTTCCATACTGAGGGTTGAATCAGGACCTCATGCATGCTAGGCCAGTGCGGTACCACTGAACCAGCCTTTTGTGACTAAGAACCCTAAGAACGAACAAGGAATTTCTTGATGAAGAGGTTGCTAAGAGGAAGATGGAGGCAAATCAGTGGTGATAACCATAAGAAAGCACCCAAGGGCCAATCGTTCCTCTCTGGTTCTCATGTTGTAATTTTTTTCATGTTCATGATTATAATGTATATTCTGTATATATGACGGAGCCTAACAAAGAAGCAGCCAGCGAGGCAGTAAGTAGTTTCTAGTTTCCTGTCCCCTGTCATCACAATGCAGGGTCCAGAAGGTGAGTTTGGAACCAACGACAATACATAACCATCAGAGCCCTCAGCCTAGTTGGTCAAGCCTAAAGCACAGAAGTGACCATTGCTCCTCCCCTCTAGTCGTCACATCCACCTGGTCACCATATCCTGAAGGTTCCACCACTAAAACATGCTCAGAATCTATCCACTTCTCCCTTCCCTCATGGATCCCAGGCCCATACCCTCACAATCCCTGGGGATGACTTTAGTGTTCTCTTATAAGGATTGTCTAACTCCTTGTCTGCTGAGCTGTGTTCTTCTCCCAGGAAAATCCAAATGGTCTCTTTTTTTCATACAAAAATGCTCTTTATTTTAGATTCCACATGCAAGTGAGGTCATTCAAACTTGGCGTTCTGTGTCTGGCTTCTTTAGTTGAGCACAATGTCTTTCAGAGTGAGCCATGCTGTCACAGATTGCATTACCTATGTTTTCAGTGCTGAATAGTATTCCTATAATATATGCATATCTAATAATTTCTTCATGCAGTTCTTTGACGATGCCAGTCAGATTGAGGGATTGCCACACGGTTTTCCATAATGGCGGCACCAATTTACATTCCCACCAACAGCGTACATGGGTTATCTTCTCTCCACAAGCTTGTCAACACTTGCTATCCCTTCGCTTTTTGATGACAGTCATTCTAACAGGTGTGAGGTGATACTTCATGGTGGCTTAGATTTGCATCTTCCCGATGCTCTTATGTCATGGAGAATTCTTTATGAAAGAGTTCAATAAACAGAAACAAAGTGGAACCATGGTAATGAGGGGAAGAGGAAGGAGGGGAAGGGAAAAGTAAAGATGTACATGCACCTTTGCGCTTGTTAGTATGGAAGAGCCTAGATGTGTAATACATATCACAATTACCATGTTAATCATATCATATCCAAAGGTCTGCTAAGAGAGAATGCATAGTGCATTGTGTGAAGTATATGCTCTTGTGTGTGCACATCATGTGTGTGTGTGAGTGTGTGAGTGTATGTGTGTGTGAGTGTGTGTGAGTGTATGTGTGTGTATGTGTGTGAGAGTGTGTGAGTGTATGTGTGTGAGAGTTTGTGAGTGTATGTGTGTGAGTGTATGTGTGTGTGTATGTGTGTGAGAGTGTGAGTGTATGTGTGTGAGAGTTTGTGAGTGTATGTGTGTGTATGTGTGTGAGAGTGTGTGAGTGTATGTGTGTGAGAGTTTGTGAGTGTATGTGTGTGAGTGTGAGTGTATGTGTGTGTGTATGTGTGTGAGAGTGTGTGAGTGTATGTGTGTGAGAGTTTGTGAGTGTATGTGTGTGAGTGTAAGTGTGTGAATATGTGTGAGTGTATGTGTGTGTGAGAGTATGTAAGTATATGTGTGTGAGTGTGTGTCAGTGTGTGAGTGTATATGAGAGTGTGCTAGCATAAGTGTGTGTGAGTGTGTGAGTGTATGTGTGTGTGAATGTATGTGTGTGAGTGTATGAGTGTATGTATGTGTGAGTGTATGTGTGTGAGAGTGTGTGACTCTGTGTGTGTGAGTGTATGTGTGTGTGATGTATGTGTGTGTGAGTGTATATGAGTGTGTGCGAACATAAGTGTGAGTGTGTGAGTGTATGTGTGTGTGTGAGTGTATATGAGTGTGTGCGAGCATAAGTGTGTGTGAGTGTGTGAGTGTATGTGTGTGAGTGTAAGTGTGTGCGTGAGTGTATGTGAATGTGTATATTCGTGTATGTGTGTGTTTGAGTGTACACCAGAAATCAACCTCAGATGTCTTTGCTAATCACTTTCTACCTTGTCTTTTGAGAGGGTCTCTCACTGGTCCTTTAGCTCACCAACTTGGCTCTATTAGCTGACTGGCAAGCCCCTGGGATCTGCCTCACTTTGCCTTCAAAATGCTGGTCTACTTGGCGTGCACCACCATGCCTGACCTTTAAGATTCAGGTTTTTACATTTGATTCGCAAAAACACTTTCCTGAATGAACCATCTCTTCTGCCCCTAAAATATTTTAGGTGCTCTTAACACACACACACACACACTCATAATGGTAACTCTGGAAGGTGAAAGATAGATGAATTTGTTTGACTACTGTAATAATCTTGCTATGTATACGTGCATAAGAACATCATGCTATACACTCCAAACACACATGGTGAAGACAACCACATCAACAGTCTAATGGCTCCCTGCTGTACGAGGGATAAGTGCAAACTCCTCGCTCGGGTTTAGATTGCTTCTGTCTTTGCCCTCCATCGCTGCAGCCATCCTGGCCTTCCTTCTGTTCTTCAGACAACTTGTATCTAGCTTCCGCCCTTTGTCTTCTTCCCTTTTCTTAGCTCATGCCCTCACCTGCCTTCCCAGAGTGTACTCCCTTTAATCGTTCACAAATCAGCTCAGATGTCAGCTGTGCAGGCTACCCCAAAGCAGCAAGATTTAAAGGCAATTTGAATGGGTCTGTTCATCCATTTGAATCTCACCATCCACGCTAGAATGAGAGCCATGAGAAGGGGAGTGATATTTTACTCAGCCCTCTCTCCCTGGCATCAAGGATAAACACCATCTAGGAGAAGACATTTGTTGAGTCGCTGAGTCTTAGGAACTTCTAGCGTCACACCCATGATAAAATGAAGATACAGGGAGGATGGGAAAATTATTCAATGGCAGAAATTAACATTTGAGCCTACATAGTTTACTGTCAAAGCCATTAACTTTAATACAATTTTCAGCCTTTAATTTCAGCTTTTAATGCACCCAAATTGCATGCTTTTTCCAAAGAAACTATAAATACCATTTTCCCTTCATCTCCCAGGGAAAACATCCATTAGCATTTCATGGCTGTCTGCTCTGCTGTGGAATGAGTCGTGGCATCGCCACTTGTGAAGATCATGGAAAAAAACCGACAACCAGTCTTTTGAATAAGCATGGCTGCTTATTTAAAGAATATTTGTTTCCCTAAAGGTCACCATCCTCAAAGAACACCGTCGATGACATAAATCTTCCTGGAAAAGAAAACCAAAGGTTGAATTCTGAGCAGTAAACAGAATACAACGGATTCATCTGAGCTCTAGTCTCAAATGTTTCTTCTGATCCGCATTGGCTGCAGAGTCTGGCTGCTGATCCTCCTCTGTGACAATTCTCTGGTCCGCGTGAAGAGGCAAGAACAACATTCCCTTGACGTTTTGACAATTTAGAAATCTCAAGTTAGTATGCTGGGAGGATTTCACAGGTAAAGTCGGCCTTCTCTCAAGTTTTTCCCACGAGTATGCCAGCCGTAATGAGAGGTTGCTAAGAAATACTTCATTTCCATCAAAGAACTACTTTGGGGAAAATGGAACCATGGGTGTTTCCCACTGCCCGGGCTTCAAAGCCCTTCCAGGTCGGTTCCTTTTGGTCCCTTGAGTATTAACTAGAATCATACTGGAAAATCTTGTTAAGATCAAATAGTAAAATATGTTCCTAAAGTATAGGATCATTTTCTGTGCTTCAAGCTTTTACAAAATTAATTCTGCGTGAATTAGCCAAGCCCAAGTATGTCACGACAGAGCCTACCGTTGTCGCCTCTTATCAAGATGGCAGTCCTTCGGCTTGTTAAAATTTCCCACCAACAGACATCTGGTTGTACAACTCCCTACTGGCCAGCAATATCTTCCATCAGAAATTAGACAAAACAGCGAGAGAGAGGGGACCCTAAATGGGACAGATGTGGACCTGATTCTGTGTTTGGGGAAATTTACAGCACATTGTAAATGTGCTAGACATGTTCTGATGGTCAAGTCCTACTTAAAAATTCTTCTTGTGGGGCTGGGGGGGTGGCTGCTCTTCCAGAGGTCCTGAGTTCAATTCTCAGCAACCACATGGTGGCTCACAATCATCTGTAATGGGATCTGATGCCCTCTTCTGATGTGTCTGAAGAGAGCTACAGTGCACTCATATAAATAAAAAAGTTCTTATTGTGCCCAATGCAGGCAAGAAGGTTTAAGATGCTGTTTTAGTTAGTGTTTTACTGCTGAGAACAGACACCATGACAAAGGCAAGTCTCGTAAGGACAACATTTAATTGGGATTGGTTTATAGGTTCATAGGTTCAGTCCAGTATCATCAAGGTGGGAACATGGCAGCATCCAGGCAGGCATGGTGCAGGAGGAGCTGAGAGTTCTACATCTTCATCTGAAGGCTGTTAGGAGAAAACTGGCTTCCAGGCAGCTAGGATGAGGGTCTTAAAGTCCATACCCACAGTGACACACCTGCTCCAACAAGGTCACACCTCCTAATAGTGCTACCCCCTGGTGGCCCTGTATAGGGCCAAGTATATACAAACCATCACAGAGGGGTGCCCAATGCTTTCGTCCGACCTCCACACTCACAGGTATGCACATAGCACACACACACACACACACACAGAGAGAGAGAGAGAGAGAGAGAGAGAGAGAGAGAGAGAGAGAGAGAGAGGAAAGCACAAAGAAAGGCTCTACATATGAACATCTGTGCTCTGTGTGTGAACCCGTGGGCCCCTGTACATTCACACCCTCACACACACCCCTAAAGGGGTGTTAATCATTCACTTATCAATCTGTGCCTATCATCATTTACTTGAATGAACAATAACTCAGGAAAATAAAGACAGTTATACTTGCTGGCAGGCATGCGATCTCATCCATCCCTCCGTTTAACAAATATCTTCTGACCACACTTAATGGCCATTCCGAGGGGCTCTTCTTTATCCCATGGTGAGGGAGCAGCTCTCATCCTAAGACCATGAAGCTGGCTGGCCACACACAAGGCTGCGCTGGCCACACACAAGGCTGCACTGCACAGATGTGACTGATTCCACATTAGTCGCTTGTATTCACAGCCCGAGGGTGGAACATTCAGTACTGCACACAGAGCCACACAGCGGTTACACTCTGGAGGGTTTGCAGCATCAAGAGGTCGAGGGAACCCGTGACTCCCAGGGGTCCTGTGACTGGCTTATTGGAGTAATTCCATGGTTTAGCAGGGAGCCCAGTATGCAGGAATAAATAAGAACTATGCCAACCTACCCAGTTTAATAGGAAGAGGAGAGAGGCTTGCAGCCAGACCATTGGGGGTGAGGCATGTTTCCTGACTTTACCAGATGTCAAGGCAGAGGATATTATTAAGCCTTAGTTTTAGGCCTTATACCATAAAGGGCCAGGCACCATGGTGGGTGCCCTTAGGGGCAGGACGAGAGCAAGGTGCCTGCATCAATGCATCTTATACCTTAATTTTTATGGCACTTCAGTGGCATTGGTCAACTAAAATATACTTTACCATAGACATCTTACTCTCATCTCCCTTAGGTGTCCAGCTTGAGTCCCACAGTCTAAAGCATGGACAATGGAACATGACTTCTTTTGGCCACTAGAGGGCGTTTCCAGCTTTCTACAGGGGCTCCTGGTTCACTGGGCTTTCCTTAAATTAACTTTGGTACAAGTTAGAATTATTTGGGATCTTTTCTTCTTCTTCTTCTTCTTTCTTTTTAAGATGGGTGTCATGTAGTCTAGCACCGAGTCCTGCAGACCATCCTACCTCTACCTCAGGATGCTGTGATCACAGGCGTGTGTCACTCATCAAGCCAGATTGTATGTGGGTGCTGGGGACCTAACCCCTGGCTTCATGCACGCGAGGCAAGCGCTTTATCAATGGAGCTGCATTCATAGGCACGGAGAAGAAATGTAAACAGAGCTCCAATCCCAAAGATCCCCGTTAGTGGGTCGGGCTTCATGGGTCTGACCCCGGATGAGCAGAGATGAATAAACATTTCAGTACGAAAACCTTCAGTATGATCTCCAGCGTTCTCATCTCAGACAAAGAAATAAAATAAGGACTTCTGATATCTCGTCTATGCCCGAATATAACCAGCTCTTCACACCCTAAATAACTGCTATGTTTCTTTTTCTTTAATCTGGAACGCTGGGGATTGAACCCAGAATGGCATTCACACGAGGCAAGCATTGGACCATGGAGTTACATCTTCAGGCTAACTAAGACTTCTGAATTTATTTTATTTTTGTTTGTGTGTGTGTGCGTGTGTGTGTTTAAAGATCTATTTATTTCATGTATGTGAGTACATTGTCCCTGTCTTCAGACACACCAGAAAAGGCATTGGATCCCATTACAGATGGTTGTGAGCCACCATGTGGTTTCTGGGAATTGAACTCAGGACCTCTGAAAGAGCAGATAGTGCTCTTAACCTCTGAGCCATCTCTCCAGCCCTTGTTTTTGCTTTTGTTTTTGAGATGGGGTTTTTCTGTGTAGCCCTAGCTGTCCTGGAACTCACTAGGCTGGCCTCAAACTCAGAGATCCTCCTTCTGTCTCCCAATTGCTGGATCAAAGGTGTGTGCTACCATCGCCTGGCTTTCTGAATTAATTTTAGAAGTAAAATTTGATTGTTATTGGGTTCAGGATTTTAATTTATTGATTTTTTTTCTATATCCTCTTTCTCCTCTTCCTCCTTCTTGTCCTCTTCCTTGTCCTCCTCCTCCTCCTCCTTCTCCTCCTCCTCCTTCTCCTTCTCCTCCTCTTTTCCTTTTCAGGGCTTTGAACATACCTGACAAACTTTCTACCACTGAGCTACACACATAATCAGAGGGTGTTCTTCAGACACCGACAAGCAGAGGCACTCAGCGCCATTATAAAACACCGTGTGACCCCACAGAAAGCATTCTGATAAGACACATTAAAAACACTAAATATGTACAACACTCACTGTGAGGTGTTTTGTGGTGTGGGGCGGGACTCCTCAGGTAGCTGATCATCTATAGAATGCAGGACTCCTGAAGGGCCAGAGTTTCTGCCCAGCCAGCCCAGCCCACGCTGACTCTGTCACTGAAAGACTTACGATCCCTGGGCTACCACTTCTGCAGGGCTCTGATCCCCCAAGGGGGATGAAGATTGAATGAGCTTGTTTCTGTTAAAGTCATTTACTAACCGTTATAGCCCTAACTGCCAGAGCTGGGGCTCACCAGACTTAGCCCATGAGTGCAGACAGAGACGGTCATTCATGCTGAATGACAAGAGTGTCCTACTGGAGAAGGAAACCTTCTGGCCTCTCTGGTAGCCTTGAGTTCAAATACAAAAACTGGGATTGTTTTTAAGGCAAAGTAGAAATTGGAAGGTTGCATTTGTTACCTGAATCCCTAAAACCCCCATGCTTGAAAAAAGGTGTGTGTTTTCTGATCTATGTCAGCATTTCCAGTCATGACCCACTGTGAGTGCTGTCTGGAGACAGAAGATAGCATGCTCTCCCTTCAGTTTCCTCGGCCACTCTCCTCTGTCTCTCTTCCAAGCCAGATACAAAATTCCTCCCTGCTGCCCGGAAAATAAACGCTTACAAGAATTCTCTTCTGCAAGCAGATATCTGTGAGAGCAGCCAGCCGCCGATGCCAAGCCCGGAGGGTCTTGCTCAGGTCACTGATCCTGTGTTTACATCTCCAAATTTGCCTCCATCTCATTAGGTTCTGAGCAGGAGAAACTGAGGATTCTCAGTTGGGAAACCACAGTAACACTGAGTCGCTTGAGTTTTTCAGTCTTCTCTGCTTGGGGTTTGGTGGTTGTTGTTGTTAGTGGTGGTGTGGGTTTTTGTTTGTTTTATTGCTTTTTTTTTTTTTTAACCTGTTTGGAGACACGGACTCACCATGTAGTCATCCCAGCTTGGCTTGAACTCAGCATCCTCCTGCCTCAGCTTCCGAACACTCTGTTAAAGTTTTCTCAGGATGATTTTTATTTACTGCCCCTGTCACTTCATCTAGAGCTGCAAGTGAAGTGGGCTCCCTTTGGAATCTCCTGTGCGATCCTTACCAATAAGTCTTCGCTTGCTTGTTGGTGTAATCACTTGATTCTAAACCATTCCATGAGAGTAACTGAAAGGAATACTCCAGGCGAGAGAACCACAGAGCTATTTAAGGACAAGAGGCTGCCTTTCAAAGCAGTACGCTAAGTTATGGAAGATATGTGCCCCAGAAGACAATGTCAGTTTATCTAGAGGAGGCAGGCGTCCCGTTTGAGGTGAGCTGACAGTTCATCTCTGCCCTCCGGTGGCTTTTAAGAACACACAAACCCTATTCTATGTATTCATTGTCAGGAATTTTTTTCCCCTCCCTGGGCTAAATTATGAATGTCTCCTTCCAACAAAGATAATGAAATAATGAAAGTCAGTGTATCTAGTCCCAGCAAAGAGCTCCCCCAGAGCATGCTGGGACTCGACCTGGACTGAAGAGCACAAGACAGCTCTTTAAAAAGGATTTTCTCCCCCAAGCCAGTTGAGGAGGCTCATTTACAAGGCTATGCAAATCGGACACAGTGTTTGCTTTTGAGTTAGTCACAGTACCACTCCAACACTCACTCCGGCATGCAGGCAGAGAGCAACCTTCACCGAGTGACTCAAACAAGGTCGTCTATCCTGATGCCCAAGACATCCAAAGAAACTGGAAGTGTTCTCTGAAGGCACGGGCGTGTCAGGGTGTGGAGTTATAAAATTACCCACTCCCGAACTAAACAGGCAATTAGAAATCCATATCAGATATGCCCACCTCAGATGATGCAAGCCAAAAAAAAAAAAAAATGCCACATACATTAAAATGATAACAAGCAATCTATTGCCAACCTCCCTCCCTTTTTTCATAATTGTCTTCCATTTACGAAATTCATTTCTAGTCAAATCAAGGTTTCCAAGAGAGCACGAGAAAGGGATAGGTTTTTTTGTTTGTTTGTTTGTTTTTGTTTTTTACCTTTATAAAGACAAGCTATAACTTTAGCAGCTAAGTATGATGGCTGCCATTTTGCTAAATCCCAAGATATGCCTTACACATCATAGCTCTTACTTGACTCTCTCCGGACTCTTGAAGTAAGAGGGACTATTACGCATTTATATTAAACATGGAGAAAGAGGCCCAGAAGCATTGGGCAACTTGAGAGTTACCCATCAGGATGTGGTGGAAAGAGAACATCTACATATGGCTGTGTAAGTCATTTACCGCTCAGAAAGGTGCCAGCCCGCCATAATAAGGCTGCACCCACCTAGAGGTGATCCACATTTCTAATATGGACAGAGGCCCTGCATGAGTATTGAGAGCCTTGGGACGACAAGCCGGAGTCAAAGCTAGGCAGCTGATTCCCACGGTATGCTTCACATTACACCACATTGCCAGGCACGTTTTCCTACCTCAAAGGGCCCTCAAAGGGCCCCTGTAAAGGCACCAACAGTTCCCTTGTTTTCTCTTGGTCAGGCCTGCAGAAGGGCATGGGGGAAGGGTGAGTCACCCCTGAAAGATGAGGAGTGGGTAGATGCGCTTTAACTTCGGAATGGAGCAGCTTGGTTGTTTGGTTTGATGGGAACGGTTGAGAATGGCAGCGAAGACGGCAGAGCTCCATCTAGAAACAGCCTCTGGCGCCAGCTGGGAGGTCAGCCAGCGGTGGGAGTCCAGGAGTCAGCGCTCTGATGAGAGACATTGTTTCAATGCAGTGAGCCCAGCAGACAGGCATTCTCAGGCAGACTCTTCCATAGGCTGCCGTGTTGACCTTTAGTCAGACACTAACCTTTAGTGACTTCGGCTTTTCCATTCAAAACACAGAGAGCAGTAATAAGCGGGCCAGGGAGGTAGTAGGATGAGTGGGTCATTTGCCCAGACTTTGTTCCATTTCTCTTTCCCTTAAGCCTTCCCTTCTTTCCTAATCGTTCTTGGGGTGGGGGCTATAAAACCCTGTCAGCATTTTTGACGTCAATAATTATAATATTGATTCTACCAAAATCATCTTTGTTCAAGGAAAAGGCAAGGTAGGATTTGTCCTAAGGATCCAGTTATCACTATGTAAATTTTCAAATATCAAATGAGAGTTTTGGGTCTCCCCATGTCTTACTTAGGGTTTCTATTGCTGTGACACAATACCATGACCAAAAGCAAGTTGGGGAAGAAAGGGTTTATCTGACTTACACTTCCACATTGCTGTTCATCAGTGAAGGAAGTCAGGACCGGAACTCACACAGGGCAGGAACCTGGAAGCAGGAGCTCATGCAGAGGCCATGGAGGGTGCTGTTTACTGGGTTGCTCCCCAGGGCTTGCTCAACCGGCTTTCTTGCAGCACCCAGGGCCACCAGCCCAGGGATGGAATCACCAATGGGCTGGGCCCTCCCCTATCAATCACTAATTAAGAAAATGCCCTACAGCTGGATCTTATGGAGACATTTTCTCAGTTCAGGCTCCTCGTTTCAGATAACTCTAGCTGTGTGTCAAGTTGACATAAGACTAGCCAGCACATCCCAGAACCTGTATTTACCAAAGGTGGGGTGGTAGCTGACTCGGGGTTGGGTTACTTGAAGACAGCTCAGCAAAGTGTGTATTTAAAAAAGAAAAAAAAAGAAAAAAAAACACATGCATGTATTTATGTGGTGGAACATTCTAAGCCATTATAAATAAACATTTATAAAGACAATAAGGTAATGTTCGGGTCAACTCTCAGTCATAATGTGGAAGAGAAAAAGCAGGATTCCCTCAAAATATATGTCAGTTATAAAATCCAATTACATAAAAATTACGTATCTGCACAGAGAAAACCCGGATAAGAATACAGAGAGGGAAAACACATATTTTATTGGAATGGTGAAGTAATGGGTTAGTTAGGATAGTTTAGTGGATAGTATCCCGGGAGTGTAACTCATTGGTGACATCATCACCCGGCATCGTCAAGGCCCTGAGTTCAATCCCCAGCACTGAGGAGAAAGATAGCTAAGAGATTTACAGAGAATACCACCACAGTGTGAAATATATTCAGAAATACTGAAAACAAAAGAGAGAGAGAGAGAGAGAATTTCAACATTCTAAAAATACATACAACAAAACTGGTAACACAGACAGCTGGATTGCCTGTTGATGTGATTGAGGCTCGCATTAGATCGCTTTAACTAACTAATGGCACTAGATATTTGAGGACTTGGCATTTCCTAAAACCTTCAGATGCCGTTTGCGACTCCATCAGCAGCACGCATGCGCCGTGAATCCAGGCCGAGAATCTTCCATTGAGATTCGTGTTTCCTGAGGAAGAGATCACCAAGAGCCTCTGGTTAAATCATGAGATCTCAGTGAGTCTTTGGACAGACAGTAGTGTGGGTACTCTCCTGCCTCAGAACTTGGACTTGAGCATAAATCAGGCACACGCTTCCGTGAAACGTTTACTGGGTGCCTAAGTGAGTCACTTCCCCACAGAGCTCGGGTGACTCCAAGGTCCTCCTTGACTTAATCACCACCCTCGTAGGCGTCTCCAAGGAGCACTCACAAAGCACCTATTAAGTTGAGAACTAACAATTACATCATCCCCACCCCTCAAAGAAAAAGGTAGATTTCTAAAACGTGTCCAGTTGTGCTCGAGAGGGAAAATGGAAACGGAAAATTCCTGGCATGGCCCCCGCCTCTCTCCTTGAGGAGATATACACCTGGAGCCAACGATCTCAAGCCTCCTTCCTCCTCTCTTGTCCTTTTGGAAAGCCAGCACAGTTCAGTCACAAGTCGGGTTCAAGGAATTTTATGAGTAGTGTGATTCAGCCGGCTGAGTTTACAGATTCATAAGAAAAGCGAGGCCCAAAAAGGGAACCGACCTGCCTGAGGTCACACAACACCTTAGGGGCAAAGGCAGGCTTCCCCACTCCGCGGGGACTGGAGATGAAAGCCAGGGCCTTGGGTACTTTGGGCGAGCACAAAGCTTGCCATCTTGGAGCTGCACCCCGAGTGCGGGACCCTTTCTTTTCTTTGGAAACTCAAACCCATTCTGAGATCTGCCGGCTCAGGTTGTGACTTTATTCGTGTGACCTCTGACCCTGGCCACAGTAATATATGCAGGCTAAATGAGACGGTATGGTGTGATGCTTACATGGTTGTGGGTGTGAGACTCCGTTGGGGTATGGGGTGGAGAGCTAGAAGTGGCTGGCGGGGAATAAATCAAATTGGAAACCACAGTCACTACCAGTCACGAGAATGTGGGCCGGTGCCCAGCCAGACCCCGAAACATGCCGTCTTCTTGTGAGACAGTTTGCCCGTCCCCTGCCCCAAGGCAACAGCAGTGCACTGATCCACCTTCTCCGCAACCCTAAGGAAGCCCTTTGGAGCTCAGCTGGGGTTTGACGTCCTCGGAAGAAAGCCCCTCCCCCAGGTTGACACCTTTATCTCCAGGTGATTCTCAATTCTGCTACTCATCCATCAAGACCACAAGGAGGGACCATATTCCGTATCATGACGAATTCAGGATACTGAGTACAGCAAGAGTGTTGAGATCAGCGTGTGTGTGTGTGTGTGTGTGTGTGTGTGTGTGTCCACACGCACACTTCTTTTTCTAGAATTATCATCACCAGAAAGGATCATGTACTTCATGATCATAGTGTTGCACCCTGTGCCCCTCCCCTCCACACACAGGTGGAATCTCCTAGAACATGCTGGCCCTAGGGAAGCCAGTTGGGGATTCTCTTGGCGGCTGGACATGATGCCAGCTAACTGAACTGGATCACTCCATCCATCCTTTTGGTTGTCCCCGTGAGTTCCATTCTCTGAAAGGAGAGAAATGATGAAGTCCAGCTATGCCTGGCTCAAGACAATTCTTCTAGAACCTGGACCTGGCATTGCTGGATAGAATGGGCCCACACAACTCATTCCTTTAGTTTCCAAGTTTAGTAAAGACTCATAATGACCTGTTTGATGTGGACGGCCACCTCTCCCACCACAGCATTTGTGCAAACCTCAGCCGTGTTGAGCACTCTGAGACACTTGGTTTTTTTTTTGTTTGTTTGTTTTTTTAATCTCTTTCCTTTTTTATTATTTCCATGCAAAAGGAAAACATATATTATTCATAATATATATGTTGGGTATGATGCCCCATGCCTATAATTCTAACTCTGAGGAGGCAGAGGCAGGAAGAGTCTTGTAAGTTTGAGAAAGTTCTATGGCAAGAGTTCTCTATAGAGAGTTCTAGGTCAGCCATAGCAAAAACCTGTCAGAAAGAAAGAAAATAAAAAGAAAGAAAGAAGACAAAAGGAAAGAAGGAAAGACCCACGAGTCTACCAGAGAATTAAGCATCATTAACATGTATGTATATTTTGGGTCCTTCAACTTCAGGTATGGGGCGATGGGTGTACAGAGGTGAGCTCTGACCAGGGTCAGGATCGCTGTGGGTCGGACTTTTTGGCTCTCCTCATCGAACCTGAAATATTTTGAAATCTTCCATCCAGGATCATTTGAAAGTCGCCTTCTATCATATGCATCACCAGCCGTCTCCATCCTGGATGATCTCGGCAGCCCCTGAATCGTGAGAAAGTTCATTTCTGTTGTCTAGGCATCTTCTTTGTGGCATCCCCAGAGGAGTAAGAGAGTTTGAAACCAGGCAAACAGGTGCAACTTTGTAACAATATGTAAACATATGGAAATAGCCTGGGAACTGGAAAATGGGTGGAGGCTGGAAGTTTGACATTCGGGTGCCAGCGGGGCTGGGTTCTGGTGAGGGCTAGCTTCCTGGATGCAGACAGATGCTGCTTTCTTCTCATCCTTATGATGTGCCTTTTCTTAAAGAGGATTTCTGTTTCTCTGTCTCCCTCTCCCTCCCTCCCTCTCCCTCTCCTTCTTCCTCCCTCCCTGTCTCTCTCTGTCTCTTTTCTGTGTGTCTCTCTGTCTCTTTTCTCTCTGTGTGTCTGTGTGTCTTTTCTCTCTGTGTCTATCTTTCTTCTCTCTCTCCTCTCCTCTCTTCTCTCTGCCCCCTCTCCCCCTTCTCCCCATCTCCCTTCCCTTCTTTCTCTCCTTTATTTCTTTCCTTTCCTTAACCTCATTGAAAACTCCCAAAGGCCATTTCCCAATAACGTCACACCAAGGGTCAGAGCTTCCGCTCATGAATTTTAAGGGAACACAAACATTGGTCGGCAACACAGGGAGAGAATGACTGACCCGGAAAACATGCGGTTGGGGGATGGGTCTGTGTGGTAGGCACTTATTTCTTCTTCCCATTTTCTATCTCTACTATCCCCTCCTAGACAGCCAGTTTTCCGTGGTACAAGTACTCCTCGTATATTCGAAATGCAGGAGTGAAGCAGGATCCGAGTGTGGATTCCTCTCGCTCCCTTGGAGACCGTCCTTATATTCCACTTGCTGCTCATTTGTGAACTTTTCCCCACATCAACAAATATTTCCCTAAGACTATATTTTCAGTCTCTTGAGAAGCCTGAAAAATTTCATGAAGCATAATTTATTCAACAAACTTCGTATGGTGGGAAATTTATGTTGTTTGAAACTTTCGATTATTAAAAACAAGATTGCGGAGCCAGAGGCGGTTCAGTGGGTAACAGTGCTTGCTTCGAAGACACACCATGGGAGTTCAATCCCCGGGACCCACTGGTGACTCCTGGAAGTTGTTTTCTGATTTCAGTACACACTTGCAGGCACAGTAAACAAACCCAGACATAAATAAATGTCATTTTAAAATACAAGATTACAGGAAACGTCTTGGAATGGCATTTAAATGTTTTGCTCATCTTTTTTTCCCCCCAGGATAAGTTTTTAAAAACAGAATTGATGGAAAAAATAATGTAAATATTTTTGCTGTGTTGTTTTGAGAAAGTCTCCTGAAGGTTTGGCTGGCCTTGGATTTACTATCAAGATAAATATAGCCTTAAACACCTGATTCTCCTGCCTCCTGCTCTAAAGTGCTGGGATTCCAGGGTTACAACGCCCAGCGTTTTGTGTTTGTTTTGTGGTACTGAGAACAGAACACATACCAGGCGAGTGTGCTACCAGCAAGCTGTGTTGAGAACCCAGAGTGTACTTTGAAAGCGTTTAGTACATACATACTGCTCCAGCGGACAAGCTGTTTTAATGCTCATCTCTGCAATCTGAGGTGTGCGTACTCGCTGAGGTTCAATGTATGCCTCTTCTTTCATCCAAACCTCAATAGATCAGCCACAAAGAAGACCATCACGGTGGGAAAAGGCCAGACTCAAAAGGCTTTTCTCATCCCTGTCTTTCCTACGCCAGACAGAGCAGGCTTCAGACATTTCCTGTGTTCTCTGCCAAGGTGACCTAACCGAGGTAGATCTTGTTCTCTCTCTCTCTTACACACACACACACACACACACAGAGACACACACATAGACACAGGCACACATATATACACATTATCACAGAGAAGTCCAGTGAGGTTTATAGCTTTGCCCTTCAATAATGTTGTTGGGTCAGAAATTATAAACCAGGAGAAGTCCACTCTTAGACTTTTAAAAGACAACCAACCTCGAGTCTCCTCCACATGGGAGACACCATCCTCTAACAAAAACATTAAGCAGCTGGCAAACAAACTTCCTGGATTGGCAGGGACTTGTCTCAGGGGCTTTGCAGACGTTACATGCTTTTTTTTCCCTCCTTTGTTCCAAACATTTAAATATCTTACCTGCCTCCAGGAAAAGGGTCCCCGGGGCCTGCTGTCTTCTGATTATCCATCGCTTTTATTTTTTCATTTTAAAAAACCATTTCTGAGATTATAATATAACTACAACATTTCTCCCTTCCTTCCTGTCTCCCCAAACCATCTCTACATCGATGTGTATGTGTGCATGCAGGTCGTCTTTTCTTCCAGGAAGCAATAATGGCTAACTTTCAGTGGCTGCCTTCTGTACAATAGCTGTGTAGATAGTTAACGTCTCCCTACTTATTTTATCTTTGCTAGTAGCCTTTAGTTACAGATACCACCATCATCATTGTCACCTTTTATATTAAGGTGGAAAAACCGAGGGGCAAGAAGTCCAGTAAGTCCTGACCAGTGCAGAACAGACCTATAGAGACAGCCCGACTCTAGAGACCACATCTTAGACCACTGTTCCATAGCTCCTGCCTTTCTCCAGCACAAGCTGAGAGAGCTGATCATGGTAGCACAGTCTTGTAATTCTTGTGCTTAGGAGACAGAAGCAGAAGACACATAAGTTCAAGGCTACAAAAAGGGACCTGTAACAACCACCACCACCAAAACAGCAAAGCCCTTGGTTGTCATCAACAGCACAGTAAGCAGGCAGTGGCCAGGCCCTTCCTCATCTGCTGCAGAGGCTCCTGGGTAATGTCCATACCCTGGTTCACGTCTTCCCTCCTTACCTCGTGTTCCCCTTCTGTTTGTGTTTATCCAGTTTCATGCATTTAAGGCCACTCCCCTGCTGTCTCTGTCTGGATGTGGTTTTGGGTTCTTGCCCATGTTTAAGAATTTATGTCACCACTGCGGTTCAGGCTGGCTGGTCCCTTTCTCTGTCCCTCAGCCCGGTTTCCAGGCTAACAATGCCTACTTTCATATTTCATCTGCAGTGATAGTTCATATGACTGTGACCACAACAGGTGTGACATCCAGGAAGCAGTCTATAAAACTGACTTGGTAAACACATTCCTACGTCCATGAAAGGTGTATTATTCAGTTAGACACAGGGGAGACTTTTCTTCAAGAGCCCTCAGGGGAGTGGGGGGACAGAGGACATCAGGTAGTTGGCATGTGGGCATGAAGGTTCTTCATGAAGCTTCTTGTTCATCTGTTTCTCTTTCCTTCAAGGTACACAACAGCGCCTACCCCATCCCACCCACCCCGTCTCTGAACTGTTGACATTCATAAGTCAAGTGGATAGATTCAACTGGCAGCGATGAGTCAGGGCCCAATTGGACTAGTGTCTTTCTCTGGGTTTCAGCTGCCCATGTAGAGTCAGACCTGCACCATTCAGATAGCCTTGACCTGATTGCTAACTTCATCGTGAGGGGAGGAAATCGTTGTAGCAGTGTCAAGACATGGGTGGGAGACTCTTCAAGGAAAAGCTATCAGTCAACTTGAACAGGAGGATGATCTGCTATTCTTAGAGGTGACACACAAGAGCATCAGATATGACTGAAGAGGTAAAAGATGGGCTATGGTCTCAGCTTGGACTAAACTTTTTAAAAATCCTTTGTAACCTTGCAAATGTGATGGTGATTTCCCACAAGGGTGTTAATCTGCCTGGAATAGACCTCAGTTTGTCTTTTTTAAAAAAAAAAAAAGATTTATTTATTTATTTTTATTTTTTATTTATTTATTTTTTTTTTTAGGGTTGCAAAATATTGGTGATTTTCAAGACAATATTGGTGATTTTACAGGCAATAAAGTGACAGGAGGGAGAAATAACAGGAAGGAGAGGCCACAGAACTCATCCAAGTCTCACCAGGAATTAGAAACCTGCCCTGATATTCACACATTTGTTTGTTCCTGGGTTCACAGTCCTTAGGTAGCTTTGTGAAGCCCTCTGACTCTGGATTGGATACTCTGTCATTTCAAAGTGTCACCTCCTTCCCCTTTGCCTTCCTTCCCTGCTTCTTTTTTTTTTTTCCTTCACAAAGCAAATATATTGAAATTATTTATTTATTTCATGTATGTGAGTACACTGTTGCTGTCTTCAGACACACCAGAAGAAGGCATCAGATCCCCATTACAGATGGTTGTGAGCCACCATGTAGTTGCTGGGAATTGAACTCAGAACCTCTGGAAGAGCAGTCCGTGCTCTTAACCACTGAGCCATCTCTCCAGCAGTTTGTCTTTTCTTAACGTATGTGTACATATACACACATGGATTGTACATATATATTTATATACAAATGCACAAATGTAATCACAACTTTTTGTTATTCCACATCTTCTCCTTAGACCAATAGACAGACAGACAGACAGACAGACAGACACACACACACACACACACACACTGGGCTCTAAGCCAGGGGCTGATACACAGTAAGGAGCACACTGACACTAAGCTGTATCCCCACCCCTCTCTCATGTCTCTCCCTGTCTCTTCTCTGCTCCCCACTCTCACCCAAACTGTCTTCCAAAGAGAATGATGTCATTTCCACATCTGTATCCCCTGAAGTGTTGTCTGTGCTCATTTAACCCTGTTTAAATGCCAGCACATCTGTGCACATACATTTCACACAGGTTTATGTTTTCCTTACAAAGATGGGGTCATGTTAATGTGACTTTCTAGACTTCGTTTTCCTTACCCAGTGGCCTTTGCAGAAATCCCTGTAAGTCAACTTGAACAGCTGCAATTCCGTCTTTCTTAGAGCCTCACAGTATTCCATGGTGTGAACAAGACCACAGTTGTTTTATTTTATTTTATAACTTCTCAAGAGTGGGATAATTGGTCAAAGAGTACACACATTTTTTTTTCTTTTTACTTATTTTTTGGTAATTCTGTGTATAGAATACATGTGCTCATAATCACTCATAAACAATTACCATTTCTCTCCTACTTTTGATGGCTCCCTTCTTCTCAACTATTGTCCTTCCTACTCATATTCACATGTGTATGTGTGCGTGCATGTGTGTCTATGTGTGTGCATGCCTGTGTGTATGTGTCTGTGTGTGCATGCCTGTATATGTGTCTATGTGTGTACATGTGTGTCTGTGTGTGTGCATGTGTGTGTCTGTGTATCTGTGTATCTCTGTATGTATATGTGTATGTCTGTGTCTGTGTGTGTGCATGTCTGTGTCTGTGTATCTGTGTGTGTGTGTACGTGTGCACAGTTCTGTGTATGTAGTCACAGCCGCTGTGTGCTGGCGATGGCTACAGTTGTGTTGGATCCATGAGACTGCTTTACCGGCTCTTCCATCTTCTGCCTCTTCTGATCTTTCTTCCTCGACTTCCATGACACTGAGCCCTAAGGACGTAATGTCAATGTGTAGAAGCATATTTCCTGCCGTATTAAACTTGGTATTTTGAAAGGAGCTAACATGGGAGGAGTAAGGAGAAGGAAGAGGAGGAGCTAGGAGAAAAGAAGAGGAGAGACAAGGGAAAATGACATCGGATGTGTCTCCAGCAGTCTAAGGTAGTTGTAATATCTAGATTAGGTATTGGGTAACACCTCTGATTGTGTGGGCTTCTTGTTATTTGAGCATTACCAAATATATAAAGCTATTGGACAATCTTTAAACATTAGAGTCTCATTTCTACTGGGTACCGCATGGATGGCGGGATGGTCTGGGCTTAGCCCAGCCTGGTGGAGTCAGCGTGGAAGCTGACTCTGCCAATCTCGTGGGTGCCAGGACCGGTGTTTCAGCTGGCCATTTGCTAGCTGTGGCACACCTGTGGCCTCTGGCCGCTTCCAGCTGTGAAGCGCTTGGCTTCACGCCACAGAGCATGGCAGCTTGAGCTAGGCAGAGCTGCCGCCAGCTTAGATGGTCAGCCTGAGCAGCCCCATTTATTAAATATTCACAGTAACATCAATGTCTTATTAAGGCTGAGCACTCAACAGCCAATTTATTCTCATCACTCTGACCAACTGTGAGACGTCATTAACATTTGCTCTATGCAAAAAAGAGCTTTTCTGCCTAGCCCCAGAACAGCACAAGGCTGGGCATAAACATAATGTTTAGGAGGCAGCTCGGCTACTGGTTTCCAGCTCAATCCCAACTTGGTTTCTCTGAGCACACCCATCTTTAGTGGATATTGCCTGTGACTTTCTATTCTTTTTTTTTTTTTTGGACAGGGATTTTCCATGTAGCCCTGGTCTGTCCTATTTGAAACATTGCTGATACTCTTTTTATACATTTGCATTAAAGTATCTTTTCTAGATAAGTAAATCCTACTATTAATGTATTTTGCCTACTAGTTACGTTCATTACTTGATTTACAGATTATCTTACTTTTGAATAATCCCAAGCCTTCACTTCCCTCTCACCTACTCCTTCTGACTCACTCTCCTCTTCCCAGAAGCAGACTCAGAGCCACCTCCCCACTATCAACTTCCCTGACCTCCCTTCCTCTCACAGGACCACAGAAGGGGGCACTTCCCCCTAGACCTACTTTCCACATCACACTGTTTGCCGATCCTGCTGGACTGCATGCTTCCAGAAGCAGAACTGGAGTCCCAGACACCGCGAATAAATCCAACACCAAATATCGTCCCTTCCTTGCTACCTACTGCTCAATGCGCAGCTGACAAATGACATCAAGTGCTTTTATGTTCTTCACATGACTTAAGTGGCTTACTTAGTACTTCTAAGTCCAAATGGCTCGCTCACTCGGTGTTCCTGAGTGAGACGGCATCAGTGCAGAGCCAGAGACATAATAAGTATTTTATAAATAAAAAGAGCATTCACCCCTTTGCATGATGCTGGGTTGCTACATAGAAGGCCAGTGGAGAATCATTGTGAGCCAAACATAAGGCGATGCCAGGGAGTCCTTTGAAAGGGTGGGAGATAGAACTGAGCGAGCTGGAGGGTCAAGGACACCACAGGAAGACCTACAGAGTCACCTAACCCGGGAACATGGAGGCTCACAGAGATTGAACCACCAATCAAAGAACATGCATGGCCAAGTAGGCCCCTACACATTTGTTAACAGATGTGCAGCTTGGTCTTCATGTGGATCCCCTAACAATGGAGCGAAGGTGTCTCTGACTCTGTTGCCTGCCAATTGGATCCCCTTGTCCTAACTGAAGTACTTAGTTGGGTCTCAGTGGGAGAGGATGTCCCATGGGTGGGAAGGTACAAAGGGGGGGCTACCCTTATCTGAGGAGAAGGGGAGAAGGGTAATGGGGGCAAGAATTTGTAGGGTGGGACTTGGGGGAGCGCTGCAATCAGGATGTAAAGTGAATTTTAAAAAGATCTATGTGGGAGATGCAGCTCAGGGATAGAGCAGCAGTGAGTGAGAGGCCTGGGTTTAATCCCCAGCACTGAAAAAAAGAAAAAGAAACAAAGAAACAAAGCATAGGCTATTGACACAGAAGAAACTTAGTGGCTATGCAGATGACCCTGGAATTGCCTCCTTCCTCCAGACCCTTCTGTTCCTCAGAAGCTTCGTTTACAATTTATTTCCCATCAGAAATCCTTGCTCTGGGGAAACTGCCTGTAAGTGCCTGAACTAACACAGAGGCACCTTCGTGTGTTATCCGATCTTCCTGCTTACGTCATCTTTTGTGTACTCCATTGATTACCTCAGAGAAAGAAGTTTAAGGGCAAGGTATCTGAGAAGAAAGGCTTGCACAATTCTTTATTGAAATCCTGTTGCCTCTCTCACAGAGCCAGTCAGCTTGAAATCTATTGGAATAAAGTATTTGAAGAGGATTACCTTGGGATCTAGTGTTGTTCATGTTTCCGTAATCTGCACTGTCTGGAAGGCGAGAGTAAATTTACATTTACCTTCAAGTAGAGTTAAATTTAGCTTAAGTTGGCACATGGTTACTGGAAGATGATAGATGCTCAATAAATAGATATTGGAGGAAAGATTGATGAATTAGGGAAGCTGGTGACCTCATTTATAAGTTTGTCAATTTTATGGATTTATGGCTGTTTTTAAAATACACCCAACACTTGCCAGCTAATGGCTTTTAAAAAAAACAGCAGAAAGTAACCCCTAAAAAAAAAATGGCAATTAGCCAAGACTAGAGCTGCTCCAGGGCAGCAACAGAAACTTGTACTTGGACTCTTTCCCTTTTCAAAACTTAGGATCTGAGTCGATTTCTAGTGACAGAGTGGTGGCAGCATATCTTGAACACTGGCTCATGCCATTTATTATTATTATTTATTATTATTATTATTATTATTATTGTTTTGTGAGGCAAATGGGAAAAAATGAAAAAAGTAAATCTGAAGGAAGAATTTTTTTTTCCCTTAACTCTGACTCTGGACTATGTTTTGGGCCAATGTTAATCACATCAAAGAAGGCATGAAACCTGTTGTGGATGGCAGTTCTCAGACCCACAGAATCATGGAGGTCGTGTGGTCCTACCTACCATTCAGGGCACCTAGCAGGGAAAGCCCAGCATCACATTCACTTACAGAACCTGCTAAGCAGTATATCAATTCTTTAGCAATAAGTTAACATGAACGTCTTGCCTAATCTTCCTTTTGGCCAGCATTCCCGTCTCCTAACGTCTGGGACACCGGGCGGGTGGAGGAAGAAGTCACTGCTTCTCATTATGCCTTGGCAACCAAAGATCAGTGAAACTGTTAAGGAATGAGATACAGCAGAGGAGAGCATTGAAATGAGTGGTTTTCACAACCTGCCCCCCTCACAGATCTGTAGCATCAAATTAAGTGAAAACAGACAGCCCCAGTTTTCGTTTCTTCTTTTGCTCAAGGCTTTGTTTTACAAGTGCTTGGTCCTGATGGCAAGCTGTTTTGTTGGTTCTTGTCGGAGTCTATGGGTCCTCTGCACGGCTGGAGAAAGAACTTTATCAATGGTTGGGCCAGGGGCTCAGTCAAAGACACAGGTGGAGGGAAGGCATCTCTCCGGGGTATCTAACTCACAGGCATTTGATGGCATCACTTTGGTAGAGTACAAAGAGAATCAGAGACAACCTTCCAAAGCCCTTTTCCAGTCTGGTACTTCTGGACCACAGACCTACTTCCAATAAAATAAGACAGTTGAACCCATGGCTCAGCCTTACGGGTTTCAGAACAGTGAATTTAGACCTCTTCCAATTGGTTTCATTTATAACCAGGACTCTCAAAAGTTGAGCGCTGAACATTCCCCCAAGAAGTCCATTAAGTCTAATGGAAATTGTGTCTCCCTGGAATTGTCATGAAGCTTCTCACTCACATTTAGCCTGGAAACAGCTATTCTCTGGTTAGGATTTCTATTCTGTGGTGAGACACCATGACCAAAAGCAAGTCGGAGGAAAGGGTTTATTCAACTTAGCTTCCACATCACTGTTCATCATTGAAGGAACTCAAACAGGGCAGGAACCTGGAGGCAGGAGCTCATGCAGAGACCGTGGATCGGTGCTGGTTACTGGCTTGTTCCTCAGTGACTTGCTCAGCCTGCTTTCATATAGAACCCAGGACCACCAGCCCAGGGACGGCACCACCCACAATGGCCTGGGCCCTGCCCTGGCACAATTAATAAAATGCCTCACAGCTGTGTCTTAGTTAGGGTTCCATTGCTGTGAAGAGACATCAGACCAAAGCAATTCTTATAAAGGCCAACATTTAATTGGAGCTAGCTTATTGGTTCTGAGGTTCAGTCCATTATCATCATAGCAGGAAGCATGGCAGCATCCAGGCAGGCATGGCGCTGGGGAAGCTGGGAGTTCTATATCTTGTCTCCAAGGCAAACAAGAGAACACTGGCTTCTATGTGGCTAGGAAGAGGGTCTCAAAGCCCACCCCCACAGTGACACACTTCCTCCAACAAGGCCACACCTCTTTAATAGTGCCACTCCCTGGGCCAAACATATTCAACCACCACACGCTGGATAGCATGGAGGCATTTTCTCCATTGAGGTTCTCTCCTTTCAGATGACTCTAGCTTGTGTCAAGTTGACACAACCCCAGCCAGCCCGAAGAGACAGCATGTGGCAGTCACAGGACCATTGTGTTCTACAAGAACACCTACTGAACTCTGATCTACATTTACCCCAAGAAGATTAGCCCTACGTGGCCAGATTCCAGGGCCCCAGCCTCAATCTCTGGCTGTCACGTATAGTTAGGATGGGTGGTACCTGCTTGTGCCAGACGCTGTGCCGGGCTCTGGGAGAGCAACCAAGGGCGAAGCACTCTTTCCCTCAGACAGGGAAGCAGGTGCTCCCAGCATCAGTTGTATGAGTGTTTGGTGTCATGGGATCACTCAACAAGAAGCATCTGAGAGGAGAGCGTGTCTTTGACGGAGGCCCACCCCTTCTCCGTTTCTTTCATAGAAGATGCTTCTGCAGTTAGGAAGCATGAGTGTTCTAGCCTGTGAGGGAATTCTTGCAAACCTGAAGTGACAATTACTTCCAATGTCTTCTACAGATATTTTACCTCTTTTAAAAATGAATTTATTATTTGTGTGCTGGGGGGGGGGTTACACAATGTAAGAGGAGTGTGTCCCATGTGGAGGTCAGAGGAGACTTTTAGGACCCAGTTTCTTCCTTCTAGCATGGGTCCTAGGGACTGAACTCATTCCATCAGAACTGGAGCCATCAGACCTGCCAGCAAACTTCACCCACAGACAGCACAGCAAAGACTTCCACCCACAGAGCCACCTTGGCAGCCCACATTTTGTTCCTAAACCCTGTCTTTGCTGCAGTAACAATCTTTTTTTTTTTTTTTTTTCCACTTAAGAAAGTAGATCAAGTCATATGTCACTCACTAAACGAGGAACAAGAGCTCCCCATAATGGCCCGGATTTTCACACACCTTTTCTATCTGAAGAGTTGGGCAGCCAAAACAAACAAACAAACAAAAAAGAACAAAACCAAAAAAACAAAACAACAAGCAAACAAACAAAGAAAACCCAGGAAATTAGGCTATACCAATGAAACTTACGTGTGTTGTTCAGAACTTTAATCGCATGACAGAATCCTTAAGACAATAATTTCAGGAGAAAGCATTTACTTGAGCTCACATTTCAGAGGTGCCAGTCCTCGGTCAGCGAGTTCCACTGTGCTCAGGACTTCTGTATGTAGAAACATCATGGACCAATATGTGACAAATATGTTGTGGAGGAAAGTGAAATAGAATAAGATAGAAAAGACCAATTATTAGATACTTATTAGTTGATTTGCTTGGTGATTCACTTAAACCACTGAATGTACCACCTGATTGCCAACCATGACTTCACTAGCTACCGAAACAGGAAGACCTGGAGAAATATCTGAAACAATGGGCCACTGCCCTGAACAACCAACCCTCTGACTGACGAGGAGCATCTGTAAAATCTCGCTTGCTTGCTCTCCCCTCCTTGTGGTTTTAGAGTATAAAATGACAATACAAATTAGACCTGGAGATGAAGGCTTTGGTCTACAAGTGATATATCTCGTTCACTCTGATTGGTGATGGAGTGCTTAATCCAGAAATATTCTTGAAACAAAAGAGGCTCACCCCGTGACAGCCTGGAAACAGAAAGGGACCAGGGCCAAGATGTACCTTCTAAAGGCATGTCTTACACACTTCATCCTCCATGTCACCCCACCTTCCTCAGATCTACCACCCCTATTCAAATTTTGAGTCCATCAATGGATTATGCCATTGATTTGGACAGAGCCCTCACAATCTAATCAGCTCTAGAGACAGGATCTCACACACCCACCCAGGGTTTTCTTCCTAATCTTCTAGGTCTCTCTCAATACAATCGACTTAATCTTGACTGTCAATGATCTAAGCCCTCTCAGGTTACATGTCCTGTTATCTGGATTATGCATTTTGAATTCTGGATACTTCTGATTGTTAGCCAAAGAGAGTCACCTAGGAAAGTAAATTCTCCATAGATAAGACTTCCCACTTGACTTTGATCTTCATGAGCAAGTTAACTCTTAGTCTTCTATGGTCTGCAACAAAACACACAGCTCAGGAGAAGACCCTGAGGTAAGAATTCATTCCCAGTTGGCATACTAAGAAAGGGCCACCAGGAGGAAACTGAGAAGTTAGGGTATAGGATGGCAATATGTGAGCCAAGGTTGTTAGCTATGATGTCATAGGATGGCAGTGTATGAGCCAAGGTGGTTAGCTATGACATCATAGGATGGCAGTATGCAGCCAAGGTGTTTAGCTATGAAGTCCCAGCTCTGCTTGATCCTCAGCAGAACAGCTCAGAAATAGAAATCACACCTCAGTCTCTCCTATGGAGGCCAGCCAGTTAGTATTTCACACCAACTCACTGTTTCTTTAGCTTAAACCAGAAAATCATTTGCCAAAGGTCACCCTGGGGAACTATAAATTCCCAGACAAGTTGGCAGTTTTCTCTCTGGCCAAATGGATCTAAGTACTCAAGGCAGGCTCAAGGTGAACTGCTGCTGTAAATATTTAATCTCAATGGGGGATTGCTACCCAGCCTTTGATCATTCAGTTCCCAGATAAAAGACACAGAACTTTTATATTTATAAGAAGACTTTACAGTACTAGAGCTGGGCTGGTATCTACCCTCTATGCTATTATGTCAACTTCTCTGCCCATAACTCTGGGGCACGACTTGCCATGTTCTGCCTGGGCCACCATTTACTCAGTCTGACCAGCCCTCATAGCCAGTTCTCATCTCACCGAATCTCTCTACTCCCATGGTCTCCTCCTCAGACCCCAAGCCCGGGAACCAAAACTCCACCCATCTTTATTCTGCCCAGTCTGATTCCAGCTTGTCTGTGTGTCTGTGTTTTCTGTCTTTTTTTCACTCCCTCCTGCCCCAGTGAGGTCAACCCCTACAGACATACAAGGACACAGGGAGACCTGTGGGCTCGACAGTCTCATTTCTAATAGGAGTGATCGCCAGGGCTACTTTTTGGTTGACATCTAGGGGGATTACTTGCAATAAGAAAGAAGTTGATCAGGAACATTAAAAATTTTTATGGTGCAGACCACAGGGCCATGCATTTTTGTGGTCCTGAGCTCTGGTTAATTCTGCGAGCCAATATGCCAGATTAGATACTTAGAAATTGGGTATTGCTTCTGGTACTTTCACTCAGTAGCTGGGTGTCCTCTAGACAGTCTATTTGGGACACCTGTAGTTCTGTGCTACAGAAAGACACATCTGCCTTGCATTATAGCAAGTTCCCAGCCTTCCTAATGCTGTGACCCTTTAATACAGTTTCTCATACTGTGGTGACCCCAATCATAAAAGTATTTTTGTTGCTACTTCATAATTGTAAATTTGCTACTCTTATGAATCACAATGTAAATATCTGTGTTTTCCAATGGTCATACGTGATCCTCTGTGAAAGGTTGCTCAATCCCCAAAGGTAGGTCTCAATCAACCTATAGATTGAGAACTGCTGATTTACAGTCAAGAAATGGATGAGGTGCCAAAACCTAAGTGTAACAGAGGAAGAGGGGCAGACATGGGTAAGATGAAAGGAAGTGATAACAGCAAAGGAAGTTTTGGTGGGAGGGGCTTAGGAGACATGATGGGAAGTGGTAAGCGAGTTGCATCTCCCAGAATGCATCAGGGCACCAGGGCACTCCGATTGACTAGGGACAGGAAAGTGAGAAAGGACCACACTGGTTAGTGAGGCTAGAACAGTGATGTAGAATCATCTGGGAAACAAACCTGGAAAAGAGATTTGGGGCCAGACTTTTGGGTCTTGAATGTCTACCTGGGATGAATTTACTGAATGTTTTTGATATTGAGTCACCACTGAAAGTTCCTGGAGAAGGAAATATATGGCAGACCACTTAATTCTACGATGTAATAGACTTCTGACAGATGTGAGAGAGCCTCTCTAAAAAAGGGGTTGTTTTTAAACTAATGGGATATCTAGTTTCTTTACGGTAAAAAATGCAGATGACTAACTTGGATTGCTCCTAAATTATGAGGTTAAGAGTTGGTGTCCTTAAAGTACTGGAAATTTTTTCTAATAAGAAAAACAGCCACTGTTCTGAACTTGAGATGGCAGAGTTGATGGGAAACAGCTAAAACACAAATATAAAATAAAATTCATATGATGTCTAATGAGAAGTAGAGCAAAAAGTAGCCTTTCTTTCTCTTTTGCTTTTCATTATGTTGCCTTGGCTGGCCTAGAAGTCTCTATGTAGACCAGGCTGGCCTCCAAACTCCCAGAGATCTCCCTGCCTCTGCCTCATCCGTGAGAAGAGTAAAGGCACGACCACCACCCCATTGCTTTTCTATAAAGAACTTTACATTGCAAGTCAAAGATGAAGATTCATAGAACATTCTTAGAGCAGAAAAAAAAAAAAAATCACAGGCAATACATTTAGATAGAGACAGTTTCAGGATTTGAACGCAATATACCAAGATTCTGGGAACTGTGTAGTCAGGAAAATTAGAGGCAGCTGCTGTTACAATTCTGCTGATAGGATCGCCTAAGAAGTGGATAGTCAACAAATCTCAAAGAAACATATTCTAGAGGTGGAATTGATTTCTACATAGATAGTTGATGCTCACTCTCTTTTGAGAAATGTTGGTACAGAGAAATGCTAGGACACAGAGAAGAATAAGGAGAGAGAGAGAGAGAGAAGAGAGAGAGAGAGAGAGAGAGAGAGAGAGAGAGAAAGGCAAAAGTCAAAAGTCAAAAGAATTACTGGTCCAGGTGTTTGTGGAAATCTGGTGATGGAGGAGGTGTTAGATGGAAAACTCTATCACATATTGTCTATGGAATGCCCTGTGCCCATAGACTCTGTTTCAAAAAATGAGGGCAAGCAGCCTTTCTTAATACGTGTCATGTCCACATCATAGCATCCCCTACTTTGTGTATGTTTGTGGTATACATGTATACAAGTTTGTGTGTGTGTGTGCGTGCACACGCATGGGTGCAAGCGTATGTATGAAAGCCGAAGACCAACACTATCTTCCTCAATACTACCCACCTACATTTAATGATAGGGTTTCTTACTGAATCTAGAGCTCACCAATTTAGGAAGACTAGCTGGGCAGTAAGTCTCAGTGTACTGACTGGTTCTGTGTGTCAACTTGACACAGCTGGAGTTATCGCAGAGAAAGGAGCCCCCTTGAGGAAATGCCTCCATGAGATCCAGCTGTAAGGCATTTTCCCAATTTCTGATCAAGGGTGGGAAGGCCCCTTTGGGTGGTGACCATCCCTGGGCTGGTGGTCCTGGGTTCTATAAGAAAGCAAGCTGAGCAAGCCAGGGGAAGCAAGCCAGTAAGTAACATCTCTCCATGGCCTCTCATCAGCTCCTGCTTCCTGACCTGCTTGAGTTCCAGTCCTGACTTCCTTTGTGATGATCAGCAATGTGGAAGTGTAAGCTGAATAAACCCTTTCCTCCCCAACTTGCTTCTTGGTCATGATGTTTGTGCAGGAATAGAAACCCTGACTAAGACAGCAGGGAACCCCCTGCCTCTGTTTCCTTGGTGCTGGAATTACATGAGTAAATCTATCACCACGGCTGAGGTTTTCTGCAAGGCTACTGGGGATCCTGACCTGGACCTTGTGTTTGTGTATCAAGTGTTTTATTTATTGACTGAGCCATTTTCCATTCCCTTGAATTCCCCTCTTATTACAGCGATTGGGCCAGGAATGGGCTCTTAAGTAATGGAAAGTTATTTGGTGAGTGGACCAGAAAACAGCTCAGGGGTGGAACTGTATTCGATGCTGTGTTCCACATCATATGGCAACATTGCAAGATGCCCAAAGACAAGAATGCTGGGATGTCTAGGGCTCCAGTCAGACCCTAGAATTTTAAGTTCCATGATGCTTCAGAACATTTCTCTGGCCTTCCTTGATGTTGTGTGTACTACAATATTTGCAGATATCTAACTATGTCTCCTCCTTGCAACTTGGGTGAGGCAAATGATCACAGATTTTAATTGCAAATTGTTACATTTGTGACCCTTGGGTCAAAAAATGGTGGGCTTAGCCAGTCTTGTTGGCACATGCCTATGATCTCAGCTCTAAGGCAGCCATGTCACTGTGAGTTCAAGACCATCTAGGATATACAGCAAAGCTCTGTCTCCAAAAGGAGAGGACGCTTTCCCATGCTGATGAATCACATCTTTCTACACCTGCAGACTTTCATTAGCATGGTATAAAATCTAGATAAGACTCAAGGCCTCTGTGCTCCTTTTTAGATGACACTACTACCAGCATTGTCTGGTAATTTGATATTAGCAGATTTGTGTGCTAGAAGAAGACAAAACCAGGCTGGAGAGATGGCTCAGCGATTAAGAGCACTGGCTGCTCTTCCAGAGGTCCTGAGTTCAATTCCCAGAGGTTATGAGTTCACATGATGGCTCATAAACCATATGTAATGAGATCCAGTGCCCTCTTCTGACCTGCAGGCATACATGCAGGCAAAACACTAATAAATAAATAAAGATATAATAAATAAATCTTTAAAAAAAATACAAAGCCCTCTATGTTAATCAAGTTAACAGGTTTCCTGCCCTCCTCTGCCACAGGCAAACTCAAGTGTGCCCACTAGACACCTCAGCTCTGAAACATCTGAGACCGGCTCAGGAAACAATTCTCTTGATTGGTACCTGTAAGATGCTGCCTTCTTTCTTCAGCCTCCCATCACCGGGGTCTCTCACTTGCAGTTTGAGGACACAGGCAGTACTTACCAGTGGGTCACACTGGACTCTCACTCATCCTGGGGTCGTGGGGTTATAGAATCTATAATTAGATCTTCAGTGTCTCTCTACTAAGGTCTCAGCACTCTGTGAGGCTACTGTAGGCAGAATCTAAGAGAATAGTTCTCAGGCTCTCCTTCCTGATCTACCAGGACTCGTTCGTTATTCCTGGGAGTCACCGCTGATTCCAGGGGCTTCCTGGGTAAGCTTATTGACTCTTAGATTCATTAGGTATGAGACAGACCCAAACACCAGTCTCTCCTTGGATCATGGTTCTCTGGCTTTCAGGTGACAAAGAGCATTGTAACACCTCCTTCCTAGGGTCTATGACATCAAACTGTCCTCTCCAGTAGGAAGTTTCCCCTTGAGGTTGCAGTGTTCTCTGCATGGTGGCCTTGAACTGAGGTCAGTTTAATTCACTGAAGATATCTTATTAGTATCTCTATAGTGGAAGGTGACAAACATCCCTGTCCCCCTCCATTGGGTCACCTTGGTTCTTATATGGGTTTGTTTATTTCTTCCAACCAATGCACAGACCCAAGTAAGTAGATCATTCCAAGATCAAGGGCATCAGTTCAAGGAGTTACATCACCTCACGAGCTGTCTAGCTTCAAAACAGGCTGCGATTGCCTCATACAGCACATGCCATATGCCAGGATGTGGTGGTGCTCCCTACGCTACGTTCCTGATCCAGATGTCATGAGATGATTTGATGTCCCCTGGCATCCACTGCACCTATGAGCACCACGGCTGGCCTCATAAATACGTGTGTTTCCAAAGGATATTTAAATATCTGTATCACTCATAGAAAAAAACTTAGTGCGTCTATACCAGCGTTTCTCAACCTCATGCTGTGGCCCCTTTGATATAGTGCTCCATGTTGTGGATATCCACAACCATAAAATTATTTTTTTTTGCTACTTCATAACGATAATTTTGCTACTGTTATGAACTCTAATGTAAATATCTGTGTTTTGCAATGTCCTTAGGCAACCTCTGTGAAAGTCACTCCACTCCCCACCTTATAGTTTGAGAATCTTTGATATATGTACTAATCATAATACACACACATACACACACACATACACACACACATACTCACACACATACATACACACACACATTCACACACACATACACACACATGTACACACACATACACACACATACACACACATATACACACACATACACACACACATACACACACATATACACACACATACATACACACATACACACACATATACACATACACACATACACACATACACACATACACACTACACACATACACACATACACACACACACACACACACACCCTGGGAAAACGTAGGATTTTGCCAGCTTGCTGGTCTCCTCTTTCTTTGGCAGAGAACATGACAGAAAAACTGACTGAAGTATGCTATTCGCCTTCCAGATTGTTTTTGGCAGGTAATCTTGTCTTTACTGGATGGAACATGGCAGCAATGTGAAATTTCCAGCTTTGAAAGACTCAAGGTCAGAAACCTAGGAGCAAACCTGAAGTTTCCAGATGGAGTTTGGCTCTGCTGAAGGTTTTAAAAATATCAAAGATGACAGAGCCCTGAGTTGAGAGACTTGCCTGGCTTCCCTGATTAAGAGCAGCTTCTGTGGCACTTGGTGCCCTTTTGACTCCCTCACCGTTAGCCGTGGGTAAATTTCCCCACCCTGAGCTGAAACTGCAGAGAGTTTGAGAATCTAAACTAATTCCACTTTCTGGCTTTACCCTCCATCCCAGCCTCCCTAAAACCTGCATTCCACATGTTGCTTCACCATGATGAGTTCTGTGCCTTAGCATTTCTCACAGGGTGCCTTTTACCAAGAGCCTCCTCCCTCCTTCTAACCTAAAAACAAACCCTCTTACCTTTTGAGAAGGAGTTTCAAGCTGTGCTCTCCCTTCCCGGTGCTCCTGTGACATTCATGCTTAACTTGTGCTGTCTTATCACACAGCATTGTGTTTATGGTCCAGCTATCTGGCCACTCTGTTAGTCCTGGACTCCTCGGGACAGACACAAGATCTCATTTTCCAATGCCACCAGGGGTCTAACAGTTCCTGCTGAGTCGTTTAATAGCACGTTGGTAATGATTGTTGATTTCACATAACTTATTTAACCCAATCTTTTCTGATACAGTAGCCAGCTTTGCTTGGGTCCATTCTGAGAATGAAGATATAGTTACTCAGGAGAATAGAATAGGAAGCTAATCTTAATCAGGTGACAAAGAATCAAATGACTTGGAAGCTCAGTCCGTTCTGAGTGTGCCTTCGTTGTAGAACGTGGGCTTGGGCCTTGATCTATAATCTCAACTCATCACCTGGTCTGCTCTTGCATCCAAGTTACAGTGTGATAACGTGCTATTCCAAGGACCAAAAGTGAAGCTCTTCCCTCTCTGGGGAAGACTGTTCTCTGATTATTCTTCTCCTCTTCCTCTCTCCTCCTCCTCCTCCTCTTCTTCCTCTTCCTGCTTCTTCTCCTCCTCCTCCTTCTTTAAATCTTTTATTTATTTTATTCCTATATGTATGGGTGTTTTGATATACATGCACCACCTGTATACCTGGTGTCTATAAAGGCCAGAGAGGGCATCAGATCTGAGTTGGAATTATAGACGGTTGTGAGCTGCTGTGGGTTCTAGAATGAAACCTGGGTCCTTTGGAAGAGTGGCTAGTGCTCTTAACTGGAGAGCTATCTTTCCAGTCACACTCCGTTCTTTTGACTGCAATGCATGAAGATTTCAAGCTATCAAGAAGTCAGTCAAGATCCTAGTCTTGGTCTCTAGGTTGCATGTCCTTTATAGAAGCCAAAGCTGGGGCACTGCAGTTTCTGATGCCCTGTGACCTGCCGGTGCTGGGTCTGTCCTCTATGTAGCTCAGACTGCAAGGGAAAGGATTATAACTGTGGTCATACAGTTTATAATATACTGTAAACCTCAGGTGATACAGAGGATGGAGCAAGGAGCTGGGTCATGGATGGAAGAAATAGAAACCAGAGGCTCCCAGATGCCTACAATATGTCTAGAATATGAAACAAGACCAGCCAGGACAGTCAAGGCTCACTTGAGGCATCTTCTGTTTCCTATCAGCCACATTTAATGTGAGCTCAAACTGTCTTTCAGGTCTGATTGGAAACTCTTCAGGGAGGAAAAAAAATGTTTCTAAAATATCATGCCCCTAATTGCATCTAGAGCATAATATTAGTGGTACCAATTTCATTACTGTCAATGTTTGATTCTCTTTCTATCTAGGAGTGGAATCTAAGTCCCTAACTTTGAATCTGAATAATCATGTGACTACTTTGTCCGGGAAAGGCGAAAGTGATGCGCCATTGTTGCTTCTGGGAGATCAGGAAGGGCCATGCAGGTCCCCTGTTAGATCCTTGAACCCTGAGCTCAGAATCTAGTTGAAGCAGGTGAACTGAATGCATCTTCTCCCAAAATCATAAAAGCAGAATCTCTGATGCTAATTTGGAGAAGGAGGGCCTTCGGGAGGTAATTAAGTCCTTACGGTGGAGGTTTAATGAATGGAATGGTTGCCCCCCTAAAAGAGACCCTGGAAAGATCCCTCGAACTCTTGTGCACCATGTGAAGTTGTGGGGAGATGACCGCCAGTGACTGAGGAAGAAACCCCGTGTCCCGACTTCTTAGCCCTAACGCTGTGAGAAATAACACTTCTGTTGTTCTGAGCTAGTCAACCCATGGCAGTTTCTCTAACAGCCCGCACGGACAAGGATTGACCATAAACAGAACCACACTACCTCGATTTGGGATAGCAGTGACTACCATTGTCTGGATGTGTGGGTCCCTCAGTTAACCGCTCAGTTACCACTCTTCATTCGTAAAGAGGAGACAAGGAGCCAACCACCTGTCTAGACATGATACAGTTCTGCATATAAAATAACTGAGTAGTGAGCAGTTTAACATTTCTGAATCCACTCTCTCCCCTCGTCTCCACCATTGCGTTTTCTTAAGTTTTCTACCAAGAGCAAACGGATATCTTAAATAGCACCACAATCCTCATTGTCTAAATCTTTATCCTAGCAATTGAGGAGCCAGGAAGGAAAGAAAAATAAAAATGAAATTAGAAAGAAGCAAGGCAGGACTGATACACGAAAAGTCCTTTTCGCTCCAGAGAACACTGCCCTCGGGAGCCTAGAGTTTCCCACTTATTAACTTGGGATGGAGAATTGGCAGGAAAATTTGCGTCTGTGGACAGACAGCAGAGAACTGGAGCTCCGGCTCAAACAGACAGTTCAGAATATCCGCGGCAGGATGAAACGAGGCGTGGTCGACATGCCGATTTCCACGGCCCCTTGCAAGCCAGTTGTTCCAGGGTTGCATCCAGATCGCAGGCAGCTTTGGGGATTTGAGCTCAGAGACTGGCCGGAACAGCTGGGCGTCTGACAAGGCTTTGATAGGTTTTGGAAGCCCCATTGTACAAGACAAAGAAGCTTCCGCACACCCACCTCCCACCCCCGCCCTCAATATCTAGGGGCTCTAACCTCTCTAAAAGGAGTTAGAGCACTTGTATAATTATAGAAGATTAAAGTTTTTAGAAAGAATTTACAGATCTAAGAGAATGATTTCGCTATATTGGAAAGACGAACCTACAGACAACTATTTGAACCAAGGTCTAGATATTTTAGTATGGTCCTATATCCCAAGGTAAACTGAGTCACGCGTGAGCTCAAATGCAAGGCCCATCTGAACAAAAACCTATGCTATTATTAACTATTCCTTCGTGGTTAAAACAGCCTGGAGTTTCCACAAGAGCAGGCTTAAGAGCAATGGGAAAGGTATCTGTGGCTTGGCAGCAACGCAGGGTGCACAAATATCTCCACAAAAAGGGAAGGTTTTCAAAGTGTTTAATAATGGTATTGAACCCAAGCTTGCCAGGCAGAGCTGACACATAACGCTGTGCCTGCCAATCACTGGAACCAGAGCATCCCACCGGGATAGGACTCTGCAGACTTTAATTCCAGCACTCTGGAGGCACAGGTGGGCGGACCTCTGCAACTTTGAGACCAGCCTGGTCTACACATTGACGACTATACTATGAGACCCTGTCTTTTTTTTTTTTTTTTTTTTAAGTAAATAAAAAGTAAGCCTGTATTAAGGAAATGCCATTTAAGTTGCTGCTCTTACAAGTTAATCATAAAAGCAATTTTGCTTAAAAACAACAAAATTGAACTGGGCAGTGGTGGTGCGTGCCTTCAGTCCCAGCACTTGGGAAGCAGAGGCAGGTGGATCTCAGTGAGTTTACAAAGAAAGTCCCAGTACTGCCCGAACTGCATAGAAAAACAGGGTCTCAAAACAAAGCAAAACAACAAAAACAACAACAAAACTTAAACCATCACTTTAATAGCCTTTATATTGAGTCTAGAAAAAGCTTTCTGCAGACCTTACTGTGAGTCAGATCTCTCTATCTGTTAGGTTTAACTCCACCTCGAACCAGTGGCTGACAAATACCAACAAACCAGAAGAACTGTAGTTTTATTTTATGTTTTAAATAATTAGTTATTAATTAGTGTGCATGCGTGTTTAGCCTGCATGTATGTCTGGGCACCACATTCATGCATGCCCAGTACCCTCAGAAACCAGAAAAAGGGCATCAGCTCCCCTGGAACTGGAGCTATAGATGACTGTGAGACACCATGTGGGTGCTGGGAATAGAACCTGGGTCCTCTGCAAGAGCAGCCAATGTTCTCAAATGCTGAGCCATCTCTCCAGCCCTAACTGCAGCTTTAAACAGATATGGAAATTGGAGGAAAGATGCAATCGTAGTTATATTTTAGGAAGAGCAAACATTCATTAATGTCTCATTTTTAAAGGAATATCTCTTCCATACGAAAACTCAAAAAACTGGGGAAAGGGTTAGGAATCCTACAGTCCATAAAGAATCAGTGCACACAGGCTGGGGAGATTAGCTCAGACCATATAGCACCCGCCATACTAGTGCAAGGGCCTGGACTTTCCCCTATAACCCACATAAAAAGGCCAGATGTGGTAGTGCATACTGCTAGGGCCAGCACTGGGAAGGTCAGAGGCAGCTGGATTCGTGGGGTTCACTGGCTACCTAGCCTACCTGACTTGTTAGAAGTCAGTCTGCTAAGAGACCCTGTCTCCAAACCCAAACCAAGATAACATAGGAAAGGTGGGTGACACCCGAGATGTCTGTGAGTCTTTGTTGTTTTGGGGGGGGATTTGTTGTTGCTGTTTTGTACCACAGGTCTTGTTTTCCAGGTATCTCAGCACCCCTAACTAAACCTTGGAGTTTACACAGGCAAGAGGGAGAGAAGGTCCCCCAAAGAGAGCAAATGTGATTGAGAAGACAAAATTTAAAGAAAGAAAGAAAGAAAGAAAGAAAGAAAGAAAGAAAGAAAGAAAGAAAGAAAGAAAGAAAGAAAGAAAGAAAGAGAGGGCTGGAGAGATGGCTCAGTAGTTAAGAGCACTGGCTGCTCTTCCATTTGTCCTGAGTTCAATTCCCAGCAACCACATGGTGGCTCACAAACATCTGTAATGGGATCTGATGCCCTCTTCTGGTGTGTCTGAAGACAGCTACAGTGTATTCATATACATTAAATCAATCAATCAATCAATATTAAAAAAGAAAAGAAAAAAACCAAAAAGACCATCAGTGGCTCCCCTAGATGGAGAGAACAGAGGCTCCAGGTGCCCAGAGTCCAGGGATGGCCTTGGTTTGCCCTCCCTGTTACCATAGCTGACTCACCGCCCTCCAGTCCCCGAGAGTTACTCCACAGGCTCCCTGGACTCTACCCTTGACTTTGGCCAGTGAGGAATTCAGATAAACTTAAGGACAGGAACATGAAAGCATCCACTCCTGTCTCCTTCCTGGGTAGGGTGACTGCTTCTCTCCACTGGAAGCCACAACTCTTGTCAACAGCTCGTGTCCATGAGCTCTTGGGGTCTGGCTTCTGGCTTCTGGCAAGCAGGCATGCTCTCCCTTTGTCCCATCAGACTTGGCAGGGGCAGGGGTGGTGCTGTCTCGATGTTACCAATTCTGGGGCACAGCACCACCCCTGTGATCTCTCTGTTTTCTTGGTAAACTCTGCCCCAGGCATCCAATTTGAGGGGGCCTCTGTTCCCTGCCAAGACTCTGGGTGCTAGAATTATCAAAACCATATGTTCCTCTTCCGAGGCTTTCTTCATCTTTGGAATCAGGCTATTGCCTGAGTGTCCTCAGCGGGGCCGTTTGGGGCTAATAAATGTATAAATAAGTTATCTCCAGTTCCACCGAATGGTTATTTCTGATGCCGCTGCTGCTGCTGCTGGTGATACAGACAAGTAACAACAGCTGTTGTCAGGTCCTGTTCAGAGCCTGGACCAGATGCTCTTCAAAATTGGGCTTCCCGTCCTCAGAACAAATCAGTGAAGTGCTTTTATTTCCATCTTTGCATTTAAAACCATTTGACGCTGAAGTTACTGAGAAATCAGACCTTTACCCATGTCACCCAACTGAGGTATACCTGTCATTGTTACCTCCTTAGAGTCTTGATTCAAATGATCCCCCGTCATTAGGCCTCTCCTGGATAACTCTACTGTATTAACTACAACGAATTAATTGTGACAGTGGAGGCAGGGTGAAATGGCTCAAATCATGGCAGCCGGAACGTGTGGCAGAAGCTGTTCACGTCATGGTGAGCCAGGAAGATGGACTGGTAACTTCAATAGGCCCATGCATCATAATCTACTTCCTGGAGGTGGGCCCTACCTCCTATAGGTTTCAGAGCCTGGTGAAGAAGCATTCTAAACATGAACGTACAGGAAACACCTCAGATTCAAAGCATCGTGTCCCCAATTTTAACATTCCACACCCTGCCTGCCTCTCTGCCTTCCTTTATCTTCAGAGTGTGTATCATAGAACACTCGATGTTTTTGTTTTGTTTTCAATCTCATGAGATATCCATCTCCATCTCCTTGGAGTGGGTTCCAGGAGGAAAGAGACCATTGTTTTATTTATTGCTTGATCCCAGCACTCTGACACAATGCTGGGCTTACGGGAGGTCCTTAATAAAGCTTTGGAATGAAGGATGAGTGGGAAAGTTTTTATTCAGAGCCAGCTCTGTCTTGTTTGCAGGTCTTTGTGTTTCTATACCACAGCCTTCCTCGGCAAGTCACAATCCAGGTGAACAGACAGGAGTCCCACAGAGAGAGGACAATCACTTCTTATTTTATCTACCAGACTCTGCCATTACGCAACAGGCTATGACTGTAACGCTGCGAGAACTAACACAAGAAAACAAACAGTGCTCATTTTTTTTTTTTCCAAAAATACATTTACTGTCAAGACACCCAGACATACCATAACAGTGTATAGGCTCTGGCTGCCACGAGGCACCATTTGGAATGCCAGGGAGAAAAATATGGAGCAAAAGATCACGCCGGCTGGAGCAAAAGATTTTGATGCAGAGAGAAGTCACCCACTGTCCACCGGGCACAGGTGCTGACTGGATGAATGGACGCTTTCTTCAGGATCCAGGACACAGATGACACTGAGGCTGAGCAAGCAAGGCTAACTGGGGAGCCTAGGTGTGGAAGCCAAAGATGTTCTAGAACCGAATTCTGAAACATTTCCTTTTTCTTGCTCTGAGGTAGCCTATGGATGCATTTTCCAAAGCATGTGCTCAGGAAATGCAGAAAGAAGTTAGACTCAACTATGGAGATACAGGGAGATAACATCAGCTGGTAACTGGAACGAGGGCTGTGACCTCAGACATGCACAATGTTTCAGTCCATTCTTGCCGCTATAGTAGTATGCCACAGGCTGGTAATTTATATAATGAAAATAAATTTATGTCTTACAGTTAGGGAGGCTGCGAAATCCAATATCAAGGTGTCAGCCTTTGGTGAGGCTTTCTTGTATCATGCGGTGTGGACAACGGAGGACAAAGAGCAGGAGAGTACCAGGAAGCTCTTACTTTTATATCAAACTCACTCCAAAGAGTTTTTATCAGCATTGGTCTGTCTACTAGGAATCTAAACAGTTCTTAAAGGACCCCCCCACACACACTTAACACAGTGGCAATAAGGACCACGTTTCCCTCACAGTACATGGGGGTACCTGCCTACTCCACTACTCACCTTGACTTTGGGAAGGTTACTTAACCTTTCTCTGTTTCCTTGATTATATTTTTGGTAGGAATAGTACCGTCTTCATTTTTTTAATCACTGTCATGTAAGAGGTACCCGAGAAATAAGAACTCAGGATGGCCATTATGCCTTATGACTGAACTTGAATAGAATACCCTGCTACCTTGAAGCTAACTTTTCTCCAGTATCAGATCACTTCTCCTTCCTCCGGAAGAAGTTATTTATTTATTTTAAAATATTTTTATTAATCCTTTGTGAATTTGATACATCGTACTTTGGTCATAGCCATCCTTACCTCCACCCCTGCCAGTCTACCTTCATTCCATACACACCCCCATTTTCAATATCCATCCATCTCTCTTAATATCCATGTTTAACTTGAATACTTCATTTTTAAAAAATACCCACTGAGGCTGAATTTGTGCTGACTATATATATTCTTGGGTGTTTGGCCATCTACTGGAGTGCAGCCAAGCTACCAGGTCAAAAACATTAAAGAGAACCATCAGCTAGGGGTGGGACTTCTTGTCTACCTCCTACCTCCAAACTGGAATTTTGTCTGACTTGATCTTGTACAGGTGTGCTGAATAGTTTATGACAACGTGACACAAGCTGAAGTCATCTGAAAGGAGGGAGCCTCAGTTGAGAGAATGCCTCCATGAGATCCAGCCGTATTATCTCAATTAGTGATCACTGGGCCAGAGCCCAGCCCAATGTGGGTGGGGCCATCCTGGGCTGGTGGTCCTGGGTTCTCTAAGAAAGCAGGCTGAGCAAGCCATGATGAGCCAGCCGGTGAGCACCCTCCATGGCCTCTGCATCAGCTCCTGCCTCCAGGTTCCTGCCCTGCCCTGCGTTCCTGTCCTGTCCTGTTTCACTTACCTAGAAGTGTGAGCCAAATAAACCTCTTCTTTCCCGAGCTGCTTTAGTCATGGTGTTTTCACCATAGCAAATGTTAAGACAACGGGTCTTGGCTTGTTGTCACAGCTCTGAGTTCCTATGTGCATCTGGTCTGTTGAGTCTGGAAAACGCTGTTTCTTTATAGTTATCGACTGCCTCTGGCTGTAACAATCCTCTTCCCTCTCTTCCACAATGATCCTGGAGCCCTGAGAATGAGGTGCCATGACTGGGGGGTGAGAGTGGGGGCGTGGCGAGCCTACAAGCATGGAAGACAGAACACAGAATGTAAAGGAGGGCAGGGGACTAGGGCACTGGAAGGTTGAGCTCTGGGGACAAAGCCATAGAGACTTGCTCTGTCCTATCAGTGACATTAAGGAAACCCACAGAGTACCCGGATAGCCTGCAATGAGAGAGGTTTTGAGTCTCAGCTTGGTCTTTGAAGGAGAAGCATCCCCTTCCCAAACACAGGAGGGTGGTCGCCCCACACGCTGTGTCAACATTTGTGCCCTTGTTTACATTTCTTAGAGAAGCCTCCGGTCCTCAGCTTTGTATCACTGAGTGCAGATTCTACTCCTGTAGCGCAGTGGCCCGGTTAGGAGATTGTGCGGCACACAGAGCTGCCAACTGCTTCTGGGAAAAGCATGGTCCGGTGGCACTCAGAACCTGCAGCGTCCTGGAAGCCACTGTCCAGGTGAGCGCTCACCAGAAGCCGGGAATACAGGGACATGAACGCTTAGATCAGGAAAAGGAGGCCTGGCTTCCCCACCCCCACCCCCGGAGTCTCTAAGGAAATGGGAACTTGACAGCGCTTCGCTGCGCTGCCCCGGAATGCTCTCTTTGGAAACCTCTTACCACACATTTCACTGTAAAGGATGCTTGGATTAGGAAAGATCATCACAGTTGCTTACAACTTGACGCAAAGACCCCGGGATTAAAAAAGAAAGAACAGGGTGGGCGCCTATCCAGCACTTGGAGCAGAGGTAGGCAAGATTGATCGAGGCCACTGGTCACAAGTGAGTTCCAGGACAGCCAGGACAACAGAGAAACCCGTCTAAAAAGAAAGAAAGAAAGAAAGAAGAAGAAGGAAGAAAGGAAGGAAGGAAAAGGAGAAGAAGAAGGAGAAAAGAAAAAAACGATCGATTCAGACCCACAGTTGCTATGTTTACCTGCCTTTCTGCAGCGGAGTCAACTCTGCTTTTACCGTCTGGCGTGGGAAGGCGACTGCTCCGCTCCAGACAAAACCAGCGAGGACGGTGAACAACCACATGAGAGACTGAAAAATAGTAAACATCTCTGTTTCATATACTAAAAACCTAGCATATTGCTAAAGACACTACCTTTAAATTTTGCGTTTTAAAATGTGTATTACTTTTGGTGCGTAGGGGGAAGAAGGTCATATTGGGACTAGGGCAGCTACAGGATAATAGGGGGAAAGAAAGAAGAAAACTAGGAAATTTCTCGGTGCTGTGGTGGGGGCCTCTTCAGACCTGACAGCATGGTTCAGAGCCTTTGTGAGCTGCTTTCCACTTTGAACTACAATTTAAAAAAATATTTATTATTTATTATTTATTGTATTCACTTTACATCCCGATCAATACCCCTCCCCCTCCCCCCCCCCCACAGTCTTTGATCTCAGCACTTGGGAGGCAGAGGCAGGTGGATCTCTGAGTTTGAGGCTAGCCTGGTCTACAAAGTGAGTCCAGGACAGCCAGGGCTACATGGAGAAACTTTGTCTCAGACAAAAAAAGAAAAAGTAATTAAGTAATTATAACTTGTTGCTGCCTTGCTGTGTCTTACTTACAATATAAATGCTGTTTTATTTAATTCTATTTATATATTTTATCTAATTCTCACAAAGAAAATCATGGTAATTAAAATCTATATATAAAACATTACTTACTGGGTTGACAAAAATGAAATGGAAAACCATTTAATAGAAACAGTAAAATTAAATAAATTTATAGGGATGCCCTGAGCCTATAGAATTAAAGCCTAAGGCACATGCCTTAGAGTTTCATTGCTGTGAAGAGACACCAAGACCAAGGCAACTTTTACAAAGAACAACATTTGATTGGGGCTGGCTTACAGTTTCAGAGGTTCAGTCCATTATCATCATGGCAGGAACCATGGCCGCATCCAGGCAGATTGGTGCTGGAGAAAAAGCTGAGAGTTCTACATTTTGATCCAAAGGCAACCAGGAGGGCATTCTCATCTGCAGGCAGTCAGGAGGAGGGACTCTTCCGCAGTGGGTGGAGCCTGGGCATAGAAGCCTCAAAGCCCGCCTACACAGTGACACACTTCCTCCAACAAGGCCACACCTCCTAATAGTGCACTTCCCATGGGCCAAGCATATTCAAATCACCACAGTACATAACGTAGCCACAGATGATGGAAGTCACTAAGGCATCCGCTAAAAACAGCATTGTTTAAGCCAGGGCGGGTCATCTACAGGGCTGTACACAGAGAACTAATTGGCAAGGGCAAGCACAGTTTAACTCAGGATCTCCATCAATTACTGGGAACCCCGTTTTGTCAACACTGCTAAATATTTAGCCACATAAATTACAGCTCTGTCACCTGAGCCGGATGAAATCCAAACAGGAAAGTCCTCTCGGCTGTTACTAGAAAACTCCAGAGTCACTGTTTAGAGTACAGAACATTCTGTGCTCCCGGCGGCTGATTTTATTAGAATGTCCACATAGTGTGTCTTTAATTTGCCCCTTAATTTTACTTCCTCGATTTTTTTTGAGTATATTAGTTACCGTTCTTATAAAAAGTAATCAGTAGCTTACTTGGTGTTGGAAGCTTAACTCAGCATCACTTCATAGAACACCCCAATGTGGGTTGAGTTGGGGTTGGACTCCCCCCAGAGCTGTTATTTGGGGATCCAAGTTTCTTACATCAGTGTCCTCCATGGAATCCTCTGGGTCTGTAGTAGATGGAGTAAAGAGATAACACGGAGACCTCTAGAGGGGGTTTAGGAGGAGGGACACACCCTTATCTGGTCTTCCTGACCTCTGCCTGTACCACATTGGCCGGAGTTGAGGTACATGTCCCTGTCTACCCAACAGAATGTTTACTGAACCAGGAGAAAGAACTCAATGAGCTCTCGTGCATCTCTGCATTACATCCCAACTCTAATTTAATATCCAGGGCTTTCTTCAATAATTAACTAGATACACACAATTATCAAAATACGAATTGCTCTCACTGATGACAAACCAGTGGAAAGGCTAGTGATAGGTCAACTCGACACAAGCTGGCGCATCAGAGAGGAGGGAGCCTCCCTCGAGGAGATGCCTCCATGAGATACAGTCATAAGGCATCTTCTCAATTACTGATCAGTGGGAGAGGCCTTAACCCATAGTGGGCTGTGTATCCCTGGGCTGGTGGTCCTGGGTTCTATAAGAAAGCAGGCTGAGCAACCGTGGGGAGCAAGTCGGTAAGCAGCACCCCTCCATGGCCTCTGCATCAGCTCCTGCCTCCAGGTTCCTGCCTTGTTTGAGTTCCTGTCCTGACTTCTTTCAGTGATGAAAGCATGTGGAAGCCTGAGCCGAATACTTTCCTCTCCTGGTTCTAAAAGTCGTGGTGTTTCACTGCAGCAGTCGAAACCCTAACTAAGACAACCACTATCGTCTTATCAAATGTGACAGTCACGGCACAGTGGGATGGGAAAGTCATACTCCTCATATGACCCCTTCACTTAACTTCCGATAAAGCATGTTTTGATGTTTTATGAGAGCAATAACCATAACCTAAAGTGCTGAAAGAGATACTTGTTCACCAGAACTACTTGGGGGGATGGGGGGTTGGAATACCACCTTTGACAGAGATGGCGATCTCCAAGGAGAGCTTGGATGGAAAATGTTTTGGCTTAAACGTGTTTATTTTTAGGTGTCACTGTAACATAAGAAAGTTATGAAAGACATGGGTCTGAGGACAGCAGTATATGGGTTTGGGACCATGATGCTTTATAAGCCAGCATGGATCCCTTGACCATGTTATCATTTATACACTTCACTTATTTATCCATAAAATGGCGATGACCAAGACCTCGTGTCAGAGTAGTCAAGAGAATGACAATGTTGTTATGTCACTAGAATTGATGGCTTGTGGTGTTCAACTCATCATCCTGGGCACAGGCTAAGTCCTCAGTATTAGACAGCATCATAATACTTTAACAATAATTATAATTATCCTATCCACAAAAAGATATCTAGCTCGAGGCCAGCCTGGTCTACAGCGTGAGTTCCAGGACAGCCAGGGCTACACAGAGAAACCTTGTCTCGAAAAACCAAAAAGAAAAGATATCTAGCACTCAGATAATGTCCAACATTTGTAACAAGAAGGGATATTCCCAAGACCCACAAGAAAGCCTGAGTTTCAGAGTAAAGCCATCCATGAGGTTGTCCGGGGACCACTCGGTCTACAAATGCCTTGTTACTTGGCCTTGTGGGATAAACGCAAAAGTTGAGAGTAGGCCTTTAAGAAATTCTCGCCAGTTCTGACATAGGTGTCATTAGCAGGGTGTGGTCCCTCAGGGTGTGACCTGAAATAAACTGCGAGCCCATTGGGGTGTGAATGAAATGGCGACCCCTGTGTGAAGCAGGTTCCCTACTGTTCTGGAGGGTGGGATAACCTTTCAACACAAGGATGTATGTGTGTGTACATGTGTGTATGTGTGTTCTTGCGTGTGCATGTGCGTGTATGCGAATGTGAAGGCCAGAAGTTGACATTGGGTGTCCTCCCCAATTGTTTTTTGCCTCATTGTTTGAGACAGGGTCTCCCACATGTGTGGAACTCACTGTATTGGTTAGCCTTGGGAGGGGGGGAGCAACCAGCTCCTAATATTCTCCTGTCTCCATCCCTGTGTCACAGAGTTACAGAGGCAGAAGTGTGCCGCCATGTTTGTTGTGTTTTTGTTTTTTTACATGAATGACAGAGATTCAAACTCAGACCCTTACTCCCACACTGCAAGCACTTTACAGACAGAGTGTCGCCCCACCTTCTAACAGGTGAAATGTTAGGTCCAGTCAGCTAAAAATCAAGAGTAAATAAAAGGTAAATGACAGGGAAGTCTTTGTGTGGTGGTGGGGTGTGGGGAAGTGTACGCATTCAAAAGCATTTCTTTATTTTTAAGACTACGTTTTTTTAAAATCTGTTCATGTTATCATCAAGGCCAGTTTTAAAAATTAGTTTAACGCAAGAGCCAAATTGAGGAAATAAGGTTTATATAATTTCTTTTTAATCCCGACTCACTCTAGAAACAAGCTTTTTGATGTCTGTTTCACACAGGTCAAATGTGTCATTTGACACATTTCAAAATGTGTCAGTCAGAGGAACCCAAATGGAAGTCTACTGGAAGAAAGGGAACCAAAAGCATTCCTCGAAGTACCCAATGCAATGCAGAAGGAAGAAACTGCCAGCCTGTAAGTGCTGCTTAGCTTTGGAAAGGCACAGACTCAAATTACGTCAATTTTGCCTCACATTTTGCATAAAAATTTAAAACGCATAAACCATCAACCTGTGCATTTCTGCAAACAGTGTCCTGCAGTTAAACAAAAATCACCAAAACATAAGCAGCATTTGCATCCCAAATATATTTTAAAAAGTCAAAAGATTTTTTGGGGGGGGAAAAATAAAGAGTATCAGGTTAAACCCCTACAGAAGCAGATACTAACTGCTTTACATCAACGCACACTTCCAAGCCTCTCTGCAGTAGTACCCAAGGCAGTAAAATCCAGTACTCATACCCCCGCTAAGGCGTGGATGCAAAACCATGCCAGAGATGTTGGTTTAAAAATGGTGGGAGAGATTCTTCAGTTTCCAGTGACAGCTCTGGGTATCGGCTAATGATATGGAGACAAAATTGCAGAAAGTAACTCTGACAAAGTATTGTTATTGCCACTACATGACTGCACAGGTGTTCCTGCAACCAACCTTGTACTTACGCTTTAAATACGATTGCCGTGGGAAGGAAGAATTCTTTCATCTTCTTAGCCAATAAATACATCTGTGAACTATATAAAACCAGAAAGGATTATGTTGTCCGTAAATGTGTCTGGCGTTTGGGATTTTTTTTTTTTTTTAAATGTAGGATTGTATTCTGAAGGCACAGCTGCAGTTACTGGAATACATTCTGAGTTAGTTAGCCAGAGTAAGGACTTTGTGCCAAGGTGTAAATCAACAAACCACTTCCTTCATTAAGAGAGACATCCTCGGAATATTGAAATTCACGGATCTGAAATTCCACAGAAAGAACATGTGAATGCCATCATAATTTCAGAGAGCTGGTTGTTGGTTAAAGGATTTAAAAAGAATATTGTTCCATATTCTGTATAAAAAAATTAAAAAGTACTACCCGACTTGCTAGGATTATGGCCTCATCCATTCTCCCATGTTGCTGGCTTTCCTACCAAGCATGGAAACTATTCCTGTGTATCAGGTAAGCATGTTTGTCACGTGAAATCCCTCAGACATTGATGGAACTGATCTTAATGTGTGCAGGTATAATTTTTTTATAATTATTAATTATGACCCTAGAACTATCAAAAGTTATGGCGGTAGAAACCACTGTCTGTGGCCCTTCATAAAGTTTTCCTTCTTTTATGCTTGACCTGATAATATTTATTGAAATGCAAGTTGATATGTAACAATCTAATAGTAAATGGATTAATGTTAAAAACATAGATTTTGCACATTTTGTTTTCATTTCACTTTTTTTTTTTATTTTCCGAGACAGGGTCTCATGTAGCCTAGGCTAGCCTAGAATTCCCTATGTAGCAGAGGATGACCTTGAACTTCTGATCTTCCTGCCTCTACCTCCCACAGGCTGGGATTAAAGGCATCGAACATCCAGTCCTGTTTACGGGAATTGAACCCAGAGCCTTGAATGTGGTAGAAAAGCACTCTACAGCTAAACTAACTGCAACCCCAGGTCTTGTTTCAATTTTAAGAATTTATTTTTATTATCCTAAAAGAACCACTGGTCTCTAGCAGACTGAAATACACGAAAGGAGAATGAAGATTCTTAAGACATTTTTGAAAAATGCTACTTCAGAGGGTCAGCCTGATTGATCCAATGGGTCCACGAGCGCAAAGAGACGTGGTTATCGAGAACCCAGGCACCTCAGACTTAGGCAAATGAGAAACATTTAATCCTCATAACTCAGATGGTGAAAGGAGAAAACTGACTCCCACATGCTGACCTCTGACCTCAGCCCTCCATACATGTACCATCCAGTGTGCGACCTCCCCTCCCCACCCCACCCCTCAATCCCAAACCCAAAGGTCCTGTGCCTAGTTCCTGGGTCCAAGCAAATTTCTCTCCTTGATCGTATGCTGAGGTAGACAGTGCCACCAGCATTTGAAACCTAAAGTGCAAGGCTGTTTATGAGGACAAGGGTGGATCTTGAGTGTAGGTTGTATGTGCCCAAAACTTCTCAGAATTCGAGTAGCCTGGGGGCTAGGAGGCAGCTCCCCGCAATAGAGAATTCCGACACTCTAAATCAAAAGATCTATTTTCAAGGCAGGATGTAGGAGATATGTAATGGTCATAGTTTTGTTTGTAATATGACTGTTTGGGACATTTGGAACAGGGGCGCTCCAGCTGTTATTTTGCACAGACCCCACGATCATTAAAGAAGCACCCATCCAGATTTAGTCCACACGTGAAGCCAGACCCAGCAGCCCACAAGCAAGGAACATCTGAGCTAAGGACAGGCGGGAGCATAGGAAGACGCTGAGCCCTACCTACAAACTACCTGTTTGCATCCCAGGGAGGCTGCTTATCTTTCAGTATCTCAGTATTCTCCTCTGGGAGCCAGAGATGCTCACAGCGTCTATCTCATGGACCTGTTCTGAGGCTCAGATAAATTCATCCAGGTGAAGCCCACAGAGCAAACCTGAGCAAATTAAATGCCAAGAGAGTGGCTAAGTTTCTGAGAAGGACCAAAGCACAGGTAGAGAGATACTCAAATGCACCTCAGCAGGGACAGAGAGAGTCCTCAGCTCTCAAGTGGTGCCTCGCAGGGTGGATTTGAGCCAGCCCCTGAGAGTGGTATGGAAGACCTTTGCACTCCGCACAGTAGAAGATCCAGGAGGCCCCATGTAAGCTTACGGGATCCAAACGCAGGAAGTGCCTTTAAAGGATATTTCGATCCACAGGAAGCTAGCCTGAGATAGGATGAGTGGGCAGAGATGGCTGTCTTTTGTTTAGCTTAGTAACCCTAGCAGAAACTGTGCTTCGAAAATAAATTAAAATAATAAAAAAGCTGACAGCGTGTGGGAGGGAGAAATGAAATAGTACCTGAGGGAATGCACGTGGTGGAAAGTTCTTTCATGTCGCAGGAAACAGGGGCAGACTTGTTACTGAGAGAAACTCGTGGAGAGAAAGGGGTGATTAATGGGGCAGGAATCTAGAAGCACGGGAGGAGACCCAATCAAAAGAAAAAGATGGGGGAGTCGGTCTTAACCTTACCTGGGGTGGACGGAAGTCGATGAGCATAGAGAGAAATTTGAAGGAGTATTAAGTTGAAGGGATTTTTAAAGTTCCTGCAGAGACACTTGGCTCTCTAAAGCAGGTAAATGCAGCTAATGGATTAGGAGCGTATTTTTCTCCCCATTGTGGTAGAGTCTCTAAATTGGCTTCATCATGCCATCTAGCTTATCGTCCCACACACTGTAGCATGTACACTCAGCTAGAAGCCTCGGACCGAGTTTAGCCTAGTGGTCTGTTTTTCGACAAATCTCAAGCTAAAGATGGCTTTTGTCTTTTTTTTTACTGAGGTACAGTGCACATAGCAATTGCTGTTTTAATCCCTTTTACTATCCAGGGGCATTGAGTGCATTCACGGGGTCTCCAGAAGGCTACGATCTGAAACAGAAACCTTGTGCTCATAAACAAAAACTGTCCATCCCGCTCCCGCCCCAGGTCCCGATAAGCGCTGTTCTGCTTCTGTCTCTGTTTGCATGTTCTGGGTCCCTCACATGGATGGAGGGGCTAAACAGCGACTGCGCTTTTATATTGCTTATTTCACTTCCCAGCATGCTTTCAAGGTTCTTCCATGCTGTGGAATGTGCCAGAATATTGTTTCTTTTGATGACTGGATAAACACACACACACAAACACACACACACACAACACACAATAATACTTATATATAAATGGAAAAAGAAATAATATTTTCATAATAATACTAATAATATATATGAGTATTATTTCTTTTTAATCCATTTTACTATTCAGAGACATTAAGTACATTTGTGGTACTGTGAAGCCTTCATCACTACCCGTTTCCAGAATGACATTTCTTTCTTCATTCATTCATCTGCTTAGAAATATTTGGGTCATTTTCACTTTGATTCAATTGCAGAGAAGGCTGCTGTGAACATTGGTCATGGCCTTTGTTTGAGTCCCTGCCTTCAGATGTCTAGCCTGTATACATAAGATTCACATCACACACTAATTCTATATTTACCTTGCTGAGAGACAGTCAACTGTTTTCATTGAGAGTTTTCATTTGCTTCCTTGCAGCCAGCCGTGAGTGAAGTCTGTTTCTTTACATCCACACAAACACTTGTTTTCTGATTATTTAATTTTAGTTTTGATAATAGCCGACCCCAATAGATGGGAAGTGGTAAACCGTCATTCTTGAACTGTGGCAAAATACACATAAAGTAACATTTGCCTTCTGTGACGTCTGAAGATGTCCACTGGCTTATTCAGAGGTTTATGAAAGGAATGTCATAAAACATAACCGACGTATACAAATCCGTGTGAGTTTGCCATGCCAATCGTCGCAGATACTCTAACTTGGCTTGCACATTGCAGCCCTTGTCTGGATCATCTCCCAGTTCGTCTTGCACACTGGAGACTGCAAACCTCTCCGGGACGCTCTCTTCCATCTTATGCATTAAACAATTACTCTCTGTTCTAGCCTCCTCTCAGCTCCTAGCAATGTCTATTCTATCATATTTTTTGTCTCTATGAATTTGATTTAGAATCATGGGACCCTACGTAGTGTGTCGTTTGTGATTGGGCTGTGTTCACTTCAGGTTGCTCTCAGACTTCGTCTACCTCGTAGCATTCGACCTGACTTCCTTCTCAGGGGTAGATACTACTCCGCTATAGGTACTAACTGCATTCTTCTTGTCTGGGATGGGTATTGTGTTGTTTCTGCCTTTGGCTACTAGGACTGTACTGCTATGAAAATGGTCTGGTGTTTATTGGTCATTTGCATATTTGCAATATCTTTGGTCATTTGCATATTTGCAATGTCGTCTTAAGTCCTCTGCTCACTTTTATTCAAGTTGTTTTACTGTTGTTATTATTGAGTTTTAAGCTTTCTTTATATTCTAGGTATTAATCTCTTACTAGAGATGTAATCTACAATTTTCTCCTATCCGGTCAATTGCCTTTTAAACCCTGTTGGCTACACACAGAGAATCTATGAGTTTCCACAGGTTAGATGTGAGCTGTCTAACGTCCCTTTTATAATCTCATCCTGTTCAATAGCTAGAGGGGGCCTCTGTCACCTGCAACCAAAAAACTGACTTCTATGTGCAGTTGAGACAGTTACAGTTATCACTAGTATGTCCTCAGAAGTCAGGATTTAGGGGACACTCTCAATATTGTGATTTTTCTCCCAACTGTATTTGCTGACTGTAGACTTCTAGTATCTGTAAAACTGGGTTAATGGAATATATATATATTCTTTATTTTATTTATTTATTTTACAGATACTTCTAGTATCTGTAAAACTGGGTTAATGGAATATATATATATATATATATTATATGTGTGTGTGCGCATATAAACATACATATATATATATATATATATATATATATATATATATATATATATATGGGAGGAGACAATGAAAATTATCCAAAGAGTAGACACAGGATATAGATACACAAAGGAGATCCATAGTGCGAAACGCTGCTGGAAGAGCCCATTTTGCTGTGGGGATATGCCCCCCATACACGCCATACACCCCTACCCCAGGGTTACATTGCCATAACCTGATCACACATGGCTAAGAAAGAGAAAGTGTAAAGTCCCAGGGGTTTTTATCTTTGTGGAACAGAAATCCTAGGAGCACCTCAACAGAAGGCCTGTGTCACAGAAGCAATGGTTGATCATGACGCTACCAAATCTTGGAGGGGATAGGCGGAGGACAGGATGCTGTGGACCAGAAAGAATCCAGAATCCTTCGCTATTCCACTCTGACACTGAGTATGTAACTACTCTGAGTACTGCTTCTCCCAACCCACGATTAAACTCTTAAAAAAATAAAGTTACTTGGTTAGAATGCTTGCTTTGTTGTTACGTATGCTCACAGGACTTGCCCATGCGGCCGTGTGGGTGAGTAACTGTGACCTCATCATGGAAACAAAACTCTGGAAACGACCTCCGTTATAGGAACACGTGTGCCTTTCTGACCTTTTCTTTCCTTCTACCACATATCTCTCTGTTTTTAAGAAGTTTGCTCTTTTGCTCTTCATGGGAGCATACTGGTCCCACTGAGAAAGAGACTATTTAATCTCATGTTCACCATTCCCGTAAACAAAGCTAAGTTTTCAGTCTTCCTCCAAGTAAGGAAAGTTGAGAGAGGGACCTGAAGAAAGTAATTTAAAATGGCCAAAAGTAAACATTCACCCGAATAGCTTACAAGATGATTCCTGAAGAGATCGGAACAACAGAAGCAACAGAAGCACAGAAAGAACCTTCCACGTACAGAATAAAAGGCAGACACGCGGTATGTGCTGACTTCAGAGAGGACTGACTCTGGCAGAGGTGAGAAGGGGTTCACCCTGAATGTTCACACCCACTGGGCTATGTCACCTGGGCCACCGCCCTTTGTGGGCGAAGCACAGCTGGTGTAATCACCTGTGCCAAACCAACTAATGACAAGTAGCATCAGACATCTGAGAAATAATTAACTGCTCGCTCTTCATTTTTCAGCCTGCAATTAAACAAGCGCAGATGTAATTATTTGAGAATGTAATTTTTTCCGGCAACAAATAATTGTGGCTAAAGAATTGACTGCATTGTGAAAGGGGGGTGTAATTGGACCCCCTTTAATAAGTTGGTGCTTAAGATAGAAGTCAGCATATAATTTGATTAGTGAAAAAACACCCATGACTTCTTTATTGCATTTTTATATTTTAACAACTGCTTTCCTAGCCCATCTGTGGTCCTCACCAAAGCACCGTCAGCATAGTTACACTCTTCATTAAGCCCTAAGCAATGCCAAATCACAGAGGAGACAGCTAGGAGTCCGACTCAGACCTCGTGAGCACCTTACAGACGGCACGGGAGAGTCACAGATAAAAGGCCCAAACTCGGAAGGATACAAATGACCCTGTTCTGCTTGAGATATCAAGAGATAGCCAAACAGGAAGGAGCCCAGCACCTGATCCCAGAAGACACAGCTGGTCTCTCCTGGTTGATACAGTTGCATCGGTTTCTTCATTACATCATCCTTTAAATATGCCTTCACTTTAACCCTGAGTGCCTGTGTCTTTCTGTTTGCATATCTGTCTTGTCCCTGTCTTAGGAGCTGCCAGCGGAAAACACTAAAGACTTTTTTTTTTGGATCGTTCTTTTCCTTGGCGAATTCACATTTCTGCTGATAGAAAACTCTTCTGAAATTAGTTTCAGTCAACCAAAACAAACAGTAACTAGCCAATAGAAGGACCTCTGAAAGAATCGGATTTCTTTCTTTTGTGTTAGCATCTCCTCCTTGGGTGAGGTGAGCTAGCCTCCTGTCCACTGCAGAAGACTGTTCCCCCAGATGAAAGGCTATATAAGCTGATAGCCCTTCCATCGGACTGCCTAGACTTGAATCCAACTCCACTGCTTACGTAGAATAAATGGTGTGTGTGTGTGTGTGTGTGTGCGCGCGCGCACAGGTCTATAGGTGTGCGTATTTGAGCATGTATTTAGAGCACAGACAACTTTTTTGAGTGTTTTCCTCAGGCACTGTCTGATTTCATCCATCACTGGCCTAAAGCTTATCATGTAGACCAAGACCAGTGAGTCTCAGAGATCCACGTGTCCCTGTCTCCCCAGCATGAGCCACCATGCCTGGCTTTTTCATCCGGGCACTGAACTCAGGTTCTCAGGCTTGCTTGTTATTGACTGTGCTGTCTCCACAGCCCTACTCTTTGGGGCTTTGTTTCCTAGCCTGTAAAACACAGACAATAGCGCTACCTATCCATTTTATAAGACTGTCGTAAATAATAAGCAATGTAACATACGTAAGGAATTCACAACATGCCCGATGCACGCAGTCAAAGCAAGCTTCATTAATGCCGAAAGACAGGAGTGACACAGGCAACTGTGGGCGTTCATCAGCCTGGCTTAGTGGCCCCTGAGATGGTTGGCTTTTAATGTCAACTTGCCATGAGCTAGAATCAGCTGTGAAGGCAGCCTACCTGAGGGATTCCTTACTTAGGTTGGGTTTGGCCTGTAGGCGTGTCTGTCTGGGTTGCCTTAAATGAATGAGGGGAATGGAAGACCTACTTCAAATATGGGTAGCATCTTTTCAAGACCTGGGCAGTGACCTGCGTAAGAAAGAAGAAAGCTATCGCAGAGCAAGCGAGCCGACAGCACCAATACACTCTCTTCTCCTTGTTCTAGACTGAGTGTCTTGTGATTGGCTGCTTGAGTTCTCACTGTGACCCCACCCCCCTCAATAACTGGTCTGTGGCCTCTTGGGAAACAAGCAAAAGAAACTTATTCTAATTATTACCATTTCGTTTTTAGGTTCCATTTAATCATTGGTAGAAACTAAATTCAAGGTCCCAGGCCCTAGGGAAACCAGGGACTTCCCTCTAGCTGAACAGCTTCTGTTGTAAACAGTTGTCTGAGTCCAGCCATCTCAGGGACAACTTCTCCATCTTGCTGGCAGGATCAAACAAGTTGATATTCGAGGGCTAGAAAGGAACACCTGACCCACTTCTCCAAACATTTTCTTAATTGTCTGTTAACCAGTAAAGAATATAGAAATGGCTGTTATCTAAACCAAGGTATGTAAGTTGTTAAAATATATAATCAAGTGCCTCTTATGCAGCTGACCTGCTCCTTTGTCCCGCCACTCTGAGCTCCAAGCCTAATTCTCTAGGAGAATGAATTAAGGACCTTGAAGCCAGGTGCCGTGGATACCACCCAGTCTCCAGGGGGACTCCTTTACTTAACCCATAATGTCAAGATCCAGTTGGATAATACTACAGTTTCCCCCTCGATTTGTGTTCTCATCCTTTAAAAATGTACAATCTCTCTTCGGGGATGAGAGGATAAGATCCCGACTGGCCACTTCTCTGAGCGATCACAAAATAAAGCTTTCACTTTTAAGCCTCTGTACCTGAAGTGAGTTTTCTTGGCTTCCACCCAGAACCCAACATAGCCCAGAATAGAAAGGAAACAAAACCTTTCTGCCCTGTGTGGTTGTTCATCAGGGAGTTTGTCCCAGCAACAGAATTAATCTAAAACATGCCCTCAAAAGGCATGAGGGCACATTTATATCCCAGTGTGACAGGAATAACTTAGTCTGTGGATTCCTTATTGTAGAGAAAGAGCTTGCCCTGTCTTACCTCAGTTAGGTTTCACTGCTGGTCTGGGAGGCAAGGGCCAGTTTTAGCCTCCCTTTCCAGGTGAGCAAAGTCAGGCTTCCCAAACCTGAACAGAGAAAACAAGGATCAGCAAACTTTTTCTGTAAAGATGCAGACAAGAAGCCTTCAGCCACTGCAGGCAAAATGGCATCTGTCACAGGGTCTCAATGCTACCACTCTGGAGAGAAAGGAGCCATAGGCAATCCATAAACAAATACACCAGCTCAGAGGACACAGTTTATGAGTACAGAGGTCTGACTTCGGTAATCTTTGTCATGTGTCAAAGAACACTGTTCTTTTGTTTGTTTTGGTTTTTCCAATCACTTTTAATATATATATATATATATATATATATATATTATATATATATATATATATATTTGTATATTTTTATATATTTATAAAATATATATTCGTATATTTTATATTTGTGTATATAAAACTGAAGAACTTTTTTGTTGTTTGTTTATTTGAAACAATGTTTCACTCTGTAGCAATGTCTGTCCTGGAACTCACTCTGTAGACCAGGTTGGCTTCGAACTCAGAGATCCACTTGGCTATACCTTCTGAGTGCTGGGATTAAAGGCATGTGCTATCAGATCCAGCATAACCCTCACCTGTATCTTTGTTCCCGATGTTCTTGTCTGCTCTCTTGCTGTGTTGAGTATTGAACTCTGTACGTAGTGCATGTTAGCCAAGAGCTCGACCTCTGAGCTACAACCCCCTGAGGAAGTTCTCAAAAGCAGGCAGTGCAGCCGGCTGGATGTAGTTCTTGGGCTGCTGCTTGCTGATTCCGGATTGAGCCACTTTCCCAAAGCTGTATGACTAAAAGCGTTGCTGCTCCTAGGGGCCAAGACTTTGGGGTATGTACCCTTAACCACTAATGTGTGAGCCTCTCATTGTGAAAAATAAATGCATCGTTGTTGATTTGAATCAGGACTATAAAAAACATTTAAGTCTTTGAAGTCAGCAGGAAAGTGCTAACCACCCTTTCCGTGGAATGCTGGCACCTCCCACCACGATCTGGCCTGGCTATTTCCATGTCCCAGGAAAACAACAGTCTCGCAAACAATTCTCGATTGCAGGCATACAAATAGGTCTTCTCTGGTGGAGAGAAGGCTTGTCGTTCCTTGTTTGCGGAAAGACCATTTTGTATTCATTTGCAAATTCATTCCAATATTCCTGACCAATATTTTGACCAGTTACAAGTATGGTTCCCTCGGGAACCTGTTCAGTTTTTGACTTTGAAGGATACTAGAGATTTTCCTTTTTGGAAGGTTATTCTCCAGCAATCTGGGGGAGTCTTCTGCTAGGCTCTCCCAGTGGATTCAGCTGAGGGAGCCCAACAGGGTCCAACAACAGCAGGCAGGGTGATCTGGCATCTGCTTGCCAGGTCTGTAGGTAAATACACCTGGAAGGGGGAGGGGTGTCGCCCTCCTGGGCTTCTAACTTGAATGTTCTTCCTATTCATTTGCTGCCTGGGTTTTATTTTTATTTGTTGATGACATAGTTTTGCCCATCAGAGCAGCTGTGGCTGGGAGTTTGATTGATGCTCTGATTTCTGTAAATGGGTATTTGGATTATAGAAGTCTGTTTTTGAAGGGATTTCTCAGTCTTTTAAAGGCTTGTTTGTGCATCTACTTGACTATGTTCAGTTATATTGTGGAGAGGGAGGGAGAGAGGGGAGGAGAGGGAAAAAGGAAAGAGGGGAGAGAAAAAGAGAGACAGAGAGGAAGAGGGAAGGGGAGAAGAAGAGAGGAGAGAGAGAAAGAGAGAGAGAAGAGAGAGAGAGAGAGAGAGAGAGAGAGAGAGAGAGAGAAACTATATTGCTAGTTTTGAAGTCAGGGAAAAGGTTCATAAGCCAAGGAATATTGGCAGCCTCCAGAGAAGTTAGAGAGGAGGGACACATGCTCTAGAGCCCCTGGAGCGTGGACCTCCTTTAATTTTGGCCTTTAAGTTCTATTTCAGACTCCTGAACTCTAGAACTGTAAAGCGGTAAATGTATGGTACTTTAAGTCGGTCTGTGGTGCTTTGTCACAGTAGCCACAGGAGATAATAGCCAGTTGTCAATAGCCAACACGTCCTCTGGATAGTGTTGGAATGGGTTGTTCCACAGCTAAGGTCTGGAAGGTCGATACTGAGAAGGATGCTCATTCAATTAGGTCTTGCAAGCAGGGAAACCTGGTGGAGTTTCTTGGGCTTAGTTTCCCAGCTCTGGATAGTACGTAAGAGCCCAACTGGATTCTAAATGAAACCTCTGGCAAAGAGAATGTATCACGGACTCAACAGCACAGAGTGCTCACACCTGTGTGATCAGGCCAAACTGCAAGAACTAGACATTTTTTTTTTTTTTTTTTTTGGTTTTTTGAGACAGGGTTTCTCTGTGTAGTCCGGGCTGTCCTGGAACTCACTCTGTAGACCAGGCTGGCCTCGAACTCAGAAATCTGCCTGCTTCTGCCTCCCAAGTGCTGGGATTAAAGGCATGCGCCACCACCGCCTGGCTTTTTTTTTTTTTTTTTTTTTGGTTTTTTGGACATATTTTTGTGAACACGAATAACCTATCTTTTTGAGGTTACCTTTTATAGTAAACATAGAGACAAGTGTGAAGAAATATTTATACTGTAAAATAAGCCAAAAAGAGCTAGGAACAGGTTCAGTGGGTAAAAGTACTTGCTACTCAAGTCTGATAAGCTGTTTGGTCGCCAGAAGCCATGTTAGAAGGAGAAAACCAACTCTCTGATGTCTACATGGGTTACACACATTTGAGGTACACACACACACACACACACACACACACACAATATCTTTTTAAAAACTGAAGAACAGCTGGCAATTATTTTAGCACAGCACTGGGGCCATCAGAAATTCTCTGATTGGCCGGGCGGTGGTGGCGCACGCCTTTAATCCCAGCACTTGGGAGGCAGAGGCAGGCGGATTTCTGAGTTCGAGGCCAGCCTGGTCTACAGAGTGAGTTCCAGGACAGCCCGAGCTACACAGAGAAACCCTGTCTCGAAAAAACCAAAAAAAAAAAAAAAAGAAATTCTCTGATTTACAGGGAATACATTACATTTCACCAGGCTCTTATGACTCTGTAAGTTATGGAAAACTTTTAAAGGTGCAAATAATTTTTTTATCCATGGATATGCACATAAATTCTACCAATGACAGAAAAACATAATCCAGCTTTGTAGCTATCTAAAAATTAATTTCAACATTTCTTACTTGCTATGCAAAATTTCTTTATTTAAAGATTTATTTATTTATTTATTTATTTATTTATTTATTTATTTATTTAATGTGTCTGGAGTTTTTCCCTGAGTGTATGTTTAGACACCACATGTGTGCAGTGCCTAAGACAGCCAGAAGAGGGCGATAAATGCCCTGGAACTGGAGTTATAGCCAGTTATAAGCTTCCATGCGGGTGCTGAGAACCGTGACCTCTGCAAGAACAGCAAGTGCTAAAAAACATTGCTCCATCTCTCCAGACTGCCCCTCTCAAAACATCTGTTATTGTTCTAATTCATTAGATGAATTAGGAGAACCTTTAATGTTCATAATGAATCTGAATGATGGTCATAATTTTACCGTTTTTTGAAAACTACCTTTTAATTAAGACTTAGGTAATAGCATTAATATTTTACATAGGTTTTTTTTTTTTTAAAGGAAATTCTAATTTTGTAGGGTCTGTCTTATGATTAAAACCCTTATTCATTAAAGGCATACTTTATTTATTTTAAAAAGTAAGTCTCTCTAATTTCACCTATTTGTCCTGTTTTTACTCTAAAACGTGAAATAAAATAATTCCAAGGATGGGTCTTTTCCAGTGGGGTTTTCTGGGTATGTTGCTCCTAAACAAACTTGGCCTTGGCTTCTACTGCTGTGCCCTCACAACACAGCTCACAGGCTACTCCAGACACCGACACCATATGTTGGAGAGAGAGAGACTCCATACAATGCAAGCAAGCCATGCTGCCAAAGACAGCAGCTGGATGTCCTTAACTCCATTCAATTCCCAGGCTCCGTGCCTGGGTGCCTGGTGTCGCATCTTGTAGGCAAGCCTCCAGCCCCGCTTCAGACGCTCATCATAATAAACAGATGCCTAACCCTCCTCTTAGAGTTAGCTAACTTTCTCCAGTGGCTCCAGGACTCAGGAAAGCACTTATATTTACTGTTTATTATAAAGGATACAAGAAATAATGGGGTAGAGAGATGCATGAATATGGTGGGACAGGTGCTCACAACCCTTTTGCCCTCTGACCATCTAGGAACCTCCGAGTGTTCAAGGCCATCTTGACACACTCCAGACTCTTCTTCTGGGGTTTACTGGAGACTTCATCACATACACACAATGGAAGTACAGTCAACCATGCAGAAATGGGATGGACACAGAAGGCCTGTTCCAAAGCTACCAGACTGAGTAGGAAACACAGCAGTGATCAAGGCCTGTCTGTCTGGATTCCTCTTGGTTTCACTGTGCCTCCTCCTCCTCCTAGGTAACCTTTCTGCAGTGGAGGTTTTATGACCTATTACCAGACAAGATAGTGTCTTTATACTAACACCATGGAAGAAAGGAGGAAGATCTGAGTTTCTACAATCCACCTCAAAGCCCAGACACCTAGTCCATCTGCTTCGGTCAGTTTGCTCCACTGCTTTCAGAAAGGGATGCTTACTTGTTTGTTTATTTATTCATTTGCCAGAACTGAGTGGAAAATTAAGAAGACACACACTCCCCGGCCCCATCACTCTTCAAGCACACTTCGTGCGTGCTCGCATTTGGCCATGATTGTCTTCGTCTTACGAGCTTTAGAGATAGACGTTATTAGGTCAGTGATTAAAACAGCAAAACAAAAGACAAAACTTAGGCTGTTAGCAATCGAGTCTGTGCCAAGTTCCTTCCCATTTTGGTCTGTTGCACATTGCTCTGTGTTCCTACTTCTTCGGTTTGTGTTGTTGGTTGGTTTGGTTGGTTGGTTGGTTGGTTGGACTATTAGTTGGACTATTGGTTGGTTGGTTGGGGACTGGTCTCGCTCTATAGCCCTGGCTGTCCTGGAACTCGATATGTATACACAGTGGCCTTGAACTCCCAGAGATCCACCTGCCTCTGCCTCCTGAGTGCCAGGATTAATACCATGGCTACCTAACTCATATCCAGGAGGCTCCTGGTGCTTGCTCTGTCTACTGTGTCTGAATGAGAGGCAGGGGCCAGCTGTTCCACCTCCACTCAGGTCTGATGGAGTCTTTATCTTTCCAGGGTCTGCCTCCAGCTCTGGAGCAACTTTAAAAAAGGATGCTCTTACCTCCTCAGTCTGTTGGCTTCAAACACACCCCACAGGTTTCAAGATGTTCAGAACAGCCACATGCTCTGCCCACGTAGGCTTTTATCTGGCTCGTCACACAGTCTACGGCAGTGGCTGTGAGGGTCTCTTGGAAGCAGCAGCGTCCCCACCCCTGGGAACCTCACGGGAACCTAAGACTCTCAAGCTCGTCCCCAACCTCCTGGATCTGCTGGGTTGGAACGCTGGGGGTGGAGCTTCCACAATCTCTCAAGTTACTGCTAATGCCCCGTGAAGTTTGAGACCACTGGCCTGTAGCACCTTCATTAGAGGATGAGGGAGACTTAACTCTGATCCACTGTCCAGTCCTGAGCTGTTGGTGTCTTGGCATCATCATGTGGTCTTCGGTCACTCAGTCACGTCTGCTTACAGATTTTCCACTTTCTCATTTGATAAGCAGTCCCCCTGAGTGGATAACCCCCGATTCCTCTTTCTGGTCTAAGAAGGATCTCACCCCTCTCAGAATGGACAGATGTTGTCCAAACAGAGTGGAAGAAAGGTCTAAGCTTGGTCTTCAGGTCTACAAAGACATTGTCCCCAACTATGTACTCCCTCCCCGAATCCCACAAAATAAGGCTTTAAAAAGGACAACCCTCCAAAGGCAGGGTGCATACTGTAATCCAAGAACTCAGGAGGTGGAGGTAGGGGCATTAGAAATGGAAGGTCAGCCTTGGCTACATAGCAAAGGCCAGCATGGACTACATGAGAGCCTCATCTCCGAGAGTTCAGAGCTTTTCTTTATCGACTTAGCAGCAGCAGTACCATTAACAACAGGAATGTGTTCTTTAGCCATTTCTGGATTTCTCACAGGGTGTCAAGATTGTTTTGAGTTGGGGGAACCAACTACTTCTCCGGGGAGCTTTCTTTAACCCACATCACGGAGCAAGATCCGTCTGTAATGTGGGACCTACATTCAGGACCAACACTTAGGGAAAGCAGAGAACCTAGAGTAACGGCTACATTTTAGCCCTTGACTTTAGGGATGGAGGATATTGTTCCTGTGGCTCACGTTAGGAAGAGAAGTTCTGGTCCTTTTGGTTTGTCTGAGAGAAGACCAAGGGTAAAAACAGGAGGCCCTTCCTCAGAGACATCCTCTCCTGAGCTCCAGCAGATGCCTTCTTAGAGAAAAGAAAACCTTGCCTAGCAGAGCAGTTGCTCTTCTACAGCTTAGAGAAGAGCTTCACAGTGCCCAGGAGCCAGTGAGAGGCAGCCCTGACATTGGTTTTCCTAACCATCCTGCCTTGCACTCCCCCAGAGGTCTCCTCAGCCCTCCCTAGCCATCTAGCTTCTGGAGGGATGGACTTTCAGGTATGCCAGGCTGGGTGTGGCTTCCAGTCATGTGACCATCCATGTTTGAGCTACAAATGTATCCGTGGGTCATGTGACCATGCTTGAGCTACTAATGTATCATCAGTAGGTCAGTGGGTCATAATCCAAGCCATCTGTGTTCCAATCCCGGATGGCACCAACTTTATTGAGTGAGGGCTTTATGGGACTCACCCGTTTTCTGTTTCCAGCTTACCTGGGAAAGAACTAAACAGCCTAAGAGAAGCAGACATTAAACTGGAGTAAGTGGAAGCATATTGTTGTGGAATTAGAGTTTTCAACATCTATCCCTAAAAGTAGCTCTGAGTCACATGGGGCAATATTGCATTTTAATTCCACTCTCCAAGACCAGTTTAAAAGTTTAAAAGCCCCAAGCCTTTTAAATACTCCAAGGACCGTGACTTCTGAGACCCTGCACCTCCTGGACACCCTCTTAGTGTGTTAATCATTAAAGAAAAAAAAAGGTTTTGGGCACCTGTTAAAAGAAAAAGGATATCTTTTCCTCAACCATCAGAGGGCTCAGGCTGCTATCTCTATAAAGGAAGCCAGATCAAAGAGAGGGAAGCAAGACAAATTTATTTATGCAAAATATTACATGATATGGCCCTTTCAGCAAGGAAAAGTTCTTACTCAGTTCTTACAAGCAACCATGCAAAAGTGTGACTATGGACACAGAATGCTCAGTATCATGACGACACACTGGAGGGCTTCCCAGGCCTGCCCCGTAAGTCCTGGAAAGAAATATCACACAGTCCAACACTGACACTAGTGTCTTGGGCTAGCAGTTTGTATGACCTCACAGAGATCAGGCAGCAATGTGTTTGACTTAAGATGTCCCATGCTATCTGGGCTATGACACCCTAGAGGACTTCGATGCAATGCCTGGGAACCACTGACTCGGAAAACATCATTTCTCCATATGAAAAAAAAAAACCCTCATTTTTTTAATTTGAATATTTATTTGTTGGCCAGAATTGCTTTACTGGTGGAGAACACTCAGTGAATGATAAAACTCCAAAAAGAAAGTGGAAATTATGAAACAAAAACGATGAAATCTGAGAGACTGAAAGAAGAATCCTCTTCCTTCCCGGACTATCACTAGCCTTGTGAAAGTATGTCAGAAAAGTCATTTTTCTTTCTGAATTATGGCCACTTACTATTGTTTTGCTTTGAGTGACAGGGTTTGGATCTAATGGCACAGCAAGGAGTTGATGAAACTAGCTCCCAGGACAAAAACTTAGGTATTTCTCTATCTCTCCCTCCCCCTCCTTCTCCTTTTCTTCCTTTTGAGCACAGATGAGGACAGAGAGAAAAAGGCAGGGATCATCCTATCCTCACACACACACAGCTATTTTTAAATATAATTACACATTTGTCAGATGTCTCTATTCTACTGCCTGGAGGCAGTGGCGTTTGCATCAAACACTTCAACACAGGACTGGTCAGAGCGTGGGCTAGAAAGGACCAAAGCGTCTTTGGGCTTGCACTCCGAGCCTTCCTTCCACCTCGCTCTGCACTAGCTTTTTGGTGGGACGATGTTATGAGTCTGTCCCTCTCTCCTTTCTACGTTAGCCACCTTTGTTTTTCCATCTCTAGGTCCCAGGGTGAAGCAGCCTCCCACCAGGACGGGTTTGCTCTGAGCCTAGAGACTACCAAATGTCCAGTCATCCAGGACTGGTGGGGGCGGGGAGGGAGGGGAGGCAATTGTTCGCCTAGCAGGAACCTGGGCACAGATGGCTCTTCTGGAGGTTCCCTAAAGCTCCATGAGTCAGAACGAAAGGCGAAAGGCGAAGCAGGCTGTGACATCTGCAGCGGAGCGGTTGCAGAGCCAGAGGTGGACTTTCACGTTTGTTTCCAGATGCCTGAACTCAAGTTTCCTTCTACTGAAATCCGAGCTGGTGGTAAAAGGCATAAAAGTGGCCGCTTTAGGAGCTGGCTCACAGTCAGCACTTTCTCTTAGAACAGCAGGAAGGGTTTGCACTCGGCTCGCAAAGCAGCTGTGCAGACATTTCAAGCAGCTGGGTTTGGTGGGGGCAGGAGCCGCTTAGCACTCAGCGCTGATCTGATCCGTTTCTGGAGCTAAGTTAAGCACTCTGGTCTTGCTTGCTCTAGGGAAGCAGGCTCAGACAACCAATTAGCGAAAAGAACCAGGCTCCCCACCTACCGTAGTTTGTCTTTAACAAACTACCTAAAAGGGGGTGGGGCGTGGGGGTGAGGGTGGAGTCATTGTATTTTAAGTTAGGAATTCCTTCTTTAATGCTCTAGGCAACGCACTTACCTGTAAGAATTTATCTGTTAGCTGGACTTCATCATGGTGATGGTTTTGTTTAATGGTGTTTGCAAAGTTCAAGTCTGCTGTGGGAAAGATTCAACTCGTTTGCACCATCATTAAGGAATGAATGAGAGTCCTGGCATTTAGGACTGAACGCTATACCAGGAAGGAGCATCCTTCGAGCTTTTCCCTGAGGTCCCAGGCAGGACTCCAACCTTCAGGAACCAGGAATGACTAATTCAGTGCAGTTGCCAAAGCTATGGAAATGAAACACCCCGCTGCAAAGCTTTCCCTTTCACGTTAGAAGCTGATGATTCGACAGTAAAACTGGGATGTAAACATTTTCCAAAAGGCGAGGAAGAAAAACCATTTGCCCTTAATAGCACCGCTAATGGGCTCTCCTGCTAGCTCCAGCAATGAGCTAGCAGGAGAATCCATCACTATTGGCTGAGAAGGGATGGGGAGGCAGACCCACGGCAGGCATCAGGTGGCGTCTAGTTCAGACTTGTGCAGGAAGGTTGGTTGCTTAGGAACGGCAGAAACGGAAAAATATAGGTTCCGTGGCTTCAGACTCTACCACAGAAGAGAAAATAAGAAACGGCACACAGAACACTTCTTACTTACATTGCACAGCAACCTGACAGCCTTTTGGGAGTTTGTGGAGGAAGACGGAAACATCAGCATTTCTTTGGGGACCGCAAGAACAGTAGGAAGGACCAGAGGAAGAATCCTCAGATGTGGGGCCTTATGTCCAGATGTTATTAGAAGCTTTAGCAGTAACACACACACACACTTTCCTCCTTCGGGCCTCGAACCTGCGCTGATCTGCACAGAGCTAGCTACGCTTTTCATTTATTACCACAACCCACGAATTTATTCCAGCCTCCAGTCTCCCGCTACCATATTTCTCTGCTTAAATGCCTTGGCAACGCTTCCTACTTTACAAGACCAAAATCAGGGTTCTTAAGTACAACAGATGCCTTTTCATCTAAGATGAGTATAGCTCAAGGGGGCTGGAGTCCCACTGAAGCGTCCCCAGGCTGGTGGCTTCTGAGTCCTTTGTCTCTTGAACTTGAAGAACAGATTTCATGGATAATGTGAAGACGAGTTTTTTAGAAAGGAATGTATTATCGCTGTGCATATGGCAGCTTAAAGTGTAGGGAGAGAGCAGGTGCCGAGAAGAAGGCTGCCACTGAGGGTCAGTCAGTGTCCCTGTCTGGGTTGAAGCACGGGGCTGAGCTGGCAGTTCAGTTGCCCGCCCACAAGGTATCCATGTGCCTCTTGTGTCAGACATCTGGAATGAAGTTTTGGTTACTGCCTCTCATACAACTTCCAAGACAGCTGTGTACAAGAAGAAAAATAACAAGAAATAACAGTGAGAGCCCTTAAACACTTCTGACATTTCTGGACTGTGGCCAAGACAGAACCAAAGACACTGCTGGCTTCAGGTCAAAGATGAAGAATCGAGAACCCGTCCCTTAGTGGTTTCTATCTCCCGTTCTCATCAATACAGCCTGGATTTGTCTTAGTTAATATGATCTATGGTCTGTCTGTTCATGCTCTGCCTCCCTAGCGCTGACAAATGTCTTTTGTTTTTGTTTTCCATTCTTTTCTTTTTTATTAACACAAGCACCCCAAAGTTGAGTGTGTGGCATGCACGTATATACATATTCATGGGTGTATGCATAGGGTGTGCATATGTATACATATATGGAAGCCAGAGATCAGTGCTGAGCCTCTTCTAGCTCTGTCCACCTTAGGTTTTATACAAGAGTCTCCCCTTGAGCCGAAAGCTAGTGTAGACTGGCTGGTCTGGAAGATCTGAGGATGCTTCTCCCCACTTCCCCGGGATCAGAACTACAGACACACGCTGGCACACCCAGCCTTTGTGCAGGTGGTGGGGACCAAACCGAGGTTCTTAGGTCTGATGATAAGCCATTCCCTTCATCACTACCTCTCAAAAAAATGTTTCTATAACTATTTCCTAGGACTAGGAAAATGGCTCAGTGGTTAAGAACACCGGCTGCTCTTTTAGAGGACCTGGGTTCCATTCCCTGCACCCACTTTGTGACTCACAACAACCTGTAACTCCAGTTCTGAGGGATCCAATACCACCTTCTGACCACCACGGGCATCCGGCCCGTCCACCAGTGGTGTGCAGACATAAACACACAGGCAAAACATCCATACATGTGAAATAAAATAAACCTTTTGAAAACCTTAAATTACTTTCTGAAAGATTCAGTATAGTAAATGACAAATAGTTACCTTCCATTTGCAATGTCATGATGTGTCCCAAGTAATATAGAGATGATTTAAGGCACATGGGTGAAGCCGAACATGAGGTTGATGAAGGCCTTCAATGCTAACTTAGGAGATGGAGCCAGGTGAACAAGAGATCAAGGCTATCTTTACCTACCTGGTAAGTTTATGGCCATCTGGGCTACAAGGCTACAGAGACACTAAAATTATTACTATTTTATATTCTTATATTATATACATTGTAATAGACCATTAATATTAAATCATAAATAATGAATAGCCAATATATAATATCACAGATATTATATTAATATAATATAATATATAATATATTACATATTAATAAATAATATATTACATATAATATAATAATAAAGTGTATGAGAGGATTGTGTCAACTGAGAGTGATCATATGATATCCAAATATGAGCATTTACATAAAGGATTTTATGCATCTGGGATGCTGGTCTCTTCTGAGGATCCCGAGGAAAGACTATTCGTTGGCCGATTCTAAATTAATAAGGCAGAATCCTGTAGATGCACGTGAGAGAGATGTAGAAGGGTGAGAAAGGAAAATGGCAGAAGATCGGACCTGGTTCACCTGTCACGTAACCATGCACCTCCTCCAGCTCTGAAAACAGCTCAGTGACCATGGCTCGCGCTCCCTGCAAAGGCTTCAGAAAGCCCCAGGGAACAATGTCAATCTTGTGAGAGAGTCAGTGAGAGACAAAGAGAAGGCTCAGCCTGCATCTTAATCTGCAAACACCCTAAAAGACTCCCCATCAGAACTTTGCTATACACCGGCTCTGGGCCGCCATAGAACATCACTTTCCACGCTTTTCTCCACATCCCCACTCCTCACCAATGTCCTTTCCCTGGAGAGCAAACCAGTTGTCTTAACTCCTCCCATTTCGTGTAAATGCACGTTATTTCCACTGTTGTGAAAAAGGGCTAACTTCCCATGCAAACATGCAGGGAAAGCGCCTACACACATAAAGATAAATCAGAACGAATTTCAGTGGCTTCAGGAAACAAATGACCCCTGGTTGCTGGGCTCCCCTCCTGTGGGGCTGCAGTCGTTGTACCAACCAGACCAAGCAGTTTGCTCTGGTGCCTGGATTCTACAGTATGACTTCATGTAAATTCCTCGACTCTTCCAGCCTCACCTCTTTAGTCTATATAATGAAGTGCAGCTCCTGAGTAATAAAGACTATCTTGGATAATAAAAATAGTGTCCATCTTATGTACCCAGGGGGTCGTGTCAGACATTTATGGTGAGGACTTCCCTGATCCCGGGGCCTGGCACTAAAGAATTATAATAAGCATCTCAAAGTCATTCCTAATCTCAAATATTACATGTATTTGAAGGTTCACTAAATTGAATTCCAAACACCCACATGAAAGCAGCTTTTTAATAGCTACAATGTTCTTGATACTTTAAAAATAAGGGAAGAGGAAATACTACCTTATAAACATCCGCCCAGAGCCTCCCATGGGCCAAGTCCTTGAGTGTCATATTTATTCTGCCAAATAACTTACAGAATGTCCTTGCTTCTGCAGATAAGGACTTACATAGCTCACTGAAAAGGAACAATTTGGGGTTACACCCCGATCTATGCCACCTGGAAGCCCCTTCTCTTCTATGAATTGCAGAACCACAAAAGTACAATATATGACTGCAACTGACTAAGTCTTAAATTCTAAAGAAAAAGCCAGGATAAGACAGTGTCTTAGTTAGGGTTTCCATTGTTGTGAAGAGACCCATGACCAAGGCAACTCTTTTTTTTTTTAAGATTTGTTTATTTTATGTATATGAGCACATTGATGCTGCCTTTAGACACACCAGAAGAGGGGATCAAATCCCATTACAGATGGTTGTGAGCCACCTTGAAGTTGCTGGGAATTGAACTCAGGACCTCTGGAAGAACAGACAGTGCTCTTAATCACTGAGCCATCTCTCTCCAGCCCAAAGGCAACTCTTATAAAGGGAAACATTTGGTTGAGAGGTTCAGTTCATTATTATCATAGTGGGAAGAATGGCAGCATGCAGGCAGACATGGTGCTTGCTGGAGAAGGAGCTGAGAATTCTACATCTTGATCTGAAGGCAGCCAGAAGCCTTTCTTCTGTAGGCAGCCAGGAGGAGATTCTTCTGCACTGGGTAGAGTTTGAACATAGGACTCCAAAGCCCACTCTCCGGGTGATGAACTTCCTCCAACAAGGACACACCCACTCAGACCAGGCCACACCCACTCAGACAGGGCCACACCCACTCAGACCAGGACACACCCACTCAAACAAAACCACACCTCCTAATTGTGCCACTTCCTGTGGGCCAAGCATATTCAAACCACCACAAAGGGTTAGTTAGATGAATAGAAAGTGAAGGGGAGAGAATGGGGTAGGGGTCAATGTGGAGGACAGTGTTTTGGTTGCTTTTCTCATTTGCTGTGACATACCCCGCAGAAGCGACTTAAAGGAGAAACAATGTATCCGGTTCACAGTTTCAGAGAACTCTGCGGTGAGGATGGCGTGGTAGCCGGAGTGGTTCGAATCTGCATTGGAATGTAACCACTGCTCATTTATTTGTGACCCACCACGAACCAGAATTAGAGCAGGCAAGTTATAACCCTCCAGCCTGCCCCTCGCCTGGTCACCTATTTCCCAAAGGTTCTGCCACCTCCTCATTTACCAGTTGGAGACCAAAGGTTCAAACAAATAAGCCTGTGGGAGATATTTTACATTCAAATCCTAATGGAAGAGATAAGCAAGTGTCTGGAAGAAACTGGGAGAGTTGGCTTCTTCATGCCAGGGACTAATGGAGGGTCAGCACCCTGGGCTTCTCCTTGCCTTCACATCAGAAGGAAATGTATCATTTTTATGGCTTCCTGACAACTCCATTCAACAACAGCTGCTGTCTCCCTCTCCTTGAAGAGTTTAAACCTGAGTACCTTCTATGTTAATCTAACTCCTAGTCTGGTAAGAAGCTCAATCAGTAAAGTGCCCACAGGACAAGCACAAGATCTGAGTTCAGATTTCTTGCACACATGTAAAAGCCACGTAGAGCAGCATGCCTCAGTAGCCCATTGCTGGTGAACAGAGACAGGTGGATCCCTGGAGCTCATTGGACAAGTTGGCTTAGTCTGGAGAGGTCAAGGTTCAAGGGAGAGACCCTGTCTCGAAAAATAAGAAGAAGAATGATAAAGGAAGTGTCCAATGTTGACGTCTGGCCTCCACATGCATGAACATATATGTGTACACGCACGCACATCTCCACACTTCCACATACATGTACCATACACATAAATGCAAGTACACCCACACAAAATCTAACTCCCTGTTCAATCTGCAGTGTTACCAATGTCACCAGATTAGGTGAGCTAATCTCACTCCCACCGTCACACTAAAACACCTACTGTGTGTGTTTTAGCTTATTCTTCCCAGGTGGTGGCCACACATGATGACATTACTAAATGTCAGGAAATGTTTCTAAGAAGGAACTCAAGTCACTCCACAGAGCTGGGAGTCACACACAGTCACAAGCTGGTTATTGGGAAGCGAATAGTTACTTAAGAGATTCTATGAGAGAGTCTTGTTGGTCCTGTGGGGGTGAGTTGTGTCCCGTGAAGAGAACATCACCTTGCCAGAGACCCTGGGAAGAGGTTGCTTTTAGACTAGAGCAAAACGACTCTGCAAGAAGTTTAATGGCTGAGAGGGACGCTTTCTTTGCTCTGGACATTTGGTGTGTCTCAGTGTTGTTGAGCTCGCTGGACCATTTCTCTTGGAGGAGGTGGTAGGTATCTTTCCTCATCCTCAGGAAGATAACCTGGGAGGGAGGTAAAGGGTCGTCCCAGGAAAGGGATTCTCCTTGGTCCTGACTCGTTCTCTATGTTATGTGTCCTTTCTCCCTCTGCACAGCTTGTCCTTAGACTTTAATCAAGGAGGGGTCCACACCAAAATGTGAGTCAGAATAACACAGGAGAATGCTGGGTCGCCTTCTTTGGGGGTCAGATGGTACCAGTGAAGGAGAGCAAAGCTGGACAGCAACTGAAGCATTACCTTCTGTGGCCATTAGCAAAATGCTCAACAATCCTGCTGCATCTCACTGTTCCATTTGTTCTAGGAGATAAATAATATCTACCTCTCTGGTGTCATAAGAGTTAGAGAAAACACACACAAAGAGGCTGGAATTTGTAGACACCAGGGATTATCCAATTCATTCCATGTTGTTGTAATGAACTACATACCAAGCCACAGGCAGACCTAAAATTTATCCTGTCTACAAGAAGTGCAGGGATGGGACATGGAGCAGAGACTGATGAATGGCCAAGCAAAAACGGCTCAACTAGAGACCCACCCCATGGGCAATCCACTTCCACTATTAATGATACTCTGTTATACTTACAGACAGGAGCCTAGCATGGCTGTCCTCTGAGAGGCTCCACCCAGGCAGCTGACTCAGACAGATGCAGAGACCCACACCCATTGGATGGAGCTTGGGGACTCTTATAGAAAAATAGGAGGAAGGATTGCAGACCCCAAAGGGGATAGGAATTCCACAGGAAGAGCAACAGAGTCTGGACCTTTGGGTCTCTCAAAGTCTAAACCACCCACCAAAGAACATACATGGGCTGGACCTAGCCCCCCCCCCAAACCAATGTAGCAGATGTGCAGCTCTGTCCTCATGGGGGTCCCGAACAACTGGAATAGAAGCTATTTCTAAAGCAGTTGCCTGTATGTGGAATCCGTTCCCCTAACAGCTGTCTTGTCTGGCCTCAGAGGGAGAAGCGCCTAGCCCTACAGAGGCTTGATATACCAGTGGGGGGGGGGGCGGTTTGGAGGGGGACGGGCCTCCAGTCTCTCAGAGGAGAAGGGGATAGGGAGGGGAGGAGGGGTTGTGGGAGGGGGGACCAGGAGTAGGGACAGTAATCAGGATGTAAAGTAAACAAAGTTTAAAAAGAAAAAAATATAGCAATGAGAAGCACACATCCGTTGCTGCTCTCCGGAAGTTCAGGTTCTACTGGGCACAGCCTATACACAGATAACCATGATGTCATAGCTGAGACGGAGATCTTGGGAATTCACTGAAGATGTTCTCAGGAAAAATCTGCCAAGTGAGGCAAACATGATGGGAAGGTGAGAAGCCGAGCCAGTGTTCTCAGGGTAAACCTAGCCACGGTCTGGCCCACGAGGCTCTAACGGCACCATCAGGGTTGTGCTGGAAGGTGGGAGACTGCAGCGTTGGTTCCCATCACTGGGGGTGATTGACAGCACCAGGATGGGGATGCAGCCTTCGAGGAGGAAAACTCCTCCTCGGTTCAGGGTGTGTGGGCTGAAGGATGCAGGTAGGAGGTATTCACTGCAGCACTGCCAGGAGGTGAAGAACAGCGCCTGTTCCCTGTGCTCCTCGGGGGCGGGGAAAGGCAGAGAGAGGGCGTGGCCAGAGAACTCAACCGCGGAAGACTGCACCGCCATCACTTCCGATGGGGTGTCCTGAAAGGGACCCAGTTCATATGCTGTAGAGTTGAAGCTCACAATTGGGGGAGGGGTAGAGGAAGTGCCTCCTAAGTTAAAAAAAAAAAAAAAAAGAAACCATGAATACAGAACTAGTTTAAAAATGAAAATGTATTCAAGATGAGAAGTAATTTCTTAAAATTTGCTCAAGTATCATATGATCCAGGAAATAGAACATCATATTTGTATTAGTTACTCTCTTGCTGCCTTTTCCTATAGTTCTTTGGCTATTGAGTTGGCTCTGCAATATGTAGACTCTATGTCTGCAAATTTAACTAACTATGGATTAAAATATTGGAGGATTGCATCTGTGCCAAATGCTTAAGTGTGCTTTCTGATGACAATTAATTCCCTGGACAATACGGTGTGATAATGACCTACACAGCTCTCACTCTGGGTCATGTAGTAATACGTAATCTAGAGATAAAGAACAACAGAGATATGGGTGTGTTATATGAAAATACAGGACTGTGCTACTTTATACAAAGGACCAGCGTGTTCCAACATCTTTTTATGCACAGGTGTTTCAGAGTCACTTCCAACAGAGACCAAAAGACAACATCCTTATCTTGAATGTTTTCTCATGTAATAGTAGCATGGTAATTCACTTTTCCTTAGGAGACCAAAAAGACATTTTGCTCTCTCTTCTAAATAACAGACCAAAACACCTATTTTTTTAGATATTGATTTTATTTTTAAAGTTTCTTTCAGCTTCATGACTTAGAAAACATCGGCATTTAGGATTGTTGTCAAATTTCCGAAATCCTCTGCTGAGTATATTTCAAATGCGAGTTGTAAGCTTTGAATAAAAGCCCCACAGATTTGTGTCTGACTATACATTTCAAACTCCTCAATCTTCACCTCATACTCTTTCCTTCCTTTTCCTCCTCTCCCCTCTTCTCTTCCTCCCTCCTTCCTTCCTTCTCTTTTCTGCCATGCTGGGGAATCGAACTCTCAACCCTCATGCTTTAGCTCGGCCCCAGCTCCACCATCCTGTGTTGTAGTGCTGTTGGCTCTCATGTGATGGAGGCAGGTGACTGACTGTGAATGACCAGGGAATCGTGGCTGAAACAGGGCATTTGGAACTAACACAACCGTAAGAGGAAGGCAATGCACAGAAATATCCCCTCTCCATTCAAATCAAATGAGTCCCTACCTAAGTCAATGTTTTAGCAGGGTTTCTATTACCACGATAAACACCAATATCAAAAGCAACAAAGGGGTAAAGGATTTATTTCTTTTACATGTCCACATTACAGTCCGTCGTTGAAGGAAATTAAGGTAGGAACTCAAGTAGATCAGGAATCTGAAGGCAGGAACAGAAGCCGAAGTCATGGAGGAGTGCTGCTAACTGGCTTGCTCTCCAAAGCTTCTTCTGCCTGCTTTCTTGTTCCATTCAAGACCATTGGCCAGGAGTGGCACCGCCCACAGTGGGCTGGGCCCTCCCACATCAATCATCAATCAAGAAAATGTCCTATAGACTTGGCTACAGGCCAATCTGGTACAAGATTCTTTCTTAATTGAGATTACTTCTTCCAGAATGACTCTAGCTGGTGTCGAGGTGACATAAGTCTAGCTGGCACAAGCAACCAGCTCTCTGTCAGTTCCCTGGAAAGCCTACAGCTACTCAAATGCCACCAGAAGAACAGAAAGAAGATAATTAATAGGAATCATCGACTGGAGAGATGGCTGTGTGAGAGAGGAGGAAGAGGAGGATCTGAGGGATTCAGATCCCAAGCACATCCATTAAAAAGCCGTGTCTGTAACCCCAGCACCGAGAGCAACAGAGACAGAAAGTTTGTCAGGACCGCCGGAGTAGCTCTAGGTTCAGTGAAAGATATTGTGTTGGGGAAATAGGCCAGAGAGTAATGAAGCAGAACCCTGGGGTCCTACTGTGGGTTCTGCAGTATATGTACACACACATGCCCACACACACATGTACACACACACACACACATGCTCACACACACAGACACACACACATGCCCACACACCCATATAACACACACATACATGCCACACACAGACACACACATGCCCACACACCCGTGAACATACACACACACAAACATTACACACACCTCATACATACACATACTTGCCCACACACTCCATACACATTACGTGCCCACATACCTCATACACACACACACACATCCACATACACACACACACACACACACACACAACAAACATGCCCATACCTCATAACACATACATGCACCCCATACACATACACACACACATGGCCACACACCCATACACACACAAGCAGACACACACATGCACATATACACACACACATGCACACACACACAGAGACCGGAAGTGACTACGGATTTTAGCTGATCCTGGTTAAAATGTTTCCTCTCACTACACTCACTAAAGCACAGACAAGGAATCTGTTCACTGCCCAACTCCTCCAGGCTCCAAAACATAAGTTTCACCGGCTTCGATATAAATCCCCCTCTATCGGTGAGAGGCTCCAGGAGGGGTGATGTAGAAGCTGAGAACACTTAGGTGACACAAGTGAGTTACTGTTATTTGGAGACTCGCTCGTAAATCCACTGCAGTCTTTGAAGGCAGAGACCACTGGCTCTGTCCTGAGACTCAGACCAACTTGTCAATGACAGAAATACAGCATTTTCCTAGAAAGGCCTCTAAGTAGAAGCTACCTGTGTGTGTCTGAGACCCTCCTGAAGTAACCCAACTTATGGTCCTTGGCCACCCAGGTCTACAGGCAACGAATGATACCAGGTTTCCACACAGCATCATTTGGAATCAATAAAGCTGAAAGCCTGGGACTTTCGGTTGTGATTTGTATCTGTTCCCCTGGAGTGCCTCTGGTGAGGGGGTCGAAGGCCTGCCAGGTGCTTCTCATTACAGCCTAAGTCTCCAGGCTTGACATGATTTGTTTGCTTGTCTAGCTCATTTGCAAAATGAGCTGCGCCAGGGCAGGGGTGCCGCTTTATGGATCTTTTCAACCCAGAGCCCAGCCCAGCCCACGAAGGCTGCAGGATGAATATATACCTTATGACAGAAAGAAAAACCCCTTTACTCATTTTCCTATCCGCGCCCTCCTCAAATTCCCAAGGACAGGCAAGTTACTGTCTAGTTTAATTTGCTAAAGGAGCAATGCTTCCCCCCTTGAATAGTTTGGGTTTTTTGGGTCACTTGCAGAAAACACACATGCGTTTATATAAATAATTTCCAGTTTCATGGAAAGCAAATAAAACAAAGGATCCATGATGCACAATACACAGTTTTCCCTCTGGCTGTTCTGCATCCGAACATGGAGAAGATTCCCTTTCTTGCTAGTGGAAAGGACAAGAGAGCTCTGCTTGTCCTGGATCACTGTCCCCTTTGTCAGCAAATAACAAGTCCCTGTGTTCACAAGGACTTTATGGGATGCAGCAAGCAAGAGCGAGGTGAAGAAGTGTGTAAGTTTTCCACAGTGAGTGCGTGCTTATCGAGCCTCCCTAAACAGGCTAACACACACACACACTTAGTCTTATATTAAAGCTGAAATTTTCTGCCGGGTGGTGGTGCGCACGCCTTTAATCCCAGCACTTGGGAGGCAGAGGCAGGAGGATTTCTGAGTTCGAGGCCAGCCTGGTCTACAGAGTGAGTTCCAGACAGCCGGGCTACACAGAGAAACCCTGTCTCGAAAAACAAAACAAACAAAAAAAGCTGAAATTTTCAAACTGACTTCCAAGAGTCTAACAAAATCTGATGTTAAGCTGAGTTAATATCAAAGAAATATTCCCCTTTATTTAAATTGCCAACTGTGTTAAGGCAACTCAGACCCTTGGGGGTCTTCAGAATTCTCTTGTCGAAATGCCTCCTTCACTCCAAGTATTTTATAAGAATTAAGAATATAAACATTTTTTAAAAAATGAAAATCCGAATCAATCCTAACAAAGGAAAGTACACTCTAGATAGTCTAGAAAGTTCTGTGTTTATGAACTATCTGTGAGCAATGCAAAAAGAACATTGTTTTCATGAACGGAAGAGTAACAAAGATTTACAATATAACTTTATTATTTCAAAGTAAACCTATGTACCCTTCTAGCCAACAGCCCTGTTTTTTTTTTTAAGGTAATTTGGGGTGATATTAGAAGTTTTTGCCTAAGCAGACTAAACCAGCTGTCCTAGGTTGGTTTCTATTGCTATCAAGATACCATGACCACTACAACTCTTATGACGGAAGACTGGCTTGCCATTCAGAGTTTAGACCGTTATCATCATGGCGGGAAGCATGGAATCATACAGGCAGACCTGGTGCTGGAGAGAGAGTTGAGAGTTCTACATCTACATACAACAGGAAGTGAATGTCACACTGGGTGTGGTTTGAGCATCTGGGACCTCAAAGCCCGCCCACAGTAACACACTTGCTCCATCAAGGCCACACCTACTCCATCAAGGCCACGCCTCCTACTAGAGCTACTCTCTATGGGCCTATGGGGGCCCATGTTCATTCCACCTGTCTGCTACACAAAGAAAAATCCCTGTATCTGCTCTTTTACTGAATTTGCCTCATCCTTGATGTCTTAGGTTTGCTCACGGTTTTACTAGGAAAACCGTGAAGGAGAAACAGAGGGGGTTCGAGGCTCAGGATGAACACGTAAACTAAACGAAGTACAGTCCCTAAGAGCGAGCCTTGGTCCCCTGGGATTAGCTTTCTCAAGTCAAGCCACCCTGGAATGCTTCTCAGAGGATGACAGATTACTCTTGGAGGCCTGTGCTCTGCATGTGACATAAAGGTGCCCAAACCTTGGCCAGGACATTAATTTGTTTTGTTGTTGTTGTTTACACGTGCCTACCCAGTTAAAATACAATTTGCAGAGCTGCGATCCCATCACCTCAGCGACCCATGGCCATGACCACTCCTCTTGCCATTTGGCTGCCTGTACTGAGCAGGCTCCAGACCAGACTGTGGATCTGCTGTGAGAACCCCGTGGCTAGAATCTCCCTACTGCAAAATGAATACCCTCTGGCCATGTACATTGCCAGCTACAACAGCAGAGGCATCACGATCGATCAATCGTGTAGACCGTGCGCACTGCTCCCACGGACGGTGGTCCAGTGGAACGTGGGATCTCACCAGGATGTCACTGATGAGAGCATCTTCCTTTTCTGGATGCGGGAGCCTAGGGATAGGTGCTGTTGTCAGCAGCACTGGAAACAAGACGGAGCCACTGCACTCCCAAGGACTACATGCCCGTGGGGCAGCCAGCCTCTCTGTGGGAGTGCAGCACACGCCCAATGTTTGTGCCACTTTTAATTTCTTGTGTCATGAAGGTTGAGTGACAAGAGTTGCCCTTCTTCTCCCTCCTGAGGAGATTATACTCACCTCCTTAGGTCAAGCTGCAGAAGGAAATGCTAGGAACTGTCAAAGAGGGCACTGGCGCTTTGCAGAGAGCAGGGACTCCCCAGTGATTTTATTATACTCTACCTTTTAGCATGTCCAACGCTTGCCATGCTCACCCAGAATAATGAGTTATACTTCTTAAAAATAATAATAAAATAATAATAATAATAATTGCACGAGGACGAGGACTTCTAGTTCATGCCATAAAAGAAACCTATGTGCTTGGTACATCTGCGATACATTCTAGACCAGTGGTTCTCAACCTGTGAGTCGCGACCCCATAACCTAAGATCATCAGAAAATATAGATATTTGCATGACAATCCGTAATAGTAGCAAAACCGCACTTACTAAGTACCGATGGAAACGATTTTAAGGTTGGGAGTCACCATAGCATGAGGAACGGCAGTAAAGGGTCGCAGCATCAGGAAGGTTGAGAACCACTATGCTAGAAAAGAATGAATGGATAAAGAACAGATATGTTTGATCTCTCCCGTTTTCATTTTTTCATCTGTAAAATGAAAATGCTAGATGCACTCAATACAACATCCTGTCCGAGAACAGCTGGCATCTGCATACAGTACCAGGGCTGACCTAGCCAGCCCTTCATGTTCTACGGGGTTGACCTAGCCAGCCCTTGTGTTCTACGGGGCTTTATGTTCTTCATGTTCCTGGAAAGCACAGTTTAAGGATGTGCAGCTGTTGACAAGGGAAAGGGGTGAGTCCACCACAGGTAGATCCTGCTGTGTGCGGCTCAGTCCTGTTACTCAGAAGCTCACCGGGCTCTTCATGAAGGTGATGGGTCATAAAGATGTCTATAAGCCACACAGGTATCCTGCTTTCATGAAATGGCCGCTCATACTTCATGAAATGAAAATGATTGTAATAGTACAAGACTAAGGAAGCAGAGGAATGGAAGTCAAAAGACTAGCTAGACTCCATAGCTCTCCTTCACATGTGACCAACTCAGCTTGGGTAGGAAACTGCCTTTAGAAGCCAGTATACTTAATTATAAAACAAGCATAGAAACGTTGTTCCTACATAGGACTGTGTTCCATTGGGGGAAAAAAAAACAATGATAGTATTTATATAATAATGTAACTAAATATTTAATGGCAGTGGACAAATTCAAGAGGGACTATGTAGGCTTGGATGAAGAGTCCTCTGCAACGTGGATCAAAGACACAAAAGAAAAATAAACTGAAAAGATGCTCTTTATATCCAAAGGAAAAAGGGTATTAATACAAGAGTACCAATTTAATTTTTAAAAATCCCCACACCATTTTTGGACCTGTTCGGAATAATTATGAGCATCATCCAAAAGCCTGAACTTACAGAAAACAAATGATACCATATTTTAAGTCAGATGGACAAAGTTAAGGGAAAATTTGTCACCAGCTATTTTAACAAGGCAAACTATAAAGCTGTTAATTTATACTTAAAGTATAATAAACAAGATTACTAGCCATACACATTCAGCTTACTTTTTACTCTGCCAGAGGTCATGAACTAAAGTTTGCAGCGCATTGGTTTATAAATATCCCAAATGGACGGTATTGAAGGTAAATGTATGTGGCTATTATCGATACAGTGTTGTAGAACTATGTAGTTATTGCCACGGGATGATGTTAACAATATGCTAGTGTGGTGGTTTAAACGACAGTGGTCCCCAAAGCTCATATATTTGAATGCTTGGTCCCTAGTTGATGGAAATGTTTGGGAAGGATAAGGAGGCGTGGCCTCGCTGGAGGAGGTGTGTTACTAGATGTTCTTTGAGGTTTCAAACATTCATATCATTCCCAATTAGCTCCTGGGTCAAATGTAACTCTGAACTCTGCTTCAGGGCCATGCCTGCCAGCCTGTTGCCTTGCTCCCCATCATATGATAGTCATGAACTCTAACTCTCTGAAACTGTAAGCTTCAAATAAACTCTTTTTCTATAAGTTGCTGTCTTAGTTAGGGTTTTACTGCTGTGAACAGACACCATGACCAAAGCAACTCTTCTTATAAGGGACAGCATTTAATTAAGGCTGGCTTACAAGTTCTGAGGTTCAGTCAAGTATCATCAAAGTGGGAGCATGGCAGCATCCAGTGAGAGTTCTACATCTTCATCCAAAGGAAGCCAGGAGTAGACTGTGTTCCAGGAACCTGGAAGGAAGGTCTAAAAGCCCACTCCTACAGTGACACACTTCCTCCAACAAGGCCACACCTCTTATTAGTTCCACTCTCTGGGCTAAGTATATTCAAACCACCACAGTTGCCTTGGTCTTGGTGTCTTTTTTTTTTAAAGAATTATTTATGTATATTTTTTTTATATATGTGAGTATACTGTCGCTGTCTTCAGACACACCAGAAGAGAGCATAGGATCCCATTACAGATGGTTGTGAGCCACCATGTGGTTACTGGGAATTGAACTCAGGACCTCTGGAAGAGCTGTCAGTGCTCTTAACTGCTGAGCCATCTCTCCAGCCCGGTCTTGGTGTCTTTTCACAGCAATAGAAAAGTATTTGTAGATACAATGTTATTGTATCCTATGTAAAGCTTATCCTTGTATTATTCAAATGCTAATTTCTGTGCCTCCATATGTGGTTGCAATCACTAATCCGAGAATCTCATGTCTCAACGTTGTATAAACATTGTTATCCCAATTATTCCCTGGTTGGTCAATAAAGCTTGCTGATCAGCCAGTGACTGAGCAGGGAGAGAATAGGGCTGGACTTCCAGTCAGGAGAGGGAACAGGAGACAGAACTAGGGAGTCAGCCAAGGAGAGAGAGTCCAAGGGGATTCTGTGAAAAAACACCGGAAGCAGAAAGAGGTAGATCAATACTAAAAATGCAAGTACCATGAGGATTTTGACCAGGAGGTAGACAGATTAACCTAGAGGATTAAAATAAAGCAATACTGCTCAGTGGTTGTGCAGTTAAAGCTTGATAAATAAATATAATAGTCCAGTCTCAATTATTTGGGAGTTCTCTGGGTTAAGAGAAAAACTGTAACATACATATCATAAAACCACTAACAAGTATTGACGATAGTAACTCTAATATTTGCTAGAATCACCCCATTTGGGAAGAATAAAATGTCATATATGTGTACATATGTAGAGGAAAAAGGAAGAGTTTCTGCCAATATATTAATAATAGCTACAGTCTACTTAGCTGCAGGTGCTGAGTTTATGGGTGAGTGAAATCTTTTTATTCATATATAATGAATATGTATTAGTAATTAAAAATACAAATTTCAAATATCTTAGAGTGTTCATAACATGTAGATTCTATTTATTCTTATTTTCAGCCAAATTTTCAGGGGGAAAAAATGCAGATATGGCCTTTAACACATAGTTAATATTTATCATGATCCTCTATCAAAGATATGCATTCATCAAAGAGTGATTAAATCAAACATTCCCGATTCTCTTTAACATTAAGTCTGCAGCATTAGACAATCCACAAACCAAAATAACCTTTTTTTTTTTTCTATAAAATTGGAAATGCTTTTTCCAATTCCTGCCTCACAGCTTCTCTAAGAATAATACAGCTGTTTAGCTATTTAATGGGGGAAGTACAGTCTTTAAACCGATGCTTTGTGCGGACATCGGAGTCCGTTACTCCGGTTGCTAGGACACAACACTGCGCTTCTTGTAGTACAACCTCCTGGGCCCAACTGGTCCAGGCTTAGGTCTGGCCCTGACCCAGCTGGGAGAATTCAAGATTTATTAATGCCGTGGCAGCAGAATAAGGCAGTTACTCATGACGACTTTTTTTTACACAGGACAAGTACACCCAGGCAATCCCAAAGCACAAAAGCCACAAGCAAACAGCTGAAAGTGTTGTGTTCATACCGGGAGCGGGAGGCTGGGGTGAGGGGCGAGCCTGCAGACTTCAACTCCGCACCTTTAGTTGCTGCCCTGAATTTCACCTATTTGTGTCCCAGACAGCAGCCTGTCCCCACCGTCAGTGAGTCGAACTTAACACAGTGGGAGAAAGGGTGAAAAACTGATTCTTGAGTAAGTTTCATGGATTGTATCTCTTGTTCTTATGACGAGAAATGTTATAATTTAAGTATATCCAGAATTCGGCGGGAAAGCAAATGCTATACTCTATGAGTTGAAAGACAGATTATTTCAAACGGAATCTGAGCATTTGTGACCGTAGCGTCAGCATGGGGGAGGGGGCAGAATGCAACGGAGGTGTGCCGCATTGCCTCAGTTACCACGTAACATTAGACATGCTAAGCCTCAACGGCAGCGTAATATTTCACGCTGTAATTTCTATAATTATTATATAAACTTTATTTCCAAGTGTTTGCCTCTTTTAATAATATGATCACTATATATGAAAAAATTTTCATTTCAAAGGGTGTCTTAAGACAACTTCCAGAATGAAATTACCCTTATAAACATTTTAAGGCCACACTGAAAAATTTATTTTCTAAAGGGTTGTAGTAATTTTTGTTTCTACTAACATAATTAAATGCCTACTTCTTCTGAATTTATTCATTTTAGGATTCATTTAAGTACTCTCTCTCTCTCTTCTCCTCTCTCTATCTCTTTTCTTCTTTTCTAACTCTTTCTCCAGACTTAATTCACTTTGTATTTTTACATAAAAACCCTATGGGTTGCCATACTTGGAGCCCTGGGTCTTCTGAACAGAGACGCTAGTGCGGGTTTTCACAAGATGGCCGAGACTCCGATAAAGGAGACTTGCTGAACACAGTCTCCTTCAGAGTACAGCGCAGTGAAGTAGCTGTACATCTTGGAGGTAGCATCAAAGGGTGCCAGCAAAACTGCCCGGGTGACAGCGCAGCCCCTGGCTCCTGGTAGGGTCTCGAATACCGCTATCAGCAGCAGCTTCTTGGCACAGTGTCCAGAGATAATGTGAGCGTCTCTGGCCAGGGAAGAGACACACCAACAGAGTTCGCCTTGCACAGAACAAACGTGGGCTTGGCCATCTTGTTCTCCTGGTCAGCTTTACCTGCAAGGTGAAGTGGGAAAGCTTGGCGATCATGATGCCCCCTGATGCAGTGGCTACCTCCCTGGAGCGCTTAACACCAAGACCAACGTGACTTTGCACTCCCAATAGAAACAAGCCTTGAACCTGGTCTGCTGTCCAGTCCGGATCTGCTTCTGCACCGGCACGATATTACAACCCATCCTTCAGGGACTGCACAGGACGTCAGTAATTTCAGATTCCTTAACAGGCAGGGAGAACAGGTTAACTGCTACATGACCTTGATCCTTCATGTCCTTGTACAGGTGCCCCAGGATCCACTCCTTGTCTTTGGCTATACCTCCATTGCCACAGCCTCTACCATGACTGTGGCCTCAAGACCCACTGGACTGGCATCATCACCATTTGATATTTTCTAGAAGGAGGAGGGAGGAGGAGGAAGGAAGGAAGAGGAGAGAAGGAGGGAGGAGAAAGGAGGAAAAAGGGAGGGCGGAATTGGAGAAAGAAGAAAGGAAGAGGAGGAAGGAGAGGGGAGGGAGTTGGAAGAGAGAAGGAAGGAGAGGAGGAAAAAGAGGGGAGGAGGAAGGAGAGAGGAGGAGAGGAGGAAAGGAGGAAAAAGAGGATTCATTTGTTCTTTAAAACTGAATAGCCACAAAGCTTTAACTAATATTTGTGATTTTGTAGCCACAAAGATGTCTCAGTGGTTACAGATGACTGCAGCTAAGATTGATGACCTGAATTCAAACTCCCAGAACCCACATGTAGGAGAAAACCCACTCCCTCTGATTCTCTGTGTAGCCCTGACTGTCCTGGAACTCGCTCTGCAGTCCAGGCTGGCCTTGAACTCAGAATCTGCCTACTGCTGGGATTAAAGGCTACCATTTTCTCTTTTAAGACCAAGTCTCACTATGCAGCAACCCTGGCTGGCCTCGAACTCACAGAGATCCACTTGCTTCTCTATCTCCAGTGCTGGGATTAAAGGTATATACTACCATGTCAGTCCCATTTTTTTTTTTCACATCCTGATTTTAAACTACAGTTGAGACCAAAGGCATTTCAGTAACTTTGAACAAGAAGAAACTTTAGGTTGAGACAGAAGTGCTGTTAACCTTATTGCATTAGTCATTCTCTGATCTAAACACAGGTAGTTAGATAATACTTATTCACCTTCATTAAGTCTACCTTACTTCTGACATCATCCCTGTCATCTCGAAATCAGATTTCCCTCTGCTCAGCAAGAAGGGCAGGGCTGTTTCTATAACATCGAGAACCTGTTTCTGTGGTTGGAAGAGTTCTGCTACCTGAAGACTTGGCACAGAGTGGGGCAAGCCGGCATCTGTGCGGTAAAACATTGTAGAGAATCAAGTTTGTTCCCTTGAGGTTGCAAGCTGGATTTGTCATGCAAGCTTAAAGCTTGCTTGCCAACCTTGCAATCATTAACCAGTGAGAGCTCTCTGAGGCTGTGTTTACGAGGCCAACAGTACAAAGGACGGGGTTCTCTCGACATGAGGAAAGTATCTGAAGTGTCTCCTCCCTGCAGGCATATGTAAATAACAAATAAGAAAGGCTAAAGTTGAGTCTCTACAGAAGCTGCCTGGACAGGTGCAGCGCAGACTAGCATTGCAGGCAGGATGTATAAGCAAGGGGACAGAATTGACAGGTTAGTTTCAGGAACAGAGACAGCTCAGATGAGAGGCTTCCGGGTGCAGAGGTTGTGTGGAAGTATGTGGTGTTATCATCCACCCCATCTGACCCTAATCCACCAATGCAATACTCGCCTAAAATGGCATTTCATAACCACCGCCCAGGTTTTTTTTTTTTTTTTAACTGAAAGCATTTGTAATTCCTCAGCACACTGTATACTTTTTTATTTTGTGACTTCTGTTGAACTGTAAGCTCACAGAGGAAAATAATTCTATTTTCCTTATGAGTGCTTCCTAAAGGCAAAGATAGACATTGTCGTTGTTAGGGTTGATATTTCCATGATGGGACCTGACCAAGACAACTCAGGGAGGGAAGAGATTATTTGGCTTTTGTGTCTTTTTGTATCTACATCACTGTTCATCATTGTCTTAGTCCAGAGATCCCAACCTGTAAGTCTCGACCCTTTGGGGTTTGGGGGGGTCATATGACCCTTTCACAGGGTCACATATTAGATCCTGCATATCAGACATTTACATTATGGTCCGTAACTAGTGAAATCACAGTCACGAACTAGCAACAAGAATAATTTTATGGTTGGGGTCACCACAACATGAGGAACTGTGTTAAGGGATCACAGCATTGGGAAGGTTGCGACCCAGTGGTCTTGGTCACTGTTCTCTTGCTGTGAAGAAACATCGTGACTAAGGAAATTCTTATGAAAGGAAGCATTTAATCGGATGTAGTTCACTGTCATGGCAGGAAGCATGGCAGGCAGAGCTACATCCTGATCTGCAGGCAGACAGAAAGACCAAGCCTGGCATGGGCCTTTGAAACCTTAGAGTCCACCACACTTCCTCCAGCAACGCTGTGTCTCCCGATCCTTCTGTTCCCGTCAGAGGAGTTCTATTCCTGGTGACTGTATGACCCCGTGGGGCCGTCCGCATTCAAACCTCCACAGACATAGGAACTTTTTGTTTTGCTTTGTTTGGTTTTGTTCAAGATCTCTCTGTGTAGCCCTGGCTGTCCTGGAACTCGCTGACCCCAAACTCAGAAATCCACCTGCCTCTGCTCCTCTGGTTTCTGGAATTTAAAGGGTGCACCACCAGGTCCAACTTGGCACCTAAATTTTAATCTTCACTCTCAAAGCAGAGCGGGCTCTCCTGACTCCCCTCCTCTCAATCTAGAACTCCATCTTAGAATCTTAGAATCTTTCCCCTTTGTCTGATCAAAGGGAAGATTCTTCTAACCTCTTCCCTGGAGGGTGGGGCTCCACTTGGAACTGCAGTTTCTGCATGCTCCAGGGACAGCGGGACAGCACCTCCTGTACCTCAGGGTGCCATCCCTTCAGTTGCCCGGCTCCTTGACCCTGCTTTATCTTCTGGGCAAAGAAACTTCTAGCCTTCAGGGGTCTATAGCCTCAGAGCCTCCGGGGGCCAGGAGGGGAACAAAAGATAGAGTTCAGAGTTCGAAAAACTCAAAAGCCTCACCCCAATCCCCAGGAGGGTAAAGGGAAAAAAATCACCTTTCCCCCACACCACCCCATTAATGTATCTGACCCAACAGGAAATGAGGTCCATGTGTGTTTCTTTCTTAAATTATTAATATACGCCCTGCCACATTAGCTTAGCCTATGAAACCAGGGCAGCCCATTGCAAGGCTTTACCGTCCATTAAGGAATGCCTTCGTAAATATTTGTCTTCTTTTTGATGTAGTTTGTAGGGCATGCCAAATAAGGAACCTGCAGCGAGACAGTAAATGCTCTGCCCAGCACTTCACAGAAAGCTGAGTCCTTGTCCGCAGTGGGGGAGGGAGGGGGACTTTAGCTTAAGTGCCTGACAGCTCACATTTGCAAGGCATTCCGCGGCACTTTGATAATGACAGTAATTACGTCTGATGGCACTTGGAAAATTTTTTATTATCTGCGTTTGGGAAAATATTTGTGAATTTCTTAGGGGCACGCCATCACTACTGTCAACTTAAGTTTCCAGTTCTCTTGGGAACAGGAAAGGACTGAAAGGTTGCCCGTCCACTTAACTTTCGAAGAGATGGTTCTGTACAGCCTCAGTCTTTTCTGAGTCCTGGTCTAAATGTCTCCTTTTGGTTTTTTGGGTTTGTTTTTTTTTTAAGATTTTTATTATTGGGTTTTGTAATGTGTGTATGTCTGTGGGTCTGTGTGTGGGTAGGTACATATGTGTGGGTGTACCCAAGAACACAAGAGGTTTCCAATCCCCTTGCAGCTGGAGTTACAGGTAACTCGGGTTCTGGGAATTGAAGATGGGTCCTCTGGAAGAGCACTCTTAACTGCTGAGCCATCTTCCAGCCCCACAGACACCTCATTTATGAGACTGTCTTACGTGCTAAGGAGGCAAGTCCAAACACTTCTTTAAAAGAGGTCCAAATTGAACTAAAAGTCTACTAGGTTTTTCAGCCAAAGTGTCTCCCTACTTAAAGTCCCAGATGTCACCTAGGCAAGCATACTTGCCTTGAAAGAATTTGTAGCTTCTGCTATGGGAAGATACCCAATATCTTTTGGAACTGTTCCAAGACACCATAGATCTTAGTGCTGCTGAGTTTCCCGTCACAGTGACAATACAGAAAGTCTCACCTCACTGTCCCTTCCTAACACATGAACACAGTAGCCCAGCTTGGACATTCCTCATTAATAGCCCATATATCTGTTAGGGCTTTTCTGCATTGCTTTGTGGTCATGAGCACAAACTTACATCCAAATTAACTCCATTCAACTTCCCTTTCAGCTTCTGCTACTTCCTTTCAACAGTCTACTGCTCTCTGCTAGGCCCTCATCCATAAGTCATCAATACATGGTATGTCTGCTAAGTTCTCATACCTCATATGTGTCATCAATATGTGGTATGTCTGTTCACTCACTTTATATCTATAAAGTGTCCCACTTCAATCTCTAGTGAGTCTCTCCCATTGCCATTTTATCCCAAATGAGCCATACCTTCTCTTCTTAATCGGGACAGGAAACGTTCTATATAGGATAAGTTTTATCTATTTCCCTTCCGCAGAGCCTTCACGTAATGACAAAGTCTCACACATTTCTAACCAAAATGGATGAGGTGAAGTTAAAAAGGAAGCAAAGGACCAAGAGGCCAGGAGTTGCATAGCACAAGATGTTCCTGAATCTGGTTGCCTCTGTCACCTAGACATAAGGATGACATCTGAACTTCATCAAACTCCATGCATTCCAAGAAGAATTAACATGAATTAACAAGAAGTCTGGGGATGGGGAGGTAGAGATGGCTTAGCAGTTAAGGACATGTACCTCTCTTGCAGAGGACCCAAACTCATTTCCCAACACCCATGTCCAGTAAGTCACAAAGGCCTGTAAGTCTAGATCCAGAGAGTCTCATGCCCTCTTCTGGACTCTGCAGGTACCTGTGCATGCATGGCATGCACTCACCTACACACATACACACACACACACAAACACACACACTCATCGTAGCACATAAAAAACAAAAATAAATCTTTAATTAAAAACAAAAACAAAAGAACAGGACAGCCAGGGCTATACAGAGAAACCCTGTCTCGAAAAAACCAAAAAGAAAAAAAAAAGAAAGAAAAATATTTGTTTTCAAAATCAAATGTCTGTACTGCGTTTGTGGTATAGTGGTGAGCATAGCTGCCTTCCAAAATCAAATATCTGCTTGCCAAGCTCCTACTACTGCTGCTGGTTCCAAGCTAGCATGCTGAAAATGAGCTACAAACTAATCAAGATCACTTCAGCTGCTTTTAGAGGCAGAGCCCCTAGAACTCTTAAGTATCACAATACCTTCCTCATTGAATTATCGATTCCCTGTTGATGCTTTATTTTGCTTTCAAAGCATAAGGAGGAGGAAGAGGAAGAAGAGGAGGAAGAGAAGGAAGAGGAAGACGATGGCAACTAGGAACTGTAGTGTCCATCGGTGGTTAAGCATATTAACAGAATCTGGTAAAAATAAAAAGAACATAACACCCAAAATTTGCCACTTCGGCTTAACAATTATTTTGTGCTAAAAGCCAAGCAGGACTATATAGTAAGATCTTGTGTCAAAAAGAAAGAGCAAAACAACAACAACAAAAACCCTCTGACTTCTTTCTCCAACATTCCGCCCACCTCTGTGGCTTTGGACTCCATTTACAGGAGAGCTGGACACTTGGTGGTGGCTGCTGATGGGCAGTTGTGTCACATTCCTTCTGTTTCTTTGCCGTATTTTATGCCTCTCGACACAGAGCTGCCTTTCAGTCTTGACATCCCATTCTTCTAGCTCTGCCTGAGCGTTTCCATTTTACTTGTCTATCTGGTGACAGGAGAAAGTGTGGATAAAGTAAACAAACAAACAAACAAATAAATGAGATGGAGGGAGCATTAGGGAGGGGGATGGGTGAGGGATGGGCAAAAACACAGGTGGGACATGAAAGAGGAGAGTCTGGCAGGGAGGTGACAAAGAGGAGATTAGTGGGGAGCAGGGTGGGTAGGGATGAGGGAGAGCCACAAAAACGAACTTCCTCCCAATATGCCCTCATAGTATCTAACACACATGTGCTGATTTGAAGCAATGAAAATGTTTAAAAATGTTTTGTGACTAATTACTAATTAGTGGGTCATTTAGTTACTTTCCCACTGGAGGATCTGAGGAGCTGGGTCTCTAGTGGATCCTGGAACTGTGCTGGTTACCTGGTCCCCAGATGTCTGTGGGGATCTCCAGGCCTCGACTGAACGAGCAGCATTGAAATGTTAACATGGCTTAATATAGATCTATAAATATTTGGGGCTGGTACTTAGAAGTGATTCTGAAGTCCCTGCCCAAAAGGATCTGAGTTTAAGCTAGAAGGCTTTGTCAGGGGAAACCCTCACATGAGGACGCCATCTTTACATGTCCTTATACATCAGGGACAGTAACTATGTAAAAAGCTTGGTTTCCTCCTTCGATTGTTCAGTCGGCCTGAGTAACTAGAAGTGGATCGCTCTTTTTACTTGTTCTTCACACAGGAGCAGGCAGATTCACAATGGCTCACTCCTCTGAAAAAGCCATATTTTCAAAATTTGAAATAAGGACATAGGCCAGGCAAGTATCAGGCCTATAACCAGCACAGTCACATGGGTCCCAGGATTACAGGATACCATGTTTGGTTCAATATTCTGCTGGTGCCACCCTGCAATCATTAATTGTTAAACAAGGAGCCAGTCTTTTGCCACTCCCTGCTGATAACAACATCATTACACAGACTAGCTAACATGAAGAAAGGGGATTCACTTAATGGCAGTTTCAGATGTTGAAGGTTGAGGGACCACAGTTGGCAATGGGCTTCTTACATGTGGTACCTCAAGGTGGTACAGTCCCTGACCAGGCTAAGTCTGCTATGAAAAAAAGTCACATGACTAGATTGGTCCACCCAAGGGAACAGAGCACCAATCTCTTCAACATGGAGAACAAATGTGATGGTTTGTATATGCTCGGCCCACGGAGACGCACTATTAGAAGGTGGAGTGGGTGTGGCCCTGTTGGAGTAAGTGTGACCTTGTTGGAGTAGGTGTGTCACTGTGGGTGTGGGATTTAAGGCCCTCATCCTAACTGCCTGGAAGTCAGTCTTCCACTAGCAGCCTTCAGATGAAGATGTAGAACTCTCAGGTCCTTCTGCAATATGCCTGCCTGGATGCTGCCATGTTCCCGCCTTGATGATAATGGATTGAACCTCTAAACTTGTAAGCCAGCCCCAATGAAATGTCCTTATAAGAATTGCCTTGGTCATGGTATCTGTTTACAGCAGTAAAACCCTAATTAAGACAGCAAATGTCAATGAATTTAGAAGACAAATCATATGCACAGCATGACAGTGTCTCCTGCCTTCATTTCCTGCTTGGCCCTGTAAAGCATCCATCCAGTGTAGTGCCCGGGTCACTGGTTTTACAAAACAAGGCTCTCTGTTCTGCAAGGGGAGGAGTCACACAGATAAAGAAGGACCATTCTCTCTTTATGTTTTGGCATAGCATCACAAAAACCAAACGAACACCATCACCCGCCATTTAAAGAGGAGCAACACACACAATTTCCGAAAGAAATCTCCAAGGATGGTATAATTTTCTCATAAATATTTACAGGGGTTTATAGCTGGACATCATTCACTCCCTTTATCTAGATACTTTTTATGATTTAGGGCCATCCAACATCGACATCTGACTGAGAAAAATCTGTGAAGCTAATTCAGAAAGAACCAAGAATGACAAAAATAAATGTTTCCATCCTGAGCTGAAGAATGAGTTGCTTGTGTACTCATGGGTTATAGGAGATGTGGGTCTTATTTACCCAGTTTTGCAAAGCCAACACCTATTAGAAACACGCATTCTTACTTTTGCTGATGTAGACTGGGTCTCAAAGCAGTACAATGCCCGTTCATGAAAAGGAACAAAGAACACATTTGTGTTTTTATCTGAGAATGCTTGCCAGAATCCATTCCAAATGAGCAGAGTAACATTTGCTTTTACGGTTGTATATTTTACTGAATTCCATAAACCCAGAGCTGAGCAGATTTTTGCATGTAGGGAAATAACCTGATATCAGGAAATAGAGGATACAGCCGAGCTGAAACGTTGGCGCCTATCTTTTTTTTTTTTTTTTTTTTTTTTTTTTTTTGGTTTTTCGAGACAGGGTTTCTCTGTGTAGCCCGGGCTGTCCTGGAAATCACTCTGTAGACCAGGCTGGCCTCGAACTCAGAAATCCGCCTGCCTCTGCCTCCCAAGTGCTGGGATTAAAGGCGTGCGCCACCACCGCCCGGCTATTGCCCATCTTTGATCTCACTGAAGTCACAATAGACTCCATCTTGGGTTCTCAGAGCCCAAGTCTGAGCTTCACTTTCCTACCCAGGCACTTACGAAAGCCCTAGCACAGGGAGCTGTTGCAGGAGGCGTTAGAAACTGCGGCAAGTCCGGCTAGCTCCTGGCCTCCATGTTCCGGCTCTAAGTTCCCGCACTAACGGTGGCCCTGGCTAGCCAGAATCGCCAGCCCGAGACCTACAAAACGTTGGCTTGGCTGTTGCCTCTACGGCTCAGCTCCGTGGCCTCCAGCTCCCAAAACCCAGGGACTATCAGCCACCCTCATGCGGTAGATATAACAATTTCAGAACGCAGTAGAAATAAGACACTCAATGCTTAAAGATTAACCAAATAGATTTATATATTAGCAAATCCTCAATACACAAGATGCCCACACAATTAGAATTGTTAACCCAAATTATCTAACCTTGATATAAATAACTGTTAGAGACACGAGGGTAACATCTCCTGCCATCTTGCCTCTCCTTTCCTTTCTTCCTCCTTCTCTCCGCCTCCCAACTCCTAGCTCCGCCTACCTCTTCTTTATCCAATGACAGAGCTCTTGCCACAGGGAGTGACCCATCAACTCTTTCTTCATCCCAAGGTATTTCATACAATAGCGATATTTCACAGCGGCCAATGGATGAAATGATGCACAAGTTGGGTGTCATTCTTTAGTGCTCTTCTGTCTTTAGATACCTGTTATCTTTAGACATCTATATAGTACTCTGTTATACTGTTTTATTACAGACAAGGTCCCTTAGTGGACCTGGAACTCACTGAGGAGGTAGACTGGCTGGCACAAAACTCCAGGGATCCTCCCATCTCTGGCCCATTCACACTGGGTTTATAGATGTGTGCTGCCCCTCCGGTTTATTTACGTGCATTGTGGGGACCCAAACTGAGGTCCCCATGCATGTGTGGCAACCACTTTTCTAAGTGTTGCAGGGTAGTTTCCTACTCCCCCATCAGTATGGAAGGAACAGCTCAAGGACTCCAGGAAACAAACAAAAGGCCATATGTCTGGGAGAAGAAAGAACGGGAAGATTCTTGAGGACCCTTCCCTGGCAGTATAAAAGGGATTAACCTGAGGCAATACAACATAGAAGATGACCCTTTCTCCTGGGGTCATTTAAACCAAGAGCCAGCCTGTTCTATAGAGATCAGGGCACAGAGTTCTTCAGAATCATGGCGCACCCCACCCAATTCATCGGTGAATTCTAGAACCAGGGCACCAGGTTTTTACTGTATACCAGGAAATGTCCACCCAATGAGTGAGGTAACCTGTGGGTGATTAGAAACCAGAAGACTCAAGTAATGAATGAATTGATGTTTGAAAAGCTATACATTAAATTCCTGCCAGACCCCAAAACCGTAGATAGGCTTTACGGATCCTTCAGATAAGAAGACATCGGTACCAACCCACTATGCTGGATAGCTTTGTGTCATCTTGACACAAGCTAAAGCCATCTGAGAGGAGGAAACAGAAACTGAGAAAAGTCCTCCATGAAGAGCTGACTGTAGGCAAGACTGTAGGGTGTTTGCTTAGTGATTGATGGCGAAGGGCCCCGCCCATTGTGGGTGGGGCCACCCCTGAACTGGTGGTTTCTATAGGAATCCATAGGGATCAAGCCAGTAAGCAGCACCCCTCCATGGCCTCTGTGTCAGCAGCCACGTCCAGGTTCCTGCCCCTGTGAGTTCCTTTTCTGACTACCTTCAGTAATGACCTACGATGTGGAAGTATGTCCCCTCAACTTGCTTTTGGACGTGGTGTTTCGTCACAGTCATAGAAACCCTAACTAAGACAGCCGCCAACGTCAGACAAACATGGAATGATGGGTGATATCCCAGTAGAGTTAAAGAGAGTCGCGCAGGCCACCACATGAGAAGCGTCCAGAAGATCATCTGATACTTGTATTTATTATGTAATATTTTAATAGCCAGATTGTTTGTTTGGTTGGTTGGTTGGTTTGGTTGTTTGTTTCGAGACAGGGTTTCTGTAATTGCTAACCTTAGACCTTAGAAACTTGAATATCATACACATTATCTTTAATTCTTATTCTCTATATTACCTTATAAAATCTATTACCTTAAGTAACTTGTTTGGCTCTTTATCACTTTAAAAAAGCCTTTAGTTTTTAATTGTGTAAACATATATTTAATCTTTATACATTAGTCCTTATTTATTAAAATTATTTTTATCTTTATAATTTTTTCATTTTTTAATATCATGAGACATAATAGTCATGTAGATGGGTCTTCTACTTTTTTGTTTTTTTAAATAAAATTGACTGAGATAGCCTACATAGCTTTTTTATTGTAAAAAAAAAACATTAATATCTAACCATTATTTTGTGATTTTAGGCCAGCACAGATGGAAGGAGGAAGATAGCAATTATTTTAGAAGATAGGGCAGAAGCCCTGTATTTGGGTCTTTAAAAATCCATTTTAGTATTAGTTTGTGTTAAAGAGGTCAAACATATCTTTAAATCCTTTAAGAGTGTGTGTGCGGAAAGCAACAATACCAACCAACCAGAGCCCCCAGGGTCTAAACCACCAGCCTGGGAGCGCTTAGGGAGGGACCCATGGCTCCAGCTATATATGCAAGGGAGCTATATATAAGTGGGAGAAGAGATCCTTGGTCCCATGAAGGCTGGACGTCGTGGGGGGGGGATATTTGAAGGTGGGGAGGTGAGGTATGGGGGAGGGTGGGTAGGGGTACACCAACGTGGAGGCAGGAGGAGAGGGGATGGGATAGTGAGTTCCTGGGAGGGAGGAGGGAAATGGGGTAAGGAGAGAACATCTGAAATGCAAATAAAATTTCCAATAAAAAAAAGAGTGTGTGTGCACATTCGTGCACGAATCAGCTTGTGTATGTGTGTGTGTTCGCATGCGCACACACAAGTGTATAGAAAGGCATATACATAAGTAACTTTTATCTAAAGGGAAGGGCAGGCTCTCCCTAGGCAGTAAAACTCAACAGAACCCACCTGAACAGCTCTCTTGAGGTAGCAGCTGTCATTGTCCTTTAGCTCTTGATGTTGTTATTGTGGAAATCTGTCAACCTTAAAGTGTTAGCCTTTTCTGTTAGTATGTTAGTGTTGTGTATCAGATAAACTGTATTAAAGTTAAAACAAAACGTTAAAATCATAACATAAACATCTTTGTAGCTCCAGGAAGTTGAAGGAAGAGATAAATTAGAGGAACACTTTAAGTGTCACTAAGGAATGTCACCAGTTGATTTTAGTTTGTACCTTTTGTATTTATGTCTCAGGCTGTTTAGTCCTCCTTCCTGTTTCACAGAGGGTCCATCCGACCCAGGATAGGGTTAAGGACATACCGGGTCTCCTATGGGAGGGCCAGATCCTGTATTCCAGAGTGGGTGTTTTGGGATAAAACACCATAGGACAATTTGGCAGCAGCGGATGCTCTGTCTTAACTGAGACGGGGCTCACTACCCTGTTGGTATACAAGAAATAAGTTAGGAATTGGGTTTGGAAGTTTGAGCTTGTGAAAACCTAATTTGTAAAAAGGAGAACCAGAGGGAAAAGAGAAAAGAGATGTGAAAGTGGGAAACACTTCAGATGCTTTCTCACTGTCTCAGTCGGGGGTTATTGCTGTGTGGAACGTGTATTCTGTGTCAGCTTACACTTCCAGATCGTAGTCCATCTCTGTAAGAAATCAGGACAGGAACTCAAGCAGGGCTAGAAGCTGAAGGCAGGAGCTGATGCGCAGGCCATGGAGAGTGCTCCTTACTGCCTTGCTCTTCCTGTCTTGCTCAGCCTGCTTTCTCATCAAATCTTGAACCACCAGCCCAGAGATGGCACAGCCCATAAGAGCTGGCCCCTCCCCTATTGATCACTAACTGAGAAAATGCCTTACAGCTGGATCTCCTGGAGGCACTTCCTCAGCTGAGGCTCCTTCCTCTCTGATGACTCTAGCTTGTGTCAAGTTGACACACAAAACCAGCCAGCAGAGTCATCAGGAGGTTTTCTGGATCTGGGGCCTCTCCAGCCACACTCCCTGCAGCGGACGTGCACACACATCCACAAAGCTAAATGGGATGAAGCCATTTTTATTGATTTTATAACTGTACTATTAAGAAAAGAGAGAACTTTGCCCTCATCCTCTGAGGCCTCAAGAATTGAAAGTAATGTAAGACCTGACGTCATTTCTGGTCCTCTGAGCCCTTTATCTCTATTTTTTGGTTTTTTATCTTTGTCTTTGATCCTTGTGTTTGTTTTGGAGTAGACTGACCACATTTACAGGGCTGTTTAGTCACAACTAAATCTATGCCGTGGCTCTAAACAACCCCTAACCCAACTTCACAGTGCAAACCCAGCAGCAGGAAACCACTTGGCCCTTGGAGGTGATATTCTGTTTTGAAGTGTTTACCTACACGTTTCCATGTTTTTAAATCTACAGAACCTGTTTTAGAGTCAGATTTTAGGGAAGATTTTCTTAATGAAGGTCAACAATTTTTTTTTTACTTGCATTTTAGCAAAACACTACAAGAACTAGAATTTAGAAGCTAGCTAGCGAAACATCTAAGGAGATAAAAGCACTCTTTTGAATCCAGCTGTCCCATGCTCTGCCTCTTCCTTCAGGTGGTCCTCCCGGCTTGTCCTCTCTTAACCTTCTATTTACAGCCACGCTTACTCTTTCTTCTTTATGCAGATGCCAGTTTGACCCAGACCAGTGACAGGGTCCTGAGGAGGAAGGTTCAAGAGATCAGAGATAAAGAAGATAGAACACATGAGCTCTGGAAATCTTGCACAAGCTGTGTCTAACGCCAAGCAAGCTTATTAAACAGTACAGTGTCTTATATACTATTTCAAGGGGAGAAGTGGATAAGGTCAGAAGAAACTGTCCTGGGATGAAGTCAGTGGGAAGCTAATCAAACAATGTTACACGAGGGGAATACAGGGCATCTCAAGAACTGTACTGACCAAGCACACTGCGGCCTTGGGGCTGATAACCATAGCTCCTTGTGGTGAGAAGGGCTGTCAGTGTCAGAAGCCATAGGTCCCCAGGGCCCAGGCCATCACTGACTCTGCATGTTCCTGGTTTAGAGAAGGAGCTATGTTCCTTCTCCATACATCAGGTCCTCAGAGAAAGCCTTGGATCAACCCAGGCCTCAGCAGGAAGGGGGTCTTAGACCACACATAGGGTTTTGGGTTGAGTAACTGAATGCAAGACACTGTGACTTCTCACGACATGATTGGGAAAACTGAGTAGAACAGTTTTTGAGATGAAAAACTTAAGAATTAAGATTTTTGAAGAAAATCTGAGGTGCCCAGCAGATATCCGAGTCAAGCTGTCCTGGACGCATCCAAGCATGTGAGTCTGGGGCTCAGAGAAGTCAGAAACAGAATGGGCATGTGTGCGTGTGCTGGCATCCAGCCATCATCTAGAGAGACAGAGGAAAAGGAGAAGATTAAAGACACCATCCCCCAGCCAACAAGTCAAGAAGGGAGCCCCAGGGAGATGGCACTACGGAGCAGGGTGAAAACCCAGACTGCATGTGTGACACAGAAGACAAGAGAGGTGCTGGTTAAAGATGGGAGAGAAGAAACCAAGCCCAGAACTAATGAGAGCTACACCAGAGGCAGACAGATGCCACCAACACTGGAACACTTTGACAGTGATGGAGGAGCTAGAGAACATTCTCCTCCGGGTGGGACCACACCCCCGGCACTGTGCTAAACCTGGAGTGTGTAATGTTCTTAGAAATTTGTCTTTCTTTTTTTTTTTTTTCCTTCTTCAAAACAGAATAGCACTTAGAACAGACACAGGACAACAAAAAGATGCTGTAAAACACTTCATTGCCACCCACGCATCTCATAAACCGTGAGGAGCTCCTGAGTGACTAGCATTAATAATTTTTATGGGACAGCTCTCCAAGACATCCTGAAAGAATAACTAATAAACGCAATTGTAAAAAGCTGAACAGAAATAGAAAAACTGGCTGGGAGTATAACTCACGCCTGGTGAATATCTGTGTCGTCATGCTAAGGAAACAACCATAAACACAGGGCGATAACGTCTGTGGTTACCAAATTCCTACTACAACAAACCCGTAACTTGCCAAACACTTGTCCAGAATTGTAACCCAGTTTTATGTCACTTGTCCACAGACTGCTACTGAACTTGTATCTCATTCCATTTCACTGCACAGATATTTTTACTGAGAAGACAGGAGGAGGCGGTACTCGCTGCTGAAGGAGACAGAGATGAGTCACAAGCACTCCGTGTCTTCAGAAGCTAGCAAAAAAAAGTCTCTCTGCCACCAGGCTGACTGCCACAATAATAAGGACAGAGACTCCATCTGTCTGTAATCAATGCACGGAGGTAGAGGCGGTCCGTGTTAGAGAACGTGCGATCAGATTCAAAATGAAGGTAATGGGTATATTGGGCACAGAGCTAAATAGATGAGTATGTTAGTAAAAAGATATTTTAGAATACGTTGGAATAAATAGGGAAAGAGAAGCAAAGGGTCATAGAAAGAATACTGTCAAAAAATAAATAAATAAAGATTATTAAAAAATTGTGGCCTTGACTGCTGAATAGACTTTCAACAGGATAGAAAGAGATGAAAAAATACACTGGGCAGGGAGCCGAGAGGGAAGTGGTTCTATCAGGTGTTTATCCATCAGAAGGGTCCTTGGGCTCTTGACAAAAACCTCTCTGCTCAAGGGCATCCTTGATACTCGTGAGTCGGTACCGTCTCGAGTTCATTCCATACCACGGAGCCAAGCATTCTATAGGAACAATATGTATGCATGCTTAACTTAGCCTGCAGGGGAAAAATGGTGGGAAGGGGTAGGGGGAGAAATGGAGGGGGGTTATGGGGTTGTGGGAGTGGGGGAATAGTGGGGAGATAGTGAGTAATGGGGGGGCTGCCCACTCTGTTTCCTTCTTCCTCTGACTGATATTGTCTTCTCGAGAAAGAATACTTTGAGCTGGGTCACCTGGAAATTTTGAACAAGAATACACAAAAGGAGGCTGCTAGCCAGTCTCTCGGCAAGATTCCTGCTATAGAACAGGTTACGGCACAGGCAGTCACAAGCTCCATGTTCTTCTGACCTGCTAGGAACACAGGAAGTATACATGGTGTACCACAGATAGCTTCCCTCCCTTCCTGCTTTGACCTATTGGTTGGTTGGTTTTTGCCTTGCTAGGGATCTGCCCCAAGGCCTCGTGTGTGATGGGCTAATGTTCTAACTACACCAAGCTAGACCCATGTTCTACCACCAAGCTACACCCCTGGCCTCCCTGTACACTTTCATGGGAAACTCTAGGCAGGCATCAAGGACACCTGAATGCTAATTGACAGGATGGTTGTCCCATGCAATCTTTTCCTGTGAGATACAAACAAGGCAAAGACTGAGGAAGGCAGGAAAAGAGCAGGATCTGGAGGAAGATCCTTCAGCTGGTACTCTACCTCAGAAATGTCCCCATCTGTGTGGGAAAACTGGGGAAGGGTAGGCCACCTTGGTCATATGAAATGCAGGGACTTGGACCCCAGAAGAGCTCACACTTGGTTCAATGTTCCACTGAAGTCATCTCAAAATCCTTAATAATCTCATTTTGCTTCCCACACTCTGGAAACATAAGGGGGTCAGAACAGGCCTCTAGGGCAAGAATCCCAGGTCTCACCAAGGACCTGGTCCACCTTTTCCTCCCAAGTACTCCCAATGTTAGGACAAAGGGACACAGGCACTGTCAGACTTGGGTCTGAGGGAGGAGCAGGAAGCTTTGAAAACAGATTTTTATCCTTTAGAAAAACATCACAAGGCCAAGGGTTTGACTCAATGATAGAATGCTTTGCCTAGCATTCCTAAGGCCTTAGGCTCAAACAAACAAACAAGAACATTAACAAAAACAATAGGCTCCAAGGCCAGATGTGGTGTGGTTTATACCTATAATCTCAGCACGCCTAGGGCAGAAGCAGGAGAAACCAGAGGTTGAGGCCAGAATAGGCCACAGATTAGTTTCCAAGCTGTTTGGAACTTCAGAGTCAAGCTTTGTCTCACGAAGCAAACCAAATGAAACCAAACAAAAAGCATGTGTGTGTACTGTTTCCTGATCTGTCAGGCACATTTTCAAAACGTGATACCTACCCTCCAAGGAACATCGATGCCTCCTGAAGTTACAGTCCGGTTATCACCGGGATAAAGGCCTTTCTGGCCCTCCCAATCCCATCTGGCACCGCAGTGCTGAGGGGCACGAATGCTCAGAAAGGCAGAGAGGAAGCTCTGGTTCCACAGAGGCCCACCATGGGCCTGCAGCCTCCTCTCCCCTGAAGGGGCTCCTCCAGGGCTTCCACTGGCTCACACCTAACAACACAGGTCGGTTCTGTTTCCTGCCTTGCCCCCAACAGCAAAACTCTTCCTTTCCACTCCAGTCCGGAAGTCTTGGGAGCTGGCTTCTGATTCAGCCTCCTTGCCCGTTGGCCTCCTTGCCTGTACTCTAGCCTTCTCCAGGTCTTCATTTATACTTGCTAGTTTGGACACAAGATCCACCAATGTCAGGAACGTGATCAGTGCGTGGCCTCTGTGATCTGACCTGGAACAAAGACAGAACCGTGAGGTTCTGACCTCCAAGCTCTGCACGCACAAGGTCTTTTTTTTGTAGAGATCGGCAAGCATCCTACTTGATCCCATGTCTCAGTGTGGCCGTCATTGCCTCTGGAACTCTGTGTTGTTAGTAGTTACTATTGAGCCACTGTGACCAAAACGTCCAACCAAAATAACCCAGTTTGGGGAAGGTTTATTTATCTTGCCTTGCTGGTTCAGAGGGCGTGCCTGTTCGCATCATAGCGGGAAAAGTCTCAGCAGAGCGGCTTAATCAGAGCGGCTTAATCTGCGGCAGCAGGAGCAGGCAGGAAATTGGAAACAAAGTATCGGAGTCCCGCAGCATCCTTCTCCTTAAAGGTTCCTTGGATTTCTCACATAGCACCGATACCTGAGGCGCAGAAGCTTAAAACAGGCGAGATAAAACATTTCAGATTTAAACTAAGAAAATCCCTCCTTCACACGCTACCCTTCCCCCACACAGCACCAAGATAAAGCCACTCTTTCTACCTTAGTAAGGCCAGAGGCCATTGACCACGCTCTTGTTAACTTGCTTCTATCCCCATCTACAGCCTATGTAGGATCAGAAGGGGCATTTTCTTGCCATGTTCTCCACCGAATTCCCCAAACCTACTAGCCAGGAAAGAGAAGCAATTCTACTCTTAGAGACTGGCCCTTGTTCGGTGATTTTTTTTTTTCCCCTTTGGTTGTATTGCAGTATTCCTAGAAGAAGCACAGTCTAAGCCTCAGATATGTTGCCTCAGGTCATGCGGTGGGAAAGATACAACTGGGTTATTATCAGCTTTAAGTTCTGTATGTTTAAACTTCATCGGGACTTTAATCCGAGAGGCAAAACCACCAGGGATGATTCAAAGTGAGTTCTTTTAAGGACCTTGTGCCATAGTAGGAACTCCTTCTGTGTTCTACGCATGCCTGTTGCTTCTCTGTCTGCTACCAAAGCCTACTGTGAGCCTGGTAGGTACTTGGCAAGGAAAGCCGGGCATGACCTGAGCTCAAAGAAGAACCAGAGCCGCAGGAATAAGCCGGAGCTCTCCATTACGGGCTGGAGACCAGGTTGGCACCTTCTCATCTCCAACGTCCATCTGAAGGTAGCTCTCAGGAGCTACAGACCACACTGTCAGGAGCAAACACACCTTGGCCCAGTGTCCTAGCTGCTGAAAAGAGGTCTGGGAGGATCTGCAGGGACTGTCACCCTATTCCCCATCCCCCACACCGCACACAAGACATGTCAGTGGCTCAGCTGCCACAACCCCAGTACCGTCCCCTGACCCTGCACTCCCATCTCCCACATCATGAGCCGTGACTCTTGTGAAGCAAGCAACACACAACTGTAGAGAAGTCTGCAAACCCTAGTTGCTGTTAGCTAAATAGACAGAGTTGTAAACTTTACTACTTCATCCCCTTACTTTTCTAAGTTGTTTTGGTGTGTGTGTGTGTGTGTGTGTGTGTGTGTCTATTGTTGCTGTTGAGACATGGACTCACTATGTGGCCCTAGGTAGTCAGGAACCTGCTAGCTACCCGCCTCTGCCTCCTGAGTGCTGGCATTAAAGCCTTGCGCTTTCCCTTTCCTAGTTTCTCTACAATTACAAGTTAAGACTAGATTTCTGCCTGGTGGTGGTGCACACCATTAATCCCAGCACTCGGGAGGCAAAGGTAGTTGGATGTCTGTGAGCTCAAAACCAGTCTACTCCACAGAGTAAGGTCCAGGACAACCAGGGATACAGAGAAACCCTGTCTCACAACAACAACAACAACAACAAGGTTTCCTCTCCCTGACACACAATGTTTACACCATTGATAGAATAGTATATGATACATTAATCTCCTCAACAACAAAGTCCATGGCCAGCTGCTTTCCACAATTCTGAATGGAACAGGTTTGGACCTTCGTTGGTTTTTCTTATGTTTAGTTTTTCTGGGACCCCCATCCTTAGGAAATTGTAATTGCAGATTTGCTCAGCCTGAACCAAAGAAGTCCCCGGCATCCTCCAGAACCGAGATTTCATCAAACAGCACTGGGCTGAGGATCTAGAATGTTGACAATACGGGGCAGTCACCTTCTGGAACTCATGCCTCAGATCTCTTTCTGAGGCACCAGCTCCATTTTTGTTCTGTTCGGTTTGAAAGTAGCTATCTCTTTCTGTTCCAGAACTTAACAAGTCCAGAGCCAGTGAGTCCACTGCATCCACAGCCACAGCAATGGGTGGGCATGGGGACAGGACCTTGGCTTCATCCATGTCACCCATCGCCATAGCAACAGGGTGACACAGGTTTGAGGTCCTCAGAAGCCCGATCTGAGCCAGTGACTGTACATCACCCGCAGCCACAGCAGTGGGGTGGGCACAGGTTCAGGGTCTCCCGCAGCCCCATCTGAGCCAGTGAGGTTTATTCTGGATCTTCGATTTAAAGAAAGTGTGTTCTTCTGGGGCTTGAGCCTAGGAAGGTCAGCCTATCTAAGAATGGAGCTGACATGAGCTGAGCTGAGTCTCCCCAGCCCAGGGGCCTCCACCTAAAGCCAGCTTCCCCTTAGAATTCACAGTTGCTGTTCTTACCTATGTCCTCTTACCTGAGAGCCCACAGCACGTGAATAATTCAACAATTCAACACACTTCTCCACACACCTGCTGCACAGCCCACTGATAGCATCTCCTAATGGCTGAACGTATTGTTGAGTGCTTTGCTTGACAAATGCACTTAGCCCCGTAGCATCCATATGATATAGATGCTGTCATTTACCCCTCCCCACCCCCTGAAAGGACGAGCTGACACTGGACTAAAAGAGAGACATTACGAGTTCAGAAGTTCAGATATGTACCAAATGGTGAATACATAATTACAGCTCTTCACACCAGACTCATGGTCCTGTCCTGCTCTTGTGTTTTGAATTCTTATCTATTTAACTCTACAACCTGTTCTCACAACCGGAATGGCTTCCATTATGTAGAAAAGAATGTGTTGACCTAATGATGGAGGATAAGGGGATTAATAGTCTGTCTCCTGCCCTTGGTGACTAGAGTTGCTAGTGTGCCCACAAACAATTACCACCTTAGTCTGTTTTGTCATCACTGAGACCAATACTGGACAGAGACAACTTAAGGAAGAAAGAATTTCTTCTGCTCATAATTTCACCCTACCATGGTTGGGAGTGGATTGGGGAATAACCCATATCCTGGTGGACAGGAGATAGAGCTGAGGAATACAAGAAGGGGCCAAGCTACTGTCAAGTCCCTTAGGGAACTACATCCTCCAACTCAGACCCACCCAGTTTTCATCATCTCTCAACCAAACCATCATATTTGTAATAGTTAGTGTGGTCAACTTGACAGGATCTAGAGTCACCTGAGAGATGGGCTTCTGGGTGTGTCTATGGGGAATGATCTCTATGTTTTATGGGGAACTCAACAGAGGTGACTGCTCAGACACAGTTTGTAGCCAATTGAATCTTTATTCCAGCCAGCTATGACTATACTTAGGTATTTGGGACCCAAGTGTTGCACTGAGCATTTAAAGTAAGAAGTTTTTAAAGACAAAAACCTTATCCTGTTATCTCTCTTGGCAGCTACAGGGGGAGATTTTGTGTAAGCAAGCAGTTTAACAGAAGCTAAGATAAGCAGTTAACTGGAGGGAATTCTGCATAAGCAGGCAGTTTAACCTGTGTTAAATTATCTGGGACAGTTTGACCTCTGGTTCCTAGAATTGAGTTGGGTAATTTTTTACAGGACTTACATTCTAAGAAATCAAATTGTAGTTAGGCCTAATGGCCTTAGCAAGAATACAAGATGGAGGAACGTCTGCACTACCTTGCCCTGTCACAATGTTAATTACTGTGGAAAGACCCATCTTATTTGTGAATGAGACTGTTTCCTGCCTGTGGGACCCTGGACTGTATAAAAGAGTTCAGAAATAGGAAGCATTTAGGGCTTTCTTATTTCTGTTATTTCTGCTTCTTCACTGTGGATACAATGTAGCCATCTTCCTTAAGCTCTTGTTCTGTATCTTCCTTGCCATGATAGACTATAACCTGAAACTGTAGACCAAAATAAACATTTGTCCTGTAACTTACCTTTGTCCAGTATTTTATCACAGAAACAGGAAAAAAACTAAGATACTATTATAAGTCCATCCTATGACTAGATTAAGTCAGAACCCCACACACACAACCTAGTCACTTCCAAACAGTACATCAACTGGCAAGGAAGCCCCCAGTACATGAGTTTCCAGGGGGCATTTTATATTCAAATTATAACATTTGTGAGCACCAGGGAAGATGTCTTTCACCTCCACCTCTTATCTACCTCTGCTGCAAAGCAGTGGCTCCAAGGCAAAAGTACCACACGCATTCAATTGTAAGTGGTCCTCAAACCAACTGGCAAAGGCTACCTTACTTCTGCAGAAACTTTAGACTTCCTGTCTTTGTGAAGAGTCAAATCACAACAACTTTATTCAGATTGGGGACATGTCCTGATTTGCTTCTGTTGCTGTGAGAAACACCATGGCCAAAAGTGACCTGGGGGGAAAGGATTTCATTTGGTTTCCATATCTCAGTCACAGTCCATCCCTGAGTGGAGCCCAGGCAGGAACTCAAACAGGGAAGGCAGGAACTGAAGCAGAGGCCATTCGTGAACTCTGCCTACTGGCTTGCTCTCAACAGCTTGCTCAGCTTGCTTTCCTATACAGCCCACTACCAATTGCCCAAGAGTGGCCTTCACTGGGCTCTCCTGTATCAATCGTTAATTAATATATCCTCACAGGTCAATCTGGTGAGGCATTTCTCAAGTGAGGTTCCTTTTCCCTGATGTCTATCCACTTCATTTATCTATATTTATACATAAAACACGGAGCATAAACTGAGGTAAAACTGCTGGCTCAGGAGTCACTTTATTTTCTCAATACATACTCTATTTATAGCTGATTCTACACAGCTCTTTCAAATCTCTTTCAATCTGGTCTTTCTACTAACTATCTACTTTTCTGAGCTCCAAACTGGAGGTCTCTCTCTGTTTCTAGAATATGTTCTGCCTTTGTCGCAGCGTTCCTTATGTCTGAAGGAACAAGAGAAGTCCTATCTCTTACTAAGCTCCTTCCATAAAAGCTCTCCCAAGCGAGACAGAGAGAGAGAGAGAGAGAGAGAGAGAGAGAGAGAGAGAGAGAGAGAGAGAGAGAGAGAGAATTCTACTAAAGGTCCAATTGCTTAGAAAAGAAGTCTCTAGCTCCTCCCCTACACCACAACAGTCAGGTTGGGGCTCCTAGCCAAGTCAGTAGGGGGCTGAACCATTTCACCTTTATGGTTGGGTATTTCAAGGCCACCCAGCGGACTTCACCTCAGGTCATAGAGCAAAGAACACAAGACTTCTTCTAAGCAACCTGCCTTAAAATAGGCAGGAACTTGTCATTCTTTAGCACTCTTATCTATGGCACACCCAAATTGCATCTCTTCAGGACACACCTAACTGCATTCTCTATTTAAGCTTTTATATTTTGCTAATGGTTAGATTTTTCTATGTACAATAATCAAATGTCCTGTAACGCTGACGACTGTAGTTTGCATCAAGGTGACAACTAACCAGCACAAATGACACCTGTTCATATTTCAGAACTCAAGTCTGGAGTTCCGGACAAAGGGTGAACTAGAGACAGGGACCATGCTGACCCCCCTCTCTACAAAACCAGAAGCTTTTCCAATTCTAAATAATCTGGTAACTTGATTAGTAGCCTATCAGTTTTATGTTGTGAATATTTTAAGATGATATAGGGTGAAAATATGTATTTGTGTCTTTAAAAAAAAAATTTATTCTTTGTTTATCGTAGGAGTTGAGAATTGAGCCCAGATCCTTGCGTGCTTAGCAAGACTCTGCTACTTAGCTAGATCTCCAACGTCATACTGTGACTATTTCCCAGTTCCTTTTTAAAATTATAATTTTAAAGATTTATTTTTTATAATTTATTTGTTTTTATTTACTTTTTATTTTTATTATACTTTTTTATTATTTTTTAATGCGTGTGTGTGTGTGTGCGTGTGTGTGTGTGTGTGTGTGTGACTGTGAGTGCCCCCATACTGAGCTTTTGTGAGCTGTCTGATGTGAGTGCTAAGAACCTAAGCTAGCTCTTCAGACTGGGCAGCAAGTGTTCTTTCCCTCTGAGCATTCCTTCTTTGTGTTAGCCGTTTACTACTAAACTCCTCCTCTCCCAGAGGTCTACTACCCTGTCCATCACTCACTTTTGATCTCCCCACTCCTACGCCCTGGCTTCTCTCTTGCTCATCTACCCAAATGAAGGATTGACTCAAGCCACATGAAGATATTTCACACTTTGAATGCAAACTCCAGAAAGTCGATGATTGGCAGTATTTATGTGACTCCTGCCAGCTAGATAAATAATAAATAATAATAATAAATTATTAGTAGTAGATGGATAACAAAACAAGTAAGTCCGCAGGCTTAGGAGCACAGATCAATGGCTCACTCATAAAACTTAAGTTTCAAATTTTCTTTTGATCCTAGGATGTCCAAGCTGGAATCCTTGGCTGAGTTTGAAGGTCAAACCCAGGAGCAGCTGATAAAGGCTTGCCTACCTTGGGAACCGCAGCACCCAGGGAGCCTTCACCCTGCTTGTCTGTTATATATAATATATATTATAATATATAATATATATATATTATATTAGAGGGCCTCCTTGGGGCCCTCTAAGTTGCTTTGGGACATGAGAGTGGCTAGCGGAAAGGAAATGTTAGGCATAGGTTAAATTCACAATGGTCACATACACATATCAGAATATGAAATGAGCAGGCATCTCAATATCATTTCTAGTGTGAATGAAGAAATGCTATAAAATCTACATGAATCCATAGAACAAAGCATACGGTTCTTCCTCTACTTGGACCCTGTGCTTCTCCATCCTTCAAGTTTCGGCTCAAGCAGAAGCATCTCCAGGAAGCCCTCTGAGATGCACATTAGGCCTCTCACCTGCTGAGCATCTTGGAGGGATGCTCCATTGAGCCCGGAAACTCCCGTTCTGTTAAATCGGTAACTGAATACTTGTTATCTTCGTGGCTCCTCGGGGAAAGTTTGGACCTTCTTAAGGTGAGGGCTGCACTTCTCTTTTCTACCATGGCATCCATAGGGCTTAGCGTCTGTGGTGGTTTGAATGAGGATGGTTCTCATAGGCTCCTATGTTTGACTGCTTGGTCCCCAGTTAGTGGAGATTTCTAGGAAGGATTGAGAGCTGTGTAGAGTAGGTGTAGCACCAATAACAATGAGCTACTTGTGGTGTTTCCATTTTTCTTTTTTCTGTACTCTGTTAAGAGTTTTTGTATTGTTCTATATAAATATTATCATGGAAAAATGTATGGAACTGGAGAGATGTCTGACTGGGTGGGTGTCACTTAGGGTGGGCTTTGAGGTTTCAAAAGCGCATGCCAGGCCCAGTCTCCCCTCTCTCCTTCTCCCTCTCCCTCCCCCTCCCCTTTATCCCTCCCTTCCCCCCTCTCTCTCTCTCTCTCTCTCTCTCTCTCTCTCTCTCTCTCTCTCTCTCTTTCTTGCTCACCTGCAGATCAAGATGAAAAGCCTCTCAGCTCCTTCTCCAGCACCATGCCTGCCTGTGTGCTGCCACGCTCCCCGCCATGATGGTAACAGACTAACCTTCTGAAACTGTAGGCAAGCCCCTGATTAAAAGCTTTCTTTTGTAAGAATGGCCTTGATTTTGGTGTCTACAGAAGTAGACCAATAACTAAGACAGCATAGTATCTGATGTTCAATGAATAATTATCAACAGCTTGAATGGATCCGTTAATCAATCAACAGGAGACCAGGAAATTTGACCAGAGGTTCCCTCTTGCCAATACTTCGTTTTCACCATGTGGCAATCTAGTGACAATGTGAGATCTCTGGGATACTTTACAGTATGTCAAACTGAGCCTTCTAAACTCCTTGCATACATGAAGTCATTTAATACCTGCAATCCTAAATGATTTCTAAGTCTTATAAAATCAATATCACGATTCACCCCATCCTATAGATAAATACATGAAAGAATACAGAAATTAAGTGATTTACATATTGGCAAATTTGCACAGCCCGGCGGTGGTGGGGCACACCTTTAATCTCTGCCCTCCGGAGGCAGAGGCAGAGCAGATGATTCTCTACGAGTTCAGAAAATTATGTCATTAATCATCCAACAAGGGCTTGGTAGGGACATCAGGCACTCTGCTGTGTTCCCTACAGGGAACAATGAAGACAGGAGAGTGTCTACCCCTCGGGGCTCAAATCTCCCCGAAACACTGGGATGTGACCGGGCTACTTCCTAGTCCAGATTTGAGACTTTGCTGAAAGTTAATAAGTTAACCAGCCCCTTCCCACTTCACCAGAGAAACAGAAGGTATAACAGAGAATGTTACTCATTTCCTGCAGGCATCTGAGCTGTTAGCTTTGCCTATAGAGTCTTATATGGGTGGTACAGGCTTACTGGCCTTGACCACTCAGTGTTTGCTTGTTAGTCCTGAAGACACGGTGGACCAGCTGTGGAAGCCAAGGACAACCCTGGCAGTCAAGCATCTCCTTCCGTTACACGGGTTCCAGGGATCCAACTCAAGTCATCAGGTTTGGGAGGCAAGCACGTTTACCTGCTGAGCCACCTAGCCAGCATCCTCATTCGTTTTCTCTGCTTTATAAAAAGCAGAGACTAATATTTTGTGTCTTAGAAGAAGGCATTACTTCATATCCAAGCCGCGGGTGACAAAGACAACAGGGCACAGCTTTCAGGGTTAAATTCTTGGCACACTCAGCCAGGACGTGCAGGAGCACTGAAGGCTTATGGGAGACTGCCTGTAGTGACATTCTTCATCCATGAAGCAAGGAGAATAATCCACATGACTCACGACTGTGAGGATTAACTGGGGTAACACAGACTAAAATCCTGGAAACGAGAACACTTCAAACAAGTTAGCAATACCAGGCATGAAAGTGAGTCAGAACACCAACAGATCGGGCATAGGTGCTTTTTAATGTTGGTGAGTTGCTTGCTACAGGGGAACAGCTTGACCACCCGAGTTTGATCTCTGGGACTCCCACAGTGGAAGAAGATTACCTATCACAAGTTGTCTTCTGTCTGATGAGATTTCATTTTCATCTGTGAACTTGGCAAAGGCCGAGGCACTCTCAGATATCATGACTAAGGACTATACATTGGGATGATTGATGGTTTAAAAAAAAAAAAAGCCAAGCCAGACTTAGAAAACAAAGTATGATTGCTCACTTTGTACTCCCATGCTAAGGCATAACCTAAGAAATTCACAGGGAGCAGCTGAGCCAAGAAAACTCAACTTTGATTTCTTAGTTGTCTTAGTTAGGGTTTCCGTTACAGTGATGAGACACCATGACCAAGACAACTCATATAAAGGTAAACACTTACTTGGGGCTGGCTTATACTTTCAGAGGTTCAGTTCATTATCATCACGGCAGGAAGCATGGCAGCATGCAGGCAGACATGGTGCTGGAGAAGGAGCTGAGAGTTCTACGTCTGAATGGAAGGCAACCAGGAGAGATTGTCTTCCAGGCAGCTAGGAGAAGGGGCTCAAAGCCCACCCCCACAGTGACACACTTCCTCCAACAAGGCCATACCTATTTCACCAGGGACACACTTCCTAATAGCATCGTTCCTTGTGGGCCAAGTATTCAAAAACATGAATCTATGGGGGGCCAAACCCATTTAAACCACTACATTAATCAATACTAATTTGTACATTTTATAAAGTGTAAAAATGTTAATATGTTTGTCAAGTACAGATATAACTAAGATGTACCCCATCAGTGAAGATGGTTTCTGTTCTGTAAAAAAAAGACAGCACCAGGGATTGTGGTTATTTATTCTAAGGACTTGAATCAGTTTAACAATTATTTAATTAAATTGTTTATCAGTTATTAAGAATTATTTTAGTATAATCTTTTTATTATAACTCCCTTTAAAATTAGTAATAATTAATGCCAGGCGTGTGTGTGTGTGTGTGTATGTGTGTGTGTGTGTGTGTGTGTGTGTGTGTGTGTTCAGAGGGAGCACGCAAATACCATGGTACACAAGAGGAAGTCTGAGGACAGACACCTTTCCAGGTGTCATTTCTCCTCTGCCATCTTGTTCGAGGCGAGCTTTCTTTTGTTTCTGCTGCTATGCTGCATACTCCAGGCTAGGCTGGTCACATGAGCTTCCTGGGAGTTCTCTTTGCCTAACCTTTATCTGTCTATAGGAGCTGTGCTTACAGATGTTCACCACTGCATCTGGTTTTTGACTTGAGCTCCAGAGATCAAACGTGAGTCATCTGACTTCTGCAATTAGTGCTTTTACCTGGTGAGCCGTTTCCCTGGCTCCGTTATGCCCTCTTATATCCTTACACCTCATATTCACACCCTCTCATATCCTTAAGTCTTTTATCCACGCCTTGCTATCCTTGAAGCGACTTCAGTAACTAATCAAAATAAAAGTTTGGCCTGTGCTTACTCTGTGCTTGTCCGAGAAGTATTAACGGTTCTATTTTTAAAGATTTCTTTTATTCATGTGTTTGTTTTTGTATGTGTGTGTCTGTGCAGGTGTACACAGAGGCCGGAAGTGGGCATCAGATCCCTCAAAGCTGGAGACACAGTCTTTTGTAAGGCACCCAGTGTGGGTGCTTGGAATCCAAGCTCTGATGGAGTAGTGAGCCCTCTCTCTCCAGCCTCAGCCTTTCACAGTTTGAAAATGATTTGCTTTTTTAAAGGAATAAAATTTGTCTCAAATATTTTACATCTTTAAAATGTATGTGTCCCTTTACCTAGAAATCCCACATTAAGGAAATAAAGATGTGCTCTAAGAACGCCAATTACTGTTCTGTGTGTGACAATGAAATTTTAGCGGAAGTGTCCTTCTTGACCCCTGATTTGTATCTACATGTCCTAGAATGGCTGGTTCAGAGCAAGGCAAAACTTCTTATGCATCCCTATTTGCTTCTAGTTATATTTTCTTGTGACACTTTCAAAAGCTGTAAAGATCACCAGTGCGATGGCACAGCAGGTAAAGGAGTTTGTCACCAAACCCAATGACCCAAGTTCAATCTCCAGAAACCACTTGAATAAAGGCAAGAACTGAAACTGACTCCTTCAATTGCCCTCTGAACTCTGGGTGTGTAAACCTACACACATACACATTTACATACACACACCTACACACCTATACACACACACATAAACACACACATACACATTTGTTTGATTGGTTGGTTTTTTGGGTTTTGGGGTTTTTTTTTTTGTTTTGTTTTGTTTTTTTGTTTGTTTTGGTTTTTTTTTTTTTGTTTTTTTCAATATAGGGTCTCTCTGTGTAGCCCGGGCTGTCCTGGAACTCACTCTGGAGACCAGGCTGGCCTCGAACTCAGAAATCCACCTGCCTCTGCCTCCCAAGTACTGGGATTAAAGGCATGCGCCACCACCGCCCGGCTCACACACATACACTTACGTACACACATACCTACACACACACATACACACACCTACATATATACCACACACACACATACACAAACATACATACACACACATACACACACATATACCTACACAAACACACCTACACACACAGAGACACAAAATAATTAAAAAATAATTAAATGTAAAACAAAGGAAGAAAAGGAGGGAGGGAGAAAAGAACAGAGGGAGGAAAGGAAAGAGGGAAGTAGGGAGAGAGGGAGAAGAGGGGGGAGGGAAGGAGGGAGAAGAAGGGAGGGGAGGACAGTCACAAAGTCTATTCACACTGTTTTTTTTTCTTTCTTGTCAGCATCTGCTGGGCTGTTTAACTCCTGGCTGTGGTTTTTCTCCCTGCTCCAATTCCTGCTGCTATTTCGGGGGGCCTCAGTGTCTTCAGCATGAACTCTCCAACACCTTAGCTTTTCAGTTCCTTACTATCCCACTTTCCCAGTGACCTTTTACTTCCTCTCCAGTCCTATGACTCACACCAGTGACATTTAGATATCATCTTCATTCAGATCTGTTCATCTCTAGAGCGACTGCGCTGTCTTCTCAGCTATGATTCTATGTTTACAAATTTAAAAGAAGTAGTATTTTGTTGAGAGAAAAAAAAAGTTGTTTGGAAAATTACATCATTTAAAAAAAATAAAAAAGGTCTGTGAGGTGGCTGAGTGGATAGAGGGACTTGCTGCTAAGTCCAGTGACGACCTTGGTTCAATCCCTAGGCTCTACATGGTGGAAGGATAGCAAGAACACTTTGTCTTTTGATCTCCACAAGCATCGTGCGCATACATACACACCCGGACACAAATAAATACAAATAAATGGTCTTGTTTTCTTTTAAAGAAAGTAAGTTAAGACACAGCAACCCAAGAACCATAATTCAGCTTGCTTGAAAACTGCTCAGCATTTTGCTAGGACTTGTTTATTATCTATTGTACCTCCAAAGTTCCTACATTCTACTTTGATCATCTGTCTTTTCCCACTGGATGATCTGTCTTCCCAAGTTAATAAGTCAAAACTATATCCTCATTATTATGTCTGTAAACTAACTTGCAGAGCAGTAATAATATTCTTCACTTGACTTAGGATGCTTCAAGCCTAGTATGACTGACATTTCCAGCTGGATGGTTCTTTGCTGAGGCAGACGGTGCTGTACACTATAGAGCAGCAGTTCCCAACCTTTGGGTCACGACCCCTTTGGGGGTGTCAAACAATCCTTTCATAGGGCTCCCCTAAGATCATTGGAAAACACAAATACTTACACTAAAATTAATAACAGCAACAAAATTATAGTTATGAAATATCAACCACATAATGTTATGATTGGGAGTCACCACAACATGGGGAACTATATTAAAGGGTCAAAGCACTAGGAAGGTTGAGGACCACTACTAGGGAGACTTCAACATAAGCCCTTCCATGCCCACTGCCTCTGGATGAGATGCCATAAACACTTTCCTTAAATGACAATCATCAAAAATGGCTCAAGGCATTGTGAAGGATGTCTGTGGGAAATATTGCCCCAGAGAGAGTCACTGATGGTAGCAGCCTGCTTGTGTTAGACCTTTAGGCATTATTCACTGTTTCATGACCCAAAAACAACACTGACTCAGAAACTCTTAACATTCACACTAAATACAACACAGTTCAAAATTCCCTTTAGAGGAGAAACGGCACACTGGAAACTTTGTTGTCTTTTCTCGGGCAGCCCTCCCAGCAAGTGTAACTGTTTATAATACAACTGAAAGAACATACGTATCCTTTCTCTAGATCCTATCCATTTCTCCTGGCATTGCCAATCTTTTTCAAATCATGCCCACTGCTTAGCAAAACGAAACATTACCTTTCCCTTTAAATATGTATGCAACTCTTTGCTAGCTACGTTGGTAACATTCACGCTGTTTCTTGGCTATTTATATTGCTGCTTTAGGACCTGCCTATTAATGTCCGTTGCTCACTCTTGATTTTGTAAGAGCTGTTAATTCTGTCTTCTGGTATGTCAACCAGCCTCTGTGGCTATGAGAAAACATCTGAGAAAAACAACTTATAGGTAGAAAGATTTATTTGGGTTCAAAGGTTCAAAGGTTTCAGTCCATAGACTCTGCGGTGAGGCGGATCACCATGGAAACATAACAGAACAAAGACACTCACCTCTTTAGAGGCAGGAGGCAGAGAGTGAGCAGAGAAGGCTAGAAACAAGATATATCCTCGAAAGTCATGTGCCCAGTGATCTACTTCCTCCTTCTCTACTAGGTTCTCATCATATTGAAATAGTGCCACCAATTATTCACACACAATGAGTCGGTCGATTACTGATGTCAGCCGCCACGATCCAATCAGCTTTTAAAAACCCCAGCTTTAAATACTGCTACTCGTAGCAGCCTTCAACACAGGCACCTGTGTGGACCTTCATAAGTAAACAGTATCATCTGGCTTGTCTTTTTTTTTTTTTTCTTGTAAATTTTATACCAGATTTACCCATACAGAAACCATATGCTATTGTGCTGCCCAGTTATCAGCCGTTAGACTATGGTTTACTTTAAACATTTCATCATAAGAAAGGTTGTCTCGCTTGGTCTTCCTGTGGGTCCCCCTAACAATTGGAACAGAGTAGGGGGGTTTCTGTCTCTCACTCTGTTGCCTGCCATTGGATCCCTTTCTCCTAACTGGACTGCCTGTGCCTCAGTGGGAGAGGATGTGCTTAGTCCTGCTGGGACTGGATGTCCCAGGGCAGGGTGGTACTCAAGGGGGGGGGGCTCCCCCTCCTCTGAAGAGAAGGGAAGGGGTTAAGGAATTTGTAAGGGTGGGACTGGGAGAGAGGAGAGAGGGGCTGCAATCAGGATGTAAAGTGAATAAATAAATAAATGGAAAAAAAAAGAAAGATTGCCTCTGAAACCTAAATTTGACGGGTTTCCCCACTCTATCAAGTTTATTTTTAATTCTTCTGTAGTTTTCATACTCTTGCATTGAGCCCTCTCTCTTCTTCTCTCTTCCTCTCTCTTCCTCTCTCTCTTCCTCTCCAGCAGTGCATCTCACACCCGAATGTAGGATCTCCGGAACTCTGTTAAGGCTTGCAATGGGATGAGAGATCCAGAATTTTTGTACGCTCCAGGTGACATCAATGTCCTCAGATCACACTTAAGGTCACTATGTGCTAAACCTTCAGGACCTCAGCCCTCAGATTCCCTACCCAGTCCTTCTTGCCCGATGTCAACCTCCAGAGCAGCAACCGCGACTTCCCCCCCACACCCCTCCGCCCCCAAACAGGGTGAGCAATCTGTCTCAGTACTGACAAAGCCACCATCTCCCAGTCTCTAGCCACAGAGCCAGAGCCACTACAGCTGTGGTCCTCAACCTTCTCAATGCTGCGACCCTTAAATACAGTTCCTCATGTTGCGGTGACCCCCCACCCACCCATAAAAACTATTTCGTTGCTACATCCTAACTGTAATTTTGCTACTCTTGTGAAACGCAATTGCAAATATCTTTGAGACCCCTGTGCAAGGGCTGTTCATGACCAGTAGGTTAAGAAGTGTTGCGCTCCAGGAAGTGACACCACTTCCATTTATTTCTGCATCAGTCTGTGATCGCTTCACTTTACACATCTCCTTCCTGTCCCACATAGTAACTGCATAAACTCGGTGGCTGTCCTCAAGCCACGCCCCTTTCCTGGCTGTCCTCCAGCCACGCCCCTCTCCTGTTCTTTCAACTCTGTCCACCCATGAGCAGGGAAAGGAGAAGCTGTCCCAAGCCCGTGGTGGCACTTACGTTTAGCACAGCAAGAGCTACGTTCCAAAATGCAAGCGCTGGCTGTATTAAGGTTTCCCAATCCTCAGAAAATTCTCCTTAAAGATGTACTAATGGAGCCAGGTTTCTTTTAATTGAACACCTCATGGCTCTAACGATGTGCCCGCCCACCAACCTTATTTAAGGCGTTAAAATGACTTCCATTTTACAGAGCTGTTAGTACACCTAGCATAGTGAATTCACATAGCCCTCGGGTCAGAGGAAGGGCTTGCTGCCTGGAATCACAGGAGGCCTTGAAGAAGCCCCCTAAAAACTTATAACCTAACACCATCTGTATTGTAAGTGAGAACAGGCAGTCCTTCACCCCAGGTTCTCCATTCTGTGCCCCCGGCTAAAAAAACTCTAGAGCAGTGGTTCTCAACCTTCCTAATGCTGCAACCCTTTAATACAGTTCTTCATGTGGTGATGACCCCCTCACACACACCATAAAACTATTTCATTGTGACTTTATTGTAATTTTGCTGCTGTTATAAAACGCAAAGTAAGTATCTGTCATTCAGGATATCTGATATGCGGCCCGTGAGAGTTGGTTGGCCCTCAAGGGGTCTCGACCCACAGGCTAAGAACCGCTGCTTTAAAACATTACTTCTTTTATTAGTAGTATGTATGTGCACGGTGAGGGGCGGGGCAGCAAAGATTATATTGTGTCTGTGGAGGTCAGAGGACAACTTTGTGGCTTCTGGTCTCTCCTACCTTTACTTGGGTAGGAGACTGGAAATCCCGTGGCCAGATTACCCTCTCAGCCGTGACTCCTACCCTCAAGGGCCCTTTTAAGAATAACTCCCTCTTTTAGTGCACTGGGAAGGAAATTCCATCCCCTCAATTTGGGATGGTCCCTGTCGTCACTATTTTAAAAAATCTGTTCAAGATGCATTATAACACATAGGTAGCTTTCCGAGTTTGTTTGCACCAGACCCTTGCAGGAGTCAGTATTTTCTTAACAGTGTATGTAAATCCATGGGACAGAGAGACTGTGTGTGTGTGTGTGTGTGTGTGTGTGTGTGTGTGTGTGTGGTGCCCTTTAGAACACGACGGCCCCTTGTCACGAACCGCTTCTCACCAGTCATGGTCTGTGTTCTGTTTAATGCAAACACAGCCCACTCCCTCCTCCCAGAAAGCAGAATTTTAGGGAGAAGCACCGAACTGGCCTGAGGACTGTGGAGCAGCGACGACACAGGCTCTGCTTTTGTCCTGCGAGGGGGTCACAAACTTAACTCTGATTCAGTCAAATGCTATCTACTAGACACTTCTGTTGAACAGGTTCCTGTACCGCACACTTGGCACCTAAAGCTCACACGTTCTTTCTTGAAAGCTCCCCGGCTTCCCTAGTTGCAGCACAGGGCTGAAAGCCCAGCCGGGCTTGGACTCCAGGTGGCCCGCCCACCGCCCACCGTCAGCGCAGCGTTCCCTGGGCCGCGGTGGCGGAGGCCAGGCCGCACGTCCAACAATGGCTCGAACAGGTCGCCCCCACCGCCCACCAGGCAGGCTCGCTGTCCTCAATACCCTGCGGGGCGTGTTGTCCCGGGAGCAAGGGCGGAGACCCCGCCCCCCGGGGCGGGCGCGGCGCCGAGTGGGTGTGTCTGCTGGGCGGGGCGTCCTGGGTCCGCCCCTCTGTCCAGGCTATAACTCCTCCGAGCGCCCGGCGCTCGCCGGCGGGCGGAGACGCGCGCCTGGCACTGGTGAGACGGGACGCGCGGAAGGGTGCTGCTGCGGGGACTCGGGCGGGCTGCGGGGCTCCAGTGGGACTACCTTCACCTGACCTCTCAGAGGAGGGAGCGTGGAGCTCAGGTGCCCCCGAAGCAGAGAGGACTCCGGGCTGGCGGTGCCCGCACTTCCCCGGGGCGGATCTCAGCTACTCAACTCCTTCTCCTCCATCTCTAGGACATGGACCGCGCGCGCCTGTGGCTGGGGCTTCTGCTGCCCGTGGTGGCCGCCCTGGATTTCCAATACCACCACCAGGAAGGGATGGAGTCGTTCCTAAAGAGCGTGGCTCAGAACTACAGTTCGATCACGCACTTGCACAGCATCGGGAAATCTGTGAGAGGTAAGTGGCCTCCTGCGCAGGTTCCCAACTCTCAACCCGCGTTCAAAAGTAAGTTGAATGGCAACTTCTGGTCCCCTGTTGGTGAGGCTCCCCGGACACACAGGTAAAGCATACTTTGCCCAGTCAGTGGTTTTCTGCTTTTGTTTGTTGTTTGCTTTTGGGTTTTAGGTTTGGGGGTTTGGGTTTGTTTTGTTTTTTCAATTTTGTTAGGTCAGGAGAGCGGTAAGAGGAACTGTATGTATATTGAGGTTTCTCTACCGAGAGTCGGTAACACTTAGTCCTCTGTGATATTGCCTCTGGGGATCGGGAGGACATTATTTGAGAGGTGTATTTTCGTTCCTTTTTAGGGTAAACATCTTCCTCAGTTTCCCTTTTTGTTGGCTTCCTTGAATACTGATTGTGACTGTTAACTAGTTTCCTCAAGTCGTTTTAAAATCAGACAGTGTCATACTTTTGAGGAGTTCAACGCATGTGTAGTTAACCCTATGCCTTAAAGTTATGAGAAAAGGCGGGTCTATATCTAAAGGCTGTTTTTCGAAGGATACACCTGCTTGGTAGTAAGTCCCAATGAATGATAGCCTTAGAAATTTCAAGTGTATCACTTAGTCTGCTTTAATTTGGAAACTATGTATTCTTCGTGGAGGGAACAGATGAGGATCAAAGAAATGAAGAATTGTGGTCAAGTTACTTAGATGGCTATTCTATCCATGTATCCATCCATCCATCCATCTATCCATCTATCGATCGATCGATCAATTGATCAATCGATCGATCTCCTGGAGATAAAACTCGGGACCTCATTTGTGTTCTGCCAACATTGTATCGTTAGCCTAGTCTCCTAGCCATAGAGGGTGAAGTTTTAGCCAGGACTGGCACCTGATCATTTAGGGTGGGGCAAATACATTTAGCAGCTATCACCATTTCTTCATCTTTTATTATTACACTGATTCTCACAAAAGTGGTTGCCAGAAAACTTAATGCTTGACATAAAAGAGTCATAAAGTTTGGCTCAGCTGTGGAGGTTGTGTACAAATTCTTAGCTGCAGTTTTAGCATTGATCTTTTGACTCAGCTGGGAGTCTCATAATCACAATTACTAAGTAATCGGTCACTTCTCATAATGATTAATATCATGTTTCTTGTATCCTAGAATATTAAAATGCATAAAAAAACACTTGGACTGTGTAATAGGGGCTTTATTTTTGAAGCGGCATTGCCAGAGTTGGTGTCAGAAATAATCTGAAATCATCTGGTCTCCACAAGCCCCAACTATCGAGGTTAGTTACTCGAGAAGTTATATCCTGAATCAGCATAAGAATTGAAGCTCTTAAAAAAAATGTACCCCGAGGGCTAGAGTACAGCAAATTTAAAAGATTTAAGAATACTAATGAATAGAAAAAAATGTACAACGCAACTAGTTTGCTGTTATTGTTCAATCGTTTGGTAACTACCAAGGTGACGGGGTTGCTGTTGGTACAAGTAACACATGACTTGTGTGTTTTTCTGTTTTCTTTTCTTTTTTTTTTTAAATTGGATATTTTATTTATTTACAATACAGATGTCATCTCCTTTCCCCATTTACTCTTCCTAGAACCCCCTATCCCATCCCTCCTCTTCCTTTATGCTTTTATACCATTTTGATTACATGCATGTATTAAGGTCAGTTCTAGGTTGAGGGTCTAGCAATACAATAGATGCAAATAGTTAAGGAACAAGCAAGACAATAAACACAAATAGTCAAAGAAGCAAGGCATTAAACCCAATTACGTGAACACTCCTGTGATCACTGTTTCTAAGGGCTTATCAGGATGACCAAGTATCTGTCCTAGCCCAAGGTCATTTTCATGTCTGAAGCCTACTTCCTTGTTCTAGCCGAAAATTAAGATTCCTGTCTGGAATTACTTCTTTGTTCTAGCCTAATATTTAGATTCCTGCCTGAAATTACTTCTTTGTTGTAGTCTATGATTTAGATTCCTACCTGAAATTACTTCTTTGTTCTAGCCTAATGTCAGATTTCTGCTACAAGTCTACTTCCTTGTCCTTGGCCAATGTCATATTCCTGCCAAGCAGCCCATTTCCTTGTCCTTGGCTCATGTCAGATTCTTGCCAAGCAGCCCCAAAGGCTCTCCACTTCTCCCCTGTTTTTGTGTTTTCAAACACAAGGTTCTTATGACACATGTATGGGACTGTCCGAATGTGAGCCACCTACTCACCTGAACTCAAACCTCAGGAAGAGTGAAAGCCAGTGGACTTACTTGATCTTTGTTTTTAACCTTGTAGGTGCGTCAGTGGTTAAAGGATGAGGGACTGTGATGTAAGAAATAGATGCTGGCACCAGCAGCCAGATACTTATGCTGCGTATGCATCTCTAAGTAATTACTTGGATTAGGAAAAAAATCCCGAGTCTACCGTTAGATTCCAGAGTAGGTTAAACTGTACACCTTTGATTGACACCCACTTGCCAAGGTACCCCTGAATTTCAGTGTGATAACTGAGGCATAGTGATTCTTGATGCTGCTCTTTCCCACTAGATAAGAAATTTTCCCTGGACGCTTGCCCTCTGGTGTGAGGTATGTGTACTTAGCACGCGGGGATTTACCCTAGTTGTCTTTATTTACTTTCTTCTGCTGTTAATTTGGGCAGACTCACCCAGATGAGAGAATAATGGCTAACTGGGCAAATGCGTCTGGGGTTTTGCGAGTCTCCGTCGTGTTTCCATTACTGCAATTATGAATTCTACTCCCTTCCCCACTTCACACTATTTTATTATTCATTTTTAGGAAATATGATTTGGACTACTGATGAATTCTCTTGACTGTATATTCTGATTATGTGTGTTTTGTCAGTCAGTCCCCATGTTGGGACATTTGAATGCTTTCTGATTCTGTTATAAATGATAATATAAATCCATTGATACATATTTTACATACTTCTATTATAATTGTGGATTTTTTTTTTAAAAAGATTTTTTTGTTTTGTTTTGTTTTGTTTTTTTGAGACAGGGTTTCTCTGTGTAGCCCTAACTGTCCGGGAATTCACTCGAGGCTAAGTTGGTCTCAAACTCAGAAATCCGCCTGCCTCTGCCTCTCAAGGGCTGGGATTAAAGGCATGTGCCACCATTGCCTGGCAAAGGCATTCTTAATACTTGTTGACATGGTGTAGAAAAATTTTAGGTGAAACAAGAAAAGTAGTACCAAGTGTGCCAAAGCACCATATTCACTATCTGGTGTGTGTGTGTGTGTGTGTGTGTGTGTACACACGTGTGCGTGTGCACATGCATGGGTGAGTGCACACAGAGGCCAGAGGTGAACACTGAGTGTCTTTCTTTATTGCTTGCCACCTTATGTTTGAGACATGGTCTTTCACTGAAGTTGAAGCTCACCTCTTTGGCAAGACTAACTGCCAATGAGCCCAGGTATCCTGTCTCTGCCTACGTGGATGGGGTTACTTTTGCAGGGCACCACACAGAGCTTTTCATATGTGCCTTTTAAAGATAATTTACTGGGCTTGTATAGCTCCGGCCAGTAACTACACTTACTGCCAAGCCTGATCCGACAGGTTGATTCCCAGAACTCATGTGGTGGAAGGAGATAATCACATTCTATATATGTTGTCTTTTGACTTCCACGTATGTGCTGTGTGGTATGCATGGACCGAATACAAATTTTAAAAGAAATAAACAGTTTTAATTATACTGGTTTTATTCTCAAAAAAAAAAATGTATATTGAGGGGGAAAACTTCTAAGCTTTTTGTTGTGGTTGGAACACAAGGAGGACTTTCCTTCTCTTGTTTGTTTCTTCAGGAACTTACCTCCACAGGTCGGCTGCAACTTGCACACCTTCTCAGGTGTTCGAAAATCTCCCTAGAATTGGCTTAGATTCTTGCTCCCACAGGGCAGCGAGTGAGCTTACAAATGCCCCTCTCTCACACTCTCCTGCCCTTGACTGGATACGTTTATGTAACGAATAATTTTTTGAAAAAGTTGCGGCTCGGTGGGACAACTCTGCTTAGCTGGCCACCATGTTCCGCACTAAAAGAGGCCAGAGGCCACGCGTGCCACACCTAGACCCACGAGACACCAGCGTGGGGGATGGCTCTGCCATCCAATGCTCAGCTATGCCCGCCGTACCCGGTAGAAATGAGACTCTTAAAGATTAATGATTATCCAATGGATTTATATATTTGGAAATGATCAGTTAACAAGATGCCCACATAATTAGAATAATTACCCAATATCTAACCTTAGCTATAAGTTGCTACCCAGAACTGCTCTCGACCTATCGGTCTTCCTCCATGGTCCTCCTTCTTTCTCCTTCTTCCTCCCAACTCTTCCAGGCTCCGCCTACCTTTCATATTGCCCAATCACCGAGCTCCACTGCATATACAATGTAGCAGTAGCAAGAAATTATCCTGCTACAGGTTTAAACTAGTGGTTTCTCCTGGGGGTTTGGGGAGAATGTACCATGTATATAAGATTTGAGTGCAACAGTTGGTTTTCCTCACATTCTGCTCATTTTCCAAACATGATCCCAAAAACTAATTTGCCTGAGCTCCTGAATAAAGTGATGGAAATATTGAGAGATCCAGGACTGAATCTCAGAAAAAACCCTGAAACCTTGGAATTTTGGCTCTCACTGTCCACGTGTGTGATACAGCTGAACTGAGCAGGCATTTTCCTTTAAAAAATCTAACAAAACCTTATTCTGTAACTATTTGGGGGAGCTTAAATGTAGACATTTTTCAAATGTAAGAAAACGTGTTATATATCCTTTGGCTTTTTAGTATAATATTTTAAGTGGGAATTGAGACAGAGACTATCCAAAGAGTAAACCAGTGACTTATTTTGCTTCATTTATAGCCAGTATCTATTCCAAATCACAAATGCTCTAGACAGAAAGATTTTTGAGACTTTAAAAAGTAATAACAAGCCGGACGTTGGTGGCGCACGCCTTTAATCCCAGCACTTGGGAGGCAGAGGCAGGTGGATTTCTGAGTTCGAGGCCAGCCTGGTCTACAGAGTGAGTTCCAGGACAGCCCGAGCTACACAGAGAAACCCTGTCTCGGAAAACCAAAAAAAAAAAAAAAAAAAAAAAAAAAAAAAAAAGTAATAACAAGGGCCAACATTAAGTAACTTTTATGTTTGCCTGCCTGCCTCCGTGTGTCTGTGTGTGTGTGTAGAGAGAGAGAGAGAGAGACAGAGACAGAGACAGAGAGACAGAGAAAGATAGAGAAAGAGAGGCAGAAAGAGGCCTAATCATTCTAACAATGGCCTGCAACACCATTAACTCCACCTTGATTTATGTGTAAAGAAAAATGGCTTTGTTCCTCTCCCAGATCAGACCCCACTTCCCAGCACCAGCATGGTGGTTCACAACTGCCTGCAACTCCAACTCTAGAGGATATGATGCCCTCTTCTGGCTTCTGAGGCTACCTACACAATACTACACACAGACACACACACACACATACACACTAAGCAACCTTTTGCTATATGGTTTCCCAACTCTCTTCTTCTGGTCATGTCCCTACTCTGCTCTTCCACCTGTCCCCACTGGTCCCTGTGATTCAAAGGGCTGACAAAGGTATTCAACATTCTTCACGTGTGGAATGAGCCCCAGTAGAATTCTTTGTCCCTTGCTGGTATTCCTGGCTTCATCGAAGTACCTTGAATCCCCTCTCTTGGTACAGTCGGCCCAGTCTCCTCGCTCAGGATTATGAAGCAGAAGGAAGAGGGTGATTGTACACAGTCTGGGGACTGCCATGGTGAGCTTGAGACCTTGACCTGAAGAGGATGCTCAGTGAGGACAGCACCACCCCCTGGAGGGAGTCTGGGGAAAGTGAAGGGAAGATTTAGATCTCAGCTTGGGACTATGGGAGACGGGTGACACATGGAGCATGACGCGTGGGGAAAGATTGACCCATTCAGTTGTTTAACGACCCCCATAAGTGAAAGGCCATCCAGTGTCTAAACCCAAAACAAGGTTGATGTACAAAACAAAATACTTTCCCTCTAAGTTTTAACCTATTCTGAACCTTCAAGGATTCAGCTGTAGATAAATTGACATCAACTTACATTGTTTTGCTCACAGCTTAATTGATAGAGATTTTCACATCTTCCAAGTCCTGTCCCCAATGTCTACAGAGATGAACCTTCTCTGTTTGTAACTTCTATGTATAACTGACTTTCTCTTTGCCTTTTGGCGGAGTCATCTCAAGAGCTTTTTATAATTGGGCATCATATTTTATATAATTTCTCTTTTATTTCACGCTGTTTGAATGTTAGTTTGATCTTCTTGAAGCTATGCACAGAAATATGTTATGAACCATAAACCGGCATAGAAAGAGGGACGTTCAAAATACTGGGCACAGCAAAGGAGGGACCAGAGCCAAGAGAAGAACTCTGAGGCTCAGAGGGATTCGAACTCTCTTTCCTGGAGACAAGCTCCTGCTCTGGCTGGCACCAGCGTCAGCCTTTTTATCACCATCACGAGGTTCCTACAGAAATCCCAATTCCTTGAGGTTCTTTGTTTCAAAAGTCTGATAGCCAATGGGAGGGGCCCAGATGTCTTAGACTATCATTGCTCCTGCAGGACAGTTACAGTAATTTTGGAGGAACTGATTACCATAGTTACATCTCAGCTCAGAAGGCCCTGGATATAAGAGGAAGCCAAAGGACTCTTAGTATCTTTCTAACAGTAAATAGTATAATAGTATAATTCACCATCTGGTATTCAGAACAATACTGGGGTGGTTCTGGTCCCTCTTTTGCCTTTAATTCTCCCCCACACACTGACCAGAGGGGTGTTAGAAGAAGAGATGATAACTATTTTAAAAGTCCTTTTTAATGGGAGACACTCACCTTTGTGAGAATGTAGGCAGTGTCACGTGGGACGCACAGATACATGTGCAGCGTGTGACGGTGTCACAGAGCTTTCTTCGATTTTAAAGGAAGATTCATTTATACCTTACTGATAACACCAAAGGCAGTGTCAGATTTCACAAAGGGTTTGTTCAGATGAGGACAATTCTTTCATTTTTCCTCTCTCCTTTGGAGTCAAATGTAACAATGATAATCTACAGGTATGCATGGTTGCCTCCTACCTGTGAGAAACAGAAAGGAAATTAAGATATGCTACACTCCTAGCTCATAGCAAATCTTACTTGTAAAGGTTTTCAGGCGGTGGTAAGATGTCCTAGCACAACACTGCAGTTACAGAGACTTCCAGGCCTCTTATGCAGAAAGTCCTTTGGCTAAGGGCCAGCCCTCTCTGTGCAAGCCCATACAAATAGGCTAAGAATGGCCGGATAGAGTATATCTCTGCATGGCTATCTCTCACACTTGCTAACAGGGAAGCCAACAAAAAAGAACGTGAGGGTGGGTCTTGATAATTGCTATGAAGTCAGGGCTGGGGAGCTCTCTGTTTGTAAAGCGATTGCACTTCCTAGAACTCACTAAAGCTGGGAGTGCTCCTGTGATCTCAGCAGTTATGCAGTGAGGGGGCAGTGGAGAGCGCAGAATGCCTGGAGGTTTATGAGCCAGTCAGCTTGGCACAAGCGGTGGGAAACAAGAGATGTCTCCCAAACAAGGTGAAAGACAAGGCCCATCATTGGAGTGTGTTCTCTGTAGTGCACACATATCTAAACACACACACTCACATACATGTGCACACACATGCACACACATACACATGCACACATACATGTGCACACACATACACATGCACACACATACACATGCACACACATGCACACACATACACATGCACACACATGCACATACATACACACATACACATGCACACACATACACACATACACATGCACACCATACACATACATATACACACATATACACACATACATACACACATACATGTACACACACATGCACACACATACACACACATACACACACATGCACATACATACACACATACACATGCACACCATACACATACATATACACACATACACACATATACACACATACATACACATATACATACACATGCACACTATACACACACATATATACACATACATCTATACACACACAAACACATACACACACACAGAAGGACTCTGTAAATCAAGATAAGCTCGTACCCAACCAAGGCTGAAGTTGCAGCAAGGGCACAGCGCAGAAGCAGCAGGCTGAGGCTATGGTGGAAAGACGGAGAGGGTGAGCACAGGTTCTGACCCCCTCAGGGACTTGTTCTTTACCAGCTGTAAACCACAGAGACACGTGAACGTCTTCCCTCCATCCAGGGAAGCCTCGGACTTCACAGTTCTTCGTAGCCGTGTGACTGTCAGCAGGAGTATAGATCTTTAACTGCGTACCACTGCACATCACAAACAATGCTCTTATCCTGACGCACCGCCTCAGGGTGGGTATAGGATACAGAAATAGTGTAACTAGCAAGCAGTTCAGGACTGCAGTGTTCGGTTCAGTTCAGGGTCATTGCCAAGATGGCAGGTGTTCCCAGAGATAAGCAAGAACCAGAAAAGGCGGACTGACTGTGACAATCGTTTCCTCTCAAGGTCGTGGTTAATATTAAATGTTGCTGGGAGTCAAAACTGAGAGCCATAAACTTAAGTGTCATGACCCAAACCAATGAAATTAGTTAGTGAATTCATGAAATTCCACTTTTCTGTAGATAGACTTAGTAGCTTTAGCAGTTCAGTGCCTAAAATTAAGAGCCTGGAAATATGGAGTTAAAGAAGTTAGACATGACCCCTAGAAGTATGGAGGTAAAGAAGTTAGATACGACCCCTGCCATGAAAAGGTTGCAAGAACAGGAAAAAGCAAGACAGCTAGTAAACAGATATGATTAGTTCTGTAGGGAGAACAGAGCACAATTCAGAAAGACCAAAGGATAGTCAGGCAGGTGCAACAGGAAAGGCAGGGCAGACCGTGGGCCTGAGGTTGAAGGAACCATCAGCCTGGAGGTACAAAAGCAGCTCACTGTGGCTAAGGGAAGGAAGGAAGGCATGTGAACTGGGGCTCTTAACCATGCTGCCGAAGCCATCCTTGCTTCATCCAAAGGGGACATAACCAACCGTCTGGGCATTTATGTCTAATAGGAAGGTGACAGGTTCGCTTCCTTGATTGGAAAAATGTTTAGCAACTTTATAATCTAAAAGATTGTTTTCTAGAATTATATTTATCTCCTTGTGTATGTGTGCCAGTCTTAGTGTGGAGGTCGGGGGTCAACTTTTGAGGGTTGCCTTCTCTCCTTCCACCATGTGGATCTCTGTGTGATCCTAGGGCTCAAACTTACTTTGTTTCCCCTTTAGAAGAATTATGTGTGTGTGTGTGCGTGTGTGTATGTGTGTGTGTATGTGTGTCGTGTGTGTTGTGTATGTGTGTTGTGTTGTGTGTGTATGTATGTGTGTGTATGTGTTGTGTGTGTATATGTGTGTGTGTGTGTCTGTGTATGTATGTATATGTGTGTATGTGTGTGTATGTATGTGTGTGTTATGTGTGTGTATGTATGTTGTATGTGTGTGTATGTGTGTGAATGTGTGTGTATGTGTGTGTATGTGTGTGTGTCATGTGTGTGTATGTATGTGTGTGTATGTGTGTCTGTGTGTGTGTATGTGTTGTAGTGTGTGTGTATGTATGTGTGTGTATGTATGTGTGTGTATGTGTGTGTGTATGTATGTATGTGTGTCTGTGTGTGTGTCTGTGTATGTATGTATATGTGTGTATGTGTGTGTTGTATGTGTGTGTATGTGTGTGTATGTGTGTGTATGTATGTGTGTGTTGTGTGTGTATGTAGTGTTGTCTGTGTGTTTATGATGTGTGGTATGTCTTGTAGTGTGAATGTGTGTGTATGTGTGTGTGCTGTGTGTGATGTTGTTGTGTGTGTTTATGTTAGTGTGTGTGTATGTTGTTTTATGTGTGTGTGTATATGTATTCATTTCTATAGGCATAACTATAATCAAACACATAGGAAAACAAATCAGCATGAGCTCCAGCATTAGATCTTAGTTACTGACAGTTTGGTTCATTAGCCCATATCTGCCTTTTTAGCGATTCACTTATGAATCCGTTTAATCCATATCTGTTCATTGAGTCCCCGCTATCTAGCAGAACCTTTCCAGGTGGATATAAAGAACAAAACCTAGGCGTCTTCCTTTCAGAACTACTGTTGAGGGAGCTGAAACCCTGCTGCAGTGGTGGGCAAGCCTTGTTGAAGAACTGTGATCCCAGCTCTGGCCCCTGGGGTGCTTGGTAAAGGTCAGGGGAGCTTCTCGGGGAAGCGGATACCTGAGCATCAGCTCCTAGGCAGACCTGCAGGGAGAGAGGAGTCCCACGAGTGCCCAGATCGAGGCCTGACCAACAACACAGAGGAAATTCCCACCTCCCACCTTGTGTGCCGAAGAGACGAGGCTGCCCTTCTATGAACTGTTCAGGATAAGGATTTATTCCAGAGTATGTTAGCGTCCACAGCATCGTAACCCACACTGACTGGAAAATACAGTCTGGGATGTTTTTGTCATTGCGTGCTTTATTTTTGAAAACAACATGTCCAAAGAACAGTGGTTAGGTACGGAAAAGACTTTTGACTCCTGTAACTTCTCCCTAAAATTGGTGATATTTGTGGTCCCCGGGGAACTGTTTCCATCGGACATTCTGTTCTTTGCCCTTGGGAAACGATGTCTGTAGGAATAAAATGGATATGTGATGGTTAGCCATGAGACAGGACTGCTTTGCTAAATGCCAAGTGTGTACGGGCCCTTAAATCTCACTCTTGCAAATGAGATACTGCCATGTCCATTTTCCAGAGGAGAAACTGAGGCTCAGGGAAAGTGACTAAGGGTAAGGAACAGAGTCTTGTCAGGATTTAGAGCCTCAGTCCCAGTTTTTCAAATAAATCTCTGGGACCTGGAGACTTCCATAGGGATGAGCTGGGCTCCTTCCTAGGTGAGGAGATAGGAGCCCCTAGGGATCGTCTCCCTGAGTCAGAACAGCTCAGCTTATATGTGTGCATTGGGTTTCCACCTGAGACCTTACTAGGATATTGGCTCCACTCCTGGGGTGAGTATCTTGAAAAATACCGCAGTGACTCAGCATCTTCGCTATCAGGAGCAAACTGATCCTGTGCTATCATCTCAGCAAGTTAATGAGTGGAGACACTCTGAAGGTTGCCCGAGTGATAGGAGTCCCGGTGCTTTGAGACTTAGCATTCTAGCTGAAACAGTACCTGTGACACTTAACAAGGCCCGGAGCCCTCCAAACTTGATCAAAACAAGAGGGTTAGAAAATACTGAATATAGCCCTGTACTAAGCCAAATATCATGACTGGAGAGATCTCCTGGCATCGTTAGGCCCAAGATCCTGCTCTTGACTGCTCCCATGTTCTTTTTTTTTTTTTTTTTTTTTTAATTGGAAATTTTTTATTGGAAAATTTTTTTTTACATTTCAGATGTTCTCTCCTTACCCCATTTCCCCCCTCCCTCCCAGGAACTCACTATCCCTTCCCCCTCCTCCTGCCTCCACGTTGGTGTACCCCCACCCACCCTCCCCTGTACCTCACCTCCCCACCCTCGAGTATCCCCCCCCCCCACGACGTCCAGCCTTAATGGGACCAAGGATCTCTTCTCCCACTTATATATAGCTCCCTTGCATATATAACTGGAGCCATCGGTCTCTCCCTAAGCGCTCCCAGGCTGGTGGTTTAGACCCTGGGGGCTCTGGTTGGTTGGGATTGTTGCTTTCCTCATGGTGTCTCGAATCCTCTCAACTCCTTCAGCCTTCACTCTATCTTCTCCATTGGGAACCCCATGCTCAGTTTAATGGTTAGCTGTGAGCATCTGCCTCTGAGTATGTCAGACTCTTGCAGACCTCTAAGGAGACAGCTATATCAGGCTCCTGTCAGCATGTACATCCTGCCATCCACATCAACCTCTACCTTTGGTGCACATAGGATGGATTTCCAGGTGGAATGGTCTGTAGACAGTCCCTCCTTCAGTTTCTGTCCTGCACTGTGTATGTTTAACCCCCTCTCTCAAGCCGCCTGAGCTCAGGGACCTCTCTGCTCTCAGCTGAGCTTCAGGTTTAGACAAGCCATGTGGAGGGACGAGGTGGAATGGGAAAGAGTAAGAGCCACCAGGATCCAGTGGCGTCCGAGACACCGTAGATACTAGGTATGCCAGTCCACTGGGGCAAGGTGGCGCTCAAGTCAAAAGCCATCTAATAGACAGGACAGAGGCTACTCCACCTAGCCTGGGAGATGCTAGTGCAATTCTGGGATGCAGGAGCCCCTCTGCATCCTGGGAAGGGGGTTTCCATTCACACAAGTAGCTATGTCCCTACCACTGTGGGGGCGTTAGCTAGAGGGGGAAAGGTTTTCCCTGTGTACTGCAGGTGAAGACAGGAGCAAGTTAAAAAAAAATGTAAAATAACCTCTTGCTGGCAAAAACAGAGATTCAAAGGAGTCAAGGACACCACAAGGACCAAGGACATGGCTTACAGATCCAGGATCCTGTATGTGTCTGACCTAGGTCCTTAGCTTATGTTATGGGAGCTGGGGGGTGGGGGGGAGAGTTGGGGGGGAGGAAAGGGAAACTGCAGTCAAGACGGAATATATATGAGAGAAGAATAAATAAATAAAACAAAAGCTGAGGCTTGCTCAGCCAGCAGCCCAACCATTTCCCCTAAGGACACATTCCGAGCTGCTATGAGGGTGAGTGATCTATTCCACGTGGAGGTGAAGCAAGGAAACAGCAAGCCAACGGAGCCGATGGCACAGCGTGAAAGGCAATGGGCCAACATCTGAGGCCAAAACTACATTAGGTCACGGTGGGATCTCACGATGGGGTCCTAAGTGACCAATGAGAACTTTTATAATGGCTTTTTAAAATACTCCTTATTTTGACTTCCCCTAATAACAAATAATCAACTGGAAGTTGTTGAAAAAAATAATGAGTTTCTAGGAACTGGGCTTGGCAGGGCGTGGTCTCTACAGGCTAAAATTTGGGCTTGCCTGAGGTATGCAAACAGGAAAACAAGTCCTCTCTTCTCAGAAAGGAAAGAAGGAAGGAAGGGAAGGAGGGAGGGAGGGAGGGAGGAAGGGAGGGAGGGAGGGAGGGAGGGAGCAAAAAGAAGGAAAGAAGAAAGAAAGAAAGAAAGAAAGAAAGAAAGAAAGAAAGAAAGAAAGAAGAAGGAAGGAAGGAAGGAAGGAAGGAAGGAAGGAAGGAAGGAAGGAAGGAAGGAAAGAAAGAAAGAAAGAAAGAAAGAAAGAAAGAAAGAAAGAAAGGCTTCTGAACTAGTTCAGGAGTATAAAAACAACTGGCAAACTCATCTTGATTCTGTTTGCCTGTGTAACTAACTGGAGATCAGGCCTAGGGCTTTCTGTGAGCCAGGCAAGCCCTGCACTGCGGAGATTTGTCCCCACACTGTCAGATCTTGAGTTTTTAAAACATAGAAAGAGGTCTTCGTATCAGTTATTGGAACTGGGGAACTCTCAGAATAAGGGGAGCAGCTGTTGGTGTGTTTACCCAAACACACAGGTTAGTGTAGACTATAAGGGGGTTAGCAGTGGTTAAGAATACAGACCTTCAATCTTCTCTCTCACTCCTCCATTGGGAACCACATGATCAGCTCAATGGTTAGCTGTGAGCATCCGCCTCTGTATATGTCAGGATCTGGCAGACCTCTAAGGAGACAGCTATATCAGGCTCCTGTCAGCATGCACTTCCTGACATCCACATCAGCGTCTGCCTTTGGTGACTGCCATGGGATGGATCCCCAGGTGGGGCAGTCTCCAGACGGCCCCTCCTTCAGTTTCTGTCCCACACTTTCTCTCCATATTTGCTCCCTTGAGTATTTTGTTACTCCTTCTAAGAAGGACGGGCAGAGCAACAATACCAACCAACCAGAGCTCCCAGGGCCTAAACCACCAGCCTGGGAGCACATAGGGAGGAACCCATGACTCCAGCTGTATAGGTAGGAGAGGATGGCCTTGTTGGGCATAGGTGGGAGAGGAGATCCTTGGTCCCATGAAGGCTGGACGCCGAGTGTGGGGGAATTCGAGAGTGAGAGGTGGGAGTGGGGGTGTGGGGCACATCCTCATAGAAGCAAGAGGAGGGGGGATAGGATAGGGGGTTCCTGAGCAGGGTGGGGAAATGGGGTATGGAGATAACATCTGAAATGTAAATAAAATATCCAATTAATATATATATATATATATATATATATTATATATATATATATACCTTACTAATAGACTGGGTTCAAAGCCTGGCCCTGCAGCTGAGTTACAGTGATCTTGCCCAGGTGTCTTCCCCTCCCTGTGTCTGCTGCCTCTCTTATAAAGTGGATATAATGGTCTCTGCTTCATAAACTGTTGTGAGGACTAAGCAGGTCAAGCCGAGTGCAGAGACCGCAGTGGGCATAGACACGGTGGAAGTGTGCACGATCCTTACTGTCCCGTGAGTTGTGCTCCTTGGCAGCTCTGTGAGCATGGTGCTGTTTAAAGCCCTCAGGGTTCACCAAGGACATGGTTTTTGGTGGCAGGCAGTGGCCTGCTTCATCTCATTGAACCTGCACAGTCACCCTAGAGGTAAATATTGTATGAATTACTACAGCTTCGCACTGACCTATGGTGTTCAGGAAACCGCCCAAGCGAGTTCCTAGAGGTTTGGGGCCTGGAGGGCCACATCTGCAGAGCTTGACACTCTCTCTCTATAGCTCCAGGTTTAGGGTGGCCATGTTCCTGCTGTCAAATGGCAGCACACACTGAGACCTGAGCGTCTCTGGTGTACAAAAGGAAGCTGAGGGCAGGCACAGAGTAAAGGCAGGTGCCTGTGAAGTTATGGTGTCTGGATTAGAAAAGTAGATTAACACCAAAGCTGTGTCTTTGGGTGAGATACCCAACTGCTGGAGGATGTGCCAGGAAGAGAAGGAAAAGAAACAAACAAAAACAGCTCAGGCCAGCTGGAGAGATGGCTCAGTAGTTACGAGCACTTGCTGCTCTTGCAGAAGACCCAAAACCTTTATGGAGCCTATAGCTATCTGTAACTCCAGTTCTGGGCGATCCAGGTTCCTCTTCTAGCTTCTGTGAGCACCAGGCATGCATGTAATATGCATGCATACATCAGACAAGTACCCATACCCATATATATAAATAAAAAAGACCCGATGCAGTCTTCCACGTGAGCACTTCTGGGTAGCTAAGTATCCTTTACTTTCCGTAGCTGTGCACACTCAGCTATGTGCTTAGCAGCATTGATTAAACACAGGAAAACCAGCTTGGGGTGTGTGTGGTAAATTTCCCCTCCGCCTTTACATTTGCTTTGGGAAATCCCTATCTCATTCAAAGGCTTAAAATCACATTTAAGAATAATGCAGTAATTTCAGGGAAAGACAAACCCATTTTTCTGGTCCACTCTTTGTCCCTCATCATGGGTGTTCTATCCTAAGGAAATCTTTGCATGACTACAAAGAGGAATGGAGATTCCCTGTCAGGATTCAACCGAAAAAGGCAAAGATGCAGCCATCTGGTTAAAACCACCAACTCATATACCTAAAATGGCGAAGATCTGTTACATGGTTCAGTACAATTGTCATTTCCTTGGTGTTTTGTTTTGTTTTGTTTTGTCAGTAATCAGGTTAAGGACCTATTTTGGAAGGAACTAATAAGAAAGCAATTGTTTTCAAATGTTCTTACAAGAAAGTCTGTTTCAGTTTATTAGAAATCCCTCTAAATAGTTACCTATATGGCTTTAGACTCTATCTAGCCCTTGTTTTACCCGGGACATCTGAGGAAGGCCGGTGGACACCATCTAATCCTCACCAGTAAAGAGGGTATGGCTTGGTTGTGCTGTAGCTATCTTTAAAATTTTTTTTTCTTCACACACACACACACACACAAAATGCTTTATCTAATGAGTAACAATTTAGTTTACAAATTAAATGGCAGGATAATGGAATAATTTGTTAATTTGTTATAGTTTTAAACAGAAGAGAAAAGGGAAAAATTTAAGGTTACAGAATCTCCCAGCAAAACATTTTTTTTACTTTATGTTTTCATTTTTGAGACAAGATCTCAGTGAATAGCTCTGACTAGCCTGGAACTTGCTACGTAGACCAGGCTGGCCTGGAACTCACAGAACTCCACTTGGCTCTGCCTCCCAACTGAAAACATTTCATTAAAAAAAAAAAAATCATTTTTTTTCTCAATAGGTTAGTGTGACACGTATATTCGATGACTAGTCATATCTAATTTTTCGCTCTGTTTTTTTTAATTAATAATGTAATACACTATATACCACTGAATCGTACACTTTAAGTAGATAAATTATGTGGTATGTGAATTGTACCTTAATAAACATGTTTTTTTGAGAAACATGGTGAGCATTCAGACTGCTTACAACTTTTAGATATTTCAGATGGATGCTGTGACAGGGACCCACAGGTTAGTAAATTAGTAAGTTTATGGAAAGACCCCACAAATGGAATATTTTACAACTTTTAAAGAAAGGATTGGGTAGACTTATTCAGATCTGGCACAATGTCCAGAACACATTGTGAGGTGAAAGGGCTCTGGTGCAAACATGTTTCTGCTCGCTCACAGTTCTGATCTGTGGGCATCACCCTTGCAAGAACGCCCTTGCAGTAACCACTGTGCAGCTTGCCCTCCCCCTGGTATCAGTTGGCAGATACGGGTCTCATCATTCTAAACCGCTCTGTAATTACTCTGCGTTGTGATTTTTATCATGATCTATTTAACTATCCCACAGTGGTGAGCATTCAGACTGGTTACAGCTTTCAGATACTTCAGACGGATGCTGTGATAAGGACCTTTGAACAAGCACAGGTGCTCTTTCATGTCCCTGGGTGGGCATTGCTAAATCAGAAACCCCACACATGCGTTTGTACACTTACTTAGTAGATTCTGACCGTTACCTGGCGTGTGAAGATATGTGTTTGAGCTCCGAGCGCCATGTGAACTCGTACATTTGTCCTACACCCAATGGTTTGTATATCCTTGGGAGTGGCACAATTAAAGGGTGTGGCCTTGTTGGAGTAGGTGTGTCACTGTGGATGTGGGCTTTAACACCCTCAACCTAGCTGCCTGGAAGCCAGTATCCTGCTAGAAGTCTTCAGATGAAGATGTAGAACTCTCAGCTCCTCCTGCACCATGCCTGCCTGGATGCTGCCATGCTCCCACCTTGATGATAATGGACTGAACCTCTGAACCTGTAAGCCAGCCCCAATGAAATGTCTTTATAAGACTTGCCTTGTCATGGTGTCTGTTCACAGCAGTAAAACCCTAAAACACTAACCAGTGTTTGAACCTTTCCCCATTTTAGGAATAAAAATCTCTCCACTTTAAATGTCATTTATATGACTGAAATTGAGAATGGGTGAGTTTCCTCGTTGTCCAGCAATAGGACACACACAGTTGCTGCACTTGAGGGCCTCCCCTCAGTCTGTTGCTGGTGTGCATTTTCTCCTGATTCTTCTCCTACTTGTGTACTAACCCGTAAGCCTTCTTAGGCCCTCTGTTAGGCCCTCCGTGGCTTGTCTACTGGATTTTGTTTTCAATATTCTTTGCCCTGTGTAGGTTTTCTAATTTGCAGAAGGTCCCGTTCACCAGGCTTTCCCTTTAAGCTATTACATTCCGCGTATCATTTTAAGAAGTCACCTTCACCCCAAGGTCATAAACATAGGCCAGTGTTTTTATAGCTTCGTTTTACAACCTAAGTCCATCTGGAATCTCTTAGCGTGCTTTGTCAGCAGATTTCATATCCCATAGCCTAGACTTGTATAAATGTTCACATTCTCAAGTATGTCGTGACTTTCATACGCAGAAAGAACCATAAGGAGTTTGAAAAGAAATGCAAGGAACGATGTCTAGAGGAATGATAAGGCATGCCATCTAGGGGAGAGGAGGGGAAGGGATGGGGAATGAGACTGTGGTCTAAGGAGTAGATTGAGGTTATAATGGCTCCAGGTAGGGACAAGAGGCCGGAAGAGCATCCCTGGTTTCTTTGCGTCCCAGGAACTAAGATACTCAGGAAATACACGAGGCGTAAGGAAATGTCACAGCCTTACGAGAGTCGGATGACAAGTCGGAAGGAATTAGACTGGATCGTAATAGAACTTCAGTCTATCACCTGAGGCAAAACTGAGCTTGAGATAATGCACTATTCAAAAAAAAAAAATCCCAGCCCGGGTTAACTCTGTCTGCCTCCATTCATTCTGCCTGGAAAAGGCAGTGATCTGTGAGGGTGTTTAAACATGTTAGCTAATATTTTCTTTAGATTCTAGAAAGATAGTGTCATGTAGCAGAAGGATGAGTGACAAGCAGACAGGAGCTGGGCGGATGATGTTCTAAAGGTGACTGAGTCCGACTCTCCAGGCTTACCTGGCCAAACCACACTTACTTTCTTCCTCTGAGATTGGACCCTGAGACCCTTAGTGTCTGTGACACGGAGTTTGGAGGCCCCAGCCAACCTACTCAACCAACACGTTTGCTCATCGTTGTGTGTGCAGGTCCTGCTCTAAGGACCTTTGGAATGTTAGCTCTTTCACCTCTTGTTCTTAACTTACAAGTTATATTTATTTTCTTAAAACAGACGCTTGTATACACTAAGTCGGCAAAAATCTAAATTTTTGGATCTCGACATGTTATATTAATTCCGCCTCTCAGAGGTAGATTAAAATTTTCATTTCTCCGTGATATATTTTGAATTTTCCGGTTTTTAAAATCTATTCCTAGAGAATTTCAAACATGAAATACGATCATGCCCGTGCCCCTCAAAGACCTCCAATGTATCCCCTTCCACCAACAACTTAATAAAATAAATTAATCCACACAGGCCTGCTGACTAAAACTACCAGCAATCTTCTTGCCTCTGACTATACACAGGGCTGTGTAAGCAGAGACTTGTCCAAGAAAGACTAAACTCACAGTACAGAATATCTATTCATGTATCATTTCACTCGTGATTTGAAAGATAATAGCACAGCAGTGCGGAAGCCCTACATAAAAATGCCTGCAAGCAGATTCCTTGGGATCCTCTTCATCCCAACCCATGAGAGATGTTTTAAGACCTTCCATGTTTTAAACGCAAGAGAGCTAAAAAGCCAGGCCTGATTATTCTATCGGATCGCGTCTCCGTTAGCGGGAATCAAGAGTATGCGGCTATCACATTAAACCTTCATCCATTTCGTCTCCCTCACATTCCACGTAAATGCAAAAGCCCTGGTTAAATGGTTTCCCAGCCTTGCCTCTGGGCTTCTTCGTGCCTTTTCATGCCCACTTAGAAGCATGTTTGATAGACAGATGGTGCTTGAACAATACCTTATCCCTGTTTTTTAAGAGCTGGTCTCTTTCTGCATGATGCTTTGGTGTGTCTCCAGGTGTCTTAGGTAGGGTTTTACTGCTGTGCACAGACACCGTGACCAAGGCAACTCTTATAAGGACAACATTTAATCGGGGCTGGCTTACAGGTTCAGAGGTTCAGTCCATTATCATCAAGGTGGGAGCATGGCAGCATCCAGGCAGGGTTCTAAATCTTCGTCTGAAGGCTACTAGCAGAATACGGACTTCCAGGCACTTAGGATGAGGGTCTTAAGCCCATGCCCATAGTGACACACCTATTCCCACAAGGCCACACTTCCTAATAGTGCCACTCTCCGGCCTGAGCATATGTAAACCATCACACTTGGCATTGTTCTATTAGGAATGCTGTTGGGACCACTGCTAGCTTGGAGAGCAATGAGAAAACCCTAATAGATCCTCCGCCATGCCCCTCCCCAAGAATCTGCCCTGTCCTTGCAGACCACCATCTGGTTGAGTGGTGTGGTAAGGCAACAATGACATCCTGATTGTGACCCAGGTCACAGATCTCTTCCACTTCATTGAGGCAAGAGTCACTGTGGGGGGATAAAGGCTGGCCACCAAGTACTACAAGGGACAGTACAAAATTGTGTTTGAATCAGGCATGGTGGCACACACCTGTAATCTCAGGAGACGGAGTCAGAAGAATCATGAGATCAAGACCAGCCTGGTCTACACCATGAGTCTGTGGCCTACCTAGGCGTGAGACCTTGTCTCAAAATAATAAAAGTTTTGGTTATGCCAGTGAATTTGACATAAACCAGGACTCCTTAGCTCATGATTAGAAAATCTAGCATGGTTAATAGCGTCTGGAATGATTCCTTATGATTTGGGTGACTTTCTACCACGGTTTCTTTATCATTCCAGAGGCCTGACTTAGACCATTGACTTAGTCAATAGTAGGCCTTAGATCTGGCTCGTGGCCCACTCTTTCTTGACAACAGCTTGCCAGTGATCAGTGTGCCGCATGACCAAGCTGCCTCCCGTCCTTTGTGAAATTGATGGGTGTGAATTGTTAATGAAATGAGTACAAGTTAAGATAAACATAAGACATGCTTGAGTGGGTGCCAGAGCTCTGTGGGCTGACTGGCAGCCGCCTGCCTGCATCTCACTCCTGAAATGGCATTTCTCAACACCTTGTAAGGCAAAAGCTGATCTGAGATATGACTAATTACACGATGAAGCTACCGGGTTGGGCCTGGCAGACTTTCTGACCCTAAAACCTCAGTGGGGGTGGCCCATGTCACCTTGGGTCTTCCTGCCGATGGTTCAAGGCCTTAGCATGCAGCATTGCTCCGTTGGACATACAGAGCAAAAGTCGCCATTGCAGGTTGTTACTGGTGTCACTGAAGTTACGGTCTGATCAGTCATGACCAAAGTAAGTTTGGGTTTTGTCTAGTACACTTAGAGCAGCTTATTACAGATGTCGGCAAGTATCCAAGCCATTACAGACACAAAAGAAAATAAACTCACGACTCTCCAGAAAGCAGTGGCTTAATGTTGAGTCTGACGTCACCGACGCAGCAGCCTGTGCTTCTGTGAGACGGAGAAAGTAATGTTCCTACCTTGTTTCCAGAGTCTCGGGTTCTTTGTCCTGAGAAAGGTGACCACCACTTCCATCTCGGGTGGTAACAGGAAGCCCTGTCACACACAGAGTGAAAGCATCAACTACAGAGAAGACATCACTAACGTGTTCCCCTCATCAGAACCACATTTGGGAGGAGATGTGGAAGGGTATGACAGAGCTGCCCAGCACCTATACTTAACCAATTCCTTTTTATTGTTCTTGTTCTTGTTGTTGTTATTTGTATTTTGTTGTGCCTTACTTTTTGAAATAGGGATCTTGCCATGTTGCCCAGACCAGTCTCAAGCTCCTGGGATCAGATGATCCTCCCACTTTAGTCTCCAAGAGGCTGGGATTGCCCTACTGCACGGGGCCCACTTAATTCTTATATTAATCACTTGGCCTTTGCGTAATTTCCTCGATGAGGCATCTACAAAATCTTTGACCCACTTGTTATCCACGTGCTTTATTTTGAGACATGATGTATTAGTTAGGGTTTTACTGCTGTGAGCAGATACCATGACCAAGACAACTCTTATAAGGACAGCATTTAATTGGGGCTGGCTTACAGGTCAGAGGTTCAATCCAGTATCATCAAGGCCAGAGCATGGCAGCATCCAGGCAGGCATGGTGCAGGAGGACCTGAGAGTTCTACATCTTCATTTGAAAACTGATAGTGGAAGACTGGCTTCCAGGCAGCTAGGATGAGGGTCTTAAAGCCCACACCCACAGTGACACACCTACTCCAACAGGGCCACACCTACTCCAACAAGACCACACCTACTCCAACAAGACCACACCTACTCCAACAAGGCCACACCCACTCCAACAAAGCCAAACCTCCTAATAGTGCACCCCCGGGCCAAGCATATTCAAACCATTGCGCATGGTCTCATGAAGTCCGGAGTTTCAAGTTTACTGTTTAGCTGAGAAGCGGCTTTACGCTCCTGATCCTCTTGTCTCTGACCCCAAGGTCTGGGATTTGTCGGAATGTGCCACCGTACCTGCCGAATGATCGGATTTCTTCATGTCAGGTTTCCAGAGTTCTTTCTGTTTCCTGGATTATCAGACATGGCTTATGCATGCATATTCTCCCAGCTTGTGACATATCTTTCCCCCCGTCATGATTCCTCAAGCTTTTTGCTTCGAAATGTTTCAGCCCTATAGGAAAAAAGACAAAAAATGCCCAACTTCACACAGATCCACCCGATGTTAATATTTTTTTGTCAAATTTACTTTGTCTAGTATGAGTTTTATTGATTTTGAGACGCAGTTTCTCTGTGTAGCCCTGGTTGTCTGGAACTGACTCTGTAGACCAGGCAGCTTCAAACTCAGAGATCTGCCTGTCTCTGCCTCCAGAGTGCTGCGAGTAAAGGCATGAGCCACCACGGCTTGGCTGAGCTCTATTGATTTTGCTGAACTATTAGACATAGCAAATAGTGTTCGCATCCCCTAAATACTTCAGCATGTGTCTCCTAAATATAACTTCCAGCTAGTCACAGTATCTCATCTGTAAACTAAAAAACATACTATAATAGTTCAATAATAGCAAACAGTAAACTACTGCATTATTAAAGCTTTCTGTGGCTCCAACAATGCCTTTTGTAACTTTTTTCTCTCAAGATTATTATTATTTTTTTAATTTTATGGGTATTTTGCCGATATGTATGTCCATGTACTACTATGTGCATGCCATATGGAGACCAGAATTGTGTTGGATTCCCTGGAATTGGAGTTCAGACAGTCATGAGTAGCCATGTGGATCCTGAGAATAGAAGTCCTCTGGGAAAGCAACCAGTGCTCTTACCTTGTGAGCCATCTCTCCAGCCTCATAATCTGGGACAGTCCCTTTGCTCTGTGTCCACGCTGACCTGTTCATATTGACCCAACTTTCCTAATGATTCCTAATGTGCCAACTCCTATCCGCAAAGCCTCAGCATACCTATTCAATGATGCCTTGTAGTCTTCCACAGGAACAGGGGGCCCTGACTAGAGATGCTTAACATAGCTTCCAGCCTCATTAGCATGAGATCGTTACATCTGCATGGTCACCTCAATCACTTCAGAAGCAGGCCATTGAGAAAGTGTTGTGTAAGATGTTTGTGGTTATGGTCCAACACAGCCAACAAGGTGAACTTATCTTCCGGCCCTGCCCTCATGGTGACATGTGCTCACCTCTTAAGCTGGGCATCATGCCCTAAAAATTAAGAAAGAACAGCCCCTTCTATCTTCCTTTTTGTGCATTTCAGTGAGTGTTGTCCTATTCAAACTGAATGGCAGATTTCCTCGGCTGCTGCTGGTCAGGCTCTCCATCACAGATTAGACACTGTTTATATTGGATATCTTGCTTCAATTGCTCTGACGCACTATCAAGGTTTGTCTTTTTTTTTTTTTTAATAGGTTTAATTATTTATTTTATGTGTATGAGTACACTGCCACCGTCTTCAGACACACCAGAAGAGGACATTGGTCCCTTTACGGGTGATTGCAAGCCACCATGTGGTTGCTGGGAATTGAACTCAGGACCTCAGAAGAGCAGTCAGTGCTCTTACCGCTGAGCCACCTCCAGCTCCTGAGGTTTTGTTTTTTAACAAGCACATGCTTACTGTAGCTTTGCTGCCCTTGTTATAGTTGCTTTCATTTTGGGGTGCTGGGGCTCGAACTCACAGCTTAAGTATGTTAAGGATGTCTATTATACCACTGAGCCGCCTCCTCAGCTCCTTACAGTGTTTCAAGGATCGGGAAGATTAGGTGAGCATAGCACAACTCCATGAAGTATCAATTCTCTTAATCCCACAACATAGATAAGAAAAGTGAACAACGAGATAGAGCATCTTGTCGAATGTCACATGACTAACAAGTGACAGCAGGTTCTCAAGGCTGGCAGTTCAGGTTCAGAACCAGTGCTCTTCAGTCAGGAACATGCCATGCCTAACTGGTAGAATCTAAGAGATCAAAGATGCTGTCGCTGTTTGGAGGCAGATGGCACGCCACTCTGATACAGGTTTGACGTCCTTACCAAACAGGTGATCTGTTTGGAGATTAAGATGTCAGAAGTGTATAAGACATGATGGTGGATGCCCATAACCTCAGCACTGTGGGGATAGACAGGAGAGAGTTCCAGGGTCCAGGCTGATCTGGCTGCACAATGACAGCATGTCTTGAAAACAAACAAGGATGGAGATGTGGCTCGGATGGAATGCTTGCCTAACATACACATGACCCTGGTTCCTTCCTCGGCACTGCAAACAAAATCCAGAAAAATAAAATAGTAATATAATAATAATAATAATAATAATAAAGTCGTCTTTGTTAATCCATCAAATGTCCTAGGTTGGTCCTTGAAGGAGCCTCATTTTGGCAACTTAGAGACTCTCTGCTTGTTCTGAGAGTAACCAGCCTTCATTCAAGACTGGCTTGCTTGGCATTAGAGTGAAAGACTTTATGGCCCAAACTCCGGGAGGAGGAATCCAAGAGTAGTTGGGATCTTCTCCAGAGCAGCTTCCAAGGAAACTAGCAAGTTAAAGTTCTTCTAATAGAAATGAATATCAACAAGGATAAGCAGACCCCAAATACACACTTTTATGGGGGAGGATAAATTACAGCAGTATGCACCTATAGACACAGTATGAAGTAGGAATACCAATGTGCAGCTGGAAGGATGGCTCAGCAGGTAAAGGGACTTGCCATGCAAGCCTGGAAACCAGAACTCCATCTCTGAGACCCATGAAAGATAGGGAGAGACCACCTCCACAGGGTTGCCCTCTTGTTGAGGATAATATTTAAAATGGCATGGCCCAAGTCTGGCTTGTTTTTAATCAGCCACCATGTTCCTGACTAGACAAGGCCTGAGATCAAGAGCAGCGGCCATGCTCTCACAGCTGCTTGGCTTGGACCGTGGCTCAGACCAGCCAGAAGCACCGGCTCTGGCACCCACCACGCTGTCTCCACAAAGCTAAACTGAACCCCAGACAGTATCTGCCATCCACACAGTACCCAGTAGAAATGAGACACTAAAGCTTAATTATTATCAATATTATATATTTGGAAATGCTCAATTAACAATTTGCCCACACAATTAGAGTTGTTCCCAATTACCTAACCATAGATAAAATTTGTTACCCAGGACTGTTCTTGATGCACCCGTAGTTCTCCATGGCTGCTACCTCTCTCCCCTCTCCTCTTCACTTCTCCTTTCCTCTCCTTGCTCTTCCCAATTAGCTACTCCAAAATTACAAGTTGTATTGTAAAGTGTAGTGAGGGGAGGGGAATATTCCACTACACCCTCTGACCTCTACAAGTGCACTGTGGCATGCAAGTCTCTGTCCTTCATTATAGTAATGAGAGAGATGGGGAAGAGGAGAGAGCAGAGAGGAACACCAGTCAAGTTAGAAGGACCACAATCTCAATGCCATGGGAGGTCCCCAGTTTCTTCTGGGCTCAGCTTCAAGGGTAGTCTCTCAGTTCCTATGATCCCCCAAGAGAAGAATTCAACAGAACACAAGCAGTAATCAAATCAAATAGTTGAGATTTTAATCAGAACAGGCAAGGAAGCAATGCATCATCAAAGACACTCCTCTTTGCAACAGATGGAGACCATTAGAGAAAACCAAACCAATCAGAATGCAGAGAACAAGGGAGCCTGTGATGCCCAGCCCTCAACCAATACATCTCCATGGCAAATCCTGCACTCAAGGCTCGAGAGGGGATCATTACGGAAGAGGGGGGCAGAAAGATTGTGAGAGCCAGAGGAATGGAAAACCTGCTTTGAAATTGCATCTCCTAGAAATGATGGGGAAACAGTGCCCATGAAATCTCGCAATATGGCTGCCTGGCAGAGACCTGGCAAGGATGACATCAGTAGACACACTACCTTGGAAGGGAGAATCTCACCAAGCAATACTGGTGGACAAGGAGCTACAGGCAACCTAAGAATGCTGAGAATGGGAGACATAATTTTCCCTAGGGAAGAGCCCCTGTTGGTTATCAATGCCAAGGGATATGGTATACATATCAGTGAAATGAGATACATACAAGCATTGTAGGATTATAGTAGTGGTCAAAGAAAAACAGGCCATGAGTTTAAGATAAAATAGGGTGGGGAGGGCTTAGAGGTTCTGAAGAAGCAGGAAGAGAAAAATGATGTGATTAAATTAAAAAAAAAAAAGTTTGTTTGTTTTTAAGCATATACTCTTAAAAATAAAAGGTCTGGTCAAACAGTAACCACTCTGATCCTGTCAGTCAGGACAGGACCTGTCCTTTGGAGCCCTGAGCTGGCATAGTGACCACTGTTAACTAGCTTTATATCTTGACTACCAGTCAATCACCACATTATCTTATGCTGTCTCGGGGCCTTGAGTTGTCTCGCCCATTGTCCTTTGTGTTGTATCTCTTCGGAGGCCTGTTGGTTAATAGTCCTGGTCCAACCTGCCTGACATCACTGAAACAAAATGCTTCTGCTGTGTAAAAGGGAACTCCCAAAGGATGATACATTGTAGCGTTCCCCATGGGGATGGCATCTTCTCAAATCCAAGAGGCTGCAGGTGTAGAGTACATGTGGTAGAGTGAGTGCTAGACATATGTGAGGCCCTGGGTTCAACCCCAACACCAAAAAAATCAAGGGGACATTTAAGAAATCTCTTTACATACTTGTTTGCACTTCAAGAGAACGCCCAACTTCTCATTATTATTAGTAGTATTATTATTATTGACCTGTCCTTTAAAAAAGATAGACAGATTATGTTATTATGTCTCCCCCAAGGGACCAATAAGGGAAGCTAGGGCTTTTTATAGTATGAGGCCTCTAGAGATTTTTTTTTTTAGCTTTGGGTATTTAAAAACAAGTTTCCTGTCTCTGTGTGAAGAAAAAAAAAAAAGATGAGGGAAAAAAAAAACAGAGAAATTATGATGGTTGAGATGTGACGATTTTGTGTCTAGTTTTTGAAAACTTGTTTTACCTTATACTTTTCAGTTTGATGTGCATAGGAGGAGAACAAATGGGGGGGGAAGAGGGTAGCCAGATGAAGACAGGGTCTGTTTGGATTGCCACTCATGGATGCCCAGTCCAGCAGGACATTGAACAGGGTCCGGGGAGGTCACCTGATAGAGAAGATGGGGGACAAAGGCGAAGGCAAAGAACCACGGCTTGTCTATAGGCTGATCAAACTGTAATTTTTATTTTTTCACACAGGGGTTATAAACACAAAATGGCAGGATGTGGGGAAGGGATGTGATGCAGGAGTGTAGGTGTCCAGGAGGAGTACAGATATCTTCCAGAACAGAGTATCAGCTAGGTGAATGTTCAGGGAACAGGTCACTATGACTCTCTCTATGAATCATTTGTTTCTATCTAAGCTGGTACCCTCCACCAAGGCCACCTATCCACAAGACCTATGACTACTATCCAGGCTGGTAAATTTCCACCAAGGCTACTTGTTTACAATATCCTATAGCCATCTGTTCAGTGTTTTTCCATAGAGATCAAGACTTTGTGTTAGCAGGCTGACTTAGGCCTATGGTTGATTTTAGGCCTTCAGTGTATAAGCAAGGCTGCCCCTGACACATGGACATACTCTCCTGTGTGCTAGAAGGTCTTAACCATGTTGAAATCAGAAAAAAGAAGACTCACCCCAACCAGATTAATCCCCAGATATTCTCTTTGCCTTCTTTTGTTGTTGTTGTGTTGTTTTAAAGATTTATTATGTATACAATGTTCTGCCTGAATGTATGCTGTACACCAGAAGGGGGCACCAGACCTCATTATAGATGGTTAAAACTACCATGTGGTTGCCAGGAATTGAACGCAGGACCTCTGGAAAAGCAGCCAATGCTGTTAACCTCTAAGCCATCTCTCCAGCCCTCTCTTTGCCTTATTCAATTAAAAATGTACAGTCAATGGAGGAGTAGCTCAGAGGTAGAATTCTTGCTACTAGCTGACCACTCATATTCTTGGTAGAGCACACACAAAGCCCTGGATTTGACGTCTAGCTTTGTTTTTTAAAAAACATAAAATGGAAAGGCCTTTCATTTAAAATGAAAACTCTCCAAACCATCCTATCACCTGTTCAGCAAGAAATAAAATGGAGCCTAGCATTGATGTTCCTCTTGTCTGATACAAAAACATTCCACCCATGGAGAGAGATGTGGGTGAAGATGAAACCCCATTCTTCAGCTGTCAGAGTCTAACCTGAAACCAGATGTATGTTTTGGACCTGGCACTCTCTTATATGGAAGCACTCCAATAAGGTCCATCTACTCTGGAACTGATCTAGGAAATGACTTCCTTCCAGAGCCCATCCCAGTGGGCACATTGTTGGCAGCTCACAGGGATTTCCATCATACTAGGAAAAAAGCCAAAATCCTCCATCTAATTTCTGGGCAGAGCATGACCATGGCTCTAGCTGACCTCCTCTGATTTGTTTATTAGTTGAGCCACTTGTCTGTTTATTCAGCAAATATTTATTGATCCTCTACTACAGTGTACGTGGCAGGACTGTGCTAAGTTCTGCACTCACAGAGAATCATGGTCCCTTGGCTGCATAGACCCTGTAGTCCAGTAAGTATGGAGGAGAATTGCACAGGAAGCATCTAACCTAGGCTGGGGAGAGATGGGGCTGTGGAAGAGAAGATGTTGGAGGCCAGGTGGCATGAGCCTCTAGTCTCAGTCCTCAGGGTAAGGCAGAGAGAGAATGTTACAAATTCAGTCCCTACATAGCAAGTTCTAGGCCAGCCAGGGCTACACAGAGAGAGCCTGTTTCAAAAATTAAAATGGTGGGAGGGGAGGAGATGGGAAAGAAAGGAGAGGAAATGGTAGGAGAGAAGAGAGGTTAAGTGGAAAAGGAGTTGTTTTTCTTGAGCCTTGAGGGAAACTGGCCACAGTGGTCACACTATCCATGCATGCTGGCTCTTCAGTGAGCCACACATAATCAAGACTATGTAGAACCTGTCGTGTGACACTGAGTAGCCCCAGTGTGCTGTTGAAGGACATGGGCCCCTCCCCTGATGTCATAAGAGCCACAGCTGATAAAGCAAGTGTCACTTGTGCTCCAGTCTCCGTGACCACTCCCCCAAGTCACAGAGACAAGAAACATGATTCGCCCTGAATTGTTTTATTCAAAGATGGAAGTGGTGTGTGTTTCCGAACATGGGTCAGTTAGTGGCTCACATCTGTCTGTCTCAGCTGACCTGATGCCAGGCTCGAGAGAGACATCTTCAAGCATTTGCTGAGTGAGCAAAGATGAAAGTGACACTGTGTACAGGATAATTGTTTGCATGATGACCATGTGTCTGATTTTATTTTGAAGTACATATTAGGATTCATAAGTGAGTTGGATCCCCTCGGCAGCTTCACTGACTTTGTCAAGGCAGCTGCTTGCAACTTGGTCTCATATCTGTAGGTTAGCCAATGTCTTTGCTGTCCAGTGCTGTCCAATTTTGTGTGTGTGTGTGTGTGAGGGAGAGAGAGAGAGAGAGAGAGATGAGGAGAGAGAGAGAGGAGGAGAGAGAGAGAGAGAGAGAGAGAGAGAGAGAGAGAGAGAGAGAGAGAGAGAGAGAGACTGTATATGTGCACCTGTGTGTAAACTTTGAGGTGCAATATCTGTGAGGTAAGTTTTTGGAAGAAATTACATAGAATTCTTTTTTTGGGGAATTATCAGTATTTGAAAAGAGGCAATCTAGTGGTTGCCCTACTATGCCAAGAACAGTACACATGAAAATAGGATCAACCAGACACTGCAAGCAGAGCCATCCCTGATTCCACAGCTCTGGAGCACTTCCATGTGGAAGTCAGTAAGGTTGCCTGTGGGCCCAAAGTAAGAGGGAGCTGGGAACACCAAAGCAAATGGAACAGAGCCCGGGAAAAATAGAGAATAAAAACCAAGAAATATCTTGAATCCAGGTTTCATTTGCTTGGTGGTAAAGAGAAAGGTTTGGTTGGTACTTCCCACCATGCCATCCAGGGATTGATTAGGTCGGGCTCCCAGAGTAATCACTTTAACTGTCTTGCCTGCCTAGCTTCAGATCTCTTAAGCATGCCTGTTATTGGCTAGAACTTTGGGAAATAAAGAATTTCCAACTTTACTGGGAAAAGAACGATCTTCGCTTAAATGAATTCTTAACTTTGGCAACTATACGGTTAAAAGCAAATGGTTTGTCTTTTGTTTGTTTGCTTGACTTCAAGCTAAGAGGACCAGGGATGGTTGAGAGGGTGGTCGAAGCCCTTTAAGAGGGCACTCATTTCCAACAGGGTTGTGCATTCTTCAGGGGACTGCTTGGTTTTCTGTCTCCAACTTGGTGCCATTGAAGTCAGACAAGGTCAGCTTCTTATCTTACAGTTCACTCAGAGGTCACCCACGGTAACGGAGGATTGAGTTTCCCACGGTATTTTATCACTTTAGGCTTGACTGGTTTGTCTCCCCCTCCCCTTAAACTAAATAATATTGGAGTTCCATTTCAACAGAGGTCTGTTGTCGTCTGCCAACCTGCATGTGACCAGCCAGTGTCCATAGACTTGAAATTATGAACAACAGCCGACAAATATGTTGTTGAGATGATGCTGATATTTTTCCCCTTAACCATGAGGAACAAGACTATGGCTTTGAAAACATTAATAGTTACAAAAAAAAAAAGAATTTCCCAGAACAAACTCAAAGAACCACGATTAGCAGCTCATGAAAAAACTTTGTTTCCCATAAAAATGTTTTAGCTCTGTAGGACTGAAGTTCCAAATGACTAAGGTTGGTACCGTAGGGAACAGGGGCAGGGGGATTCTGGCTCACCGATTTCAGGTCCAGACATGAAGAGTTGGAGAATGTTCCTCTCCTCACAGCAAACCTAGAGTCATGCTCTGGAACCCTGTTCAGAAGTATCATGTGTGAAGCCCCGCCTCTGAAGAATGTGTTACCTGTTTCCTACTGTCTGCTGCAGGGAGAAGTTAACGTTTCTTCTTGAGTCCACACACACAACAGGACCCTACACACCTCTCTATTGTTACGTATGCTGTATAGGTGTGATTATATTTACATATTGCTTTCTTCACTAGATCAAAAATTCAGGGGCTGCAGGCATAACTCAGTAGGAGAACACAGGCTTAGCATGTTGGACTTAATTCCCAGTACCCTCATGACAGAGAACATGACTTAACTATATGCTCTGAATTAGAGTAAGTGACTTGTCTTCAACAAGTTGGTTGAATGAATGAATGAATGAATGAACAAATGAGAACTCTGAAAAAAAAGAAAAAAAGCTGGAGAATCAACCTCTGAGACTCTATTAAAAGAGTGAGACAGTCTTAAAATCAAAAGGAACCTCTTAATTTGGGTTTATTGGTAGGATAGGGGATTAAGACAGTGCTTTGTTGTATGACCTTGGCTTGTCTTATACTTGCTTATGTAGTTCAGACTGTCTCTGAATTCATAGCCATTCTCCTGCCTCAGTCTCCTGAGTGCTAAGATTTCAACCATGCACCACCATGCCTGGCTTGACTTCTTAACTTGGTCACCAGCTTGGAAATTAAACCCCTTGAAAGACAAGTCTTTTGTTGGTAGGAGGAGTACTGGGATTGGAGTCAATTAGGCCACAGAATTCAACTCTTCACTCTGGGAATCAAATCAGAGCCTCTTATTGGCTGTGCGATCACAGAAGATTGCATACTATTTCCTCCGTTGTAAAGTTTAATTGGCAGTCCATCTCAGTGGTTCATGACCAGAAAACATTTAAGATTACATAAAGCAGAGCACCCGCTGTAACGCTTGCCCCAAGCATGGCCTCAGTGATCTTGTTTCTGCCCTTGCTTGCCTGACTTGCAGTCTGTGGCCAAAAGGGGACTTGCAAGCTTTCCTTGGCATTGTTAGGTTGGGCTGTGGTTTCTGGCAGAGAACTCAATAGTATCAAAGGCACAACCAATGCCAGGCACAGCAGGCATGTCTGTCACCCTGGCTCTTGGGAGGCTTCAGTAGAAGACCAGTTAGTTTGAGGCCAGCCTAGGCTCAAAACACTAAAGAGAGGGCTGGAGAGATGGCTCAGTGGTGAAGAACACTCATAGCTCTTCCAGAGGACTGGGGTTCAATTCCCAGCATGCACATGGCAACTTGACACTATCTGTAATTCCTGTTCCAGGGATTCAAAACCTTCCTCTGACTTCCTCAGGCACCAGGCAGACTAGAGGTATACATGCATAAATGCATACATGCATACATACATACATGCAAGCAAACATTCATACACATAAAATAGAAATTAACAAAGCTTTAAGAAATGGCCACAGAGAGGGTAAGAGGGGATTACGTCAGTGGACCTCAGGGCAAAGCACATGCCTTCCTGGGGTGCAGAGCCTTGAGCTGAATTCCCCACCACTGGAAAAACAGAACACAGAAGGTACAGCCAGGATTTGCCACATCAGGTCTTAAATACAAGACCAACGATTTGTTACTTAAAAAATAATCTACCTCCTGAATTGCAAGTTTTGTTGTTCTTTCTGTTTTTACGGTTTTGTTTTCTGTTTTTATTTTTTTTACTTACATGGCACTCTTCCAGGCAACCATCAACTGTGATATCCCTGTATAATTTTATGTTTTAGCAAGGTTGTTCCTTGCTTAGATCCCAGCACGCTGTATATAAACGCTTTGGAAAATAAGATCGGTGTGACCTAGTATCCTGATCTTTTCCATTACATTCTAGAATAAGAAGTGTTTCTATTGGGTTGAGTTTCTTTTCACTCTGAATAACGAGTGTTTGAAGCATGAAAACGTTAGTCACATGAACGTAAGTCACCGTGAAATCGTAAAGTCGCCGCGAGGGAGACGTGTCTGTCCTTCTCTTCCCACTCAGAGTTTATTTGCCATTTTACGAGATAACTTATTTTTTTTTCTTTCCTTCTTCCCTGTGAAGGTAGAAACCTGTGGGTTCTCGTTGTGGGGCAGTCTCCAAGGGAACACAGAGTCGGGATTCCAGAATTCAAATACGTGGCGAATATGCACGGAGATGAGGTAAGTACCCGGCATGGATGTCTAAAAGAAACTTCCCCTCAGATCTGTGTGACCCAACACCGACAAGAAAGCCTGGACGAGTATCATGCTTCATAGTCAAGCTGCAAGGGCCAGAGAGGAAACTGGGGTAGCCTGTTCTAACAGCGTCAGATCACATGACTATACGTTGGGTCTCCTCAGAGAGTAAGCAGAGCTGCTTTTGTGTTGGGGCTCTCTGTGCTGCCTCCAGCCGTCCCTCGACTCCTTTCTGGGTTGGTTTCCCATCTTCTGTCCGCATTTAGGAAATTCAGCACGGGAACCTTGTTGTACTTGAACTCAAAACAACTAGAAGACATCAAATAGCTGTCCAAGACTCCCAGCCTCCGGCTTTTTTTTTTAGTTTTTAATTTTCAATTTTAATCTTAATTTACTTACTCATTTATGGTGCTGGGGACGGAACCCCAGACCTCATGCTTTCTAGGGAAGCCCTTCATCCCTGGGCTGTTGCTCTAGCCGGGGGAATATGGCATTTGACGCTGTCTGTCGGAGCGCCAGTGATTTCAGGATTCAAGTGTAGATGCACGACGTTCTTTCCAACCCATCACGGGTTCGCCACACTTCTTAGTATGGTCTTTTTCCAAATTAGAGGAGATGAACCCTGTTTTTATTTTGTTATGCAAAATACCATTTTTACCACTCTTACAAAAAACCGGCTGGTGTCCCAGTTTGCTTTCTCTCGCAACGATCACAACCATGACCAAAAGCAACTTGTGGGGAAAGAGGTTTATTCAGGTCACTTAGGGAAGTCAGGGCAGGAACTGAAGCAGAGACCACGAAGGAAAGCCGCTTACTGCTTTCTCTGGTTGACAGTTTCCATATCTCATACTTCCCAAGACCACCTACCTAGGGATTAGCACCGCCCACAGTGGGCTGGGCCCTCCCACGTCAATCATTAATCAAGGAAATACCCTGCAGACTTGCCTACAGACCAGCTTAATGGAGACAACACATCTCAGATTTCCTTTTCCCCAGGGTTGATGTTAGCTGTATCAAGTTGACAGAGAACCAATCAGCAAGCACAGCAGTGCTGGAGAGGATGTCTTCCTCTCTGTGTTTCTTCTGGATATTTTGAGTGTTTTCTATGTCCCAGGATGCCACACGACTGAGGAAGGGTTGGTAGCTCCCAGTATCACAGCGAAGGAAGTTGACAGGGAATGTATAAAGCACCCTATCTAAGGTGCGTTTAGCTTTTAGGAATCTCAGTCAGTACGTATGGCAGGAAGAACTTGCTGGTTACCAAATCATTTGCAATTTGCCACGGCTGGAATGGGATGCATAGTCAATGCCGAACCTCTTGACCTGATTTAACCTCCTCAAGCTCTGGTTCCGTAGGACCTAGCTCCACCCTTTGTGACACACACAGGCAGCCCTTGCCAAGCATGTGGCCCAACCCGTCCTGCTGAGAGAATGTTTCTTGCAGCCCAAGTTAAAATGCAAATATCCGCTTGCAAGAGGAACCTGATTTGGGGTGGGTAAGGAAGAACCCAACCATTTTGTTTTGTTTTGTCTTTAATCATAGTGGACTGCTTCTTTAAAAGCCTTTGTTGCTGGGAGTCTTTTCAAAGCTGTTTTTTAATGAACAGCTGTGTTACACACAGCAGCCCAGACTTCCTTTTCCTTTTGGTATCTAGTCTACTGGATCAAGGACCCCAGGAAGTTACTTGTTGACTTCCTGGGGATTTAGAGATTGCTGCTGCTCAGGAATCTCAGATCCAAAACTTCCAGAGAGGAGCAGGGGTCTCTGCCCTGCCTGCCCAGCTATGCTAGCCCTTCCTGTGCTCTTTGACAACTTTTGACATTTGTCTCTGGGGAGTCACTGTGTCCCATCAAACCCAGTCTCTCTGATTCATTCGGAGTCTCTAAGGAATGCTGAAATCTAGGGTGGAGGGATGGCAGAGAAAGCCTCCGAGTGGGGATCTGACACACCGTGAATGCCTTTTATGTTCCAGCTCATGGCTGTAGCTGTGGGCTCTGCAGGCCTATTAAAGAAATTTATTACTCTGAACTTGAGGTCTTGTGTATTCTGCCCTCCCCTCTGAAGCCACTAGGAGCTGTAGACAGGGGTGACCTGACCTAGTGGCAGACGGTTTACTCTGAGGATGAGGTCCCACCATGTTCCTCTTAGGTCTTTTGGAACAGAAAACATTTTCAATTCGGGTTTTACTAAAAAGCAATGTTGCTAACATATCTCAGGCAATGGGTCTTACCCTTCTTTAATAGTTGTCTTAGTTAGGGTTCCATTGCTGTGAAGAGACACCAAGACCAAGGCAACTCTTATAAAGGACAAGATTTAATTGGGGCTGGCTTACAGGTTCAGAGGCTCAGTCCATTATCATCAAGGTGGAAGCATGGCAGTGTGCAGGCAGACATGGTGTTACATCTTGATCAGACAGAGGATCAGGCAGACAGAAGGAGACTCTTACAGAGGCAGCCAGGAGGAGGCTCTCTTCTTCTTCTATTTTTTTTTATAGGTTTATTTATTTTATATATATGAGTACACTGTCGCTGTCTTCAGACACACCAGAAGAGGACATCAGATCCCATTACAGATGGTTGTGAGCCACCATGTGGTTGCTGGGAATTGAACTCAGGACCTCTGGAAGAGCAGTCAGTGCTCTTAACTATTGAGCCATCTCTCCAGCCCAGGAGGCTCTCTTCCACACTGGGTTAGTAAGGTAAAGGACAAGCATGCACCCCAAAATACTCAGGGCCTTGAGCCTCATGACTCTTTATGAGTCATTTACATAATACCTCCCTCTCCGAGATTTGAATATCTATAGTTCATGGGCTATGAGAGGGCGGATTTTGCTCTGTTTCCTTTATGTAACGCAAGTGGGGAAGGACTTCCAGGTTTTTCCTTCTCGATGTTAATCTTGATGTAGTTCCCGGCACTTTGAGACTGTCAGAGGTAGGACTTTTACCACCATTACCCACACACACATGCACACACAGGCTCACGTATGCACACCATGCACATATACACATGCATTTACACAGACTCACATGCAAACACGCATAAACACATGCATGCACATACTCATGCAAATATGCACACATAACACGCACATGCATAGCACTGCTCCATTCTGCTATTCTGCTGCTGGCTTTCTTTAGAGAAAAGTATAACCAATTAAAATCAAGCTTGGGCTGGAAAGATGGTTGGCTCAGTGGTTAAGAGCACTGACTGCTCTTCCAGAGGTCCTGAGTTCAATTCCCAGCAACCACATGGTAACTCACAACCATCAGGAATGGGGTCCGATGCCCTCTTCTGGTGTGTCTGAAGACAGCAGCAGTGTATTCACATACATAAAATAAAAAAGTAAATCTTTAAAATCAAGCTTGACTTCAAGTCGCAGTCACACCCTGACATAAGGATGTCTAATATCCTCAGCCACAGTGGGATTGCCAGGGAGGAGGGGAAGGGGACCCCCGTTCCTTCCACAAGCTCTTTCTGCTCTATTTTATAACTGTTTTCTTTTTTTTTTTTTTTTTTTTTGGTTTTTTTCGAGACAGGGTTTCTCTGTGGAGCCCTGGCTGTCCTGGAACTCACTCTGTAGACCAGGCTGTCCTCAAACTCAGAAATCCGCCTGCCTCTGCCTCCCAAGTGCTGGGATTAAAGGCGTGCGCCACCACGCCTGGCTTATAACGGTTTTCTATGCTGTGCTTTTTAAATTTTTGTAGAGAAAAAAATTTGACACAGGCAATCTCTAGTTTCATAAACCATCTCCACGTGTTCTTAGGAGGAAGTACGAAGGCAAGTCAGGTAGCTGAAGAATCCAGCACCGAGCCTTCAGCTAAGCCAACGACAAGGAAGAGGTCCTTTGACTTCAAGGCCCTTGTCCTGATTCCTGTAGAAGGAAATACTCAATGACTATTCATTAAGTTTAATTGAACTGCAGTGCTGGGTTGTTCTGTTTTATTTTGGATATGGGGGAATACTTCTTTAGAAATTTCTTCTAAAGCTTTATATCATGTCTTTTCCATAATTCATAGCAATGAATTTTTTTTACTATGGTTGTTTGCTATAGGTTTTGAAAATTCCATCATATTTAGTAGCATTATTGATGTTATTAATGACCTATTTAGGAGGGTCCAGACCACTGTGGCGTGGCACCCCTGAGCAGGTGCTCCTGGGTTGTGTAAGCAAGCCAGTAAGCCCCACTCCTCCGTGGCCTCTGCTGCAGTCCTTGCCTGCATGTTCCTGCCTTGAGTTCCTGCCCTGTTTTTCTTTCTTTTTTTTTTTTTTTTTTTTTTTTTTTTTTGGTTTTCGAGACAAGGTTTCTCTGTGTAGCCCGAGGCTGTCCTGGAACTCACTCTGTAGACCAGCTGGCCTCGAACTCCTGTTTCTTTCATAATGGACAAATGCAAACATTTCTTCCCAAATTGTCTTTGGTGATGAGTTTATCACAAGCAACGGAAGATAAACTAGACAGCCTGGCATATGTATAGATCAATGATCAGGGTTCCACATTTATTAAAACAAAACCAAAAAGTAAAATTTGTCCTTTCAAAATGTCACTTCCCATATCTTTTTTTTTTTTTTTCCTATTACTGTCCTGAGTTCTCATGTAGGCAATGTGGCTTTGGATAGTTAAATTCTTTGGGAATTTAGGCAGAATTAATGAACATTCCAGGTGGCGTATCTGATTTTAAGTATGTGTCAGTTAGACTGCTCAACTGTTCAGCCTTTCTCTCTGCCTCTCTTTGGGCTAACGTGACCAGATATCTCGGAGTCTGTCAAAACCTGCTCTCAGTCTGCAAAACCTGTTCAGCATTGAAAGCCTTTTGACTAAATTTATCACTTGTACTCTTCCCTCAGTGCCTTAGGCCCTGCTGTTTCTTAGAATAGTCTTGATCAAGCAGAGCAGTAATGGCACATGCTTTTAATTCCAGCACTTGGAGGCAGAGGTAGGTGATCTCTGTGAGTCTGAGGCCAGCCTGGTCTACAGACTGAGTTCCAGGACACCCAAGGCTATAACCCTGTCTTGAAAAACAAAAACAATAACAACAAAAGCGTAATCTTGATCTTGTAATGGGTTTATCAACAGTAATGTATTAACAATTGTTTATTGGATAACCGATGTGCCAGAAGCTAGGCAAGATAGACCAGAGGAGGGTCGGTGAGTCAAAAGGAAAACAGGATCTGGGCATTGGTGGCACATACCTTTAATACCAGCACTTGGGAGGCAGAGGCAGGTCGATTTCTGAGTTCGAGGCCAGCCTGGTCTACAGAGTGAGCTCCAGGACAGCCAGGGCTACACAGAGAAACCTTGTCTTGGGAAAAAAAAAAAAAAATAAGAGGAAAACAGGATCCCTACTCTGGTACTCTGGAGGCCTTGGTGGAATGGGAAGGGTGGTTAGTCCAGGGACTATAGCCTATGTTAGCAACACGGATGTCAAGTGTGAAGGGCCCACAGAGAACCCAGATGTGGAGGCCAGAGAAAGCAAGTAAGGTATTTGGGCTAGCATTCAGACAAATGAACTAAACTAAACCTGTAACAACCTAAATTGACAAGACTTATTGCACCCTGAACTGCCTTGATGCATAGCATTGTTTTGGTTTTGTTTCCTGGGTTTTTTTGTTTTTTGTTTTTTTTTCTTTTCTGGAGACATAGTCTCACTATGTTGCCCTGTCTGGTCTCAAACTAACTATGTAGACCAAGTTGGCCTTGAACTCACAGAGAACTGCCTGCCTCTGACTCAGGAGCATAGGGGTTAAAGGTGCACTACCATGCCCACTGATCAATTTAGCTTTTATTCCCCCAACACCACCACCCCCCCCCCCCCGCCAACCCCGGACACACACACACTTGCTCTGTCACTGGTACCTGTCATGGAGAGTCTTTGTAGACTGAGATTCTGGCTCATTTGTACCTCTCTGGCCAGTTCCACTTGTCTAGGTTGAACTAAGCTGTTAAGAAATTTGTCTTCTGCTTTCTGAACTGAGTCGGGGTTGGGGGATGTCTCAGGCCCACCATCCCCTGATGAGAGGTCTGAGCTGTCTAGGAAGTCAGTGTGGAGAAAGAGACACTGGTTACACCGAGAGGAAGCCTTTTCACCAAATTCTTAAAGTTTGAGCACCTGAGGTTTCATGCTCCAAGCCTTAAATTTAAAGGGGGTGGGGAGAGGTTTATGCATAAAACATGAATGAGTAGTTGAGCCATTTACACTAAGGTTGCAGAGAATAATTTGAATAATATTTGTCATAAATCACACAGACAGCAAATATAGCCCAATAAAGAAAACAACAAGAGGATTTTGTTGAACTCCCTCTGAGACAAGTGTGTGTATTTGTCTTGGTCTTTTAAAGATAAATGATGCATGGTTGTTTCTCTTTATTCATGAGATTTTTTTTTTAACCGTCTGTAGTTAAGCCCTGGGAATTTATTTTGAAATATTAAAACAGATACTTCTTGAGTTACACACTTACTTCCTCTGAAAGAAATGTTATTTTGTTAGTTCATGAAGACATCATAGGTTCTCTTTTAGTTTAAAAAAAAAAAAGATACTTGAAAAATAAACAGAGGGAAGCCACCCAGCGACCATCACCAAGAATGGCTGTTATTAATATTTTTAAAAATCCCTCTCAACATTCATATATTTCTGTGGAAAGAGAATAAGAGGAATTAAAATAATCTGGTGAGGTGGGAAGCCTGGAACGATGACTCAGCAGTGAAGACAACAGGCTGCTCTTCCAGAGGTCCAGGGTTCAATTCCCAGCACCTAAGTCAGCTCACAACTGTCTGAGTCCAGTTCCAGGGGACCCAGCGCCCTCCTCTGATTTCACCAGATATGTACACGGTACACAAGAAAAACAACCATACATATAAAAATTTTAAATTAAACAAAAATGTTTAAGAATATAGAATAAAATATGTGGCGTATCCAACATATAAAATCCATTTAATTTAGTCAAATTTAATGCATTAGCCAGAGAGTAAAACCAGATGGAGAACTTGATATTTTAAGTTTCTTTATTATATGGTATTATTTATTGTGTACTTTAGAGAGGGTGTGTATATGTGTTTGGGCACACATGTGTCAGAGTGCTCACATAGAGGTCATAGAGCATCCTACTAGAATCAGTTGGGTTTGCTTTCATTTTTTTTAATTATTAGTTTTAACTTATTTGTGGGTCCTTCACCTGCATGTATGTCTGTGTCCCACATTAGCGCTTGCTGTCTATAGAGGCCAGAAGAGAACCTTGTATTCCCTGAAATTGGAGTTACAGATGGTTGTGAGCTGCCATGTCGGTGCTGGGAATCAAACCTGGATCCCTTGGAAGAGCAGCCAGTGCTCTCAACCACTGAGTCATCTCTCCAGCCCTGAAGTTTTACTTTTAATATAAACAAAAAACAAGGCTGTTTTCAAAAATCTAACACTGTGTGTATAATACATCCAGAAACTATAAATTATATATGGATGATATGCAAATGATCACATTACGAGATTGTAAGAATGTGGAAATCAGAAATATACAGACAAATAACATCAATTTGCAAGGGCAAAAGGAGAGTATGGATTGCTGAAACCAGCTTAAATCTTAAGGCCAACTAATAAAATTAATCACATTAAAATCTAGCACCTAGCCGGGTGGTGGTGGTGCACGCCTTTAATCCCAGCACTTGGGAGACAGAGGCAGGCAGATTTCTGAGTTTGAGGCCAGCCTGGTCTACAGAGTGAGTTCCAGGACAACCAGGGCTACACAGAGAAACCCTGTCTCGAAAAAACCAAAAAAAAAAATATCTACCACCTAACCTGGTGCTGGGTTTCACATGCGCCATGGTCTTGTCTCTTGGATGGCAAGAAAATGAAGACTACCATGATACGAACTTATAGTTCTTTTAAGTCGAAATTGTTCTGGGTTCACTCCTCCACACACATACCAAGAGCAGATAAATAATTTACAGACCTGAACTGTCACGAAAGAACCCCACCAGCGGCGGGCTGTGAGCTGACACTTGCCGCTGTGGGTATGCTTGAAAACCAGTAGTCTCCCAAACAAACCTTGATCTGAGATATCAAATGTGGAGACCCCTATAGGGGGATTTGTGCTTTGAGGAATCTTTTCCTTATTCCTGACTTAATAATAATATAATAACAACCCCGTTCCTCTTTTGCACGCAGACTGTGGGGCGAGAACTGCTGCTCCACCTGATCGACTATCTGGTAACCAGTTACAGGAAAGACGCCGACGTCACGCATCTGATCGACAGCACCCGGATTCACATCATGCCTTCCATGAACCCAGATGGATTCGAAGCCGTCACGAAGCCCGACTGTTACTACAGTAATGGAAGGTAAAGACCGGCTGGGTCTGTCCCAGCAGGCTCCCGTTCTGCCCAGCAAGGGGACTCACCTCACAGAGAAGCACCCCAGAGCCTGTGCCTAGCACAGGGCACCCCAGCCTTGCCATCTTGTAGGATGAGACATGCGCCTGCCCAGTCCCTCTGCCTCTGCTGACCACCCCCTTACTCTGCCCGCTTCGGCTTCTCTGATCTTCCTCCTGAACTCCCTTCCGGGTACTTTCTCAGCTCAGGTACTGTGTACATCCATTTCTACCCGCATCGATTGCCCGAAGAACATTTCTATGAAAACTCCTTCCCCGACCACGTAGCATATATTTACTCCCCTGTGTGCCTTCTGATCTTCTGTGCTGTACCTTCAAGGCAAAAAAAAAAAAAATTTTTTTTTTTTTTTTTTTTGGTTTTTCGAGACAGGGTTTCTCTGTGTAGCCCTGGCTGTCCTGGAACTCACTCTGTAGACCAGGCTGGCCTCGAACTCAGAAATCGGCCTGCCTCTGCCTCCCAAGTGCTGGGATTAAAGGCGTGCGCCACCACCGCCCGGCAAGGCACAATTTTTAATACATATGTTTACTTATATTTTTTGTGAGACATGGTACAGGGCATGCCTCAGTGGGAATGTAGATCTCAGAGAATAACTTTCGAGGCAACCTTGATTCTTTCTTTTCCCCATGGGGGTTGGTCCTGGGAGTCAAATTTTGGTCACCAGGCTTGGCATCAGGTACCTTTATATGCTAAACCATCTCACAAGCCCTAATGTCTAATTTCTTATTTAATGCCTTTCTCTTCACCAAACTGCCAGCTACTTAGGGTAGTTTATCATTTTGTAGGTTTGTTGTTTTGTTTTGTTTTGTTTTTAATATTTATTTATTTATTTAATGTATGTGAGTATACTGTAACTGTCTTCAGACACACCAGAAGAGGGCATCCGATCCCATGACAGATGGTTGTGAGCCACCATGTAGTTTCTGGGAATTGAACTCAGGACCTCTGGAAGAGCAGTCAGTGCTCTTAACCGCTGAGCCATCTCTCCAGCCCCTCAGTTTGTGTTTTATCCTTGTTAGCTCCCCTGTGCTCTGCACAGCGGCTCTCAACCTTCCTGATGCTGCAGCTCTTTAACATAGTTCTTCATGGGTGCTGACGCTCCACCATAAGCTATTTTCACTAGTACTTCATATCCATGACTTTGCTACTGTTATGAATTGTAATGTAAATATCTGATATGCAGACTAGCTGATACTCGACCCTTGTGAAAGGGTTGTTCAACTCTCCTCCCCTCAAAGGGGTTTCAACACATAGGTGAGAACCGCCAGCCCAGCACGATACACAGAGCCTCCAAAATTGGTTTATTAATCCAAGAGCCTAAGAAGTCTGGCTCTCACAGTGTGGTCTAATGGTGTGTTTTGTTTCAAACTGCCTTAGGGAGTTTAGGGTTTCTCCAGAGATTAATAATATACACATATATTTGCACAGTTTATAAATTTGTGGAGTTTGCCAAAAATAAGTAAAATCCCACCACTGGATTCTCTTCCTCTTTAACTCTTCTAGCATAGCACCGTCATGCCAGCGTTTTGCGCATGTGTGTTCAAGGTAACCTGTTTCTGACCTTGGCTGCTGTGTAGGGAATATTGCCAAGCATAGTGACCAGAGCCTTTTTATTAACTGTTGGTTCTGGAAATCTGGAGTTTGAGAAGGGCAAAGCAGGGTGGGTGTCAATCTCTGAGCCAGTTAGCCTGGGGCCGTGTGTCTGGTCTCTCAGTGGGTCTGTCACCTGGCTTCCTCATTGTTCTATGTAGTCCACATGTGGCTACCAGTGGTGCCTCGCAGTCTAAAAGGCACCATTCCAAGAACAAAAAGTCCCAGAATGCAAACAACAGCCCAGCCTTTGCATGTGTCCCAGTAGCTAATGTCCGTCTGCAAAGCAAGTCACACAGTAGGGGACGGGGACTTTAGTTACTATTCCTGAGAGGCCTCCAAAGCAATTATCCACTAAACTTGTAGTCACATCTGGGAAACACCTGGAACCTAAGCCTTGGGTCTGTGCACAACAAGACCGATCACACACCCCCAATAAACCCTAAGAAATCCTTTTTCTTTTAAAGGGAAAACTACAACAGTTATGACCTGAACAGAAACTTCCCTGATGCCTTTGAAAATAATAACTCAACAAAACAGCCTGAGACTCTGGCGATCATGGCATGGCTGAAAACAGAGACATTCGTCCTCTCTGCGAATCTCCATGGGGGTGCCCTGGTGGCCAGTTACCCCTTTGATAATGGCGTGCAAGGTAAGTGATGTGCCCCGCCCCCCCACCGCTTTGGTAGTGCCTGTGCTGCAGGCACTGCACCTCTGACAGGGTGAACTCCAAAGTCCACACCTATCTCCTCTCGCCAGACTAGAAAGAGCCGAACTTCCCCAACCCTGCACAGTCTTTCCTGTGATTGGATTTTTGGGGAAGAAAAAGGATAACAATGACTCTCATGCGTGCCAAGGGGCCCGAGACAGACAATGTAGCTGAGGGTGGTCTCGAACTTCTGGTCCTCACGGACACGTGCCATCGGGCGCTTTATGAAATACTAGAGATCAAACCCAGGGCTTTATGCATACTAGGCAGGCGCTGCACAACCTAAGCTAGATGGCCAGCTCTTCTTGTAATTCTTAACCAGGGAATGGGCAGTGTGGCTGAGGTGACAAACCGTAACATGACCGCCATCGAAGAAATTCCTACAGCCAGATGTGGCTTGTCCCACAGACCTAGGTTATGTGGCTAGAAGAAAATGAAACCAGAATTTTTTTTTTTTTTGAATCGTGTGAACAGTGTTGACTGTTTTTAACTCTTCTCAATCTGTGAGTTACCACCCTTTTGGAGGGAAAATGACCTTTTTACAAGGGGTCACCTAAGACCATCTGCATAGCAGATATTTACAGATTCATAACAGTAGCAAAATACAGTTATGAAGTAGCAATGAAAATAATTGTATAGTTGGGGGGGTCACCACCAAATGAAGAACTGTATTAAGGGGTCACAGTGTTAGGAAGGTTGGGACCTGCTGCTTTAGATTCAGCAGATGAGATGTGTTTATGTATAAGAGCCAGCACTTAGGAGGTCGAGACCATCCTCCTGTGTACATAGTGAGTTCGGGACAGCGAGGACTACGTAGAGAGACGCTGTGTCAAAAAACCACACAAACAGTCGGGCAGTGGTGGCGCACGCCTTTAATCCCAGCACTTGGGAGGCAGAGGCAGGAGGATTTCTGAGTTCGAGGCCAGCCTGGTCTACAGAGTGAGTTCCAGGACAGCCAGGGCTCCACAGAGAAACCCTGTCTCGAAAAAAACCAAAAAAAATAAAATAAAATAAAATAAAAACCACACAAACAAACAACAACAACTAAAGGTGCATTCACAGTAACTGTTAGCCCCTGGCAGCACCTAAGGAAAATGGCGGAACTCCAGAAACTGACGAACGTAATGGAGATCTCCCTTCATTTCTAGACTGGTTATTTTGGGAACCAATACCCTTTGTTCGTTAAAAAGTAGAAAGAAGGGCTGGAGAGATGGCTCAGCGGTTAAGAGCACTGACCGCTCTTCCATAGGTCCTGAGTTCGATTCCCAGCAACCACATGGTGCCTCACAACCATCTGTAATGGGATCTGATGCCCTCTTCTGGTGTGTCTGAAGTCAGCCATGGTGTACTCACATACATGAAGTAAATAAATAAATAAGTCTTTTTTTTAAAAAAAAAAAGTAGAAAGGAGATAGAAGAGGTGTTCCTGGAGGTGGGAAATGAGACCTTCTGTGTGTGCCGTGATTGTGTACCATCTGTGTGGGCTTTGATATTGTGTGTACCAATGTGTGTTGTACTCATCCCTTTGTCTTTCTAACACAGCTACGGGGACGCTGTTGTCCCGAAGCTTAACTCCGGACGATGACGTTTTCCAACACCTGGCCTACACCTACGCTTCCCGGAACCCCAACATGACAAAAGGGGATCAGTGTAAAAACAAGAGGAACTTCCCCAACGGAATCATCAACGGCTACTCCTGGTACCCACTGCAAGGTAGGCTCCTCCTCCTCGCGGTCTCCGGCCGCCTTCACTGGGAGCACCAGAGAGTGTCAAAAAGACCTTCAAGGCACAATGTAGTCCCTCAGTCAGGTCTCTATCCCATAATATCACAGGAGCAGTGGAGGTGACGGATGGTTTGGAAGATGCAGAGGCATGTCCCTCGCTGCCCGGGGCCTCCTTCACTCTCTAAGACATTTATTCCTTCATTCTGTGTGCTTACTGCATCCAGGAACCGTGCCAAGAAAGAAGGAAGACACAGACCTCGCCCTCAAGTGGGATGAATATAAGGAACTGGGTTACAGTTAGAGTAGGAAGGATTTAGAAAAGCCACACAAACTGCAAAGGAGTCTGCAGTGGTGATACTTAAGTCCCTCCTACAGGGACAGCTGCTATAACGCTCCCACCTTTCATGACCAGGCAGCCATTGGTATGGTGTGGCCAGTCTGCTTCCAAAGTATAAAAGAAGTTGGATATCATGAAGAAATGCTCTTCAGACAGGACCAAGAGAAGGGGTTCTGGTTTCCTACCATTGAATAGGACGGCCAGGCTGAGGAGGGCTGCCAGGGTAGGGAGAAAATTCACTCAGAAGGAAGGCTATTCAGTGCTAGACCACCCAACTATATATACTATCATTTCCTCTTGTTGGCCATACTGGGGATTGAATCTAGGGCTTTGCGCGTTCTAGTCAAGCGCTCTACCATTGGGTTATCCCCAGCTCTCTCTTTTTTTTTTTTTTTTTTCTTTTTCTTTTGGTTTTTCGAGACAGAGTTTCTCTGTGTGGCCCTGTCTACACAGCTCTGTGTCCTGGAACTCACTCTGTAGACCAGGCTGGCCTCGAACTCAGAAATCTGCCTGCCTCTGCCTCTCAAGTGCTGGGATTAAAGGTGTGTGCCACCACCGCCCGGCCTCAGCCCTTTTTTTACTTTTATTTTGAAACAGGGGCTAAATTTCCCAGGCTAGCTTTAAACTTTCAAATCTCCTGCCATAGCCTCCCTAATAGCTGGGAATACAGACAGAGCTGCACCATAAGGCTTAACTCACTCTTAATGGAACAAGTAACGTCAGCAGAAGCCCAGGGGTGTATAGAAACCGAGACTCATGAAGAGGGACTTAGGGAGAAAGGACAAGAGGCATAGCCTTGTGCTGGAGGTGAGCAGACTAGCCGGCCTGGCCCGCTGACGGCAAGCAGCAGCCTGCATCTCTGCACACAGGCCACTTCCACAGGCCCTTCCCCAGCTGTCACTTGGGTGCATGGGCTGTCTAGTGATCTAGCACAAACTGGTACTTTTGTGTCTGGGTGGCCCACGGCCAATTTTCCAGTTGAAGTAAATAAGCATAGACCACAATCGATGGTGTTCAGGCAGTGAGCCCAGCTAGACATGGAGGCACCAGAAACTTCACTGTGCTGTTCCAGATCTGCTCTAGTCACCTCAGGTCTCTTGAGGAGTCCTGCTTCTCCATCTTCATCCCTACAAAGGATCTTCTGTTCCCTGGCACAACTGTCCTTCGTGGTCATCCATAATTGCCAAGACAAAAATCCAGATGTGTGGAAATCCCCAAAGTTGTATAAGTTATTTGCATGTGTGTATGTGTGTGTGTGTGTGAGTGTGTGTGAGTGTGTGTGTGTGTGTGTGTGTGTATGAGTGCGCACAAAAATGGATTCAGAGAGAAATACAAAACCCATAGGAAAGAAAAAAAATCTTTTTTTTAAATATTTATTTATTTATTTATTTATTTATTTATTTGATGTATGTGAGTACACTGTAGCTGTCTTCAGACACACCAGAAGAGGGCACTGAATGTGGTTCCAGATGGTTGTGAAGCCACCGTGTGTGATTGCTGGGAATTGAACTCAGGACCTCTGGCAGAGCAGTCAGTGTTCTTAACCATTGAGCCATCTCTCCAGCCCAGAAAAAAAAAAATCTTTGTCACTAGAATCTAGGTCTATATAGATTACTTAACATTTTGATATTTTCTTTGCGGATTTTTACTTATTTTTTTCATTTTATATATCTGAGTGGTTTTGCCTGCGTGTATATCTACGAACCACAACGTGCTGTGCCGCAGAGGCCAGAAGAGGGGGTCAGCTCCCCTGAAGCTGGAGTTACATGTGGGTGGAATTACACGAGCTACCATGTGGATACTAGGAGCCAAACCTGGGTCCTCTGTAATTGCAGACGGTGCTCTTACGTCCTGCGCCATCTCTCTATGTCTTGAGCATTTTTTTGAACTTAAACTTCTCCAGTGCCTGAACTGAGAACACATGTATTCTCTGGGGCAGATACTGGTACTGGTTACTGTTGTAGTTGCTGGGACAAAGTGCCTGACAGAAGCATCATTTACCTGACACTTTGCATGATAGGTAGGGGTGGGGGCAGGGCCTTGGCAGATCAGGAAACAGAGACCACTGGAGAGGAAAGATGTCATCCGCTAGCCATATCACTGTGGCCCTGCCTCTGCCAGGAGCAGCCGAGGACCAAGTGCTCAGACAGGCGAGCCTTCAGAAGGACATTTCACATTCAAACCAGACCAGGTATGAGTGTACAAGGTGAAAGCTACTTCCTTCAAAGTTACAATAGGGTTGATGATGTGGCTTAGTTGTGAGATTCTGGCTTGAGCTCAGGACAGTACAGAAAAAGAAGAGGAAGAGAAAGAGAAGGAGGAGGGGAGAAGGGACTGCATTTCATCAAATCTAAGATGTCATCCATATAAAATATAACACACCACCAGGAAATAAAATCCTCTCCGTTAAATACACGCTTTTCAGGCATGAAAATTTAAGACACATAAATCCAGAGATGTCACACATGAAATGTCATGCCTTATAAAATAGCACAGTAATTATAACCCGTTGAAATTAGGGTCTCCTAGTGTCAAAGAATGATAAAGCACACGTGAGCAGCGGCAGCTAGAAGCCACCTGTGTCTGAGCCTTCCTACAGTCATCAGTATCCTTTCTCTGAGCCTCAGAAGCATCTTGTCATAAAGAAGAGCAAAGCCACAAGGGCTCCTGCAAAATGGCTGCACCCTGCTCTCTGCCACCCACGGGGAAGAGTCCCTGGACCTGTGTGACATAATATCAATAGCTCCTATCCTAAAGAGAGTGATAACTGCTGTCGAGATCCCATGAGGTGGCATAAAGGTCTTAGGAAAGAACCTTAAAAAAAAAAAAAAAACCCTGAAAACTCAGTAAATATAAACATTATTATTCCTCTAAAACCAGTGTTCCTGATTTTACTTAATTAATTCTATAGTTTATAGAAATATTTTTACAGATCTGGTTTTGGTTTTGTTTAACGTGTTTATGTGTATGTTTGTGTAGTGTGTACCACATGTGTGCAGGAGGCCAGAAGAAGGGTCCAATCCCTTGGGGCCTGGAGCTATAGGTGATCTTGAGTCACCTGATGCGGGTGCTGGGAACGGAACTCACGTTTTCTGGGAAATACCAGTATCTGTCTTTCCAGCCCTACAGAAACACTTTAAGAAATAATCTTGTGCCTGGCGGTGGTGGCGCACGCCTTTAATCCCAGCACTTGGGAGGCAGAGGCAGGCGGATTTCTGAGTTCGAGGCCAGCCTGGTCTACAGAGTGAGTTCCAGGACAGCCCGGGCTACACAGAGAAACCCTGTCTCGAAAAACCAAAAAAAAAGAAAAAAAGAAAAAAAAAGAAAGAATCTTGTTCTGCTATCTGGTGCAGCCCGTTTATCCCACTACCTTTTTGCAGTATAGTCAACAAACTATTTTTTTTCCTTTTTGCAATATTTTTTAACTCGAAATGTCTTTGAGAACACGAGAGCACCATTTACACCGTCGCCAGTCCTTCCCGAAGCTCTTCTTAAAAATAGTCTAGATCCATATGAAATGTAACCTCTACCCTCCGGCCTCACCCTTACAACTTTCCACTTAGAATGCAATTTAAGGGGGAAAAAAAAACCGCTTTTGAAATGTAGGATTTCAAGGCACGGGGCGGGGGAGGAGGAGTGTTTTCCTCTCGCTTAATTTTGGTGCGTAACTGAGTTTCCCAGCTGCCTCGTGGGATGCTTTGTGTCTGGTCATGTGATGACTGACGCCCAACGTGACATGTTACGACAGCCAATGCCTCTTTTTCTCCTAGTTTCCTGGGCACGTGATTCTTGGCTCCCCTCCACCATTAGTCCTTAACAAAAATGAGATGTGCTCGCTTTGCAGGGGGAATGCAAGATTACAACTACATCTGGGCCCAGTGCTTTGAAATTACCCTGGAGCTGTCGTGCTGTAAATACCCTCGGGAGAGAAGCTGCCGCTCTTTTGGAAGGATAACAAAGCCTCTTTGATCGAATATATAAAACAGGTGCACCTAGGTTTGTGTCCTATATCTTCTTGTAAACACACGCGGTGTGGGTAGAACCTTTGGGTCGAGCATATACAAAACCTCTGGGGGCTTGGGCTGGACCTCGTTTTTTTCTATGCCAGGACTAAGGGTTTTGAATTCTCTACGTATTATCTACAGTGTGAGAGAAATTCTGTGCTTAGCTGTTCATAAGAGTGGATGATTCATGTTCACTTGATTTGAGGGTGTAAAAGCCCAGAGTACCCCCAATTTTACATATTAAATGATATGTAAATCTGGCACAAAAAAAAAAGATCAGGAAAACAGGAGGTACTCTTGCAACATCTCCAATTAGAAGTCTCGTTGGAGCGCCCTACATGGCTCTGCGCCTGCGCCAAGCCTGGTGACCTGAGTTCATCCTGGGACCCCATAGGGTAGGACAGACCTGATTCGTGCAAATTATCCTCTGACCTCCAAGGGTGCCTCCCCAAAACAACACATAAGTAAATAAGCAAATGTAATGAAAATAAAACCAAGTGTTGCCAGCACCTACAGAACATTACAAACGTATCCTTGGCTCTCCCTCCGCCCCCTTATGTAATCACTGTGCTGGATCCTTGGCTGTTATTCTAACATTTCAGTTTCCGCTGGCCTTTCCCTGTGAGTCCTGGAATAATTTAACCTCTCCATCATGGCTCTCCCGATACGGATCCTTTAGTGAGTTACTCTGAATTCTTTTGCAAAGTCACCCTTCGTCACTATCATCAAGGAAGTGTGACAAGACATGACTATGTCTCTGCCCTTCGCTGCCCTCTTGGTCATCTTTTAATCTAGCCGTCGGGGTGAGCCACAGAGCGCCGAATCGGGGCCAGCTTTGCATGCTGTGTTTAATAGGGTATGAGTTTTCGAAAGCTGCGCAGCCCGATTAATAATAGCATAAGTGATGAATAATAGTAATAATAAGTAACAAATAATAGCATAATTATTGTTAGCATTAGTGCATTGAATTTATGAGTCCATTTAATTAGGCCGTATCAAGAATAGCTTTGCATCTGCCTGTCCCTGTGATTGGACGGAAACTCATTGAACGGTAGGTTTATTAGCACATCAATCCTGCCCCCTTGTGGTTTAAGACAGGAATATTTTTTCTGACTTTAAAAAAAAAAAAAAACAAGAAACTATTTCAAAATGAAGGCAAACGCTCCAGTTTAGACACGCCCTGGTCTCTGCCACACTGTTCATTCACTGATACAGTTCACCGGGTGCTAGGAGACTTACATGTCTGAGATGGTGACTCATCTGGAAGGCTCAGTCGTGCCCTGTGTGGGAAGCGAAGCCTCCGATGGAACACAGGAGCCAGCGGAGGCGCCAAGCTGTTAGGCTGGTGTCCTGTTTGAAGTCATGAAAACATTAGACTTCAGCGTGATCAGAAGTTGGAGTAAGAGATCTGCCCTGCTGTACGCCAGCCTGTTCTAAGGCTCCAGACGGGCTACTGGAACTCACAGAATTCCGTCTAAACTTGGGCTCTGTAGTATCAGAGGCTGTACTCAACGTGGGCCGGGAAAGAATCTCTTTAGATTCTGAGACCCAGGTAGCTTGTCTATCTCTGGGAAGCAAAGCACGATGATGCCGGCTGCTGCCCCAGCTTTCCCTGGACTCTAAGGCAGATCTGAGCCTAGAGGCTCGAGGAACGGCTCACTACCCTCAGATAACTAACCCCGAAGAAACTGGATAGGTACTGAGCTCCAGAATCCCACTGGGCCAAGACGTAGGTAGATCTTTCATCAGATCCAGAACAAGGCACCACCCCATGATCAAGTTTAATGGAGAATTCTTTTTTTTTTTTTAATGATAAGGAGATTTTAATTTTTTATTTTATTTTATTAATTTTTCTTTCATTAGATATTTTCTTTATTTACATTTCAAATGTTATCCCTTCTCCGAGTGCTCTCCCCTCCGGAAACCCCCTATCCCATCCGCCTTCCCCTGCCTCTATAAGGGTACTACCCCACCCACCCACCCACCCACTCCTGCCTTCCCGCCCTGGCATTCCCCTACACTGGGGCATTGAACCCTCACAAGACCAAAGGCCTCTCTTCCCATAGATGCCCGACAAGGCTATCCTCTGCCACATACACAGCCAGAGCCATGTTCCCTCCGTGTGTACTCCTTGGTTGGTGGTTTAGTCCCTGGGAACTCTGGGGGGGTCTGGTTGGTTGATATTGTTATTCTTCCTATGGGGTTGCAAAGCCCTTCAGCTTAGAGGAGAATTCTTCAGGGACTGTCCTGGCTTCCACTCTGAATGGTGACCAGATTCCAGTTACACATCTCTGAGGAAGGTTGCACCTTCCTTCCTTCAGACTAGACGAGAATGTGGTGTCTTTGTTTACTGGCTGGTGTTTTTTCCCAGTGTTGACTTTCCCTTCTCCTGCTCTCATGGCTCTTCCTGAGCCTTCAGGTCTGCTGGTCTCTATTCAGTCCCTGACTTCAGCACCCTGAATACATGTAAGGACAAATATAAATGAGACTGAACAAAAAGACAAAACGAGGGGGAAAAAAAACGTCAGGAAGATAAGTTTGCAGAGTTGACCTCCATAAAGTGGAGAGGAAACGTGGACGTTTGGTTAGCGAATGAGCCAGGAAGTGAACCAGAAAGACACCAGGGGCCCATCTAGGTCAGGGAGTTGCCTAATAGTTAAGATAAAGACTCTTGTTTGAGTTGAGATAAAGCTACTTTGTTGCTAATATCAAAACCTTCATCTTTCCCCTCAGTCTTTTTTAGAGGACACTGTTTATCCTGTGCCTGGTGTTTTTCTTTCATGGCTGACAGGAGCTATTTGGAGATAGTCCAAAACCTTGTTACCATTGGGTTTTGCTTTGTTTTGTTTTTTCATTCATGTCCTTAGGCATAAATGACGTCATCTTCAGATAGTTTGTCACTGGAGGGAACAAATCAGAATTGTGACTGATGCAGTTCAGGGGAGAGCATTTCTTGGGATACAGGAAGCCCTAGGTTCGAGCCCCAACGCTGGGAACATAGGAGTCTTGAAGTGGGCAAGTCTAATACAGTGCTTTAGTGTGGATTCCAGAGGCTGCTGTGGAGCTCAGATCTCGGCATTCATGTTTAATTTTTCTTTCTGCCTTGCAGGTGTAAAGGGTCAAGTGTTTGATCAGAGTGGAACTCCATTACCGAATGTAATTGTAGAAGTCCAAGACAGAAAGCATATCTGCCCGTTTAGAACCAACAAGCTTGGAGAATATTATCTGCTTCTCCTGCCTGGGTCCTACGTGATAAACGTAAGTGAGCGAGGCCTGGATTGCACAGAACGCACGGCTCACCTAGGATGGCTAACACTAAGTGGACAGCAAGGCAGGAGGAAAGTCTAACATCAGACCTGCAATAGGAGAGGAGTGGAAGTTAGAAACAAACCAATTGGGGGTGGGGGGGATCATGTATAGCCTCACAGTGGTGGCGCACGCCTTTGATTCCAGTACCTGGGAGGCAGAAGCAGGACAGATCAGAGTTCAAGGCCAGCCTGGTCTACAGAGCAAGTTCCAGGACAACCAGGGCTACATAGAGAAACCCTGTTGAGTGAGGTGGGGGGAATCATGTGTTTTCCTAATTGGCAGACAATTCTTAATAGAAGCCAAGTACCGTGTGTTTCACTTATGTATGTGTCTGTGTGCTATAGCCCACTGATGGAAGTCAGTAAACAACTTTGGGGGCAATTGGCTCCTTCCAGTATACATTCCAGAGACTGAATCAGGTGGTCGGGCTTGCTGGGCAGGTGCTTTCACCTGATGAACCATCCCACCAGCTCAGGACAGCTATGCTAATGAACTAACAGGTTAACCTTATCAGTCAGACCAGGAGGAAGCCAACAGAAGTCAAGGTGCCTGCATGTAGCCCTGCCAGAGAAGTCAGGGCAGCAAAGTAGACACCATATGGTAGGAATGAATGAGGGAGAACTAGGAAGACGAGCAAAGGAGCGGGAAAAGAGGGAAGCACTCGGCAACTTAAGCCATGGCACCCAGGCCTGCCAGCAAACTGAGGACGGTGGGGAGGTGCCAGCAAGCACCAGTGTAGCAGGGGACATTGAGAAATCACAAGCTTTAAATCCAGTCCAGAGAGCTCTTCTGAAGATGACCTTTCTGTTCCAAAGAAGCTTGTCACCTTTCCTTGCCGTCCCATAGCCACCTTCTCTATTAAGAGATTAGTTTCTAGAATATATAAAGCGCTCATAAGAAAGCCCTCAGTGCCCAGAGGCAGGTGGATTCAGTGAGTTTGAGGTCTACCTGGTCTACATAGCGACTTCTAGGCCAGCGAGGGCCTCAAAACACAAAGCAATCACGATCTACCTGAAGATTCACAAGAACAAAACTAGTTTTTAAAACAATTGAAGTTTTTAAAAAGAAAGTGGTAGAGGGGCTCGGAAGACCTGGGTTGAATTCCTGAAACCCACAGGGCAGCTCAAAACCGACCATCCGCAACTCCAGTTCTAGGAGATCTGCTGCCCCCTTCTGGTCTCTGCAAGCACTGCATGCAAGTGGTAGACACGTGCAGGCAAAAAACGCACCCGTGCCTGTTTTTTGTGTTTGGTTTTGGCTTTTTTTTTAAATGAGGGGCGGGGAGTAAAGTAGAGTTGTACAGCTTAGCTCAGTGGCAAGTAGAATGGAAGTAAATTGGAGAAAGAATCTATTTACAATCTTCATATCCAATAAGGATACTGTAGGCTTGGTACAAAGGAAAGAAAGCGTCTTTACCCTGGCACACTGAAAAATTACTCTGGCAGAATCGGTCGCTGCTTCCTCCATTCAGTCTTTTCCTTCACCAGATGCTGAGCCCATCTCTGTTCTTACTTCATTTTGTAATTCTTGGTAGCAGCATTTGCACCTACGGCCTACATCAGGAGGCGTGGCCGCTCTCAAGCACGCAGGCACCGCTCAAAGGCTACGCCCTGGGGGTGGAGATCTCTCTCTTCAGCATTGGCCCCACATACAGCTGATATCCCTCTAGTAATTGTTTCTTGTTCCGTCTCAGGTTACAGTCCCTGGACATGACCCCTACCTCACGAAGCTTACTATTCCAGGGAAATCCCAGCCCTTCAGTGCTCTTAAAAAGGATTTTCACCTCCCATTGCGATTGCAGCTGGATTCCATCTCCGTATCAAATCCTTCATGCCCGATGATTCCTCTGTACAAATTCATGCCGAGCCACTCTGCTGCAACAAAGCCTAGTCTGTTCGTGTTTTTCATGACTCTTTTGCACATATTTTTCAAATAAAGCAAAATGTGAAACTCAATCCCTGGAATCAGGGATTGGTTACTCCAGGGTCTGGCAACTCTCCTCTTGTGAGACTGCAATGGGATAGACTTCACTGTTTTCCTTAAGAAGAAAACGGGATGTTTCCAACCCTGGCCTACAGTAACCTGTAACGACAAAATCGATCTTCAGTCTGGATAAAATGGAGGTCACTACCTAGCAAAGGCTGCCCACGTAAACTCCATCCCGCAGGAGTCCAAACACTTGTAAGAAAGTTCAGAAGCATAACAGACATCCCTACAAGAAAAACAATTTGCATACGAAGAACCACGTGAGTCAAAGCCGCAAGGATGGACACTTTCTGATCACCTGCTATGACCTTTCGCGGGTGTTATTTGTAGAGAGCTAATACTGCCTGCCAATGGTTCTCCCCCAAGGAAGAAATTTCTAGATAACAGGACTAAGAACATTTACTCTTGCCAATGTTCTAAGGACAAACATGTCTGATGTGGCTACAGATGAAGTGGCCTCTGTCTCTGGTGCCTTTACCCTGGCCTCCCTGCACCCAATGCCACTGTCCTATGAAGATGACCCCTCCTATGTAACCCTCGTCTCTTGCCTGAGCCTCAGATGCAGCCCCAGCTGCTCAGCAGAACACCCACCTGAATACGACACATATGAACTCGGGCTTATCCTGTTGACAGTTGGGATGCTATTCGTTTCCCATATTCAGTCCCTGAAAGCTGCTGTATTGATCCTTGTCAGCCTCTCCAGGCCACTTAGCGCCCCTCACTGCTGGCCCACCTGCTGCTCATGGGTATCTTTGCCAAGTCCATCTTCCACACAGCAAGGGGGGAGCTGGGCTGCCCAAAGCTCTCCTGCTCCCTGAACACATCGAAGTGCTCGAAATCGCAGGTCTGGATGCCATTCTGAGTGTGCCACGCCTTGTTTCCTGCTCAGTAAAATTCTATTCCATGGCGACTGGAGAGATGGCTCAGCGGTTAAGAGCACTGACTGCTCTTGCAGAGGTCCTGAGTTCAATTCCCAGCACCCACATGGTGGCTCACAGCCATCTGTAATGGGCCCTCTTCTGGTGTGTGTCAAGACAGCGATGGTGTATTCATACACATACAATAAATTAATTTTAAAAAAGAAGAATTCCATTCCAAGCATCATCTTCAATCTGGAAGCCAACAGAGTTCCAGGTAGTTGGGTTCAAGGCTGATCCTTCAAAGAAATTGCTTTTGACTAGTGAATTTCCAGCGCTGTGGTGTGGAACTACTCCATGCTGGCCTTCTCTAGCATGCCATGAGCTCTCTAAGACCAGGAGCTACTTCAGAAACGTCATTTCTCAGAGCCTGGCACAAAACAGGGAATAAATGGATAAGGAGCTGATTCAGCAACCTGCTACAGACCTTTCCAGAACTCTGAGGATTGAGCAGTTTTGTGAAAATAAGTTTTATGTTTGGCAAGATTCAGCTCACTAGTGTACACACACACACACACACATTTTCATGTGTGCATCACAAAACAAAATCCAAAGATAAATGCAAGTGAGCACTGTAAAGCGGAGAGAAAGGCATTTGCTAGCTGTTAACCAGCATCCGCACTGCCTTCTAGAGCAGAAAACAAATTCTTACAATCAGTTTGAAGTAGACATGTCCCCTGTGAAAGTAACTCTCTCTACTCTAACACATTATAGGAAGAGAAAGCTGGGAATGGTGGCACACACCTTTAATCCCAACACTCTGGAGGCAGAGGCAGGTGGATGTCTTCGTTCACATGGCCAGACCCTGTCTCAAAAGTAAATTTTAAAAAGGGATAAATATCAAACAGGAAAATCATCAGTAACTCCGAGGTGCAGGTTTCTGAGTGTGGTGCATTTTCCACAGGAAATGAGAACATGCAGGATTCCGGCAGGCCATGAAGGCTTGAGATTCTAAAGAGGTACGTGGGCACCCTGGTGCCCTTTCTTGGTGCCAAACCTAGTCTATATTTTAATATCAATAGTATGCATAGCTTTTTAACCACTTCTAAATTTGAAAATAGCATGAGTCTCTTGATCATTTTATTTAAATAAGCATTAACTTATGTCCTGGAAAGCATGTATTAATAGTTCAGAAAGGGATCTGGGTATATTACATTTGAAGTCTATAAGACGAAGCCAGGTATGTGGTTGGTCACCTGTTATCCCCAACTCTTGGGAGGCTGAGGCAAGATCGATACAGTTCAAGGCTAGCCTGGACTACAAGTGAGACCTATCTTAGGAAAACAATCAAGTATGTAAGAGCGAACTTGGTTTGCTATCAGCTGGGTGTTCAAATTCTGACCAGACTCTTTCCTAAGACTGTGTGAAAGGAAGAGAGCTGTTTGCTGATGGGCCTAACAGGAGACTTGTTACTGAACTAACTTGCAAGTGGACTTGTCTTACCGGAGACTGGCCCAGGGCTTTGCCCAGGACCATTGGGCCACAGCTATGTCTTTATTGTGTTACTTTTTGTTCAGACACAGCATCTCCCTAAGTTGTGTAGGCTGGACTTGGAACTCACCGTAATCCAAACTGGCTTTGGATCTGCCTGCCTTCGCCACCGGAGTAGCTACTATAGGCCTGGACCGCTGTGTCCGTCTAAAGATAACATGACTTAAATCTGTCTCAAAACCCAGTGTAGAAATCACTTAAACAGGGTGAGGGGGTCGAAGGTCAGTGACAGTGTGCTGAGCATACACAAAGATTTGGACTCAATCTCCATTAACGCCCCCCCCCAACACAAGACAAAACATGACCAGGAAATTATTCAGTGGTCCGGGTCCTCAAGACTTGTGTTGCCTTCTGCCAGGTAGAGAAAGCACAAGGAACACTTGGTGACTATTTTAAAGGCAGTGTACCTTACTAAAGGGGACATGGAAATGCTGCTTACCAAGAACGATGTCCTTTTCGAGAAAAACTCTCCCAAAGTGCCTAGTTTACACGTGTGCCCATTTGAGTTAAGATGGTAAAATCCCAGCACTCGGGAGGCAGAGGCAGGCAGATCTCTGGGAGTTCAAAGTTCAAGGCCAGTCTTTTCTACAGAGTTCCAGGACAGCCAGGGCTATAACAGAAAAAAAAAAAAAAAAAAAAATCCTATCTCCGAAAGAATCCAGGTTTCTCAGACTTGAATTCTGCCTGTAATTAAAACGGTGCACACAGGCTCTGCTGTCCGATGTATGAGCTGGTGCTGAGTTGAGGAATACCTGTTTCTAGGAAAAGTGTACAAACCCATAGAGCATAGCCGCTCTCCTACTGCAATAGGAGTTGAGGGGGCACCTAGTGGGTTTTGGGAACTCAGTTCTGCCTTTCTGGTGACCTCAGGTCAGAGAGAATGATGCTGGATCAAGTGAAGAGCATGGTGTTCTTGATGCCTATGACAGATTCTACACCGTTTGTTCTAGATTTACATCGCTCTCTGTCTCACAGATCCCTTAATCGTTCTTTAGCTCACAAGCCAACCCACAGCTCTTTGTGAGAGGCTTCATGCTGGTTTGTTGTTTCACAAGCTTTCTAAGTGATACTTGTCATTAAAAGCACAGGAACAAGAACTATTAAAGATGGTCAGGTTGAGTGGGGGCAGCGTTGGCCCACGCCTTTAATCCCAGCACTCCAGAGGCAGAGGTAGGGGCAGATGAATCTCTGAGATCAAGACCAGCCTGATCTACAGAGTGAGTTCCATGACAGCCAGGGCTACACAGAGAAACCTTATCTCAGAAAATAAATAAATTCTAAGATTATAACATTTGCTTGGGAGGGACCATGACTACCTCTGAGCTTATTTTATTTACATTATCTGATTATCAATAAAGAATATTCATATAGTGAATGTTGTCTCTTTCCATTACTGTTTTGTTTGCAAAAATAACAAAATCTACAAACTAGAAAAGACTGTCATATGGGGCTAGAAAGATGGCTCGGGGTTAAGAGCACTGACTGTTCTTCTAGAGGTCCTGGGTTCAATTCCCAGCAACCACATGGTGGCTCATAACCATCTATAATGGGATCAAATGCTCTTTGGTGTGTCTGAAGAGAACGACAGTATATTCACTTAAATCTTTTTTTAAAAAAATAAGGGCTGGGCGGTGGTGGCGCACGCCTTTAATCCCAGCACTTGGGAGGCAGAGGCAGGCGGATTTCTGAGTTCAAGGCCAGCCTGGTCTACAGAGTGAGTTCCAGGACAGCCAGGACCAGAGAAACCCTGTCTCGAAAAACCAAAAAAATAATAAAAAAAATAAAAAAATAAAAAATAAAAATAAATAAAAAATAAAATACTGCCATAAATATACTCTAGGAGAGATCAAATTTAAAGTGTTAAACAAGAATATTGTTGGTATCAGGAACCGGCTTTACAGTTACAGGTCCGAAATGACGGTGACGTCACCCACAGGTGGCAGGGACCCATGAATCTGTTGCTATGGCAATCGCCATACATTCCCAGGGTCCATCTGGTTTACCTCCCACCTTTACCTGAGAGCAGTTATGTCACAGCCTAAATAAAAGGCAGAACTCTCTTAGCCTTCGCTCTCTCTTCATCTCCATCGCCCCCCCCTTTGTCCCCTTCCCCCACAATAAACCTCTGTCAAATGGAGCTGCATCAGCCTGGTGTGGTCTGTCCAGATGCGAGCTGCGATTCTAACACAACAAATATTTCAACAATATTCCCAAAGTCCAGATGATCCCTCCAAGACTGTATGCTATTTACGGCATAGTTCAGGTTACGTTGAATTATGTGGCTACATCTGAGAAGAAGTGTGAGGAGCCCGCTGGAGAGCTGCATCCAATCTCCAGTACCACAGAAACACAATGCTTTGGAAGATTCCAGTTAATGTAGTCAACTTAGCCACGGGACCAGATGTTAAATAATTAGCCTAGTATGGTTTTAGGTTTCCAAACACATTTTGGGGATCATGACTAGAAGACATTTGTCCTGAGTAATGAGTTTTATTGTTTCCCACCCGCTTGTGTTGAAATATATTAGTTGTAAGCAACGTTTTTGCTTCCAAAAAGAGCTGGGACATTTAACGGGTCCTTAGCTCACCAGTAAAAATCTTGCTATTGTTACTTTGCAGTCAAGGACAGGTTGGTCTAAGTACACATCTATCCTCTACAAGTGGGTTTTTATTTACCTATATGGGTGTTTTGTCTGCATGTATGTCTGTACCACTAGTGTGCCTAGTGCCCGCAGAGGTCAGAAAAAGGGCATTTGATTCCCCGGCCAGAGCTGCAGGCTATGAGCCATGTGTGTACTGAGAATCAAGGGCAGTCGTACTCTTTCTTTCTTTTTTTTTAATTAGATATTTTCTTTATTTACATTTCAAATGTTATCTCTTCAGGTCTCCCCTCTGGAAACCCCCTATCCTATCCCTGGCCGCCCACCTCCATGTGGGTGTTCCTCTCCCCACCCACCCACTCCCACCTTCCTGCCCTGGCGTCACCCTACACTGGGGCATCGAACCCCCACAGGACCAAGGGCTGCTCCTCCCACTGATGTCCAACAAGGCCATCCTCTGCCACATATGTGGCCGGAGCCATGGGTCCCTCCATGTGCACTCTTTGGTTGGTGGTCCAGTCCCCGGGCGCTCCAGGGGCGTAGGGGCGTTTGGCTGACAGTGTTGCTCCTCCCACGGGGCTGCAAACCCCTTCAGCTCCTTCAGTCCCTTCTCCAACTCCATCGGGGACCCCAAGCTCAGTCCATTGGTTCAGCCGGTACTCTTAACCACCGAACCATCTTTCAGCCCCTAAATAAATAGAAATACTTGCCAGTTTCTTAAAAAAAAAAAAGTAAGCATCTATATTTAGACATGCATATTTAACTAGCATGTGTGTTATATGTGTTGTCAGAGGATAACTTTAGGGAACTGTTTCCTGTTGTAATTATTTAATCTCAACTGGAGGTTTCTACCCTGTCTTTATCACTCAGTTCTCAGATAAAAGACACTCAACTTTTATATTTATAAGTCTTTAATGCCCTAGAGCTGGGCAGATATCTACCCTCTAAGCTATTTAAAATCTATCTCCCAGAGTTATAATTTGCCATGTTCCCTCTGGGCAGCTCTTAATTCCAATTGGTCATCCCTCATGGCCACATTTTCATGGCTCACCTACCTGTCTTCTCCTCTCCACCTTCTCTCTCTTCTTCCTGCCTCAGATCTCAGTATAAATAAACCCTGCCCGCCTCTCTTCCACCCAACTATAAGCTGCAGGCGTCTTTATTCAGCAATCAGGGAGAACTTGGGAGGCAAGGTTCCATAGCGTCATTTGGCTAAGTGGGAATCTCCCAGTTCCTGGGGGTGTCCAGGGTCAGTATTTACCATTACAATACATGGCAACAGACTAAACCTAACAGCCTCCCACCTTCCACCTTGTGACAGTCTCTTGTTTCTGCCATGATGCATGCTTCAAGCTTCCAGGTAGTTCTCCTGTGTGTCTGCCTGTCATCTCTCAAGCTGCGGTTACAGATAAGTGCCACCTACAGATGAGTGTCACCGTACCTATGGTTTCTGGGGATGAAATTAGGCCACCAGCCTTGCAGCAAGCACTGTTACCTCTGAGCCATCTCCTCCGCACAAGTATCTTAATTTTAAATTAAATTTCAAATGTTTCTCCATTTCAAAAGAAAATCCATCGCAATGTCGTATATTGGGAAATCCTCAGGCAGAATTGCCTAGACTTAAGTATTTAAATCTGTAGCGATTAGAGGCTAGAGAGATGGCTCAGTGGTTAAGAACACTGGCTGTTCTCCCGGAGTTCAAACTCCAGCAAGCACATGGTGACTCATAATTATCTATAATGTGATCTGATGCCCTCTTCTGGCAAGCAGGTGTACCTGCAGATAGAACACTCATACAGATAATAAATAGACCTCGTAGCTATTAAAGTTAAATGAGCCGAAGGATATGAACTGCCAGCCCAAGAATGTTTAAAATTCACATGCTAGTAGTTGCAAAAAAAAAAATCTATCAACCCTTCTCAGGGAGAACAAAGTAGTTATAAGATGAATTAATTTTGAAATATTTTATTACATTCATGCACACAGTGTGCATCCACATTCCACAGTGCACACACTGAGGGCAGAGGGCAGCTTGCAGAAGTCAGTTCTTGCCTTCCACCCTGAGACCCGGAATTAAACAGTCCCTGGGGCTTAGCAGCAGGTGTCTTTACCTACTGAGCCAACCCTGAACTAGAATTTTAAAATATTAGACACGAGGAAAAGTTGGGGGGGGGGGAAGTATAAACATTTCCTGACTAGCAGATCTGTTTCCTCCTCTCATTTCTTTCATGAGTGTCAAAGAACAGAATTTCTCTCCACGACTCAACCTCAGCCTCCAAAATCTGCGTATGTTGCTTTTATAGTAAGAAAAAAGGACAACTCATTAACTTATATAAAAACAAACATCCTAACTGACCAAGGCCTGTGTCCAACAATAAAGTATCGTATTTTGAAGGCTCGGTGTTGTTAAAATGAAACTGAACTCAAATTCCGTTTTCTGTTGCTGAGCAACCTCTTCAGCTATCCTGGTAGCAGTCTGGATACTGCTGATGGGCCCTGGGCTCAGCCCTCCCAGCCTGCTGCTTCTAAGTCACAGTTCCATGCTCAACTAACTCTGGAAACCCATTTTTATCAAAAGAAACTGTCAGCCATGGTGCTGGTGGCACACACCTTTAATCTCAGCACATGGGAGGCAGAGGCAGGCGGATCTCTGAGTTCGAGGCCAGCCTGGTCTGCAGAGCAAGCTCCAGGACAGCCAGGGCTGCACAGAGAAACCCTGTCTCAAACAACAAACAAAAAATTGTCTGGGAGTGGAAATGGGTGTCCTTTTATGTAAAGGGTAAGGGTAGACGGAGGAAATCCTTTCTATGTCACAATTCTGGCCTTAGTCTTTTTTTTTTTTTTTTTTTTTTTTTTTTTTGGTTTTTCGAGACAGGGTTTCTCTGTGTAGCCCTGGCTGTCCTGGAACTCACTCTGTAGACCAGGCTGGCCTCGAACTCAGAAATCCTACTGCCTCTGCCTCTCAAGTGCTGGGATTAAAGGCATGCGCCACCACTGCCCAGCTCGTATGTCTTTCATTTTTATACAGTATTTTCTTAGTATTTTAAGTAGTCTTCTTTCAAATTAAGGAGAAAAAAACCATGCATAGTTGTTCTCATTCCTTATCCACACCCTGGATGCCCACTAGTACACACAGTGCACTTTATCCTGGTAGTTTGAAGGTCACAAAAGGAAGCAACGGTCTACTCCAGGGAGAGAGAACACAAAGGACCAGTGACCGCTGACCTGTGACCATGTCCATGAGCAGACAGAATCCGGGTTACCTCCCTAGGTTCTGGAAATGGCTAGTCACGAATGAATCTAAGAGAAACCTGTTAAGCCATGGTTTCGTACAGGTCTCACAGCCCAGCCTGCCAGGCTCTCCCAGTTGATACACTTAAATCTGAAGTCGAAGGTCATTAAAGGAGTAGCCTGTCTGTGATCTTGATTTTGGCCTCCCATGAGAGGAGCGTATGACTATTTTAGCAGAAAAGGTTTTGGAGTGTGAAAAGCAAGCAGCCATTTCAGAGGGATCCAGATGTGGTTCAGTTGGCAAGCGCTGCCCAGAATACATAAACTCGATGGCACACAGGTAACCTCACATCGGAGAGGTCCTGTAAAGGGATTGGTAATACAAGGCTATCTTTGTTTACTTAGAGAGTTTAAGGCCGATCTGGGTTATGTGAGACTATAAAGACCACCCAACAAGACACTGAAACCAAGCATGATAGCTCATCTGTACTTTTAGCACATGGGAAGGCGGTAAGATCAGAAGTTGAAGGCCAGCCTCTGCTACATATCAAGTTTTAAGTCACTGAATAGGGTGCTGTTATAACCCTGTATGAAGCCCCACATAACAGGCTCGGGGAGTGTAAACAAGTATTAGGAGAGTCATCCAGCTAACACAGCTAAAAGCATAGTTTGGGAATTTGGAATGTGAGAGACTGTTTTGAGGATTTCATATTGTTAAGATAGTATTCTGAAGGCAGGGGGATACTGATTGAAACAAAAATAGTAATTAAAACTGCTCAGGCAGCACTAATTAGACCTACTGGGCTATTAACAAAAGGAGCCACCAAGGAAGTTGTGAGGGATCTAGGAGGGATTGGGAAAAGGTGAACAGATATGATCTAAATACACCATGCTCACGTATGAAATTACCCAATAAAAGTATTGTTTTATTAACTACTGCTAAAGCTTTTTTTTTTTTTTTTTTCTTTTTTGAGACAGGGTTTCTCTGTGTAGCCCTGGCTGTCCTGGAACTTAAAGGCATGTGCCACCACTGCCCGACCAGAGCCTCACATTTTACTAATACTATCATTACTTTCTTGTTTGTTTTTTTAAAGATTTATTTATTTTATTTATATGAGTATACTGTAGCTGTGTTCAGACACACCAGGAGAGAGCATCGGATTCCGTTATAGATGGTTGTGAGCCACCATGTGGTTGCTGGGAATTGAACTCAGGATGTCTGGAAGAGCAGTCAGTGCTCTTAACCCCCCCATCCCCCCACTCCCCCTACCTCACCCCCGCTGAAGGACAGCATGATCGAACAGAGCGCCGTAGCGACAGAGACAGAGCACGAGCACTACAGCGATGTGGCACCGCAGGCCTCCTGCTAAAGCTTTTAAGGGAGCTACCTTTGAAAAAGCATGGGAGGGCTGCCAACTGGCCGTCAATAAAGGGCTGAGATGAAAGCATGAGGACGCCGGGTGGTGGTGGCGCACACCTTTAGTCCCAGCACTTGGGAGGCAGAGGCAGGCGGATTTCTGAGTTCGAGGCCAGCCCGCTCCACAGAGCGAGTTCCAGGACAGCCCGGGCTACACAGAGAAACCCTGTCTCGAAAAACAAAAACAACAAAACAAAAAAAAAAAGCATGAGGACTCGGTTCAAATCCCAGCATCCATGTAAGCTGCAGCACAGAATGCTGTGTGTCTTGTGATTGCAGAAGACAGGCAGGCAAATCTCTGGGACTTGCTGGCCAGCTAGCCCAGGCCAATGTGTGACCAACAGGACAACACAGCACACCTGCTCTTGCAGACGACAGGGCTAGGCTCCTTGTGGTTGAACTCCAGTTCTAAGGATCTGATGCCCTCTTCTGGCCTCTTCAGGCACTGCATGCACGTAATACATATACAGACAAAATATTCACACACATAAGTTTTTAAAAGGTGATGAGGAATGGATCAATTCCTAGCACCCACCTGTCTTAAGTCTAGTTCCAGGGTTCCTGTCACCCTCACAGACACATAACTATAATACCAATGAACATAAAATAAAAATGAATTATAAAAAGACCCCTGACCAAAAAATGTGCAAATCTCTTGAAACAATAAACCATTTATTGGCAAATAAATAATGCATGTATCCCACACCTAAACCAACGTTTAAGAACTAATAATACATAAGGATGTGACTCAGTATTATACTGTAGACTGGGTATGAGGCTCCAGAGTTAGGATGCTAAGTCACGTGGGAGAAGTGCTCCCCGTCCCTGATGCTCTACATCAACAGCAATACAAAACTATCCTGTGGTTACGCTAAGCTTACAGTTCAGGTGTTTATGTTTTCTATACTTAGACGTGTAAAAAAAAAGACATGACCCTTCAATCAAAGGGGAAGATTACTATGAATCAAGAGATTAATCTACATGAATAGGACTCATTTTAAAATGAGTTCACTTTATCCATGTTCTGATTTAGTCTTTCTGAATGGACTGGTTTCTAAACCTAAGCACAGGCCGGAAACTTAGGCAACCATCAGGAACTATGGAGCTGAGGCAAGAAGGTGCTACTAAGGGCCTCAGACTTTTCAATCTGGGACAAACTGGAGCACTTGTGCCACACAACCTACATACGATGAAAAGCTGGAAAATAAGGTGTGTGTTCACTTATGTATCACTAGATGCAACTCATACCTTTTAAAAAAATATTGTGTATGTGTCATTTAGAGATCAGGGAACAACTTTGTGGTTCCCTCTTTCTGGGCTTCCAAGGATCAAATGTGTGCCATTAGGTGTATGAAGCAGGTGCCTTTACTGGCTGAGTCTTCTCTGCAGTCCACAACTCACATGTTTTAGAGAACTAAGGAATTTCAGAATTTCAATAACTTAAATATAAATTCCTTCACATAGTCTTTAACTCTTTACATGAGATACTGAATAAATTAAATGTTCTTATTATTAAGGAAATCAAGTACTTCATCTGTAGCCCCTCCTGAGGAAGGGCCACCTCATCTGCAAGACATGGAGATGGAGAGGACTGTCACTGCACTTCCAAAAGTCCTTCCAAGTGAAGAGTATTTAAAATAGAAGGAAAATGAAAACAGCCAATGCAAATTACATTAAAACACAAATATAAAATCATCAAGTGAAATTTCCCTAAAAGAAAACATTCACTATTTTTTACTCTGAAGGATAAATTACAAATGAATTTTATGTGAACTAAGTTTTCTGGCTTTAATGTATAAAAATAATACCCATGTTGTCTAATTTGGGGGTTATATAGTTAGAAATATAAAATGCTATTTTTGCAGGCAGGGCAGCTAGCTGAAGTAAGTTAGCACGATCATTTGGATGGGCTGTCTGCACACTGGGCAGGGCTTATTCCTTTTCTTGAGCTTCTTTGCACACGTGAAACATGACATGAGGTGTCCGGTTTTGCCGTGAACAATGCAACCATTTTTAGGTCGCCCCTGACAAATCACACATGGCTCGATGGCATTCACAGAGAAGCTAGACTCCATAATTTCCTCTTTGTCCTGTGGTTCTTCCTTCAACTCTTTGACACTTTCTTGGCTGCTATAAACAATGCTGCCAGAAGTAGATGGCTGGGAATAGTCGTCACTCTCCTGTGACAGGGGTGTCTGTGTGACTTTCTCCTCAGTGTCCTCAGCACACGACTCCTTAGCATCAGTCTCTGTCAGTTTTTTGCCATCAGGCACGTCTAAGCCTTCTTCTGCCTGAGCTGAGGTTTCCAATTTGGCTTTTTCAGAGATTTCCACTTTATCTTTCCCTTTGTCTTCTGGAAGCCAGTTCTCTCGGAGGGTCCAGCATCGGTTGCAGTGTGATGGAAGGGGAGGGTTCATCTCACTGCAGGACGTACATTTCCAATAGTCCTTCAATGAAAAGACAGGAGCTCTTCAGTTAGTATTCATAGCAAGGCTAAGAACTTCAAAATGGCTGAGGTGGAAGTATATCATGTAGTTTAACTTTCAGCATTTCATATTTTACATAAACAGGCAAAGAACATGAGGACTATAGCTAATACTGTGTACCAGACATTAGCTAATAGAGTAGACTTTCCCCTACATATATACACACAAAACGGTGAACTATGTGAAATAAGGGATGTTAGTTTGGGGCTGGGGAGATGGCTCAGCGGTTCCAAGCACCGACTGCTCTTCCCAGCAACCACATGGTGGCTCACAACCACCTGTAATGGGAGCTGATGCCCTCTTCTGGTGTGTCTGAACACAGCAACAGTGAGTGTACTCATATGCATTAAATAATTCTTTAAAAAGAAAGGGAAAAAAAGACAAAAAGATAGAGATGTTAGTTTCTTTGACTACATACAAGCCTGAGATCAATCCCTAGCACTGTAAAAAAAAAAAAAAGGGGGGGACCTAAAAAATGCTATGCCCTCACAATGTACTGTATCCTGTCCAGTTCTATCTGTTGAGGACACAGATAGATCAGCTCGCCCACTGAGCTGAAGCAAATGGTCCAGCATCTTCTCCTCTGTATCTACCGTCTGCATCACTTCCTTCCAAGTTCAGTCCTGGACAGTGATAGACATCACAGGATGCATCCAGATGAAACCTGCTCTTGCTACAGAATCACTCCCACACACCAAGTGCCAGGGTTCTTTAGGACACGCCCTAAAGGCCCCGTGCAACTAAATATCCCGTCCCACCCAGAAGAGAAGTTGTACAAAATTCCTGTCAGCTACTGAACTAAAATCTACCCTTCTCACCACAATCCTGTACTTTCTCTCTCTGTCTCCTCCTTACCCCAACTTCTCGGCACACACCTGGGAAGGCAAACTCTTCCACGTCCCTGCCTCATTACAGACATATCCTATATCCTTGCATAAACTGAGGACACTTCCTAGTGTACCCTGAATAAATATATCCAGTTTCTAGTATGTTCAAGTTTAAATTCCACCCTATGAAATGAAACAAATGTAGTCACAGACCACACTAGAACAAAGAAATACGTTAAGTCATAACATTTTAAAAGTTTTAACAGTATGAAGCTACCTCAAAGGATAAGTTAACCATATTTTCCTAATTCTGATCTCAACATTGTATTTTTATTTCTTAGAAGAATCTATATACTTACAGCTAAGGAAATTTCAGGATCTCCCTCAAAAGAGTCTGCATCGCTTTCTCCTGCCTGATAGACTGTGACCCGGTAGACCTAATAAGACAAACGCATTAGCATCAATTCAACCCTTCAACCAAGAAGCCTCAATTCTTAAGTCTTAAACAAATAGCTTGAGCCATTAACTGTCCACAAGAAGTTCTGAAAGAAAGTTAAATGCAATTCAAGTCAAGCAGGAAAAGGAAGACAGAGAAACCTTTATTTACCATGACAAGAGTTGGTAAATACTTAGAACCAAACAAAATACTCAAAAAATTTTTTATACATTTAGAGGCCGGGCAGTGGTGGCGTACGCCTTTAATCTCAGCACGTGGGAGGCAGAGGCAAGCAGATTTCTAAGTTTGAGGCCAGCCTGGTCTACAGAGTGAGTTCCAGGATAGCCAGGGCTACACAGAGAAACCCTGTCTCGAAAAACCAAAAAATAAATAAATAAAAAGATAAAATAAATTTAAGAGTTATTAGCCAGAAAACAATGAGAAATGTTAAAGGTATAGTTACTCTCAAGAAAGAGATATTCAGGTTCTATTTGACACTGTTTGTTGCTTGTTTTACCTCTGGGAAAAACAAGTCAGTACTGAGAAAGGAAGGGCAGAAGTAGTGGTTCACACCTTTGATCCCAGCACTCGGGAAGCAGAAGCAAAAGGATTCCTGTGAGTTCGAGGCCAGCCTGATCTACACAGCCAGTTCAGGGTCAGCCAGGGATACCTGGTGATACTCTGTCTCAAAAACAAACACATACATACACACATAAATGGAAGGACCAAATGAAGAATTCTGTGGGTGAGTCATTGTAAGAATATTCATCATTACAGAGCAGTGGTAGTGTACACCTTTAATCCCAGGACTCGGGAGGCACAGGCAAAGGCAGGCAGATATGAGGCCAGCCTGGTCTACAAAGCAAGTTCCAGGACAGCTAGAGCTACACAGAGAAACCAAGTCTCAAAAAATAAAATAAAAACACCCAATCAACTCAAAAAAAAGTTTAAAAACGTTGTTCAAACTCTCCTAAGGTTTTTACTTAGTGATATGAGACTATAATAAATCAAGCAAAGTGCTGGAGAGATGGCTCAGAGGTTAAGAGCACTGGCTGTTCTTCCAAAGGTCCTGAGTTCAATTCCCAGCAACCACATGGTGGCTCACAACCATCTGTAATGATATCTGGTGCCCTCTTCTGGCCTGCAGGCGTACATGCAGGCAGAATGTTGTGTACATCATAACAAATAAATCTAAATAAGTAAATAAATAAATAAATCAGGAAGTGAGCGAGCAAGCAAATTTCTCCTCAAGCCCACCACAGAGCAATAGTCTTATCTTGAACAAATGAAAAAGCAAGAATTTCAAGAGAATCTGAAGCGATCACTTCTTCATCTGACTAAAAAGCTAACACGCACGGAAACCCACCTCATCATCCTCGTCTGAGAGCTCGTGCCCTTCGTCACTCAGGCTGTAATCTTCTGAGTCAAGAGACTCAACTTCAAATTCTACACTAAATTGATCAGAAACTGAATCCTGATCCAGGCAATCACCAGAATGCTCACTCAGGCCATCCTCAAGATCCTACAGAGAGAAGGAAGAGAATGTAAATGCACTGCCTCAGAGCCTCCTTTAGCGCTTCCCTATTCCTCCTGGGCCACTATGTCCTTCTCCGCCTCCTACGACACAGACTGGTACTAGGTTAAGGTGCAAGGTTATTAGATTAATATTGAATTTTCCCTGCTCAAAATTATATTTCATAAAGGAAAAAAGTCCAAGGCCCTTATCCCTGAGGTTACACTCTGAATGACTGCATTAACATTTTCAAATGTCCAGCTAAACACGCCCTCCACCCTACTCAGCACCCATGCTCCAGCCAGCTCCTGTTTCCTAAAGCAATCCACACACTAACTTTTCCTCACTAGGACAATCTGAGTTTCTGAGGCCCACTCATCCTTCTTTGACTAAGGTTCTCACAATACCATAAATACAAGTTCCTCCACATTTAATGACCTTTCCAACCTGTATGGTTATATACACACCCATTAATTATATGAAGCACAACTAAGAGTCTCTCCTATTAAATACAAGAATGCGAAGACGTCCCCTACTCACACTATTAGTGTGGTAGAATACTAGTTAAGACACACAAGTACAAAGCTGGCATCTGGACTTAGTCTTGGTTGGCTTGGAACTTGATATGTACACCATATTGGCTATTACCTCAGAGAGCTCTGCTGTCCCTGCTTCCTGAGTGCTGAGATTAAAGATTCAACTTCGCCGGGCAGTGGTGGGTACACCTTTAATCTCAGCACTTGGGAGGCAGAGGCAAGCAGATTTCTAAGTTTGAGGCCAGCCTGGTCTACAGAGTGAGTTCCAGGACAGCCAGAGCTACACAGAGAAATCCTGTCTTGAAAAACCAAAATAAATAAATAAATAAATAAATAAATAAATAAATAAATAAAATTCAACTTCAGCCGGGCAGTGGTGGCGCACGCCTTTAGTCCCAGCACTTGGGAGGCAGAGGCAGGCAGATTTCTGAGTTCGAGGCCAGCCTGGTCTACAGAGTGAGTTCCAGGACAGCCCGGGCTACACAGAGAAACCCTGTCTCGAAAAAACCAAAAATCAACTTCAAGGCCAGACATGGTGGTATATGTCTTTAATCCTAGCATTCAGGAGACAGAGACAGGAAGATCTCTGTGAGTTCAAGACCAGCCTGGTAAACACAGTGAGTTCCAGGATAGCCAAGAGCCAAGACTAAATACAGACCCTGTCTCAAAAAAAACACAAAAAAGAGAGCTTTACATGCACTAGTTGACCCACAAATGAGCTTATTTACAACTGAGGAAAGTGCATTACTCTAGAGCTCAGGGGCTGAAGCATTCTCAATGTGCTACCAAGATGCTGTTTAACTCGAGACGCATCACTCCTCCTCAAGAAAGTACAGTCAGCTTGATTACACAAGGAGTCTTAATTAAATGCTCTATACAATCAACAAAAATAAAGTGTATTATTTCAAAAAAACTACTCATTAAAAACTAGCGATTTCTCAAACTGTCCTTTGACCTCACCATCTCCAAAAGACCAATTGTGGCAAACATAAAACCCTGTACACATACACAAAAATGGTATTTTAAAATGCAATGTACAAATTGTTTTGAAAGAGTTAACTAATGTGCAAAAAAGGTATCACAGAAGCATGTTTTGTCTGTCTTTTGTTTAAGATTTTTTATTTTATTTATATGAGAACACTGCAGCTGTCTTCAGACACACCAGAAAAGAGCATTGGACTCCATTACAGGTGGTTGCTGGAATTGAACTCAGGACCTCTGGAAGCAGTCAGTGGTCTTAACCGCTGAGCTATCTCTCCAGCTCTTATCTGTCTTATTAAATGTAAATTAGTTGTAGAGACCTTTAACAAATTATTTGAAATGTTATAAGGCATAGTGTTCCCTGTAAATAGAGGGTAAAACTACTGAGACTAATGTTCTCATAAGTTAAAACAAAAGAGCTGGAGAGATGGCTCAGTGGCTAAGAGCACACACTGCTCTTCCAGAGGTCCTGAGTTCAATTCCCAGCAACTACATGGTGGCTCACAACCATCTGTAATGGGATCTGATGCCCTCTTCTGGTGTGTCTGAAGACAGAGACAGTGTACTCTCATATATAAAAAATAAAAATAAAGCCTTTAAAGAAAAAAAAAAAAAAGAAAAATCAAGAAACATAATTGTACTAAAGGCATTTTCACTTAAGAATTAAGTTTAAAAAGGAACAAATTTTTAATATGGAAGACTTTTAGAAGAGTATAAATACAACCACAGAAAAAAAGAAACATTCTATTTTGATAGCAGGTCGTGTTCTGTGTACATAACAAGAACACAGATTCTATACAATTAGGTAGAATACACACAGAGATACTGATTGACTGGTTGGTTGGTTGAATGGGGATGCAATTAACTGGTAGAACATTTATTTGCCTAGCATGCGGAGAGCCCTGGATTCAATCTCCAGTACTAAAAAATAAGGCAGAGAGATGACAGTAAATCTATTTTTAAAAGCCATCTGTAATGAATAAATTAACCTATCACAATTGGTTCGGTAGTCTTTATTCAAGCTGGCTAGCGCTCCTAGTGCTGGAAGGTGATGTGCAGGCTGCTGCTGAAAAGCCATCGAGTTTTACCAAGTTGTAAGCTCCTACATAACTGGCCTGGTAACCACGCCCACACGATTACAGCGGCACAACTGTTCCAGGAATCACCGACTGCTGGTTGAATTTAAGAGCCACTCAACAGAGGCCCATGCTTGGAAACCTTGGCCAACAGCTGTTGCTAGGAGGGAACAGTCCCAGGAGGGAACTTACTGTTGTCATTTTTCTTTTTTTTTTTTTTTTTTTTTTTTTTTTGGTTTTTCGAGACAGGGTTTCTCTGTGTAGCCCGGGCTGTCCTGGAACTCACTCTGTAGACCAGGCTGGCCTCGAACTCAGAAATCCGCCTGCCTCTTGTTGTCATTTTTCTAAATGACATAGTAGCAAACTAATTACTAATTATCTTCATACCCACAGGTAATGCAACTCCTGACCCTTGTTTAAAGAAACTTCTTTTGAAATAGATGGTGGCTAATACGGACTCTCAACTGGTCTAAGTGCAAAAACTAAGTTAACTATGGAGTTAGCCCAAACAGTACATCTGTGTAACACACACACACACACACACACACACTCGGCTTAGAGAACATACAGGAAGAAGGGCAGAAAGACGGTGAGTCAAAGGTCAGACTTGACACACTCCACGCACCCATGAACTGCAGCAACTGTGGATGCCAGTGAAAGACCAAAAGCCAGTCAACAATGCAGCATGGGAGTGCGGGAGCTGACTCTGCCTAACACCTAGCTGAGGAGGTGGTGGTTTTTCTTCAGCGGTGAGGTCTCAATGGCTGGCACTAACGTATGCATATGCATGTACATATGTATGACTCAACAAGTTGTAACCAAAGGATCTGGGAAAAAATGCAAGACAGCTGAAGGTAAATACAACTAAAATACACCATATACACATATAAAAACTCTCACAGAAATTAAAAACATTAAAGAAAAATTTGGGGAGGGAGACACACACAGACTCACACATATGCATACATTTCTTTAAAAACAAAAACCAAAAAACTAGGGAACAGTTCAGCTGTTAACAAACATCTATCACTCTTGCAGCTCAGTTCCCATCACCCACTCTGGCTGGCTTGCTGGCTTAATAAATGTAGGGAGATGTGAAGTCCTCCTCTGGACTCTTGAGGGTACCTACTCACTTGTGCACATACTCAAACACAGAATTAAAAGATCTTTAAGAACATGAAAGTACCCATCTCCAGAACAGTGACTACGAGCCACTGTCATATAGCTCGTGCGGCAGTGAGTGCTTGGTCCCCAGTGGGGGCAGTGTCTGGAGGTTTAGGAGGAGCACCCTTAGGCTAGCACATCACTGAGGTAGAGCTAATCCCCGCTTCAGTCTTTCTGCTTCATGCTTGAAGTTAAGGATCCAAGTTCTTAGCTTCCCGCTTTGAAAACGCACCTTCTTTCTGCCATGCCTCCCAACATGGTGGACCTCATCACTCTGGAATGTTAGCCAAAATGAGCTCCGTCTTAGGTAAGGTGCCTTGGTCACAGCAACCAAAAACAAACTAAAACACCAAGGCTGCAGTTATTTTGGTAGTTGGTTTTGTTTGTTTGTTTTCAATCCTTTAAACAGAAGTCTGCCTAACATGTCAAAAGGCAGGTGGTTAGGGTCACAGTTCACTGTCCAGTGTCACATAAAAATCAAACAAACAAAATCACCCTTTACATTTTTTTTCTTTGTTTTTATTTGTATGTGTATAGATGCTGTGGTGGTTTGAATATGCTTAGTCCATGGAAGTGGCAATATTAGGAGGTGTGGTCTTGTCGGAATAGGTGTGGCTCTAAATGTTCTTAACCACTGAGCCATCTATCCAGTTCCCACAAAAACACAACCCTTTTATTATAGCCCAGCTTTCAACAAATAGATCAGCATGTTCTGAATTTATTATCTGTCATATACAGATATGTTATATGTGTACACACACACAGTTAATATGTCATACATAGATCTAGAAATTAGAGGCCTATTTACTAATTAGCTCTGTGCAATGTAGGTTTACAGAATGAATACCACCACTGTCTTTACTGATACAGAACTCTTAACTCAGGTAAACCTCACAGCGTTTGAAAGGAGTCTTTAGCAAGCACATGCCTTTCATTCCAAAACTCAGGAGGCAGAGAGAGAGGCAGATCTCTAAGGATCACTGTGAGTTTCCATACCAAGTTCCAGGCCAGCCAGCATTATACAGTGCGCCCATCTTTAAACACTCCAGGACTGGGGTACAGTAGGGTACAGCGCTTGCCTAGCATATTATACAGTGCATCCCGTCTTTAAACACTCCAGGGCTGGGGTAGAGTGGGGTACAGCGCTTGCCTAGCATATTATACAGTGCACCCCGTCTTTAAACACTCCAGGGCTGGGGTAGAGTGGGGTACAGCGTTTGCCTAGCCATTATACAGTGCACCCGTCTTTAAACACTCCAGGACTGGGGTACAGTGGGGTACAGCGCTTGCCTAGCATATTATACAGTGCATCCCGTCTTTAAACACTCCAGGGCTGGGGTAGAGTGGGGTACAGCGCTTGCCTAGCATATTATACAGTGCACCCCGTCTTTAAACACTCCAGGGCTGGGGTAGAGTGGGGTACAGCACTTGCCTAGCATATTATACAGTGTACCCCGTCTTTAAACACTCCAGGGCTGGGGTAGAGTGGGGTACAGCACTTGCCTAGCATATTATACAGTGCACCCCGTCTTTAAACACTCCAGGGCTGGGTTAGAGTGGGGTACAGCACTTGCCTAGCATATTATACAGTGCACCTGTCTTTAAACACTCCAGGACTGGGGTAGAGTGGGGTACAGCACTTGCCTAGCATATTATACAGTGCACCTGTCTTTAAACACTCCAGGACTGGGGTAGAGTGGGGTACAGCACTTGCCTAGCATATTATACAGTGCACCTGTCTTTAAACACTCCAGGACTGGGGTAGAGTGGGTACAGCACTTGCCTAGCATATTATACAGTGCATCCCGTCTTTAAACACTCCAGGGCTGGGGTAGAGTGGGGTACAGCGCTTGCCTAGCATATTATACAGTGCATCCCTCTTTAAACACTCCAGGCTGGGGTAGAGTGGGGTACAGCGCTTGCCTAGCAATTATACGGCACCCCGTCTTAACACTCCAGGACTGTACAGGGTACAGCGCTTGCCTAGCATATTATACAGTGACCGTCTTAAACACTCAGGACTGGGTACAGTGGGGTACAGCGCTTGCTAGCCATGTGACTGGATTTCATTTCAACAAGAATCAAGAATATGATCAAACAACTGCTTACGATCTCTTGGTATGTAGTTGAGCTGAGTCTCCAGTGACCTTCCATTGCCTCTAAATGCCCAGCTTACCTTACGGAACAGCCACCTGAGCTGACTACAGCACCGTGCTCCACAACGGCTTCCAGTATAAGGGATGACATCAGCAACGATGGACTGTGTTAACTTTGCCAGGAGCAGAGCTCCTCTACGTTACCTTCATCTTACCTAGCCTAGCACTGGATCTGAGATTAAAACTTACCTTGTTCAGCAACAATCTCACATCAAACACAGGTATTTTATTTATAGGCTTATTAGGATTATAGGGACTAGAGTTTTTTTGTTTTGAAAGACTTGTTTTATTTAAAACCAGAACGCAAGACTTTAGACGGTTTGCTGCTCTTGGAGAGGACGCAGGTTCCATTTCCAATACCGTGCCCTGGCCTCCACTGGCATGCATGCACGCACGTGGTCTACACTCTGGCAGGCAGGCAGGCAGGAGATTCACATATTAAGGCAAACAATCTCCTCTTAACAACCTTCGTCGAGGCGGCCTCCGTGGACTCGATGCAGGACACATACATATTAAGGCAGTCTGCTCTTAACTACCTGTGTCGAAGTGGCCTCTGTGGACTCGCTGCAGGACACATATATATTAAGGTAAACCATTTCTTCTTAACTACCTGCGGCGACTCGGCCTCCGTGGACACACTGCTGCTGCTGCTGCTGCTGCCGCCGCCGCCGCTGCGCTCACAGCAGATCTCCCTCAGCACACACAGGCCCAGGCTCTCATCGAAGGACAGGGATCTGTGGCGCTTCCTCTGTCGCTCACCAGGCAGGTCATCTGTGTTCTCTTCTAGGTATTAAAGGTAAACGGGCAGTTAAAACTCCCTGTACTGTGACTCATTTAGAAACTGAAATATCTTCAGCACTTTTGCAACAAAATTTAATTCAATTACATGAAACAGAAAAGTCAGCCATTAATGTTTCCAAAGTCAGCAGACTTTCATTGGATTTGTTCGGTTAGCACAAGCTCTACTTATGAGCTTGCGACTGTCTTTGTGAACTTTACCCCCACAAGCTAGGAAGTTTACTCCATCTAGAGCTTTCACTGATCCAACAGTATACAATTTTCCTGTCAACATTAAGTTTTAAAAATAAGATATACAAGGCTGGCCTAGTCTATATAGATGCCCTGTCTCAAAAAACAAAAACAAAAAAAAAACACAAACAATACTAAAAACAAGACGACTGCTTTTATTAGGAGTCTAGTGCAGTGGCTCTCAGCCTTCCTGATGCGGTGACCTGTAATGCAGTTCCTCATGGCGGAGACTCCAACCATAAAACTATTTTCTGTACTATTCCACAACCATCATTTTGCTAATGTGATGAATCAAAACGTAAATATCTGGTTTTGAGAGGTCTTAGGAGACCCTGTCAAAGGGTCATCTGAGCCTAACGGGGTCACTCGCCTCCCCCAGGCTGAGAACTGCTGCACCAGAGGACAGACAGCAAGCACAAGTGTGTCATAGAAATGATCCTATGAGCCGGGCGGTGGTGGCGCACGCCTTTAATCCCAGCACTTGGGAGGCAGAGGCAGGCGGATTTCTGAGTTCGAGGCCAGCCTGGTCTACAGAGTGAGTTCCAGGGCAGCCAGGGCTACACAGAGAAACCCTGTCTCGAAAAAAAAAAAAAAAAGAAATGATCCTATGTACCTGTCTCACTAATTGCTCTCCTTCTAGATGAGGTAGACGGTCTAGAAAGTACATCACAAGATGAAGGGTTCTCTTCTTGTGGCGCTTGCACTGGGTCCTAAATACATAAGAAAAAGTAAAATATTGCAAAGTAAACACAGACCATTGGCTGTTACAAATTCTGTTTTATACAGTCCTATGAAGCTGGAGAGATGGCTTGCCAGGATGAGTTCTGTTTCCATCTCACCTGTAATGCCAGCTCCAGGTGGGTCTGACACCCACTTCTAGCTGGAGGATGTACACACACCCCCATACTCACAGACATTACCCACAGAGAGAGTAAGAACTTTATGCAAGCATTACCTTCAGGTCACTCCCACCTTCAGGCTGGCATCTGCTCTCACTCATCGATGGGCCAGAGTCTGAAGATTGTAAGAGAAAACAAAGACTGAATCAAAACGAAGAAAGCAAGAATTCAACATACGCCAGTCTAACACATGCCCTGGACAAAATTTAACCTTCAAACAATATGAACTGTTTGTGTCAAGTGTCACCTGCACGCTGGAGATATAATAAATTCAACAGGATTTATGAAGTAAAATAAGCAAATCTTAAGATTGCTAGCAGAGGAAACAAAAGGGTTGTTTAGCAGATGTGGGGGGAAGGGCTCTGAAGAACTATCTGTAATATAAATAATAAATGGACAGACTCTGTAATAGCCCATGCTGAAGCTGGTATATGAAAGACACTCCAGGCTGAAGGAGTAGGATGTGAGAGAGCACGCGGACACAAACAGTTCCTGTGCCACAAACTTAAAATGATTCATTTGTACTAAGACAGTAAAATGCAGGGTCTCTGAGCACAGAGCCATGCGCATTCAGCCTCATAGCATGAAATGCTCTCAACAGTCATTCAAGCAGTTATATAATCTTGCCTGAGGCCATCTTGCAACCTCTCACCATTAAAAGGGTTTTAGTTCAAGAAAGAAAGCTAATTTTCTAGCTCACAGAACTATTCTCCCAGGGAGCAATCATAAAATTCCTAAATAAGAAGCAGCAAACCACTGTGACAACATGGAACTCAAAAAACAAAAACAACAATAACAAAAACCACAGAAACAAACAACAACAAAATACCCACTGGGCATGGTGATTTACACCAATCATCTCCAGCAGGCTTAGACAGGAGGATTACAAATTCCAGGCCAGCCTGAGCAACTTAGTGAGACTATCAAAGGAAAAGATTCAGGGGAGGAGGGCTCAGTTAGCATGTGGGAGGCCCTGTCATACGGGAAAACAAACAGCAGAGCAGAGAGGCAAGCAAACAGTATTTGACTACAAACAAAACAGCATTAAAGCACTGGTGGTTTGTATATGCTTGGCCCAGAGAGTGGCACTATTAGGAGGTGTGGCTTTGTTGGAGTCGGTGTAGCCTGGTTGGAGGAAATGTGTCACTTGTGTCACTGTGGATAGGCTCTGAGGCTCCTTTGCTCAGGCTCCGCCTAGTGTGGAGGAAACTTGCCTCTTGCTTGCCTTCTACAGCCAGTTCCACCTCTGGATCAGGGTGTAAGAACTCTGAGCTCCTCCAGCACCATGTCTGCCTGCATACAGCCATGCTTCCTGCCTTGACGATAATGGACTGAACCTCTGAAGTGTAAGCCAGCCCCAATTAAATGTTTTTTCTTTATAAGAGTTGCCTTGGTCATGGTGTCTCTCCACAACAGTGGAAACCCTAACTACAACAATCAACTTGAGAAAAATTAAGACATAAAAAACTGGTTAAGACCAGGTGTTTGGGGCTGGAGAGATGGCTCAGTGGTTAAGAGCACTGACTGCTCTTCCAGAGGTCCTGAGTTCAACTCCCAGCAACTACATGGTAGCTCACAACCATCTGTAATGGGATCCAATGTCCTCTTCTGGTGTGTCTGAAGACAGCGACAGTGTACTCATATACATAAAATTAATTTAAAAAAAAAAAAAAAAAAAAAAAAGGCCAGGTGTTTGTAAGGAAAAGGAAATGTTAAGAGGATTCCAAGAGTCTAACTAGATGAAAAATGTGTGGTACCACTCATCAAGAGGACTATGGGAAGGTAAAAGATTTAGCTTGGAAAAAATAATGAATTTAAATGAGTTATGCAGATAGACAGGTATAGTTTATACTTAGTTTTACAGACCAAGTTCTCAAAACATCCAAGTTCCAGAACTGGAATGGACAAAATTACTCAAAACTCATAATCAATACCTCCACTACCACGCTAAAGCACATCCATCAACTGTGAAGTCATGGCTGAGCACTGACTGAACGCCCTCAGACAGTGAGTGACCACAGTTAACTGTCTTGTAGTATGGCATTATACGAATTTTAAATTGAGTATGTAGATAGGTTATATTATCTGCGAACTCAGTCTTAGGATGTGTAATAGTTATAAAACAAATGTAATAAAGTAACAAGTGTGACAAGGCTGACAAGACTCATCTAGAATTTTCAAAATTACTTTAAACACAAAACCAAGAGAAAATGTCAGTAATCTATAGGTTAGCCTTTAATTCTTCTAATAATTTGTCAAAATTTATTAAGTGAATAACTATTAGATACTTAAGAAAATTCAAAATACTATCAGACTCTGTAACTATGTATTGTGCCATCAAACATCACAAGGAGCCTTAGCAGGTCCCCGTAATCTCAGCATCAGAGACAGAAAATCACAGGTCTCGGTTACCAAACTAATCATTACTTTGTTCTTTGTTTAGGGAAGATCCTGGTGCCTTTTACGTAACACAGTGACTCCTGAGCATGGAATCAAATAGCAGGATCACAAGACAGCGGCTGATTCAGTCTAGAAACCAAGCTTCTGAACACAGTGTTTATGTTTAAGGATGACTGAAAGGTTTATGTGTCTCAGAGCCCACACCTACTAGCATTCAAATGCAACTACTAGCAGATACAGTTGTGTGTGAGCTTGGAAGGCAGAGGCAGGTGGATGGATCTCTGGGAGTTCAAGGTCTGCTTGCTCTACATAGTGAATTCTAGCCCAACCATAGCTGCATAGTGAGAGCTTGTCTTTAAAAGAAAAGAGAAGCCGGGCAGTGGTGGTGCACGCCTTTAATCCCAGCACTTGGGAGGCAGAGGTAGGCAGATTTCTGAGTTCGAGGCCAGCCTGGTCTACAGAGTGAGTTCCAGGACAACCCGGGCTACATAGAGAAACCCTGTCTCAAAAAAACAAAAAAAGAGAAACTCTTTCTTAAAAAACAAAAAACTATCAAAACACTATCCACACGTGTACACTTACAGAATGATAATCAAGTAGCTTTACTAGATTCCCAAAAAGGCTGCATCTCAAAAATAACGAATGACATCAGTCTAGGTCAAAGTCTTGTGAGCCACACATGAGGATCTGTGCTTACATCACTAAAAAAAGAACTGCCAGGTAGAGAGGTAAAGCGGTGCTTACCTAAATGTGCTAAGTGTCCACTCAAGAAACAAGAGAAAGAACAGGAAGAGGGGCAAGAAGAGGAGATGAAACCCTACTCTTTCAAGGTCCTACCTAGGAAATTATATTACTTCCAGAAACATCTCAATGCATTTCGAGGTTTGATCACGCTTCTACCAAGCAGCTGTTAACATTATCTTCAGAAGAAATCCTGGTAACCCAAGGTTTTGACAGAGATAACAGGACGTTCAGTTTTGACTTCCCAATGCACATCATGGCACAAGAATGCTCATAAACATGAGTAAAGGTATTTTCTTTTAAGTTTAAGGAGAGTCGTGGGGCTAGCGAGATGACTCAGTGATTAAGAGCACATGTTGCTCTTACAGCAGATCTAAGTCCAGTTCCCAGCTGTTACAGCTCCAAACCACCATAACTCCAGCTCTAGGGAAGCTAACACTTCTGGCCTCTGTGGACAATTACACTCATGTGCACATACCCACATAAAAAGATGAACACATAATTAAAACTTTTCTTTCTTGAGACAGGGTCTCATTATGTAACCTTGGCTGGACAAGCCCATCTGCCTCTGCCTCCCAACAGCTGGGACTAAAGGTGTGTGACCATATCAGGCCCTGTAACTAAATGATTGTTTCCAAAGAGGGGCTGGAGAGGTGACGCTAGTGCTTAAGAGCACTGGGTGTTCCTCCAGAGGTGGCAGCTCACTCACACTAGCCTAACTCCAGTCCTAGGAGACTCAATGCTCTTCTTCTGACCTTGCTGGGCACTGCACACACGAGGTGCACATACATGTCCACATATATACATATATGCATACAGACAGACAGGAAAAACACCCATACAAATAAAATGAAAGAAGTCACTTTAATTTTTAAAGATAAAATGAGATGACTCAAAGGCTGGCTGGGACAGCTAACTATGCAGTATTTTCTAAAGCAAGGGTGAGGCAGAGTCCAGCTCCCAGCAGTGCTGAATAAATGAACAATGGCAGCTCCTTAGGAGGGGAGGGAAGGGAGCAGGAGGACTGGGTTCCGAAGGAGCCTGGATAACTTACAGGGATCCCATCTCAAAACAACAACCAAGTGAGGCTGGAAATGCAGCTCCATGGTTAGAGCCCTGGCTGCTCGACAGAGGCTCTGGCTTCAATCCCAGACCCGCACAGCACTCACAACGGTCTATAACAAGCTCTAGGATACCTGGTGGCCTCTTCTGTCCTCCAAAGGCACTGCACACACATGGGACACAGACACACATACAGGCAAAACACTAATACGCCCAAAAATAATTGCAAAAAAAAATTGGTGAGCAAAGAGCTAATTAAAAAATAATAAAGAGAGCCAGAAACAAACACAAAATGAAAGCAGCACATAGTAACGATGTGTAGTTTGCCTTTCTATTTTACAGTGCTAAGGATTAACGGCAGAACTGCACACATGCGAGGAAAGCACTCCACCTCTAAGTATACATCCAAGTCTCTAAACCATTATTAGGGGACTGGCAAGATGGTTCAGGAGGGAAAAGTGCCTGCCATGCAAGCCTAAAGAGCTGAGCTGGACACCAGAACCCATGCAAAAGGTAGAACCAGTTTCACAAAGTTGTGTTCTGACTTCCACATGTACACCATGGTATCTGTGTCCTGCCCACACAAACACATATATACATACACAAAAAGCTACTCAAAGTTTTGTTGTCTTTTTTTTAAAGCTCAAGGTCCTTAGCTACATAGTGAGTTTGAGGTTGGACTAGGATACGTAAGACTTTGTATCAAAAAGAACTGTTTAAGTTATAGTATGTTTATAATATCCAAAATTAACTTACCTTGTTGACTTACAACCACTAAGTTTCTGTAGACCATTGCATATATTTTCCTTGTAAGGAAAAAAACAAATGTAAGTAGAGAACCTACAGCTGAGGGGTGTGAGATCCACTCACACGCCCACACACTAACGACAGGGCTTGTCTCAGGCCAAGCCTGCGGACCGCAGCTCGATCCCCAGCACCACATGGCGGGAGGAGGGCTGGCTCCCGAGTGTGCTCTTCTCACCTCCACACTCAGTGGCATGTGCACTTGCACACACACACAAAACCCCAGCAATAGAAAGGCTAAGATTCCGGAGTTCAGGCTCCCACACACTATGCTACAATCAGGGCCAGTACTGTTAATAGCAGTAGTGCCCCAAAAATGAAATCCAATTTTAGCATTTTGTATATACGGTTCCAGTTTATCTCTGACAGAGGTGAGATGCAAGGATTGCCCAGCTGATGCCTTTTTTTTTTAAAGATGTATTTTTTATATGCATTGATGTTTACCTGCATGCACGTCTGTGTGAGGGTACCAGACCCTATAGAGCTGCCATGTGGGTGCTGGGGATCGACTCCGGGTCCTCTGGAAGAGCAGCCACTGCTCTTACCCACCGGGCATCTCTCCCGCCCCACGCACAGCTGCTGTTTTATAACTGACCACACAGAAGGCTTACCTGTGCTCCTTCACAGAGAAACTTGGGACTCCAAACACATCTCCTAGAAGATCATTTGAGCAGTATACAATATGCTGCTGCTTCTCGTCATATAATCTTTTAGTCATAATATACTGGCCAATATAAAATATAATCTGGAATAGAAACATGGTTTCTAAGTATTAAAGGAATTATCTATCAGTTTCATATACATTTAGCAATACCACACTTATCCGAACAAGATTTCCCTAACAACCAGGTCCACAACCATGTACAAGACCACACATTTGGTATTGTAGAAGCTTCTTTTAAATACTTCCAAGTTGATGACAATAAAAATAACTGTTTCTCCACATTACTTAAATGTATTTTCGTTTTTCTTCTTTTTCTTGTAAATTTAAATTCTGCCAAGAAACCTAGAGACTAACATATGAACTAGGAAAGGAAAAAGAGGTAAAAATGCAAAAAAATTGAAAAAAAAAAAATCAAGTAAAATACAGCAATGAATTACAAGAGTGACATGTCACAAACATACACTTCAACAGCTCCAAGGTCATCACAGAGGAAGACAAGACATCCATCATCAGGAACACCTCCCAATGGAATAGTCTCAGTTATTAATGCAGGCTACACCAAATAGTCCATGGCCAGAACCATCACTATTAAGTTAAATTATATTCCAAGTGCCCCATTATGTCAGCTTAAGCAACATACTTTGTTATTCCAAAACCAGCCCATCCACAAACTCAATCTGTACAGCATTCTACAGTGCAGAGCTCAGCTTTGTCAGCAGTCTCGTCATCCTGACACCCACATTACGGTTCCCACTGTATGAAGTAAGTTCACAGTGTCACTCAAAAGTAAAATGTGCTCCCTCGGTCTGACACCCAGCACCACAGGAAAAACAATACACAAAAAGATGAGACCCTCACCCAGGACCTGACCCTCTCCCAGCACACTGTCTGCCACACTGATAGCCCGCTTGAGTGTCCCAGCGTGGTCGTACAAGTTCCAACCTGGGATGCAGGGATACCCAAAAAGTCCTTGGATAAAACTGAGGGAATCCAGTAACTTGGATGGGGAAAAAATTATCTTCATTTCACTAAATCTGAACTGGTTGGTTTTCTCCTCAATTATGAATATAGGCAACAAACTCTTTAACATTTGTAGTGCTTTCTGATGTGCTAACTACTAGACATCAAAATGCTTTTCTACTATACTCTGCCTGAAACAAACACATCAATATAATTCTTTTATTCCTGAGACTACCGGTCTGCCAAATCAATTCACAACACAAAAACGCCAAGAACTCTAACTGAGTTTCTAGTTAAGAAATGAAACAAAATGCTAGGTGTGGTGGCGCACGCCTTTAATGTACTCAGGAGGCAGAGGTAGGTGACCTCTCTGAGTTCGAGGCCAGCTTGGTCTACATAGTGAGTTCCAGGACAGCCAGGACTATATAGTAAGACCTTGTCTCAAAAAAAGGAAGGAAGGAAGGAAGGAAGAGGACAGAGAGAAGAAGGAAAAGAGGGAAAAAGGGAAGGAGGGAGGAAAGGAAGGAGAAATTCATGTAAATTAGGATTTTTAGCCTCAAAATATAGTTCAAACGATCACAAAATTTAATGTCCTTGCTTATTACAAAATCTCTGACCAACCTCACTTACAAACTTGAGAAACAACCACAACGCCTCTCTGTGTCACCATGAAGACATCAGCCCTCCATTCCTCAGTTCTGCTCACCTCTTTCATAGTGTAAGTATCTTTTTGTGCTCCAACATACTTCAACAACTTCAAAAGCAATGGTTTTGGTCTAACCTATAAAAGAAAAAAAAAAAAAAAAGAGCTGATGTTACACCCATGAACGTACTCCACAGCACAAGCCTGTTAGGTATGGCCAGAAAGAAGCCCAATACAGGCAGCAAATGCTGTGTTTAACAATGTTACCAAGCTGTTTACTTCAAAATGTTGGGTTTTATACTAAGCACAAGTGCACATCACTAAGAGTTAGGACAGAAAATGTTTCGGGAAAAGCTATTATGAAATTATCATGAAGTTATCAAATCCTTGATATCATGTCAAATAACCAAATACAATTTGTTGTGATCAAAACAATATCAAGAGGCTGGAGAGATGGCTGAGAGATTAAAAGCACTTGCTGCTTTTGCAGAGGACCCAAGTCCAGATTCCAAGGGCCACCAGAAGGCAGCTCCCAACTGCCTGAAATTGCAGTTCATTCTAGGCAATCCAACATCCACTTTGGCCTCTGCAGGAACTGCGCACACTTAGGGCAGTCGGGGGAGTAAGCACTGCTCTCTTCTTCCTCCAGTTCTATCAGCTGCTTCCTACCACAGTCTGCTGACTGTACTGAATAAACCCGTGAGTCAGTTACTGAAAGGAAACTTTCAGAATGCAGGAGAAAAGAATCTATCTTAGGACAAAGCCTATCACCAATCTATCACATTCCTGACTGCTGGAGAACAAACCCAAGTCACAAACTAACGAGTAGTTCAAAGAGAACAATCATGGCCCCCAACTACAACTCACTGTTTTCTTTGTATGTGGTCTCTGCCTCCAACACCATTTATAATCATTTATATATCACTTATAATACATTCAAAAAGACTAGATATAGTCACACATACAGACAGACAGACACACACAAATGATCTTTAAAGAACATGCCAGTAAGATCAGAAGAGCCAGAAGGTGTTTTTCCCATGTCTTGCCAACTTAAAAGCAAAGTACTACATAAAGTACAGGAGTAAATATGTAACAATATACTTTATTTATAAAACCAGATTGAACAACTGTCACCTAACTAGCAAGCTGTCACCCACAAAGCCACTAGTGAGCCCAGCCTGGCATCTAGTACAGCCAATACCAAGGAGCACATGATAAACTGGCACTGAACTTGCTATAGCCACCTAAGTCTGAAATCAAAGTTTATGACCATCGGCCATAAATACTCTAAAGATGGCCCTGCACCTCACAGCTGTGATGATCATTGCTCCTATCGCTTGTGTTAGGAGCCCAATAAGGACAGCCTTTTGGTTTTGTCTTATGCATATGGATGTTCTGCCTGCATGTATTTCTATGCACCACTTGTGTCCCTGGTCCCCAGGGAGACCACAGAGTGTTGGACCCCTGGAACTGGAGTTACAGATGGCTAGGAGCCCCTGTTCAGATACTGAGACTGGAAGTCAGGTACTCTAAGGAGCAGCCATGTTCCTACCTGCTTAGCCGTCTGTTTCTATCAGGACAGTTATCTTGTATGGCTCTACTGCTGCAATGGCTGTAGTTCACGAAGTGCTAGCCCTTGTCTACACGGCTAGAATGTGGCCTTATGACGGAGTGAGGACACACTGGCCTAACGCTACCTTCCCATGGCATTTAGTTCACTTTTAAAATACCATTAAGTGCTCAAGGACAGTAAGTACACGGAGCTGACAAAGCTGAACAATGTTTGGAGAGCTGGGACGGAAGGCATGTAACATGACTATGCTCTATCTGCAGAATTCAACTGTTTTAGCCTGACACCACCACACAAACCAGCATCTTTGTGGGTTGTTTTGTTTTTGTTTTTGTTTTTTTTGGTATTTTTAAGACTTTTATTTATTTTATTTAGTATTTCACCTGCATGTATATAAGTGCACCATGTGCAAACAGTGCCCCTGGAGGCTAAAAGAGGCCATTGGCTCCTCTGCAACTAGCGTGACAAGAGGGCTGAGCCACTTTATCCATTCTGGGAATCAAACCTGGGTCCTCTGTAAGAACAGCAAATGCACTTAACTGCTGAGCCCTCTCTCTAGTCCCAATTTTTTTTTCTTTTTTTTTAAGACTACTTTTAGCACAATTTTAAAATGCACTTTTAAAAGTTATTTATTCCTGAAGAGCACACAAACTGGTTATCCAAAACCAAATGGTCAGCCCTGAAAACATACATACAAATGACATTATTCAGACTGAGTAAGTTGTATCTGAGAATGTAACATGTATTAGGCACGTAACTTTTTTTAATGAAAAAAAGTCATGAAAGAGAGAAATGCGTATATTGGAGGCTTTGTAGGAAGGAAAAAGGAGAAATTGTACAATTTCAAAAATAAAGAAAAAAGTTGTAAAGGCTTTGTTACTTATGTAGGAGTGCTCTGTCTGCATAGACACCTGCACACCAGAAGAGGGCGGGCATGAGATGGCTGTGAGCCACCATGTGGTTGCTGGGAATTGAACTCAGGACCTCTGGAAGAACAGCCAGTGCTCTTAACCTCTGACCCATCTCTCCAGCCTATAGAAATAAGTTTTAAAAAAAGAAATGGAAACCAAAAAATGGTATTATGAACCTTATTTTCAGATTAAGTAATTCACTCTAAGATCTGAAAATCACTATTTACTCTTTAATTTCTTCATGTAACCTATATAGAAGTCATACTAGTGTTCTCCTTAGTGTAACAATTTTAGACTACGGGCTACCCAAGCAATAAGTTCTAAATTTTTACATATTAACTCAAATCAAAACTCTACAATGGAAAGCCAGTTTCTTATCAAAGCTTACAAGATGAAAGAGTTGGTTTTAAAAACTACTGTAAAAAGACAACAATAACAGTGTTTGTAATCTCATACTTAACAAAGACAGTTATGAGTAAAGATCTACATGGATTTTTTTAAAATGCTACATGAAGATACTTTAAACATGTGCATAATCTTTGTTAGCATTCTGTCTAAACTCCACCTCCACAGTTACTTGGCAACAGCTACCTGCAGGTTGTCTCTGACCCCCTTCCCTTCTCCCTCTCTTCACTTGGTCATGGCTGCCCTCCACCTCCATCTCTCTCTCTGATCTCCTTCTCCTCTCTTCCCTCCGCCTAAATAAATATTTCCTTTGTAGAACCCTCTGCCCTGGCGTCTTCTGTTCCAAGCTGCTGCGCGTTTAATATCAACAATCTTGACATGGTAAAATCCCTCCAAAGCATTATAAGAAAATTAAAAAATTATCAAAATAAGCAAATTGACTCTTTATAATTCCTCAATGGGGGAGACATCAAGTTATAGTACTTGTAAAAAAAAAAAAAAAAACTTCTTAGGTTAGGATACTTGAGAGAGAATTATGCAAGCTACTAAAAATATGTGAAAGAAGTGGGGGGGAGGCAAGAGGGAGAGTAAAGAGAGACAGACATTGGCAAACCCAGAACAAACAGTCTGCTTAACTGGAGATCTGGGATGTGTCCACTGAAACAATGGTACAAGACATCTCACCCCACAGAGCAGGAACGGTGAGAACTGACTTACAGTTTTAGAACATTTTATAAAGAATTAGGAGTGTGAAGATTTCTAACAAAGAAATGCCAAACGTTTAAAGAAATGGAAAATTAGCCAGGCGGTGGTGGCGTACACCTTTAGTCCCAGCACTTGGGAGGCAGAGGCAGGCGGATTTCTGAGTTCGAGGCCAGCCTGGTCTACAGAGTGAGTTCCAGGACAGCCAGGACTACACAGAGAAACCCTGTCTCAAAAAAAAAAAAAAAAGAAAAGAAATGGAAAATTACTTAACTTGCATACATGTATTCTTCACAAATATGTACAAAATTACATCCAAAAGGAAAAAGAGGCGGCTGGTACTCCTCAGGGCTGGCAGGAGTGAAGACTGCCACAACCTTGCTGAGCAGAGTTAGCAGTCTGCCATCAAATGTGCTTACACAGAACTTAGGTTTCTATTCCCCTAGCTTCTGTACAGAATAACCACACCCTTATTTTATTCAAAAACATGGGCAACTTTTATATCTACCAGTGGTCATGAGACTAAGAATGTAGCTCAGCTCAGTGGTACAGTACTTGCATACACACATAAACACACATAAACACACACACACACACACAATATATATAATATATACACACACACAAAGGCGGAGGTTCAATCATATTATCAAATCCTATGCAGCTATTAAAAGTCATTTTGTAATTTACTGACAAGCTGTAGAACACCTTTATATGTTACTGTAAAGTAAAAAAAAAAAAAAACTTAAGAGATACAGAGCAAAGACTGGAACTTTATAAATTTCATGCATTCCTCTAATAACTAAAATCTTCACAAAAAGCACAGACACTTCTATGACTTTCAGATTACCATGTAGAAAGTTAAAACAGCGGTAGAAACATCATTCATAAATGGCAGCATCCACCCAATGTGACCTTCTTTTTAAAGCCTGCGTCAGGTGAAGGACTATGGAAATAAAGATGCAAGTGACCACTCTCTAATACAATTACAACCGAGAAAGTTATATAGAGTTCGTAGGTAAATGCGTGAAGGACTGTGTGATGGATGATTCAGGTTTAAATACTGTTTCCTCGATTACCTGGTCAAACAAGCTATTCCTACACACTCAAGACAGAAATACCAACCAGAGTCTCTTGTTCCGAAGCTGGAATCTGTGAGGTGCCTGCAGCACCCTCGGCAGACACAGACATGTTGGTATTGCACATTGATTGGCCTACAAGTAGAAAAGAAACAACAACACACACGATAAAAACTTGAAATAGCAAAATAATCTGCGAAAAGGACAAACACATGCATCTACGGAGGAGACAGAAAACGTCTTTCAACAGTAGCTTCCAAATGCAAATAATAATAATAATAAAAATAAATACGGGAGCGAGCTGTTCCTTACCTGGAGGCACGCAGGGAGAAGCGCGGGGGTCCGGAGAGGTCCCGGGGGTGTCCGTCTCCGCTCGCCGGCAGAGCGCTACGGAGACAGGGCAGGGTTTAAATAGCCCCAGCTGGAGACATGTCAGGACTTAGCTCCTCCAACAGGCGACGCCGAACATGTCCCAACTTGACTGGCCCCGCAGGAAGAGCTGAGTCAACACGGCGCAGCCCAGTCCCACCCGTCCCGGAAGCCGAGTACCGGCGAGCCGCGAACCAAGCACCTGTTAACTCCCCGACCCCTGCCGTGAGCCCAGCGCGACCCCGGAGCCGCCCCCCGGGCGCGGGGCCTGCCGGGAGACCCCGGCTCTTCTCCCCTCCCCTCCCTTCAGCCCCAGTCACCCTTTCCTGCGCGTGCGCTGTGTTAAAAGAGCCATTTCCCCCCACCCACCCACCCAACCACACGGCCCGGCAAGGACATCAGGGCCAGCGGCCGGTAAACGGTCGCCCAGCCTCGTGCCCCGCGATCCCGCGAGCCGAGCCGGGCTGCGAGTGGGTCCCGGAGGACACGGGAATGAGGGCACGATCGGGACTCTCCGCCGCCCAGCCCGGCACGGAGCGTCGCTCTCGGGCGGGTACCTGCTACTCCCCGCGCATCCTCCGACCCTTCACGGAGAGCCCGGAGGCCCGGCGGCCAAGGCTTGAGCGACCATGTCGCTCGGGAGCTCCAAGGAAGCGACGGCGGCCCCGGACGGAGAGCGCGGCCGCTCCTAGGCTACCCGGGCTTCGGAGGCCCCGTTAACAAAGCAGAGTTCCGTGACGAGCGCCCCCTACCGCCGGCGGACAGAGCGCCGGAAGCCTCGGGCCATCCGGGCATCCGAGCGCGCGCGCGCCCGGCGCCGCCTCCTGGACCAATAGGAGCCTGGGGGCGGGGCTCAGCGGCGGGGAGGGGTCGCGGGCGGGCGCTGCGCGGTTGTGTTTACTATTCAAACCGCAGTAGTAACTAGGCAAATTCATATCCGACTGTTGCCGCTACCGTAACGGAAGCAAGAATAACAGCTGGGTAGTATTTTTAAATCCATCCCGCCAGCAGCTGAAGTTGTATACAAATGAGTTATTTTCAGACTTTAAAAATAAGCAAAGTTCTACACAGAGAAACCCTGTCTCGAAAAACCAAAAAAAAAAAAAAAAGCAAGGTTGGGGATACGGGGCTGGGGGGTGATCGGGAAGGGGACAGAAAGCGGGATGTAAAGTGAATAAGTAAATAATAAAAGTAAAAACAGGGCCGAGGAGATGACTCCAAGTGCATACTGGTCCTTTAGGTTTTCAATCAACCATGCCACACAAACCCTGTCATTCCAGGGGACCCAACACACTCTTCTAGTCTCCATGGGCATCTGCACTCGTGTGCACAGACGTACGCATAATTAAAATTTAAATTAAAAAAAAAATTAAAGTCCATGACACCCTGGACTCATAGTATGTAAAAGCAAAGAATGTTTTATTCTGCATCAGTCCAGCATGCTGGAGTCTCCCCATTACCAAGATAGACACCCAAGTGACCTTGCAGGCCTGATTTAAAGCACATTAGGGAAATCTGGGGTAGGTGACCTCTGTTAATCTATTGGGTCCATCTCTAGGAACATTCCATTCCCGGGGTGAGAGGGCTGGAAACTTTTGGCTGAGGACCTCTGGAAACTGCTTGCTGATCCATTGTCCTTGCCTCAGGCCAGGTGACAGGGCCTGGACTTGCCTGGAATTGCCCAGTTCTTGGAAACAGATTTAGGCCTAGTCTCTTAACTGCCAATTTGAAGCTTGTCTTAGAATCAGCCTAGCTTCTCAATACATACACTCCAGTGTTTACAAACTTTCTAATTGGTAGTTATCATGAGGGCCCAAGATAGCATTCTAAGTTAGAGGAATTGGGCCCTGACGCTGCTGCTTTAGGTGGTACAGACACAGGTAAAAAGAAAAGCACGACGAAGCCAATGGAACGGTGCACATCTGTAATCCCAGGTACGGAGCAGCAGCTGGCCGGGTCCACATTAAGATACATCTAAGAATGGAGGGTGTGCGCACTTATGAGGAGGTCTTGAATTGTTCAGTCCTCGGCACCCAGAGCAAAAGCCCCAGATCTTTTTTTTTTTTTGGTTTTTCGAGACAGGGTTTCTCTGTGTAGCCCTGGCTGTCCTGGAACTCACTCTGTAGACCAGGCTGGCCTCGAACTCAGAAATCCGCCTGCCTCTGCCTCCCAAGTGCTGGGATTAAAGGTGCGCCACCACCACCGGCAGCCCCAGATCTTAAAAGACTTAAAACCAGAGATGGTGACACATTTGTACAGTCAAAGATAATCAGGAAGCTGAGGCAGGAGGATAGCTTGAGACAAGCCAGTTAAAGCTAATTTGGGTAACATTGATAACCTACCTAAAGAAGAAAAGAAAGATCCTTTTGTTCTTTGGGGCTTCGACTTATTACTGATAGCCTTCATTTCCCTAGCCTTTTCCCCCTTAGGAATGAATGAACAGGCCTTTCAGCTGCAGGATAGAGACGACGAGACAGGTGAGTTCAAGATAGTGAGTCCACAAGTCTACCCAATGAGCTCCAGATCAGCCGGGGCTACATACAGAGACCAGTCTCCAAGAATAAAACCTCGGAAAATGAAGTGGTTCAGTTGGTCGAGTGCTCACTTAGCATGCAGAAAGCCCTGGCTTCCCTCCCCAGCACCACATAACCAGGCATGATGCATGCACACGTGTACTCCCAACACTTAGGTGGAGACAGGAAGACCAGAAGTTCAAAGTCACCCATAGCTACAGTGAGTCTGAGGCCAGCCAAGATAACTAGATCCTGTATCAAATAACTCCCCGGCATTCTTAACCTCAGGAAGTTGGTGTGGACTTTTAAGTCATGCCTTTATCGAATCAAATACAATTAGATTTCTGATTGCCGGACTCTATACATGGGATGAGTGAAAACTCAAGCTGGGTGTGATGTCACACGCCTGTAATGTCAGAGAATTGAGAAACCTCAAGTAATAGAAAAATATGTGTGTGTGTTGTGTGTGTGTGTGTGTGTGTATAAAAGCATAAAATTCAGGGCCTGGTAATACACACTTGTAAATCGTGGCATTCAAGAGACTGAGGCAAGAGGAGGAGACCCAGGCCAAGTAAAACACAGACTGCCCTGGACTATATATTAAAATTACATCCCAAAACAAAACACTGTGACTGGATGGGTGGGGGAATTTAATCCCCACCAAAGACTTGCTGGTAATACCTATGGTTATGACTAGTGTGCTTGTTTATCCTGTAAATTCCTAGTTTCAATCTTCAGTCTCTTCAAGGATTTAGTACTCGATGTTTATGGTGTATACAAGGGTACACCAAAATATGCCTCCCCAAAACAGACTTCATGTCATATTTTGAGATGGCTTCTTGGGCTGCTGAGATGGCTCAGCGGTTAAGAGCCCTGACTGCTCTTCTAGAGGTCCTGAGTTCAAATCCCAGCAACCACATGATGGCTCACAACCATCTGTAATGAGATCGGATGCCCTCTTCTGGTATATCTGAAGACAGCTACAGTGTACTAATATATAATAAATAAATCTTTAAAGAAAGAGATAGCTTCTTAGAGAGAGGACAGACACGAGTATCACCCTGAGAATCAGCCCCCTTGTAATATATGTACATCTGTATACATGGCAGAGAACAGGCAGTGGCATTATTTACTGGGACATGTCTGCCCAAGACAATCTACATGAGGCCATTTCATAGCTCTGAAGACTGAGGATCCTTGCTCCTACTGAGACTGCCACAGGCCATCACCGCTCTTCTGAGGGCAACGCTAACATTCTAGAGTCTTTGCACAGCAAGAGAACTTTTTAATTGTCCCCACACCCCCACCTGTTGGCCACCTGGTTCTAGAAGTCCCAAGCCCCGCCCCCTTCTCTCTCTGTAGTTCAAGCTATCACACCAGTTCAATTGCTGAGCCCTTTGAGTCTTACGTTTTGTGATGTAAGACTTATTTTTTTTTCTTTTTTTGGTTTTTTTTTTTTGTTTGTTTGTTTGTTTTGTTTTGTTTTTTTTGGTTTTTCGAGACAGGGTTTCTCTGTGTAGCCCTGGCTGTCCTGGAACTCACTCTGTAGACCAGGCTGGCCTCGAACTCAGAAATCCGCCTGCCTCTGCCTCCCAAGTGCTGGGATTAAAGGCGTGCGCCACCACCGCCCGGCAAGAATTATTTTTAAAATATTGTTCTTTTTGGTTTACTTTTGATTCAGAGGCTTTGGCTTTTTTGAGACAGGATCTCACTATGTAAAATAAATTGGCCTTGAACTCAGGAAGATCAACTTGCCTCTGTGAGTGCCACCACATCTGACTAATAATGTTCTTAATGCCACATCCCCGCTGAGAGATGAAGGCACTTGAGTGCCTTTTCAGTTGTGCGTGTGCGTGTGTGTGCGCGTGTGTGTGCGTTAATGCTGAGCCACACAGTTCTTGGCCTGAGGATTCTCCTTAGAGCAGTGCAAACTCATTTGATATCATTTACCATAGAAGCTCTTTTTTTTTTTGTTTTGTTTTTCGAGACAGGGTTTCTCTGTGTAGCCCGGGCTGTCCTGGAACTCACTCTGTAGACCAGGCTGGCCTCGAACTCAGAAATCTGCCTGCCTCTGCCTCTCAAGTGCTGGGATTAAAGGCGTGTGCTGCCACCACCGCCCGGTCCATAGAAGCTCTTAAAGACCTGTCTTAGTTACCCTTCTATTGCTGACGAAAGACGCCATGACCAGGGCAACTCATGAAAGAGAGCGTTTAACTGGGACCTGTGTGCAGTTTCAGAGGATGGGGGGCACAAGCAGGATGGTGGGGAGCAGGGCAAAAGGCAGGCAGGCATGCACTGCAGCAGTAGAGGAGAGTTTACGTTCGTTCTTATCTACAGTCTGGAGGGAGGAAGGGAGGGAGGGAGGGAGGGAGAGAGAGCACTCATGCCTGGCACCGGCTTTTGAAACCTCAAAGCCTACCCCCAGTGACACACCTCCCGGAAGAAGAACACCTAATCCTTCTTGAACAATTGTACTAACTCATCGTTCTCAACCTGTGGGTTGAGACCCCTTTGGGGGTCAAATGACCCTTTCACAGGAGCCACCTAAGACCATCAGAAAACACAGATATTCACACTGCATGTTATTTACATGAGGGGTAAACTTTAAAACTAAAAAAGTCTCAGTTTCCCAGGGAAGCAGATTGGGCTCCTCAGAGGGAGCTACTGACAGTCAGCTGTCAAACACTGATGGCTCTGACAAGATAAGGTCAGAGCTGAGTCAGTTCCTGGAATGTCCTCAAGGCCTCACCAAATACAGTGAAACTAACATAACAGACAATCAGAAACGACCCGGGACTCACCAATGAAGTTTTAGGTAACCTAACCTTTGCTAAAATCTCCCTAGTTCCCTATTAAAAAGAAACCTTGTATCTTTGTCCCGGGTTGCCATTTTGAGGAGCAGTTGATCCCAGCATACTGGGTAATTTCTGAAGAATAAACGCTCTTTGCCTTTGCGTACTATTTGAGTCTAGGGTCTTCCTTCAGTGACTTTTGGACTCTAACAGAATTGGAGATATAACATAGCATCAAAGGGCTGGAGAGATGGTTTGGGAGTTAAAGGCACTGACTATTTGCTCTCCAAAGGCCCTGAGTTCAGTTCCCAGCAACCACATGGTGGCTCACAACCGTCTGTAATGGGATCCCATGCCCTCTTCTGGTGTATCTAAACACAGCTACAGTGTAGTACTTACATACACAAAATAAATAAATAAATCTTAAATAAGTAAATAAAGTAGCAGCAAAAATAATTTTATGGTTGGTAAAAGGTTATGGCACGTGGCTAGAACAGACCACAACAGACTGGCTGGTTCCACGGGAGAGCGTGGGTTTTATTTTGGATAGAGGGGTGGGGAAGAAGTGGGGGAAAGGTGACAGAAAGAGGAAAAAGAGAGCGTGGTGTCCCTAGCTCTGAATATTTATATGGGGTGTGATGTATTCTCTTTCCCAGGTACGAGGTGAGGTAGTCAGGTGGATTATGGGAATGTTTGGCAGTTGTCTTAGTAACGAGGTAGAAGTCACCCGTCACCTGAATATGACGTCACTCAGAGTTCGGGCTTGATGCTAACAGTTGGGGGTCACCACATGAGCAACTGTATTAAGGGGTCACAGTATTAGGAAGGTTGAGATCCACTGCTGTAACTGGAGATGAAGCAGTCAGACAGATGAGCTACGTACAGGCCCCTTCTCATTCAAACCTCCACGGGGAGGGACAGGAGCCACAGAAGTCGTCTTTTGAAGAAACAATGTCTATAATCTCTGGTATGCCCCATAAATCCAAGACATACAATCCCACCTCAAGGGAAAGATGCTGAAGACACAGAAGCCTAGTGAGTGTAAGCAGTATCTTCATTTCTGAAGACAGAAAAGCTGCTGGGGTTTCCCCCAGGCCAAGCAGGCCCCGGAAAAGAAGGTGGTTAGATAATAGAATTGTGATTTTCTTCTGGGCTTGGTGGTATATGCTTGTAGTCTCAGCCTCTTGGGAGGCATAATGTTTTCCTGTGTTTTTCCTCCACAAATAACATGTTCACCCAATCACCATCTTGGAATAACGGGTCACCGTGGCCTGGTAGCTATGGCAACTAATTGAACAGAATGATACAGAAGTCACAAGGTCTATAATGATGCCAGTGGACCTATGGGTACTCCTTAGTAGACAGGAGGATGGGAGGAACTTAAGATCCTCAGGTGAGGTTCCCCCCCCCCCATTACCTCTTCTTTTTCTCTCCTCAGCAGCAGTGACTTAGGGAGAGGCTAGAATATACTAAGTCTTAGTTAAGGTTTCTATTGCTGTGATGAAACACCATGACCAAAAAGCAAGTTGGGGAGGAAAGGGTTTATTTGGCTCACACTGCTATAGCTCATCATTAGAACTCAAGCAGGGCAGGAACCTGGAGGCAGGAGCAGATGCAGAGGCTATGGAGGTGCTGCTTACTGGCTTGTTCCCCATGGCTTGATCTGGCTGTTTTCTTATAGAACCCAGAACACCAACCAACCAAGGGATGGAACCACCCACAAGGGCTGTACAGTAACGCTGCTGGGTTTTTTTGGGGGGAGAGGCACTCATTCTCCTATAAGCAATCCCTCACCCAAGTTCTATAAGTAAACTCAATAAACTCATTGCTGTGCTAAGATGGATTTTGTGATGTTCATTATGAAGAGGTAAAGCAGAAGGCCAGTGGACTTGAAAGGAAGCTGACACATCTTTCTTCTCAACAAGGTTTACCAGAGGGACCTCAAGATTGAGCCTTGACTGAGCCTCTAGCAGAAGGGAACACAGTAGACAGAAGCAATACACTATTTGGAGGTCTAAACACGATTGAACCTGAGAGAGAGGGGGAGAGAGAGAGAGGGAGAGAGAGAGAGAGAGAGAGAGAGAGAGAGAGAGAGAGAGAGAGGTGGGGGAAGATCAGAGGAGCCTCATCAGAGAACCTCCTGTCCCCTTCTTTTAATGTGTATTATTTTAACGTGCAGTAGTTAGGCTGTACAACAACAAGAGACTGGCCACGCCAGTCTATTCACTGACCATAACAGGACTTCTGGTTTTTATCCCAGAGAAACCCTGCGTGGACATGTTTGTACATGTTTCCTCCTGAGGGTGTTAGTCCCTTAGGGAGGCAGAGGTCACTGTCTGGACTTGCTGAGTCACCCTGTCAGCCCGGAGACCTGGACTCAAGCACAGTCCTTCCCCACTTCCCCACTTCCCCACCCCCACCCACGGAATGCGAAGAGTTCCTTTTTCTTTCAGGACCTCCACTCAGACAAAACTCCGATTTTGTGGTTTTACCACAGAAAAAGAATTCCAGGCTGGAGCTGGGCCTATTGGCACATAGACACTTTTATTATTGACACTTTTAATATCTCAAGCAAGGATTAATTGGAGAGTAAGGCTCTTCCTCCCCAGCTCTGCCTAAGCCTGTTGACTTTCCTATATAGTTGTTCTGTCTGATGTTTCCTTCAAATGCTTAGCAGCTACAACTTCCATTATTGCCAGAGGAGGAATTGAAAGCAGTTACAATGACAGGCTGAGATGAGAAAGCCACCTAGAATATTTTCTCTCCAAAAGGGATAATTCACATGTTGCAACCTGCTAAGTCACCCAGATCTTAATGTTCTGATCTTCAGACGGCAGTCTTTCTTCCTTTTAAACTGGCGTCTACTCCCTGGATCTCTAACTGCTCGGATTAAAACCAGCAGAGAGCCCCCACCAACGTCTCAGATAAGTCTGAGGGTGAGTTTTACTTCAGAGCCACGTTTTTTGGTTACGCATTTCATGTATTTCTTCCTCTCAGTCCTCTCCTATTTAAAAGAATTTACTAAGCTACAAAGCAACGTCAAATACTGTTAAGCAAAATCTTCGGGAATTTCATAGTTTTGCTCTAGGCACCAGCCTAGGGCCTAAGGGACCAAACCAAGAGAGAACCAGATCCTCTCATGGAGTTTCCCTTACCTGTCTCAGAGACTCTGTAACCAGCTAATTGGACAACTGGCCAGGCTGTGGCCAATACTTTTGCCATCTGGGTTTCATTTTGGTTCCCTACCAATGTTGTTTATTGATGTGTGTCTTGGTAGGAATGAATACAATCCAGAGACTCTGTGTCCCTCCCTTAGGCTAGCAGGAGTTAAAACTGGAATTTCCCAGGAGTCTCATGCTGAAGCCTTGGGCAGTTGGAGGTGGAGCTTATCTCTGGGAAACAGATATCACCGTTCTGACTGGTTCTCACCATCTTGTTATAGGTGGGACAGGGACACAGATAGTAATGGGTGGTGATGGGCAGTACTCCATCCTGACCATGAGGACTGCTTAGTGGTCCCCTTGCTCTCTATTTAAACCTAAGCTTCATGGCAGGACCTCAGGCATGGACTTAGACGGTCACTGAGTCTTTTCATTGGCTCCTCTTTCTAATGTAGCCACACTGAATAAAACGGATGCCCCACACCCAGCATCCCTTTTCTGGTTTTCAAAGCTACCTGTCTCTTTAATTGACCCATTGAAGATGTATGGCTGAGTCTAGCTTCTTAGGGCTTCTCAGCCCAGGCTCTGACCTTAACAATCCCATGAACGCTTGGGTGAAGTTCTTAGATGTTGCTTTGCCTCTGGGAGCCCCCTTCGTTCTCCAGTCTTACCTGGTTTCTTTCTTGTACTTCACTCTAGTAAATGTGATTAAATTTAATCTCACATAATATGTGTGTGTGTGTATGTGTGTGTGTGTGTGTGTATCAGTACTCAAATAGAAAGCTGGTATGGCAATGCACACCTGTATTCTCAACTACTCTGGAGTATTGCTTAAATCTGAGAGTTCAAAGCCAGCCTGGCTCACACATTGAAAACTGTCTCAAAAGGGGAGAGGAAGAGAGAGAGACTTTGGTTGTAAAATGACTTTGTGAGAGGAAGTTTGTAGTTTCTTTGTTAGTAGGTTTAGATTTAGAAAGTCGTGGGTCCACCTAACACCCAGCAAAGCCTGCTAGGGGGTTTGTTCCCATGCCTGGGGACCTTGTGTGATTTGAAAACTACATCCGAGTGCTTAAAAAAATAACTCCTAAATAGCTACATATTCATTGTATCTGCTCACTTTTTTTCTTTTTTGTTTTCTGAGACAGGATTTCTCTTTGTATCCCCGGATGTCCTGGAAACTCTATAGACCAGGTTGGCCTCGAACTCAGAGATCCTCCTGCCTCTACCTCCGAGTGCTGGGGACAAAAGTGTGCACCACCAGCCAGCTCTATTGACATTTCTTAAACGTGTCTGGTCAGATCTATGCTATTTGAAGGCTTAAACCCAAATGCATCACATAAAAACATGAATATTACTAAATGGCAGTCTACTTTAAAAGTCACCTTCCGTTTTCATCATAGTTGAAACTAAAGTAAAGAAAGTCTTGGGCTGGAGAGATGGCTCAGTGGTTAAGAGCACTGACTGCTCTTCCAGAGGTCCTGAGTTCAATTCCGAGCAACCACATGGTGGCTCACAACCATCTGTAATGAGATTTGGTGCCTCTTCTGGTGTGTCTGAAGACAGCTACAGTGCATGCATAAATACAATAAGCAAATCTTTAAAGACAGAGAGAGAGAGAAAGAGAGAGAGAGAGAGAGTCTGAACTTGAGCTTTATTCTGTAAATATGCAGCAGTCACTGGTTATGACTACACACAGCCTATGCGGCCTGTCCTGTAATAAGTACCCCTCATCTAGTTTCTTTTTTTTTCTGTTTTTTTTTTTTTTTTTTTTTTTTTTTTTTTCGGGACAGGGTTTCTCTGTGTAGTCCTGGCTGTCCTGGAACTCACTCTGTAGACCAGGCTGGCCTCTGTAGACCAGCCGGGCGCCTTTAATCCCAGGACTTGGGAGGCAGAGGCAGGCGGATTTCTGAGTTCGAGGCCAGCCTGGTCTACAGAGTGAGTTCCTGCCAGGGCTACACAGAGAAACCCTATCTCTAGTGCGCCACCACCGCCCGGCCCTCATCTAGTTTCTTGAATGGCTACTGCAATCCTAGCCAGGAAGGACATATTTTGAGGAGGAATTTGGCCATGACCTTTCATTCATGTAGTGTTTGTATTTTTGGCACAGTGCAAGCATTTCGCCGATCGATAGTTTGATCAACATACGTATATACCATCTTTAAAGCTTGAAGGGCTGGAAGGGGAAAACTGACTCTCTATTGCTGTCCAGTCACAAACTGTGATGAGGCATTTGAAGAAAGAAACTGGGTTCTTAAGAGACCAGCCTGGCTGATGAACACTCCGATGGAGACACTGTGCATCCTGTTCCCTTGGTGACTCAGAGTCACGGCATCTGGTACAGTCAGTGTCGTCTCTCATGTGTGTCATCGTGCAGTAGTTTAGTGTGTGGCTTTGTTCTGGTTAGTAAACCAAGAGCACCCCTTCACATTTTGGGGTGTAGTACAGTGTGCTGCATGCAGGATAAGCTTTTTGTTGTGCTGTTTTCTCTTTAACACCCCCTGGCCCCCACCTTTTGTTTTTTGCTATAGGGTCTCACTATGTAGCCCCAGTGTACAGACCAGGCTGGCCTCAAACTCACAGAAACCCTCCTGACAGCGCTGCAGGGCACTCTTGATCCATGCCACTGATGGAGTAAAGAACCGGGACCATGGCTTAGTATTTTGGGCTGGGACTGTAGCTTAGTGTTTGACTAGCATGGGCAAGTTCCTGGGTTTGATCCCCAGTACTATAAGAAAGAAATAAGTAAGGACGGTAGATTAAACATATATTAGTTGTTTGAACTTCATTCGTTCACGTCGTGTATTCTTAGCATTTTAATGAGTGCTTGACACAATCAATAAGTTATTGTAGACGAGTGAGTAAAAGACCAAACGCACAAGGAACTGGAGAGGCTGTTACATGGTAGCGCCGAGCACTTGTAAGGCCTTGGTTTCACTCCCCAGTACAAACACCCACAGCCACCATTGACTCCAGTTTCACTGTACTAATCTGTGTGCAGTTGTCTTAGGGTTTTACTGCTGTCAACAGACACTATGACCATGGCAAGTCTTACAAAAACAGCATTTAGTTGGGGCTGGCTTACAGGTTTAGAGATTCAGCCCGTTATCATCAAGGTGAGAGAATGACAGCACCCAGGCAGGCATGGTACAGGGGGAGATGAGAGTTTTACATCTTCGTCTGACTGAAGGCTGCTAGGAGACTCACTTCCAGGTAGCTAGGACGAGGCCACAGTGACACACCTACTCCAACAAAGCCACACCCATTCCAACAAGGCCACACCCATTCCAACAAGGCCACACCCATTCTAACAAGGCCACACCCACTCCAAGGCCACACCTCTTAATAGTGCCACTGCCTGGCCCAAGCATATACAAACCATCACACCAGCTAAAGCCCACACTGATTCACGCACACTCCTTCATCAGACAATCACCAAGCACATATGTGCACCAGGCTTTACTTCAGGGCTGGCTACAAGGATGAACAGAAATGGATCAGGCTGTGCCCTCATAAAGCTTACCTTACCACTCAGTGGGTACTAAAGAAGTCAGAGAGGGAGAGAGTACAGATCCAGTAGATCCTGGATGCTTTTCTGTCAAGAGGGAAAGGGCACATGCGTGTCCACAGTTTAACCACAGAGTTTCAGAGCAGGGCTTTCTGGTGTACACAAGCTAGAGTCTGTCACTAGACTAACCCTGGACATGGTGGTCTCTCAGAAGGCAATGATGTCTGCTGTTCCATTATAATCCACAGGACAGAATGTCTAAACTTATGGTTAAGTCTGACCTCGAGTGATAATGGCCTTTCCAGCTATTACTTCCCCAGGTTGGGACAAGGATGAGTTGACAGGAAGCAAAACAGAAGAGATTCATGAAGGTAAGACTGGAAGGAAGGTCTTAACTGGCTCAGCCATCTCTAGAATGGCCCAGGAGTCTGATTGCTCTTGTTTGAAAAAAGTCTCTTTTCTGCCAAAGGGGACAGATACCCTCAGCCCTGGGGTCCCAGGGAGACTTGGTCCACAGAAGGAAGTAAGTCTCTCTCCGGTCTGTATAGATCTGTCAACGAGGCACTGCTGTTTCTAGACTGGAGATCACAGGGCGGACTGTGCAGTCATACCACTCACGGTGTCTCTGTCCACAGCTCAGAATTAGGCATCTGTGGCTGTGTGAGCTGACGCTTCTGGAGAATTATTGAGAAAAACAATTCTTTTCCAATGAGTTTATGGCTGCTGTGCCTCACATGGTTGATTTCTGTGATGTGTCTGAGTGGCTCTGACACCTTCTGGCTCTCTAAACCCAGAACAAAGAATTTCCCTCTCCCTTGTGCCCTCTCTCCCCTCCCTTTCTCCCCTCCCCTTCCCTTCTCCCCTCCCCTCCTCCTCTCTTTCTTTCTCTCTCTCTCCCACACCCCATTTTCTTCTCTCTCTCTCCCTGTGTTTGGAACCTAAGGTTGCCTCTATGCTCAGTAAGTACTCAGCCATTGAACTAGACCCCCAGCTTGAAGACTGGGATTTTAAAAACGCCTCAACCAGAAGAGATGTCTCCGCAGTTAAGGGCACATACTGTCTTGCAGAGAACCAGGGTTCAGTTCCTAGCACCCACATTGGGCGCCTCACAGAGGGTAACTCCAGCTTCTGGGAATTCAATATTGTCTTCCGGACAATTGAAAAGTTATTTTAAAACGTTTTAGTGACACAAGGCCCTTATATTGCCCAGACTAGCTTCAAACTTGCTATGTAGCAGAGAATAATCGTGAGCTCCTGAGTGCTGAGATTTCAGGAATACACCACCACAGCAGGCTTTATGTGGTGCTAGGGAATGATCCCAGGGCTTCGTGCATGCTAGGCAAGCACTCTACCACCGAGGCTGCATCCCCAGCCCCTGTTTATTTATCTATTTATTTTATGTATGCGAGTACACCATCACTGTCTTCAGACACATCAGAAGAGGGTATCAGATCCCGTTACAGATGGTTGTGAGCCACCGTGTGGTTGCTGGGAATTGAACTCAGGACCTCTGCAAAAGCAGTCAGTGCTCTTAAGCACTGAGCCATCTCTCCAGCCCGCCTCCCTTTAAATCTACATTTTTAACATTTATTTAAAACACTTTCTGTTCTTTTACCATACTTATTGCTGAAGATGTCCCAGAATATTGACTGATTAGATGTCACCATACAGATGTTGGACTAGATGATGTCATGGCTTCAAGGGGCTTTGGAATTTACTATAGGTGAGATCCGACGTCTTTGGAGCAGACTGCCTGCCCCCAAGATCTGTGTGTGATCGTGGCTTGAGAGAAAGGCCTGGGAGGAAGAACTGATGAAGCTTCTTACAAAACATTATAGAAAAGTCAATGAATGAATGAATGGATGAATGAATGAGTGGGGTTAATAGATATGGAGTTGGAAACATAGCCTAATAGGAGAGGGCATACCTACCACTTGTGAGGCCCTAGGTTCAATCCTTGTACTGAAAACAAAAATCAGAGATTCATCAATATGAGCGGATATGGTGACATAAGCCTGTAATCCCAATACTTGGGAGGCAGAGGCAAGAGGATCAATGTATTAACTAATATTTTTTTTTTTTGGTTTTTTTTTTTTTTTTTTTTTTTGGTTTTTTTCTGCAATAAAATAACATGACCAGAGGCAATTTAGAGAACAGTGTATTTTAGCTTAACATTTCCAGAGGACCGGATGTACACACTGGTGGAGAAGACATGGTGGCAGGAGTAGGAAGCATAGGGATCACATCTCAATAGCACACAGGAAGCAGAGAGAGCCAAGAGAGAGTAGGGTGGGGTTGTAAGCCCTCAAAGATAAACTATAAGCCTCCCTAGAGATGGACTTCCCCCAGTAAGGCTGCACCTCCTAAAGGCTCCATCACTTCCCAAACAGTACCACCCATTGGGGACATGGGCCTATGAGGGACGATTCTCATTTAAATCACTACTTACGATACTGATACTTATTGCTGAATGTTCGAAACTAGCCTGCTCTGTAAGAGGGTCTACAGTGAGACCCTATCTATAAATATGTGACTAAGGGTTGCTATGAGCCAGAGAGAGAGAGTCACCAAAAGGCACATTCAGAGTCACTTCTCTTGCTTCATCTTCTAATTTAGGGTACTCATACATCTGGTTATTCCAATTATCATTTATTTTGCCTAGTTAATCTTTTTGTTTAATAAATGTGTCCTCATTCAGGGCCAGCAAAATGGCTCAGTAGGTAAAGGTACTTGTTGCCAAACCTGATGACCCAAGTTTGATCCCAGAGCTTGCAAGGTAGAAGGAGAGACTGACTCTTGCAAGTTTTCCTCTGACTGACACATATTTGCTTTGAGCATGCACATACACACAGATGCATATATGCACAAACACATACACACAAACATACAGACATACACATACATACACATATACAGAAACTCATGTAGACATACACATATACACACAAACACATACAGACATATACATACATATACTCATACACACAAACACAAAAGGACATATACATACATACACACATACACACAAACACATACAGACATACACATACATACATACACATACACAAACACATATATAGAAACACATACAGACATACACATACATACACATACATACACATATACACACAAACACATACAGACATATGCATACATATACATACACACATACACATATACATACAAAAACACATACATATAGACGGGCGGTGGTGGCACATGCCTTTAATCCCAGCACTTGGGAGGCAGAGGCAGGCAGATTTCTGAGTTCGAGGCCAGCCTGGTCTACAGAGTGAGTTCCAGGACAGTCAGGGCTACACAGAGAAACTCTGTCTCGAAAAACCAAAAAAAAAAAAAAAAAAACCAAAAACAAAAAACCACATATGTACATATACATATACACATGTGAACACATATACATACAAGTAACACACACAAAATAAATGTAAATAAAAAAATTGTCCTAATTTTTAAAAAGACATGTAATTTTTAGCCTTATGATTTTATGAAAGATTCAGTAAAGTTCTGTATGTTATTTTGAAAGCCTTACTTCTCTAACTTGAATAATTTCCTCCATCAGACCTAAGGCTAAAGGAATGTAGTTTGCTAGTCTATGAAAAGAAGGCTTGTCTTCTTCAGCATCTACTTCTTAGACCGAGTGCTGATTCACTGGGACCAGGACTTGGCTGGTACAGCGAGAGCTCAGTCAGAAGGAGGGAGGAGACACAAAGCCAGTCTAAACCGCGGGCACAGTGGAAGTCATTAGGAAGGGAAGCTTGCGTTGAATTTTTAAGAGCATTAAAAAAAAACCAACAAACTATAAGAGTTGTGACTGTAATATAATATAAATGTATGTCACTTTGGAGATGGCTATCACAATGTATCTGACACAGGGGTTAAAGTTCATCAAATATGTTCAAGTAAATATGACAAGCTATTTGTAATTAGGGACACCCATGGTGGCAGTGCCTGCCAATTATTATTATTATTATTATTTTTGCCAATTAATTTTGAATAGTCTTTTTTTTTTTTTTAAAGATTTATTAGCGGGGCAGTGGTGGTGCACACCTTTAATCCCAGCACTTGGGAGGCAGAGGCAGGCAGATTTCTGAGTTCGAGGCCAGCCTGGTCTACAGAGTGAGTTCCAGGACAGTCAGGGCTACACAGAGAAACCCTGTCTCGAAAAACAAAAACAAGCACTTGAGAGGCAGAGGCAGGCAGATTTCTGAGTTTGAGGCCAGCCTGGTCTACAGAGTGAGTTCCAGGACAGCCCCGGCTATACAGAGAAATCCTGTCTCAAAAAACCAAAAACCAAAAAAAGAAAAACAAAAAAACAACAACAAACAAACAAAAAAGATTATTATTTATTTAATGTATGTGAGTCACTGTCTTCAGACACACCAGAAGAGGGCGTCAGATCCCACTACAGGTGTTTGTGAGCCACCACGTGGTTGCTGGGAATTGAACTCAGGACCTCTGCAAGAGCAGTCAGTGCTGTTAACCTCTGAGCCATCTTTCCAGCCCAATTTTGAATATTCTTATGCTGAAAGCTGTTTGAGTGAGCAAGGATTCTCTACTAAAGACCAACAGTTTCTTGGTGGGGGTGGGGGTCGTTGTTATTTTGTATCTTAAGACAGTGTCTTTCTTACAAAACCTTAGCTGCCTTGGAGTTCCCTGTGTAGACCAAGCTAGCCTCAGGCTCACAGAGATCTACTTGCTTCTGCCATCTGAATGATAGGAGTAAAGAAAGATGTGTGCCACCATATCCAGTGACCAACAATGAGGGCTTCTAGTATGACACACTTTAATGAGTAGACTCATTACAGTCCTGACAGGATTGTTCGTTTGGCTCATGGCCCATGGCCCATGACCACGCTGCTCGGCTAACAAAAACCACACAGCTTCACAAAAGCATTTCTCTAACACGTTTTCTTTGGATCTGTCCTCCTCCCAGATCCTAGCCTTGAACAAAGAGTACAAACCGTGTTCCTCTAGGTCTCCTTTAGTTTCTCACTTTACCCGAGAGCAGAATCGCCCATCCCTAAGAGAGCAACACCAGACTAGTTCTGTTAGACCCTTTCCTTTTCATCTCTAAGTTGATACATTTTTGGTTTGGTTTTAGTTTTTTGAGACAGTGTTTCTCTGTCCTTGAACTCAGAGATTCACTTCCCTCTGCCCCCGAATGCTGGGACTAAAGGTGGGCACCTGTAAGGAGCAGGCCCTTAAACAGGACCGACTCCATTTTGTAATAGGAAACTTATAGAGACAAGTCTGGTACTTGTAGAGACAAGTCTGGAAGTGAAGTTGTGCTGTGATAACCAGACACGAGTGGTTATCTGCCATGCACGTCAGCAGTAACATTAAACCAAACATAAAAAGAGGAGCTGGACCAAGAGCATCGTATCACACTGATAACCATGATTACCTAGCGTGATACTCCAACAAGTCTCCTCAACACCCGACCATCAAAGAGTTAACGGAGAGACCTACCGCCTCCAACATGTGGCCAAGCTCTGACTTCAAGCACCCTAGGAGGTCAAATTAGCAATTCAACTAGCTGGAAGCTGCAGCCTGACCCCCCCCACCACCACCACTATCACCTTCCAGGACTCCGGACCTGTAACCCAAAACCAGCATAAGGACTCAGGTCGCATAACTGAATGATGTATTTATTGCTATGCTTATTTCTTTGGTAATTAGCAACTTATTACTTGTGTTTACTGTGCCGATATTGATAGAGGCAATGTATAGGAGATGTGGCTAATATCTCGTTGTGGCTATAGCCTTAGCACTGGTGATAATATACTGCTTGCTATGCATCATTAAAAAGTAACTGAATTCCAGAACCTCTGTCTCTCTGGCATTCTCTCTCTTCCCTCTCGTGGAGCTGACAATCTCACAGTCAAATCCAGCATATGATCCCTGAGTGGAAAAAGACCTGTTGCTTCTCTCCCCAGGGGATACTAAAATCTTATCAATAGCCTGCTCCTGACAGGTAAGAGTCAGGGCTCTCCACCACCTCCACCCCGCATGAGATGATCATTCTTAGAAGCATGTCTTTTGTTTTGCAGCCTTGCCTGGTGTTTACTGTTGTTCTTTCAGGTATAAATAAATAAATAAATAAATAAATAAATAAATAAATAAATAAATGCAGAGAACACTGGTGAGGCCTGATTGCTGTAGTTTGAATATGAAACTCAAAGTTTGGCCCAGAACCTACAACTCATGATCTTTGAAGCCTGTTTGGAGGAAATCACTCAATAGATGGACCGTTTTTAATCGTTTAACATTTATTCACTTATTTTGCTGTGTGTGCACATGTGTGTGTGTGTATGTGTGTGCATCCCGCAACATACACAGGGCAGGCAGAGGCACTGTGTGGGAACAGGTGCTCTCTTTAACTCGTGAAGTTGAGAAGTTGAGTTTGAACTCCGGTGATGTGAGTGTCTTTACCTGCTGAGACAGCTTTCTAGCCCTGGCGTTAAAGCAAAACAAAACAAACAAAAAAAAAACAACAAATGACAAAGCCGGTTTCCTTGTTAGTGCCTATAATAGGGCAGTGGTGGAATGAGGTCTGAAATGGGGATTATGATGATGGTGTGTTGTGTGTGTGTGTGTAATCCAGAGAGAGCTGTGTGTGTGCTAGGTAAGCAGTCTACCCTTGGGTTATGTCCTCAGACCATCTATTACTTTTCACCTTAAATTCTAGTTTGTCTGATATTAGTAGCATTGCCTTAGATTTCCATCTTTCTTCTCTCTTTTTAGAAAGTCTCTAGTGAAAAAGTTAAACTTTGTCTATTGAAAATTTTGCTTTAGGGGAACTGGAGAGATGGCTTAGTGGTTAAGAGCACTGACTGCTCTTCCAGAGGTGCTGAGTTCAATTCCCAGCAACCACATGGTGGCTCACAACCATGGGATCTGATGCTCTGATGCCCTCTTCTGGTGTGTCTGAAGACAGCTACAGTCTACTCATATAAATAAAAATAAAGCTGGGCAGCGGTGGCGCATGCCTTTAATCCCAGCACCCTGGAGGCAGAGGCAGCTGGATCTCTATGAGGTCAAGGCCCGTCCTGTGAACATAGTGAGTTCTAGGACAGCCAGGGCTATATAATGAGACCTGGTCTCAAAAAAAGCAACAAAGCAAAGAGACTCAGTAGAGAGTGATGACCTGAGTAAAGTGCCTGTCATTAAAGCTGGAGGGACTGAGTCTGAATCCCACTCACATAAAAAGCTGCTGGGCGCATCTATAATCCCAGAACTAGGCAGGGGAATAGTCTGGACCTCACTGGCAACAGAGCAACAGAGGAAGATAGCCAATAACCTCTGGCTTCCACATGTACATGCAAGAAAGTATTCATACAATATATACATACACACACGTGCACACACACATGCACACACAAACGCACATACTCACACCATCTACACACGCACACACATGCACGAATACATTCATACAATGTGCGCGCGCACACACCACACACACACACACAAAATGAGACCGAGTCAGACATTCTTGCATATACCTCTCTGGCTATGTCTAAGTGAAGTCCCGTAAGTTACCAGCGGATGAATTCTGCTCTTCTGTTGACTACCCATGTTTTCCTGACCTGCCCCAAAGGAACAAGCATCAGGGAGACTAAGAAGAAAGAAGAAGAAACAAGGCAGTTGGAACTGTCGGTTGCTAAGATTCAGCCTTGAATTTTAAAACAGATTTGGGGTATGTGTGTGTGTGTGTGTGTTTATGTCACATGTTGGCTCCTCCATAGCTGGAGTTACATTACAGGTGGCTGTAAGTGACCAGACAAGGCTGCTGGGAACCACACTTGGGTCCTCTGGAAAAGGTATTCTCTTAGTTTTGAGCCATCTCTCCAGGCCTTCAACCTGGAATTTTGATAATAATGGTTTTGTTCTTTCTTCCTGCCCTCTGCTTTCTCTCCACTAAGGTAATAATACAAAGGCTAGGAGATTCTTCTAGAGAACTAGTAAGTAGTGCTATAGGGAGATACATTCATTCATCCATTCATTTATTCACTATTGAAACGCTTGCTCTTGAATACATCAATAAATAACCCCTTGTGAAGCTGACATTCTACTTGGGGATGGGACAATGATCGATAAATATGAGTAAATTAAAAGTTATAAATTCCGTGGGGAAAAAGCAGACTAGGTAGAGAAAATAGACTAGCATACTCTGAGGGAGGGTGGGGTGAGGCAGCTGCAGCAATGAAGACAGCAGAGCCTGGAGATGTGGCTCTGTGGTTAGGTTTGCCTAACATGTCCTGGTTAAACCAGCAGTTTGGGGGATGGTGGGGAGGAGTGGAATTCCAGGAAGGACTATGAGGAAGTGAGGGCTAGCTAAAGGCAGCCTGGAGAAAAACTTTCAGGCAGAAAAGTGAACAAATCTCCTAAATTGGGCCTGCAGCACTCCAGAGCCAGCAGCAAGGCCATCATGGCTGGGGCACAGGAGACTAGGTGAGAAGGAACACAGACCATGCTATCTCTCCCTGAGGGAACATAGCTAAGTCTGATGGAAGTGCTGTTGTAGAGCTTCAAGGGGTGACATGACAGGCTCGCTCTGGTTGTGGAGAACTGGGTGTCTGAGGACAGGTTCTAGGGAACAAAGGAGAATCTGGGGGGGGACCTTCAGGGGGCTATTGCAGTAGTTGGGTTCTGGATATTTGGAAGAGTTGGCCAAATTTCCTGTCAGATTAGAAAGGCAAGAGAAAGCAGTGTCAGTAATGACTCTGTGATGCTTCTCGTGAGCACACAGTAACACCATGTGGGGGAGTGGGTCTGGAGGAAGATAGGTTGGTTGGTTTGGACATAGGGAGCTCACAGTATTCTTTGGATGAATGAGCTACATGTAGTGACCCAATCTTCTTTGTTCTCTTCTGTGTTCTTTCAGTAAACTCCAAGATAGCTAAGAAAAGAAGCTTGCTTATTCAAATCCCCTAATGTAAAGACCCAATTTAAACTGAGCAAGTAAGGCCAGGCTGAGTCAATCAAGAGGCTCCTGAACCCACTCATCTTGTGCTCAAAACTCCAGCTGTCCCTCCACATGGGTGGGCCAGTCCTCCTGGAGTGTATGAGAAGGCCCAATGTTTCCACTTCTCTTTTTTTTTTTTTTTTTTGATTTTTCGAGAAAGGGTTTCTCTGTGTAGCCCTGGCTGTCCTGGAACTCACTCTGCAGACCAGGCTGGCCTCGAACTCAGAAAATCACCTGCCTCTGCCTCCCAAGTGCTGGGATTAAAGGCGTGTACCACCACTGCCTGGCATATTTCCACTTCTAACCTTTTTTTTGTACTTATAAAAGACTACTTTGCGTCAGATGTGGCCTATGCCTGGAATCCCAACAACTCAGGAAACTGGAGGAGAAGATTCTAAGGTGGTTAGCCTGGGGAACTTGACTAGACCCTGTTTCAAAACAAAAAGGAGAGACTAAGGATGCACCTGAATGGCAAAGAAAGCACTGGCACCCCACCTACTCCCCTCCCCACAAAAACCTTTTGTAAAATATGAAATCTGGGATTGTGACTTGGCTTGATTCACTGACTGCTTAGGTAGGTGAATCACTATGGAGTAAGGTTTTGGAAACTCGGACTGCTGTGTACCTTTCCAGCAGGGGAGGCCAGTGCTGGGTGGGGGTGAAGGTGTGATGACATTGGAGAACCTCATGGTGGCCGTCTTGTAGGCCTTCTCCAGAGCCACAAAGGCCACTGGCGGGGGAGGAGTGGACCGGGCTCACGGAGGCCTTGGCCAGCTTCAGTGTGGGAAGCAGGGGAAGCCCTGAGTGTGTAACCCCGAGTGTGTGGACCCCGAGTGTGTGGGCCCAGAGTGTGTGAACCCGGAGTGTGTGGACCCTGAGTGTGTAAACCCCGAGTGTGTGAACCCTGAGTGTATGGACCCTGGGTGTATGAACCCTGCGAGAGGTCCAGAGTGAACTCTGTTGTTGACTTGGGCATGACAAACTAAGGCTAGATCCAAGCGGCCCAGGCTCAAGGGAAGGCGAAGCTTTTCTCGGGAGTCCATGAGTGTTTATGAATGATTGACCAGTGCGGGTAAAGACCAGTAGCAACCATGGCTTCCTCCTCCTGGATGTCTATAGCTCGAGACTGCACACCTAGAGAAACCCCTCTTCTTGTCCCATTCGTAATAAACATGCAGGTTCTGGGTTGCACAGGTTTAGAGAACTCCCACCGGATTCTGGCTTCACTGTCTGTGTGTCTGGCCTTTCTCCAGTCCCTTGCCCATTCGCAAAGTTCAAGGACCCAAGCTGCTGGGGCTACAACATTCCAGAGCACTATTGCACTGCTGCTGGTGACGAGTCTCAGGCCTGAGCCGAGTATTAGGTACAAGCACTGGATGTCTGCCTCGTGATGTTCTTTATGAATTCAAAGAATGGCTCTGCATGTGCCTGAGGAATTCTCTATTAGGTCACCCTGTGATAAAGCAGGACTGTGGGAATCCCATCCCTTAAAGTTCCTCGCCCACGCCTGCAGATGTGTGGTATCTGGATTCTCAAAGAACATGGGCCTTGTGCATGACAGGTCCCAAGGCACCATGGGAGGTAAGGGGCAGATGGAGACAGGATTACACAGGTTATACTTAGTTACCAACAGAAGTATGGCCAAAACCAGTGCATCTCTGTGAATCTGGTTAGAAGAAGGGGCCTCTGTATTAGTCAGGACGGAATTGATTTTTGTCAAAGCCAGAGTATACACAGCTTATCTGGAGTCAACATCAAAGAGGGCACGTGCATTCCCGGGGCTGACTGAACTTCGGTCTGCTCATAAAGATCCACATTCCAATCTGATGGCTGTCTGTGTGTCTGTGTGTGCACAGTACCTAGGCAATGTGGGGTGGGAGGGGCAGACCAGGATTTTGTGGTGACAGTCAGGGAAGGTGTGACTCAAGATGGCTTTGGTCAGGCCAAGCAGGAACCTAGACTCCGCTTGCAGCTTTAACCTATGTTGTTACAGGAGTCTGAAGCTCTACTACAGTTGGCGTCCCCTAATCCGGCAGTTCTCAACCTTGCTAATGCTGCGACCCTTTAATTCAGGTCCTCATGCGGTGACCTCCAACCATAAGATTATTCTCATTGCTATTTCATAGTTGTAATTTTGCTACCATTGTGAATTGTAATGTAAATATCTGATACGCAGGGAGAGCTGGCGGGCTGACCAACTGAGTTACCACGGGGGTCCAGAACAAGGTCTTTGAGTTGACCCACTCCAACATCTACCTCATATATGAACTTCTGGAGCTCATGAAGGGGCTGGCCCCACAGGACCAAAACAGCAGGATCTCTATGTCATGGGTCAACAACAGGATATCCGTGAGGCGTCCCAGTGAAGATCCAGTCTTGATAGTGTAGCAGAAGCCAGAGGCCTCAAACAGATCGACGAGTCACTGGGACGAACATTTGCAAGTAGAGAAGTGTGGACCAACGGGTATACAGTGTGACACACTGCAACCTCCCCGGTGAGATTTTTTTGTTTATTTGTTTCCTTTGGGGGGGGAGGTTACAAGGGCAGCAATTAGATATAGAGGGATGGGGGGATGAGTGGGATTGGGATGCATGGTGTGACATTCACAAAGAACCAATGAAAAGTTTAAAAATGTTTATGTAGAGATTTTTTTTTGGCTTTTCTTTTTTTTTTTTTTTTTTTTTTGTTTTTCGAGACAGGGTTTCTCTGTGTAGCCCTGGCTGTCCTGGAACTCACTCTGTAGACCAGGCTGGCCTCGAACTCAGAAATCCACCTGCCTCTGCCTCCCAAGTGCTGGGATTAAAGGCGTGCGCCACCACCGCCCGGCTTTTTGGCTTTTCGAGACAGGGTTTCTCTGTACAGCTGGCTGTCCTGGAACTCACCTGTAGACCAGGCGGCTCGACTCAGAATCTGCCTGCCTCTGCCTCCCAAGTGCTGGGATTAAAGGCGTGCGCCACCACCGCCGGCTATGTAGAGATTTTTAAAAATTACTAAAATGAACAAAGAAAACCAAACCAACACCCAGATGCTCAGGGATGCTCTCAAAGCTGCACGTGACAACTACAGGCATTCTCACCCAATAGGACTCTCCTTCCCAACCCGGGACAGGCAGCCTGCAGCCTGGTAGCGGGGTGCTGTTTCAGTAGCCACACGCCTGCCCAGGGTCTCTTCACAGCTCCTGTGATTCTGGACATCCACAGCTGGCCTGGGATGGTTAAGAGTTGGGAGGCAGAGGCAGGTAGATTTCGGAGTTCGAGGCCAGCCTGGTCTACAGAGTAGAGTGAGTTCCAGGACAGCCAGGCTACACAGAGAAACCCTGTCTCGATAACAAACAAAACAAAACAAAACAAAACAAAACAAAAAAGAGTTGGGACGTGGCACAACCAGCCACCTCTGTCCTGTCCCTTGGATCAAAGATTCTAGAGTCTTCAACTTTGCTTATGTTCACAGAAGAGATGGTACAGGACCAGCCCTGACTAAAAGACAAGCAAGAGAAACTGGCTCACTTAAACCTTTAGAGAAGTGAGCAAATTATGAATTTTTTCAGACAAAACACAGTGTTTGTCTTTTTTTTTTTTTTTTTCTTCCTCTCACATTTTTGTTATATTTTCTGAGGGCTGGAGATGGCTCAGAGGTTAAGAGTAGAGCCCTTGCTGCTCTTGAAGAGGACTCGGTTTACCCCAGTATCCACACGGTGGCTCACAATCATCTGTAACTCTAGTTCCAGGGTGTGGAATGCCCTCTTCTGGTCTCTGTGAGAAACAGCCGTGCTTGTGGTACAGATGTATGTGCAAGCAAAACGCTATCCGCATGAACTCTTATCTTCTGATTCTTACAAATGTGGTCAGCGAGTGACACAATTCTCTTAGACGTACAGGCTGAGAGGGGTGGTTGGCTTTGCTTTTCAACTCCTGCCAGAGACAGATCCGGAGGCCCACCATTGCCACAGGGAGTCCGGACTGATTCTGTGCCTCCCAGACTGACTGATAAGACCCACCCACTCCTGACCGGCCTGAATGTAGGCCTGATTTCTAACTGAAGAAACCAGGAAACTGAAACTGTATGCTTGGTACGGAATATTCGGTTGGAAAAGGAAAACCTTAAAAGCTAAACATTTTGCTGGATGTTATGGCTCACACCTGTAAGCCAGGCGCTCTGGAGGTAAAGGCAGGAAGACTGTATCAGTCTCAGTTACACATCAAGGCCAGCTGAGGCCAATCTCAAAACAAGCAAATTTACTGTGCTTTGAGTGACTGGAATAAAATTTCAGGCATTAGTGATTTCAACACAGCAAGTCTTGAGAGGTATTTTAGAGAATGAAAGCACAGGAATGACCACATTCAGAGAATGGCTTCTTTATACTGTCATTACTAGTGGGACAGCACAGACAGAACACACGCACATCTAGAAGCTTATGGGCACACCCAAGGCTGCAGATAACTAACCTAACCCTCAACAAACAGGCTTCTTCCCTTTCCAACCCAGAAGAGGAAGCCTGCAAGCGAACACTAGGTAGCAGCAGTCTCACTAGGCAGCCCTGACTAGGTCTAGAATTCTGTATGTATATCAGGCTGGCTTCCAACTCGAAGAGCCAGATTCCCTTGCCTGAGTGCGGTGATTAAAGGCGTGCACAGCCACACCTGACTCCTTCACGTTATCTTAAAGATTTCTGTTTTCCTTGGGCATGCATGTGTGTACTTACCGATGTGTGCAGAATTAGAGGAAGCTGGTAAGTGTCCTGTCATGCTGTCCTGTTCCTAAGAGACCTCTCACAGACGCTGAAGCTAGGCTGGACCCATCAAGTCCTGGGGATGCTGCCTCTCCTTCCCACACAGTACTGGGTTTAAGGGTTTCCATACAGTTGCACCTAGCTTCTATTTTTCAAATGTTATGTGTATGGCCAGGCTGGATGGCACATGCCTTTAAGGTGGCAGAGATCTCTGAGTTCAAGGCCAGCCTGGTCTACATGGCTGTTCTGCCTGCATACCACTTGCAGAGCTGGTACCTGTGGAGCACCAGGAAAGGACATCCATCCCCTGGAACTGGAGTGATAGAGGCTTATGAGCTGTCATGCTGACGCTGGGAATCAAAGCAGGTTCTCAGGAAGAGCAGCCAGGACTCTTACGCATGAGCCATCTCTCCAGTCCCCCATGCCTGTTCCTCCTCCCCCCTTTTAATGTAGGTGCTAGGAACTCAGACTCAAGTTCTTCTCATGCTTGGGTAGCCAAATATTTTAACCCACGAAAGCATGTTCCTACAATCCCCCTCCCCCATTAGTTGACAAGGGACTTGGAATTTGGCTGCATCTGAGCTGTGGGTTAGCAGGCAGTGCAGACCAGCACTTCCACACACAGACACCCACTTTCCTCATGGGCTCTAGTATTCAAGAAGTGAGAAGTGAGAACAAGGAGTCCTTAGCATTTACAGCAAGAGTTGAAGTCTAGTCATTTGACATAGGATAAAAAACTACATCCAGTTCCACTGGCGACAAAAAGACAGTGCTATCTAGTGTCTGTCACTGTGCTTGTTCCAGGGAATCGGTGCGTTTTCCTCAGGAATTTTCTTTTCAACTAGATGACAGTCTTCGTGGTGCAAGAAATGCTTCTGAGCCTGTATGGTTCTAATAGTACAGTTTATTCATGTATGTAAACACACTTGGACTCATCTTACTTCCACTCTGTCTCTCATTCCTACTGACACCAGCCATTTACTATACCCCACACACCTACCTTTTCAGAGCACCCGGTCCCCGGGCCTTAGCTACACCTAAGACTTGTACCCAGCACAAATCAACTCAGGTGTTCCTAATGCACAGAAACCCGACGGTCTCTGTGCTGGAAAACTGTTCATTAGCTTCTGGGGATTGTTAAACATTAATTTCAACATACATAGAAAATGTCTCTTGAGCATGATACCAGAGGTCTATAATGGTAAAGACTGCATGTTCTGCAGTTCTTGGCATAATAACATGACTCTGTAAACTGAGGAGGACAATATTTAGAACAAAAATCCATGGAAGCACGTGGACACAACACGCACTGCCATTCTCCAGAATACACATTTAATGTGGCTTGGTACTTTAAATGGGCCAGGAAAAAAAAATCCTAAAACAGGCCCATTTCCTTTCCCCTTAATAGAATCTCAGTGTGCAATTCAGGCTGCCCTGGGAGTCTGCGTGGTCTACACGGCCAGGGAACTTCTAGCCCGACTCAGCTGTCCAAATCTGGGGATCTAGGAGTGTGTCTCCCCCGCTAGCCTGTTTCCTGATTACTTGAAAACGTTTCGTTTTGGCAGTGCTGGGGATACAACCCAGGCTTTTTTTATTTGGTTAAAAAAAACCTAAAAACTACGACTATCAACAAAAAAAACCCTAGTATATTAAAAGTTACTTCTCTCTGTGAAAAAAAAAAAAGAAAATTCAAAATATAATTTATTATCACAAGACATGGCTCTTTGTCTTAAGCTGTTTTCTCACAGAAAGTGTGTGCTTAGAAAAAGTTATTATTTCAAGAGATCTGACTCTTTTGAGGTCGTCAATGGCTGCTTTTAATGGCGAAATGTCAAGATACTTGAAGGCAGACACACATTCACTTTTGCAATTAAATACCCAGCACCTTCTTTGCTGGAGACCCATGTATTCTGTCTGCATCTCAATTAAAAATATTTCTCAGTTCCTCTGAAACCTCACGCAAAGCTAGTTTCCTACCTCTCTATCGTATCTTTCCTATTTTTTCACCAAGTTTCCGCCTAGAATTTGGATAGCTTTTGCTCCAATTTGCCACATAAAAACGGAAGGCATAATTCAGTTCGGTTTCCAGTACCATACAGTGCTCCCCATTGCTGCTTCAGTATGTGGGAGGCAGGGAGCGTCGAGGGAGGCCATATTAGAAATCACTAAGATGAAATGATTAAGCAAGCTGGGAAGGCAGTTACCAGGACAAAAGGGACCTACCTATCAGTGCTAGGAAGGAATTCTATTACTGGGCTATACCTGCTGGCCCTAGAAGACTTTTCTTTGAGCCATTTAATCATGGGTTTTCGTTTGACTCCATATGTAGTATCTAGAACTCCCTGAAGGCCCAAAGCCACGAGAAGACTGAGGAGACCGTCACCCCACCAACACTGCTCCTTACAGACACTCCCTCCAGCTTAGGCAGAGCCCGTGCTGTTGAGTGGGCTCTGGCTCAAGCAGTCCTGCCTGTCTAACAGGGAAGAACGTCCTCTATCAACTGTCTACTGAAAACGTGATTCTTTCAGAGTTGTAATTTGTCTCATGATCATGTCTGACAGCTTGCTTTCTATAAATACTTCAGCTCTACAATGAAACAATAAAGAAGCTAAAGGCTAGCCAGAGTGGTGGGTTAAAAGCCAGTTTGGTCTACGTGGAGAATTCCAGACCAGTCAGGGCTACACAGTGAGATCCAGTCTCAAAACAACTATGACCACCACCCTGTCTGGACGACAAAGAACCTCCCGATGGGAAGGCATGGGCGAGCCGGCAGCAGTTGGCATGCCCTTCTCTGGGAGATCATGGACACAGACAACCACAGCATAGCTGTAGCCCTGGAGTGCTCTGTCATTCCAATGGAACCGAACTCTCCTGTACTTCAGTTGGCAGAATGAACCATCTTATATGCCGTCTCTAGCATTTCTTTGACGGTGCTGGAGTTTGAGGCTGGTGTCTCAGGCATGCGAGGCAAACACTGTACCACCAAGTGCCAGCTCCAGGTTCATAAAGTCTTTGAGAAGAAGCCTGAACCATTTTGGTTTTAAAAAGTTAAATTGATAAAAGGTACTAAAAACTCATTCTCTGTGAGGAAAATACTTCTTGTACATCACTGACTGAATCCCACAGGGAGCTTTCCCAGACGTGCGCAGCTGTCATTTCTCATCCTTACGATTCAACTTTCTCTTCTCCACCGAAGCTCAGGGCCGTTGGACCAGCTTACTCTTGCTGCTTTCCTGTTCGCTGAGCTTAAAGTGGGTGTAGGTGAGGATACCGAACAGCGTGCATAAGATGCCGAGTCCCTGGTTTACCGACAGTGGGTCCTTGAATAAGATGTATCCTCCGCAGAGGGTGATGCAGAACTTGAAGTGTCCGAACATGTTGTAGCTGAGGTGTTCAGGTAAGGAGACAAAGGAGCAACGAGCCAGACGTAAGGTCACACATACACACGCCAGTGCACGCCCAGCAACAGTTCCCTGTGGCTGGAAAGAACTTCATACAACACGGACTCAACAGCTGTCATGCGCTTACAGAACAGACACTTTGAAACATGCTGGGCGCATCATACTCTCTTCAGGCATGGTCTCAGCAACTGACTAATGGGAAAATGGTGACGCTGCATTAAAATTGTGTGTGTACATGAGTGTGACACCACAGAGGTCAGAAGAGAGTGTTAAGTTCCCTGAATTTGGAATGACAGGCAGTTATGGCCATCTGAAGACAGCGATTAGAACCAAACTCAGGTCTGTAAGAGCAGGGTGCACTCTTGACTGCGGAGCCTTCTCTCTAGCCCGGCAATGTACTCATTCTTCCCTGTTGGACCAAAGCTACATATACACACTCCAAAGACAAGAGACTGCCTCGAGTGTTCCTGGTGACCTCCAAAGAGGGAGTACAGGGGGAGAAAGGCGTGCACAGCGAGGCACAGCGGAGACACTTAGCACAGGAGTTTATGGGTCTACGATGATGGCATCCCTAATAAACTGTCACTGGCAATGAGCCGACACGTGCCAGGTGCCAGGGAGCTGATGCGAAGAAAGCGTCCAGCATGCCTAAGATTAGGTGGGCAAGGGAGAGAGGAGTCAGACAGGGAGCACCACCACACCAGCTGCTCTGTTAGGTGCTCTTCCGTGAGCACCCCGCCTCCCTCCACTGCTTCCCAGTCTCCTCATTTCTCAACGGTGGAGGCTCAGACCCTTTAATAAGTTAAAAAACCACTGATTTTATATGTGTGTGTGTTGTGTGTGTATGTGCATGTGCCCATGTACACGCAAAGGCACAAGTATGGGGGTCTGAGGTCAACTCACGGACCCACCGTGTGGCCCCAGGGACTGAACTCAGGTCAGGCTTGGCGGAAGGCACACCTGCTGAGTCATCTCGCCAGAGCAACTGCGGGAGCCAAATGATGGAGGCGGTCAAGTGCTGGGAGGACAAACAAAGGTGACCTTAGATAACTCCAAAGTTCAGGCTGTAATCTAATATACTGCTGGCAATTCATTACTGGGCTAAAGTGTTTTGCCAAGTCATTGTTTGTATCAAAAAATAAAGACTCAAACCATACACAGACCTCAGAAATTATTCTCTTGCCATATGGTATACATAATCATTTTTAAATCTAAACTAATACTGTTTTACTCTTCAGATGTATGCTACTAACCTGTCTGTCTCCCTAGAAGCAGCTGCCATTTTCTCCATACCTCAGATTCTCTGCCTCTGCCTATTAAAGATGGTCTTGTGTCTACCTTGCAGAGCTGATGTGGATCAAGAAGTAACACTTGCAAGATTCTAGACTACAGCAGGCATCATCATGCTAACTGTAAGTTATATAGAGTATAAGATTCTAGACTACAGCAGGCACCATCATGCTAACTGTAAGCTATAGAGTGTAACAAGCACCTGTGCATGGCAGGACCGCCCAGCACGGTAGACATTACTGTCCCTAGTTTTTCTCCGCTTCCCTGTCACTCACTCTCTTTGCAGTGATGGGGACAATGAGCTGACTGAGGCCAACCTTGGGTCCCAGAGTTCCTAAGCGACCTCAGTGGATCCACAAGCGCTCCCATAACATACTCGGGCTCACGGGAAGTGGAGGACCTGGGCAGAGGCCTGGCTCGGTATGATCTCTGCGCCCAGGTTCTTTACTTGGTTTCTGGGTATGGTGGTGCAGGCTTGTGACCCCAGCTCTTAGGAGGCAGAGGTGAGAGGCTTGGAGGCCAAAGTCATCCTCAGCTGCACAGTAAATGAGATCAGCTTGGGCCACAGCAGAGTTCCAGGAAATAAAAGGCACCAGAGACCCCCTCAGCAGCAACCCTCTAGACAGCACCCAGGGCACCTGCTTGCTGTCTTTTTTCTTTCAATGGCTTGATACAGTGGAGTTGATATCTGTGGATTCAGAGGATGTGTCCAGGGATGGTTTTCACCACCACAGTGAGATACTCCTTATCTCAACTATCTGCTCAGAAAAGAAAAGAAAGGCAAGCTGCAGAGGGGAAGGTCGCTTGGCCCCAAAGACAATTGGTTGGGTAAGGAGGGTGGCTTTTTGCATAATAAAGGGCTGGAGGCTTGGAGCTGGGGCAGAAAGACCCAGGCAGGCAGACAGATGGAAGACAGAAAGGAGACAGGCCTGAGCTGGGAAGTAGGCACTGAACATTTCTGTGGCTCTTTTTAGGAACTGAAACAGCAGAGGCTCCAGTCAGGCGTTGCCACACCCGGAAGTGCTCCTTCACAACTGTGGCCTTGCCTCACTAGGTCTGCAAGAGCTAATTTAACTGCCAGTCTTCCATCACTGACACAGTGGATCCCCGCCTCACGCGGACTCCTCACCCCTCTCCTCTCTATGAACTCTGGAGGTGCAATGCCCCAAGAGTCGGTCTATTCCGACTTGCGACTTGTTAGTGGTAGCCTCGCTCACTCACACTGCAGCAATGCAGTGACTCAGAATCGCCTGTGGCTGAGGACCTCAACTCTACCTGCATGGCAGGCCTCCTCCAAACTGGCCTCTCTCCCTAGACAGCCTGTGCAGTACACATGGGACCTGAGCTCACTGCTCCACATTCACTGTTCAGTAAACATGGTGGTGTTCCTGGAAATGTGTCCCGCAGTCGGGAGTCCAGTCCTCACCACCACTCACTCTGGGTAATAAGCTGGCACTTAAAGATGTGTGTGCGTGTGTCTGTGTGTGTGTGTGTGTGTGTGTGTGTGTGCAGGCCAGAGAAGGTCATCACATCCCCTAGAGCTGGACTTATAGAATTGTGAGCAGCCTATCTTGGGTGCTGAGCACCGAACTCAGATCCTCTGGATGGACAGCAAGCGCCTAACTGCTGGGCCACTGTGTAACCCCACAAACGAGCACTTATAAATTGGAAACGCCAGTGGCTGTCTGATGGCTTCCCTTCTTTCTACCTCTTCTAGTCCAGTTTTCTCACATGAGCAAAGTCTGCAGACATTTTGGACACTATCCGGCACAAAATACGCTGAGTCCTAGGTTTCTGAAAGAAATTATGATCATTGTTACTTATTGATACTTGGCAAATAGGCTGTTTGTACTTTCGACTGTCCGGATTTACTCATTTATATAAGTCAGCATGGGTTTTCTTCTCTAGTTTTTATAAATGAGATCTCAGTCTATAGCCCAGGCTTTCAAACACACGGAAGGTGTGAAGTTATCTTGTTATTTAAGCTAACCGCATCAAAAAGTGACTGAAACCTAAGCCTCCCCTCCTCTACACATTCAGTGAGTATCGCTTGGACCCTACTGGTAAGTCATGGTGCTGAGTCACTTTTTAGGAGAGAAAAGGTCACTACTACCTAAGAAAACTAAAAAGTATTCCTTTACAGAAAGCAAATCTTAAAAAATTAAAACAGGGCTGGAGTGATCAGTGTCTCAGCGGTGAAGACCATTAGCCGCTCTTCCAAAGGCCCCGGGTTAGAGTCACCGCACCCGTGTGATGCTCACACGGCTCTCAGCCCTCTGTAACCTTAATCCCAGGGAATCTGATGGCTTCTCTGGCCTCCAAAGGCATCAGGCATGCGTGACAGACATACATGCAGAAATCCACCCATACTAATGAAATATAACAATAAAAAAGTTAAAATAGCCAGCTTACTAAACAAAGGCTATGTAACAGTATCACAGAGGAGAAAGGAAGACTGTACACACTGAGAAAAGGTCTCGGAAAGGATACGTGACTGGTGACGTATTTCCAATGATCCAGTAAATCGATAAGTTCACCATGAAAGCGATTACTCCAGACAGCAGTACCATAAGCTACAAAGAAACCAAGAGTATCATTGTAACGAACAAATATGTCTCGTTAGGAGTTTCTAAAGATGCAAATGTCAACCATTAAACACACGTCACACACACACACACACACACACACACACACACACGTTAAGTCTGAGGCCAGTGTGGCATACAGAGTTTCCAGGCCAGTTAGATGCATAGTAAGAGCTTGTCTCATGCCGGGCGGTGGTGGCACACGCCTTTAATCCCAGCACTTGGGAGGCAGAGGCAGGATTTCTGAGTTCAAGGCCAGCCTGGTCTACAGAGTGAGTTCCAGGACAGCCCGGGCTACACAGAGAAACCCTGTCTCGAAAAACCAAAAAAAAAAAAAAAAAAAAAAAAAAAAGAAACAAACAAAAAAATAACTGTCCAACAAGTAGTGGGAAACTCTACAGTGACGACCTGGCTGTAAGGTGGTGTTCTGTGCACATCTGAACATCCCAGCTTGTGGGAAGTACAGGCAGGAGGATCAAGGCAGCTTTGGCCACAGAGTGAGTTTGAGGTTATCTGACTGGCTATATGACATGCTATCTAAAACAACAACAAAAACCCCAAAGTAAAGCAATGAACCAAGGGGCTAGGAGATAGGCAAGTAAAAGCCTCCAGTTCTCCCACAGGAGCCAAGTTCAATCCCTAGCCCGCAGGGTGGCTTACAAACACCTTGCAATTCCAGTTCCAGGGGATCTGAAACCACTGGCCTCCAAAGACACAGATTGGAAAATAAAATAAATCTTTAAAAAGCAAGCAAAGAATCCAACAAAAGACAGAGTTTTCAATGTGAACTTCTTGGTTCATTTTTTTTTCTTATTCCCTTAAGGAAGAAATGCTTTCTTTTAAAATTTTACTCTTTCTTCCAGATAGAGTCTCCCTTCTATTGCCCAAACTGGCTTCAACTTCGTGGTCGCATGGACTCCTCTGGCTCACCGTCTGAAGAGCTGAGATACAGACACACAGAGCTCAGCAGTAATGAGTTCCCATTAGAACAACACACGAACATTATAGAAAAAAATCAGAAAATTCAGGCAGGCAAGCAGTCTATGGAACAGCTGCAGTTCCAGCCACCGCCAATCTGCTAACACTAGGGCATGGGTACCTGCAAATTAATCTCTGATGAAAAATGTTTATTGGATAACTACGCTATCAAGCCAGGCTTTGTGAGGAACAGTGTGGACGGCTCCTTCCCAGGTGTCCCGGTCTATTTCCACATGCCTCAGTTCTTCACGTGATAATAACCCTCGCCTTGCCTTCCTCAGAGAGCAACCATGGGGATCAAATGTGAGAACAGACTTGAGACTGTGCTCCCAAACCCACAAACTACATTAGCAAAGGAGTGGTGAGCGCACCCTCTCGGGCGCCAGGACAAGGAGAACTTACCAAAGCAGAAACTGACCAGGGACCAAATATCCCTCCGTCTGCGAACACTGGCTCGAAGAAGGGCACAGCCACCAGCAGCATGGCCGATGACATGGGAGCCTGGTAGTACAGCAGCTGCATGGAGTTCACTTGCAGCTCATGCTGCTTGGCTCCGACCCACTGACAACCGGGAGATAAAACAAGTCAGGTAAAAGAGAAGCATCCTTTGGTCAGAGCAACACAGGGTCAGGCTAGGAGAAGACGGCAAACTTCATGACTCTATAAAATCTCAAAGGACGGGGAGACATGAACATGGTATGTGCTCATCTACTGACATCTCAATGCCTTAGAGAGGAAAACGGTAGCTACCCCTCTACTCTCCTGCGTCTACTAAATAGCAGGAAGTAAATGCAGCAGGAACCTCATGTGTCAGAGACACTGGGGAAACAGGGAGGGAATGGAAATTTCCGTGAGAAGAGGACTCCGGTGTGTGGCTTTAAAGGTATGTGGACTTTGGAGCCACTTCAGGGGCAGAAGACATTTTTTTTTCTCCAGAAAACTTTTCTGCGGGTTGGGTTTCTCATAAATATACCTGGGCACAGTGGAGTAACTGAAAACCCTAAAATACTGTCTCATTCAGTAAAAACCTCAAAACTGTATATCCCATGTCCTTAAAAATACTTCACAAACAGGACTAATGAGATGCTCTGCAGAGTATTCAACCGACGGCTTGAATCAGATCTGGCAGAATAGCCTGGCTTTTGAGCAACCTCCACAGACCCGTTTCCTAAATCTAGGTATTCTGTAACATAAGGCAAGTCTATAGGAATTCACCGAGACCGAAATGCAAAACCAGGAAATGTGAACCATGCTCCTGCCAGCGTTCACTAGGAGTCTCCAAGACTTTGAAGGACAAAGAGCTGGTTCTTCCCCGGCTGTGAGCAAGAACAGGAAAGCTTCAGACAGTGCTGGCTCACCTTCCTGCCTGTGCTAGCCTCCCTGACTGCTGTACAACTACTAGGGACGGTTGTTTCAACCAAGCTTCTGGCCACCATTCCTCCCACACCCCATTTAAGCATAGCCACCACGTCCCAAGCCATACTCAAAGTACCATCTGACAGACATCTTTTCCTATCTGCAGTCACAGACAGCTCTGACCTCTCTCCTTGAGCATCTTTAAAATATTTCAGGTTCCGGGGATCAAACTTGGGCCTTGGCATGCTGGGCAAGCACCCTCTCACTGACCTCCATCCCTGGTCTCACACCCCGAGTATCCATCCGTAACTTCTCAGGCGACATAGCTTCCTGCTCAGTCTGCAGGACCGGGCTTCGGATCAAGCTCTGTCTAGGAAGGAGCTTCCTTTGTGCATCCTCCATACATGCTGCCATCCTCTCTCCTAGGGACCCAGCTCCTCAACACCGTTGGCTCCCAGCCAGTCGGGTCCTAATTCCTCCTCACCCCTGCCCTGGTTCTTTACCCTTCTTCTTCTCTTCTGTACTCTCCAATGTCACTAGATTTTTCCTAAATACAAATTATGATAAAGCGTCTTCCCAATCTAAATGTTCTCCCCTGCTGGTGTCTGCAGAATAAAAGACATTTCCTCCGAGTGACAGCAAGACTTTGCTGTCTGGCTTAGCTACTCGGCATCGCCTTCTTACGACAAACCTATAGTCTAGCTTCACTAAACACATCAAGTGCTCCCCAAGTGCTCCACGATTTGGAACATATTAAAGGATAGGCCTCAAGACTTCACTGCTGAGCAAACTTCTATGCCTCCAACTTAAACTAACTTCCCCTCTAGTCTAGCCTCGTCACTCGGAGTGCAGAACTGCCATTTCTTCCTCAGCTTGGAGGGATGCTACCCAGGCTAGCTACGGACTCAGAAGTCTGTACGTGTGTCTTCAAGGGTAGGGTTACAGATGCTTTTCCTCATTGTCTCCTCACGGGTGAGCATAAAGGAAGTCTTGTCAAACAAACAAGCCCACCATCTTTTTCCAGCCAAGAGCTAAAGATTCCTCTTTCACCTCAGAAGCAGCAGTGGTTGAAGTTGTTAGCTGGCTGGATGAATTTTAGCTCAGTATACAGTGCTTGCTTAGAACACTAGGAAGCTGTAGCCCAATCCTCAGCCTTCCATGCCCCAACCCAAAATATAGTAACAATGTATCTGGGACAACCCCACCAGCCTAGTAAGGTGCTAGGTCGCAGTACTGAGCTAACATTCCTAACTAGGAATGAGCTAGTACTAACTAGGAATGTCTTCCTTTATCACCCGTGGATTTTTGTGTGCCAGAGGTAACACTGGTTACATGTTAGCTCTGACTCCCCATGCAGGCACACCCAGCATTTCCAGACCAAGGTTTCCAGCATAGAAAGAAGACTGTTTCACAGTTCCCCACACCCTGTGAATTCTCCCGGCTACACAGGACACAAAAGCCAGCTTGTTGGCAACTTAGGGTAATGAAGTGAACCCATGAAAAAAAAAAAAAAAACTTCTCTGAGCTTAAAATATGTACACCTGATTTTTTTTTTCATGTTCAAAGGTTTGGAAGTTTGTACATTTCTTCAGAGTGACTTTGTTCACCCTAGTGACTTTTTAATCTAGGAGTAAATGACAAATGTGACCAATGAACTTAAGGAAGCAAAACCTTACTGCTCATTTTGTAAAGACTTCCAAGAAGAAAAACCCAAACCCAAGTTTGTCCCGAACTACACTTAAGCACGGATACTGTGCACTTACAAACAGGCATTTGGTGGGTATCACACACCGGGCTTCTGTCTCCTCTGTTCTCTTCACTTTACCAGTTACGCTTTCTTCCCAAGTCTATTGTCTCTATACTGTATTCTCTAAACCTTGGGTTACGGCTTCAAAATATATGAAATCTGCTAAAAAGGCACATAAAGAAAAGTTACCAACCACTTGATAAAGGGACGTGACTACCACACCAAGAGCGGCAAACACCATTCCAAGGAAATGAAACTTCACATCGTAATAAGAATTTAGGATTACACCTACAGTAATAGGAATCTGCAAAGAAAAAGAGGCAAATGTTGTGAGATTAAATTCAATGTCTGACAACACTAACGAAACAAATTCGAATCACTGAGGCAGGTGTGGGGGACACGGATTGCATGTTTTCTTCGTTTGGGGAAAACTGCTTACAGGTAAGTAAATGGACCCCTAAATCAGTATTTATAAACACATGAGCGTAAACATATAAGGAGAAAAGCATTAAGACCCGAAACACTAAAAACTACTAAGTGCTAATGTTATTTTAATGACTCTTGTTTTATTTAAACACAAAGCACCCCAGCAGTATGCCGCTGATGGCGTATTTGGAGATGTTTTAAGCTAAACCATTTCATGTTTATCACATATGGTTAGAATTCCCCGGGGGTAGGATTACTTTTTCTTCTTTCTTTCCAGGTTGAGCTTTCCCAGATACCCTGACACACTCAACTGTTCCACCTAAGGCTGCTGTCCCCCTCATCAGTCACAGCATTTAAAGATTTCCATCAGGAACACAACCTTTTACTAAGAACCTGCCGAGTGTCAAGACGGTTTTTTTCCACTCCTCCCCAAATAAGCTACTTATAGAGCCTGGCTCGTGTGTGGAGTAAAGACGATGGGAATGGGCTTCCGGAGTGCCAGGCTATAAGCAAGGTGCATTCAATTTTCCCGGGGAGAAAGACAGCCAGGTAGCTGGCCAGGGACGTGCTCGCCCAGTGGCAGCCACAGCTACTCACCAGCGTGAGCTGTATTCGGATGGAGAATCTCTTCTGGTACCAGAAGGTCTGGATGGCTATGATCACCGGCGTGGTCATGGCCTTGGCCAGCTGATAGGTGCCTATGGTGTTGTTCTGCAGAGAAAGGTTGGTGAAGACCACAAAGCCACAGAAGCTGAGGGCCAGGAGGAGGAGCTTGGAGAGCGGCAGACTTTTGGGGGCAAAGATGTCCAGTTTCTGGCAGATGTACAAGCCCAGCCAGGTGACCACGAAGTGCACCAGGGTCAGGCTCATGTTGGGGAAGCCGTGGTGTACATAGATCCATTTGTTGAGGAACACGATGCAAATGGACACCAGCAAGTTGAACAGGAGCCCGGCGGCGATGCGCCCGTTGCCCCGGACCCGGTCGGCCAGCGATGCCATGATGCCCGCCGACTGCGGAGCAGCGCTCTCGGCCGAGCCCGGGCTGTCCAGCCTCCCCGCGGGGTGTCCGGCTGCTCTCCGGCTGCCCCGGCTCTCCGCTGCTGCCGCGCGCCCGCAGCCGCCCGCTTCACCGTCCGGCCGGAGACAGGCATGCGCCAGCCGGGTCCCGGGCTGCCGCGCCGCGAGGTAATAGGCCGCCGCCCTCCGAGCCGTCCGCCGCAGCTCCTCCCAGCCCCGCCCCGCGCGGCCACGTGACCCCGCCCGCACTTCCGCCGCGCAGGCGCGCTGGCCGCCCCGCCCGCTTGCTTAATTGAACTCGGAGGGAGCCTTTGGGGAGAAGTATTTCTGTGGCTGATCGCCTGACTTACACTCCACGGTACAGAGCAGTCTTAATCCTCCGCAGGGGAGGGAAAGCGTTGCTTACTGAAAGCATATTTTAAAATCCCTTTAAAAGTCTAAACAGGTAAGAGTGGATGGACAACTAACTGTCCTATACTGTAGATTTAAACATACTTTGGCAAGTTTTGCCTCGAAAAACTTTAAACCACAGAATTTGTGACCCACGAATTTTTTTTGATAAAACCTAAGATGCAAGTACATTTTCTTGTATGACCAAAGTATTAATTGCACTCCTAAGAGGCTTATAATAGTAACAAGTATGCAGTCCAGCTTCAAGGTTAGGGAGTTGGAGAGGACTTCTAAGTTTGGTACTATTATTTGGAAGTGAAAATTTATATATATATTTTTGTTTTGTCTTTCGAGACTGGGAACTAATTCTGTGGACCAGGCTGGACTCGAACTCAATATTCACTTATATTCACACTGTTACAATATGAGAGTGACTTTTCCCATGTCCAAATGTCAAATACCGTTTGTCTTCCACACTGAAAACATGGACCCTGCTTTTACTATTTACAGGGATTAAGTAGAGCAGGCTTAGAACTCTACAGAGCTAAGGATGACACTGAATGGAACCTTTGCTTCCACCTGTTAAAGTGTCATATGCCTCGCAGCTGGGCTTCTAATGTATAGGGTTTTTTTTTTTTTTTTTTGACACTATTTCATAGGTTCTCTCATATATTTGCTAATTTCTCTGTCCATTTTCTCCAGAGTTCCTGTTATTTCTAATTGGCACTGAAAAGAGGCACAGTAGATTCTTTGATGACTTTTCCACAGTTAATTATTCTATTAAGAAACTACGCTTTAAAAAATTACCTGTGTGTGTGTGTGTGTGTGTGTGTGTGTGTGTGTGTGTGCATATGTGCCCGTGTGGAGGCTGGAGTCAGTTCTCTCCTTCCACCGTATGGACTGAATTCATGCTGTCCGGTTTGGGAGCAAGCACCTTTACCAGATGAGTCATATCAGCCATCTTCCTCTTTTTGGAATCCTTATTTTGAATTCTTATTTTCTTAGCATTGCCCATTTACTAAAATGTCTTGCCTTAGGTGAGGAGGAAAGGGTTCATTTGGCTTACCCTTCCATGTTGCTGTTTATTACCAAAAGGAGTTAGGACTGGAACTCAGAACAGGGCAGGGATCTGAAGGCAGGAACTGATGCAGAGGCCATGGTCCGTGGGGTGCTGCTTACTGGCTTGCTCCCCATGGCTTGTTCAACCTGCTTTCTTAGAGAGCCCAGGACCCCACCTACAATGGGCTGGGCCCTCTACCATCAATCACTAAATGCCTCACAGCTGGATCTTACTTATGGAGGCATTTTCTAGGTTGAGGCTCCCCCTTTCAGATAACTCTAGTTTGTGTGTCAAGTTATCATGAGACCAGCAGCACACGCCCAACTATTCATCCATTTCATGTTGTTACTTGAATTTATTTTAAACATTAGCTTTTGCTCTGTTGCTTGTGCTGGTTGGTTTTGACACAAGCTAGAGTCAATTTGGGAAGAGAGACCCCTCAACTAAGAAAATGCTGCCACCGAGCCAGCCAGAAGATAAGCCTGTGGTACAGCTTTTCAACTGATAACTGATGTTGGGGGCTGAGCTTACTGGAAAGTGTCGTCCTTGGGTTGATGGTTCTGGGTTAGATAAAACAGGCTGACCAAACCATAGGAAGCAGGCTGCCCATAAGCAGAGTTCCTAGAAGGCCTCTGCTTCAGTTCCTGCCCTGACTTCCCTCTGGTGTTTCTACAGCAGGAGAAACCCTAGGGCATTGCTCGCTTAGCGTTGCCGCTGCCATTCCCTGTTTTCAAAGCTCACCAGCTCTTACTATTTGCTACAAACAGTTCCGTTATCACCCTCCCCTGCTCCCTCAGTAAGAGCCCAGGAGGGGTTATGGCTAGGTGTGATGGAGAACAGGTTCAGTCCCAGCAGTTGGAGGGCAGAGGGCTGTGGGTCTATCTCTGCCAGAGTTCCAGGCCAGCCAGGGCTGCAGAGTGAGACCCTGCCTCAGAGGGGGAAGAGAGAGGGCGGAGGGGAGGGCTAGTGAGTGCCTGGGAAGTTTACCCTCCTCCGTTGAGTCTCTGTGCTTGTGGTTATGGATTCGGGCTGGGAATCTTTTTTTTTTTTTTTTTGGTGTTTTTTGAGACAGGTTTCTCTGTATAGTCCTGGCTGTCCTGGAACTCACTCTGTAGACCAGGCTGGCCTCGAACTCAGAAATCCGCCTGCCTCTGCCTCCCAAGTGCTGGATTAAAGGCGTGCGCCACCACCGCCCGGCTCGGCTGGGAATCTTAGCATGATCGACAAATTACATTTTTCTCTCAGTCCCTCAGGCTTGACACATGGCAGATAAATGTTCTAACTCACTACATCTCAGGTCCTTCATCATGACTGCAGTCCTCCTGCCTCAGCTTTTGTGAGTGCTGGGGTTACAGGCACCTGACAGCGCGCCTGGCTTCTGAGATGCACATTGGATTTTACATGCAGGAATGCCATCCATCTTTAGTGACTTTTATCTGGGATAAAGTCAGAACCAAAGTTCCTTTATTACCTACGTGCATACACAGTTCTGCTAGTTTTTTGAACACTATGTAACTCTTTTATCTTGGGAAACAAAATGAAATACAATGGGAGCTGAGAGATGAGTCTTACTACACCCCTCTACCCTTTAGTGCTCCTGTTTTACTGTGTTGCTTTATCTGTGGAGACTTTAATTTTAAAGCTAAACTATTTCAACACTAAGTGCTGATTTTTATGACTTTGAATCATATCTTGGCTTGTAACTCCTTAGACGAGGGGATACAGTTCCCTACATTGACAGAACTCCAGTGATCAGACCTAAGAAAACTAATATTCATTCAATTATGCTAATACATAACCCCTTTCTAGGATAAAAGAAAGATTTATACATCGCGTGTGTGTTGCATACGTCCACATGAGTACAGGAGCTCCTGCCAGAGGCTCAGATCCTCTCTTCAGAGTGATAAGTGACTGGGTTTGCCGCCGTGTGGGCGCCAGGCTGATTTCCATTTTTGTGTGGATGTTTTGCCTGAATTCATGTCTATTCATCCTGTGTGTGCCTGGTGCCCAGAAGCCAAAAGACATCACTGGATCGTGGGAAACTGGAATTACAGATGGCTGTGAACAACTTATGTGTGCTGGGAACGGAACCCTGATCCAGTGCTCTAACTGCTGGGCTATCGCTCCAGCTCCATTTTAAAAACACTCTTGCTAGATTCGCCTTGAATTTAATATTTAGAAAAATACCAAATTTTATGATAAATAAGTTACTTACCTGGATTGAAAATGAATCTATTCTTTATTCTCTACTCTCTTTAAATTTTAATATGTCAGGAACTTATGATTATAGGGAAAATATTTTACTTCCTTATTCTATTACATAAGAGAAACTCGTATCTATAGAACAAAAAATTTATTTTGTATAATTTCTTTAAAAAATACACAAGGAAATACTGATATAATACAAAATCCAAATGCCCAAATTTTACATTTTTCCCCAAGAATGTCAAAGAAAAGAAAAGGAAAAAAAAAAAAAAAACCCAAACCAATAATTACAAATATGTATATTTGACCAAAGCCAAGCAAGCAAGCTAGCAAGCATCGTCCCGTAGTCACGAACATCAGGAGTGTGAGTTATGACTGGATCTCATAGCCGAGCGGGTCGAGGCCCTGGTCCAGGAGCATCAGGGAGGACTCCCGTAACTTCTGCAGCAGTTTCCTTAGCTCTTCCTTAGAAAATACCTGACATTTAAAAAGGAAAAGGGAAAAAGACATGAAAAATAAGAATATCAACTTTAAAGAAACCCTAGTCAATCTTAAGGACTTGCCCTTGAAGGTCTACCTGTGTGGCTCAGAGACCTCATGCTCGCCCCCGGCAGGGCACTTGTGTTCATATGTACAGACACACTTTGAAAATACTACACTGAAACGGAATATTATTTTCATAAAATGCAAGAACTAAAAACTGTAAACAGGTATCACAACTATTATCATGCGAGCACATCAAGTGGGTAAAAGTTACAACTGCAAATGGTCACAGACTCACCAGGTAGAGCTTGTGGCGCTCAGAGGACACCATGTCGGCCAGCTGCAGGCACTCCTGGTACTGCCCGGTGCTGTGCAGAATGGTGTGAAGCAGGAAGCACAGCATGGGGAGACAGAGCTTTCTCAGTAAAACCATCTGGTGCGTCCGTTCAGGGTCATCCTCGGCGTCCTACAGACAGGCATCCTGTCACCATCTGAACAACTTTAAGCTACACACCTTACAAACAGAGAAGCTTACAAACTACAGCTGGTGTGGGGGCTTTCACCTGCCATCCCAACCTGTGGCACTTGGAGCCATAGCAGGAGGGCAAGTGCAGGGTCAGGGCAAGCCTGGTCTATACAGTGTGCTCGGCTGCTAGAAAGGCCCTGTCTCAAAAGACATTAAAACAACAACAACAACAAAAACCCAAAAAACCCTAAAACTAACAAAGCCAACAAGTAAGTCAAGTTAGGAATCAACAGATTTAACCAACGACAGATGAAAAACATGGAGGGAAGCTGCATCTAGAGTAAACATGCATACTTTTCATTATTAGTATTTGCTAAGCAATCAGTATAACAACTGTTTAGAGAGCATTTCTACTAAAGTAGGTGTCCGTGATCTGAAAGACATTTACCGACCAGGAGGATGTGTGAGGGGATACATGAAGACACCTGCAATCCCTTTGATATGATGAAAGGGGACAGCTTCGTCTCCACAGGGTCCTAGAATCAATGCCCCAGGCACGTTGAGAGTTGACTACTGTTGAGAATTGACTACTTAGTCAACACCAGGACAGGAAAACACTAAATTTCTTTCCAAATCTTATCACGCCTATATTTTAGAACGTATGTGTACATGTTTGAATGTGAGTGGGTACACATGTGTGCATAAGTACCAGAGAGTCACCTCGGGTCTCATCCTCGGGAACAGCGTCCGTCTCATCTAAGACAGGGCCGCTTGCTGCTCTGGAGCTCACCAGTTAGGGGGAGGAAGAGAGGGAGGGAAAGAGGGAGGGAAGGAGGAAAGTAGGGAAGGAGGGAGGATGAGATGAAGAGGAGGAGGAAGAGGAGAAGACAGAGATCTGAAGACACTTTGCTACAGCAAAAACAGTGTCTCCAAATATGAATGGAATCTTTCTAACAAATTAATTATCTGGACAGAAAAAAGCAGAAAAACCCAGTACCTTTTTATGCCCATTGTATTTTCTTGTAACAAGTTGGAAAACCAAAGTCATCAAAAATCATTTTTAAAAGGCACCCAGACACATTAAACTTCCTGTATTCCTCTGTGAACACGGAGGGAGGAGCTGCAGCGATGGCTGCTGTTAGGGAGGACCCGCCACGGGGGCTCTCAATGGGGGCTCACGAGCACTCCAGCCCCAGGAATCCGAGGCCCTCCCCTCGCCTCCACAGACAACTGTGCACAAACACAGTAGCATCACAGACAGGGACACACACACAAATAATTTAAATGACTTTTTTAAGGAAGCGCTGGAGTTACCTCAGACAGAGCATTTACTACCATTTAATCCCTAGCACCACAGGAAGGCAAATAAAATGGATGTCTTCAGAAGAGCTCACAGTGCAGGTGTAACCGAACAGCAGTAGCTACAAACGAGCAAGCTAACAAACAATAGCTGCTTCTTTGAGAAGCCTCATAAATGAGTTTAAGATGGGCTCAGTGTAATGGCTGACACAGCCGCACCCCAAAGCAGAGAGGGGCAAGAGGGTTGTGGTATTTCGGCCTGACCTGGGAGGGAAGATGGGCTCTCTTCCGTGCTAAGGCTGTGCAACTACGTTAGGAAGCATTTCTGCAGGGCAGACGCTGCAGGAGTGGTGCACCCCAAGGGTGTGGTGATTCCAGCCGGGACAGCCTACGGGGCAAGGCCCAGGGAGGGAGCTGCCAGTTATCTGCTTATACTGTGCTGAGATCTAAGTACAGAAGACCACACATTAAAATGCATAACTTTAAAATGAAAACACTTGTTTTCTCAAGAGAAGGTACTATCTTCAGAGGTAGACCTAACATGTAACGTAAACACCCTAGACCTTCTTGTTCAGCTTGGGGACTCCTATACCGAGACCCTAAAGACAGTCCTTCCCTGTGCACGGTGCCTCTGGTGCCTTCTGCCTCTAAGCAGCAGCCGCCCTTAATCTCATCTCACAGCTCACAACAGAGACCAGGCCACTCTAGTTACCCACGGTGGAGTCATGCCATGTCTAATGCAGGGATGTGTGTAGTGCACAAGGACAGCTGGCCCAGCGGGTGGAGGAGCTGACGTCTGAGCACATGCCATGGAATCTACCTGGGTAAGGGAAGGGTGCAGTTGTCTAACGCCTCTGTCAGGAAGGTGCCCGCAGGAGTCCTGCTAGCTTCCTCTTCCTAAATATCTACGAGTTGTGCACTAAACTCAGTACATTTACTGTTTGACCTTTAAAACATTCTCTTTTGGATTAGTTCTGAGGCAGTATTTATATTTTTAAAGAAATATTTTTATTTTTATAATAAAATATTTTATAAAATATTTTATTTTATGTGCGTGTGTGTGTCTGTGCACTGCTGCCTGAGGGAGATACAAAAGGGACTCAGACCCCTGGGAGCTGGAGTTACAGGTGGTTGTGAGCTGTCTAACATGAGGGTGGAGGTCCAGGATCGGACCTTCTGGAAGGGCAGCACCCTTCATAGCTGAGCCACCTCTCAGGATTTGTAAAATACTTGATCATTCTTTGCTTTACAGCTCTCAAGAGATTCTGGACTGTTTTATGGCTTTTATTATCTAGTCTAAAATTAATAATAAAATAAAAATATTTATATATCAGTACCATCCTCTAGTTTTGGTATTTTACTTCACGTGCTCCAGCGTGACTCCCAAGAGAAAGGTGTGGCCCAAGGAACCATTGAACATTTAAAGTTATGCTGGGAAGGACTCTGGCCAGCTGGAGGTGGAGCACACCTTTAATCCCAGCACTTGGGAGGCAGAGGCAGGCGATTTCTGAGTTCGAGGCCAGCCTGGTCTACAGAGTGAGTTCCAGGACAGCCAGGGCTACACAGAGAAACCCTGCCTAAAAAAAAAAAAAAAAAAAAAAAACACACAACAAAGAAAAAGAAAAGAAAAAAAGATGAAGTAGTTAGCAGCAGCAGCAGCAGCAGCAGCAGTCAGAGGCCCTGGGCCCTGCCTCTGTTAGTATTTACTTCTTGTCAGAAAGAGAAGCTAACAAGGTAGAAAACTGCAGTAACTCATGAAAGAGAACGCCATAGATATACTGTGAGGGGCATAGGAAAAGTCCCCAGTGCACATGACCTGCTGACGACAACACGCCAGCCATCTCACACGCAGGGTTCCTAGTTCTCTTTAGGGGTCAGTCTGCAGAAGCCACTGAGTAACCATCCTGTCCCATCTCAGGACCAGGCCTTGTTGTGGTTTGAGTGTGATACGTCCCGCTTAGATTTCATGTGTTTGAGTACCGGTCCCCAGTCGGGAGAGCTGCTGAGGAATGTTCTGGAACCTCTAGGAGTGGAGGCTTGTGGAAGTGTAAAGGGTAGGTGAGGGCTACAGCCTGACCACACGTCTTCCTTCCTAACTGCAGACACAAGCTGCCTCTCACTCCTGCTGTCAAAAACCGTGTCTCTCAAACGGCAAGCCCACACCAGCTCATTCTCTCCTGAGCTGTCTCTTATTAGGTGTTTGGGCACACACTGGATAGATACCATTAGAGCAAAGCTACACAGGGAAATATTTAGTTTTCCTGAAAAAAGACGGGCATGTGGTATCTGCAGACACACCAATCTGACAATGGTGATCAAAGTGTGCAAGGATCAGGGTGGGAGGAGGGGTGAGCGAGCAGAAATGAATCACTTTCTTACACAGGTAAAGGAACAGCAAACTGTAACAAGAGGAGATGAGAGCCTGCGGAGGAAGAGCAGAAAGTCTGCGGAGAAGTGCTAGCACATGCTCGGCACTTCCCCCACGGAACTCTGTACTCAATGGCTCTGTCTGTGCCTTCCCTCCCGACTCAGCGTTTCTGCATTTTGCTCAAGACTCTCATAAGTACTATCGCTTAGGCATCCTGTCCAGATCCTTTCCAGCTAGAACCACCTTGTCTCTCCTTTACTGACACGCTGGGGGTGGAACCAGGGCCCCATGCACGCCAAGTGCTGCCCACAGCCCAAGAGATCTCTTCACTTGAACTTAAACTATAACCCAACTGTGATTTCTTCTGACATTGACATCTTTTGGGGAAAGGGACAGCTGAGGCTGCCCTTGACTCCTAATCCGCTTGTTTCAGTCCCCCAAATGATGGGGTTACAGGCATGTGCCATCACCCCTAGTTTATGCCATTTCATACTTCTGTAGCACACTCTTAGCCCAGAGGTGGAAGCGTGTATTTAAGGACATGCTGAGCCATGTTCATGGGCAGCCGAGGACAGGGTTCCACAGCTGTAAGTGTCTTATAGAGTCAGACCTACTTGTTTCTACGTCAAGTTGAATACACCATTAAACATGTAGGCTCAGGGGATAAGAGCACTGGCTGCTCTTGCAGAAGACTGGGGTTCAGTTCTAAGCACGCACATGGTGGTTTGCAATGATTCCTTACTCTAGTTCCAGGAGATCTGTTCCCCTTCCGACCTCTGCAGACACTATGCACATGTGGTACATATACAAAAATGTAGGCAAAGTACTCATATACAATAAAATAAATATATCTAATAAACATTTTAAAAAAATAGACTCTAGCTAGGTGGCATTTATCTGTAAACCAGCAGTCAGAAGAATTTCAAGTCAGGGCAGCCTGACACATAGTGAATTCAAGGCCTGCTTGTACTACGTAATATGACCCTAACTAACTCAACAACTTAGGTAAATAAATGAATAAATAATACCATTATTCTAATGGTCTAGAATTTTAAAAATTAGACTTTAGATAGTCCAAGTGACATACTGAATATGAATGTTTACTAAAGAATGGAATGCTTATGGCTGGAGAGATGGCTCAGCGGTTAAGAGCACTGACTGCTCTTCTTTGAGAAGTCCTGAGTTCAATTCCCAGCAACCACATGGTGGCTCCCAACTATCTGTAATGGGATCTGATGCCCTCTTTTGGTGTGTCTGAAGACAGCGACAATGCACTCACATATATAAAGTAAATAAATCTTAAAAAGAAAAAAAAGAAATACTCCTATTCCAAGCTAGTATTTTCAGTTAAGCTTAAGACACGGGGGTTTTAGTTATGACTACCAGTTTTATATAAAGCCTGTAGACATTCTTATTTAGAAAAGGAGCACTAGAAGATACAGTGCATGTGGCCTTTCTTACTACTGTTGGTTTATTGATTTACGAACACTGGCTGCTCTTGCAGAGGACCCGAGTTGATTCCTAGCACCACATGGTTGTTCATAACCATGTCTGCTCTACTTCCAGGGGATCCAGTTCCTCTTCTTGGCCTCTGTGGGCACCAGGCACACACGTGCTGTGCAGACATACATTTATACACATAAAGTAACTAATAATAAATATTTAAGACACTTATCTGTGTGTGTATTTTATACACACGTGAGTTGGTGCCCATATGTGGATCTGGGGTAGAGGGCAGAGGACAATTTGCAGAAGTCAGTTCTCTCCACCATTTGAACCTGGGGGTCAAGCTCATGTCGCCAGGCTGGGTGGCGTCTGCCTTTACCAGCTGAGCCATCACACTGGCTTGCTAATATTTTCAAAGCTATAAACAAAACACACAGCTTACCTCTCTGACATCCACCATCCATCCTCCATCAACAAACAACAAGACGTTGTACATTTTCTCCTTCACATCAGCAGTTAGGGCATCCAAATGTCCTTTCCAAATATTATGATCCATCTGCAGAGCAAACACAAGCAAGACATGATGGACCAAATCAACACATGATAGATGTTTAGAATATAGATAAAAACATCATTCTTATGAGCTGATTGATTCAGCCAGCCATGTATATAAAGAAAAACTATTAACAAAGAGGATATAAAAAGAATGCTAAAATGTTTGTTTATTTAGTAAGTGACATTACTGTCTAAAAGCTTTCTTGCTTGCTTTCTCTCATTTTGCTTTCCCGAGTCAGGGTCTCACAGGAGTACCTCTGGCTCGCCTGGGATTCAGGATATAGAACAGGCTGGCCTTGAACTCATGGAGATCAGCGTGGATCTGGTTCCCAAGTCCTGGGATTAAAGACATGTGCCACCATGCCCAGCAACATTTCTCAACATAAGTCAGCCACGGAAAGGCCAACAGGCTTCAAAGCAGAATTCGTAACATGACTATCCCATTCCAGTCAGAACATACATGCTAAAACTGACCGAAATACACACACTTCTAAGATTAAACAGGCTCATCTTAGACTCGTATTTCCCTTACCTCGTACTTCTTCTCTTTGTGTTCATAGGCCACTTTCTCTGTAAAAGTTGCCTGAGACAGCAATGTTGGCTTCTGTGGAGCTGAATTCATGTGTTTAAAACCACTCGTTGAAGGTTTCATGGGCTTCCTAGAATGTGATGTTAAACAAAACAAAAACATGGTTTCTTCAGACAGGGCCTCAGAATTGTGGCAATCCTCCTGCCTCAGTTTCCTGGATGCTGGACATTATAGAATGTTTTCACTTTTATTGCTCAAAAGTTCTAGATCTTAGAAATAACTCTTCCTCAAAAATCATGAACAAGCAAATGTTCTCCATAGTGACAAACGGTGGCAGAGTAACCTGTGCTGTCCTCAGTATCTACTGTTATCCAGCACGGTACTGACGTCCCACCCCCAGTCACTCTGAGGCATGTGTGCTTGCTCATCTTCTTGATTAGCCTACTGGCTCTTACACGCCAAGACAGACTCTGTCCTCAAACTCTGCCTTTCTAGTGGTCACAGCAATCACTCATGTGCTGAATGAACTGTGACTGCGAATGCCGTTCCTTTTACTTTAATATATATGGAGCACATTGCCTTTGTAAGTCACTGACAAAAGCACTACACTGACACGGACACAGTCCTAACAAAGCAGCTTCAGGCGTCACACACTGTCTATCTCATCTGTTAAGTGACTGACAGATCCGTGCCAATGACGACAAGGCCATGACATCACCCTCTATTAGTGAGCAGCACTGACTTTAAAGGGGACCTCAGATGGATCTGTCACCACCTTTGGAAAAAGTTCCAACTCCCAAGGGCTGGAGAGACGGCTCGGCTGGCGGTTTAGAGCAGTCGCTGCACTTGCAGAGGTCCTGAGTTCAGTTCCCAGCACCTACATCAGGCAGCTCACAGCGGTCTGCGTCCAGCTCCAGGAGATCAGACGCCTCTGGCCTCCAACAGCACCTGCACTCACGTGCGGAGACCCACTTGCAGACATAGACATGTTACATAATTAAAAATATAAAATATATATATGATTCAGTTCCGAGAGGCTCAGGAACATCACAAAGACTGGGTTCTTTCAGGCTCACCAGATAGGCTCGGATACACAGGTGCTCTCGGATGGCATTATCATCCTCAGCAGGAAGAGGGCTGTCCATGCCTTGTTCCTCCCACTGATTATAGATCTCTGCGATGGAATCCTGAGGAATTTTCACAAACACTTCTTTTGCAGCTTCATGCTTCTTTAATGCTGTGAAGAAAATCAATATATATGGAATTCTGTGCGCTGGCGGTTTCTGCCTGTTCTAGGGTCTCTCTACAGAGTCCTGGCTGGCCTTGAACTCTCCCCAGTGCTGAGATTAAAGGCATGCACCGCCACACCTGGTCTTGTGCTCTGGCTGCTTCTTACAGCATCAAATCACTGACGATCTTTCTACTTAATGGGCTGGCTCTTTCCTAACTCAGTGTGACAGGGACACAAAGGTGGTCAGTTTCATAGACATCTATCTCTTCAAGAAAAAAAAAAAGATATTTCTCAAAGACTGAGAGCTATGATATCATTTACAATACTTTAATTTTACAATACAATGGTTTATAATCATTTTTCATTACTATAATAGAAACTTACTATTAAATGGTTTTGTTTCATCATACAAAATCTGGACATATAAACTGGTTCTCTCCCCTTTGGTGGAAATATCAAAAACAAAATCGAGTAGGTTGAGGCATTCTGTCTGAGAAGCTGGCCACGGAGGCAGCTGACTAGAAACTGCGTCTTCTCACATCACATGACCCTGCTACAGAAGCCTTCCCAGCACAGGGAGGCCAGTCTGCTTCAGGCTTAACTTGTGATATGACAGAACCAGAGGTCTCCTAGGACATCTTTTAGGAATGGAATTAGAGCAAAATTTATTCTACTTATGGATCCGGTCAAATAGCTTTTGATCTATGCAACTTCAAGTTCAAGTCTACCTGGTAATTGTGTTTGGAGAAGCACACTGAACTGTAGCCTCTCAGAAAGAAAAAAAAGAGAAGTTATCTGTGCAAAACCAGAAGCTTTCTTGGCTGAAGGAACCGTTTTTTTTGTTTTGTTTTTTTTTTTTATGAGTGTAAACAAGGGCCTAGGACTCTCAGATTGCAAACCAAATCGGAAGTGTCCTAACTTAATCTCTGTGGCTCTGCTAAAATAGTCTAGCAAAAGTGACACAGGGAGAGAGGGTCTCTTTTATTATATACATGACTTATACTTCCACCAGTCACATGGCAGCCACAGTCAGGAGAGACTGCAGTGTGCTCTCTGGCTGGCTCTCCCTCTACTATAATACAGTCCCGGAAGCCGTGCCCAGTGAACAGTGAGGTTCGCGACTTGAGGAGGTGAAGTATATAAATGCTTCCTGATCTCAAGGGTTACGTTTGTTTTCTCTCAGTTCCTGTTCCTAGGTTGTCACCAAATTTGGTACCATGGTTTATAAGGTGCAGTTTTGTGAAGTTTTATTTTAGGGGATTACTAAATAATGGCTTCCCTAGTTGTTCATAAAGGAAATTCACTCTGAAACTGAATGACATGAAGAAACCGTTATAAAGTGTATGTGGATAGGACTCCTGCAGAGCTTGCTCAGGTGTCTGTGCTAGCACGCGCTAGACCTGAGGTCCAATGCTACACCCTTCTTCATGGGATCCCTCAGTCTTCTCCCTGCACATGCAGTGTGGTTCCTTGGTCACCTGTTCCTGTCTGGAGATAGACACAGCAGTTTGTGCTCAAGAACTACTGACGTGAGGCTGTGAAGTGGCTCAGTGGTTGGGAGCCCTGGCTGCTCCTCTAGCTGATCCAGGTTCAATTCTCAGCACCCACAGGGCAGCTCACAATTGTCTGTAACCGCAGTTTCAGGTGATCCATGGCAACATACATGCATGTACTGCACATATGTATACATGCAGGCAAATACCCATACACATAAAATAATCTTAAAAAAAAAAACAAAAGAATTATTGACTTGAGACCAAGGTGGCCTGTGCTATGTACGTCAAGGAGCTAGCTGAGGGGATGTGTCAGTAGGTACAGGTGCTTATTGCAAAGCCCAAAGACTGGGCTGGTTCATCACTGGGCCCAACATGGTGGAGAGAGGAGCTGTAAGTGGTAAGGATATGTACGTGAGCTGCCGTCTGATCTCCATACACAAAGCATGGCACATACTTACTCCCCAGCTGAAAACAGTAAGTAAATAAAGAACAAGCACCTGCCGTTGTGATGGACGGAGGTCAAAACTGTACTCTAGTCTCCCTGACTGAGCACGCTGGGGACAGTCAGCTCAGGCCTGCAACTATCAGTGTTTACTTGATTATTTTCTATCATGTGTATGAGTGTTCTGCCTGGTGCTCACAGGGGCCAGAAGGCCCCTGGAATGGATTATGGATGGCTGTAAGCTGGGGACTGGACTTGGTTCCTCTATAAGAGCAGCAAACTCTTTCAACTGTGAATCATCTCCTCACAGTTTACTGAATGAACGGCTGACCATGCTAAAGTCAATTCAGATGACTTCTCTATGGATCACTGGATCAGACGGAGCACAGGTGGAGGCAGCTGACTGCCCACGATCCCTGGTCCTGAGGAAGCTTACGGTCCTTACCAACTGTCCTCCCTTCCCATTCATTGAGATAAGTTCTGCAAAAACAAAAGTTAGACAGGTGAGGATCAGATCAGAAGCTGTATGAGGACAACCCACCTAAGAACTTCCTCATGATGGCGTTGCCTTGCCGCAGGGCTTCCGCTCTCTGTGCTGGGTCAAACACCAGCCAGTCAATCACATCTATCTTCAGGCGGTCCTCCTACACAATGAAAGTCGACAAAATCCACTTTACTTCAAAGACATTTGCAAATGAGTGATGCTTACATGTACTCTAATGGAAGCCATTTCCCCGCTATACAGCTATACAGAATGATGAGAGGAGCGGCTTTCCTCCGCCTGCTCGACCAAACACTTTCTACTAAACTACAGAGACCTCACTGGCCTGTGAATCTGGAATGAATCACTGTATGTGCCACCAGCCTAACTCATCTGCTGTGGGATGCAGGAAACAACCTGGGCTCACAAACAACTCGGCAAGCACTGCAGCACCGGGCCACACCCCCGAGCACTCAGCACGGGCCACACCCCTGAGCACTGCAGCACTGGGCCACACCCCCGAGCACTGCAGCACTGGGCCACACCCCTGAGCACTGCAGCACCGGGCCACACCCTGAGCACTGCAGCACCGGGCCACACCCCGAGCACTGCAGCACTGGGCCACACCCCGAGCACTGCAGCACTGGGCCACACCCCTGAGCACTGCAGCACTGGGCCACACCCCTGAGCACTGCAGCACCGGGCCACACCCCGAGCACTGCAGCACGGGCCACACCCCTGAGCACTGCAGCACGGGGCCACACCCCTGAGCACTGCAGCACCGGGCCACACCCCTGAGCACTGCAGCACGGGGCCACACCCCTGAGCACTGCAGCACGGGGCCACACCCCTGAGCACTGCAGCACGGGCCACACCCCGAGCACTCCAGCACCGGGCCACACCCCTGAGCACTGCAGCACGGGCACACCCCGAGCACTCCAGCACTGGGCCACACCCCCGAGCACTGCAACACTGGGCCACACCCCCGAGCACTCCAGCACTGGGCCACACCCCTGAGCACTCCAGCACTGGGCCACACCCCCGAGCACTGCCACACTGGGCCACACCCCTGAGCACTGCAGCACTGGGCCACACCCCTGAGCACTGCAGCACTGAGCCACACCCCTGAGCACTGCAGCACAGAGCCACACTCCCAGCCCCAAGTTGTTTTCCTTCTCAGACTTCATCTTTTTTCCTAAAGATTGAAGTCAGTGGCTTTTACAGCATCAAGTAGATTCTGATGATCAAAAGTCAATATTAGGTCTGCGCTGAAAAGAAGCCTTCTATACCATAAGTGTTTCAATAAAACCTTAAATTGTTGCCAATTTTTGTCATTTAAAAGGCATTGAGGGTGGAGAAATGGCTCAGTAGTTGGGAGCACTGGCTGGTCTTCCAGAGGTCATGGGTTTGATCCAGAATCCAATGGTGACTCACAACTGTCTGTAACTCCAGTTCCAAGGGGTCCAGTGCCCCCTTCTGGCCTCCTTGGGTACCAACCATGAATAAGGTGCATAGACATAGATGCATGCAAAACACCAATGCACATAAATAAATATATTAAAAAAATTTAAAGGCCTTTATGCTCTTTAAGAAGGCAGACAGAAGGCAGTGTAAAAAAGGAAGTACACCAAGAAACAAGCCGACAGTCTCTAAGTTTCCCTGAACTCACATTTCCTTTTCTCCCACATTACCTCGGTAGTGCCAGTATCTAGGGATGGAGCCAGGTCATGGTGACTAAATTCACCATTATCTTTCTTCCGAATGTTCTCAACTACGGTTTTTGTTATCGTTGCAACATCCAAATCTAGGGAATTTTTGGAAATAATAAAACAACAGAGTAATTATTAATATGAATATTCTTTGAACAGTTACAATATTTGGTAAACTTGGAGTGATTCTTTTTCATAGTTTTGGCACTGATGACTGAAGCAAGCTTTACAGATGTTGGGTAAGTATTCTGCCAGTGAGCCGTGTCCCCAGTGCAAGATCTGTTACATAGTGCCAGTGAGCTGACTCAGCAAGTCAAGTGGCTTGCCATAGGCTGGTGACTAGAGTTAATTCCCAGGACCCAGCGGTGGAAGTAAAGCCTTACTCCCGTGGGCTGGTTTCTCATCTCCACATGTGGACCATGGAATTTCAACATGTGTGCACTGCCAAAAATTTATTTTAAATACAATATATAAATTTAAAAACACTACAGAAAATATTATAATTTAAAAATATTCTAGACTGAGTGTGGTGACTTATGCCTGTAATCCCAGCACTTGGTAGGTGAGGAAGGACTACTGAATCTGAGGCTAGCCTGGGCAAGTTCCAGGCCAACTTAGGCTACAAAGTAAGAACTTTTCTCTAAAAAACAAAAGCAAAAATATAAGCAAAATATTTATACAAGTAAGTTATTTTCATTTTCTAATAAAAATTCACTGAGATTTTTACTTCTGCGTTTCCCCTTCAAATAAGACTTGATACAAGACAAATGCCAAACCCAAAATGAGAACCTGCCCACAAACGCCAACCAGGGAGCTGAGAAGATGGCTCAGTGGGTAACGCCTGCTGCATAAGTGTGAGGACCCGGGTTCAAATCTCAGTGCAACTGAATGAAAAGCTGGATGCTGTAGGCTGAGTGTGGGACAGAATGTCTTTGGGGAGATAGAGGCAGAGGCAGGAGAATACCCAGAAGCCCCTGGGCCAGCTAGCCTGTCCTATGCAGCAGGAAAACAACAGAGACCCCACTTGTAAACACAGTGGAAGACGGGGACCAGTATCAGAGGTCATTCTCTGACCTTCACACTTGAGCTGTGGCATGTTTATGCTATGCATGTGCAGATGCCCCCTCCCCTTTCTTTTATGCAGAAACACAATTTTTATGTGAATAGATATAGGGGATAAATATGATAAAAGTACCTATAAATATTCATTTGGAAAAGGATATTAAAAAAATCATTATTTTATGCAATATACACCTAGAAAGAAGTAACAGATTAAATTCTTAACTGCTTACCTGCTTCCTTAGCCAGCTCTAGGCACTGGTGCCGTTGCTCAAATTCCGTAACACCTTCCAAAAATAAGGCGTACTGGGCAACGGCGAGGTCTTGAGGCAAATGACAGGTATAGAATGCTATGAGGTTTGTGTGCTTCTCACTTATTAGCAGCTATGGGACACAGAAATCAAAGTACACCAAATAAATTAGCAGGGTTTGAAAGAAAACTTTGCTTCAAAATTGCAAATATATTTAGGAAAGACTCATAGATACGTGCTCCAGATCATAATCCTCTCCTAGAAATGCATTTAGGAAAATTCAAAGCTCTCTATGGAGTTCAGTGGCTCCCAGAGTCCGCAGTATTAAAACAGCACCATTTGGGAGCTGGAGAGACGCTCTGAGGTTGAGAGCACTCGTGGCTCCTGTAAAGGACCCAGGACCAGTCCCAGCGCCCACATGGTGGTCCCCAACCCTTCAGTACTCCTGTGTTCTCTTGTGACCTCTAACCCCACCGTGAGCACACATGTGAGCACACACAAACACGCAGGCGCAGCATTTATACATATAAAATAAAAAGACGTGTTAAAAAACAGTACCATTTTGATTTTTGTTTTCATTAAAATTAAACCAAAAACTCAGGTTGTAGATTCTAAAAGCTTACCTGTATGTATGTCTTTAGAACTTCAATGGAAACTTCTTCCTTCATAGGAAAAACACAATCCAGTTATTAACATCACCACTTTAGGTACAAGAATAATATCATCTCTAATAAAAGTTTTACTTTTAAATGCATGAAGAAATTTAATATTTACACTAAGTGGTAACTACCCAAGCCAAATGCTTATGAAGCATGTGCACTGTTCAGTTCATTGTACACAAACAAACAAATAAATGTCTTTAAACATTTATCTATTGTGTACAACTTGTGGGGGTAGGTTCTCTTGTTCCATTCTGTGGGTTCCACAAGTCAGGAGGCTTGGTGGCAAACATCTTTTATCTGCTAAGAGGTTAATGGTCTCTTAGCATGTCTTTGTGGGTAAGACCCTGTTTGGTTTATACCTAGAATTACACAGCTAGCAGTTACTGAGCGAGGATCTGAGTTGAGATCCTTGAGTCCAAGCTGTAGCTTTTCACTTCCTGTCACTGTGCTTGCCTATGCACTCCGAGCACAGTGTCATCAAACATTCAGACGAAAGAAACACAGAAAGGAAAAAGACACTATTTTAATTCTCACACAGAATGTATTTTGATTCCATCAGCTTAGCTAGATAACAATGAGGACTAATTTCTTTAAATGTGGGCAAGCAGCAGCACTCTCAGGCCACAGATTAGAATCTACAAATCACTCACAATGAGTTATCAATAGGAGACCATATGAGGTGATCCCAATTGTCAGAAGACATCTAGAGAAGGCTGAGGTATACAAGCGAATTTTCTGGAGATGGCCCACTGTCCTGCATGGCTGTGACAGGTGAGCTCTAAGAGGCGAGGGCCAAAGAGACTTTATCCCAGGATTGCTTCCTGCTGCTAATACACCCTTTCCTGTCACTATTACGCAGCCTAGCTTTTAGCCACAGAATAACGAGAGAGTTAAGTTTCCAGAAGCCTTCAGTTTCTGGTCCCCTAAACAGTAAGAGAGAGTCACAAGACCAGAGCTCAGCAGTCTTTGTCCTCTGTCCAGTGCTGTGTCTGTCCTGCCTCAGCAGTGCCTGTGCAGGCCAGGGTCGGTCCTGGCACCTGACAGGTGGTTTATTGCAGGCAGGGAGAGCAGGAAACACTGCCACCTTTACTTACTTTGGTCTGTAGTCCCAGGGTGCGGAAAAACAGAATGAGGTGTGTCATAAAGCGGAGGAGGTGTCCGGGTAGACTGCTTTTGCTCTTGGACAGCCATCTGCTAAATTCATCCATCAAGCCTACGAAGCCATCAGAGCAAAGGTTTGACAGTAAGAAACAATCAGGGGAGCAGGAAGTGTCACCAAGGATACCCCAGCTTGTCTACGGTATCTGAGAGTCTCACTGCTAACCCCCACCATGATCTCCTACCCAAAAAGGGCTCAAGTCAGATTTGGCCTCACAGTGACAATCAAACATGGTCACACGTGAGGGGTGGATGTCAGTGAAGGACTAAAAGATGTAGTGAGTCTTGTGTACCGCTTCAAGAATGGCTGTTTCAAAGACACAAATGAAGAACTCAGGCAAAGTAAAATAAACCTGTATCTTACCATCAATGTCTCCCAGGATAAGAAATTTCTGAACTATATGGTAATGCTCTTGATTCTCTTCCAGAACTCTCTGAAAAAAACGTTTTACATTGCCGTAAGTCTCCTGCGTTCATTCTGAAGGATGTACTCGTTGCTAAGTATCAGATTTTAATGGGACATATATAAAGCTAGAAATGAAAGGCTTTAAGAAGATATAAAAAAAATGGGATGGCACACAAACCCAGAACTGAATGATATCTCCCATAAGACAGTCTATTCTTAGGGTGTGTAATTCTACTTACTATCTTTTTAAAACACCCTTAATCCTGTGTGTGTGCATGCATGTGTATGGGCACGCATGCCCCAGTGCCACTGGAGGTCAAAGGACACCTTGTGGGAGTCCACTGTGTCAAACAGCACGTGGGTCCTTGAGAGGCAACTCAGTGGTCAGCCTCAGCCTGGAGTCTTCCCACACTCACTATGCTTTGCACTTTAGTCCTGCTATCTTAGCATACCACGGCAAACTAGGATGGAAGGATGCGCAGGTCTTAGGCAAAAGAAACGACAAGATAATCTTTGAACACAAGCAGCACGATGCAAAATCGTTATGAGGTTATTTTCTTCTACACTTGTCACTGAGGGCAACAAAGCACAGCCATGACCAGACACCATGAGTGAACTAGGTAACTGCCAAGCTTTTTTAAAAAATGGGTCAACTTTTTTTGTGCCAAATACATTTTCTTAGTAGTCAATTGTCTTTTAATGTTTATGTTTTGTACATTCAAAGCATTTGCTCTGTCTGGCATTAGCTCAACTAAAGGCATAGCTAAGGCTCTGACTGTTCCTTCCTGAGGAAAGCCAACTCTGCCAGGACCATTTCTCTGACACTGTCACCATTTCCTGTGACAACAAAGGTCACCTGATGCCTCTCAGGCTCACATGCACGCTGGCTGTCATTGAGACTGGGACCTCCCCCCCCCCCCGTGCCGCTTGGTCCTCAGGGCCCGAGGAAGAGCCCTGCTGCTTTCTAGATGGTTCTTGTCATTCCCGTTTATGCTTCTACTCGGGTTTCCCCAACCAACTCCTTAGATTATTAGGGTCTTTGTTAATTTTATGACTGACATTTTCAAATCTCCTCGTTCAAAATTATGTTTTATTTTCCTCATGTCTTTATGTCTCCCAATAAAGTTCTATTATTGGCTTTAAGGGAGTCCTGAAACTCTTGATGAAGTTAATCTCTAGCCTTTGTCTGTTTAGTCATTCACTTAAAGGAGACTCTTGGGGGAGCAGGATGCTGCACTGTCTTCTAAGTGGTCAGCAAGTACAGACGGCTCCGTAATGCTGTGAGTTTCCTAGTGACTCTAACACATTATCTGTAACTCCTTAGCGATGCTGTGAGTTACCTAGGACTCTAACACATTATCTGTAACTCCTTAGCGATGCTGTGAGTTACCTAGTGACACTAACACATTATCTGTAACTCCTTAGCGATGCTGTGAGTTCCTAGAGACTCTAACACATTATCTGTAACTCCTTACGATGTGTGGTTACTAAGACTCTACACTATCTGTACTCTACGATGCTGTAGTTACCTAGTGACACTAACACATTATCTGTAACTCCTTAGCGATGCTGTGAGTTACCTAGCCACTCTAGCACATTATCTGTAACTCCCTTAGTGCTAACCTGTCAGACATACACTCTGTTGTGTATCACATCTCCTACCCCGAGACAGTTACCTCTATTCCTGACTTGGTTTTCCCTACTCATACTTTCAAATTTATACAGTAGTCATAAACCTTTGGCAGAAAAAAAACCCAGTAATTTCTGTACAATGTATATTCATGCAATAATAAAGAAAAATAAAACCCAATAGAAAATAGTCATAGGATAGAACAGAGAATTTATAAACAAACAGGGACTGTAGAGACAGATCAAAAGTTAAGAGCAATGGCTGCTGTTTCAGAGGACCTGGGTTTGATTCCCAGCACAGAGATGGCAGCTAGTAACTATTTACTTTAATTCCGAGGGCCCTCTTCTGGCCATCATGGGCAATGCACAAATGTGGTGCACAGACATACACACAGCGAAAACACCGACTGACATAAAATAAAAAATTAAAACAAAATTTCTTAAAGGTAAATTCACAAATAGACACAGGGAAACAAACTTAGCCCTGTTTCCTATCTACACCGATGGGTTGGCAAGAATACAAAGCATGCCATTCAGGACTGGAATGAATGCATAGTTTAATTAACTGCTTGTGACAGTGTCCAGTACTACAATCTGATGCTTCTCCTGTTGCGTATGTTTTTCTTTATTTTAGCTTTAGTTTTAATTGTACAGCTTGAAGGCACACTCATGATATGTCATTAACTTAGAAAGCTGAGAAATGTAACTATATACCCAAAGGGTACATCAATGTTCTTTAACCCAGCAACACGGTCAACGGTTTTAGAACCTAGCCTTAGGAGACAGCACTAGCTGGACGCTGACACATCTTCACAGATAAACATGTTCTTTTTACAGTACCAGAATGAATTTGAAAACCTTCTAAAGGGAAACAAAACAGAACACACACTGTGCACCTGATTCTCCAGAACATTGTACAGCCATCAGAGAGAACAGCGGAAGACTGACTGACAACAAACAAACTGCCATGTGTTAGAGACTGTGAGGAGACCCACCCAGAGGGCTAATGAAGGAAAACTTTAAAAGATAAAAAATAAAAAAACCCACTAAAGCCAGGTATGATGGCACACCTGAAATTTCAGCACCTAGGAGCCTGAGGCAGGAGGATTATCAAGAATCTAAGGCTAGTCTAGGCTCACAGGTAAGTGCCAGGTAGTTGGAATTATTCTGTAAGAATACTACTCAATTATATCTTAAAGAAAGAACCAAAAAAAAAAAAAAAGTTGGCTAAAATACAGCAATTAATTTCGAGAGATTACCATTAAATGGAAACAAGATCTGAACCTTTCCAACTCTGTACCAGAGTACCTGCCTAACACTGTACCTCATCACCCACAGCTCCTAACACTGTACCTCATCACCCACAGCTCCTAACACTGTACCTCAGCATCCACAGCTCCGAACACTGTACTCAGCATCCACAGCTCCGAACACTGTACCTCACACCCACAGCTCCTAACACTGTACCTCATCACCCACAGCTCCTAACACTGTACCTCAGCACCACAGCTCCTAACACTGTACCTCAGCATCCACAGCTCGAACACTGTACCTCAGCATCCACAGCTCTAACACTGTACCTCAGCATCCACAGCTCCTAACACTGTACCTCAGCATCCACAGTGCTAACACTGTACCTCAGCACCACAGTGCTAACACTGTACCTCAGCATCCACAGCTCCTTACACTGTACCTCAGCACCCACAGTGTAACATTGTACCTCATCACCCACAGCTCCTAACACTGTACCTCAGCATCCACAGCTCCTAACACTGTACCTCATCACCCAGCTCCTAACACTGTACCTCAGCATCCACACTCCTAACACTGTACCTCAGCATCCACAGCTCTAACACTGTACCTCAGCATCCACCAGCTCCTAACACTGTACCTCAGCATCCACAGCTCCTAACACTGTACCTCATCACCCACAGCTCCTAACACTTACCTACACCACAGCTCCTAACACCTGTACCATCAGCACCCACGCTAACACGTCTCAGCATCAGCTCCTAACACTGTACCTCACCCACAGCTCCTAACACTGTACCTGTCCATCAGCATCCACACTGTACCTCAGCTACCCACATGCTAACAGTACCTCAACACTCGTACAGCTCCTACACGTACCTACAGCTCCTAACTCACTACAGTACCTCATCACAGCTCCCACTGACCTCAGCACCCACAGTCTAACACTGTACCTCGCATCACAGGCTAACAGTACCTCGCACCCACAGTGCTAACACTGTACCTCAGCACCCACCAGTGACACTGTACTCAGCACCACAGTCCTAACACTGTACCTCATCCACAGTCTAACACTGTACCTCAGCATCCACAGTGCTAACACTGTACCTCACACCCACAGTGCTAACACTGTACCTCATCACCCCAGCTCCTAACACTGTACCTCACACCACAGCTCTAACACTGTACTCATCCCCAAGCCCTAACAGACCTCACACCACACTCCTAACACTGTACTCAGCATCCACAGTCTAACACTGTACTCACACCAGTGCTAACACATAGCTAACACTGCTACTCAGCTAACACAGCTCAACCACAGCTCCTCAAACTACCCACAGTCTAACACTGACCCGTCACCCACAGCTCCTAATACTGTACCTCAGCACCCACAGTGCTAACACTGTACCTACACCACCACTCTAACACTGTACCTCAGCACCCACAGCTCCTAACACTGTACCTCAGCACCCACAGTGCTAAATGTACCTCAGCATCCACAGCTCCTAACACTGTACCTCAGCACCCACAGCTCCTAACACTGTACCTCAGCACCCACAGCTCCTAACACTGTACCTCAGCATCCACAGTGCTAACACTGTACCTCAGCATCCACAGCTCCTAACACTGTACCTCAGCACCCACAGTGCTAACACTGTACCTCAGCATCCACAGTGCTAACACTGTACCTCAGCATCCACAGCTCCTAACACTGTACCTCAGCATCCACAGTGCTAACACTGTACCTCAGCATCCACAGCTCCTAACACTGTACCTCAGCACCCACAGTGCTAACACTGTACCTCAGCATCCAAGCTCCTAACACTGTACCTCAGCATCCACAGTGCTAACACTGTACCTCAGCATCCACAGCTCCTAACACTGTACCTCAGCATCCACAGCTCTAACACTGTACCTCAGCACCCACAGCTCCTAACACTGTACCTCAGCATCCACAGCTCCGAACACTGTACCTCAGCACCACAGCTCCTAACACTGTACCTCAGCATCCACAGCTCCTAACACTGTACCTCAGCACCCACAGCTCCTAACACTGTACCTCAGCATCCACAGCTCCTAACACTGTACCTCAGCACCCACAGCTCCTAACACTGTACCTCAGCATCCACAGTGCTAACACTGTACCTCAGCATCCACAGTGCTAACACTGTACCTCAGCACCCACAGCTCCTAACACTGTACCTCACATCACCCATAGTGCTAACACTGTACCTCAGCACCCACAGTTCCTAACACTGTACCTCAGCATCCACAGCTCCTAACACTGTACCTCAACATCCACAGCGCTAACACTGTACCTCAGCATCCACAGTGCTAACACTGTACCTCAGCACCACAGCTCCTAACACTGTACCTCAGCATCCACAGCTCTAACACTGTACCTCAGCATCCACAGTGCTAACACTGTACCTCAGCACCCACAGCTCCTAACACTGTACCTCAGCATCCACAGCGCTTACTTGGACTTGAAGGCTACGTAGGAGCAAGATGCAGTGTGTATGTGTGACATGTTTACTGTCTGAGGCTATAAGGATGAGGGGCTTGGAAGGAGTTACACAGGCCTTACTGGAAAGCATTAAATTGTTTTATTGTTACAAGTACATATATACATTAGTTACTGAAAAAAAAAAAAAACATAAAAAAATGTTTTTCATTTTGTTTTGGACAGTGTCTCACCACAGCCCAACCGTTTAGAAATCGTGGCGAGGATCCTGTCTCAGCCTTCTGAGTGCTAGGATGACAACACAGACCACCAGGCCCTAGCCACTAAATATTATTTTCGAGGTCTCATATTTTGATAGCAGTGAGGAAAAGATGAGAAAGGAGATTTCCACAGTTTCTACCTTTCAGCTACCCTGTACATCTATATAACACTAATACACTACATGGAACAGGGTTATGTGAATATTTACCTTTTTATCAGTGGCTTGAAGTTCTTCAAAAACTTTCTCTAATGTCCAACTTCAAAAGAGGAGAAAACAAAAAGGGACAGAAATGACAACGTGATTTCTGTGTGCAGTGCAACCCAACTCCCAGCAGTGACCGCCACTGTGCCTGTTGCCAGCTCCACTCACTTCGCTTCCATGTACTCTCGAGGGAGCTCCTCAGCTTCATCTAGCGTCATCACTGACGTCCGGATCTCCTGCTCCACCAGGCTGTCCACCATCACCCGAAAGTAGGCCCACACTGTGTCTTCCCAGGTGTCACAGACCGGAAGGAGCTTTTCATCCATTCCAAAAGAGAAACACGGATATAGTTAGCAAAAAAAAAAAAAAAGGGGAAACCAATTACCCACTGACTACAAACTTTAATAACCTTTCTCCCAAACTAGAACTTCTGAGAAGTTTCTGTGATGAAGAGTTTTTCCATACCAAATTCAGTCATAATGCATTCTACTATCAAAGCATATTTCAAATCATCGGAGCGCGTCAGAACAGCTGCAGAAGCGTGAGGAACAAAGGCTCTGGGGAACTCGTACATGGACTTAAGCCCACACAGCACTGTGTCAGCCCTGCATTTCTACACAGACTCCGGGTACAGGAGTCAACAGGACACACGTGCTGTGATTCTTCGGAAGAGCCAAGTGCATGCCTACAATCCCTCCACCGAGGAGGCTGGGGTGGTCAGGCCATGAGCTCCAGGGCAGCCTGGTTTACAAAGCAAGACCGTAGTCTCAAAAACCCAAATAAAAACATGACAGCAAAAAAAAAAGCAAGTGTGAGTCAGAATGAGCTACGTATCAAGAAACTACAACAAAGTAACAACAGAAACAAGCTAACAATCAAAGCCCTACACAGAAACAGAAAAATGGCAACCATACATATGTGGGTAGTGTCAAAGTCAGCAGGCTGTCACTGTCCTGCTCTCTGATGATCTCTGGCTTGGAGGCTTCTAGAAAGCAGCTTGAGTCTGCTATATACAACTATGGGAACACTGAAGTATTTGGTTTTATTCCACAGAAAGAGTTAAACATCACCACACTGCATACCTGCTTAAGATTCCCACTCAGTGCTGCATAAATCGCTCTTTCATATTTGTTAAAAAGTTCCTAAAACACAAGGAGTAAAAAGATTGGTGGTTATTACTTTTCCTAGTGTGAGAGTCTCTTCATAATTCTTCTGGATGGATCCTAGTCACTTAGTTCTTAAGTGACATTCAGTGAAGGTTGCTGACAGATCTAGGGCAGCAGGAGGGACTTCTTTTTTTTTTTTTTTTTTTTTTTTTGTTTTCGAGACAAGGTTTCTCTGTGTAGTCCTGGCTGTCCTGAACTCACTCTGTAGACCAGGCTGGCCTCGAACTCAGAGATCCGCCTGCCTCTGCCTCCCAAGTGCTGGGATTAAAGGCGTGCGCCACCACCGCCCGGCAGGACTTCTTATTTGATAAATAATTCCAAAATCTTCAGAGAAAAAAAAAATCAAACATGAACTCTCAATACAGAAAGCACACAAGGCACTGCAATGGAGCTCTGGTCCCTTACAGTAGACACACAGAACCAGCCTGGGTAGGTGCTCTCTCCTCCAGGGGTCTCAGCAGCAAGGCCTTGCCATGCTGGCCTGGGGACAGGCCAAGCTCAGGAGCCACTGCTTTGCATCCATTCCTAAGCACAGTGACAACCACAACCATACCCAATTTATTTTAAGGCTCTGTCAACAGAGTGTCAGCATTTCTTGTCATCAAACAAGCAACTCTAGAGACTCCCCTTTCTACTCCTCCAGTGACATCGACAGGCAGCCCGTATCCCTTAGTGGCAGGGTAATCTAAGGCCCTCATTACGCCTGTGATTCAGTTACATCACGTTCAGTTTGCATGGCTGTGCCACTCTTCTTAAACACTCTCGCTCTCAAGTCTCTGACACCTAATTCAACAAGCAAATTCCAGGTCTTTAAAAAAAAAAGTGTCCAGTATATTATATTATTACATTTTTATCAACCGTTTGACCGTTGTAAAAGTCTGCTTTTATTGCCTCAAAAACCCTTTAGTTTTCATTTCAACACAATTATTACTGTGCACCATGTGTGTCCTCTGTCTCCTCCAATAAGGGCCGTCAAGCCCATGCGGCAGTGCCTTTACTTTCTGAGCCATCTGGTTTTATTCACTCTCTGCGTCACTGACAGCATCTTAAAGCATTTTCTCGTAACCCCACTCACACACAAACCCTGTGAGACTTCCTGCACGAGCCTATATTCTGTGGTGACTTTAGGAATGTGTTCCTCATGTCACACAGGACTGGTTCTTCCTTCATGAGCTCTCTCTGCAGCCTCAGACCTCCGACAGCTCGAGCTTCCTGACCTAGGGATGCGTGCGCCTTTAACTCCCGAGTCTTCATTCTCAACACCCCAAATCTACTAAGCTTGAAAGAGTTAAGTGTGACGTCGTCTGAGAAGCTGACGTGCTTCAGCCTCACAGTCACGTTTAACACTCGGTACTAGGTCATCAGGCCTACTCCTAGCCTGACTGCAGTCTCTCTCCATGTTGCACTGACTACAGTCTCTCTCCATGCTGCACTGACTGCAGTCTCTCTCCATGCTGCACTGACTGCAGTCTCTCTCCATGCTGCACTGACTGCAGTCTCTCTCCATGCTGCACTGACTGCAGTCTCTCTCCATGCTGCACGGAGCGTTCGTAGCTCCTCAGTGCACCGTCACTTAATTAAACAGGCTGGAGAATAAGTCTCAGGGAGTGTTTCATTATCTTACATCTTCAGCCATTCTCCAGCAACTAATCTTCCAGATCCGTCTGTATGGATTGCCTTCAACAGGTTCTAGCTCTGTCCCTACAGAAGAGAAAAGGGAAAGCCGCCGTTTAAAACAAAGCATCTCAGTCACTCCTAGACGGAAACTAACACTGGCATACAGAGCTAACGACCTCCACACCCAACATACCTCCATTAACATTAGGGTCATGGTACAGTTTCCAGCCTTCCAGGGTTGCGGCTCGCCATGCTTGCCCACACCGTTTACAGAGCCGTTGTGCCTTCAGAAACCAGAAGGAACAGTTAGTGACATCGTTGGTGCAGACCTGAAAAGCACTGTGCTTTGCTGTAAAGCAAACCCAGTATGACAAGACTAGCGACCGAGTGGTACCAGTATCCCAGGGGATGACGGAGGCAACCGCAATGGCATCCCACTTGACCCACAATTGTGTGGCTGAGGCTGCTCCCTCTTTGCTTTGTCAGGGCCAGGGATCAAACCTGGGCTCCACACATGTGAGGCAAGCACTCTACCGACTGAGCCCTATCCTGAGCCCTTTACTGTTCTAACAGCCCCTCTTCCTTCACATTAGCCTAGCAGGGCACTATGACACTCGCTCACTAACATGAAGTCTTACTAAAAATAAATGGATTGGATTGGATGGACCATTATTTATGGAATAAAAAGTTATTATATATATATATATAAAAAAAAAAAACCTCTGTAAATCAGGCTATGGTAGTGACACATGCCTTTAATATTAGCACTCAGGAGGCAGAGGGCCAGCCTAGGCTACAGAATGAGTTCCAGAACAGCCAGGATTACAGAGAAACCCTGTCTTGAAAAATCAAACCAACCAAACAAACAAAACAAAACAAAACAAAAAAACAAAAATCCCACCTCTATAATGAGGATCTATCACTCATTTAATCCACTGATATTTCCTTAAATTCAGGAAAACGGGAGAGGCAACGCCGTCTTAAGTGTGTAAGGAGCATCACCCGGTGTCACGCTTAAACATGAGAAGGAAGGGAGGCTGTGACCGGAACAAGGCAAAGGCTGGGCTGCTGAAGAGTTTGCCAAGGGCTCCAGAAACCAGAGGGCTCTGCTCGGAAGTCACAGCCGTGTGCGAGGCTGGAGCAGGACACTGGAGGGGACCACAGCGCTAAGAAGCACAGCCGGCCACCAAGACTCCTCAAGCTGTGGCACCTGGCACCTCAGCAGCAGGGTCCCGTCACTCACCTCTTCTGTCATCCCAGCCCGGATGAAGTGAAGAGGTACTTCAGCAGCCTGGCCTCATCTTCTCTGTCCAGATCATCAAGTGGCATTTTCTGTCTAATGGGAGCATCTGGGTCCTACGAAAAACAACCCCCACATTGAACAATTTTGTTTAGTCATCATTTTCTACCTCAGTGGGTCACGGTGCTAGGGATCCAGTCGGCATAGCCCTACTGCTGCGATCGTAAGCTACAGTGCTGGCCCTCCATGTTCCTATACACATCATAAAACCATGTGACATGATGAATCCATGGTATGTACACACACAAGTAAATGACTATAAAATCTAGTTAATAAAGGGAATGAAGGGTTCCTAATGGCCCATTTGATCCTCACCTCAAATAGATTCTGTTGGCCCAATACAGCCTGTGCCAAGTCAGCTGAGCTCAGGATGGCATTACCATAGCCAGCTGGGCCAGGTAACACTGCATTATTTGAGCTTATTCCCTCACTGTACGGAGAACAGACTTAGAAAATGAACAGACACAAAGGAAAACCCGCAGGACTGGGACTAGAGAACATGGCCCTTCTGAGAACAGCAGGAGAGCTCACTGGGTACTCAGTTTGAGATGACTCCTACGTAAACCACAAAGGGAGCTGGAGGTATAGCTCAGCGGTAGACAGGCTGCCCAGCACGCCCATGGGCTCAGTCCTCAGGAAAGCAAAACAACCAAACAAATACAACACCCAGCCCCTCACAAACAACCAAAACAACAAAGCCAACTACATACTGGTCACTAATGAACAAGTAAAAGTATCCCAGAGCAACACACACACACACACATACACTAAACAAACAAACAACAAAAGTGAGGCTGGAGAGATGGCTCTGCAGTTAACCAGAAGTCCTGTTCTTGCAGAAAACCTGAGTTGGGTTCCCAGCACCCAGGATGGGTGGCTCACACTCCCTGTAAGTCCAGGCGGCCCTGTAGCCTCTTCTGGTTTGTGCAGGCACCTGTACTCACAAGTACACATGTCCCCACACAAGTATACATATGCACAAATAAAAATAAATCATGAAAAACAAATTTCCAAAGAATTTCTAAAACTATTACTCTTCGTACAACTTTTGTTTTTGAACATTTAGTGACAAATAGCACACACAATCACAATGAATTTCAAACAAAAATGATTTTAATGTGACTAAAGAAAGGATATCACTGGTGCTGGAGAGATGGCTCAGCTGTTAAGAGCACTGACTGCTCTTCCAGAGGTCCTGAGTTCAATTCCCAGCAACCACATGGTGGCTCACAACCATCTGTAATAGAACCCAATGCCCTCTACTGGTGTGTCTGAGGACAGTGATCGTGTACTCATATAAAATAAATAAATAAATCTTTAAAAAAAAAAAAAAAGAAAGGATATCACTTATCTTTACAGTCAACCTTCATTTCCAAGAGCACTTACTGTCCTGGCTAGTTTTAAGTTAATTGACACAAGCTCCAGTCATCTGAGAGGAGGGAACCTCAGTGAGGAAAGGCCTTTAAGATCCAGCTGTGGGGCATTTTCTTAGTGATTGATGGGGAGGCCCAGCCCACTGTGGGTGGGGCCACCCCCAGGCTAGAGATCCTGGATTCTCTAAGAAAGCAGGCTGAGTAAGCTGTGGGAGCAGGGCAGTAAGCAGCACCCCTCCGCTCTGCATCAGCTCCTGCCTCCAGGTTCCCCAACAGTGATGTGGAAACATAAGCTGAATAAACCCTTTCCTCCCTGAGTTGCTTTGGCCATGGTCTCATCACAGTAGCAGTCACCCTAACTAGGAACTTACCAGTTCAGTGACAAGGGGACGGGTACTTCCTATATAAGACAGTAGCTGCCGTTGCTTTAAGGAGTGGAGGGTATTTTCCCTGAAAAAAGAAATACCAGTTTTCTAAAGGGGCAATCTGAATACTATTTAATTTCTAGATAACAACAACAACACAAAAACACACCCCACAAAAATACCTGTATGTTCAAAACAAGGAAAAAACCAAACAACAACAAATGTAGGAAAATGCAAAGTCCCTAACACAAAGGCAGTTTGTCTCAGATGAAGGAGGATGGTGCACTCACTGTCATGCTTCGGTGGCCAATCATAGCCTGCATCTGTCTAAGTCTCTGCTTTTATTGTGTTGTCTATGTAGTCCTGGGTGGTCAGGAATTCACTCTGTAGACCAGCTGGCCTGGACCTGAGACTCACTGGCCTCTGCCTCCTGGTTCTGGAACTAAAGGTACGTGCCACCACACCTGTCAGCTCCCATTTGCTTCAGTATTTAAGAAAACAGTTGAGTCCAGAAGCCGGAGCTGGAGCTCTAGGAGCTGGAGTCCCAGGAGGCTGTAAACCATCCAACACGGGTGCTGAGGACTGAGCGCAGGAGTTCTGGAAGAGCGCAGGTGCTCTTAGGCACTGGGGAGCCTTCCAGATGCCCACTTATTTCCTCAATAGTGCCTTTTCTTCTCTTTTTTGAGACAAGGGTCTCTCTATGTAGCCCTGGCTGGCCTGGAACTCAAGAAATCCACCTGCCTCTGCATCTCAAGTGCTGGGATTACAGGTGTGCACCTCCACTGCCCGGCATAAAAAGTATTCTTAAGATAAAGTAACAAAGGCTCAGTAACTTACCAATATACTGATTTTGCATAAAACTCAATATTGTCGGAGAAATCTCCAATCTCATCTTTGGCAGTGCTCTCCAGCCAATCCACCACCAACTAGGAAAGACACAAAATGAGAAAGGGCACTTTAACTCCGAAATGCTTTTTTAGTATCCTTCCACCCTTAATCTGAAGTTTCTGTTATCAACCACGATTTTTACTTTATTAAGATAAACAAACATACAACCATAAACAGTATTTCACATAGGACTAATGCTAGTTGTAATAGTCTATCCTTGGAAACACAAAGGCTGTTATTTAAAAGTTAAAGAACAACGTTCCACATTTCTTTTAATTTTAGGTTAAAAAGTCATTTGCCTTTTCTCCCTGACTCTTTAAAGAAAGGTTTAAGACTTCCGACCTCACCTGGCTCTGCCGCACCAGTGAGTCCCTCTGAAACAGCGCTTCCACAGCTGTCTTCTCGCTGGCATTAATACCCTGGGACAGACACAGGGAAGGGAGGAAAGGGAAGATGACGATCTCAGATGACTTCAAAACCAAGGCCAGTTACAAATGAGCATCTTTAACAGTCTGTGTATTATTTACCCTTCGCTTTACGGGGTCTTCTCTTTTGTTTTTAGACAGGGTCTCACTTCGTAGCCCTGGCTGGCCTGGAGCCCACAGAGACCTGCTTGCCTCTGTCTCCCAACTTCTATATTATAGGCGTGTATCACCATGCCTGGCTGTATACGTATCCTTAAAAAATTATTTATACAGGCTGGAGAGGTGGCTCAGTGGTTAAGAGTACTAACTGCTCTTCCAAATCCTGGCATCTACATGGCAGCTCACAACTGCCTGTAACTCCAAGATCTGACATCCCACAGACATGTGTGAAGGCAAAACACCAATGCACATAAAAAAAAAAAAATGAACCAAAAAACACACAAGACATAAAACAAAACAAAACAACAAAAAAATCAAGACTAAAAATGATTTCTGAAGCCAGGTATGTAATGGTGGTACACTTTCATCATAGCATTTGTGGGGCAGATTGAGGCCAGCCTAGTCTACAGATCAGGACAGCCAGGGCTACACAGAGAAACCCTGTATTGAAAAACCTAAATAAGTAAATAAAATTTAAACTATACACTGTTTACTTTTTACCCGTCAGTTTAGTTTGTTATACTTGGATCTTTATGCTTGTGTCTGTGAGCTGGGACACAGCTTAGTGTCACACGGTGTTAACCTGACATGAGCAAACCTGAGTCTACCCCCAGCACTGCGTGAAAATAACATCTCCCATTTCCACAGATCTAAGGGAAATGCAGGCACCCACATGGAGAGAAGGAAAAGACTACTGGTTATGGTTTGGTGGTGTATGCCTATGAACTCAGCTGCAGGAAGACTGACACAGTAGGGGTGGCAAGAATTCCAGCCACCCAGGCTTACGAGGCAAGACCTATCCTCAAACAAACAAACAAACAAACATAGCTCCATCTCCAAATTACAAATGGAGCTGCTGGTTGTAGTCATGTTACCATGTCAGAAATCAGTATTTCAGAATTTACTTTCATTTAAAACAGCAGAAGCTAATAGACAATAAAACCTAAGTGCTACCCAAGGTGTTTGAAACAGACTTTAAAGCCAGGTCAGGGGTACAGATTATGAAGTCAGCCTAGGCTACTCAGTAATGCCTGGCTAAAAACGGAAGCAGAGGATGGAGACATGGCTCAGCAATTAGGAGCACATGTTGCTCTCGCAGAGGAACAGGGTTCAATTCCCGACATTCTGATGAGGCTCACAACCTAACTTCAGTTCCTGGGGATCCAGGACCCTCTTGTGACCTCAGCAAGCACCAGACACACATGTGGTACAGAGACATACACATAGATCTCAAAAAAAAAAAAAAAAAAAAAAAATTTACTTATAGGAAAAATAAGAGATCAGTATAACAGAATACTTGATGAAGTCTCTAGTAACACGATACCTTATGAGAGGGACACATGCCTTAATATCTAGAATGCTGGGTCTGGAGAGAGGCTGGCTCAGCAGTGAAGGTCACTGGCTGATCTTCTAAAGGACAGGAGTTTGTTTCCATCGTCCACCCACACAGGGGCTAACTGTCCACTGGAATTCCAGTTCCAGGAAATTTTCAGGCACACTCGTGGTACACAGATATATATGCTGGGAAAACACTCGCATAGAATGATAAAATAATTTAAACAATTTGGAGCTGTGCCTACACTAGACCTTACCTCAGAAACTAAAATGAAAAGCAGAGAGCAGTTAGGGGTGGATCCCTGGGGTAGGAAAGAGAGGCCAGCAGCGAAGGCATTGCTTTCACAGACATTTTTGCTCACCCGTCAGTGAATAAGCTAATCTGCACATTCTTCAACAAAAAACATATACCAAAAAATACCTTTTGCCGGGCAGTGGTGGCGCATGCCTTTAATCCTAGCACTTGGGAGGCAGAGGCAGGAGGATTTCTGAGTTCGAGGCCAGCCTGATCTACAGTGTGAGTTCCAGGACAGCCAGGGCTACACAGAGAAACCCTATCTCAAAAAACTAAAAAAAAAAACCACTTTTTTTTGAACTTGTTCTAAAGAACCTGCACAATCCTATACATGAAGATTATATGAGAATGTTACAGACATAGACCACAAACCTTGAAGTCCTAAATAGTGTGCCTAATAAAATCTAGAGGTACATATGGGAATGCCACATGACCCAGCTTAACAGAAATAATGTAGTACTAGAAAAGCTATCATTACAATCTATTATGACAATAAACTACAGAAAGTTAAGAGAAGCTAAAAGAAACAAAAACCAAAAAGACCACTGACTTGTTTCCAGTCCCCTTCCAACTGTCAGCAAACAAAAAAAACTTCTTTCTTACCAGTGACCAAGAATTTATATATTAAAATGAGACAGTTGCCACCAAAATAGAGAAGTAAAATAATCTACGACAGTTAATTATATTAACTGCAATTATATCTTCACATACACATAAAAATAAGAGGATGGGGGAATAGGAAAAAGGATAACCCCATATATAAAATTACTCTTGCTGACATACAGATTTATTAATAATGAATTTTAAAAAGCGAAACAAAAACTGCGTGCTGGGACGCAGCACGGCTGGCAGAGCTGCCTGGCATCCATAAGGCCTGACTAGCTGCCGTCTGCTCCCTCATCATCCCCGCAGTTCTGACCCAACAGACTGGTCTAGGCCAGTTTATACTTCAGGAGTCTGTCTCAAAAATGCCCAATAGTAAATAAATATAAAAGAACAATACAAGGCCGTGTGGTGTGTCGGCGTATACCTATAGGAGAGACAGAAGGGTGGTGACTTTGAGGCCATCTGGACTACAAAAACTACAGCCTGTCTCAAAATAGGAAAACAACACAGAACGAATTATTGAGAGTAGTCTGATTATGTGTGTATGTATAGAATGCACAGAAAATATCTGATAGGATATAAAGCCAAGTTATTACATTAAATAATTAGAGGGACAGAAAGAACTTTTACCCTTACCCATACATATAAATCTTTGATTACTTTGAGCATCATTTATGTACCTGTAAATCTTTTTAATGGGGAAACGCAAATGGAGGGTTAAAAAAATCAAATCTCCAAACTGTAGTGGAAAAAAAACCTGTGATGGAAAAATTAATAGAAAACTTACAGCAGCCGGGCGATGGTGGCGCATGCCTTTAATCCCAGCACTTGGGAGGCAGAGGCAGGCGATTTCCGAGTTCGAGGCCAGCCTGGTCTCCAGAGTGAGTTCCAGGACAGCCAGGGCTACACAGAGAAACCTGTCTCGAAAAACCAAAAAAAAAAAAGAAACTACAGCAATTGCAACATATTTTCCTCTTCCAATGAAGACTGTATTCTGTCTCTGGGAAAAATACAAACGACAAGCTTTACTTTACACAAATGCAAGAAGCCACCTTTTAAGCCGTCCCACACTCTACTAGGCAGGAACCAACGAGGTGCAGTGATCTCCATCATCACATTGAAGGTAGGAAGTAAGCAGTAACTACGTGACCACTCTAGTACGATACCTGAACACAACGGGCAACCACTACTGTAGCCTTAATGGCACCCGAGGGCACGCACATTTGTCATATGGCATAATTAATCATGATTTTCTTTCAGTATTGCATAATAAACCCCAAACCACCGGGTCTCTTTCTTTCCTTACTTTCTGCGGCCCAGGCCGGCCTCAAATGTTGAGCCTCAGCCTCCTGGGATTGCAGGGTATTGTACTTTGTCTGACTACAGACTGACGCATTTGTAGGTACCAGCTTTGTGACTCAATGGCCCCTCTTCCTCATAACTTCATCCCACACCTGAAGTATTAGAAATGATAAATCCCAAGATCAGCAAAACCTATCCTAAGCCTACCCCTCACTAACATTGATTAAGTGCCTAACCGGCTTGCTAGCCGGTGCCTCTCACTTCCGAGTTGTGCAAGTTCTGCACAGCATTACCTGTACAAAGAGGCGAGCAGCCTCCAGGTGACCGTCTCCTGCTGAAGCAGCCAGAGCATGCTGGCTGTCTTGGAGAACTTCTGCAGGCCTGGCGCTGCTCGGCTCACCATTTTACTCAGGATATTCACCTACATGAAAAACACAGATGTACAGAGGCTGCTTGTCTACAATTCTGAGTCACTAGCACGTCTGCATTGAGCACAGAGTGCTAACAGGAATCTGGTACAGTATATATGCACAAGCGTATACATTTTCCTGACTAGCTATGGTTTTAATAGAATGCAGTGTAACATCTTACAAGAAATGATGCTAATCTGAACAAGATCTATTTACGTGAACACACATAAAAGCTTAATACACATTAATCTTCACACTCAACGACACTACCCACAGGTACGCGTGTTCTCTCCCCACATATCTTCCCAGAGACAAGTTAACGTTACCTTACAAAACTGTATAAACCAATAACAATAACTATCTTAAAATTATGTCTAGAGACAGGCAGATTTCTGAGTTCGAGGCCAGCCTGGTCTACAGAGTGAGTTCAGGACAGCCAGGGCTACACAGAGAAACCCTGTCTCGAAAAACCAAAACCAAACCAAACCAAACCAAACCAAACCAAACCAAACCAAACCAAGCCAAGCCAAGCCAAGCCAAGCCAAACCAAACCAAACCAAACCAAACCAAACAAAACCAAACCAAACAAAACTATGTCTGAAAAATTTATGACATGACAAACTAAGAAAATAAAATTCTTAAAGACTGGTACCAAAACACATTATTTCTAAACAAAATGTCAACCAAGTTCTTCCTTTCTCTAATTTAGTGATCTCGAACCCTTTTGGGGACTGATCACTAAATTTTGGGCAAATAAGAATCTAATGAAAACTACTCGAATCTTTTCCTTGAAACGCGTACAGAATTGTTTAGCAGGAGGCTTAGGGACTGGAGGCAAAGGAATCTGTTAGGGTCCTGAGTAGCACACCTGAGGGGACCGACACATGGTCATCCTCACTAGAACACAAGACTCACACTCACTACCCACCCTGTCAGAAAGCACCCACAGAAGACACGCTCTATCTGAAGACTAGCGCTTAGGAAAGGTGACATCTGTGCATCAGTCATTTACGGAATCCTCAACTGAGCGCTGATGAGATGGTCCAGTGGGAACACGTTCTGTCAAGCCTGTGGACCTGACCCACGGTGAAGGGAGAGCTGACTCCCTCAAGTTGTCCTCTGACCTCCACACAAACGCCCCCTTCAATGTTTCAAACTGTAACATGTTAGAAGCTGGAGATGTGGCTCAGGGTTTCTTCCACAGGATCTGGGTTCAATTCCCAGCACCCACAACGCAGTTCATAACTGTCTGTACTACAGTTCCAGAAGACCTGACACTTCTTTTAAGGTTTATTTTTAATTAATTATGTGTTTGTGTGTGCCTGTGTTGAGAAATGTTTGCAGGGAGGGAGTTGCACACAGAGGCAAGAGGAGATGGGTCCCACTGGATTGGGAGTTTCAGGTGGTTGAACACTACTCAGTATGAATGCTGGGAATTGAACTCAGGTCCTCCGAAAGAGCAGTCTATGATCTAAACACCTGAGTCCCTGTCCAGCCCAGACCTGACATTCTTCTACAATACAGACAAGTGCATGGAAACCAATAAAACAAACAAACACAAAACTATTAAATGCTAAAAGATACAATGGCGCCAATGGTGTACACCTTTAATTCCAGTGCTGAGGAGGCAGAGGCAGAGGCAGAGGCAGGCAGATCTCTGTGAGTTTGAGGCCAGTCTGGTCTACAAATCGAGTCCAGGACAGCCAGAGCTCTGTTACACAAAGTAACCCTGTCTTGAAAAACAAAAGCAATAGAAAAAACTATATGTTTGTGTGTGTGTGTGTGTGTGTATTCATTCTGACTTTTGAGATACGTGTGTGTGTTGTGTATTTGCACATCTGTGAGGGTGTGTAAAGAGTGTGTGCATGCACATGGACATCAGAGGTCTCCACCTTATTTATTTATTGAAACTGTGTCTCAGAGTACAGCCCTGACTGGCCTTGAGCTCACAGAGATCAGCTTGCCTCTACCTCCCAAGTGCTGGAATTAAAGGCATGTGCCATTAGACCCCGTTTGCCACCATAACTTTTGAGAGTGTCTTTCCTGAACCTGGAGCTCACTGGCAGACTAGACTGGCTAGCCAATAAACAACCACCTGCCTCTACCCTGACATCCTCTAAACACTACTCCTCCCCAACCCCTCTGCCCCTCACCCCTGCCATGTACTGAACTCAGGCCCTCAGACTTGTGTGGCAAACACTTCCCAAGCCGACTCTCTGCTTATTCTCACATGTGACTGTTTTCTGAAGTCCTGCTCCCTGTTTTATAAATAGCAGTTCCAGGTTCACAGCAAAGCTGAATGAGAGCTGGAGAGCCGGTATCCCTGCTCCCACATGTGCACGGACGCCCTCCCTCATTGTCAGTATCGTGCGACAGGGGCCTGCTATGTCAGTGAACGGCCTCCTGGATCTGTCCTGTTGCTCCCACAGGTATGTGGCCCTGGGGTGCTGGGAATCTGAACTCAGGCCTCCATGTGTGCAGAGTAAGGCCTTTTCTCACCACGCTGTCTCTCTAGCCTCAGACTTCCTTTCTAAACAACAGATTCCTTTTTCTCTCCAAAGAGACAAAAACTCCAAGCACTTAAGCAACCAGGCATGGGACAGAATTAACTTACCTGACTAGCACAGATATTCTCATATTCTTCTACAAGATCAAAGACGGTGGTTGAAGAGTGCTTCAAGAAAGACTGCAGGAAATCCGAGAACATACTCATGGATGCTAAAATGCAGGGAACAAAGGGAACATAAAGTCAGTAACAGACATGAAGAAATTCTATGGGTTAAAGTCAGAGATAACTACAAATCTTTCCCTCCTTCCACAACTCTCTTTTAAGACCTAGTGACTTGGGGCCTGGATGGCTTGGCGGTCGAGAGCACACGATGTTCTTGTAGAGGAGCCGGGTTTGGTCCCCAGTACCCACATCACACGGGAGCCCACACCTACCCACAGTCACACCAGGTCTAGGAGACCTGATGCCTCCTGCACATCCATACACTCAGGCAAATTAGTCCACACACACATATATTTTTTTAAACTTTACAAATTTCAGTTATGCAGTGGTGGTGCACACCTTTAATCCCAGCTCCTGGGAGGCAGAGGCAGGCGGATTTCTGAATCAAGGCTAGACTGAACTACAGAGTGAGTTCCAGGACAGCCAGGACTACACAGAGAAACTCTGTCTCAAAATCAAAACTAAACAAGAAACAAACAAAATGTTACACATTTCTAACAGTCTGTAAGCATGTTCAGTGGCATTAGGATAGGTGGTCCTACCTGAGCACCCGATTCCCCCCCCCGCCACCCTCTGAAAATGCTGATGAGTTTACAGGTGCATGTGTGCGTATTGTGCTGTGGGCCTCAGTATGTTTAACACACACACACAACACACCCCTTTTGGAGAGGCTTACTAGATGGCATTGCCTGGCTGGTCTGGAACTTTCTATACAGACCAGTTGCTCTGAGACCTCACGAGACACCCTCTGCCTGCTGAGCGCTGGGACTGAACGCCTGCGCCACCACCGGCAACAGTGATTTACTGCATTTTGTTAATGGTGGTTGGTTTCTTTAAGTCTCATGTGGCCCAGGCTGTCACAATTTTGCTACACGGCCAAGGCTAGCCGTGACCTCTTATTCTTGCTTGTACTTTCAATGCTGAGGTTATTGTGGGCCACACCGCCTTCATCCTGACGTAGGCCGTTTGCCCCGCTCGGCAATGCTGGACCACGTTCACGTGTGGACGCCATGTCTATGCTCACTGGGGAAATGTCTTTTGCTTGTTTTTCACTGAGCTGAAGATTTGCTGGTGAATTATAAAAACTGTTCTCTGTGTGGTATTTTACGACAAAGTCTCACTCTGTAGCCTAAAATAACCTTGAACCCATAGTGATGCTCCTGCCTCAGCATCCAGATATAAATCTGGGTGTATGCTGGGATTTATAGGCATGAGCCACAACTGGTTAGGGATTTTTTTTTATATATTTTTTGAATATTAACTCCATATTAGTTGAACACATTTGCATCAACTGCCTTTTACTCTATTAATTTATACTAATATACAAATTAAAATTTATATATTCCAGCTTGCATACTTTTAATTTTCTTACATCTTTATAGAGAACTGAAATTCGTCTTCCTTAGAATTTTCTATATTACTACCAATGGGGGCAATTTCAGACCATCTGAATTATATCTTAAGTGTATCACAACAAGGTAACTGTTAGAATGGGTACCAACAGCATGGGCTACTGGGGTTGGGCAGACATTCTACTCTTACCGGTGTAATACTTGAGGCCGTATCTTTAAATGGACGGCCACACTTACGGACTAAGCAGAAAGCGTTTCCGAGTCACTCAGCACTCCTATTACGTAGGGACGCTACATGACGCGCACGGACTTAAGATCATCATCTGCACTAGTTAGGACGGTAAGAATGGCGCACAGTGACACACGGCACAAATCTACACTCAAGTGACAGTTCTCACAGGGACGAGGGACAACCAACCGAACCAGCAAGTCAGAATACCGTCTGAAAATCAACATCATTGCGTATCAAGAGGTAAGAGTCAAATCCAAACCTAAAAAACCAGCTCTCCAAGTGAAGAAAAACTAAAGCTAAAATAATAATCCTCAGATTCTGGGGCTGCAGAGATGGCTCGGCAGTTAAGAGCGCTGGCTGCTTTTCCACAGACTTCAGCTCAATTCCAGCATCCACACAGAGGCTCACAACCATCTGTAGCTCCAGGAGATACAAAGCCTTTCTCTGGTCTCCACAAGTAGTAGGCATACAACGGGTGTGCAGACATACACATAGGTAAAACATCCAAACACATTTAAAAAATGGCCATGACTAATAGCTTTGAATAAAACTATATTATAGGAGGAGAACCAAGCGGGATGAGGGAGGAAAGGGGTAACCTGCAAGCCAAGCAGCAGGGCAGGACTTAAAAGACCTAGTCTGGCAACACCTTCCTCTTAGACTTCTAGCATCTAGAATTTTGAAAAAAAAAAAAAAAGTACTTTTTAACTTACATCACTCACACACACACACACACAAAGTTGTTGGAAGAGAGTTCCACTATGTAGCCCTGGCACGCAGGAAATTACTAGAAGACTAGGACAATCGCAACCCACAGAGATCCATCGGCCTTTGCCTCCCGAGTGCTGGATTACAAGCCTGTCCCACTGTACCCAGGAAAATCACATCCTGATGTACAGACAGGTTCCTTGGTTCACGAATAATAAGCGCTGAAATCTCCAATCTTTACCAGCCTCTCCAGGGTCGTCTTCACGCAGCATGACAGTGCTTAGGTTTACGTCCTCGGTCATACTATGGTGATCTGTGCTTGTGTAGAGCCCTAAACGATGGGATGAGAATGCAGCTGCCCAGTTGCTGTCGTCTAGGTTAGTCACCTTAAAAAGAAAGGAAAGCAAATAAAGCCATTGTTGTTAAATAGGTAAATTACTACTGAATAAAGGTTTTTTTCCACCTTAAATGTTTTTCATTTTTTAAAAAGATTTATTTATTTATTTATTTTACATGAGTATATTGTAGCTGTCTCCAGACACACTAAAAGAGGGTATCAGATCTTATTACAGATGGTTGTGAGCCACCATGTGGTTGCTGGGAATTGAATTCAGGACTTCAGGAAGAATAGTCAGTGCTCTTAACCACTGAGCCATCTCTCCAGCCCATGTTTTTCATTTTTAAAAGACTGCAAGCTACAGTTTTCTTTAACTTTTATATTATGTTTGCTTTTGCCTGAAAGTGTGCCTGTGCACTACTTATGTGCACGATGCTCACAGAGGCCAAAACAACACTGGAACCCCGGGCGGCAGCAGTCGCCAGCCCCATGTGGTGCTGGGAATCGAACCAGGATCCTCTAGACAAGAAGTCAGTGCTCGTAACCACCAGCCCTAATATCTGAGAATTATTCTTTCAGCTTTAAAAAACAATTTGTTTTGCAACGGGTCCTGTGCAGCGCAAGCCCACCTCCAGTGTCCTGTGCTGCTGAGAATGACCGGCACTCCTGAGCCGCCTGCCTCTATCTACTGAGCGCTGAGCTATCAGGCAAACACCACCACCGAGACCCTGGCTTCCAGTCCCAAGAGGAAAAACAAGATGGGTTTAAGCACTAACAACGCAAGGTTAAGAAGCAAAACTACCATCCAGAATAACCTACTTTACCTAACTTCATATGTGCATCAAAATCTCCCCAAGTATTTAATTATCCACAATGTCAAAGACAGAATCATTTTGATTTGGAATTCAATATGCCTTAAGAGTTACTAATACAGCACAGTTTTTCTGTTTCCTTCTTCGACATGATCCCTTTCCTCCCCTAGCTGGTATTCTTTTAGTAATCAGGCAAAGCCACCGTGCACTGCGGCATATGCAATGCGTCTTCTGCTGTTTTCAGTACTGGGCACTGGTGGTTCCTAGGACGCCTCATCCTTCCCGAAAATGCTCTCTTCTGTCTTGAGGGAAAACCCGCCTGAGTCTCCAGTACTTTCTCACCACAGACCACATGTCACCTCATGTGGAGAAGAGGGTTTTCCTTCTAACAGTAGAGAATCCATTCAGAGCAGACATAGGCGGGGTCCTCGGTTCAATCCAGCTGGATACTGCCTGCGGTCCAACCCCACAGGCAGGCAGTCTTACTCGTCCTGACAATGTCTGACACCTGCTAGCAGTCACTTGCTGCTCTGCGTGTGGAGGGTGCAGAGGCCAGGGGTAGGTGTTATGGCGCCTTGCTCACACACCTCTTCACTTTGGGTTTGAGGTAAGGGACCTCACTGAATCTGGAGCTCACTCTTCCACCCGTCTCTCCCCATTCCCCCAGCTCTAGGGGTAGTGATGGCACCCCCAGCTCTTACATTACTGCTGGGATCTGAACTCAGGTCCGCACACCGTGCGGCAAGCAGTTTACCTTCTACCTCCCTTGTACTTTAAAATAGCTGGGTGTGGTGGCACTCACCTTTAATCCCAGCCCTCAGGAGGCAGAGGCAGACAGATCTCTGAGTTCAAGGCCAGTCTGGTCTACAGAGCAAGTCCCAGGACAGCCGGCAACAAAGAGAAACCCTGTCTTGAAAACCCAAAACCAACTAACAACTAACAAGCAAACAAAACAAAAACATAGTTTGACTTTAACAGTCATCTGTAGTTTTAGGATGCATTTCATTTGGTCAGCAAACAGACAGACTCTGGTATTTGACCTATATCCAAATATTACTGCTGTCATTTTCCTCTGTGATATGACATATTCTAATATTTGATTTTCTCTCAAATGTCTAACCAATGATATCACTCTACACAACCTGAAATTATTTTCATGATGAATATAACTTTTACTTTCATTAGAAGGCTTTTAAAGTGCATTTATTTATACATACCATGGAGAGATTTCCCAAGTACCCAGATGACTGTGTGTGCCGGGGAGACTTCCCTTCTGTTCCAAGAATGTAGGAGATATCTGGGTGTCTTAGCAAGCTTCGGCTTGGTGGGGTAACTACAAGTGGAGGAACACTGTTAACACGGAGCAAGTTGGCCAAGAACAACATTTAAGTTTTCAGGGGGCGGGAAGATGGTTCAGTTGGTAAAGTGCTGTCTGTGCAAGCGTGAGGCTGAGCCCTGGCGTCCGTGGAAGACGCAGGCACAGTGGCGCACGATCACATCCACGGCGTTGGGGAAAGAGACAGGAAAACCAGAGCTCACTAGTCCGTCAGGCTAGACTGATCAGGAAGTCCTGAAGACACTGGACAGCTCCTGAGGAACAGCACCCAAGGCTCACCTGTGGACTCACACACGTGCCTATCTATGTGCATGTACATTTACATGTCACATATAACGCCCCAGACACGCACACAAGAACATGCATACATACATTCATGCGCGCGCGCGCACACACACACACACACACACACAATATATATGAGCACAAAACACCCGCACATATACACAAAAGAATAATTTCTCAGTTTTCATATGTAGATTCAAATCAAATAATTTAAATGTGAACACTTTTATGTTATAAAGAATTAACTTATTTGTCTAAAGATGAGCTTATCATGTTGACTATTACATTTTTTTTTTTTTTTAACTACAAAAGGTACTTTAATCTAGGTATAACTGATCAGACTTAGAACAATCAAAGGTGGCAGATCTTCATCATCTAACTTCAGAGAACACACTGGGGCATGCAGGGTAGTGGCCAGAGCTTTGGAGCAAGTGACTTGTCGGAAGTCTCTTTTCACTGCCTAAATAACAGCACTAGCTCACTCACGCTGGCTTCTCCAAGTCTGCCTTCTAATTTGGAAGAGCAGATATCAGTATGTCATAGTTACTATGTATTTATGTAAAGTATGGTTCCTTGTTCATAAGAGTTCAGATAAATAAATAATTATTATTTATGCCACTTCCTGACATTGTAGCTAAATATTTTATTATGAAAATTATACAAATGCCAGCTGGTATTATGACTACTACTCTATTAAGTACTTTCAAAACACAAACAAAATCTTACAAGGCTGTCGAGATGAGCTTGGAGTTCGAGGAATAATCTGGCTTCTTGGTGTAGTAGTACCAAAATTTTCATCTTGGTTGGCCTGAACTTAGAAAGAATTAAGGAAAGTTCTCCATGTAGAGAAAAAAAACCATTAAAGTTAAGCACAGATTTACTACACAAGATACATAAGTACATTTCTTTCAAGAACAAAGCATTTTATGGGTACCACCTTTTCTGTACATAGTTGTTAAATCCACCTGTCATTTAAATTTTCATATGGATATCAGATAATAAGTATTGACTACTAGTTCAGTACTATGATATACTTTCAGAGAAACAGGCATCTTAAGCTCATGGACATTCACTGAGAACATGTATCTACCAAGTAAAATACCAATGGAGGTAAGCCAATTTTATCCCAGCTAATGTTTAATGCCTTGAAGAAAATCCCACGGCCCTGATTCAAGGCACTCTGCACTCTGTGTAATCTTACACGAAGGATACTTAGAACTCTATTGTGAGCACTGTGCTTCCGTGCAGTCCTCGACACCTCCACCTCTCGGATCACAGGGGTTGACATCCCCCCGAAGCCGCTCCTAGAACAGTACAATTAAGCTCTCAGACGGCATCTTCAAAGGACTATCGTTACAGTTAGAGCAAAGGGTCTGAGTCAGTCAAGGACAGCTCACCCCAACAGTCACGTCTTGGATCTTTTGCCAAGAATAACCCCTTGTCTCTAAGTCCTGCTTACTCCCCAAATCCCACCCAGTGCTCAGCTATGAGCCTGCCTTTGACTTCCTAGCACCACAGTGTTACGGTCCTTATGGAGTTATCTCAGACCTGAATTCTGTACTACAGTATGGCTTCATGAAGGAACCCTTCCCTCCAGGGGACCGAGGAGGCCTTAACTGCAGGACTCCCTACCAGGAAGGACCTCTGCGCTCTCTAAAATATCACGATGAGATAGCCAGCCACTTGTTGATGGATTCAGCCCAGGCTCACACCTCTAATCCAAAATATACTCTATAGGAAGTGCCTCTAACCTGGGATACAGTTTCAAAAATAAACCCAAACCAAGATGGAACAGGCTCTGAGAATTCTTCTTTAGTTTATTTTATTCTCATGCAAACGTCCTAGAATATATTCATACAAGCTAAGCCAGTCATCTTGTCACCAGGCAATCTCATCATATGGGACCACTGTTATATTTTTGGCCTGTGTGCTGACCAAACATTGTTAGAAAGCCAGGACGATACTTCAGATTGTGAGGACTATACGGCCTGGTGGGATAAAAGATAAAGCAAAGGTAGTATTCCAGGGAACTGGAGAAACAACCCTTCAAGTGATTTCTCTCCATGGTGACTAAAGATGTCTTAACACAATGTTCCAGCACTGTCACCTGAGGGTTTAAAAACTAAACCATGTAGATTGGTTTTAAACATCTGTCTAGTACACCTTTCTTCCACTTGAAATCTCCAGCTAGCTTCCTCTGCCCGACAGACTCAAACCCACACATACCAGTATATTATTTATAACACCATCCAAATTTAGTTCGACCATGGAGGTTCATCTAGATATTGCTGGGAGCTTTCAGCCACACAAGCGTGAACATCTTTTTATGACTTTATATCTGAGTATGTTTCTTTTTATGTCTCTATTTGTTCCCCTGTCACCTGATGTACATCTATTCAAGTTATTCATCAACAGCTTTATGGTGATACAAAGTTTCCTGCTGGTAATGTTTCTTTTTTCTTTTTTTTCAGAACCTAAGGCTTGCTATGCAAGCACTCTACCACTGAGCCATATTCGCAGCCCCATAACTGGGTACCTTAATCTCTCACAGGCTTACTGTTCTCTGACAAAAGGATTACCCCATATCCCTAGCCCCATAACTTGGTTCTATTTAACTATGTGGTTCCTTAAATCTTACAGGCTGTTTTTTATAGATAAGATCCTTACAGGATTGCTCTAAAACTAAACATACCACTTAAAGCTTAAGGAATACACATAAGATAACCCCTAGTACAATGTTTTCAGTATCAATATTGTGCTATTATTACTCAAAAGACCAGCTAGCAAGTTACTTTTATAGGTTTCCCTGAAACTCCTGACACAGGGATTTAACCTCTCCTCCATTTATTTTCCCCCGCAGTACAGTATAACACATCGTATTACATTGCTTGGCTGTCTTCACTACACAATTATTCCCCGATGCCAAGTGCCTTGACCAACCCATCTTTGTCTCAGGCGAGCATAAATCACCTGATCACATGAGAAATTACCAACTACCTGGTGCTGGCACTTTAAAGTCTAAGCTGACCACCGTTGATACCCAATAATCTACAACTGATATGACTTAATAACCACAATAAAACCACTCTGAGAAAGTCTGGACTGAGCTGTCAGGGTGGCTGATGGCTGTGACCTCGGACTGCTTCACTTAGCATTTCGAATGCCGGACCATCACCGACCCCCGCACACTTCGGGAGCGAACGGCGAGGAGCGAGCACCGATGAGACCCTGGAGGCGCGGCGTGGAACGCGGGGATCCGCATTCTCTGCATCCCCGCTCCAGTCACGCCAAGCGCCCATTCCTCCACCAGGCGCCAAATCCCTGGCAGGGTGAAGGAAGGATTGAATGGGCAGCCATCTGCTCCTCCTCCGCTTCCCGCGGAGGTCGTCATGTCGCTAACAGGCGAGAGCCACAGTGTTGGCCGAGGCGTCCCCACCAGGACTGACCTGTCCATGGCCGCGGCCGTCCCACCTAGAACCTTGCAACTTTGACTGCAGCCTGGCCGCCGCGTTTCAGCCTTCCCGCTCTCCGGAAGCAAACCCTTCGACCCGGAAGCACGCCCTGCTAAGCCAACCCCAGAGAACTAGGTTCCCACTCAGCGCATGCGCGACTTTCGTCTACAGCCGCAGGCCCAGTGGGCGCAGGCGCGGAAGTGTGCCAGTGCGTGACTGCGTGACTGGGCGGTGCCAGCCAGGCAGGAAGGGGGCGGGAAAGGGGGCGGAGCTTGGGTGTAGTGCTGGAGCGGGACGTGTGGGTGTGGTCTGGGTGGGGCGTCCTACTGGGAAGACGGAAGTCTGTAACCTGGACTTTAGGAAGGGGTCGGAGAGTCTGGACTCAGCGTTCCTGTTTGCGGTTCTGCGCTACTCTACGGGATCTGGCCTGTCTCGGGGCGCTCACCTCTTTCTTTGAACTGTGATGCAGCCTCACTGGACGGGTTTTGAGATCGTTTCCTATCGTTGTTATTTATTTCTCTTTTACGGAATCAGCCGTTTTTTTAAGAAATCCAAAAAAAGCAAAGCATAAGAAAAGCCACATGGGTTCACGGCCTGTAATACGAACATTTGGGGAGACTGAGGCAGGAGGATCACGATTTTGAAACAAGCCTGAACTAAGAAAGCCTGACAATAAAAATAATAATGGCAATTGTTGTTGTTGTTGTTGTTATTATTATTATAAATTTTAAAAGTTTTGGGCGTGGGGATACTTACCTGTTCCAGCATCTCAGAGTGTTAGGTCTCAGGTCTTCCAAATGTCTAGAAATGAGCTCTGGCTGAACCATTTCTGATTTCTGGCGGTTAGATTAAAAACCAGCATTCCTCAGGAACTTGTGAAATGCATTTTCCATCGGTCTTCTTAGCTACTTGTCCCCACAATCCCGACACTGCACTAACTTCTATGCTCTGCTCTCTCATCTCGCTTACAAAACTATATCTTGAAGAGCTCCAGCACGCCCAGGCATTGCAGACACAGCACCAGCAGGTGTGGCTCCTCTCCTTTCCCCCCTCCCTTGCTCAACAGTTAGATTACATTCCTAAACCTAGCCACCAAGGTCTCTTCCCTTATTTGGCCACATCCTTAGGCTTGACTAAAACTCCAAGGTCCAACTATCAAAATTCACTAGCTGGCTAACATGTCCACTCAGGACTTACCGACTAGCACAGCCTTCTCCCTTTTCTCCTTAAAAACCACTCCTGCAGAGACACCTGCTGCTTTCTTTGGCCGATCCAGAGGCAGCACCCACTGCTTGTCCGTCATGGGTAATACATTTCTGAGAATTTGGTGTCTGGGTGTGTTCTGTGTTGACTTCCAGGCTACTTCATATCTCTTGCCGACTTGACTATCCTCTCCCATTCTCTAGCTTCCCAGTCCTGACCATGTCCAGTCTGTTTCTCTTTCTGCTCCGGACACTTCCAGATGACTGGATCTTTTCTCTCTCTTACCCACATTAAAAAACCTTATCCCTAACAGAGCAGTCATGGCTGCCGTTTCTTTATTGTGCCCCCTCCCATGCACAGAGTAAGGTAGAGGCAGGAATCAAGGTCATTCTCAGCTCCTTCTAAGTTAGAGGCCAGAGTGGTTTTGTTCTGGTTGGTTGGTTGTTTGATACCCTGACTCAAAAGAAAAGAAAAAAGTAGTAATATAGTATCCCTTCTAATTCAAAGTGCTGTCTGAGTAAAAAAGCAGAATATTCAGCACCTGAAGAATTCAGTTCAGTTCCTTTTTTTTCCACTTTGAAAGCAGCCATTATTTATTTATTTATTTATTTATTTTTATTTTTTTTTTTTTTTTCGAGACAGGGTTTCTCTGTGTAGCCCTGGCTGTCCTGGAACTCACTCTGTAGATCAGCTGGCCTCGAACTCAGAAATCCGCCTGCCTCTGCCTCCCAAGTGCTGGGATTAAAGGCGTGCGCCACCACCGCCCGGCTGCAGCCATTATTTATTAAGTGACCAGATTGCAAAAATAATGTTAGAAGGGCCAGCCAGCAGCTTGCCCTGCAATTCTGATGATCTAAGTTCTGTCCCAGGACCCCAGGTAAAGGTGGAAGGAGAAAACCAGCTACACAAATTGTCATCTAGCCTCCAAACTCAACCCCACCTACATTCCATTCACACACAAACACACATGTGCACATATACACACACACATACACACCCCAATAGGCCACCACCACATACACCATACACACACACACACTGTGCAATACACATACCACACACATACATGCACACGAACACACGCATACATGTATGCACACACAGCTCATCTATTAAATAACCCTGTTGATATGATATTTCCTGTTTCAATTACTAAATAAAAATCCTTGCCAGGCAGTGGTGACGCACGCCTTTAATCCCAGCACTTGGGAGGCAGAGGCAGGCGGATTTCTGAGTTCGAGGCCAACCTGGTCTACAGAGTGAGTTCCAGGACAGCCAAGGCTATACAGAGAAACCTCTCTCGAAAAACAAAAAACAAAAAACAAACAAACAAACAAACAAAAAAAAAAGAATAGCCTTGGTTGTGGTGTCTGTGCACAGCATAGTAAAACACATGGGTGCTGAGATTTTAACTCAGGTTCTCCCACTTGAAGAGAAAGTGCTCTTAATGAGCCATCTCTCAGATCCCAATGTTTAATATATACATATATGTGTGTGTACATAAATATATAATATATACATATATATGTACACATATACATAAATACACACACATATAATCATAAGAGTTTGGGGCAAAGAATTAACCTTATGTTCAAAGAAATAAACTGTTAGAAAATGCACTGGAATCCAGCTAAAATTTTTTTCAACTTAAATTTTATGTGTATATATGTTTGCCTCCATGTATGAAAGTGCATCATGGACATGCAGGGCTGGCAGAGGCCAGAGGGAGCACTGGATTCCCCTGGAACTGGAGTTGCAGCCAGTTCCACATGGATATTGAGAACTGAATCCTGGTCCTTTACAAGAACTGCAAGTGGTCTTGACCACTGAGCCATCTCTCCAGACCCTTTATTTATTTATTTTTAAATTACACTTATTTATTTGGGGCCAGGGCACATGTCATGTAGGGACTGTGGAGGTCAGAGGACACTTGGGGACAACTGGTTCCTTTCTTCTACCACATGAGTTTTGGAGATTTAACTCAGGTCATGCTGCCCGGTAGCAAACACCTTCACCTATAGGCCATCTTGAAGGTGCTCATTTAAAAATTTTTTATTAAAAATTATAATGATGATGATGATGTGTGTGTACCTTAGTGTAAATATGGAGATCAGAGGATCAAATTTAGTTCTAGAGACAGAAAGACACTGTCTTTAAAAAAAAAAAAAAAAAACCAACCCAAAAACCAAAACACCCCAAACCTTAGTACCTTAGTTCTATCCCCTGGACATCTTGCCTACTGAACCATATCATGACACTTTTAACTTGTAGACACTAACATCACAAAGTCCCCTAAAATATTTACATCATACATATTTGATTACTTTAAAATTCTGTGAAATAGGGCTGGTGAGATGGCTCAGTGGTTAAGAGCACTGACTGCTCTTCTGGAGGTCCTGAGTTCAAATCCCAGCAACCAAATGGTGGCTCACAACCATCTGTGATGAAATTTGATGCCCTCTTCTGGGTTGTCTGAAGACAGCTACAGTGTACTTACATATAATAAATAAATAAACCTTTGGGCCGGAGCGAGTGGGGCCGTGTACATTGTATCCATGCTAACTTTTTGTTTAGGGTGATTAGACATATCTAACTTAAGTAAAAAAGCATGCACTGGAAGGGTATCAAGAGCTCATGGAATTGAGAGATGGGAAGGGGCAGGGAGCTGGGAAACACAGCAGCTCCTCTGAACTGCCAGCCTGTAGACACAGAACCAGAACTTTCTGACTTGCCATACTCCTTACTTTATCCTCAACAGCCTCAGATATCAAATACAATGACAGTTCACTTCTAAATACTCCTGCTAAATATAATTGATGGGATGCCACTTAGCCCCAACAGACTGGATCAAACCAGAAAGAAATCATTCATGCAGTGGCCACAGAATTACACTGCGTCTAAAAACAGCGGAGAGGCTGGAGAGATGGCTCAGTGGTTCAGAGCACTGACTGCTCTTCCAGACAACCTGAGTTCCTAGCACTTATGTCATGCAGCTCATAACAGCCTGGAACTTCAGGAGACCTCACACCCTCTTCTGGTCTTGAAGATGCCATGAAGACATAGAGACACATAAACACATAAATAAAAACAAAAATCCTCAAAATGAAACGAAGCTGGTCAGGAGATTTATAATAACAATCAGAAGTTAAGCCAGTAGGATAAGGTAGTCTCTTCCATTTTAAGCTTGCAACAAAAGTAACTTTGACATAATCAGTCTGCCTTTTCTATTTCTGCTCTATTCAGCCCTTTTCTGTTTAAAGAGCCAATCCCTCTGTAGGGCTTTGAGCCTCCCTCCATTTTGTGTATAAGATGCTGCTCGACTCATGAATCGCTGGTAAAAGTCAATCAGATGTTTAATATTTGTCTTACTTAGGGTTTCTATTTCTGGGGTGAGACGCCGTGACCGCAGCAACTCTTTTTTTTTTTTTTTTTTTTTTGGTTTTTCGAGACAGGGTTTCTCTGTGTAGCCCGGGCTGTCCTGGAACTCAATCTGTAGACCAGGCTGGCCTCGAACTCAGAAATCCGCCTGCCTCTGCCTCCCAAGTGCTGGGGTTAAAGGCGTGCGCCACCACCGCCTGGCGACAGCAGCAACTCTTAAAGGGAAAGCATTTAATTGGGCTGGCCTATACGATTCAGGCAGGAAGCATGGCTACACACAGGCAGGCATGGTGCAGGAGGAGCGGAGAGTTCTGCATCCAGATCAGCATGCAGCAGGATGAGACACACTGGGCCTGGCTTCAGCATCTGAAACCTCAAGGCTCACTCTAGGTGAGACACACTTCCTCCAAGAGAGCCACACCCACCCCAACAAGGCCCCGCCTCCTAATGGTGCCGCTCCTTATGGCCAATGGGGGCCCAGCATTCAAACCAGCATGCTATTTTGTTCTTTGACACTTCTAAAACCAGATGTTCTGCTAGTCACAAGAGTCATTCAGAACATCAATATTGATAATATGACATAATTAGAGCTAGGTTTGGTGGCACGTGTTTGTAATCCAAAGAACCCAGGAGGCAGAGAAAAAAAAGACTGCCAAGAGTTTAAGACAAGTGTGGTCTACTTAGTGAGTTACAGACCAACCAAAACTGTGCTATCTAATTCATGTTTGCACACACACACACACACACACACACACACACTCACACATGCACAGATATACACATGCACATACAAGCATACATACATACACACATGAACAAATACACATGAACACATATACATACACACACGCACACACCCACACATACACACAAACTTGTTACTAAAACCAGCAAGGGTGTGCTTAATTTGTATGGCAGCCCCTGTCATATAGGCTTTAGTTTTTCTGGCCTTTGATGTACTTCCTGTAGGCCTACTTTAGGACGCTTGTCCGCTATGAAGTGATGCTCTGTGACAAGCTCTGCACCAGTGAGAGGACCATGCTTGCAGTGCGCCTGGTCTTCAGCAGAGGCCTTCCCACCATTGAGTGAGCCATCAGTGTTACTCTCTGTTTGACTGACCACTTTGCCCTCCGCCTTGAAGCTCTGTCCTCTTTGATTTCTAAGATCTTGTAGAATCTGAGGTCTGGGTAGATGATTATCATAGTGTCTGTGGCTCTTAGCAGTAGCCAGAAACTAGGCCTGAACCTAGTCTAATCAGAACTATCTTTTTCTTTTTTTTTTAAGCAAACATTTTGCTGAAATGGTAATTGCTACTAGTGATTTTCTTTTTTTTTTTTTAAATGATTCATTTATTTTTACTTATGTATATGTGTGTCTGCCTGTGTGAGTTTATGTATTTATGTACTTTTGAGTCTACGTAGCTCTGTCTGTCCCGGTGTTTGCTATGTAGGTCAGGCTGGCCTCAAATTCCCAGAGATCTGCCTGCCTCTGCCTCCTGAGTAATGGGAGTAACGGTGTGAGCCACTGCTGCCTGTTGCCTGTGTTCGCCACACGTGTGGAGGCCAAAGGGCCTCCAGTCCCTGTCAGCTGGAGTTACAGGCAGTTGTGAGACACCTGATGTGGGTGCTGGGAGTCCTAGTGGGGTTCTCTGGAAGAACTGCATTAAGTTCTTAACCACTGAGCGATTCCTCCAGCCACCAAATGGTTTTCTTAAGATTAATACGTGTCTTTCAGAAAAGTAAGGAAATATACAAGAGCAGGAGAGAAGGCTGGGCAGTGGTGGCGCACGCCTTTAATCCCAGCACTTGGGAGGCAGAGGCAGGCAGATTTCTGAGTTCGAGGTCAGCCTGGTCTACAGAGTGAGTTCCAGGACAGCCAGGGCTACACAGAGAAACACTGTCTCAGGAAAAAAAAAAAAAAAAAAAAAAAAAAAGAATAAAGAAAAAAAAGAGAGAGAGTTAATGAAAGGATTCCATGATTCATTTAGCTCTCTGTGACTATAATTCCAGGAGATAAAACTTGGGTGTGGTAGGGTGCACTGTAACCCCAGCACTTAGGAGGGAGAGTCAAGAAGATTACAACATCTAGGCAAGCTTGTGCTACAGAGTGAGTCCCTGCCTCAAAAATAAATAAGATAATAGCTGTAGAGACATAGGTAAAATATTACAGCCGAGACAGAATGTTAAGGCCTAGGTAACAGTTACCTGGCTAGCCTGCCATTATAAGGAAACTTTCTCATGTTTCTGCGCTGTTACTAGGAAACTTTCTAATACCGAAATGGATTACATACAATTACATGATTATTATGTTCTGTGCCCGTGGAAACCATCCGCAATAGAAGTCAGTAGAAGTGTTTTCTATAGTTACCCACAATAAGCTTGGACCCAGCAGTACCTTCCTGCACATATGTATAAGCATTGATAGTAAAAGCTGCATCTGGGATGGACCCCAACATAAGAGAGACACCTGCACCAATATAAGAAGCTATTTGAAATAAGACTTCTATTTTGAGTAGTGTTCTAGTAAAGTTTAAGTTCCCAAGACCTCCCTGGGAGCTGACATCCTACTTGGAAGAAAGAGACATGTATCTGGGTAACTGACATCCTGGTTTGTAAATTAAGATAATGAACATTAGACAAGCCCCACCATGATAGACAAGTTAGAAGATGAATATTAGACAAGACAAGTCCCCTGCCACAGTTCAATACCCCAACCAATGGGAGCAGGATAAGTGTACCACCAAGACATGTTCCTAAGGAGACCCCCTATCCATAATCCTAATTGGTGAAATAACTTGGCACAGATGTTTGTGGATTTTTAGGCTTAAAAACCCCGTAGGATCTTAACTCCGGGTCACGGTTCCATTCCTGAATCTGGACCATGGCCCTGGTCAGCCAGTCCTGGGGCATACGTTCAATAAACTATCCCTGTCTGACTGAAATCAGTGTCTGTGTGGTTTGTGAGGTGATTCCTGGACCCCAACAAAAGCTAGCCACTTGAATGCAGCTAATTGACAGAATTAATTATTGTTTATGCCAGCACATTTTATATTGGCTTTTATGTAGTGAAAACAAGCAGTGGATCATATCACACAATTAACATGAAGAGCTCTTGTGACAATCTTTCATCTTCCTCTCCGGTGACTGGGCTGAATATTTCGAAGATAACACTCCTTTGGCTTTCATTTCGATTTCTTCATGCCTTACCACGCTTTGACTTCTCCCTACTCCTACTCACACCTTCAATCCAAGGGCTTTCTGCTGAATATTGTAAATAGGATTAAATAAAGTCAACCATAGGTCAAGAGGCGGAGCAAGCAACCAGTTGACAGGAAGTACATATAGGATTATTGAGAAAAAGAAAACCATAGAGAGTAAGAGGGAGTCAGGAGGATGGATAGAGAGACACACAGGAAGTAGAAGGGACGACCACTGAGTTGAAGGAGGTTGTCTGACATGGCATGAGGAGACACAGCTGCTGGGACATCAACTGAGGAAGAAGGTCAGCTGGGCACTTTCTCTGCTTCTCAAAGAAAGCAGGCTTTCACCCCAGCATCTGGCTCCTGAGTCTTCAGTGGTAAAATACAATTTTGTTAAAAAAAAAAAAAAAAAAACCCACACTGTTCTAGACAAGGTCAATAGGCTCTGCAGGTTTCTCTCCCTTTCTCCCCATGGAGGCCCTGATGATATTGTTGGCTAATCTGCCTACCTCCATTCCTGCACTGAGATGGCTCAGTGGCTTTTCCTGCTTGCCCAGGCTCCTCTTGGCTTACCTCCTCTGCTGGCTGGAGAAGTCGGCTCTTTCCTTAAATACTCTTTTCCAGGTCAGAACTAAGCCCTCTTTAATTCTCCGATATCTTCAGCTTTAACCACCACTACATGACTCCTGACAATGCCTTGATTTTTGTCATTTTGATACTGATTTGATTTTGCAGATGCCCATATGAATATATTGTACATATTCACCACACACACAACACACACACACACACACACACACACACACACACACACACGTAAAATGGAGAACCTGCCTCTCCCATAATTTTCATTTTGACACATGGTCGCTCTAACAGGGTCCCAAGCCTTAGTACAACTGACTCCATGATGGAAGTACCAGTCAGTACCATTCAGACTGTAAAACTCAGCATAGACAGGACCTGCCAAAACTAAAACAAAGGCCTAATCCATCAACGTCCATATAGTTCTGGGAAAGTCTCAAAACGTGCTAACCTTGGTCTTCAGCTTCTGTAGTTCCTCTTCTGGCTAACTGTTCTTGTTAACTGAAGCTTGTCAATCCAGAACAGGATCTTTGTGCTTAAAAGCTCACCCCAAGAAAGGTTCAGGGCTACACTGACATCTCAAACACTCAGTGTAGCCGCTGGCTGGCTAATAAAGACTTTCTATGGACTTAAACTCTTGTTTGAGCAGTCTACTCGGGTGTGTGGATAGCTCACCACAGTCATGTCCTGATACCTAAGCCCCAAGTCTTCAATAGGACCCCAAGTCCCTCCTACGAGAGTAGAGGTTCTGTCAGATGCTATACCCCAGGGGTCAGCAGAAAGGTAGGTATTCTGTCTTGTCTCATTTTGTTACCAACTCTTTAATATATGTTGTATTGCTTGTGCTTCCTCCTTAGTCCCCATTTATCACAGCGCTCAGGAAAGTCCTCCATCCTCTCAGTAGAGTGATCTCCAAAGCCAGCCTGGCCATCAGTCACCTTCCAGTTTCTTCCACAACTTGAGGTTAACTCCAGGCTGCCTGACTCTGGTTTAGTCCTGTCCCTGTCTCTACTTCCAATTTTACATTCCCACACCTAGTCTCAGTTCCCCAAGCATTCTACGGCCACGTGATACATTTTCTCTACTCTTTCCAAGGATAGACAGATTGGAGAGAGGAGAACCTTGTGGAGTTGGTGCTGGGGATCGAACTCACTTTACCTGTGGAGCTAAGGAAGCAAGCTTGCCTGGAGGGTAAGAGCAGTCTCAGACATCAGGGTTCCTGAGGTTGAATATATTGGTTGAGGATTGGTGCTGGGTATCTAACCTGCAGTATTGGACCCTCAGTCTGAGAATGTTATTTATTTATTTATTTATTTATTTATTTATTTATTTATTATTTAATGTATATGAATTATTTGGGTTTTTTTGTTTTGTTTTTTTGGGGGGTTTTTCGAGACAGGGTTTCTCTGTGTAGCCCGGCTGTCCTGGAACTCACTCTGTAGACCAGGCTGGTCTCAAACTCAGAAATCCGCCTGACTCTGCCTCCCAAGTGCTGGGATTATATGAATACAATTATAGCTGTCTTCAGACACACCAGAAGAGGGCATTGGATCCTATTACAGATGGTTGTGAGTCACCATGTGGTTGCTGGGAATTGAACTCAGGACCTCTGGAAGAGCAGTCAATACTCTTAACCACTGAGCCATCTCTCCAGACCCAAGAATGTATTTTCTTAGGACGGGTATGAGATCTAAATATAAAAATAGCACCAGAGAAAAATGCCTAGGAGTTTGGATCTCAGAGCTGTATCATCTAGGGTCACCAGTCAGCTCTATCCCTTTCAGCTGGGTGGCCTTGGTTGTAATAATCAGATCATAGGATTATTAGGAATACTGAATGATCTGTGTGTAAGGCTTAGAATAGTATGGGGTACTATAATATCTGTGACATGGTGTACTGTCCAAACACAATCTTTCCTTTGTTCATCATTATTTCAGCTTTAAAAAATTAGATGTATGTATGTATGTATGTATGTGTGTGTGTATGTATGTTGTGTGTATATATGTGTGTATGTATGTATGTGTATGTGTGTATGTATGTATGTGTGTATGTATGTATGTATGTATTATGATTGTATGTATGTGTGTATGTTTGTATGTGTCCATGCCATGGTTCCATATTGGGGAGACAGAGGATAACTTATAGGAACTGGCTCTTGCCTTCTTTTTTTTTTGGTTTTTTCGAGACAGGGTTTCTCTGTGTAGCCCAGGCTGTCCTGGAACTCACTCTGTAGACCAGGCTGGCTCTTGCCTTCTACCGTGTGGCTCCTGGGCATCACACTGGACTTATCAGGTTTTACAGCAAGTACCATCTCACCAACCCATCTCTAGGAAGATCACCAGCTCACTGGGCAACATCAGACTTGATACACTGTACCAGAGATATCAGAGGTGTTTTCTGAGATGCTGGACCAATAGCAGAAGTATTTTTTTTTCTGTCTGAAGAGTTCAGATAATTAGCACGTTACATTTACATGTTTGCGAACCTCCCTTTGTCCTCCATATAGAGTCAATTCTTCAGAAGAACCGTTTGCTTATCCATTCATAAATATTTAGCTGTCTGCTAAGAGCCAGGCCCTGTGCTTGGATCTGAGCAGCAGAGACTGAGGGGAAATGGTCCGTTCACTCTTAAATCCCCTGCGGCCTAGTAAAAAAGCCAGGCAGGGCTGTGTCTGGTGACTTAAAAACAGCAAACAAACAAAATAAAAAACAACCAGCTTCCCCCATGTACCAGTAGTTAGCCATCAATCAATAACCTGAAATGAAATAGAACTGAGCTACAAGCTGGCCAGCGGTGGCGTACCGCAGTAGTTCGCTGGCTCTGGAGTTGGAGGTGGCCGTCTGTCAGTCTCTCCCAAGTTCGAATCCCCGTCCATGCCTGTCAATCAATGTCAGAAAAAAAACAAACAAACAAACAAAGAACTGAGCTACAAATGCATCTTCAGAGGAACCTGAAAACTCATACCGTAATTGGTCCCCAGACCTAAGTAGGTCCCAGACCTTAGCACGACTGACTCCATGACTCCATTCAGGCCATAAAACTCAGCCTGTAGACAGCGCCATCTGCCAAAATAAAGACAAAGACCTAATCTATCAAAGTCTATAGTTCTGGGAAAGTTTCTAAGTGTACTAACCTTGTTTTCGGCTTCTATGGTCTGATCTGTCTGATTCTGGCTAACTGTTCTTGCTAACTGATGTGTATCAACCTGGAATGTGACTTTGTGCTTAAAAGGTTACCCTAGGATAGGCTCGGGGCTACCCTGGGATCCTAAACATCCATCAAGGGTGCCAGCTGGCTAATAAAGACTTTCTATTGGCTTAAACCCATGTCCAAGCAGTCCTGTCTAGTGGATACCCCACAAACAATATGAGTTTGGTCTTGTTAGAAAAAAAAAATAGGAAAAAGTTAAATTCTGAGAACCTCATGATCAGAAGAGGGGAAAATATTTGCACATAGACTATGAACTGTGTGTGTCCTGAAACTCAGGTGTTTTATTTGAACTTCATGTAGAAGACGAATCGCTGTCATACTTCATGAGACCTGGAAGGCTCCAGGAAGGATGTGTCCACAGTGAATGGGAAGCTATTGATCACGTGTGAATTATATCTTCTCAGATGCTACTTTTCTGGTTTATTCAGTGGACGCCAACCGAAAGTGGAATCTGCTTGCCATCTGTCTTCCTGGATGACAACATAGTTCAGGTATGATCACTGTCATTTTGTCCTTCTTCTTTCCTATCTTCTGTCTTTTTGACAGGGTTTGGGGTAGCCTGGATGGTCTCAGACTTGTTATGTAGTTGGGGGTCTCTTGAACTTATCCTTTTGTCTTCAGCTCTCAAGGGCTGGGATTATAGACCTGAGCCACCACACGAAGTTCATTTTACTTTTTGTGAATGATTTCACCTTTGACATCTAAGTTTCATGCATAAAACTGAAGGAATAACCATGTAATTCTAAAGGGTCTGCACTGAGAATGAATGTCTCACTAGCAGAGAACAGACTCACTGGCTTGAGTTCTAGGTCTCCCCACCTAATGGAATTTTGGACAAATTACACTCTGTGTAAAAAAAAAAAAAAACAACAAAACAGTCATTTTTAATGGTGTTGGTATATAATATGCAACCAGTAAACACTGGATCCTATTACATGATATGAAGAAATACTAAGGTTTTAAATTTTCTCAGCTGATAAAGCAGAAGGAACATTTTATTTGCACCTACTTGCACTTAATAAGTGTTAAACGGATCGTCTGGAATCAATGGGTCATTTTCAGTTAATGCATCTGCCTTTCGTATCTTTGTCTATATTCTGGCAAAAGGATATACAAGTATGAAATGATCATAAAATGTATTTGCGTTCATTTTGTCACATATATGCTTCACAATACTATGTGACACCCCAGTGGTACTGTTATTATCTTCTCATGGGGCCCAGAAGCAGGACAAACTGTTTGTTAACTTGTTTCATAGATACTTTTCTTTCCTCCTTCTTCTCCTCCTCCTCTGCTGCCTCCTCCTCTTCCTTCTCCTCCTCCTCTGCTGCCTCCTCCTCCCCCTCCTCCTCTGCTGACTCCTTCTCTCCTCCTCCTCTCCCCTCCTCCTCCCTCCCCTCCCCCTCCTCCTCCTCCTAGAATCTAGCCTGGAATCTCCTAGGTGAGACACCCAGTCCTTGAGCTCCTAGCAATCCTTTAATTTCCACTCCTCAGTGAAGTGATCACGGGCTAAGTCACCTCGCCTGGCTGTTTCAGAACCTCTTTTTACTTCTTTTAAACTGTGTTCAGTTTGCAGATGAAAGCAGAGTGGAGAAATGTGAAGTGTTTGGACTTTAAGTAACTCTTTTATGAGTGATGTTTTAAGTCTTTGGGTTTGCAAGACAATTACTTTACCAACTGAGCCATCTCCCCATCTTCCTCAAGCTTGTGGCTCTCTTCCTGTCTCAGCCTCTTAAAGGCTAGGATTACATGCCCTGAATCAAAGGCTTTTGAAATACCGATAAACATTAAGTATAAAACAAATGTTTAAAAAATGATATCTGCGCTGATTAAGTTTTTGTCAACTTGACACAAACCTAGACCATCTCTGGGAAGAGAAAACATCAGCGGAGGAACCGCCTCCATCAGATTGACTTGTGGGCAAATTGGGGGCGGGGCAGCCTCTTGAGTCATAGTAATAGTAATCTTAACTAGGACACCTTTCCTCCCCAAGTTGCTTTTGATCAGTGTTTATCACAGCAACAGAAATCAAACTAGGACAACATCTGATAGACTTTTAATATGAAATAATAAATACCAGAACGCTTCTTAGAATTCTGCCATTAATTTAATGCACTGCTTTGCAATATATACTTTTAAGTCTTGCGTGTGTGTTGTGTGTGTGTGTGTGTGTGGTGTGTGTGTGTGTGTTTGCATGCCATGAAATGAACTCAGGTTGTCAGAAGCACTTTCAGCCATTAGGCTGTGCTGCCTGCCTGGTATTGTGTTGCTGTTTTACACCTTTTCACTGTGCTTTTGCCTCTAGGACTGTAAGCACAGTGTATTCGGTGACATTTTCAAAGCAGTGCGAATTTGCTGACAAAAGACTGGCCAGACAAGTAAATCAATCGCAGTGACCCCTCTCTACAGACACTGCAGGCCTCATCGATAGTGGGAATGATCTCAGGGGCAACTGAAAAAACTAAAATCGTTAGCTCGGGACATTCTCTAGCTAAACCACAAAACCCATTACTGCGGCTCAGCATCCGAGTTCCCGTCTTCGCATCTCTGCAGACACAGACATCCTGAAAGCCCTGCCCACATCCATACTCTTTGGAGGACTTATTAGAAAACAGTTTGGCCATTTTATTAGGACAGCTTTTGTCCCGTCTGGGTGGTATTCTGCGAATGCGGCTGGCATGGTTTTTATTCATTGGGAAATGAAAGTCACACTCAGGTTTTTTTTCTTCTCTGGTCTTCAGTGTTACCACACCCTTATTCTGCCTGGTTTGAAGGGTCTGGGAGAGTACCAGGGGTGTCTCTCCAGAGTCTGGAGGGTCCTCTCTCTGCTCTTAGGAACACAGGTGAATCTGGGCATGGTGACAGATACCTTTAATGCCAGCATTTAAGAGGCAGATAGATCTTTGTGAATTTAAGGCCAGCCTGGACTATATAGTAAGTTCTAGGCCAGCCAGGGCTACAATGAGGCCCCATCTCAAACAAACACACAAAATGAAACAAGAAAACAAATCAATTAAAAAAAAAAAAACACACAGGCAAAGGCCGAGTGGTGGCTCAAGCCTGCCATCTCAGCACTCAGGAGACTGTGGCTGGATGGTTACAAGTTTGAGGCTAGCCTGGGCTACATCTTAAAACACTACCACCACCACTTGTGAGTGAGGTTTCTCATCTCTGGAGACTCCAAGCCTCAGAGGCACAGGCTGGTTAAGATGAACTGGGAGTGGGGTGCAAAGGGACAGCAAACACTCATTATTGCCTGAAAACACGATATAACTTCAAAAAAAGAGTTATTTTTATTTATGTGTGGTATGCATGCACATGTGTGTTCAGGTGCCTGTGGAGGCCAGAGGAGTGTCAGATCCCCTGGAGCTGGAGTTACAGGTGGTTTATGGGTGCTGGGAACTGAACTTGGGTCTTCTGCAAGAGCAGCAAGCTCTCCTTCCAGACCCCTGGTTAGTAACTTTGAGAAACAATGTAACAAATACTGTGACAACTAGATGTTACTAGATAGTATGGTTAACTTTGTCAATAGTAAAATACCTTCTAGAGCAGTGGGCTTTCTCAACTTGTGGGTTGATAGAGGTCCCACACATCAGCTATCCACTTCAACGTTCATAACAGTAGCAAAATTATAGTTAGGAGGTAGCAGTAAAATGTTATGGTTGGGGTCACCGCCCCATGCCTTAGGAAGATTTGAGAACCACTCTTCTACGGAATTCAAGAGGATGTACTCTTAAGGGCTGAGGTTATATAGTTCAGTGGCACAGTGCAGACTCTGATTCAATCCCCAAAGCCACAAACACAAAGAAGTCAATTTAATTCACAAATCAAGAGCAGAAATTGACTTGAAAAAAATGCCCTGTAAGTGCAAGTTTATTGACATCTAAAAGAAAATTATGTGGGTTCTAAAAATAGAAGTGTATTCCAAAGCACAGGAAAGATGGGTCCTGAATCTTGACCATTCGAGGAACGCCCTTGAAGACTGCTTAGACACTTGAAGCTCTCAACAAAGCCCAGTAAGAAAATCCGCGCTTCAGAATCCATCCTGGTTCTCTATTTGCAATTTAAAATGATTGAGTTTCATCCTGAGGAAAAGCTGACAATCCTAGGGGAAGGTTTTTGCTTCTCTGTCCTTCACAAGATTGACCTAAGTTAGCTGTATTAAAAAGACTGAATTTCAGGTAATATCAGAAAGCTAAACTCTTGGCTTTTTTTTTTTTTTTTTTTTTTTTTTTTCTGAAAGATTAAAAAAAATCTTTCAAGTCACAATGCTGATCCCATTCTTTTTTGAAACTTAGAAGTATTTTTACATAGGATAACATAGGAATGTCAAGGAAGAATATATTCTAGTTATCCATAATTCTGATTTTACTATTACAAGTCACCCTCTACATATCTAGAATGCTGGGATCACAGGCATGTGTCACCATTCACTTGGTATGCCCATTTCCCACCCCCTCACCCCCAGGACAGGGTGTGTATGTGTGTGTCTGTATCTTTATCTATCTCCAGGCTGCTCTTGAATTTATGATCCTCCTACCTGAGCCTCTGGAGGGCTGGGATGGCAGGCATGACCCACCATTAAACTCATGTCTGTACTTGCATACCGATTACTGATTATCTATGCTATGCATCAATCACCCATAACTTGTTCAATTAGTCTTCCTATTGATAGGCACACAGTGCCAATGTTTAATCAACTTGGATATGACCTTTTCTCTTTAGGGTCACCTGGTGAAATAGGTATAGTTTGAATTTTAATAAATATTTACATACAGTTCCCGATTTTTGGCTTACCTAAAGTTTTTCTAATTCACACTTCCAACAGCAATGACTTCTTGCGTTCTAACCTTGGGGATTCTCCTTGTAGTTTTCATCCATATGTGAAGTCTTGAGTATTCATGTTGATTGACATTTCTGTGGCTATTAAAACACCGGTTTATGGGCCAATTGAATTCATTTGTGTTTCTGGTTTTTTTTTTTTTAGGTTCACTTATGTGTAAGAGGGCTTTCCTGCATGTACCCCATGTGCGTGCCTAGTGCCCAACAGAGGCCAAAAGGTGTTAGGTCCCCTCCATCTGGAGTTACAGTTGTGGGCTGTTGTGTAAGTACAGGGAATCGAACTTGCATCCTCTGGAGGCTCTTAGCTCTAGCCCAGTTTGTAATTTTAGACAGGGTTTATGTAGTCCAGATTGAAACTCACTATGATGCCCGGGCTCTCTTAGCCTCCTCAAGGCTGAGACTATCAGCTGTATGACCCTACAACTGATATAAATGTGTAGTCATCTCACACATATTTCTTTTGGAATAATTCTTGACAGCTCTTATTTTCTGTGTGTGGTAATCAGAGGGCAATTTTGTTCTACTACAGGAGTCCAGGGACTCCTTCCCTTCTTGCTGATGTTTGCTCCACTGGGGACGCCTTCTCCCATCCTTTCTGACAACAGAATCTAGCTTCTTAGCCAGGCTAACCCCAGCACCCAGGAGACAGAGACAGGCGGCTCTCGAGTTCAAAGTCAGCATCACCTACAGAGCATCGGGGCTACACAGACATACAGAACCCAACTCCTTCAGTCTTCCACACATACTGAGGACCAGTAATTTCCCAGGGATCTCCAGACTGTCTGTCAGCACGTCAGGGCTGCTAAGACATCCAGCTTCACCGACCGAGTGGCCACTGGGTTCTGGAAGCCCATGCAGCAGAAAGCTAGCCCTTGTTGGAGGTAGTCTCCTGGCTCTATTGAGCACACCAGTCTAATACGACCTCCTCTGAAACGCCTGCCACGGTCAGCTGTTTCTCTAAGGATACCAACTAATACAGAGTCATCAAAAAAATCTGGAAAACAAAAAACAAAACAAAACAAAAAAAAAGCCGGGCGGTGGTGGCGCACGCCTTAATCCCAGCACTTGGAGGCAGAGGCAGGCGGATTTCTGAGTTCGAGGCCAGCCTGTCTACAGAGTGAGTTCCAGGACAGCCAAGGCTACACAGAGAAACCCTGACTCGAAAAACAAACAAAAAACAAAACAAAAAATCTGGTTCCTAAAATTATTACCTTTCCTTTCCAGGTAAAGCAGTCACAACACTGATGGCTAACTCCACTGTTCTAGAATGAGGTTGACGATCTAAAACAACAGCAAAACCTACCCTTCACTTTAACTACGTTGGAAAGATGGACAGTGTACAACCAATAAGCCTGACAGGTGGAGAAGGTGGCATTGAAAATATGTCAACTTTCTAGGCTGACGAGCTTGGTATATTATTATATCTACCCTGTTTGAATGACATCCCGAGGGCAACCAAGTCAGTATTTGTCATCTGCCACATCCTGTCTAGATGCCCCGGCTAGAATACTCTGTACTGGTTCAGAGCGAGTGGGTGGCGCCACTTCCTCCTGAGGAAGTCCTTTAAATATTGGTGCAATACAATTATTGGCATGTTAGTGGCTGACAAGTATTAAAGTCTCTCTCTTTTTTTTTTTTTAAAAGACACGGTCTCACTCTGTAGCCCAGGCTGAGATCAGCCTGCTTCTGCAGTGCTAGGATTAAGGTGTGCACCAACACATCTGATTCCAGTTCAAACTTTATTAGACCCATCCCATGCTTTACTGGAGTCTACATATTAAGGGAAAAAGCAAAAAACTTTTTTCTACAATAACTGATGATATTTGAATCAAACCTTTGGTGATACACACCATCACTTGGTGGAATCAAAGTTCATTTTCAGGATGCGATTACAAAAGCAGAAATCCCAGCCCTAATGTTGGATGCACATCCCACCCCCAATCAGTGGGTTGATTAATCTGAACTTGTTCAAATATTCATGGTGGTAGGGATCAAACCCAAGGGGTCATACAAGCTTGGAAAGTGCTTTATTAATCAAATTCACATAACCCACCAGAGAAGGTCATTTAATTATATTTTTCCCCAGCTTGAGGACAATTTTATCAGCTTAAGAGAAAAATACAGTACAGAGAAACGGAAGAAAAGCCATCCATTTTATGTCAGGCATAGAATAGAAAGACCATTAAGAAAAGAATATTGAGAAAGGAAGTGGGCTGTATACTGAGGAAAGAGGTCATTTAATCCTTCCACACCCACCTCCCCTTTTTGGAGCTGTATTGAGGATCAATCCTATTGTCTTGGGCAGAGGTTTTAGCAAGGAGCCACGCCCATAGCTCCCTTTCTCCCTTGAGACAGGTTTCTTAGTCAGGGCAGGTGCCCTTCTGTCTCCTCCTCCTGAGCACTAAGATTCTAGGTATGTGTCACCGTGCCCAGATTACCTCTCATTTCTTGAAATAAGCCCCTACCCAGGCAGCAGGACAAAGGCAGAATTAAGATCTCTCTAAACACCATCATTCGGACCCCTTTTCTTTATTATGGGATGTCTCATGGGGTAGTGACGTCTCACCTAATCCTAGATTTGCTCAGAATCCCTACAGAGCTCTTTAAATCCAGGACTGCCTGAGGTGCTTCTGACCTTTATAGAGGTCTTCGGATTTAGACTCTGGCAGACAATGGCCCCCAAAGGTTAGGCTGACATCTCCGATTGAAAACCTTTGATGTTACCTTCAACTGGAAAAAAAAAAAAAAAAAAAAGCGCACCTGCAGATGCAATTAAAGGTTTGGCAAATCACACTGGGTTATCCAGACGGGCTCTGAATGCCACCACAAATATCTTTAAATGCCAAAGCTCTCTTCTGGCGCCTGTCTCTAACAAGTGTGCAGTCCTGTGTTGATTTGGGGATGTGAGAATGCACCTCTATGGCTTTCCACCACCACATCTGTTAGAACATCCCTGTTTAGGACACAAATGTTTCCCCAGAGAATTAAGTAGACAGAGCTACAGCTCATTATGAAAACAGTTAATAATTTATCTTTTAAAACATTTCTGGCAAAGTACCAAAGTACCATTTAAGAAAAACCAGGATTAAAAAAAAGGTATGGCCGTTATTGGGAAAGTGTGTGGGAATGCTGCTGTGTCACATCTGCTGGTGATGGCCTGTACTGGTAGCTGTGGTACAGCTCAACCTGGCTGCTTGCTAGCACCAGCTCTGTGGCACCTGGTAGAGATCAACACAGGCCTGGTGTTAGTATTCTGTCTAAACTCCACCTCCACAGTTACCTGGCAATAGCCAGGTAGGCCTGCCCACTATAAAAAGGGGCTGCTTGGCCCCGCCTCTCTCTCTTGCTCCCTTGAGCTCTCGCCTGCAGGTTGTCTGCCCCTTCCCCCTTCCCTCCCCTCTCTCCACATGGTCATGGCCGGCCTCCACCTCTCTCTGTTCTCTCTCTGCCTCTACTACCCTCCTGGCTCCCCTCCCCATGCCCTGAATAAACCGTTGTGTGGCTGGTCCCTCAGGGGGAAGAGATGCCTCGGCATGGGCCTGCTGAGACATCCCCTTCCGCCATCATTCCACCATTGGTTTCCTTCCTATCACTTCCAACTATGCATGATGGAGAGTTACCAAGGCATTTTTAACCTAGTGTTTTTGCAGACTACAATAAGAAACTAGTATGGACTGAGTGGTTTAAACAGTAAACATTTAATTCTTTGAGCTCTAGAACCTGCTGAGACATCCCCTTCCACCATTGGTTTCCATCCCATCACCTGGTGTCTTGGATCAGGAGTCAATCCTCCACTAGGAAGTGACTGAGAGCAGAAACCAAGGTGTATGGTGAGAAGTGATTACCACCCTATGCCCGACAATCTTTAATTCAACCCTGTCTGTGTCAAGTCTGCTTATACCAGGCTTTCATGCTTAGTTCTCATGAAAGCAAGTGTCACCTCTACTGACTAGGAGGGGCAACTGTTCAAATGTGGCTACCTGGGGAAGACAGTCATTGCTCAACAGAAAACCATCCTTCCCCAAGGTCCCCCCCCCACTCCCAAATGCATCCCTAACTACAACTCCTTGCCAGCTTCTCTATTTCATCTTCATTGGTGCCTAACCCCATGGCTCCTCACCAACCTCAGACGTTCTTTCCCAAGCCTTGGCACCTAAGCCGCCCCAGAGGTTCTCAACCTGTAGGCCTTGTCTCAGAACCTCCATCTCCAAAAATATTGATATTACCAAAAAACAAAAAAAAACAAAAAACCTTTATGGTCGGGGGTCACTATACCATGAGGAACTGTAGTAAAGGGCTGCAGCATCAGGAAGGTTGAGAACCAACTGGTTAACGGTTAACCAGTTCTCTAGTCACTCCTAATTTTTTGGGTTTCTTTTTTTACCAGAGCAATACGCCCAAGTTACTTCAGGGTTAAGTCCAGCACGATGGTTCCTCACCGTCGCTGGAGTACCTGCTTTCTCTACGGCTTGTTCACGTGACTGCGAGTCTTCCACTGACTACTCCTTCCCACTGATGAGAAACTCAAAACTCGTCGGCAGACACCACGTTTACTTCTTCCCCAGACCTGGAGCACATTACAGGTTTGACAGTAACAGGTTCTTGTTCTGAAGTGATTCCTCATAAGGGACACAGACTACACCACACTATAAATAGAAATCTGAATGGGTAATAGTTAAGATGACAAAACCATGAAAGACTTTCTGTTCTCTGCCTTATTTAAAAACTGCTGTGACCTTTTAACTTGGGTTGACACATTACTCACAGAGAAATCCTCTACGGTAACTGTAGTTTCCAGAAAAGTCAAACGCTGAAGAGCTAAAGGCTGCAGATGGACAATTACCTCACTTCGAAACAACAGTGAGGAAGACGAGGCTAGCCTAGGTCCATCAGAGAGGAGGCTAACCTAGGTCTAACAAGTCATCAAGCCAAACAGTAACAGTTCTATCCACTCCTTCCCAACAAATGAGACGGCTGACAGCAAATGAGAAAAAGCCTTTGAACTTGTGAAACTTGATAGCAGGTTTCCCTAAACTAATCAGACCATCAAGATGGAAGGTTCTGGCAGGTTTTACATACGGCTGACAGAGCTTTGCTGGCTGCACTTCTCCACACAGGCAGAACACCCGTGTTGTCTTCAGAACTGTGAACCGTGGCTGGAATACAGCAGACTGGCTGGGAGGCAGCAATTAGGTAGGCATCTCCAATTCCAGATAAAACTTTTAGTTCCTAAGATCAGTAACTTACAAACTACTAAAAGGAGACGTATGGAAAACAGGTTCAAAACGCATAGGATACATAAAAACCCAGGAGTCAGAAAACAGATTGGTTAGCAACAGTCATTTTGTGCCTACTAAGGTCGGCAGGGCGTGGTGGGTTGTGCCTGTAGCTTCATCAAACACCGCTCTTCATCAAGCACGACTAGGATGAGATTAAGGTCGTCCTTGACTACACAGCAGGTCTGAAATCAGCCTGGACTAAAAGAGACCCTGTCTCAAAACCAAAGCTAAACAAATAAAAATCGGTCATGGAACCTCAGCCTAAGCGACCTGGTTAAGGGTGGGGAGGCGGCTCCAGCCACTGTCAGCCTGGGTACCAGTCCCCAATGCACCTGTGCATTTTTTCTTTCACACCAGTGAAAGGAGCACATTCTGCTTGCCACACTGCTCATGCTTTGTCAAGTACGATGCACTGTAAGCTACAACTGATTTAAAATAACATATTGTCTTATGAACCACAAAGTTAAGGCATACTGGCAGTTTAAAGAGAGACAAACCGGTAAACGCTTAGGACTATTAATTATAAAATACATCCCCGTTTCCCAGTACTTCTTTGTACACGCTAGTCAGCTACACTGAGCTACACCTCCAGCTTGGGGTTTACACTCAATGAACACACATCGTGAAGTAGCTAAAAAGAACACTTGCAGCACTGCCTTATGTTTGTAATCCATACCTAAGATGAGATAGTAAAAGAAAGCAAACCCTAATTTTGCAATGAAATTTTTAATGTCAATTTATGGTAAAGTCTTAATTGGGGAATAAAAAAAACCTTGAACATAGAAACCGAACACTGCCTAGGGACCTACAAGAGGGCTAGGTAGGAAGTGCGGTGCTCACTCCGCAGCTGGGGTGTCTGTGTGTAATCTCAGTGTACAGGAGGCAGAGAGAGGACCAGGACAGCGTAGTTAGCTAGCTAAACCAGCAGAACCTGCAAGCTCTGGTTTCAACTGAGAGCTAGTGGCCTGATGTAAGGTGGGAATGAGTTTAGAGGACATCTGATAAAAATCTCTAGCCTCCACACATATTGGAACATAGCATGTGCACCCACACATGCAAACAAGCATTACATACTACACACAACTCACACACATGCAAAAAAAGCAAAGCCCATTAAGTTTATGGTTTTTCCCTCAGAGTCCAGTTCCTCCAACTGTTCTTGGGACATGACCAGGTCTCTGTTCCTTGTCCCTTTTATTATCTTCCTATTATTCCATTCAGGGAAATGAATCTGCATGTTATTCCCATACCTCATATGCGGCTTCTACTTCTGTACAAGAGAAATGTTTGTTATAAATCGCGCCCTTCAGAATTTCGCCACGGGACACAGGGACCTACAGGACTGCACTAGCATTCACTCCTGCGGATGCTGTCAGCATCCACCTCTAGTACAGGACACAGCGCAGGCAGTGCAGCCTTGCTACAGCTCACAGGGGCCTGGGTTTGCTCAACAGTATTGGGCGATACTGGGTGCGGACAGCTTGGGTCACACGAGAAAGGACACCTGGCCACAGTCACGTGGAGGGAATCAGACTGGAAGAGTAGAACTCCAGAAAACCTGTTGTGGCTCTGGATCCCACACAGTGATATACTATATTAAAGTGGTCATGCTGTGCTCCTGATCCTTGTTTGCAGCTCAAGTGTTCTCCATCAGATCCCTCCTTACCTAGGGCGATCTCAAGGCTAGCACAGCTGTGGCACATTTGATGTCTGGAGTCCTTTTAACTGGGTTATCACAGCTAGTGGGTGTTAGTTTAGGATTCTACATGCATAGGGCAAGCCCCATAATACATTACCTAGCACAGAATGTCAAGTGTCCAGGTTAGAAATCTCACAGGCCTGGATTCGAACAGGGTGGCACTTTAGTTGATCTTGGTCGTACTTACTATTGCTAAGCCAGTGGATGCAAAGAGTAAACTGAAATGATTTTAGTATCCCAGTTTTGAGGGCATCTCCAGATAATTATAAAAAACAAAACAAAACAAAAAAAAACAAACAAACAAAAAAAAACCCAAAAAACCAACAACCCACACTTTACTAAATCATGTGTCTCAAGGATTACAAAACGAGAACATGTAGAAGATTTACTTTAGGCCTTTCAGTGCGGGCAACTCTGTAATTTAAGTACATTAACGAGTAAGACCATCTTAAAATGAAAGCCTTTAATGTCCCATTTCAGACAGCGCGTGTTGAGGATTGGCACACCTGCAAACTAGAAGGTACCACTCAGTAGTTGCTCCAGCAGCTGGGAAATACTATGAAAAAGTTTAAGAGCTTCTTTATAAATTTCACAGAATTCAATTATAGTACACACAAGACAAAGATAATAAAAGAAAAGTAGCATGAATCCACATCAAAAATTGTATAACCATATTAATATCCTAAGCATAAATGGTGGAAATTTCTTTGTATTAATTCCCCAAAGATTTGCATTCTATCGGAAAAAAAAAAAATCCACAGTGTAGAACCCAAAGTATTCGAATCCCTCCCCCTTTCCCACCCCAGAGTTACTGAACACTAGCCAAAGGCATTTGTTCATAAGTAATGCTGCTTCACTTATAACATTCTTTCTCAAGGAAACTTTCAAAGGGTGGTTTTATGTGGAGAGTCAAACAACTCTAGAAAAGAAAACAAAACCAAAACTGAACCCTGGTATCTTTCATTCATCATTCTTGGAATTAATTAAGAGTCTGGTTTACCTATATGTTATAAATTATGAAATCACACTGTGTAAAATAACACCTATTACATTTAAAAAGGTAAACCCATATTTATTTACTAGCACTGTTAAAACATTACACAAAACACATTCAAGTGGCAAGTAATTATAATGCAAGCCCTTGCACGGCAATCCAAATTTATTGAACTACGGATGCTAAGTTATACAAAATTGCACCACTTTAATTAAGGCTTTTAGTTTACATTTGGCCACCTCAAAGTCGTTGTAACATCAGGTTGGTCAATTTAAATACTGTGGCTCCCTGTTGGATGGACATACAATCTTTACACCCAAACGTTAATGCATACAAAGCAACAAGGCATTGTTAAATAAAACAGCAATAGTTACTGCAAATTAGGCCTTGTGACCAATTACACATGATTAAAATTACTTCCCACATTCACATCCACAGGACTCGTCCACCAGTTACCATCTCAACCGAAACGTTACACATGGGAAACAACCACTAACAGGCAGACGCTAACCCTGTCTATCTGGTATTGCAGACACACGGACGCATGAGCAAGCAAGGGAGTCACAGTGAGAATCCACAGCTGCAGAAGCCTGAAAATGATTTACAAAAACTGTTAAATCATTAAAAAATTGTTTGAAAATATACACTTCTTGTTGTAGACCCCCACTGTACACACAACTATAAACATTGTTCCCTATGTAAACAAAAAAGGAAACATATAATAAGGAGATTTGAAAAGTCTGGACATTTCCTTCCCAACAGATATTAAAGGCAACGTCTTTTATCTAAGACATTATACTGAAAGGACTATCATATTTTAAAGACAAGATCACTGTCTCCACAGGTTTTTGAAAAATTAAAAAAACTATATAGCTGTGTTAATCAAAGCGCTTATTTTGTATAATACAATGATAATGACCTTGAATTTAAAAAAAATTACAATAAGCTACAAGTATCAAAGAAGCAAAGTTATCTGGAGTAGTCTATATAGGAGCTCTTTGGACTTTCTTTTATTATGCTAAAATAGTGGTGCTTTTAGGATTTACATTATTGTACTCTCCAATACAAAGTATGGGGTGTGTTAAAGTATACAGTACACCATTTTCATACATGTACAACATTGGTGGATGAAGAATGTCTCTTAGCAGTAATACTGGATGTAGCCTCTGGTTTTACCAGCTGCATACTCTAGAACTATTATATAAGTAAAAATCTCTCGTGATACTGGAAAGTGATTAGAATGTGCAAACTGACAGAGTAGCTTTCATCCGCCTCTTACAGGGTACCACCACAGGAAAGTCCGTTTAAGATGTTGGTAGGTTTAACAAAGTTGGAATGCTGGCACTGTCGAATTGGGCAACAGTTCTTCAGACCTGTGGAAGGGGAAAGTACATGCATTACCAGAACAGCACAATAACGAACAAAAGGAAACAGTAAGATAAAGTCTCACTGTTTTCTAGTCTTTGTATTACTGACCGCTAAGACATTTTTGCACCTTTATTCCAAAAAAAGATGGCAGTCTATACTGCTGCTCTCCTAGAAGCCAGACCAATGAAAACTCTAGGACAAAAAAAGAAGGGGGAAAAAAAAAGCTATGCACAAGCCAGGTGGGAGGTACCTGCCTTTAATCCCGCTTTAGGGAGGTAGAGACAGACAGATATGAGTTCAAGGCCAGCCTGGTCTACAGAGTGAGCTCTAGGACAGCCACAGCTACACAGTGAAACCCTGTCTTGAAAACCCAAATCAGCCGGGCAGTGGTGGCACACGCCTTTAATCCCAGCCCTTGGGAGGCAGAGGCAGGTGGATTTCTGAGTTCGAGGCCAGCCTGGTCTACAGAGCGAGTTCCAGGACAGCCAGGGCTACACAGAGAAACCCTGTCCCAAAAAAACCTAAAAAAAAAAAAAACCTAAAAAAAAAAAAACCAAATCAACCAAACAAAAAGCTCTGTGCAAATTTCTGTATTACTTTCCAAAGATTAAAAAGCCAAAGAAATTGGGGGCTAGAGAGCCAGTGCAATGGTGAAGAGCACTGGACACTTTTCCAGAGGACTCAGGTTCCATTCTCAGTACCTGCACAGTTGTTTACTATTGCCTTAACTCCAATTCCAGGGGATCCAACACCCTCTCCTGGCTTCCCCGGACATCAGGCACACATGTGGTACTCATACATACATGCAGGCAAAAACACACACACCCCAGAAATCAATCAATCTTTAAAAAAAAAAAAAATCACATTAAAATTTATGGTCAAACCAATCTTACTAAAATAATTAGGATTAATAGACAAACAGCAGTACTAACTGGAAAAAAAAACAAACAAACAAACAAACAAAAAAACCCTTTGTTTCCTTTTGATTTTTTTTTGGATACAGGATCTCTTTGTGCAGCCCTGGCTGTCCTGGAACTCAGAGCTCTGCCTCCCTCTGCTCACCAAGTCTGTCTTTGGTTCTTGTTGTTCTCCCTGCTGAGGGTCCTTCCTCTTGCTGACGTGCACCTCACAGCTCAGCGCTTCAGGACAAGCTTGCCCTAGGCTCTGACTTTACAGCAGTCGGTGCCTGCCCTGCCTCTTGAGAACCCACTGCAGCACAGCAGTGAGCATGGACTCAGAAGCTGGGCAAGCTGCTGAAATGCTGCCTCTGCTGGTGTCACTCACAGTAGGGCGTGGCACTGTTTACAATCCTAGCTGTAGAGTTTTTGTGCCTGACCATCCCAACTGCAATGCAGGAATACTGGGTTCTTGCCTTGAAGGCTTGTAGGCATCCTCCTGAGAGAGCAGAGATCACAAGCCCTAGTCGGCACACCATGAATATCTTTTTTTTTTTTTTTTTTTTTTTTTTTTTTGGTTTTTCCAGACAGAGTTTCTCTGTCTAGCCCTGGCTGTCCTGGAACTCACTCTGTAGACCAGGCTGGCCTCGAACTCAGAAATCCACCTGCCTCTGCTCCCAAGTGCTGGGATTAAAGGCGTGCGCCACCACCGCCCGGCACACATGCATATCTTAAAATAGCTTGTCTCTCTCTTCTATTACGTCTCAATTATTTAGATATAATTAAGAGGGAAGAGAAAGCTGGCTCTGATCAGCAGCTTCAGGGTCCCACCAGGATAGAAGCATGTGCTGAACAAATGTATTCACTTATGCAAAGCACCTTACTTCTGATGATAGGTAAATGAGATATGTAATTTGAGTCACTAGGATTCCCATGCCAAGTCATGATATCTATCAATAAGGATTAACATCATTAGTGATAAGAACGTAACGTACCTGGCTCAGAGCTACAATGCATTCAGTACATTAAAGCAGCTGACACGATGACTTTTTGCGGGCCTTCCCAGGCACTGGAGTTTTTCTGTTAATTTGCCGCACTAGGTCATAAAAGATCTGCAAACACATTATTATTATTACTACTACTGCCACCACCACTCAAAACCCAAAAATGAAAAAGTCAAACAAAAAACTCCTGGTAATTCCCACAGCTATAAAGGAAATCTCCAGAACACAAATATTCTTTTGCAGAATGAGTGTAAAGTCAGGGTTCTTACAAGTACCAAGTCTTGTTTTGTTTTTTGAGAAAATTAAAACTGTTTCCCTTAAGCTGAAGAATTCTACTTAACTCAGATCTCCTACAACAAAGAAAGTCCTTTACTGTCTTGGATGGCTCTGTGCCTTTGCTCTATGGGGCTTCGCCTACTTCCAGAACCATGCCATCTTTCTGAGTTTTAGCCTTTTATATAAACTCTCTCAAATGCTCATGAAATTAATGGTTTTTAAAACGGGCCTCTGCCTAACTTTCCCTTTAACAATAATTTCACTCTGATGCATTACAAAGAAACTGAAATATTGTTACTTATTTGCATGCATATGCTGGACAAGATTTTTTTTTTTTTGCCCTATAAGAGCATATATTAACTTGGAGTTCTTCATAACACTTTTCTTTAAAATTTAATTAATTAATTTTTGGAGACAGGGTTTTTCAGTATAGCCCCCGCTATCTTGGTCTTGTTTGGTAGACCAGGCTGGCCTCCAACTCAGAGATCCACCCACTTTAGCTTCCTGAGTGCTGGGATTAAAGGCATGTGCCACTACCATCTGGCAAAAATTTACTATTTTTATATGTGTGTGTTTGGGTCATGAGTTTCTGTGCACGATGTACAGGCTCCCAGAGATATCAGAAGAGGGTGCTTGGATTCCCTGTAATAAGAGTTCCGGATGGTTCTGAGTCACCATGTCAGTCTTGGGGTCTCATACTGTAAGCTTCTCAGTGCTGAACCACCTCCCGGCCCTCTGCATTCATTGAGTATAAAAAGCTATCCTAAGTACACATGCACATACCTCGTTAACATTTATTTTGGACTTTGCAGAGGATTCTAAGAACGCACAGTTGTTCCACTGTCTTGCTAGGTTCTGACCTTGTTCCTTTCCTACAACTCTTTCATCTTCCAAGTCGCATTTATTACCAACCAGAATCATTGGAACCTGTGAAGACAGTTGTGAGGATAAAAACAAATTATACACAATGATGACTGAGCTATAAAGTGCTTACAAAACAGGGAAAATTTATACCACAGTGGACCCAATCACAGTCATCAAAATAACACTTTTAAAAGGAAGTACAGAGGGCGTTACCATGAAAGGCCAGCAGATTTCAACACCTCAAAATGATTAAGGGTGTGAACCAACTTCACGTTTTTTGGTTTCTGACACGTTTAATGAATTGCACAATACAAAAAAGGAGAAATTAAGAAGGTCCCTAAAGCAGAAACTCGCTTCTCATGGTCCTTTTTTTTTTTTTTTCTCATGGTCCTTTATGTAACCTCTCATTTCATATGCTATGATGAAATAAATCAACTCAGTAAAAATCAACACTTATTAACGGCCTCTCAAGCTTGGTTATATCTAACGTTTATACTTTTAAAAGAGCAGTACAGGGAAAAGTAATGCAAACCACAAGTGGCCATGAAAAATTTTTATAAATTTCTAAAAAATTCAATAATAAGGAAAATAAGAATTTTAAAGCTTTTTTTTTTTTTTTTTTTTTTTTTTTTTTTCGAGACAGGGTTTCTCTGTGTAGCCTGGCTGTCCTGGAACTCACTCTGTAGACCAGGCTGGCCTCGAACTCAGAAATCCGCCTGCCTCTGCCTCCCAAGTGCTGGGATTAAAGGCATGCGCACCACTGCCTGGCAAAAGATTTTTTTAAATAAATAATTAATGCAACTGTAGAAAACCAAAACCTCCTGGATTCTCAGTTACAGAAGTGTAGGAAATGACAGCATCTACCATAAAGGCTCTTAGCTCTTTCAATATTAGCTTCAGTTAACTCTATGACTGGTTCCTTCTTTCTTTCTTTCTTTTCTTTTTTTTTTTTTGAGATAAGAGTCCACTATAAAGCTCTGGCTGTCCTGGAACTTGCTACTTAAGACTGAACTTTGAACTCTTAGAGATATGCCTGCCTCTGCCTCTCTTGCACATCCATCCACCCAGCACTACACTGGTGATTAAAGTGTGGTGCTCACACCTGCAGCAGCATCACTGACAAACTTGTCAGAAATGCAAATTCTCAGGCCCTACACTAGCCTAGTGAGCGAAAAGTTCTGTAGCAATTCCTACTGTAATTCTCGATATAAGATCAAATAAACTTAAGAGCCAATGCTACAGGTAATGAATTAAAGCCATCTTTCTGAAATCTATAGATTTCAGAGTGCATTATGCCTCACTCTGCAGGGACACCTAAATCTAATGTTTTAGAACTGAACATATTGGTTGTTTTCCTTTACCATTATGCTCCTTTTCCAATACAGGCACATACTATAGGCATATATGGTCATAGATAAATGTGGCTACATCTTACGTTAAAGGGATCATGCCCATCGACCCAGCACTTGGGAGGAGGCAGGAGGCTTGCTCCAAGTTCAGGGCCAGCCTGGGCTATAGGGAGAGTCTACTGTGAATGTGGCCACACACAGCTTGCTCTATTTACATTTCTCTCCCATATCCCTGCTACCTCCCCACAAATGGTCTACAAATAGGAGATACAAAGCCAGGTGGTAATCCTAGTATTGGGAGATCAGACAGGAGATCTCACTTGAGCAGCAAATATTTAGACTGCTTTAAAATAATAAATAAATAAAATAAAATAAAATAAAATAAAATAAAAGCAAGCTGGGTGGTGGTCACAAACATCTTTAATCCCAGCACTTGGAAGGTTGAGGCAGGCAAATCTCTGAATTCGAGACCAGCCTGGTCTACAGAGTGAGTTCCACCATAGCCAGGGCTACACAAAGAAACCCTGTTTCAAAGAAACAATTAAGTTGAGTGAATATTTAAACTTTAAAACTGAATATTAACTAGTGGTTTGGAATAAACATAAGTATTCATTATGAAGTCTGCTTACATCATCAGTGTCTTTAACCCGAAGAATCTGTTCTCTTAGATCTTGTAAGTCATTAAATGTGGACTGTGCTGTGATGGAGTAAACCAGAGCAAAGCCTTGTCCGTTCTTCATGTACAGGTCTCTCATGGCTGTAAACTGTTCCTGTAGTAGGAAGAGTCAAAGACAAGAACGTGTTTTGATATCAAATTAGAACATTTAAAAACCCACACTAACAGCATAATGAAGACTACTGTAGCATCACGTAACACTTCTTAAAATTAAATATTACAGAAAGACACTGCTTGAAAAGTTGTATTAGAAGTTCTTTTAAAATTATACCACAGATGTACATACAACAGATGTTCAACTGGAACAGAAATATAGTGTCTCTAAAAGCAACCTTTAACCTACATAGAGTGCTGAACATCCTAGTCTTATCCCAGAGGTACAGGATGACACAAAGCCATCATTCTGTGGGGCTGTCTCCATGGAAACTTGTATCTTACTGTTTCTTCTACACTTTTTCACTAAGGTGTGGGCATACGTGGAGAAGAACTGTGTCTGATGTTTTTGTACCCATTATGGTCTTAATGACTGAAGAGTCCCAAAGGCTTCATATGCCAAAATTTAACTCTCATTCTGAAGTATCCAGGGGGGCAGAAACTTAATCCCATGACGTAAGAGGTGAGGCCTTTGGGAAGTAATTAGGATTCAAGTTGTTAGGTGGAACAGACTTCTTACAGGATGGGAAGAGACATGCGTATGCATGTCCTGTGTCTTGCTACTTGTTACACACTGCCTTGAGGTTCTGTCAGGAACATAGGCATCACCAGATCACTTCCTAGACCTTGTACCTCTACAACAAACTAAAACACGCCTACATTTACAAAGTTAGCTGGCCACAGGCAGTTCATTACAGTAACAGAATTGACAGTTACTTCAAAGTACTTCTGAGGACAGCTACCAAACATAACAATTTCATAACATCAAAGACTGTGCACCCGAGCATTGTCAACATTATCTGAATATGTAATAAGGCTATTTTAAATGGACTAGTACAACCACAGACCATGAAAATTTCCACTCTAGCATTTAAAAAATTTCTTTGTTGCTGGTATACTGCATTTAGAAAGGGCAACATTTAAAAACCAGTACTATACACTGCATATCTTTGATAATTTTATTTTACATACCGTTCCTGCAGTATCCAAGATTTCAAGCATACACTGCTGTGCATCTACTTCAACTTGCTAAAGAAAAAAAATAATTAAAATATTCCTTTATTTTTAATGCACGTTAAACTACTTTAAAATACCCCAACAGTAAAAAGCACAACAGATAACAAGTTACAGGAACTTTACAGGGTAATACCAAACAATACTTAAAAACTATGTAAGTCATTGTGGCAGTTTTAATAAGAATGGTTTATGGCATCTGAACATGTGACTCCCACTTGGGCTGCTGTCTGGGAGGTCTAGGAGTGGCGGAAGTACAATCCTGAGGACCAGCTTGCCCTCTATGCTGTTATGACTGCGGCTGCTGCCATGATGGACTGTAACCCATGAAACTGTAAGCCCAAATAAATGCTTCCTTGTTCAAGTTTCCTTGTTCATAGTGTTTTATCACAGCAATAGAAAAGTAACACAGTCATCAAGCTTCAAAGTACCCTAAATTCTAGCCAGGTGCCAATCTATGTCCCAATAAGTACTCCACAATGTGACTCACTCAACACTAACTTTGGAACAGAAATGTCTTCAAAACAGACAAGTAGGAAAGCAACAGTTCAACAGTGCAGCCTGCCGAGCCCGCCTGCTTTCCTGTAACATCCTGGGTGTCCTTTATCTCCCTGGACACGCTATTGTCTCATCACACTGGGACAAATTTCTGGAGGCAAGGAAGATGTGTCGTAGTTATGAAATAAAGTGCATATCCGTGTTATCCCTTCTAACATTTTCTAGGAATAAAATCTATTTAGAATTAGATACAGAAAGAAAAGACTACTTTTGCTTCATAGCTGGGCTGCAGGAAGGAGTTTCTAGTTTTGTGGTAGAATGGAAATGCAGATGTTCATAAGTGGGAGGCCAGGTGCTTCAGAAGGGTAGAGGGACAACTCTCACACTATTAAATGAAAGATGTCTGCACACTGTTTTATTAACATGTGCCGTGTTAGCAAACACCAGGACTCACTTTTCTGCTGTGGCAGTCTCAAGGAGGCATGAAGTAGCACGGGTGGGAAACCCACTGGAAGGCCGCCTTCAGAGGGGTAGGAGAGCTAAGGCTCAGTCTTGCCAGTGAGTGAAGCCTGAGAATGTGGGGCTGCTGTGTCAGTGACACTTCAGTCACAATTCTGAGGTCGGAATAAACTTAAAAGTTCTACAAACTCCTATGTATAGATGCTTATGAATCGCTGAGAGTAGTGGGCAAGCAATGACAAGAAACAGCACATGAATTTGCCATTAACAAACATCTTTTCATTTTAATTTATATAAAACATTTAATATTGAAAACTAAAAAATAAGTGTTTACATTTGTATTAAAAAAAACAAAGTAACCTTTAGAAAGTAACATACCTTTCTATAAGAATCTTCTATCGTAGGATCATATTTTTCAACAAAAATTCCTTGAACAAACTGTACAGTCTGGAAAAAAATCAAAATAACATTATATTCCAAAAGGAAGAACAAATCAGTCTGTAAACTTCTTATTTTTATTTTTTTTTAATTTTTAATTTTATTTTTTTAGATTTATTTATTTTTTGATATGAGTACACTGCAGCTATCTTCAGACACCCACTAGAAGAGAGCATCAGATCCCATTACAGATGGTTATGAGCCACCATGTGGTTCCTGGGAATTGAACTCAGGACCTCTGGAAGAGCAGCCAGTGCTCTTAACCGCTGAGCCATCTCTCCAGCCCTTTATGTTTATTTTTTGAGACAGGGTCTCACCATGTATCTCTGGCTAGTCTGGAACTCATATGTAAAGCACTCTGACCCAAACTTGCAGTGACCGTCTGGCCCCTCCTACCCAAGTGTTAGACTATAGGTCTACACCATTATGCTCAGTTTAAATCTGTAGTTTTACATTACAGTTAACTATTTGTATCTGTGGGTTCCATAACCAACTATGGATCAAAAGTATTTCAGGATAAGGACAAACCCGACCGTGTGTGCACTGTGTATAAAGTCTGTCCCTGTTAACACACAGTGTAACGACTGCTCGCTGTGCTCTACAGTAAGTAAACAGCGACTCAAACAGCACGTGTGTAGTGTTCGCTTTGTAGCTTTATCCCGCAAACACAAAAGCACGTGTGTAGTGTTCGCTTTGTAGTTTTATCCCACAAACACAGTCCACACATCTCCCTATCACTGCAGATAGAGACAAAAAAGCAAATGAATATTATATACACTTCTCAGTTTGATCTAAGGGTGGTCAAGTTCTACACAAGTGGTCTTTTTGTTTGTTTTGTTTTTGAGATGGGGATTTTCTGGATAGCCTGGCTGTCATGAACCTCACTCTGGAGACCAGGTGGCCTTGAACTCCTGTAGATCCACCTGCCTCTGCCTCCTGAATGCCGGAACTAAAGGCACGAGCCACCATGCATAGCAATAGGTGGCCATTTAAAATGACCAAGTAAGAAGGTTTATCTTATTAACAGTAAAGAGAAAGTCAATCTACGTTTGTTTTGAAACACAGTTCCATGCAGCCCAGGCTGGCCATTAACTCTGGATCTCGCGTCGCCCTCAAGCGCTGGCATTGCAGGAATGCACCACCACTCTCCCTTGATCCATGTTCTTGTGGTTCTTCGATAAATTCTGATTAACTTGAGCTGATTCTTCTGTCTTCTCTATTCTCTAACTCTCATCACATCAAGCTGTTTCTTCTAATGCTAATCTTTGCTAGGGAAAATATGCCCATTACAACAATACAAAACTAGATATCAAAGGCTTGAAAAAAGACTAATTGCAAATATATATACACACACACCTATTTACAAATTTTAAAAAATTAATTTCTCTATATCGCATTAACATGCAAATCTACACACATGTATAGGTTGCTACTCTCTGGAAAGTCTAAACTTAGTTCTCATATAACGTGAGTGCTACCATCTAGATACACCTAACAATTGTCTAAAATTACAAGAAAAATCTTCTACTTTTTGTAAAGTTATGGGATCTTACCTTAATCAAACCAAGACAAATAACCAAAAGCGTATTTTAAGAGAGCTGGGTGTGGTGTACACATCTGTAATTCCAGCACAAGTGAGGCCTGTCACACATTTAGGGCCAGTTTAGTATACCCGGCAAAAATTGTCTCAGGAAACAAAAACCATAAACAACCAAAGCTGAGCTGTAGCTCAGGTGGAGGGCTCTGCCCCTGCGTCAAGCCCTGGGTTCTGTCCTCATCACATCACGGATGTGATCTTTAAAACTACAGCCTCAGCATTCCTGCAGTTACATAAAGGCAGGGGAATTAGGAATTCAAAGTCAAGATTTCCGTTTGACTACTAAACATGAGAACAAAACAAAAACTACCTCAGTAGAAAAAAGCATCTTCAAGTACAAAGCTTATATTGAGCAAGAACGACTTACCAGAGCCGACTTCCCAACACCTCCTGAGCCAAGAACGACTAGCTTATATTCACGCATGATGCACACTTGTTACACTTAGTACCTTGTTAAAGAAGAAGAAAAACAATCTTAAGTCTTGGTATTTATGTGCTTTTTGTAACACAACCAGACCAGCAGATCTACATAAAATAATGACTAGATTGGACTTCCAGGGAGCACTGTGCAAGTTTACTACAGGGTTAAGTTGAAAGTGTGTGATGGCTCAGTATGGTACGTGCTGTCAATGCCTTGGCAACCCAAGTTTGATAATCGGAATCCATGTAAAGGTGGAAGGTAACAGCCAACTCCACAAAGCTGTCCTCTGATATTCACACATGTGATACACATGGTACAAGTACTCACACATGCATGTTACACACAAGCATAATAATAATGAGGTAAGATACAAAGAATTACAGACAATACTTTTAGCTCTATTTTTGGGGGACAGAGAAGTATAGTATAAGCTTATTGACTTATGACACCACTTTGTTTAGGCAATACATATACCCTTCTTGACCTGTACGCGCAGGCACTAGCCACACAAACAGTAAGGATACTAAGACCCACCCCCAACACACACACAAACTGTGAGCATCCTAAGATACACAACTTGCATCCAACTACAAGCACACTCCACCACAAACAGTGGGGCCCGTTTCTAATCTCCTCTAGCAAGTCTCAAAGAAGTCCCGTTTCATGGACAAAATATAGTCCTAGATACATTAGGGATAGGATGAGAGGGCAGATCTGACCTGAACTAGTTTTGGCACATTGTGTGGCATGGTAAACTGTGCTCAGTGAACTTTTAGAGACAATCCCTAAACACTATCTTATGCCTACCCACGGCTGGGCAGTGTGTATGATTAAAATTGGACGCATCACGAGAAAGGCGATGAACAGAGCCTGCCAAGCACAACAGAAACCCCCAGCCCACACCCCTCGTGCTCCCTTTGTAATCAACAGCCTCCTCTTTCTCCAAGAGCCCATAAAGCAAAGCCTGAGACAATGACCTGGAGCCCAGAGTCCCCTAACTCAAAGAGCCTACTCATGTCTTTCCAATACACCTGACCTATACTATTGCTTTGCTTTTCCCTGGCTAGCATGCAATCTGTGTGCACTTCCTTCAATTTACTGATTAAGATCCAAGAATCTGGAAGCAAGCATTAATAGCCTCAATTAGAATATCCAAAGGAAAAAAGGGGGGGCTGGGGTGGTGCTGAGAAACATCACTAAGGGCATTCTACGTCTTATAAGCTAACATGACATAACTACCCCTCTTTTCTCAAACCAGCTTAAGACAGTAGGAAACAAACAACCCGAACCACCTACAACTGCAACTGTAAGTAGCTGAGAACAGGCATCTACTCAACGAACAGAGGGAATCCCTGTTCCCTGGGACAATGCTCTAGAAGAATGAGTGTGACGGACAGGGACTGGAAACACATCATCCAGGCATGATGGTGCATCCCTAAATCTCAGAACTCAGAAGACCCAGGCTTGACACTAGCCTGAGCTACACTGCAGGATTCCACCTCTGTGGTTCTTCCATTCTTCAGTCCACACTAAGTTACTCCGCCTCTGGAAGTTTGCCAATCTCTAAGTTTCACAATTCCCCTCGAATCATAAAAGCAGCATTTGCTCTGCCCAGGGGAAACAGTTTTCTAATATGGTCAGTTTTTTGCTTAAGTAACTAATAATTGCATGTTTATTATTTCCTGCCTTCTCATGCTGAAGACCCTCATATGGCATCATTTCAAAAAGCTCCTTAGGTCCAATTTCTTCCCTTTTTAGCAACACTGTTGGAAGCTTCCATCTGACTCCTTGAGCATATCTCTCTGAACTGCTACCTTAGGCCTTGTAACCAAGTAGGCCTTTGTAGAAGGCAACTGGCTTTTTGATTCTCACTATGAGTTGTACCATTTGGTAAATATTTTTGTCATTTGTTCAATTCTTTAGCTAATTTCTGTTCATCTACTTATGAAGTTTTGTCTTACGTTTGTTTTGGCCTGGGTGGTCTTGCTTTTACCTGTTAAACAGAGAACGGAGGGAAACAGAGGCCCCATAAGCTGTTCAAGCTGGCCCACTGAGGACTGACTGAAGAGGAGTAACACCAACCATCAGTTCAAGCAAACATGAGGGACTAAGGTCCAGCTTCACCTGGATCACCTACAAAACCTAGGTGGTAACAATCATTTTCTCAGTTTGGAATTGTTTTGTCTTCTAACGGATACTTTGTTGGGAAATCTCACAATCTATTAAGAAACACTTTTTCCCTCTTTGTTTTTTAGTGGTAGAGTCTCATTCCAGACCAGGATGGCCTTGAACTCATGGTTATTTATTCTCAGCTTCCTTAGTGCTTGGTGGGATTAGAGATGTATGTGCTAAAGGAAAACATTTATTTTTTAAAGTGTGAGCATTGAAAACATTTTAATTTATAGGAATATATTATATCCCGTGAAACATGTAGCTCTTAAGTATGAGGTTAAGTTCTGCCATATGCCCACATCCAAGTAACCTATACCCCCATTAAGGTTTAGAGCATTTAACTATTACAAGGCACTTTTTCTTAACAGTGGTAATATCTTCATTTGTCATAAATATAACACCACAGCTACATTTCCTTCTGCCTCAGAAATGGGCTGCACGCTTTAGGGAATCTGTTGAAACATGTTCTAGAACTTTAGCTATACCAACTGAACTACTCCTCACATATGAAAGCAGTTCACAGCATCAGGATAGGGGATGTAAATAACCCAGGGATACACTGGTTATAATGTTCTCTCTCTCTCTCTCTCTCTCTCTCTCTCTCATACACACACACACACACACAACACACACACACGCCTCAATTACATAATGAAACCCTCTTTGAAAGCATATCCTCAATATGTTTTTGTATATTTTTCAAATATGATACAGATTTTAAAGGTCTGAATATAATGTCACAATTTGACTATATATACACTGCTCATAACTAGGAAATCTATTAACATTATTGGATATTCAACCAAAGGAAGATATAAAGATCTACATTTTCTTCTTCCTAGTGGCTTGGTAGCCCAAAAATCTCCAAGATGCTTCATACAGTGAAAACCCTTTTTTCTAATTTCTAAATAGGGCAATGGCATCCAGGGCTTTCTCTCCAACTATCACCCCAAATGAATGGGGGTGAGGGGAGAGAAAGAATGTGTGTGTGTGTGAGAGAGAGAGAGAGAGAGAGAGAGAGAGAGAGAGAGAGAGAGAGAGACAGAGAGACAGAGAGAGACAGACAGACACAGAGACTGTGTGTGTGTGTGTTGAGACACGGTCATGAGAATTAAGCTTGGGAAGTATACAAAGCAGGACAAAGCGGGGTCAGGTCTTCTTGAATATGTTACCTCACAGAGCCATCTCTCCAGCCTCAAAGGGCAAGATTTTAAAGGCCTGATTATTTTTCCAATAAAATTCTATGCCGAAGAGTCTAAAGTAGCTACAGACAAACGTTTCTCCTTAGAATGTTGGTAACAAGCAGTTTTCTTATCCTCAAGTTGTTTAATTTAACTCTCCTCCCTCAATTGGAATTCTGCGATGTTAAATTACAAAGGGCTATGTAAAACCCCTGTAACTACTAGTTCTTGATGTCAAGTGATGTTATTCTCCCACTAAACTCGTCCTGGAAGTGAGATGTCTGACTTCTTCTTCCCGCCTCCAAGTCCCAAAGTAGCACCGCAACAATTTCAGATGACTACCAAGTTCTCATCTCACTTCCAAGAAAGTTTAACTAATTCAATGTCAGGACACGTATCCTAACCTGCTGGGCACAGGAACAGAATTCAGGACCGAGCAGATTTTGAAATTACCTTTCAAGAAAAAAAGAGGTCTAGATTCCGGTCAAAAATAAACACTCTTAGCCAGGTGTAGTGGAGCTCCGTCCTCGGGAGACTGAGGCAGGAGGACTGGTCAGTCGGGGCTACAGTGAGGCAGCCTCACAAACCAGACATAAGAAACCAACTGAAGCTGCTCACAGCACTCTGCCCATTCTGACCAGATTAATACCACGAACAGGGAAAAGGTCTCTGCTACCATTTTCATGGGCTGGTATTAATAGTTCCAGTAAATAGAGCTAATCCCCACCAATCCTGCCAAATCTTTCACTAACATATTCAGTAACAAAACCTGACCTGCAACTTAAGATCATGTCCTCCAGTTTTATTACACTCGTCCCTTTAAATTCAGTACCTGATTGCAAGGGAATATATTAACTGTACTACAGATTTCTCAGCTGAGTGACCAGATAAACAAGGTAGTGACCCAAAACAAACCAAAAACCAAAACAACAACCAACAAACCAAACTTTTTTAAACCAGACTCAGTTGTAAACTCTACAGGCAAGCACACTTAATTGACATGCTATCTGTATAGTATGGTTTAGATAACTGGATTATGGATATTAATTTACTACTTGCTATAGACATTAGACTATGACAAGAAGGGTTTTAGTTAATTTTATGATAAACTAAAAAAATACAGTAAAAGTTAAGACTGGACTGGGCATGATCTTTGTCATATTATTCGACCTTTGTGTATATGTCATTTCCTTATCAGAAAATAGGAATAACAGAATCTCTTCAGAGATTTTCAAATCAAATGAAATGCACTGCCCAAAATGTTAGGCAACGGAGCAACACAGTAAGCGAGCAGTTGGTAACTCTCAATCGGCCTGTTCTAGAGCTCCTGTCTCCCCAGCTGTTTGCAGTACTTGAACCTCAGACACCCAAGGAGCTCTAAAAGCAGCACTGAGAAGACATACGGGCAAAGCACTTGCCAGTCAGGTGTGATACCTGAGTTTGACTCCCAGCACCCACACAAAGGCTGGGGAGCTATAGCTACTATCTGTAACTCCAGTGCTCTTACAGCAGGCTGAAGGCAGACAGGGTCCCCAGAGGTTGCAGGTCAACTAGTCTAGCAAAGGCAGTGGCAAACAACAAAAGGTCCTTGTCTCAAACAAGCTAGAAGGTGAGGACGAACTCTGGAGGTCATTCTCTGACCTCCACACGGCAAGGTGTGCCACACTCATCTTGCACTCACACACATTTTAGCTATGATGCATGTGGTGGCATGTCGGTAATTCCACTACTCAGGAGGCTGAGACAGGAGGACCTAATGTTTAAAGCCAGTATGGGCTAGATAGCTCAAGAAACAAAACACTAAGTATCCAACTGTAAAGGAAACAGTCTGGCTGGAAGCAGTCAGCACTGGTGACCCATCCTACCTCAGGATCTTCCATTCTCCACTGCATTATCTTGCAAACACTTCTCATTTTCGACAATGAAAAAGTGTGACACAGGGAGATGAACCAAACACACAAGTCTGTTATCCACTTGAGTTCCCATGATCAGAAAAGGGCATTAATGTTTTTGTGTTAAGACAAACTGTCATATAGCACAAGCTGGCCCGGAACACTATCCTCCTGCCTCAGCCTCATGCATATTTTTGATTTTGGTTCCTGTTCCTGCCTTCTTCCTTTCTTACAGGCCTAGCCTTAAATCCAGATCCTCATTACCATGCCAGCCACTCTGGAGTTCTGAGACTACCCATGCAATCAGTGTATTTAGCAGCCAACTCTGCTTCTGGCAATACCATCAGGTGTAGGGACATGTTGAACAGTTACGTTCTACTTGGTCTTATTTTTTTTTAAATTACTTTATGTATATGACTGTTTGCTTGCATGGGTATGTGTATACTGCCTAAGTTCCTGCCCGGGAATGGAAGTTACAGAAAGTTGTGAGCTTTCATGTGGGCACTGGGAAATGAACGCAGGCTCTGCAAGAGCAGCAAGTGCTCTTAACTGCTGAGCTCTCTCTAGCCCTAACTTTATCTGTGGATACAATCTGTTAGTAGCCAATTTACTCTAAGTTTTATATCTGCTATTATGGAAAGAAATTAACTTTGGCATCCTATGATTTATACAACAGAAACAATACAAATGCCAAGCCTAAGGAATAAGAAGGTACAGATTTTCCTATGCATGAATTTACACTCCATATATGTCTGTGGCCAATAGTTAAACCACTGTGAAAAGAAAGAGGAGGGGACTTTCAGGCTGTTTCATACGTTATTAAACTATCACCCAATAAACTATATATAGTTTACAACCAAAATTTGTGAGTCAGAACACCCTCTAGCAAAGCCAAAATATGATATTAGAAATTTAAAAGCCAGAGTGTCCCAGTGCCCTCCACTCAACACTACTTACTGGGTATTATAATGCCCTGGAAAGTCCAATAACAATGGCATGTGAAAAAGACAGCTACAGAATAAAATAAATTTTGGTAGGCATATGCTTTGTCTTACATTTCTTAATTATAAAGGAGAACAGACAATACTTGCTCAAGAAGCTTTATAGGAAAAGATAAGAAACAGAAAATAGGCTAGGGATATGATTCAATGCTGGGCATTACCTAGCATTAGGGTGTGGGTTCAAACCGTCGTGCCCCCAAAGGTGGGAGGAGCGTGTGCTATGAGAAGCACAATGATGACTTCAAGTGGAAATCAGGAGTTTACTTACAGAGAAGAGCTACAGTGTTTCCATTAGAAAAGAATATAGCAGGGCCAAAAAGGAACACAGGCATCAGGAAGTCTGACATGGAATTACACCTCTTCAGAACGCTGCATGACCATCACAGGCACAGGAAGAGGAAAGAAACACCACCAACTATTTACAGGAAGACAGGAAAGCTCTGCTCTGAAAACTGCTCAGGGGCCGTGACTCAGTGAGCAACACGTCAGACAATTTGAAGGGTAGTATTGAGAAATATTATACTGAGAAACAGAAGATACTTAAAAATCAACAAAAGGAATTCTAATAGCAGAAGTAGCTAGTAGTAATTTAATAGCAGGCAACAAAACAACACATATTTAAGATCAATATACGGCCTACTTTTTAAAACACATGAGCCTTTGTTTGCAACAAAAGCCCATTTTATAATAATGAAAACCAGAATAAAAGGGTCAGAAATAATATACCACAAACAATATACCATATAGAGGAAACTGCAAGAAACTGACCAAAGGGACCTTTAAGAAAGCTGGTTTTTCAACTTTATTCCAACAGCATGATTTGAATATTAAGCGCCTGTTGTATGCACTGAGCACAGATAAGCAGACACACACATTAGGCTATTTTCCTACCTAGATGCTAACGGCTAACTGATCCGCACAGCATGATGGCCAAGGGACACTGAGGTTGCGGTGAGTTATACTGCTACATAACACACCACCTAATGTGTCTGCCTAAGGTCTCACACACAGCAGTAGGCATCCCTACCTCACCTTAGGAAACTACTTTTAGGATAGCCGTAGGGATGCACAAATTTTAATCTCAGCATTGGAAGACAGAGGCAGGAGGATCTTTTTGAGTTCTAGACAGTAAGGGCCACGTATTGAGACCCTGTCTATAAAACAAAACAAACACAAGAATGAACACTGGATAAAATTTCCTCCAGGCTGTGTGAAGTGCATAAATTGTCTCGAGTTTGTCCCAATGCACTCTAACAATTACGTTAAGACAATTAAATATCCTGTGGACTAGGATCTATGTGTCATGTTCATTGCTGTATCATTAAAACTTAATGCAGAACCTTGAACAGAAAAGATACTTAGCAACTGTACCTGGCATCTCGTAGGCAAGCATTTGGTCACTGAACTGCATTTCCAGTAGCGGCTGGCTGTGTATGAAAACAGTTTGACTGGAATCCAGTCATGCCCACTCAGTGAGCATCATCTTTGGTTGTTACCAGGTTAAAACGGCAGAGCTGAATGGCCCTGATAAGGATGTCAACAAAGTCTAAATTATTATCCTGCCCTTTACAGAGGCTTGCTAGATCTATGTCCTATAGGCTAGACCCTGAAAGAGATGAGGGAAGATTTTGCATATTACTTTAGTGAAGACAAATCGGTATTGAGCTCAAACATCAATTCAAGATATTAGCTGCCTGTCTATGTTATGTATGTGGTGATGAGAACAGCGTGAGAGCAGTTCCAATCCAAGGGACTCGAAAGGAAAGAGTGTGTGTATGTGTATTTCCCCCCTATTTAGCAATGTCTACAGTGCGTTAGGGACAGGAACAGCAGGGTTGAAACTTCTGCAACGAAAGATGAAAACTTGTCCAAGAGAAAACATGAACTATCTTTTTGCTTTGCAAAGATTTCCTCAACTTAACAGAGAAAGATGGTCCTAATTCTTCAGATCTCCATCCGTCAGTTCTTCAGTAATTGAAATCCACTCGTATGTAAGCTCATGTGAGTCATGGGTGGTAGCGGTAAAACTCCAAAGGAATAGCTTGCTAGGGGTGGGGAGAGAAGACGACAACTCATAATGTCCTTGGCTTCCATAATTTCGTGCAACCATTAAACGTGCATGTTTGCTAAACAGACTGCAGAATTGTAAGTAACTACTCATGAACCACGAAGACATCCCCAGGACACTGATGGAAAAATGTGCACTTACATATTTTAATCAAGTAGTAAATCTAGTCTGGAGTACTGGAGCACAAGTAGAAGAAATCAGAAATCAGGCTATCAGTATTATCAGATTAGTTAAAAGTAGGGAGTTTTGAACAAATCACACCCATTTCTGTGAATGGATAAACACCACACATATTTCTTAATATAAATATCTAGTTTTTATAATATACTACCTCACACAAGGATGGGTAAACTTTAAAAACATCATTTATAGTCTGTTTCAGCAAAAGGCTGAATTCAGGTATATAATATACATAATAAAAATAATCTCCAGTGTCTTCCACAAGACTAGGGACAATGGCTACAGAACTATTTTGCTTCTCATTACCACATAACTAGGACCAAATGACATATCTACTATGACTACTCCCAAATGCACTAAGAAACCAAGAGAATGCCTTGGTTTTAGGTTGTAGACTCGTATATGCACAATTATATATACACACATTCTAAAAGGAACTTCAAGATCAAGATATTCCTAATGTCAAGTCACTAGTAAATCTGCCAAAAGTGCAAAAGAGAAAACTAACCATGAAACAAAAAGCAGTGGAAGCAAAAGTACTTCCCATAACTTTTTACTAATTTAATATTTTAATTTAATCAGTAGCTTATGCTAGCCACTTATCCACACGGGCTTGATTAATTTGACGAGTCCTTTATATTTCTGTTTATGCAAAGATGCCTTGTATCCTCAGTAAAGGCCACTGAGAAAAAGGGGGTGGCAGAGCCTTCCGCCCACCCCCCCTACACACACACCTTAGTTACTGCATAATTACTAGTTGGGGTTTGGAGACCGAGCTCAGTGAAGAGCTCTTGCTGCACTTGGGAAGATGGGGCTCATCTCCCAGCACCCAACACGGTGGCTTACAACCATCTCTAACTCCTTTCCAGAGGCTCTTAGTCTGAGGGCCTCAGGCACACACACTGTGTACATACACAGGTAGGCAAATACACATAGAAGTAGATGGATTTTTATAAGCTATCTTTAAAACATTCATTAAAGCTATTCACCCCCAAATCCCATAGATAGGGGTAACATTTTTTTAAACATTAGCATATATATGAAGTGAAAAGTCTGGATGGTAGTCTGTTACAACCAGCAGAGCAGAGACAACAGGAAATGTGGACAGATAATTCCTGTTAACAATTTTGAGTTTCAAAGTATCCACTTTCTTGTCTCTATAATACATGGTGGTTCTGCTGGAGATTTAAAAACTAAAATTTTTTTTTAGATTTTATTTTATGGTCACAAGTGTTTGCCTCCGTAATGTATTGTACCGCCTGCATGCCTGGGGCCCAAAGGTGTCAGAAAAGGGTGGGTATCAGATGCCCTGGAATCCGTTAGCAATGGTGTGAACCACCATGTGGGTGCTGAGAGTTGAACCTGGGTCCTCTACAAGAGCAACAAGTGCTCTCAACTGCCAAGTCATTTCTCCAGCCTCACATGAAAGACTGAAGAACAATTCTTTTACTACACGTGTATTCATGCATGCATACATCCACAAGCAAGAGCACATGTAGCATGTGGGAGTTTGTATGTGGAAGTCAGAGGACAACTTTAGGGAATCCACCTCTCCTTCTAGCACATGGATCCTTCCTGGGATTGTCTTGCCAGCTCTCTACTGTAGGTTTTAAAACAAACTGTGTTAGTATTATACACATTATTACAATTATTACAATATTCTTATTCTAATCTGAATTCTTTTTAAAACTAAGTGGATTTTATAGCCCTTGGAAACCTTACTGACATGATTTCTAAAGGAAATAAATGATATGATATGGTAGTTTATAAGGCTTAAAAACTGTTTAAGATAACAGCTTTCAATTTTAAACAAAAACAAAACAAACAAACAAACAAACAAACAAAAAACAGAAAAAAAAAAAAAAAACCCTACCCACAATGGACAGGCACCAATATACACAGGCTAGCCTTAATTATGTCTAGAAAGTTAAATGGACTCTAGTGACCTATGGCAGCAGTAGGTTCTCCAATACTAAGAACCTGGAGACTTACCGACACAGTGCCTTGCACTGACAGCTTCTGAATATCCTTGGGAGTGCTGGGGAAATGCTGGCCAGTGAGCTGTGGTATTCGCGCAGGGACCTGAGCTTGAGCCCATTATTGGAGTGGGAGGGGACACAGGAGCAGCCTTGTGGCTTTCTGGCCAGTTTAGCACATGTGTAGGGTCTAACTTCAGCAAAGCCTCTTCCTGAGAACTTAAGGTGGAGAGGGAGTGAGGGAGACACCCATCACAGGCTGACCTCTAGGCAGCCTGTGAGTTTCTAGTAGACTGTTTTTAAGATGCTTGAAAGTAACATTTTCACATCCTACTTTCTTTTCCAAAGAAGACATTATTATCACAGATTTTCTAATTCATTCAAAACTAACTTTAAATTTCTAAACAATCCCAAACATACTCAGCTTCACATCTATTTTGGTGGCAAACCGTGCCCTGCTATAAACTGCTTTTACCTTACCTAAGCACTGATGTGAGTCTACTTCTGCTGTATTCATCTCATTTAGTGGGATTACTCATGTTTCATATGCATAGTAGTTTGTCATCTCACTACATTAGACAAGTCTCAATATGAAAATACCTACCAACAATCCAGGGACAAAGCAAGTCTGAGTTCTAGGCCAGCCTGTGGGCAATCAGGCCAATCAAGGTTACAAACTGAGAAACCCCATCTCAGAAAAAAAAAAAACACCAGAAACAACATAGTCAAATACAATCAGTGCAACACTTTCAAAACAGGAGTGCGAGTAGCCGCTTATGATGAACCAAGAAAGACAAAGCATTCAACTCTTTATATATTTTTTTTTCAATTAAAAGCTTTTAAAGTGGAAGGCTGGAGAGACAGCTCAGTAGATAAAAGCCTGTATCACTCTAGCAAAGGGCCCAAGTTCCAGCACCCACATCAGGCTAGCAACTTCCTGTAATTTCAGTTCCAGGGCTCTGCCCACCTCTTCTGACATCTGCGGACATCTGTAAGAATGTGGTTCATACACATACACACGGACATATACAGATAAAAAGTAGCCCTGGTGATATTGCCTGTAATGTCAAGACTCAGGAGGCTGAGGCAGGACTGCTAGGAACTCAAGGTCAGTAAAACTCTAACTCACCATCAGAAAACAAAACAAAAAGCTCAGCTAACAAACAGGAACGCTTCACACTCTTAGAGAAATGGTATGAGTTTTTTGTCACTAAAAGCTGACAAAAGGCCTGCCATGGTGTACACACCTGTAATCCCATCAGGAAGCTGAAGCAGGAGGATTTTCAGTTTAAGGGCAGCCCGTTACACAGGGAAGCTCCAAAACCTCAAAAAAAAGCCGCAGCCGTAGTAGCAATAACAACACAGCTAGTAAGCCTAAAATCCAAGCGATAGTGCTTACTGGAAGGGAAAAAAAAAGCATAAATGTATAAAAGCTAGCTAAAATGGAAAAAAATCTCACTTTTTTTTTTTTTTTTTTTAAAAGTAACAAGACTACATACTTAGTGGCAACCTGTGACGAATTTGGCTGTCCTGGACATAAAATGTGACTTCAGTATGTTCCCTAATTCAGAACCGTGATAACACCTGAGCACTTAATTACTTAATACAAGCAGCAGCAGAGTGTTTCTTTAACTCTCCTCCCTCACTGGGGTTAGCTCATGGAGGCACACGTTCTTTAGTACTTAATCCCTGAAGTGGGCACTGAACATCGATTCCTTCTCTAAGTCAAGACGCAATCCTGTTCTCTAGTGTTAACTGTCCTTTCAAGAGTGCTGTTCAATGGCCTGACTTCTCTTCAGATCACATAAATCTCTGCCTTTTACTCAAGGTTTCAGTGCAAAAGAGAAGGTCTAGGTTTTTAACCCATTTATTTTTAATTATGTATGTGTATATAGGTAGGTATGTGCATGTGAGTGCTTTGTGCCCAAGGAAGAGGTCAATCATCAGACCCCTAAGGCTATAGTAGACAGCTGCTAGCACCAAAGCCAGGTCCTCTGCAAGAGCACTCCCAGATCCCATAGCTGAGCACCTGTAACCAAGTTTTACATTGTGTGTGTGCATGCTGCACAAGAGCATGCAATGGTGTGCACGGGACGTCTGAGAACAACTGTGGGAGTCAGCGGTCTCCAGCACATGGGTTCTAAGCATCAGGCTTGGTAGGAAGGTGCCTTTAACCTTGCTCAACTATCTTGCTGGGTGCCTTTAACCATGCTTTTTTTTTCAGGTCTTGCTTTGGCAAGGCTAGTCATGTGAAAAAAGTAAGATACCACTATCTATAAAAGTATCATAAAATAGGCCAATCTATTCCTTTGTAGTGTAAATAGATTCCAAGAGGTTATAGGCTAGGGTCTTTTTCTATCTGTAGTTTCCCAGGTGCCCACGTTGGTAGTTAGTAGTGGGCTGGCTACGATTCACAGACATTTCTCCTTCCACTCTGAGAACTGAAGGCCCTGGAAATCTTGAATTCCTCTCACCTTAGCCCCTTAAATGTGACCCTGGAACTAACTCGTAAGTTAAGATAACTATCGACCAGTGTGTCCACAGTTCACTCCCACCTTCCTGGCTGCCCCCACAACCTAAAGCTAGTTAACAGATCTAGAGCTAGGTTATTCTAATATTTTACAACTTGTCACTGTTTAAATAAAAAAAACCCAAAAAACAAAAAACAAACCCCAATTTGTCACTGTTTAACAAGATCGCCACAACTGTTCCTAAGTATAAATAAAACAGCAGTTTCTCAGAAGGAAAAATGTCGTCACTCTGGAAGCCTCTTTGAAAAATGTCTGTTTAATGTAGACACACCAAATCTTCTCATGCCAAAGACACAACATTAAAACCCACATAAAGCTGCTCTACTGAAGCTTGTCAGTAGCCATAGCTACTCAGGGTGAAGCAGTCAGGTCATGGGAGCCCAGGAGTTTGAGGCTAGAGGCAAAAGAAGTGACAAGCCAAACCAGAAATAAGTTTAAAGAAGTAATTATCTAAATTTACCAAAGATGTAATGACTGCCCAGAGAAGACTGCAAAGCAGCTCCAATAAGCCAGTTATGTATCAGTAAGGATTCTGAAACAAAGTCCCAGCACTCAACATCTCCTTATAGCTTGTACTGGTCATTTTACAGTAAATCTTCAGTAATGGCTCATTTCATTGTGAACTTTTTTCAAATGTTCCTTAAGTTTCACAGAAAGATGTTTCCCTCAAGTATCAACAGGGCCCAATGCTGAGAAAAGCTTTCCAAAACCCCAATTTTTGCTTAAGAGCTATTTATAATCATCCATAGATACTGTTATTACTTGTCCTAAGACAACAAACAGGTTTGTTGTTTTCAACACTATGTCAGGGTTGGAGTAATGGCTCAGCAGTTGAGAGCACTGGCTGCCCTCCCAGAGGACCAGGGTTCCATATCCAGCATTCTCATGGCCCCTCCCTCACACCAGGTTCTGACTCCAGTCCAAGGAATCAATGCTGTCTTCTGGCAGCCATGGCACTGCACTCATGTAGTGCAGACATTCAAACACCCATACATATATGGGCAGTTCAGGGAACACAGGAGATGACTCAGTAGTTAAAAGCACTTGCTGCTCTTGCAGAGGACCCCAGTTCAATTCCTAGCACCCAGGTGGTGGCTCACAATCACATATTTCAACTCCAGTCACAGAAGATTCAACACCGTCTCTGACCTCTGAGGGCACAATACATCAACATGCAGGCAAAATACTCACATGTACAAAATAAAAATAAATCTAAAAACAAGTGGCTGGTTCAGCTCCTGAGACTTAATCACTTTTTTAGAGTCATATTAAAAAGACCTGTACACAGGGAGAGGCTTCATTTTTCAAACAACTTCAAGAACATTTAGTTGGAACTCTTTTCTCTCTCTTCAACAGTCAGGGCAGAAAAGAATATACCAGAGCTCTAATCCAGTTCACTCCAAGGAGTCACAAGTTGTGCCCACCATTGGTCTTGCACCATAGAAACAAATGTCAATACAGTAAAAAAGAGGGAAGGATATTTAGAGTCACAGTCATCACAATTATCACCATCATCATCAGTAGCAGCCCTGTACTCCCCCAAAACATCTAAGCTACCTGCAGGATTCCTTGGATTATACTGTGAAAATCAATGAGCAAAATGATTCCTAGTTAAACCTCCGCAAGTATGGGGATACAGACGTTATGTCAGTCCATATAAGCTGAAGCAGAGAGGATGGCAGGTTTGAGGCCAGCTTGGGCAATATAGTAAGACCTTTTCTCAAAAGCAAATCAACTGCTCCAAAATAACAACTCAGAAGCCACTGTTCACTGAAGTATGCTTTTCAAGGATCCTAAGTAATGCTAGAGAAGAGATGCTCTAGAGATTGAGTTGCAGGAGTATGTCTGATGATCTGTAAAAACACTTACAAGTGAGACTTAGCCTCAAGTCCAACATCTCCATGTCATCTTGCCAAGGGAAGCAAGGAAGAAAAAGCTTCAGAGAAGAAAGATCATGTTTTCCCAAAGCACCAGTGCAGTGGAGAGAACAGACTCTTCTCTCTTATCTTCTGTATTGCAAATATTTTAACAAAATGGTAAAGTCAAACATCTGAAAACTCCCTAAATACCAACACAGAGTTTGTGCAGTATCTCCAAATTAGAGAAATTCTAAGAATAATAAAAACTAATAGGGAGGCCGGGCGGTGGTGGCGCACGCCTTTAATCCCAGCACTTGGGAGGCAGAGGCAGGCGGATTTCTGAGTTCGAGGCCAGCCTGGTCTACAGAGTGAGTCCCAGGACAGCCCGGGCTACACAGAGAAACCCTGTCTCGAAAAACCAAAAAAAAAAAAAAAAAAAAAAAATTAATAGGGAAACATATACTTTGTCCTTGTCCCCTTTTTATCTGTATAGTACAAAATTTAAGATTTCACAGAGAACTAGAGTTGTATTACTGAGAAGTTAACACATTACCTAAAAAATCCCAGGCTGTATCTGTATCTAAGGCATTAATATAATGTCCTACTAGCGCACCAAGCTAACTTAAAACAAGGGTACTGAATGGAATATACAGGATATTGGCTGTCTAAAACTACTAAGTGGATGAGAAGAGTTTGCATTTGTAACAATTTTTTTAAACTGAAACCTCCAGTTTCATTATGAGAACTTAGAAGTCCCCCAATTTACTACAAAGTGATTAGTGTTGTCTAACAAGTGCAAAGCCCCATGTTTGAGTTCTTCACATTGCAGATCATCATCGTGATTATGAAAAATACATTCTAATGTGAGGATGAACTTCAGAGGACAGATAATTAAGAGCCTAGCTTAGCCCAACTTTCTACTTCCTCCCCAAGCTCCACTTGAAACTGCTAAGTGGACAGAACATTGCTTTCATCTTTTTTCCTATCACACAAGGCAAAGAGGAAAACCACAGGAGGCAGAGATAACCCACAAATGAAGCAATCAATTCCCTTTTTATTTTCAAAATAGGTATGGTTTAAGTAAAGAAAAAGATGCAGAGACATAGGCTCCTATAACTCAGGCTGGCCTAGAACTTGCTGTGCAGCAAAGGCTGATAGAAGGGTGTTTTGTCTTTGCCTCCTCAGATGCTGGGATTACAGGTACAGACCACCTCATGCCGCAGCTAGGAGAAAAATTATATAGTTGCTGAAATAAATTTTAGCTCTCCCACTTAAAACCGCCTTAACTCTGCAGTGTTTGTAACAGCTGCTCTCTGACATCTGATTGACTGTCTGCCTGGCAAGTTCTAGGTCAATCCCCAACCCTGGGAGAGTTACACAGCAAGTTACCTCCTGAAGGCCTGACCTAGCTTGGACTGAACAGCTTCACCAATATAAAGTAGCACAATGATATGAAACAGTAACTAACAACCGGAAGTCTTAGGAACCAGTTAAGTATGTAAGAATTCAAACTCTCTGTACTTAGAGAACCGTACTCTTAATCTAGACAAGAGTGTATTTTGATTCAAGCATCTCCAATGTAACCAATCTTAAGTACAATATTCCAGAATATTATCACTCTGCATAATAAAAACCAGATGGAAATTTTGTAATCTGTGTTGCAAATATTTTTAGAGAATTTAAGTGTACATTTAAAACCTTGTAACAAACCCCTATATTTTCCTTTCTTTCTTTGTAAGTTTTAGGGCTTTAATCAACTGCAGTGTACCCTCAATTTGAGTAAGCAAAGCATTGTTCTTGAAGCATGGAAAATTCTTTTTCTTGATGAATTTTAAAACTGTGCTATTTTTAAGGTGACAAAAAAAATCCCCGATTAACTTTTTACAAAATACAAATTTTATTGCAAAAATCTATTGCTAAAGGGAATCTTAGAATCCAGTCAAGTGGTTTCAAATAAAGGACAATAGATTACACAGCAAGTCAAACTTTTACTATAAATGGCTAAATTCCTTCTAGTGTCTCTTTTATTTATGTGTACCAGAGTATATCTGTGTGTGAATGAGTGAGCCTGCCTGTGGGTATCTGAGGAGACCAGAAGAGAGGCTGGTGGATCCCCTGGAGCTAGACTTAAAAGCGGGTTGGGAAGACACTGGCATAGGTGTTGGGAACCCAATTCAGGTTGGGAACCCTCTGTAAGACAAACAAGCACTCTTAACTCCTGAGCCATCTCCAGCCTTTTATTCTATTCTTTGTAACTACTGTTCCCAGTATATTTTTAAGATTTCTAAGGAATTATTCTAAAGACTTTAGTCTCAAGTGGTAATCAGAACCTTTCAACACCACTGCAAAACATCTACAAGTACTGCAAGGATTAGCTTCAGCACAATGCTGCTTACAGACAGTTGAATAAAAATGTATCTAATGTTACAATCCACCAAGCCAAGACTTAAGACATTGTTCTTGTTCAAAAAAAAAGGAAAACAAATAGAAACAAAACAGCACACACACCCTTCACATGTGAACCAACCAAACCAGAAGCACAAAGCCTATTTAGTCAAAATTAAAAAGCCTTAGAAAATTGAGGAATTTTTTTTTTTTTTCAGTGAGGGGACTGAACCTAGCAACTTGGACAAGAGAGGCAAACACTGACCACTGAGCCACATCCCCAGCCAGAAAGATGAGTTTTTCAGACTTTTAGTGACCACATGTTATCATTTTAAGGAGAAATAGCCTTTGACCAGTTAGTGCATAAACACTAAACTAAGCTAGCAGCAGTTCAAATCCACTGTAGATCAACACCCACCCCTTAAAATTTATTTTCTGGGAATGATACATGTAAATCAATGAGATCTCCTTGACATTCGATTATAAAATGCCGAATGTAAGGTCACGGTGGGAGGTGGATGTAAGATCAGCTAAGTTCTCTCGGTCGGTTCTCACAGGTTAATTTCATTCCGTAACTATTAAGTACCTGAACAAAAAGCAAAGACTGGCCGTGAGCCTTTCATGGCAATCTTAAGACTTGACATTTAAAACAGCATGTACAGTTACATGTTATCAATCTCTGCATAAGCAGTAAGTCCTTCAGAGACCTTTACAGAGATCAAGTTATTCATGTATTTACTTATAGACAGGGTTTCATTAGCCCAGGCTAGCCTTGAATTTATGGTAATCCTCCTGCTTCAATCTTTTAACTGCTGGGATTACAGCTGCAAAATACTATGCCTGGCACCACTTTAAAAAAAAAAAAAAGGATTTTTTATTTCAACTTGGTAGCCCTTATAGGCCCTTCGTGGGAGGGTTCACTTCCCCTGTACAGCTCCAAAGAAAATACTGGAATCATAAATGACCAATGATAAAATGATCAGCTTGTAAAGTGAGAGACCAGCAAAGAAAATGTGTAATTCTTTGTAGAATGATTACACTGGTCTTCTCTTTAGTCTCTGAATTTAAGTCCCAGACATCCCTATGTGCCCTGGAGTTTTCATTTAACTCTACTTAACTTTCATCCGTAAGTGTCTATGTAATAGCGACATGCTAGTCACCTGAGGCCTGCAGAAGAAATCTGTCCTGTCCTTGGACCTGACAATTTGGTAGAACAGATAAACACCACATAGCAGTAACAGGAGAGAGGAAGCGATATAAGCCACGGAGAGAACAGTGGTAAGACAGAGAGGAAAAAGGAGAAAGACACGTCCATCATTCCTGTGCCCCAGACCACAGACTAAAAATTAAGCCGGCTTAGCATGGGGCCCTTCAGCTGTTAAGCTGAGACTAGGTACAGTACAACCTAAACAACTGTATGTCCTTTTGATTTTACTTTGCAGCTTCCATAGATAAGGTCATTGATCTATTCTGCCAAAACAAGAAAGTACAAGGGAATATAATGTACTACCGAGATTAAAAGTATGGCTCATATCAAACAAGAGTATCATTTGAGATTCTGTGTCTTTAAGTAAAATTATTCCCTCCCCAGAGTACTAACTTCCTCTAACCAAAACCAGGGGATGACACTACCCAAGTGGTTATTCCATAGCATTCAGCTAACTAAGGCACTCTTAGAGAAGAGGGCATAATGGGACCAATAATCTCTACGAGATGTAATTCACAATAAAAGAAATGTCACATTGCTTCCTGTGGATTGTCTTTTATGGATAGACCACTGCCTTACAATCAGCAGATTCAGGTAACTGGTTATCTTATCTATTTTAGGCCTTAGTTTCCTCCTACATGAATCGACAGGGTGGCACTAGATGATTAAAGAGTCTCTTTCCGGTGCTTAAAAAGCCCCATGACTCTATCATGAGTTAATACACAGACTTCAAATCAGGTTTTAAGACTGGTAAGAGTTTTAAACTAAGAGAATTTCTCCATTCAATTAAGTTACTTCTTGCTAAGATAAACTCCTTTTAGGCAAGTCTCGACAACGTTCTAATTATACAAAAGAAAACTGAAAAATGAATTTACAAGTTAGAGGCACTCGGTAATATATTAATACACAGTGCCAGAAAAACAAAATTCCAACCAGACTCGATTGATTTTAAAATATTAAAAGCCCAGCCTGCATCGTAATGTCAACTTTCAACTCAGTAAAAAAAAAAAAAAAAAAAAATTGTAAGTTCTCATTACTGTAATAAAGAAGTGCTTGTATGCACACGAGTCAGGAGTCGCAGGGCCAAAATATCTTTCTAAAGCACTGGAGGGTGGGAGGGGGGCAAGCGAAAGGAAAGCAAACCCATCTGCTCAAAACTCTGAAGCGAAGATGTTTCTTCCAAAGGCATCTTGTCCTCCCCTCCCCATCGCCACCCTCCACCCCAAGGAAAATCCCGAGGGCCTAGTTCCCAAATTCACAGCGCTGATAAGTCAGTTTCAGAACCATCGAGATGGCGAGGAAAAAAAAAAAAAAAGAGAAGAGGACAAACTTCCTGGATTTTTCTCTCTGCAAGAGAAAAAGAGATTTCCTCTTGCTGACGAAGGGAAAGGCCCCTTTAACATTTTTTTTTTTTTCCTCTCGCTGCACGGTGGCGGCTGCCAGACTAGGTGGGGCTCGCTCCGCTGCCTTCCTCCTGCCACTTCCCGCAACAAACGAAGCAAGCCAGCCCCGATCCGGGCAAACTTTTTCCCCCTGTCAGGCTCGAGCCCGCGGGGCGCCGGGGAGTGGTCTCCCGCTCGCAACGCTGCTCCGCCCGGCCCCGGGCTGGGAGAAGCCCGGGGTGTCCGCAGACGACAACTTTCTGGTTTCCGCTCTAACTTCCACCCACCCCGCGGCAGGCGCCGAGGCGGGGAGCCGGGGCGCGGCGGGGAAGGCTGCGGGGCCGTGGGCAGGCGGGTGGGGGTTCCTCGGGCGCTCACTTCCTCCGCCATATTTCAGACATTTGACCCCTTCCGCAAAGCGCGCTGCTCCCCCGCCGCGGTCGCCGTTCCTCCCCGGCCGCCCCGAGGCGGCTCGCCCGCCGAAGCGAGCGAGGGACGCGGGGGGCTCCCCCGCAGCCACCTGCCGAGCGCCCGGGTCCCCCCTCGCCGCCGCGGGGGCCCCCACGGCTGCCCCGCCCGGCCCGCGCCGCACCCCACCGCTCTCCCCTCAGCCGGCGCCCGGCCCCCCGCCAAGCCTCGCAGCCACGCGTGCACTCCGCGCCCACCTCTCGCGCTGTCACCGGGTCGCCGCCGTCGCCGTCGCCCCGCGTTCCCTTCGGGTCGCTGCTCCCGGCGCCACGGCGGTCTCTGCCGCTGCCGCCGCCGTCGCCGCCGCCGCCGCCCGCCGCTCAGGCTGCTTTCCACGCCTGACTCTGGGCGAGGTTTGGCGGTGTCGCCTTGACGTCAGGCGTTCAGCCTCGCTCTCGCTTCCGCCCGCGGGCGGGGCGCGCAAAAGCGCAGCCCGGGAAGGGGCGGGCCCGGGGGCGGGCCCTGGCCGAGGGGGCGGGGTCTCGGCGTGCTTGCCTTGCTGTGGGCCTCGCCCGGGTTCTCGCCGGCCGGCTCTAGCCGTGGCCATGCTCCCCGCCCTGTGCCTCGTTGCTGCGGTCAGCTTCGCCCCCGCTGGCTGGCTGGCTGACATAATCGGTGTCAGCCTTCACGGAGCGCTTCCATCTCGACCCCAGCCGGATAACGGGGAGCTCAGGGCTTGGAAACCTCTGAAGCCTTCGCGGGGCCTCCAAGTGCACACAGAATTCAGTCGCCAACGCCCCCAGACCGTCGGTGTTCGCGTGGTCCTTTGTGCTGGCTGGGGGAAAGTAGCTAGAGAAGTAACAGAGCAGCAGTTCCCACTCCCAGAGCGCGAGGGCAGCTTTTCATGTTTCAAACGGCCTTTCTTTAGGTTTGACAAGTATTTCAGCCGGTGGTGTGTTAAGCAGGGCGAGCTGTCCAGATCTACCCTGCCAGACGCAGTTCACGAATGGATGATTTCAAAGCATGCTTGTGGCCTGTACCTAAATGAACAGTTTATAGAATTAAAATAATGGGTTCATTGAAGAGCATGCCTGAGGCGCCTTCGTGACTTTATAGATTACTCATAGGTGTAAGTCTATGATGTGACTCCGAAAAGCACTGTCCAAAAATGACTTGTTCCAAAGAGCACAAGAATTTACATAGACCTAGGTAATTAGAATATTTTCACACCATCACCCTTATGAGAATGTAAGTCTATGAGAATAATAATATAAGAATATAATAATAAGAAGAATATGAATGTGATATATGAGGATCATACTATCAGAGCTTTGTTTTGAAGACTTTCTGCTCTGATTACGCTCTCTGTTAGTCCTCCTGGCTGGCCTGATCTTGCTATGTAGACTAGGTTGGCTTTCAACTCAGAGATACACCTGCCTCTACATATGGAATGCTGAGATTAAAGGCATGCGCCACCACTGCCAGCTATTGAAAAGGTTTTGATGAATAAAACGACTTGAGAGGAAAGCACGGAGGGAAGTAGCGATTTAGCTGGCCCTGTGCAAATTATTCTGGAAATTTTACGAACCCTAGAAGAGAAATGGAGAAGTGACAACTACTGTAACCTGAGTTAAGTGAGCGAATAAGAAAGAATTATAGCTGGGCCTCAGGACACAAGTCTGTAAGAGCTCACCTCTTCTGCAGGCTGAGCAGGAGGTGGCTCAGTGCAAATTCTAGGTTGGCTGAGGCCACAGAGTAAGTTAAAGCCTACCTAAACGGTTTTGGGAGATTCTCAAGGGGTTGGGGGTAGGGATATAGCTCAATGGTCCAGTGCTTGTCTAGCAAGTGTCTGAATGTGGTAGGTTCAACCTTTAAAATAACAAAAAAGGGAAAAACGTAATTAAACAGTTGTGTGTGCTTCTGTATGCTTGTGCATGAACCACTGGCCACCAATCTCCAGGGAGTCTCCTGTCTCCATTCCCCTAGTGCTGGGCCACCACTCTGGATTCTTAGGTGACTGCTGAGGAATGGAACTGGATGGAACTTGGAACTCCCCGTTCTCCTGCCTGGGGAACAAGCACTTTGCCCCACTGAGCCATCCTACCCCAACAACAGTTTTTGATAGCAGTGTTTTCCAGCTGCTTTATGGTTTATATTATCCGTCTCGACCCCAGAGGATAACCTCTGGCCAGGGTGGGGGGTAGGGGGTCTCCGGCAGGGTAATTTGAAAATTACCTATTTCAATAATTGTTCTTTTCTTTTTTCTTTTTTCAAGAATGTGTGTGATATATGTGTGTGTGTGTGTGTTATATATATGTAGACATGTATAATAACCACACACATACACACACACCCCACACATTTTATATATACACATACACATTCTGTCTTCATGTACACCAGAAGAGAGACTCAGATCTCATTACAGATGGTTGTGAGCCACCATGGGATTGCTCAGCACCTCTGGAAGAGCAGCCAGTGCTTTAACCACTAAGCCATCCCTCCAGCCCCCTATTTTTATCAGTTATTGAATGAAAATTTGACAAGTCTAGAAGACTGACATTTTTGAGCAAAAGTCCTGATTAACTATGGGCTGTTTTGTTTTTCTTTTTTCTTTGTTTTTGTTGTTTTTAAACACTTTGACGTCTGGGCAGCTGCTTTTTCTTCCCTTGAAAGAAGAGTGTAGCCGGTTTGGAGTTATTCAGGCGGAAGCACGTTATCATCTCACTAGGCCCATAACCATCGCAGCGTGTATTAAATCGTGATGGGCGCAGAGAGAACCACAGAACTCTACATCTTGTCGCCCTGGACTCACTTTTGAATTTGAACCCCTTATCCTATTTACCTGAGAGACCAGAATATCTGCCACTGGCAGCTTCAGTTTAACTTGTGTGCAAACCAAAACTCATTACCATTGTCACCAAACCCGTTTTCTCTCCCTTTCCTTTGCTAATTGGATCACCTTCTTTCAAATCACCCATTCTTCAAGACTGTCACCCTCCTCTGCCCTACCCCCTTCACCCCCCCCCCCCAGTCCCCAATGGCCCACCAACTGGTGCATCTGTGAGCAGCAGTTGGACAAAATCTTCCAGGCTCCTTTTGATACAACTTGGCTCCTGGACTTTTGCTGCCTAGTAGCTTCCAGCGGCCTACTGTGACCCATTTTACACAATGTTGCTAGAGTACATTATCTTAAAGCCTGCTCAGTAAGTCACTCCCTTCCTCAGGAGACTTTCAAGTACTCTTCTCTACGAAGAAGTGAAGGCATGTTACACTTTCTCTTTCACTTCCAACTGCCTGGTCAGAATAGACTTCTCATTTGGCTCAAGTAACTCTCCCACCCCTCTGCTGGGTACCGGGGTGATTTCCTGTGCTTGAAATGCCCTTGCCCATCCCGTCCCATCACTCCTCCAGGCCCATCTATTTTCTCCAAGAAATAGCATCTTTCTCCTGATAATGTCAACCTAAATGTGTTTCTTTTATCTTTCTTTCTCTCTTTCTTTTTCTGAATCTCGTAATACAGTATTGCTTTTCTTTTGTCAGCAGTGAGTATCCCTCTAAACAGGGGGTTGCAAATTGTTTCTAGCAAGGGCCAGGTAGTACCTATTTAAATCTTTGGAACAGAGGGTCTGTGTTGTAGCTTCGAAAAGTGAACAGCTATTCAGCTTTTCAACAGTAATGCAAAGGCAGCTGTAAACAATACAAAGAAAGCCAGCAAGATGACTCACTGCCTAAAAGCGCTTGCTTGCTGCCAGACCTGATAACCTAAGACCCACAAGGTGGAAGAAGAGAATTGATTCCCACAACAATTTACCCTTTGACCTCCACACTCATGCATAAGCGCGCGTGCGCACACACACACACACACACACACACACAAAGTTAATGTAAAAAATACAAAGAATGGATATAATTGTAATTCAATGAAGTTTTACTTATGGGTGGGGGCTGGAGAGATGGCTTAGCCATTGAGAAAGCTTGTTGCTCTTGTAGAGGAGCAAGAGTCAATTCCCAGCACCCACCTGGTGGCTCACAAGCATCTATAACTCCAGTTCCAGGTTCAAAGCCCCTCTCTGACCTCCACAGACATCAGGCAAGTGTGAGGTGCACATCCATATGTACACTCAGGGAAAAGTCATACGCAACTTGTACACATAAGCTTAATGTAAAAATCAAAAACCAAAACGCTTTACGCATGGACCTTAGAATGTGATGTCCATGTAATTTGTATCTGTCACACAGTAATGTTCTTTTTTTAACCACCCTGAGCTCCGTGCTGAGCCAGGTTCATGGATATAAAGCTTAAAGGTGCGACACCACCGCCCGGCTACTATGTTGACAGTTTAAAGATTTTAATTTTAATTAATTAATTAGGTCTTTTGAGACAGAGTTTCTCTGTGTGTAGCCCTGGCTGTCCTGGAACTTGCTCTGTAGACTAGGCTGGCCTTGAACTTGTTCTGTAGACCAGGCTAGCCTCCAGCTCCCATGGATCCACCTGCCTCTGCCTCCTGAGTGCTGAGATTAAGAGAGTGTACCACCACTGCTCAGCGTATGTTCTTTGTTACTCTTGGCATCTGGCATGCTGCTAATCACATAACAGGCTTTCAAGATACATTTGCTGGAACATTCCATTTCTAAAGACGTGTGGAACGGTGGGAGACTCTAGAATGTCCATTCAACTTCATTTGTGAGCCGAGCGATCTTGGGTGAATTCTGTAACCAAAAATTCTGTAATTTTTGTCTTGTACCTGTCACAAAGGGAGATGATGTCATCCGCCTTATAGAACTTTAGATAAGGGGTAGCAAGCAGCAAGGCCTCAAGCCCTCATGACCAGCAGAAGCTTAAAGCTAGTTTTTCCTCATTTAGGGAAGAAAAATTGGCAGAGTGCTCACCTATAGACATTGCTGTGTTTAACCTGACACAATATTTCCAATCCCTTATGCTTTTTGCTTCCCTAAAATTTGACTTTAGCTGGGCAGTGGTTTCGCACGCCTTTAATCCCACATTGGGAGGCAGAGGCAGGCAGATTTCTGAGTTCGAGGACAGCCTGGTCTACAGAGTGAGTTCCAGGACAGCTGAGACTACACAGAGAAACCTTGTCTCGAAAAACCAAAAAAAAAAAAAAAAAAAAAAAAAAAAAAATGACTTTAACATTTACACTTACTTTAGCATCACTTCAAAAGCACACAAAAATATGAGAGTGGAGTTTTGTTTTTTGAGACAGAGGTCTTGGTATGTAACTCAGCCTGGCCTCGAACTCCCAATACTCCTACTAACTTTAGCCTCCCACGTGCTGGGATGACGGACATGTATCACCACACCTGGCTCCAATTAGTAGATTTAAAAAATAAGAAATCTCAGCTAAAAGTGGTCATACCTACAGTGCTCCAGGCTGAGGCAGAAATCTAGTGAGTTCCAGACTCGCCGGAGCTATATGGCAAGGCACAGACTAAAACAGGAAAGGAAAATGAGGTTGGTAAGTAAGTGTATTATTTTCTTAACAGCTATGATCGTCAGCCTAAACCAGGCTCCTACTATTTATGTTAATTCATTCACACATGGAAAAACTGAAAACTGAGCCTTTCAATGTAGTGCGTTGTTGTTGTTGTTGTTGTTGTTTGTGTGTGTGTGTGTGTGTATAACATATACACCTTGTTCTGCACCTTTGTAACCATTCTCCTTGGTGGGAGTTGGAAGCTGAGAAGAATAAGCAGATTGCTTATTCAATGCAAACATGGGGGAAAAAATTGTCTTACGTCCCCAGTTGGTTTCACATTGTGTTTTTGGTCAAAGATTGCATTCCAGAGTCTACATAGTTATTTTTATAAATTCTGTCATCAGGTAATTACACAGGAGACCAGGTAAGGGCATATGAGGCTCTGCGACTGTGGGAAAACAGCTGAGAACTTACTAGGATATTTTGTGTGCCTCTACGATTTCTGTTTGGGGGGGGGAAACCATGTACTTATATAAAAGAAAAATGAAACCTGGCACATTCTACTCTGTGTAATAACTATAATAACGGCTTACTTGTCTCCAGATATATTTCAAATTGTGTCTGAACTCTGCTGCAGTACTTGTGGGTTTGACCAACAAACCTGCCTACACCACATTAAATAAATCTAACAGTTGCGTAATTTTGTCATTGCTAATGTCTATGATATAAAGCACAGATTACACCTAAAATTTCCCCTGCTCAAGCCTTAGCTGAGAAAACCCATAAAAATGAAAATGACATTCTGAGAGCCATCAGAAAACCACCGCAGAAGCCAACTTCATAAAATATACTCGGTCATGAAAATTTCATAAGCAATTTAAAGAGTCGGGCATGTCGCTCCAAGGAAAACTGTTTGCACCCCGCGTGTGTGAGGCCCCGTGTTTCATCTTCAGAATACAATGGGGTGGGGGGAGAAGCATATTAAGAGAAATTCAAAAACCTTATGTACGGCCTTGCAGAACCAGGCCATCCTTGACTCAAACAGTTAACATATAAAAGATGCTTAAGAGTCAGACATGTCCTGGAATCATCAGAATGCTAATTACTTACTAGTCTGAATTTTCTCCAAGTCCTGTAGATAGGTTTTAATGGCCCATCACACAGACGAGAAACCAAAACTTAATCATCCAAAGCCATATAGAATACATGGCAGAGTTGAAGTCTGTATCCTGGTTTCGCTGCTACCTTCTGGCATCAGGCAGCCCCTGGCCCCTTTATGAATATCACATTTCAGCCAGAGAAAAATTTCTCATGTCTATTGGATACTCATCTGTTTTTCCAAAGTGTGCTCCTTCTCCAAGGCACAGAAGTCTCTCCTGTGAATTTCTTCAATTACTGCTGTGCTACTCATTCGATTCTATCATTGTCTGCCCTGAGTTGCTTCTGTGTCCCCTCCATCCTGTGACTCTTGAGAACTGAGACTACATATCACGCTTGTTTGTAGGCGCCATATTGCTGGGGCCATAAATAAGAAGTTAATGTCATTTCAGAAGACTTGCCAATCTTGGTAATAGGCTCTAAAGCGGCCATAGTGGGCCTGTGACCTGTGGAAGTTATTTAACGTCTTTGTTCCTTTCTAATTATTAAGCTTTAAAAATCTAGGACTTTAAAGAAGTATTTAGAATAGGAGGTCAGGTATAAAATGGAAGAATGGTACAGCCCAGCGTTAGAGGACAGGGCTTCCATTTGTGAGGCTATGGCGTTGCTCCAGCAGGACAAGTAAATGAATAAATAAAAGAAAGGAAGGAAAAAGCATAGAGAAGTGTCTGGGCGGGCTGGCTTGGCAGTCATCGCACATGTTGGCATATGAACTCCTCTCGCCTAGAGGAGTTTACTTGTAGTTCCCTAATGAGTAAGAACTGCAGAAGCTGTGTGATAGGGTGGTGTGCAATTAAACAATGCAGACAAGACAGTCCCCACCGCAGAAGGGGTACAGGGTAGCTGTTAGCTACCGTTCGGAGGAAGCGCTCATTCAATGTGGCTCCTTGCTGCCCCCTGTGTCACAGTATTCATTCTGCACATTGTAGGAGTTCCACAAGCCCTCAGATAGTCATTGTCTTTGCTTCTGACAGTCCTCAATTGAGATTGCTTGTGCTCTGCGTTTGTTTCTTTTTGTGTGTGTATGCTATGAGTATGTGGTGTGTGTGTGCATGTGTGAGTGTGAATGCACAATCACACGTGTGTATGTGTGTATGGAGGTCATAGGTCAACCCTGGATGTCTTTCCCAATCCCTTTTCTCATCTCCTTTTGCAGACAGGGTGTCTTATTGAACCTGAAGCTCACCGGTTTGCCTAGATTGGCTGGCTAGCAAGCTCCAGGGTTCCTTTGGTCTCTGCTTCCAAAGTGCTAGACTTCAGGTACCACTACTGCACCCAGCTTTTCTTTTTTCTTTTCTCTTCTCCTCTCTCTTTCTTTCTCTTTCTCTCTCCTCCTTCCTTCCCTTCCTCCTCCCTTTCTCCCTCTCTCCCTCTCTCTTTCTTTTCTCTTCTCCTTCCCTCCCTCCCTTTCTCCCTCCCCCTCCTCCTCTCTGTAGATGTTGGGGATGTAAACTCAGCTGGTCTGGAACTAGAACTCATGTCTAGTTGCTGAGATGGCAGTTGTATGTCACCATCAATGCCAGATGACAGTTGTGCACCACTCTCAATGGCTTCTGTGGTTTCTTTTTGTCAGTCTTCTGTAACCTGAAATTATGTAGGCATTGGAAACAGTACCTTGATACTTAGGGGTGTGTTCGCTAATATGACTTTGTTTCTTTGTCTGTTGAGATAGGGTCTCACTGTGTAGCTTTGAATGGCCTTGAGCTCCTCATCAGGGTGGCCTTGAACTTATAGCGATCTGTCTTTCTCTGCCTCCTTAGTGCTGGGTTAAAGGCATGTACGCTACCGTACCTGGCCCAATGTGACTTCATGGCAGCTCAGAAAGGAGGCCTATTTTAATCCGCACACACTGAAAGCACAGTTTCAAGCGTTCACTTCATCATGACCGTTCAGCATTGGTATTATTGATCTCTTGGTTTTTTTTTCCACAGTGTATCCTTGTGTGCGGTCTGCCTTTTGCTGGCTGTTCTACCTCAGTCTCCCTTTGGGTTGTATCTTCCTTAAAGCTTATTCCTGGGCCCTTTTCTAAACTGTTTTTTTTTTTTTTTTTCTGGGCAATTTTGTATCTCTACCCTGATTTTCTGTGCCATCTAAGCACGGTGACTCAGCTCCAGACACAGCTCCAGTTGCCTCCTGGAAAGCTTACCCTGGCTGACCTCTCCAAACCTGCCTTCCTCCAGGAATCCTTCTACAAGGACAGGGCACCAGCTCCCTAAGCGGAAATATGATGCCTCCTTCTACTTTGGTCCTTGTATCTGATCTGTCACATTCCTATTGATTCTACCTCTGAGCTCACTGGAATCCAGGTCCTCATTTCCCTCTCCATGGATGGATGGCTTAGTCTATGTATTCTCACGTTTGTCACCTTTCTGTCCATTCTCTAGTCATAAGTGTTTGTGTGTATGTGGTGCATGTATGTATATATGCTTATGTGTATTTGTATGTATGTGGTGCATGTATGCATATATACTTATGTATATTTTATTGAATTTGTATATATGTAGTGCATGTATGTATATATGTTTATGTGTGTTTGTGTGTATGTGGTACCTGTGTATATATGTTTATGTGTATTTTATTGTATTTGGGTATATGTGATTGATGCATGTATGTATATATGCTTATGTGTATTTTATTGTATTGTATGTATGTGGTACATGTATGTATATATGTTTATGTGTGTTTTATTGTATTTGTATGTATGTGGTGCATGTATGTATATATGCTAATGTATATTTTATTGATTTGTATGTATGTGGGCATGGTGTATATATATATATATGTTTATTGTTATTTGTATGTGTGTGGTGCATGCATGTATGTAGCTTAGTTGTGTGTATGTGTGCTGATGATATATAAGTTATGTGTATTGTGTATGGGTGCATGCATGTATCATGTTTATATGTATGTACATATATGTATGTATGTTTGTATGTGTGTGGAGGTCAGAGGTCAGCATCAGGTGTCCTCTCTGTTACTCTCCATCTTTTTTTCTGTTTGAGACAAGATTTCCTCACTGAACCTGTAGCTCAGTGATTGGCTAGACCAGGGGACAGTAATCCTCCTGCCTCCACTCTACGCAAAGCTCTGGAGTTATAGTAGACTTTTACTTTGGTAGTGGGAGATCAACTCAGTCTCAGGCAAGTGCTAGACCCACTGAATCATCTCTTCAGAGTCCTCTAATCAAAATCCTAAAAAAATTTTTATTAAAGAAATCTGCAAACATAGGTAATAGAAAAGACCAATGAACCTGTTAGTTGCCCTTGGTCCACTTTTGATATTTAATTTCATTTTGTTAATCTCAGAGTAAAGAACAGTCAAGGCATTGTTTTATTATTTTTAATTCATTGCCATCTCTCACAGATAAGAATAATTAAGGATATAAGTACAAGTTAGACATAGTGGCCCATGCCTGTGATCTGAGATTCTTGGGGCTGAGGCAGGAGGATTGTAGGTTTAAGGTCAGCTTGTGTAACATACAGGGACAAAACAGCATCTCACAGCGAACAAACACATACAATATAATGCTGTCACATTTAACAAAATTGAAAATGATTTTTGAACACAGTCTAATATCTAGTCCATACTTAAAATTTCCTGATTATACCACAGATGACTTTGATTTGTTAGCTCATGATCCAAACAAGTTGAAATATTTCCACATAATTGTTTGTCTATTAGATATTTTTAATCTTGCTACTCCCTCTGTTGAACAGGTATTGGTTTGTGTGTGTGTGACACACACACACACACAACACACACACACAGAGAGAGAGAGAGAGAGAGAGAGAGAGAGAGAGAGAGAGAGAGAGAGAAGAGAGAGAGGGAGAGAATGCATCTTTCTGAATTGTATACAAATGGCAGCACTTCAGGCCAATACCTTCATGAGCATTTGGTGATTAAAAAGCTATAGCTTTCACACTGCCTATCTCAATGAAGCCAAGAATAAGAAAGTAAGGTCCCCCACCCCCAAATACACACATCCCATGTAGATGTTATCTTATGTGGAGAAAATACACACAACAATAGGAAACTATCCCCCGATTCCAGACAAGACATAGCTAGTTATGAACCACCGTCACATGAAACTGCCAAGCAGCCTTTCACAAACTTCACAAACTCCTGCTCTTTCCATCTGGCAGGGGCACTGGGAAATGAATAATATGATGACTAAGGAAGAATGGTTTAAGTAGAAAAAAAAACCCTACTAAAAGATGATTCTGGGAGACACCTTATCAGATTCAGAAAGAATCCTGCCCACACGTGTTCCGGGGAGTAGGCTCTTTTGACTTAAGCCAATATAGTTAAGAAACCAGTTACTCATTAGGGTTCTGATAAAAGTTTTAGTAGTTGTTTTTTTAAAGACAAGGTTTCTCTGTGTAATAGATTTGGCAGTCCTAGACTCACTTTGTAGACCAAGCTGGCCTTGAACTTACAGAGATCAGCCTGCCTCTGCCTCCCAAATGCTGGGAATCAAAGGAGTGTGCTGCCATGCTAGCCAAGTTTTAATGATTTTTAACAGTAGCAAAACCCCCAGTCATCTATAGATACACATTACCCAAGACCTGCCCTGGCTGATGCAGCCCCGGCTCATGCTGCCCCGGCTGATGGGCTGCCCCCTTTTTGCTTCGAAAACTACATCCTTTTACTCTTCTTTCTTTCAGACTGGCATGTACATCACTAATGTGTCTATACATTTCCTTCCTGCTCTGCAGCAGACCTCAGAACCACAACTTTTTTTTTCTAGCACCCTTATCCAAATTCTTTAGTGGTTGATTACATCCTTAATGCTTAAAAGGGGGAAAATAAAGTGTCAGAAGATCTTGGTAGCCAAGGAAAGGAAGTTATGTTCAAAATATCTTGGGCAGCCAAGTTTATCTGTTTAGTACATGCCTGCCTGCATGGAGCTATATTACCCAAGCTGTGAGCCACCCAGCCTCCTACCGCTCTCCAAGTACTTTGCTTAAGATGGCAGATAAAAATCCTCTTTCCCCATGCTGGAGATGTGCACAGTCACAATTGCTTCATGAATGAAATGTTCCTCACCAAGCACAGAGACGGATGGTGATAATCTTTGGAGAACAGTATGACTGTACTTAATGCCACACCCAACTGTACCCTTAAAAGTGGCCAAATTAATGACTTTGGTTATGTATGTCTTACCCAAATTAAAAAGAAAAGTCTTCCAGTTTTGCATCCCCACTGGTCTAGGAGCCCAGTGGAGATGGCACTTGCCTGATATCTGAGTTGTAGCCCCAGTTTCCACTGATGGAAGGAGAGAACTAACTTCAAAAGTTGTCCTCTGACCTCCACAAGGGGTATGTGATAAGTTGTGTGTGTTGTATGTAAATTTATATATACTATGTCACATGTAGTATATATTATACTAGTTATACATCAATTTATACATCTGTATATCAGATATTTAGATTCCAGAAAGCTAGGCTCGAAAGGAGACTCCATAATTATCTGTGAGAACTCACACTACCTTCTTTTTTTTTTCTTCTCAGCCCCACTCGCTCCAGCCCTGCTTGCTCCGGCCCAAAGGCTTTTGTTTATTTATTACATGTAAGTACACTGTAGCTGTCTTCAGATACTCCATAAAAGGGCATCAGATCTCATTATAGATAGTTGTGAGCTACCATGTGGTTGCTGGGATTTGAACTCATGACCTCCGGAAGAGCAGTCAGTGCTCTTAACCGCTGGGCCATCTCAACAGCCCCTCACACTACCTTCTTAACTTTGAATTCCTTTGCCTAAAATAAGGGAGGGGTGACAAAGCTGAGCGTGGTACCACATAGCTATCTATATTCCCAGCATTCAGCTTAGGACATATGGGAAGGGTGTTTCTTAAGAAACAAAAGAAAGAACCACCCATCTCATAAACAGGGAGAGTCGGGTTCTTGTACCTCAGCCACATCTGGTGCCAAGTCTGCACAACGCATGGTTCCAGTTGTGGCTGCCCCAGGCTTTTGAATCTGAAATCTTTCTCTTTTCCTGCATGCCCTTTGTCTGATCAAGCATCAGAGGCACAATGGCACCGGTGGAAGTGCACATTCAGGAGACGGACCACATGACATGAACGTAAGTCTGACTCAAGTTCGAGATGGCTAGCACACCACATTTATGGACATTGCTCAGCAGGACAAGTCCTTCATGAAGGTGGCAACTCTGTAGCCCATCACTGTTGCAACGGATGCTGGCCGTGCATCCTTTCAGCTCTGTAAGCCTGTCATTTACTGTGAGTGAAACTATGATGTTTGGATGTGAATGGCCCCAAAGGTTTATATGTTTGGATACTGGGTCCCCACTTGCTGATATTGTTTGGAAGGGTAGGAGGTTTGGTCTTGGAAGAGGTGTCTCAGGGGAACTGGGCTCTTTGAGCACTCTGCCTCCTGCTTGTAGCTTCAGATGTGAGCTCTCAACGGTTCCTGGGGCTGTGTCTTTGCTCTGTCTTTGTGGACTCTAGCCCTCTGAAACCGGCACCCCAATTAAATCTATTCTTTAATCCATTGCCCAGTAATAGAAAAGTGACCAAGACCAGGAAAGGAGCATAGGAACCCAGTTGTGGTATTCTATCTGTTAGCTATGAATTTGAAGGATCAAATTTAGATATCAATAAATGTTCGTTTGTCAAGAGCATCTGGGATCCTGATCGGGGTACAGAAGGCTACCTTAAAATAACCTTAAGGACAGCGACAACCACTGTGGGAATGTCACTGTATCCAGCCATCACACTGTCTGAACTGATGGATGGCGGTCATAAAGGACCCGAGAGCAGCATGTCTAGAGGACTTTTATCTTCACATCAGCCAAAACCTTTACTGAGTGACACAAAATGCTTGACTCGCCTGGAATCCAAGTTACTATCTGAATTCTGTGACTTTTTTTTTTTCTTAAACAAAGGTAAAATGTTAAAGTATTATATAATGTTACAGTTACTATTTTAAATAAAACAGCACATTGATAATTATTTGCACATGCTTTGCCCACAGTCAGAGTCAGTGAATACTAGCTACGATGATTTTATTATAATTTACTTCTGTGAGTTTAAAAAAAAAAATCAGTCCATGTGTATTTATGTATTTATTAAAAAGGTTGATTTTTTTTATTATTATTTTCAACAAAGTGCATGCATATGTGTGTTTGTGAATATAAGTACAGGTGGGCATTGGGTCTCCAGATCTGGAACTATATTGGTTGTGAGTTGGCTGACATGGGTGCTGGGAACCAAACTCTGGCCCTCTCCAAGAGTAACATTTGTTCTTAACCACTAAGACCCAGTGGGATTCAGACATCACATTTATGTTTCTTAGTGACGTCGTTGCTGAGAGTGACTTCTGAATCTACCACAGCTGTGAAGGTGTCTTGTCCCGAAGTGACTGTTGAACTCGCATTCCGATGAGCCGAGGATGGTTGATGGAAACGGTAAAGGTATTAGAACGACTATACACACATCCTGCTTTGCTTGGCAGACAACTGTTCAAAGAGAAACAGCAAGACAAACTGTTGATTTCTGAATATTCTGAAGGTTCGGGCTGGTTTTCGGTTGCTTGAGCTATTTGCTGTGTGATCTAAGTTGCAGCTACTGGAGAATTTCCTCTAGCTCATTTTTTTTTTTTTTTTTTTTTTTTTTTTTTTTGTAGAAAGCAGGTGGTAAGTATGTATCTGCCGATTCATGTATTTTCAAAACAATAATTGAGAAACATCTCTGTTGAGTACTCAAAGGACGATCCACTTGACAATCATTTGTGTGTGACAGAAACGCTAGAAAGAACTGTAGAGTCGCCGCCTTTGGAAAAAGCTAAAGCAACTAACTTGGGGGACGTCGGTGTGTTCGTTATCTTACAAATGAACTTCCCACCTCAAGGTTGCTGCCGTCAGTGGATCCCTTCTCAGACTGGACAGGCTCACATAGCCTGCGCACTCAAGCCAGAACCTGGAGAGAACGGGCTTTGGCTCTGACGTCATTCCATCCACGCCTCTTCCCTCCGACCACTTATCCCAAACCAGAACTCCCTGCCACATTAGCCTCTGGCACTAGTGCCTGGTGTCATTTCTCAGCTGCTGAGTGTTCTGAAGTCACCCTTTGGAATTCCTGTTGTCACTGTTGGGATCTAGCAGTGGCTCTTTGCTCTCGGCTAAGGGGAAGTAAATCACAGAAGCACAACAAGGCCCTCATTGCCCAGAAAAATTCCTTCCTCTCTCTTGGCTAACCTGAAATGGCACTGTTGAAACCGGTCTGGGTTAGGAAGACAAAAGTACCATTGTCATCAGAAAACCTGGTTACAGTACATCCTTGCCACCTGAGCGGGAGAGGAGGGACTGAGTTCCCTCCAGCTCTCTCATTAGCACAGGTTAGTGTGTCAGATAAGGTAAATTGTCCCAGGGTTGGCCTTGAGCAAGTGCCACCAGTACTCATGAGGGAAGGTTTAGTGAGGTCTGAAGGGTCCAGAAGTGACGCCGGGGCAAGGCTGTGCTTGGACACACAGTGAGCCTCACCCACACTTTCTGTAGTAACGGTGACTTGCTCCAACTAACAGACTGGTCAGAGGTATCTTAAGCAGAGCAGGAATGTGCTAGAGGATACCGAGACATCACAGGGAACCATGACATTTTTTTTTTTTTTTTTTTGGTTTTTTGAGACAGGGTTTCACTATATAGCCTGGCTGTCCTGGAACTCACTCTGTAGACCAGGCTGGCCTCGAACTAAGAAATCCGCCTGCCTCTGCCTCCCAAGTGCTGGGATTAAAGGCGTGCGCCACCACCGCCCGGCTGAACCATGACATTATTGAACAGCTAGGACCAGGAAGGAAAGTCCTGGAACTGTGGCCATAGTTCACGGAGGTCCCAGCCTGTGGCTATGCAGTGGCCTGACTTGCTTTTTCTGAACTCAAGTGACAGTGAAAATATGATGTGTCTAGTTTACAGTGTGCTGTGATCTTCCTCAGCTGCGGCCGCCTGCAAGGAGGAGAGAGAGGAGGAGAGGGAGGGGTCCAGGGGAACCTCCTGTATGCAGAGAGTGGCTGGAATGACTCTGTACTGGACAGCTGCCACGTACCCCCTGGTGACTGATCTTATCTGACAGTCTTTCTTAGGGGACATTGCTCAGAGGTAGCGCATCACGGTGGACTAGGACTGCATCCTTTGAACTAGATTGCCTGAGCTCAAAGCCCAGCTCGGCTACTTTCTGGGTAACTTAACTGTTGTTTGCTCACTTACCTCCGGGTGCTGATAATCACAGCACCCGTCATATGAGACCCTTCATATAAAATGAATTAATACCAGGAAAGAGCTTAAAGCAAGGCCTGGCCAATGCTACACCCTTGATCAATAACTATTATTTGGTTTTCAGTGCATCAGGCTATTTACAGATCTCATCAGATGGATTTGCTTAAAAAAAAAAAAAAACAGCAGTATAACATGGAGGTTTGTAAAAGATGGGGGCCGTCACACAAACACTTTGCAGTGAGATGGCTGTTTAGTTAATGAGCATAAATATGAATGTGATACATTCTAAAAGGTAGGTGAAGGTTTATTAAGATGCACAAACAAGGAACAGAAGGAAACATTAAACATAACCCAAAAGGAACAACCATAAAAGAAACCATCGATAAATAGGACCACACCCCAAATGTTAAAGCTTTTCCTCTTCAAAAAGGTACCATTAAAGGAAAGAAAATACATGCCACAGATTAGAAGAAAGCATCTGCTGGGCTTGTGAGATGGCTCAGCAGATAAAGGCACTTGCCACCAAGGCTAAGGACCCAGGTTCAAGCCCCAGGCTGCATAAGATGGAAGCAGAGGACCAGTTCTTGCAAATTGTCCTCTAACCTGTGACATCCTGTGTCACATACCATAAATAAATAAATGTAATAAAAATGTCAAAAAAGAAGGTATTTGCTATTCACATATATGGTTAAAGACTTATATCCAGAAAAAAAGAAAGAAAGAAAGCCCACCACAACTCAATAATACTGAGACAAAAAAAAAAACAAAACAAAAAACAAACAATAAAAAACAAAGGCACCCACACACGAGTACGGCCCTGAGGACGTGGCTCAGTGGTAGAGCACTTGCTTTCGGTGTCTGTGGTCTAGATTGAATCCCAGTACCATAAATAGGACAAGAAGAGAAAAAAAACAAAACAAAAACCATGAGCCCAAGATTTGAAAGACATCTACTAAAGAAGCTATATTAATGACTAATAGACACATGAAAAGATATGACCTTGATATAAGACATGCAAATTAAAACTCATAGGGAAAAATCATTCGTTCACTAAACCTCAGTAGAATAGCTGTACCCCCCCATTCTATATGCATGGTGAGCACACATACTTCTGCAGAGAGAATGTGTGGGACTGCGTAAGGGTATCCTGGTTCTTGGCTGGGCATGGGCCTAGAACCCCGAGACTCCAAGGGAGAAATGGCAGGAGTTCGGCCACGCCCCCAGGACTCAGGGTCCTAACAAGCAGTCCAATCTCCATAGACCTACATTGTTCAGTCACGTAGGCTATTACAGCCCCTCCCAAAGTGCACAGGTAGAGGGCCTCAGGCCCTAGGGATTTACATACTAATGAAGGTCAGAGGGCGGAGCCAATTAACCATCCCTCCCCAGAACCTCCCCCTTTCTTCCTCCCTATTTAACCCAGGTCTGCCCTGAGTTTGGGGGGGCACGTCCAGATCCATCCACCATCCGCCATGTCAATAAACCCTTTTGGAACCAAGGACTTCCTGTATCATTGGGGCCTGCTGGGCCCACACCCAAAGCCTCCAGCCACTGGAAACCCGGACCTTCCTCCGGTATGTGAGACAGGCTGCCTGGAAGCCTCCAGGCAGCCTCCGTCCTCACAGGCCCCGGGCCACTGGCCTCGTAGGCCTGGGGCCTGCTGCCTGGGCTGGGCCTGGAAGCCTGCCTGCGCAAGCCCCGGCCTGCTGCCACGTGGGTCGGGACTCCGCTGAGCCGCCAGATTTTGCACTGGCCAGCTGTTTGTTAAGACACTTATTTATTTACTTTGAATATTATGTATTTATTCATTGACAATCTCATAAATATGTACCTTGATCAAATCCACCCCAAATCCCTTCCCACCCTCCTCAGGGTCCCCTAATATTTCCTCCCACCTTCTTTCAGGTCCTCCTCTTCCCTCCCCTCCTCCTCCTTTCATAGTCCATCTAGTCCCATTAATGCTGCCTTCACAGGACGTAGGTGTGTGGCCATCCAGTGCAGCAAAGGCCCCCTAGAGTGCCACGCCCCTTCCTTTGTCGGCCATCATTGCCAACAGCTCCTCAGCTAGAGGTGGGGCCTCAGGAGCGCAGATCCCATGCTCACAGGAATGTTGACTGGCTTGCTCTTCTGCAGGTTGTCTGTAGGTAGTAGCCACAGCTGCTCTGAGCGCTGAGTGCGACAGCCATGTTATGTCCAGAGGATGGCAGGTTACAACACTCCTCCCATCCTCTGGCCCTTGCATTCTTTCCTCTACCTCTTCTCTAATGTTCCCTGAGCCTTGGAGGTGTGTGTGTGTTTGTTTGTGTGCGTGTGTGTGTGTGTGTGTGTGTGTGCGCGCGCTGGGGTGGGAAGGGAGGATTGGGGTGGGAGAGTGGAGGTGGGTGGGTGTGGTGTGGTGGTGGGAGGGCTGGTGGTTCAGGGTAGAGGTGGGAGTAGGGGAAGGGGAGGGGGTAGTTGCCCATTCTCTGAATATAAACTAGTTACAAGTCTCTACATAAACTGTTGCCCACTGCAAAAGGAGTTTCACTCACAGAGATTTCAAACACCAGTCATCTATGTGTATAAATATAAATGTTTAGAAGGCAGCTCGACAACGTGTCCATTTAAGGAAAACAACAGTGGTAGGTTCCTTCTTGGGTGTCAAGATCTTTAAAAGTTCATTATAAATTCGATATAGTGCAGTGGTTCTCAGCCCTCCTGATGCTGCGTCCCTTTAACACAGTTCCTCATGCTGTGGTGACCCCCCAACCATAAAATTATTTTCGTTGCTACTTCATAGCTACAATTTTGCTACTGTTATGAATTGTCATGTAAATATCTGATGTGCAGGGTATCTGATATATGACCCCAGATATATGAGAACAGGTTGTTTGATCCCCGAAGGGGTGTCCACCCACAGGTTGAGAACTGCTGGTTTTGTTGGTCATGCCTGTAACCCTAGTACTTAGGAGGTTAACGAAGAGAAGTTTGAATTTGAGGCTAGCCTGGAACACATAGAATTCCAAGGCAGCCTATATAACACAGCAAGATCACATCTTTTTAAAGAACACAAACGAACAAATAAACCTAACCAAATCAAAACATGGAAGGCCGGACTTGTAGTCCTTAGTGCAGCACTGGCTTTTGTGAGTCTGCTCCTTTAAAAAGTTAAACATAAATTTAGCATATGACCCAGAAATCCACTAAATACTCCCACCACAAGAAACATGAAAATATATGCTTCTATGAGATGCTTATAGCCGGGCAGTGGTGGTGCATGCCTTTAATCCCAGCACTTGGGAGGCAGAGGCAGGTGGATTTCTGAGTTCGAGACCAGCCTGGTCTACAGAGTGAGTTCCAGGACTGCCAGGGCTATACAGAGAAACCCTGTCTCGAAAAACCAAAAAAAAAGAGATGCTTATAAAAGTCACTATATATAATGGCTAAAAGGGGAATACTCTTAATGCTTGCTGATAAGTTAAATGCAATGTGGTCTTACTTAATGGCATATTATTCAGCAACATAAAGAAATGAATCTCTCTTTCTCTCTCTCTCTCTCTCTCTCTCTCTCTCTCTCTCTCTCTTCCTTTTCTCTCTCTCTCTTTCTCTCCAGGATCTCACTATATTATACTTCAAGCTTGCCTCAAACTCTGAAGGCTCTTGTCTTAGCTTCCAAGTACCAAGAGTGCAGGCGTTCCCCGCCATACACAGCTTTCATTATTTTATGCCTAACCTCAGATTTCATCCCCATTTTTTCTTGCTAACTTACCCCAGACAGTAACCCCACCCACCCAACACTAGGGATCAAATCTTGGGCCTTACATTTGCTCTATGCATATATTCCACCCTGGCGCTGAATCGTGAGCAGGAGAGTCACTTATTAGGCTTGATAAGTAACCTGTAGTCACAATAACCACCCAGACTGGAGGCAACGTCTTCATGAGCTGTATCTATTAGCTTGCCTACTCGGATTTTGGTTTGATATTGCACAGATCCCAGCATTACGGCAAGAGGAAAAGCTACTTTCTGTAGCTGCCTGCTAGTGCCTAGGAATTTCTTTGCTCTGTTCATACAGTCCTTACCCTGACAGGAAGAAAACAACTTTCAGGTTGAACACCACTTCAAAAAGCCTTCGTTTGGTTTAGACTTCCTGTGTTAAAACTATCAAACCTTCTGAAACTCTAGCCATTTTTTTGGGGGGTGGTGGGGTGTTTGTTTTATATTCACAGGCTAGTAGAAGGTGGCTAGACAGAGCAAAGTTGGTCATTTGCATATCTGTCCCCGCAGCAGTCATTCCACACATCCAACAGTGTGTTCTTGAGACCCTTCTTTTCCACACACTCATCTAGGTATTTAAGAAGCACTGATGGGGGCTGGAGCAGCTAAGAGTACTTGTTGTTCTTATAGACTGGAGTTTCTTTTCTAGTACTCATGTGAGGTGGCTTACAACAATCTGTAAATCCAGTTACAGGGACTCTGAAACCTCTAGTGTCTGTGGATGCATGCACTCACATGCACATACCCACATACAGGTACACACACTTACACATCATAGTAAAGTCGCCAAAACAAAAAGACATGGAACAGGGTAATCAGGTCCCACTCTCATGGAAGAGTCTTTTTGCAACGACGCCACAGGCCAGGCAGCAGACACACATTTTTCTACTTTCTGGGTTTTCTCCTTTCATCTTGACTCCTTGTGGCCGTGCTAGTGTATGACTAAATGGTAGATCTCAAAGTGGAGACTTCGGGTTTCTCTGTGTAGACCAGGCTGGCCTTGAACTCACAGTCATCCTCCTGCCTCTGCCTCCCAAGTGCTGGGACTGGAGGTGTGTGCTATATATGTGTGTATGTCTCTCTTGTGTGTACGCTAGGGTGCCTGAGGAAGGCACCTCATTCTGTAGACGTAGAGCTAGAGTTGACTGTGAGCTGCTGACAAGGGTTCCAGGAACTGAACTCAGGTCTTCTGGAAGAACAAGTATTCTCAAGCATTCTCCAGCCCTAGGGACGATCTTTTGTAAATTGCTATTATTGATATAAAAATCCAATTTAAGTATAATTACATCATTTTCTCCCTTTCCTTTTCTTCCTCCAACCCCTTTGGTATACTCCCTTCTTATGATCATGGCTTCTTTTAGTGTTTCACCGCCTGCGCGCACACACACACGCACACATACATACAACTTGCTTAGTCTGTTTAGTGTTACTTATATGTAGCTGATTATTTGACGTCAGGACTGATAACTTGGTATTGGGTAACCATTTAGGGGGCTCATCCCTGGGGGAGACTATTTCTTCCACTCTCAGGATTCCTTAGTAGCCTGCGGTTCTTGGTCTGTAGTTGGTGCCCAGCGAGACTGACTGGTTAGCTTGTCTATTGCTTCTATACTTCTTCTGATTTCATTAGGAAGATTTACTCGCTGTTCGTGCCTCATGGTCAAGCTGCCTCGTCATTTCTAGGAGACCCAATCTCACACCAGATTTCCTGGTCTACTGGCTCTTACAATCTTTGCCCACCCTCTTCCAAGATGCTTCCTGAGCCTTAGATACAGGAGCTGGGCTGTAGATGGATCCAGTGGAACTGGACAACCTCCTTTCATGGCAAGTGTAAGCATCTCAGCAGAGACCACAGACACGCTGGTAACGGTGACTCTGCCATTGTCAGTGGGGCCTCCATTACGTCTGCAGATTAAACAGAAGTTAACAGTAAGTTACAAGTGTTGCCATGGGAAGGAATGTTCCGTGTTTACTTAGATGTACATCAATTTTGTAGTGTGGAGCATGTTTGTAGCATAATTTCCCCCAAGAAACAGAGAACTATTTCTTAAATATTTCATATTCCCACATTACATAGTAAATCAAGATCGAATTTCAACTCTTGCCGTTTATCAGCTTGGTAAGGGTATAGTAGGGAGCCAAAAGCATTCAGTAACATTGTTTCCAGGAAAAGAGATGAAAAATAACGGGACCATTTGGAGACGGTACAGAGGAAAGAAGACAGTGAAAAGTCAGTCGATTTTTAATTAGGACCAAAAGATAGAGAGCTCCAAACTGTTACTTCTGAACAAAATGTAACAGTATCTTAGCTAACCGAGAGTTAAATGCCCCAAGATACCACCTTTGCTGTAGAACTAGTCTAGATTCACTCTGCATTCAATGGAGTCCAAAGAATCTTAGAACACAGTTGCTGGGATACCACATACTATGTATGAGGCAGCCATCTGTACCAGGAAGTTCTAATGTGTGTTGTTCCTTTCCTCCAGCCTGTTCAGAGAATCTGACTGCTCAAAGAATTTCCTGTGAGTTCGAGGCACACAGCCATTACTGGGTAGCCACGCCCATGCCTTGAGCACCATCTAGCCATCCTACCTCGAAGCCCAAGACCTTCAGTAACTCTGCAGTCCAGGGCCTGTGGCCAATCAGTTGGAGTGAACAAAGGAAAAGACCTCTCTGGTAGCATTGGATTAGGGAACTAAGGTGGGTCATGAACTTTAAAGACTATGGTAAAAGGCAAACATGGTACCTAGGAAGAAAGAGACTGATTTAGTCAAGAGCTCTTTTTAAATTTTTATCTATTTTATCTTATTATTTATTTTGATATTTTGGAGACTGGGTTTCTCTATGTAGTTCTGACAGTCCTGGAACTTGCTCTAAAGACCAGGCTGGCTTTGAACTCAGAGATCTGCCTGCCTCTGCCTCCTAAGTGCTAGGATTAAAGGTGTGTGCCACCACGCTTGGCTTATTATTTATTTTAAATAAAACTGGTGCTTCAACCCTGAGAATCAGAAGAGAGTTGGATGGAGTTAGAAGGTAAGAACGGTATTAACTGGGCCAGGCAGCTGCCAGGCATGGCCAGGCCCAGAGGAAGTGAGCGATGGAAGAAAAACCTGCCGTGGATTGTTTGGAAATTCCCTGGGATCCTGACGCTTCTCTTCTTGGATTTTTTCTTATTACTATCCTGAAGGCTTTGGCGGAGAGTGACTCAGAACGGCAGCCATGAACAGGCAGTGAGTCAGTCATCTACCACTTCCGGGATCCCTGGACTTTTCTGGAAGTCTTTCACTGCATACGTGGTAGAAAACTCCACCTCTGCCCTCCTTGACACAACTGGCAACATATCTTCTTGTGGAAAGTCTATGTAGTGTCCAGTAATCTTGTGAGAGTGTTAGGGGGAAGGACTAAAGCTCTAGGAGGTGTGTGAGGCTGCACAAAAAGACAGAGTTAACTAATCTGGACCCTGGGGGCTCCCAGAGACTGAACCACTAACCGGAGAGCATGCAGGGTCTCCTGCCCATAGGTAGTAGAGGTGCAGCTTGGTTTTCATGTGGATCCCCCAATAACTGGAGTGGGGGGCTGTCTCTGACTCTGTTGCCTGACTGTGGATCCTGTTCCCCTGACTGGGCTGTCTCGTCTGGCCTCAGTGGGAGAGGATATACCATGTGCCAGGGTAGGTTGGTACCTGGGGCGGGGGGAGCTCCCCATTCTCAGAGGAGAAGAGGAGGGGGCTGAGGGTGAGGGTGAGGCTATATGAGGGCAGACTGGAAGGCGAGAGGGGCCTTTGATCAGGATGTAGAGTGAATAAATAAATTAATGGAAAAAATAAAGAAGACTGTGTGTGTGTGTGTGTGTGTGTGTGTTGTGTGTTGTGTGTAATGCGCACACGTCGCGAGTGTTTATGGGTGTGTGCACGCATGAGCAGGCAGGTGGCCTCAGATTCCCTGGAGCAGCAGTTACAGGCCTTTTGAAACACCTGACTTATGAGTTGGAAATGAACTAGGACTCTTCATAAGAGCTTCAGAGACATCTCTTCAGCCCAGTGAGACTAATCCTTAAAGGAAAAGGAACAAAAAGGAAAACCAGGGTTGGGGAGTGTGTCCCAGTGGTAGAGTACAGCGAAGGGGTGCTGTGTGTTCACTCCCCAGCATTGTGCAATTAGGGCAGCCAACATCATCAGACAAGACGAGAGTCAGAAGAAAGCCACTGGCTGTGTACTGTGTGGAAGAGCTAAAGGGGAGCAAACAGAGATGGAGTGAACATCCCATTCTTCCACTAAGGAACACCAAGGCTGACTCCCGTGACCGTGGCTGCGAGGACAATTATTTTAAAAAAAAAATGAGGAGGATCCACTAGGGAAACGGCTGAGTGGGCACAATGAGTGCTGGACAAGTCTGAAGACCAGAGTCCAGATTCTTAGTGACAGCACAAAGCAGGATGAGCAGCAAGGGTCTAGAACACTGGCCCTGGGGTGCATAGAGATGGGGGCGGGCTCCAAGGACTTGCTGGCCAGTCAGCTGAACCTAAGCAGCAAGCTCCGGGTTCAGGGAGAGACCCTGATTCAGAGAAGAAGGTGGAGAGGGATGGAGGAAGTCACCTGGCCTCCACTTCCTGCCTCTGTATGCACCTGCACAAGTGAGAAAACACACACACACATGCGCTGCACACACTCAGACACACATACACAAACACACATACAAGAACACACACACACAAGCACAAAAACATATGACATACATGCACAGGAACAGGCACACACACAAACCACACAAAACAACACAAAACACACAAACACACAGGAACAGACACACACAGAGACATACACAGGCACACACTAACACAGACACACACACAAACATGAAAACACATGCACATACATGGCAGGAACAGACACCATACACATGCACACACAAACATGAAAAACACTGGCACACACATGCATACACATGAACACAGATACTAACACACATACTAACCGAGGAAGGAACAGCACATGAATGCATGTGTGTATACATACACTTAAAGAAAAGGAGAAAAGCACTGGTGATAGTGCACTCTCTTAATCCTGGCATTTTGGGAAGCAGATGAGCAGATCAGAGAAGGAGAGAGAGAGAGAGACGAAGAGAGAGAGAGAGAGAGAGAGGGAGGAAGAGAAGAGGAGGAGAGGGGAGGAGGAAGAGGAGGAAGGAAGAGGAGAAGAGGAGGAGGAGGAAGAGAGGAAAGGAGGAGGAGAAGAAGAAGGAGGAGGAAGAGGAGGAGGAGGAAGAGGAGGAGGAAGAGAGAGAGAAGAGGAGAAAACACTATAAGGCTATTGGAGCTGTAGCTTAGTGACAGAGCAGACAGACACTGGGTTTGAACCCAAGACTGGGGAGAAACAGTGAAGTTCATTGACTGTGTATAAGACATTGAAAGTGACCCTGGATCAAAGACAGAATGAACGCCTCGTTCTCACAGAGCTTCTAATTTAACAACAGAGAATAGAATCAAGCCAGAAGACGAACCATACAAGACAGACAAGATGATGGTTTTCACGGGAACCATATTGGAGGATTAATCCTGAACCTTGTACCGGGCCTCTCTCACTCTGATGGGAAGGGTGTGTGCTGAAGGCTAGTACACATGTTTTCATTGTCGTTAATGGGGAAATGAGAAGCTGGCCCAGGAATTTTACTACCTCATGCATTATTCACGGAGAAGCAGCCAGTGTGTGGCTGAATACAGCCTGGTGGTTGAGCACTTCCTGGCATGCTCAGGGGGCCCCAGTTTTGATCTTCCACACCGCAAAATAACTGAGACAGTGAGCTGGTAAATAGTTTGAAACAAATCTATGTATAAGACTGTGGTCTATGTTTTAAAACAATGAAGAGCTCACACAGGTGAACAAATGGAGGCTCCTTTGGGTCGCAGCCAAAGGCTTTGGTGCCAGGGTTGATGTGATGTGAGGAACAAGACTTCGTGTGTGCGTGTGTGCGCGTGTGTGCGGGTGTGTGTGTGAGATGTCGTCAAATCAAGCTGTTCCTCAGAACCGAGATGCCAGGGTGTGACTTTAACCTTTGGAAAACCTTTCCTTTTGACTTAGAACTGTAGGAGGCATTGGCGTTGACAAGCTAAAAATATCCAATTATCTACAGTTCTCTTTCTGAAGCTTCATTGTTGAGCCACAACAAACCTATTCAAATGAAAATACAATTGCAATAAGTTCGACAGTTTTCTCTGTGAGGGTTGAACTCACTGTAATGTGAATCATTAATTTAATGGTTAACTACACGCATAAGTTTAGTGCTTTATTCTACCTGAGGTTGAAGTCTCACTGTAATTAAGCATTTTAATTAACAATAATTAATTTTGGGGCTAGGATCTCCTCCGGAATAGGTCAGGCATGTCTGGAAGTTACTAGTACCCAAGTTCTCTCCAACTCGTGTGAACCTCTGCTAGCCTGGAGTCCTGAAAGACAGCATAGTCAATTGACTGATGCATTTATTAATTTTGCTTTTTTTATCTGAGCATGTCGCCTGCATGTATGTCTGTGCACCACGTGTGAGCCTGATACCTGAGGCCATGGTGAGCCTCCATATGCATGCTGGGAATCGAACCCAGATCCTTTGCAAGAGCAACAGCTGCTCTTATCCACTGAGCCAACCCTTTTCCCTATGTTTTGACCCAACTTCGGTCAAGAAAGCAAAATTGAGAAGTAGGCATGGTGCTGCATGCCTATGATCTCAGTACTCAGTCAGCTGAGGCAGGAGGATGATGAGTTGATAGTCAGCCTGATTGATACAACAACGTAACTCCCAAGCCCAACTTAAAGATACAGGCTGTGAGCCGGGTGGTGGCACACCCTTTAATCCCAGCACTTGGGAGGCAGAAGCAGGCGATTTCTGAGTTTGAGGCCAGCCTGGTCTACAGAGTGAGTTCCAGGACAGCCAGGGCTACACAGAGAGACCCTGTCTCGGGGAAAAAAAAAAAAAAAAAGATACAGGCTGTGTCCCTTACCAGAATATCTATTCTATTCCTGGCTTTCTTTGTTCCCTGAGGTACTAGGAACAGAACCCAGGCGCTCACACCTGCTAGGCAAGTGCCCTATTGCTGCTTTATAATATTATCTATTTCTTAAATAGTTTATTTATAATTAGATAATTTATTTATAATTAAGATAATTAATAATCATTACAATGTATATGTTATATATAACTAATTATTATTTATTCTTTCCTATACCACAAATATACACACAAATTTTCCTAGACTAGTGGTTCACAACCTTCCTGATGCTGTGACCTTTAATACAGTTCCTCAGGCTGTGTGACCCCCAAGCATAAATTATTTTATTTTATTTTTTTTTGGTTATGAAACTTGTCTGGTTGGAAATCATCTTGCATGTGCTTGAACTGAATGTGCATGCCCCAGTGTGAGGGCATAAGCATCCAAGGCTAAAATTCATTTCTGTTGATTACTGTCAAACTATTAAATTTGCTGCTGTTATGAACTTAACTGTACAAACCTGATGTTGCTTTAATCTAGACCGTGTGACGCCCTGTGAGAGGGTCCAATATAGGTTGAAATCTCCTTCTGAGACCATGAAGGATCGCTTTAAAGAGGACATCAATTAGCGAGGGAGATCTCTGCCTATGACAGGTTTAGCCCTTAAACATGAGCGAACCAGATGGTGTATAAGTTTAAGGTCACCTGCAGACTGATAGCAAGATTGGTCAAGTAGGAAGCATGCTCACTGCAAGTTCAATTCAAATTGTTTAAAAATATGCCGGCATTGAAGCACACGGATTGGTCCCACTCGGCAGAGAGCAGGGTTGTAAATTTGAAGCCAGTTCTGGGTAGCACCAAGTTCAAGGCCGCCTGGATGTATAGCAAGACTGTCCTCAAAAAACCCAAACCAACAAAATAAATAAATAAATAAATAAATAGCCGGGCAGTGGTGGCGCACGCCTTTAATCCCAGCACTTGGGAGGCAGAGACAAGGTGATTTTCTGAGTTCGAGGCCAGCCTGGTCTACAGAGTGAGTTCCAGGACAGCCAAGGCTACACAGAGAAACCCTGTCTCGAAAAACCAAAAATAAATAATAAATAAAATAAAATAAAATAAAAATAAATAAATAAATAAAAACAAAGCAAAACAAGATTTAACAACTTCATGGAAAAAATTTTTTTTTTTTTTTTTTTGGAGACAAAACCTCAGGTAGCCCAGGCTAGCTTCCAACAAGCCATTTAGTCAGAGACAACTTTGAACTGTTGATCCTCCTGTCTCCGCCTCTGAGTGTTGGGATTAAGAGCCTGCATCAGTTCACTCTGCCTGGTTTTGACGCAGTACTGGGGATCTTCCTGCATCTAAGCAAGTATTCTCCAGCTCAAGTCTTCGTTTTAAGACAATCTAGTTCGAGAGAAAAGAAGTGACTCGAATCTGAGAGACAGCATTACACCGATGAGGTGGGGGAGGCGAGTGTGGGGTAGCGGAAGCAGTCAGTGTCTTATGACCAGCAATGACGTCATTACAGAGTCTGTCCAGCGCATGGCTTTCTCTCAGTGTTCTTCTCCAGGCGGTAGATCTGGTAACGGTCGCTTCCCCAGGCTTGCCTGGAAGGGGCAAGCTTGCTCTGGAGCTGGGTGATCTCATTTGTGGGAATGCAACTTCCCTATGGGGACAGCTCACCAAAGCAGCTAAGAGTTTACTGAACTTGTCCTAAACCTCGTAGTAATTTAAGTAGTAGCCTGAAATTAAGCCCAGAACTGGCGATTCTTACAGGGGACAGCCCTACCTCACCACGTATGCCGTTACGTCATGCCGCTTGTCTGCTTTTTTCACATCCACAAACTTGCAGACTCCCTATTTCCTACTTCGGGATGCAATTTATTCCAGTAAAGTCACTCATTTCCCGTTGTCATTTGCAGAACGAGGACCAGTTTATTCTTTCATCCTGAGAACTGCAGAGTATCCCCCTGAGATTTGATACCTATAGCAAATGTGTGAACGGTTCTCCCCTCCATAAGAAGTTTCTGTTCTTTTTTAATCCTTCCACACCCGCCTCCGCCCGCCTTGGAGGCAGTTTCTTGTTCTGTAGCGCAGGTTGGTCTTGAACTTGAGATCTTTCTATTTCAGCCTTCTGAGGGCTGGGATTATGGGCACATGCCATCGCCCGAGGCAATTAAAGTTTTTAACAGCAGTAGTTTTTTTTTTTTTTTTTTTTTTTTAGAAACTTGATGTTTGTGGCTCTAACCCTTTGCTTTAGCGGGAAGCCTTTTTCTTTCCTCTTTCCCTTCTGATGATATTTCTCTCTCCTCTCTCTCTCTCTCTCTCTCTCTCTTCTCTCACCTTTCCTCTCCTTCCTTCATTCTTTCCTCACCTCTCTTCCTACCCTTTCCCGTCCTTTCATTTGTGAGATTAACATTTTATGATAAAAATCAAGTGATAAAGAAGGAAACTCAGCCAGAAACACCTAAACACTTCCCCCTGAAAACATGACTAGCCTGGATTCGGAGTACTTTCCACCGTCGAGGTCACAGACAATTATTTGATACTGAAGATAAGGTATTGGCAATAGCCTAGTTACCAAATGTCAAAGGGACACACCGGTAGGTGAGACGCGTGCTGCCCCACCCTCACCCCCCATAGCTCACTTGACAAACGGTTAGCAGTTTTTGTGGCAAATACTCTAGGGCATGCTATTTAAAACAGACCTTATTTAACTCTCCTCAGTGTGGATGGGTCATTGTTCGCTTCCCGGTGTTCCAATACAGCGTTCTGTACAAAATTTATGACTTTAAAAAGTTGAAAATTCACCCCTGCAAGCAACGGTGTCAGCCATTACTCCATCTTATTCAAATCTCTTAAAGTATTTATAGAGGTGAAGGAAATATGTCTTTATAGAGTTTGGCATCTGTGCTGGGAGTGGTCCTTTGAGGCTACACCCAGAAGCTGTATTGCATTAGCCGCTCTCGACCTGACAGCCATAGCCAGTTACTAAATCTTACTCTATCTAGTTCTGTCATTTAAACTAGGAATCATACCAGGGCTTAGCTCCCTTCTAAGACTAGTCAGATAATGGCATCAGGTATTTATTATACTTCCTGATTCAGAATCAGCATTCTATAAATCTCATCTCTTACTCTGAAGGCCCTCTTCATATAATTTAGCCTCTCCCCTTTTAAAATGGCTTACTGATCCTTATTTTTTACATGGATTGCTGTTTTTCCTGCATGTATATCTGTGTGAGGGTGTCAGATCTCCTGGAGTTGAAGTTACAGACAGCTGTGAGCTGCCATGTGGGTGTTGGTTCTCAAGAACAACCACTGCTCTTAACCACTGAGCCATCTTTCCAGCCCCCTCCCTCTTTTTTTTGAGACAGAATCTCACTATGTAGATCTGGAACTTACTCTGTAGACCAGACTGGCCTCTTGAACACATGGAGGTCTGCCTGCTTCTGCCTCCCGAGTGCTGGGACTAAAAGTCTAGACCACTATGCTTACCTCTTATGCATATCTTATTTTATCCGTTGAGCCAAGCCTCTGTTTAACTGTCAAGTAAACTCATGGATTAGTTGCTTTTCTCTGAGCAAACCCCTGACAAGAAGCCGCTCTAGGAAGGAGAGGTCAGCTGGTTCATAGGTAAAGAAGGGATCCAGTTTGTGGTGGGGTGGCAGGAGGCAGGCAGCACTGCCTTCGGTTGGGAAGCAGCGAAGTGGAACTGGTACCCCACCCACTTTCTCCATCTTCTTCAGTCCAGGACCCTGGTCAGTGGAATAGTACTGTCCACATGCAGAGTGGGTCTTTCCTCCTCAATTAAACCTCTCTGCAAACCCTCCTAGTTTATACTCAGGGATGTGTTTCCATGGTGATTCTAAATCTCCTCAAGGGTGTGATGAAGATTAACCTTCTTTAGGGTGGGAAGACGGCTCAGCTGGTGACGTGCCGTATTCTTGGCACACAAGGATAGGGACTTGAGTTCCGTCCCCCACACTCACATGAAAAGCCAGGTGCCATGTGCACACCGACCCATTAACGGCCAAGTTTGCTAACTGAGCCCTAAGCTCGGGCTCCCAGCAGCCGCTACAATGTGACACCATCTGCTCAGATCCAAAGCCCACACAGCACACTATACTGACGCCTCTGCATGTACACGATAAATCATTATGGATTATTTCTATAAGATCCTTGACTTTCAGAACAAATCAGAAAACTTCCATTTATCGGGGATTAAAATAGCCAATTCATTTTAGTAACAGAAATATCGGTAACCATTTATTTCATGAGAAAGAGATTATTAAAAAAAAAAAAAACATCAATTGATTAGGAAGGTTAGCTGAAGGAGGAAGAGACTAGGAGAGAGAAAATAAAGAGGAACCTGAAGATGAAACACACACGCACACACACATGCACACACACATGCACACACATTCTTAGACATGCACAGGTACATATACCCTCATATACACACACACATACCCTCATACACACACATACATGCACACACACATGCACACATACACATAGGCACACACACCCTTAGACATACACACGTATGTGTACCCTCATACACATATACATTTTCACACAATACCCAATTATATAGACACACTCATACACACATACCCTTATACACACAGCTATATATACATACATACATACACATATGTACACTCATATTCACACACACATATATGTATACACCTTCGTACACATGCACTAACACACATGCACACAGCCATACACACGGACATACCCTCATGCACACACCCTCATACAGACACACACAGGCATACCTTTACTCCCATAACCTCATACAGAACACACGGACACACCCTGATGCGCACATACATCCTCACACACACACACATACACATATGCACACACTCACTCTCTCACACAGGTACACACACCACACACACACATACTCTCTCACATGCACACACATACATAATTAAGAATAATTAAAAACAAATATATATTTAAAGTTGGAGAACACAAACTGTGAAATGGAATAGGGCCCAGCTATTTGAATTCCAGCTCCATTGAGTGGGAACCCCCAGCCTCAGTTTCTCTTTGTGCAACACTAGGATGGCAGTATCTACTTTAGCGACGCTCCTCTTGTTCGGAAGATGAAACTGTACCACGATTGCAAAACGCTTAGGGTAAGCATGGAGTCTGATGCAAGAGAGGCTAGCATAACTAGCTTGGGTGACCATGTTTTTGAGGTTGTATAAGTTTTCAAAGGTCTTATTAATAATGCTGGAGAACTCGCAGCACTAGCGTAATTCTAACATTCTGAGAGAGATCTAGAGCCGGAGGATGAACTAGAGAGCTTTCTGGTTCAATAACTTCATCTTATGTTTGAAGAAACAGAAGGGAAGAGGCTGAGGGGACTGACTGACCAGAACCACGCAGCTAATTACAGTAAGAAGTCTGGGCTACAACTCAGCCTGCTAACGGTTCCCCTGATTCTTAAAAAGTTGCACGTGATTACACCGTTTCAACAACAAGGGACGGAGTGGGAATACCTGTGAGAAGAGTTCAGGGTTCCGGTCAAATGGCGTTTATTATAGAATCAGTCGTATATCTGAGGGCCTCTGTGCTCACTGTGCTGTGTAACAAGGAGGTGTGCACTGTAAACGGTTCGGAGGTACAAGTGAGAATCGTTGTGATGATTTTTTTTTTTTTATGACAAAGCCAAGACAGGGAACAATAAATTGAAGAAGAGCAGGAAATGTCTCTGGAGACCTGTTTGAAGGCTCTTGAAGCTGTGTGCATATGTGTGTGTGTGTGTGTGTGTGTGTGTGTGTGTGTGTTGGGGAGCTGTGTTTTTCTGCAAAAAATTAAAAGGCTGAGAAGTGGATCTCGTGGGGAAAGGTGGTTACTGCTTACCTCCTCCCCTTCGAAAGGAGGAATCAGGTAGTGTTATTCTTCTTCTATGTCAAATTCTTGCCTGGACCAAACAGTTTCAGCAGCTAGAATCCAATCCTCAGCAGACGATGCCAGAGGCAATGCCCAGAGCTGAGTGGGAATAGCTTCACATTTAGCAGAACTGACCCCTGTTTTTCCACTGTCACTGTGTTCTGATTTCTAATACTTCCTAGCTGTGCTCTGGTTCAGGAGGGCAGAGAACAGCTGGTCCACAGTCCCCCTCCTCACTCCAGCAAATGCGAGATGGCTGCTAATTCCTTTTGTCTATGGAGAAAATTCTAGGTTTCTGGTTCTTTGTTTTTTTGTTTTTGTTTTTCTCCAGCAGAAGAGAGTAGGAGCTCATCTATCTATCTATCTATCTATCTATCTATCTATCTATCTATCTATCTATCTATCTATCTGTCATTTATCTATCATCTATTTATCTATCTATCTATCATCATCTATCTGTATATCTATCTATTATTTATTATCTATCATCTCTTCATCCATCCACCTACTCACCCACCATCTATCTATCTATCTGTCTGTCTATCTATCTATCTATCTATCTATCATCTATTTGTTTGTCTGTTTACCTACCTACCTACCTACCTACCTATTGAGACTTCTACAGGAGCTGTCTGAATGTGTGTTGGAGGGAGATGCTGGCTCAGAGGTATTTTTCCCGTAACCCTAGGTTCTTCCTGGATCTCCATCCCGTGAGTTCCCAGAAGCAGAAAACCTTTCATTTACAATTGGTCTACGTCAGTTTAGTCAGATTGCTTTTTTACTACTTAAGCTGAAGTAAAGGGACTTCTGACGAGGAAGGGTAGAGAGGAAGGGCCGAGAAGTATCAAGAGGTGCGCTGTGGGTGGTGGGGGTTCTGGAGGTCACTGCTGCAGAACTCGGGTCTACCAGATGGGGGAGGGGGGGAGAAAACGTACCTTGATGGGATGAGGTAAAACATAAGAGAAGATGAGGTTTTTTTCTCTGTCTCTCCTCTCTGTCCTTCTCCCCTCCCCCTCCTCTCTTCCTCTTCCTCTCTCTTCTCCTTCCCTCTGCCCCTCTTGGGATGATCCAGTCTTATGTGTTCCAGGCTGGCCTCAAATTCACTTTGTGGCTGATAATGGCTTTGAACTTCTGATCCTCTTACCTCTATCTCCCAAGAATTTGAATTAGAGGCATGTGCCACCTTACTGAGTTCATGCGGTGCTGGGATTTGAACCTGCAGCTTTGAGCACATTAGCCAAGCCTTCTGTCAAATGAGCTCCTTCTTCAGCCCTAAGAGGAGGTAAGAGTCTAATGAGAAACTTCATGGATACCCTAACTTTCTTGGATCTTGACTTCTCTGTCCCTTCTTTGTTTCTCTATTGTATCTCAATAAAAGCTGGTGTTTAAATATGTTAAAGTCTCAGGTGTGCCTCTTTCCTGGAAGGAAGACTATAGAGCCCCATCCTGTGTGGATAATCTTTGCAGATGTCTTTGCAGGACAGGCCTGATTATCTTGGGGGAAGAGGGTACACTTTGTAAAGTGTGCATGGATATAGCCTGTGTCTGGAACAGTTGGGTTGGTATCCGGCCACCAGTGATACTTAACTATGTGTCTTGATGCTTAGGTCTAATTGGCACTTCTGCTCACGGATAGATCTGTCTTCTTTATCCAGGTCGCTTGTTAATGTGTGTACTTAAGTGGGAAGTGGGGAATGGGGAGTTGGCGTTTGTTCTGGGCTGCACCCTAGTCTGCACTACCCCAGTGGGCAAACTTAGCTTCCCCACAGATACCCTGACTCTCATACTCTCACAGATATCCGGAGTTTTTCTGTCGCTCAGGTGACCATCTTCTATGTTCTGGTTTTATTTCTCTTTCCTTGCTACCACCAGTTCTATTATCCATGACTAACTTTGTGTGTGTGTGTGTGTGTTTGCACGCATGCATGCATGTGCTAGGAATCAAACTCAGGGGTTCACTCAAGTGAAACACAGTATATGAACCCATAGTTTAAGTGGGGAACAGAAAAATGGCTTGGAGCTGAGAGGACTTGAGTTTGATTCCTGGCTCTCCTATTTAGTCACCTGTTGACTTTGAGGGTGTTTACTTAAAATTTGGTGTTTGTTTACTCACGAGTTAGAGATTGTGATGCTTTCTATACAAGACTGTCATAAAACATAGTGATATTTTGTGACAGATATCCGACATGTGCTAAGCATTTAATTAACGATAACTGAGTTCCTTGTTTATAATGCTTCTGGCCACCGTGAGATAGCTAGCTTTGAGTTTCTGTGGTGGGCGTGGAAACTAGGGCACGGCCCATGACCTTCTTAACAGTTGGCTGCTGAGTTATGACTGACTGGCTTCTAGGACAATTTCCATCCCCAGGACTAGAGCGAGCTGGCGATCTCATCCCTGACATTCTATTTAATGGATTTTATGGAAAAGTTTTTTTTCTTCATTCCAAATCGCTGAACCTTTGATTTACCTTTTAAAAATTGCTTTATTTTTATTTATGTGTATGTATGTCTGTGTACGTTTCTGTCACACATGGAAGAGTGCCCATGGGGACCAGGATAGGGCATCAGATCTCCCAAAGCTGGAGTTACTAGTGGTTAGGAGCCTCCTGAGGTGGCGGCTTCTGGGAACAGACGTGTGTCTCTAGAAGAACAGAAAGCGCTCTTAATGCTAAGCCCTTCTCCAGGTCTCTGTCGAATCTTTTCTAGTGAACCTAACGCAGGTCAGAAGTACCTGTCTTTCTTTCTCTTATTACAAGAATTTAGTCTGGTGGCCAGGATCAAAGAAAGATAGTATGACTGTCAGGTGAAAATTTGCATTGCCAGTAGCAAGGCCATGAACGTTGAGGAATGGTACTGGGTCAGTGACTGTGACCACACGGCCATGCAAATGCTCATGTGCCTAAGGAAATATGTTGGTTCCCAGCACTCTTACTTCCTTCTTCCCATCCCCTTTCTTCCTGGTAGTGGTGAGGCTTGAATCCAAGGCTCACACAGATGTGCTAAGGCATTCTCTACCCTTGAGCTCCACCCCAGGCCTTTACTCAGATGAGAAAGAAGTTTCTCTGAGGAATAGCATTTTAAAGACAGGCTGTTCACCCAGGCATGCATAAAACCACACAAGAGTGACTTCAGTGATACTGAAATCCAGAACCAGTACCCAGGTACTAAAGACAGCATTGTATTAATGCTATCATCGTCGGCATGACTTCTGATATTATTAGATGTCGGTCAATACTGATGCTGCTATTTCTGACGCTCCCATTTATTAAGTATATACCAGGCACAGTGCCAAGAACTTCGTAGGGCATATCATGTCTAGTCCTTATAAGGATTCTTTGATATAAAAAGGCAAAAAACTTAGTGCATATCAGGTACTGTATAGTCATTTCCTCAGACTCTTGTAATAAGGAAACTGGGAGTCTGGAGAGATGGGTCAGTGGTAAAGAGCACTGTCTGCTCTTCCAGAGGACTCAGGTTCAATTCCCAGCACCCACATACCAGCTTGCAGCTGTCTGTAACTCCAGTTACAAGAGATCTGATGCCCTCACACAGACATGCATGCAGGCAAAACACCAATGCTCGTAAAGTAAAGATATATGAATCATTAAAAAGGAAAGTGTGATGGTTTTATACGGTTGGCCCAGGGAGTGGCACTATTAGGAGGTGTGGCCTTGTTGGAGTGGGTGTGTCACTGTGGGCGTGGGCTTAAGACCCTCCTTCATTCTAGCTGCCTGGAAGTCAGTCTTCCACTAGCCTTCACTAGTCTTCGATGAAGATGTAGAACTCTCAGCTCTGCCGCACCATGCCTGCCTGGATGCTGCCATGCTCCTGCCTTTGATAATGGACTGAATCTCTGATCTGTAAGCCAGCCCCAATAAATGCTGTCCTTTATAAGAGTTGCCTTGGTCATGGTGTCTGTTCCCAGCAGTAAAACCCTAAGACAGAGAGAACTGATATAGGTGCAATTCCCATGGATGAAGAGCACAGAGGCTAAAGGACTTGCCCAGCTTCACATAACTGAATATGTGCAGAACAAAGATTTAAAGCATCCCCCATCCCCCACCAACTCTGGTATAATATGTGTGCAGAGTTGCATTTTATAATAACCTTCTATATGATTTCTATATCCTTTGCTGAAAATCCTGATTGTAAACTGTCTCAATACAATGTATCCTTTTGTTTTGCCTATCATAGGATCTCAAGGATCTTCACGTTGACGGCTAGATCCTCCTGCCTCTCCCTTCCGTGCCCAGGCTTAGATGTATCTGTCTATGGAAAGATAATCTCAACCTCAAATTTGAAAGTGTATTTTAAAATTCAGGATGAATTTCCTTTATTTTGTTGCTCTGATTTGAAGATAGGCTTCATAAATGGCTCCCAGACTGGTTTACGGCCTGCTGGTAAGAATAACAACTATCAAGGTTGTCTTTTAACATCTTTGAAAATAATTCAAAACACATTCTTGTGGAAAACTCATCTTATTTGTGCTTGCCTCTTTCATAGTAGACAAGGACAGCAGACCCATCTCCTTAAATTGTTCTCATCAAGCACTGTTTTATTGTACAAATGTCTTCCACCAAATTGGATTTGGGGGAAAACTTAGATCTTAATGTTTACGGGGAGTTTTCAAAGGGATTTGGCTTTTATTATTTTTTATTCTCACATCAGATTTTAGTGTTGAGAGAGATGTCCTATACGGGGCCTTTGAGACTGAACCTTTTATCTCCAGACTGGTCAAAACGTAATATGTACAGGGCCAGTACATGGGCCGTTTTCCTGGCTCTCGTTTCTGTACTAAGAAGATGTTCGTGGTGACCATTTCTTATTCTGTTCTTCTATTCATTCTGAGACAGAGTCTCATATCGTAGATCAGGTTAGCCTCAAACTCCTGGCAATTCCTCTGCCTCAGCTTCTTGAGAACTTGAGTTACAGGCATGAACCAACATAACTGCTTCTCACGTTTTCTTTAGCCGGGACTCTGTCCTATAGCTGAGTTCTTGTGCCATGTCTCCTGTTCAGGTCACAAGCACAGGCCTTTCGGGATGTCACCAACTAGAATCGGACATTCATCATACCTTAGCTTTTGCCAGATCTCCATACTCCGAAAGATGCTAAACTGAGGTCCAGTCCTGCTTGGCATCTAATCATGTCCCAGACAGAATTTCTATGAGGAAAACGTGGGGATTCTTTGATGATTTAAGCAGGGGTCTGAACTTGGGAGTGGTGTGATCTGTCCTTAAGAGTTGAGAGGTCTAGAAGACCATGGAGATAAAAAAAATTATCACATTTATTTTCATAATCCCTGTTTGAAATTTAGTATTTCCCCTCATTATAAAAATGTTGACTCCAAATCACAGTAGAATTAAGTTTTCCTCTGATTCTATCTTTAGTAGGAATCACAGACATTTTCCTTTCATATGGCAGGCATTATGTTCCTCAAAATATCATTTATCTCCATTTCTACTTTAAAATCATGGTAATTATCAGACCTACCATGACATCTTGAAATTGAATGTCTTAATAAAAAAAAAAGTACATATTATAATACATTCCAAAGATATTTTGAAAGCTCTATTTCAATGTAATTGGGTTGCAATCTCAAGTGTCTTATTTTTGCAGATAAAAACATTATTTTTCTTGCTAGGGGACCACCAGACTTCTAAAGGGGTGCATGGCACAGAATGAGTTATGAACCGCTCATGAATTGATAGATATGTGGGCTGAGAAAACGCTGGACCAATACATATTCTCAGAGCATTCTCTGAGAGAGGCTCATTGTATCTGCCAAGTTTCAGCAAGATGCTTCATCTTTAGCAGCTCTGGATAAGATGCCTTAGAACACCAAGAAACTCAGCCAGTCCATAGCCAGGGATCTGAGCTGATACCAGGGACCACAGAAGATGGGGCTTCTATCTGTGCTGTGTCAGACATTGAGCCTAGGTTGTCCCAGCTGGGTTGCCATGCTTCTTGTGGATCACAGGCAAGAACCTACCCCTCTGATTTTTGTACGTGGCTGTCTAAGCTGCCAAGTGCTTCTGTACTCAGTTTGAGAGAACTGTAACATTAAGAGACATATAGACTAAAGTCAAGCTTTAGCCTCAAAATTTAATGTGGATCTGACAGGGAGTTCAGAAGTTGGCTGTGACTAAGGACTGCTGTCTTGACACCATCATTCTACTCTTTGATTAGTCATTAATGCTAGTATTTACTTTTTTAAAAGCATGACATTAAAATAGACATAATATTTGTGGACAGAAGGTATATCAGTTGGGTTAAAATTTGCCACTTAAAATGGGAAACACCAAATAACAGTGCTTAAATAAAATAGATACTTCTCACATGAGGGAAAATGTCTGGAGGCAACAATCCCAGGACTAACGCTAGAAATAGCATTATCTCTCTGTACTGTCCCTGAATCAAACCCCTCCTGTTTGTTCATCTGCCACTCTTTCCTTAGGATGTGATGTTAAGTCTCCAGGTTGTCTCCTGCTTTACTATGGCTGACAGCTCTTGCCATGGATTCTGCATTCCGAGCAGCATAAAGGAAGAAAAATAGAAGGTTCAAGGCAGTCTTCTTCCAGCTGAACTCTTTACTTTCTAGCACCTTCTCAGTAGGTCCCAGTTAACTCTTTAGCCTGTATAGCCTTGTTGGGAATACAGCCCAATCTATCTTTAAGAGAGAATGTGAAATACAAGCTCATACTTGGATGTATTGCCAATGGAACTGAGGATCTATTCTTAAGGAAGAGGAAGGACTCATGAGAGGTGACTTAGGATCCTGTGTACGCAGAGAGGTTTTCAATAAAGCATCATGAGTGTGCTTTGGAGCTGTTCTCAAGGAAGAGAACTGGGGTAGCGAAGCGTGCTCTAGGTCCTAGACTTGCCTCTGCCTTTTATCTCCAACACAGTAAACAAACTATTTGTTTCTTTGAAGTTTAGTTCCTTCATTTTTAATGTGGATAGTTCTTTCCCTTTCTGCTCTTCAATTGTGAATGATAATGGTAGCAATGCATGTGAAAGCACATTTAAAATGCTAAAAGCTTTGAGTAAACTCATTTTGCTTGCTAGGGATGCATGGTGCTGTAATCAGAAAAGGATCTGTTCAGTGGATCTCCCAGGAAATCAGAACACCTCAAACCTTAAGTCAGAAACAATAAACAATTGGCAGCCCTATGCTGATTTATCAACTTTGAATAAAGTATTTTCTAAGCTTAGACGGAAGTGAAATTATGTCACCAGACCATTAAACGATGCCAGCTATATGCACTGAAATTGTGTTATGGAAAAGAAAGATAGAGTAAATATAGAATCTGTTCTAGTTTCCTTTCTGTTGCTGTGATAAAACATCATGACAAAAAAAGCAATATAGAGAAGGAAAGGATCCTGTCCCCGCCCACCATTTTTTTTTTTTTTTCAAAATACAGCCTATTGTTTGGGGGAAGTAAGGAAGGAATTCAGCAGCTAGTCACATAGCATCCACAAAATGAAGAGCAAATACATACATCTTTGCTTGCTTTCTGCTAATTTTCTCCTCTCTTCAAATGTTTAAGACCCCTGCTTAGGGAATGATGCCACCCATGGTGGGCTGGGTCTTCAATTAAAACAACAAGAACACACAAGAACAACAAAAAGTCTCCCTAAAAAAGTCCCTAAATGTGCGCTGGTTTTCATTAGGTCTCAACTTCTGAGTGGGGGCTATCCAAACATCAGCCTGTATATGGAGTATGTTCTAAAAAAAAAAAAAAAAAAAAAAAGTTGTTCAGTAAAAAAAAAAAAAAAAAAAAGTCACAAAAAGACTCCCATAGGTGATGGTAGATATTTCTCATTAAGACTCTCTTCCTGGATGATTCTAGGTTGTGTCAAACTGACAGTTTAACCAACACAGTATATGGTAGGTCAATGTCTTCAGTAGAAGACTTGCTCATTATTGAGAGGACAGAATCAGCAGAAACAGAAAAGGTTGTCCTGTAGAATTTATCATGGCTTATAGAACCTTTGGGAACAGAGAGCTGAAGAGTTAAGCCCCTCACCCCACGACCCTGCTGTGCTCCCCAGGTGTGAAGGTTAATACTATTTACTTGACAGGATCTAGAGTCAGCTGCGAGATAAGCATCAGTAGTACCTGTGAGGAATTATCTAGATTAGGTTAACTGAGGCAAGAAGAATGTCTTAACTAGAGGAGGAGCCATCTTGAGGTCTCCTGGACTGAATGAAAGGGAAAGTGAATTACACACAAGTCTTCCCTGCTCTGCTTTCTGACTGGCGATGCAACACGACCAGCTGCCTCGGGTTCCTGTTGCTATGATCATGAGAACTCATCTCCGTCATGACGGACTCCACCGTTGAACTGAGAGCCCAGATATGCCGTTTCTCTCTTAACTTGCCTTTATCAGAGTATCTCATGACAGCCACAGGGAAAGCAGTTAACATACCAGGTTAACTCCCAAAGCCATTACATAGTCAGAAAGTCACCGGTTCAGTCAGGAGTGTTGCTTGGGGGCGGGGCTCCAAAATCATTGTGCTGAAGCCTGATTCAGCTCTCTTTCATCCGAGATTCTCGGCTTGTGGGTCAAACCCCTTTGGAGGGCGGTACCAAACAATCCCTTTTCAGCAGTCACCCACGACCATCCTACATATCAGATATTTCCATTACAATTCATAACAGTAGCAAAATGACAGTTATGAAGTAACAATTTAAATAATTTTATGGTGTGTGTGGGGGTCACCATAACAGGAGGAACTGTATTAAAGGGTCACAGCATTATGAGGGCTGAAAGCCCTGCTCCACACCAACAGCAGAGGCCTTTCCTCCTGTCTCCTGTATTTAACTGCACTCCCAAGTGAAGAGCTACATGATTGCATGCGAGAGCCGGAACTTCTGTTAATCCAGGACCCTAGTTCCAAGAAAGTCTAAAAGAAATATTGTATTATTGTCTTGATCTCTGCTAGAAATGGGATAGCTGTGGCCGTGTGTGTCAATCCACAGTACCTGTCAGGATTCTGAGAGTTCCAAGTTAAGATCGATGGAAATGGATGAGGTGATCCCACAGGGGAAAGAGCATCTAAGTCAAATACAGATTGACAGAAGCTGGGAAACCGAGAGGATACTCCTGCTTACATATCTGTAACACGCTATTCGTATGTTAGTTCACTCAATAGCGTGCTGAGTGAGGCCTGTGGCTCTTTCATTAAGAATATTATTTACTCCTCTATATAAATCTCTGTTTACTCCCATTGATTGGGGCCAGAATAACTTACTAAGTTTAATGTGTTTACACAGTGCGACGAAAACACAATAATTAAAGTTCAACACAGCAGAGATGATCTAATGAAAGTTTATCGACGAGGAGAGTTCCCAGAATTCATTTTTCCACTTGAACAGCTTGGCAAATAAGTCCAAAGCTTGAAGAAAAAAAAAAAAAAAGAAGAAGAAGAAGAGAGAGAGAAAAAGCATGGATTAGAGTCACAGAAAAAGAACCACAGTTATTATGCATTAAAAAAAAAATATACAGAGGACAATGTATTAGAGTTAAGATAAATTGGCTGTTGTCAGGCTGGTTTCTGAGAAGGGCAGACTTCCAGCCTGATAATACAGAACTTCCTTCAACAATACGACACATGACCTCATCCTGACTGGTCCACTGGGGAAGTAGATTAAGATGGTCAGTGGGTGGGAGAATGCCCCTGGCCTTTCTAAAGTCTGATAAAGTAACAGGAGGGAGGACCCCAGGACAAGGGGCCTGTGAGAGAGTGTTCTTTCTCAATCCTTCGAGTTGGCCTGAAGTGAGGCTTCATAGGTAAAGTTTTTGTCTAGCAAAATTGAAGTCTCACCTCCATCTCCGGCATCACAAGAGAATAAAAACCGTTCTATTATTTCCCGGAGAGAATGCCTTTCGGGTTTTCTTGTTATTGTTGCTTTTCTGGATGCTTTAAAACTCCTAGAAATAATTGGAACCCCGAAAGAATTTTTGTTTCTAGAAGCTACATGTATGTAACTGTCAATATTTATCATGAATTGAAACTAAACAAAGTGAAAGAGGTGAAATTTGAACTATTCCTTTTGAGCAATAATAATGAATCTATTACATGTTAATATAGAGGTTAATTATAATTTAGGCATATACCAAAGAACTTCTGTGCTCAGTTACACAGACCCATCTTTCTTTTTCTTTTTTTTTTTTTTTTTTTTTTTGGTTTTTTTTGGTTTTTCAGACAGGGTTTCTCTGTGTAGCTCTGGCTGTCCTGGAACTCACTCTGTAGACCAGGCTGGCCTTGAACTCAGAAATCACCTGCCTCTGCCATCCCAAGTGCTGGGATTAAAGGCGTGTGCCACCACCGCACCAGCACACAGACCTATCTTATACTTTTGAGTACTTTGTAGGTTCTTTGTTTTCTGAGACAGTCTTATGAAGCCCATCCTGGCCTTGGATGGCCTTCATAGCCAAGGGTTATATTGAACTCGTAAGCCTCTTGTCTTTTTCTTTTTCATTTTTAAAAGATTTATTTTATTTATAGGAGTACAGTACACTGTCGACTGTCTTCAGACACACCAAAAGCAGGTATCAGATCCCATTACAAATGCTTGTGAGCCACCATGTAGTTGCTGGGAATTGAACTCAGGACCTCTGGAAGAGCAATCAGTGCTCTTAACCACTGCGCCATCTCTCCAGCCCTCTTTTCTTATCTCCCCAAGTGCTGAGATTACATGTACACATGACCACCTTGAGTTTACAAGTTCTGATGATGGAGTCCTTGGTCATAGAGAAAATATTAGTTCTTTAATATAGAAATAGCCCAAAGGGAGACACATTCTATTATTATATGTAGAAAAAGCACAACTATCGGTCCCGATGAGATGCTCCCATGGTTAAGCCATGGTGGCCAAGCTGATGGACCTGAATTCTTGCTTTGGAACCCACACCGTGGAAGGAGAGACATGATTTCCTTGAGTTGTCCTATGACCTCCACATGTGTTCTGTGTTTGTGAAATACACACACACCACACAAACTGTTAACGTTACATTGATGCATTGATGCTTTGGGAGCTGTGGTAAGGCTGTATGTTAGGATGAAGTATGTGGTACAGGATCATACTCATAGCCAGGAAGTAAAAAGAGGAAAGAAGCCAGGCAGTGGTGGCACATTCCTTTAATGCCAGCGCTCAGGAGACAGAGGTAGGCGGATCTCTGAGTTCAAGGCCAGCCTGGAAAAAATGAGAGAGAGAGAGAGAGAGAGGGAGAGAGAGGATGAGAGAGGGGAGAAAGAGGGGAGGGAGTAGAAAGAGAGAGAGAGAGGAAGAGAGGGGGGGAGGAGAAGAGAGAGAGACTGGTTCAGATCCTGTATTAGGGCATGCCCGTGGGTCTCCTTCTGTGGGCTTGCCGTAAAGATTTCTCTTTTCTGATATAATCACAAGCTGGAGACCAAGCATCTTGTCTTAACATATACATATAGATAAAACCACGCGGGGGTGGTGGCGCACGTAATCGGCAGGTAGGGAGGAGAGGAGGAGGATGGAGATCGGGCCAGAACCTGGTATTACAGAGTGGGTTCCGACCGGGCTACACGAGAAACACCTTTCTGATAAAAACCCAAAACAAACCAAAAAATAAAAAAACCATCCCAACATAAATGACCTAGGCATCATACAAATAATCCACAAAGAGAAACCACTAGAGAAACAGTCCAAACTTAACTAAGGTGAGCGTGATGTGTCCTTAAAAACAAAAATTGTGGCCAGGGCGGTGGTGGCGCACGCCTTTAATCCCAGCACTTGGGAGGCAGAGGCAGGCGATTTCTGAGTTCGAGGCCAGCCTGGTCTACAGAGTGAGTTCCAGGACAGCCCGGGCTACAAAGAGAAACCCTGTCTTTGAAAAACCAAAAAAATAAAAATAAAATAACAAAAACAAACAAACAAAAATCCCCCGAAAATTGTGGAGTTATTGTACAGTCTGTCGGTGGGTGGGAGGATGCCCCTGGCCCTTCTAAAGACTGATGGTCAGGGTGAGTGGACAAAGTAACAGAGAAGAGAGGACCAAAGGACAGTGACCCTATGAGAAGGCTCCTCCCACCCTTGGACTCCTAGGACCTGCACAGAGTAGCACTTACCCGGGGATCAAGCCACTCAGAGATGTTCTCTATGAACCTGTCTCTAGGATTATTTTCATCCTGGCTTTTCCTAGTTCTGCCTGAACTATAGATGTCATGAAGCCGATTCAAGGACACCATGAGGGATCAAGTGTCCTGTGTACCACCTTTGGGAAAGCTTCTTGGAGCCTCATGAAATACACTGGGTGTGTACGTACCCACAGTGTCATTAGAAGATGCCCACAGTCTCCTGCTTTCTCCGGTGACTTCAGAAACACAGAAGGCATTTCCCCCGAATGTGAAGAGCTCTTGGCACCTCACGGCTCAAAGGTTAGAGTTTACTTTAGCAAGTTAGATTTATCCATGCCAACGCCCAGCTACTTGAAACCAGAGGACTCTTGTGTGGAGAGGCACAGGAGAATGTATTTTGGCAAACAACGTTTTTGCCTTACTCTGAGAGGGCCCTGCTACTGTGTATACAGAAATCTTTTGATATTTCAGAGCGGAGGTTCTCAAGTTTCCTGATGCTGTGACCCTTTAATATAGTTCCTCATGTTGGGGTGACTCCCAAACATAAAATTATTTTTGTTGCTACTCCGTAACTATAATTTTTCTGCTATTATGAATTGTAATGTAAATATCTGATTGCAAGGTATCTGATGGTGACCCCTGTGATACGATTGCTCACTCTGGAGAGGTCATGACCCACATGTTGAGAACCTCTGTTTCAGAGCCTTCTTATTGCAATCTTTCCTTTGGCCTGGTTGGTTTTATTTTTTTTTCTTTTTTTTTTTTTCTTTCCTTCTCCTTTCCTTTCTTTTTAAATCTTGTGTGCTGGTCCATTCTTTGTTCACACATAAGGTCACAAGTTTCATCTACATCTTTATTTAGTTGAATGGACTTAATCAAAGCTAGTCCTTTGCCATAGAAAGTAGTATTTTTCTCAGTTTTTCACAAGCAAGAATTCTTTTATTCTCGAAGATAATCACATTTACTCTTTAATCTTATGGTTTATTAATATTTGAACATTGTCTTATGTGTTATATATACATTCTTTTAAAAATTATTTATTTTGTGTCATTTGAGTGCTCTGTCTGCAACACCTGCAGGCCAGAAGAGGGCATCAGATCCCATACAGATGGTTGTGAGCCACCATGTGGTTGCTGGGAATTGAACTCAGGACCTCTGGAAAAGCAGCCAGTGCTCTTAACCACTGAGCCATCTCTCCAGCCCCCTGTATAATATTCTTTAAAAAAATTTAAAGTTATACTTCTTTTTTCCTTTCTTCTCCCCCACCCCCACCTTTGAGACAGAGTTTTTCTGTGTAGCCATGGCGTCCTGGAACTCACTCTGTAGACCAGGCTGGCCTCAAAGGTGTATGCCCAGCTAAATTACATTTATTTTAAGAAACTATACTTATTTATTTTTATATGTATGCATAGGGGGGGGTCCACATGTGCTACTGAGTGTGTGTGGCATTCAGAGGGTAACTGCAGTTGGCTCTTCCTTATAGTATTTTTGTGGTTATAGTGATTATTATATGCAGAAAAATGTCTTACCTTTAGAACCTTCCTGAAGTCATAGCTCAATATCACTTGTGTAATTTTACAAAAAATTTCATTACTTGAATTCCTAAGTAGAGATGCTGAGTTCCCAACGTATTTTGTGTTCCATACTTAGGCACTTAGGGCTTGTGAAGCCTGGAATAGTGTTCAAGAATGTCCAGTCGTGTCACAGTAACAAAGTCGTAGATCTAGAGTCCCCGTGTTTCATTGTTAGCGAGCCACCCACGACCTCTATACCTATGTTGCTTTCTGAAGTGTGTACGGACGTTACTTCCTAATGCCAAACAGACAAACTGCAATACAGACAATTTTATAAGGACTCAGTCCTCACAGAACACACTTTAGCTGGAAGTGGAAAAAATAAAAGCTGCGAATAAACCAGTGAGGGGGGAAAAAAGAGAAAAACATTTGCAAAAGAACCCCCACAGCGAACCTAGGGAAAGGACTTTCCTTTTGCTTCCATAATGGTTTGCTATTTGGTTGACCAGCTGGCCAGCCAACCTCTAAAGGTTTCATATCCTGTCTTCCAATTATGGGACCACAAACTAATGTGTTTGCGTGCTTCGTGGTGACATCTTGGATCATTTAACTAACTGCTTTACACAGGTTACTTTCCTTTATCAGGGCCATAAAAAACGGAGGTTGGCGGCAGCATCTGCGTCCCTGCAAAGAGAGGCCTCGGAAGCCGGTGCTTCGTGGCCTCCTCCTTTGCTGTTGCCTAGCTAGCACTTCTAGGAAAACGGAAAGGTTGAAGGAAAATGAACCATGCGTTTTGTAAACACACAAAGCAGTATGGAGGTAGGTTAACTCTGGCAATCGGACAGCTACGGGGAGAAATCATCCGGAATAACTATACTTGGCAGTTTTCCATCTTGGAAATGTGCACCGTGGATAGTTTGTGCCAAGCCATCCTTGTACTGTAATAATTAACGGTTTAAGAAGGATGATGGCTTAGGTCAGGACTTTTCTGTGTTCCCACTATAACAGCATCAGATGAACGATGCTCTCAATATTCATGACCTGAAGGAGCTGTGAGCAAGTCTCTGCTTCTCTCTATTAATGGGGCTAGCATGGTGTCTCCTCTTCCTCTTCCTCCTTTTTTCTTCCTCCTCTTTCTTCTCCTTTTATTTTATTTATTTAGATTTTAAAAGTTTCATTTCTATTTATGTGTACGTGTGTATCTCAGTGTTTGTCACATGTGTTTGAGTACCCAAAGAGGCCAGAGGAGGGCGTTGGATCTCTTGGAGCTATAAGAGGTTATTAGTGTTCGGTGTAGGCGCTGGGAATTGAACTTGTGTTCTCTGAGAGAGCAGCAAGCACTCTTAACTGTAGAGCCACCTCTTTAGTCTCAGCTCTTCTTTTGTTTGCAGGGCTCATCCAGTTAGGTGAACGGGGACAACTCCTCACTTAATTTTTTTTTTTCCAGAGAGATGGATAGTTTTACAAGAAACTTAGACTTAAAAAGCCTCCTTTAGGGAGAGGGAAGGATTGTGGGTGGGGGTACTGGAGAGGGGCACTGAGTGGGATATAAAGTGAGTGAGAAAAAGAAAAGAAGAAAAAAAGGAAAGAAAATGTCAATGACTTTGGAAAAAAAAAAAAAGAAAGGAAAGGAAAGAAGAAAGCCCCTTTAAAGAAGATTTGGATAGCCAAAAATGAAATCCCAAACAGAAATCTACCTTTTGGCTAGTGAATGAGGTTATGATTTGACCAGGATCAGTCATAGTCACAAATGATATAAAATTTGGGTTTAAGATGGGGAGCTCAAACTGCAATAAAAAGAACAACAATAACAACAACAACAAAAAACTTAAATGGTGTTCTTTTTGATTTCCAAAAGGCTTTGAGGATAAATACAAGTTGTGAGAACCTAAGTGATTTTTCCTAGAAATATTGTGTTTTCAGGAATGAAGTTAAGATTTAAGGAATCTCCTTTAGCAACCAGGGAGGAGGAGGATGCGAACGGATAAGCACAATAAGGAGGTAGGGGGCTGTGAGATGAAAGATTGAGCCAGTGAGAAAGGGTTGAACGAAGTCTGGATGTCGCTGCCACACCCCAACAACCTTCTTCTTATTCTCTAAGCACTGGCTGCAGACATTTACAATATTATTACTCCTTGTTTAAACTTGAGAATTCCCTGTCTAAGTAAAAACACAGACACTGTTGTGTTTGGTCTCTGCTTAGGGTTTTATAGTTGAGCAGAGACACCATGACGTGGCAACTGATTTAATGGAAAACACTTAGCCGGGGCTGGCTTACAGTTTAGTGGCGGGAAGCATGGCGGCCTGCAGGCAGACATGGTGCTGGAGAGAGAGCTGAGAGTTCTACATCTTGATCCCAGGTAGCAGGAAGAGACAGTGAACCACTCTGGGCTGGGTTTGAACATCTGAAAACCTCAAAGCCTACTCCCAGTAACAGGATCCAACAAGCCCACACCTACTCCAGCAAGGCCACACCTTCTAATAGTGCCACTCCCTATGAGCCTACGGTGGGGGTGAGGGGCATTTCCTTTCAAACCACCAGAGTCCCTAAGCATGTTAATATTCTAAGCTTTGCCACCGGGAGAGATATTTTCCTTCTGGGAAGGCAGCATCAGCATCACAATAGTAAGTTGTAAATATAAAGTTGGTGCTGTCCCCATCCTGCCTCCTACATTTCTTTCTTAATGGCAGTTTCTTTGTTCTCTTGAGCCCACAACGGTATGCCGCTCTGAGCATTGAATCTTAAATGTGTTAGTATGTTAGTGGTCCCAGGGCCTGTAGAACCTTGATAGATCTCAGCACTGACAGACACTGTATATATATATGTATATGTGTATGTGTATGTGTATATGTATGTGTATGTGTATGTGTATATAAAATCACATACATATATACACAGACATACACACATATGTCATTATATACAATACATCATTATATATTATTTATATTATATATTAATAGAATATATCATATATGTTATATATTTATATATGCAATTTTTCACATAATCTGTTTTGACCATATTTATCTTTCCAACCTCACTTTTCCCTCACTTTATCATCCTTCCCTTCCCACTTGACTTTGTGTCCCTACCCCCTCACCACCCCATCAAAGCCAGTTTGTGTTGCCTGAATATTCTTGGATATGTGGCCTTCTACAGCAGCATGGCCGCCTTACTAGGGTGCTCGCTCTTAGAGAAATCTGACCCTCTCTCAGCAGCGATCAATGGCTAATAGCTCTGAGGCTACTGGTGGGATTCACACCCACCTCCTCACCTCTGTGTTGGGATTTGTCTTGCTTGAACTTGCACAGGTCTTGTGCACACTGTCACAACCTCCGTGAGTTCATGTGTGCAGCTGCCCATGGGGTTCAGAAGACACGGTTTCTGTGTAATCATCCATCACTTCTGGATCTTTCCATTCCTTCTTCTGCAGCAACTCCTGGGCCTCTAGGATAAAGTTCAGTTTATATGTTTCCTTTAGGGTTGAGCCTTCTGCCATCTCTTGCTCTGTTGACTTACACTAAGTTCTCGAAGTGTGGTCCAAAGGCAAAGCATCTGCGCCACCTGGGAACTTGTTTGAAATGCAAATTTAGAGTCTTATGTTGGAAGATTTATGGAAGTCTAGCAATCTTGTCTTACTGAAAGCAAGCTTCCCAGGTGATTCTGCTGTGTCACAGGGAGTGAATATTCACATTTTAGTAGATGGCAATATCATGACCCTCCATGTGCATATCTTTGGAGTTCTTGGGTTTTACCGACAGAGAGAAATTATTCTAGTGTCCTTCAGATCACACTATTAAGTACCTCTACCTTGTGCATGCTAAAATAAATAATTTGAAGTTGCAGAACTCATGCAAAGCTTTGAACTGAATGCCTAGTAGGGGACAGACCAGAAACTCCAAACTTTAAGTTGCAACTGTTCTAACCCCAGACAGAGATGGTGGTTACACAGACCCAGGCTGGGAAAAGTTTGGTTTGGGTACCTGGCGTGAGGGCTAAAGTTATGTTTTAGGTTTTAATTACTGTGCTTAAGAGATCTATAGAACAAAATGCTTCTAACCCATAAACCCCACTTGCTCAAAGACAGGTAGGTAACTTCCTGGAACACTGGGCCTTCATGTAAGATAATAAGCCATGTGTTTTCGCTTCTGTAAACAAGGTTGGTTGCCCCAACTGCACGGGATGTGCTTGGTCACACATAGGTGGGAGGTACTAGGCAGGAAGTACATTGGGATGTATGCTTGTTCCTGATTCGATAAAGGTGGAAACTTTTGCCTTTATAAACACAGGATTAATGTAATTCACCACAGTTCTCTGCGAATCCTGGGTGTGGACCTGGCCAGTATTTAATAATCCTTGCTTCAACGTTGTCTCAATAATTGTGGGAGTGGTCTTGTTCTTACCTGGTGGGGTTAACTTCTGGGGGATAGGCGACACAGAAAGGCCTTGTGTGACTTTAATATGAATGGGGTGGGGTGAGCTTTCTCACTCTGCATCTGACCTTGAATGATTAGAGGAGTGGTTACAAGACTTCACAAACTAAAAGCCATCTACTACAAAGGACTTTTTATGCAGTGGCTTTCATGTTGAGTTAAATTGTTTTAAATTACAGAGAACATACTTTTAAATTCCTTGGACTCACTGTAAATGGATTACTTTTGTCTCCATTTATCTTTCGATAGTAGGTATATTCTTTTTTTGTTGTTGTTTTGTAGATATATTCTTTTAAAAAAAACTAATAGCAGATATTCTCAACTTATGGGCAAAATACAGAGACTGTGAGTAAAAACTATTAGAGAATGGTTTTTGTTTGTTTTTAAAATATTGTATTCCCTGTATGATCTTACCTTTAGCGCCATACATTTTATACCAGTGTAACTATGACTAAATGTTTTCCTCTTCACATAAGTTTCTCTCTTCTTCCTCTTTCCTTTCCTTGTCCTTCTTTCTTTCTTCTAGGGACAAGGGTCGTTTGTGGTCTAAACTGGGTGCCAACTCACAGCTGAGGATGATTTTCAAGTCCTGATCCTCCTGCCTCTACCGCATGAGTGCTGAGATGATGATGATGGTGATGATGATGATTGAGACGGGATCTAGATGGCCCAGGCTGGCTTTGAGCTCCTTAAGTAGCAGAGGCTGGCCTTGAACTCCCGATTGTCTATCTCTGTCTCCCGAGTGCTGTGACTTAGGCCATGTGCCACTATGCTTACTTAGTTCACACATTTTGGCAGTACTAGGGATTGAATCTAGGACCCCACAAATGCCAAGCAAACAGCTCGTGCACTGAGCTGTGGTCTTAGGCCCCTCAGAGGTGACTTTTGTAAACAGAAATTAGATATCTAGACAATCTAGAAAAAAAGATTTTGCTCCTCGGTTCCATATCCGGGATGATGTGTTAGAGGAGCCAGAAGAAGGATGGGCAAGGGGTGGTGAGTGGGAGCTAAATGGGGCTGATCAGGATTTCACACAGACGGGCGACGTGCAATTTGATAGTCACTTGGCTTCACCATCATGCTTCCGAAAGGGCCCAGAGAACGAAAGAAAGAACAGTTTGAATAGAAGGGAAGAATGAGAACACAGAGGGATGCTGGGAAGTACGAGAACAGCAAGGGATGCTGGGAGGCACCGGCGCACTGTGCTAATCTTTTTCACAGGAAGCTCTGAAACAGCTGTTTCACGTAAGCATCCGGAGCTGCTAGCACTTGGGAGACTTTAGAAGGTCTGGATGAGGCCAGATTTGTATCATGGAATAATGTTTCTTTTTTTTTCCTTTCTTTCTTTCTTTTTTTTTTTTTTTAAAGTCTATTACGTCCTTTCTAGTTTTCTTAAGAACCACACAAATTTACTGATCTCACCAACATCTGATAAAGGGGATTTTTTTTTTTTTAAAGCATAGTTAGTCTCATGTTCACAAATCCCACACCCATGAATTCAGAGGACTGTGACTGGAAAAGACATGAAAAAAACTCTGTGTGTATCGGACAGGTGAGTATGTACAGACTTTTTCTTGCCGTTACTCATCAAATGATGGAGCATTATAACTTTTTAATGTTAAATTAGATAGTCCATACAATCTAGAGGTAATTTAAATCATAAGCTTTGGCACGTGTTGTATACAAAAATACTTTCGAGGTGGGTGTGGTGGCTCACGCCTGTAGCTAATCTAGTACCTGAGAGGCTGAGGCAAGGGGATCAGGAGTTCGAGGTCAGCCTATACTACATAATGAGTTCAAGAGGCAAGGGAAGCCTAGTCTGAAAGAGGCTGTGGCTCCAAACCAAAACCAACCCAGCCCAACCCCACCCCGCACTAAAGCAACCCAACCCAAATCAAAATCAGAACCAAACACACAACAACAGAACCGATCAAATAATAATAATAAAAAAAACCCCAACATTATATAAATTATATATTCCTTTTTGTAAAAAAAAAAAAAAGTAAAACAACTTTGTGGATTCTGTGTTCACGTGGTCCCTGTCCCAGGCAGATTCTCTGTAAAGATGACTGTAATAGTTCACCAGTGGATGGGTGTGGAAGGAAGGAATTTAACAGCCTCTTAGTGCATTGGTTCCTCACCTCTAATTACACCAAGGTGCAAGCTATGTGATAATAACATGTACCAGGGGGAAAATAGAGTTTGACTTTCAAATCAGAGATATCTGGGTCTTGTTCTAGAGTGATCTTTAACTAGGCTGGTGGTGTGGGGCAGATTCTGAATTCTGAGTCTCAGTATTGCCTTTTGAGACAGATAACAAGGCCAGCTGACCATAACCATTGTCAACTGCCTGGTTAACAGCAGACTCTCAGCACTGGATATGAAAATAGTTCTTTTTGTTCTATGTATGCAGTACAGATTGAACCGCTCTGCTCAAGTTAGGCAAATGGTCTATCACTGACCCATATGTAGGTCACTCAGATCACTATAGGTCACTCAGCATGATCATGTAAGTTTTATGCATTTTAGAGCTACACAAACCTGGAATTAACTTTACTCATAAGATTGACTTAAAAAAAAAAAGCCACAAGACACTTCTTTTTGTACTTCTCTCTGGCCACTCTGTCTAAGCCTGCAGAGTGACACCTTGTGACTTGCTGATGGCCTCTCTTCTGGTCAACAGGCCCAGGTGACCCTGGCTGACTTCTCTTGATCAACCTCTAGCATGTTTCTGGGGCCTCGGCCGGGCCTGCTCCAGCTGTTCCCATTCATTTCCTGACTTCTTACTTTGTAGAGAGAGCTTCAGAGTCTTTCCCAGGGCAGCCTATGCACAGCGTTCTTCAGGGGGCTTCTTCCAGAGCCCTCACCTGTCCACTGGTACTTTCCTCCAGCCTGCCCAGACCAGCTGGAGTTCAGAGGGCGTGTGTGTGGAAAAAACAGTTCCCATCCAAGGAGGGAGGAGAGACCACCAACTCCAAGCTATTCAGGCAACAGGTTCCCATGTCTCCCGATCCCAGCCAGAGAGAGTCAGCTATCTTATGAGTAGACTTTGATGCCTTCCGTCTCTATCCAGCTCCTGTCAGAGGGTCAGCGAACCTGGAGGCAGCAAACCAGGGAAAAATCCCAAAGAAAACCTGAGCTGCATGCAGCAGGGAAACAGAGTCAAGGATGCTCGGAGACCACTGGCAGGAAAACAAGGTTGTGGAACGTTCTCCTCTGTGGGTAAATACAGTGTATCCTTCCCTGTCTGGTAGGAGTTTTCTGCCTCCCAATGGCTCTACGCAGAGCCCTGGAGGTCTAGTTCCTAGCCCGGTTTCCTCTCTCCATTGAGGGTGTGGTGCTGCATTTTTTTTTCCAGAGTGTTCTGTGCAGTGCTAATCCCCTGAGATGCTTTCTAAGGAAAGGTTTCCATGGTTGAATAATATTATGTATCTCTGTGTATTTGCTCCTTCAACAGGATTCACCGAGGACAACTGACGTAAGAGTGCTCCTTTGGAGAAGTTGTACTTTACCCAAAGTCTCTTCCAAGTAACAATTAATCATGAGCAGTAAAACTAATGCTTAATGGAGACGGAGTTCTAGTTTAGTGGGAAAACCCGGTATATACAAAGCCCTGGGTTTGATCCCCAACAATGGAGAAGTTAAAACGAATAAAAAAGGAAGTTAGTAGATACATTTAAATGTTGCCAGGCATGGCCTGAGGCACAAGTAATCCTAGCAATGAAGTGAGCTCAAGGCAGGAGGATCTAAAGGTCAACTCCATCTTCTGGTACACAGGAAGCTGGAGCACAGCCCGAGTTACATGCCTCAAAAAACAAAGGAAGGTTGGAGAGAGAGAGCTCATAGGTTAAGGGCCCGCTGTACAAGCCTGACAATCTGAGATCTGTGCTGGTGACAAAGTCGTCCTCTGACCTCCGTGGGTTCTCAGTGGCTCAAGTGTACCTGTATGTACACACACATTATTCACAAATATCCATGCACACTCATACAATAATAATGATAAAGTTTAAAAGTTCAAGTGCACTGTATGCACATACATATTTGCACATACCCTGTCCATACTCATAATAAACAATAAATAATAAAGTTTGAAAGCTCATGTGCCCTTGTATGCACAGACACGTTATACTTATACATCCATACACATGCATACAATAATAATGTTTTAAAAAGTCAACTCAACTAACCAAAGATCTAATGTTTCATGGCCATACTGTTCCTTAAATATCCGTTTGATCAGATAGAATCTTCTTTTTGTGGAGAGTCACCTGACTTATTCTCTCAATTTTCAGGTGTTTTAAAAAAAAGATGCCTTCTCTGACTGACTACACTATTTAAAAGAGCTCTCCTTTTCTCTTCAATCTAGCTTCTTCCTTTTCATCTGCTCGCTTGCTCTTTTTTGTTAGTTTTTCCACAGCTAATAAAATTCTCCGGCATTATAAACTTTGTTATATAATAAGCTTATTCTTGATAGATCTATGGTAATTAAAACATCAGTGTCTGAGGGCACACATACATTATAAATTATTATTATTTTCTGGGGTGGGAATTGAACCCAGACTTAGGAAAATTCTCTATTGTTGATCGACCCCAACCTCCCTGCAGCCAAACGTATTGTTTTATTTGCTTTCTGATGTATCCGTAGATGGAGAACGTGGCCAGATGCAAAGGTGGCCCAGGACAAGTTGTGGTTGAATGAACTGTGATGATGGAGAAAACCAAGAGCTCCCAGGGCAGGAGACCTGGCAGTATTGCGGGTATCTATCAGAGACCACTCAGATATGGGTTCCAGCCTATAAGAAGTCTTTATTAGTCAACCAGAGACTACACTGGGTGTTTAGGATCCAGGGTAGCCTGAGCCTTTCTCAGGGTGAGCTTTTAAGCACAAAAGCCACATCCCGGTTTGATATACCTCAGTTAGCAAGAACAGTTAGTCAGAATCAGAACCACAGAAACCAAAATGCAAGGTTACTACACGAAGAGACTTTCCCAGAACTATGGACATTGATGGATTGGGTCTTTGTTCTTGCGTTGGCAGGTATACTGCCTATGTGCAGGTTGGACTATCAGATGGAATGGCCTGAAGGTGACTTTCATCATGATGTCTGCTGTACTAAGGTCCAGGGGCCTGTCACAGTGTCACAACCTAACTCTGTAAAATGACCTTGCCAAAACCTGCTCACCACTGCCTAGGCCAGGCTAGCTGGCCCTGGGGCTGACGTGTAATCTCCTGTCCCCATCTTCCATCTCTTTATAAGAGAGCTGGGGTAACAGATGCATGGCTCCTGCATTGAGCATTTATATGGGGCACTCAGCTTGTGCCAAGCAGATTGGCCTTGTATCAAAAAGTAAGGTGGGTGGCTCTTGAGAACTGACACCCAAGGTGACTTCCAGCCTTTACTCACAGGTGCAGGTCAGCCTGCACACAGGTGTGTACATACCAGAACACACACACACCACATACACTCGCCTCATACACACACCTCACACACACACATAGACACACACCTCACACACACCTTACACACAGAGAGACACACACCTTACACACTCCCACCACACACACGCACCTCACACACATACCTCACACTCCCCCACACTTACACCTCACACAGGAAAGCCTGCATACAGTTGTGTAACTCCAGGAACACACACACACACACACACACACGATGACCTGGAGAAAAAAAGAGACATCAATATTGTTCTCAATTATAGCAGATGGAGAGTTAAGACCCAGGAATGGAAACTTCTGGAACAATCTAGAATCTGTTGGTTCATGAATGCAACTCTCCTTGACACTGGCTCTTGAAAGAAAAGTTGGTTTCATTCAAAGGATGATTCCTAGGTAGTGAGTGTTATCTGCTATTTATTTGCATTGGTCCGCAGGCAGAGTTAGTTTCAGTATTATGTTGTACCCAAGGCCATACAGGAAGTGAGAGTCCCGGCTAAAATGCTGACTTAACCGGATTCGTTCCTGACCCCACACGGAAGTGGCACTGCAACAGTAAACACGAGGTTATCCAGGAGTACCTGCTTCTCTCTGCAGACGATACAAGCCTTGAACACACGGGGTGCCATGCCTATTGCTGGTAGCTGGAACAGCCTTGGGTGCTCTTCAGGGCACGGAATGGGGAAGAGAAGAGGAGGGTAGAAGTTAGATCGAGGTGGGGATCTGAGGAAACGTGTTTGTATTGAGACTGGACATTGTTGAGGTCGAGCTGCCCGGAGCCTGCCTGTAGCTTTGTTTAATTGTACGATTTTTTTGTCCCCGCACCTCATTTCTCTTTTGGTCCTGTGTCTCTGTAAGTCACGAGCCAGTGTGTTGTTTGCATGAACTAATTATCTCTGTGCTTCCATCTGAATCAATCTGAAAATTATAAACGGTTTGAGTAACAAATCGGAGAGTTAAATCAATGGAAAGAGCGCCAAGATTGTTCTCCATTACCGATGTTGATCTAATGAGGAATTACATCAACTTCAGAACCTTTCCATTTATTTCAGGATTAAATGTAATAAAGGCCTTCGTATGTTGCGGCAGTTAGTGTTGGTAAGTGGAAGATGCCCTCACTGATGACATTGAGAACACTGCCCATAAAAAAAAAAAAAAATAGGAACCGTTGTGAAAACAAAATAACCTCCTACCACCCCCCCCCCACCACCTTGACAATTCTATAATATGAAACAGTTAAAATCACTGAGTTAAAATAAACAAGAGGATCTGGGCTTGATGGAACATGTTTGTAATCTTAGCACTTGGGAGACTGAGTCAGGGGGATTGTTGATTCAAGCCTAGCCTGGGCTAGAGAGTGATTTCAGGGCTAGCCTGAGCTACCTAGCAAGACTCCTTCTCTAATCAAAAACACCTCCCTGACTTTAAAATGATGGGATCACAAGGAGGTTACACCACACCTGGCTCAATTTTCCTTTCATTCTTGAAATGTGCTTTTGGTTTTACAGTTCAACCCAATATCCACCCCACCCTGTATGTGTGCATGTGTGTGTGCACATGTATGTATGTGTGCCTCTGTGTGTGTGTGTGTATGGTGTGTGTAGGGGTAGTGGAGGTGAGGGCCAAGGGGAGGTCAGGCATTGTCTTCAAGTTTTAAAATTCGAGAATAACTGATTCATTGTATGGGGATGCTCCTATGTTAAGGGTTTCGAGCCTTAGACTCAGAGCTGGGTTTTGGGCTTCCAGGCTGTTCTATGCAGGTCACGGAGAGTTACCTATTGTAGTTTTGTTTATCAAAAGGTCCCACTTAGAACTTTGGAGCTTTCTGTATTCCTATGAGCCACAATACATATTTCTCTCTCCTGAATTTTCACAGTGGTATATTGACTTAAAAAGTACTTGTGTGTGTGTTTGATCTTGCCTGTGCTTGAGGACAGACTCTCTGCCTTGCCTGCCTTCCTATTCCACATAATGACATGGTTTAGATAGATGCTCAATGAATATTTGTTAATTGCATTAAAACGGGTGAATGAGAACATACCTTCGAGCAAAAGTCATGCAAGGGTTTACTGTCACAATTACAGTAGAGTGTACTTCTCTGACTTCTAAAATAAAAACTTAGAACCGAGAAACTATAATATAAAGAATGGATGGCACAGATGTGGTGGGTTTGAGTGCAAAGCGTTATGTATGGCCTTTGTGAGCAGATGTAATCGTCTGTGTTAGGAACTTTAGCTTCTTCTTCTTTTTTTTTTTTTTTTTTAAATCGTAATTTTTACATATTCACACAGGGATTATAAACACAAAAAGGCAGGATGTGAGGAAGGGGATGACACCGGAGCGTAGGTGTTCAGAGGGGAGTACACATATCTTTCAGAACAGGGTATTGGCTGGGTGAAGGTTCAGGGGACAGGTCACTATGACTCTGCCTATGATTCACTTGTCCTTATCTAAGTTGGTACTGTCCGCTGAGGCTACCTATTTACAAAGTCTATGACTACTCAGGCTGGTAAATTTCCACAAAAGCTGCCTGTTTACAATAGCTTATAGCCGGAACTTTAGCTTCACATCCTCCATCATTAATCAAATATTCTATCTGCGATACGAGCCCTGGGGTCACAACCTTGAACAAGGGTGTCTGTGCTCTCCATCAGCTTATAATTAGAGGGGGATCGAAATCTTGCAATATTTGATCATGCCATGATACATGCTCTGAAGAGATGACACAAGGGTAAAGCAGAGGTCCTGTAGTTTTAGAAGAATATTAAAACAATTTCTGTAAACAGTTAATAAGATTCCTGCCCTCTGCTCGGACAGGCTCCACCCCTGACAGGAAGAGCTCCAGGCAATTAGCAACCTAGAGAGAGAGAGAGACTGAGTTTTCCTCAGAGATGAACCCCTTAATCGGTGACAAATGGACAGCCCTGGAAACATATACACATGAGCAACCAAAAAAAATGGACCCAGCAGGTTGTATGTGTGTGTACATACGTATACATCTAAACATAATATGTTAATCTGTTCCTATGTAGATACATATATTGTAAGCATTACACTGGAAGGAAAATAGGGCCATGAAGTTGAGAGGGATTGGGTGGGGGGAGGGGCTGAGTAGAGAGAAGAGAGGGGAGAAATAATTTAAATCCAGTACACATAGTGAAATTTAAAAATAAGTTGAGCCGGGCGGTGGTGGCGCAGCCTTTAATCCAGCACTTGGGAGTGAAGGCAGTGGATTTCTGATTGAGGCCAGCGTCTACGGTGAGTATCTAGACAGCCAGGATACAAGGAAACCCTGTTCGAAAAACCAAAAAAAAAATAGAAAAAAAAAATTAAAAATAAGTTGAATTTTTAAGAAGCTGAAAAGAATAGCATACATGGGGTGAGGTGAAGCTGGTACCCGCTTGCCTAGCATGTGTGAAACCCAGAGGCTTCAATCTCCAACACTATGGAGGGCGGGAGGGGAAACAAACCCCAAACAACAAAAACTCAGAGGACACAGAACACAGCTACTGACTAGGATGGTGTGGTTGATGTTTAGTTGTGAGGTAGAAGCCAAAGACATATCAAGTTCAACTACAGGAGGACAAGGTCAAAGACACGCGCAACAAGGTTTGGTTTATTAGGCCTTGCTCGAATGACGAGTAGAATGTTTATTTAGTTGTGATGGGGAAAAGGAGGAGAACACGGAGGAGAGAACCCAGCGTTAAGCAAACAGGAAGTCCCATCTAGATGCCAGGGACTCGATGACCAATACAACACAGGCAGGAAGAGATCCAAGCAGATTAAGAACAGGATTCCGGACTCTTCCTCCATCAACACTGCAAAGATCTTGATTTAGCTGGTCCAAGTTGCAGACGGCCAGTCTCTGATTCTGGCTCCCCCTCTTCTCTGGAAGGAGTCAACAGCCCTTGCTACAATGTATTCATGGAACTCGCTGGCTCTCACCTTACTCCCCAACTTCCAAGGAGTTCTTTTTGGCTAATTCAAAAAGTATTTGTTGGGGTCCTCACCAGAGGATGAATCCTCTCAGCCTGCGGTAAGCTCTAAGAACCAAAGCAAAGCAAGGTAACGGCATAACAGGGGTGTGGCTTGGGAGTGGGGGTGGGGATAAGATTTGAGTGGATGTCTTTCCTTCGAACATGAAATCTGAGAATCGATGTGGGAAGAGCTTAGGGAATTTGGTTGTGTTTAAGGACTAGAGAGGTAGCCAGTGCAGCAGGAATCAGGCAAAAGGAGGGAAATGGTCAGATTCTTAACACACCTTGTAGCTGCTACTCACAGAATTTGTAACTCACAGAATGGAGACAGGAGCAAAAGTTACTTCAATTGTTTTGACCAGAGAGCAACCAGAGGAATGAAACTACCATTGGTAGAGAAGGGGAAGACAACCAGAGTAAGTAGCTTGAAGTGAGTGAAACACTTTGAACCTGGCGTGTTTCAGATGTCTTTTTGATGGCTGTGTAGTAGGGCTGTCCCACTCAGTTAGGTAAACAATTGGATGTATAATTTGGCAACTTAGAAAGTATTGATATTCGAGATACAAATTTTAGAATTGTTTGTGTTACCAGTGACATTGACAGACACACGCTCTGATGAGATCATCAAGGGGAAAAGAACAGGTCAAGAAAGACAAACTTTATGATACTTCAGTGGTTGGGCATGGAATTATTAAAAAGGAAACAGACAGGTGTGGTGATATATACTTGCAACCCCAGCATTCAGGACTCCGAGGCAGGAGGATTGCCAGGAATTGGAGGTCAGGTTGGCCTAGTGGTATATGCTGAGTTCTAGGCTAGCCTGGGATATAGAGTAAGATGCAGTGACAAAGCCTCAAACCCAGGGTACAGTGAAGGGCTAACCAACCTGGGTGATAGCATACAGGGGAGGGACATCCAGTGTCACAGCAGCGTGGGCAGAGGAGATGGAGGCAGCCGAGGGGTGTGGTTGATGCTGCCTTGGGAGTGTTTCACAGGTCTTTTCTGATTGCTCTTTGTTTTTCTTCAGAAAAACACTGAGACCCCAGGAGTGGAGCTAAGAGAGACAATGGGAAAGACATTGGGAACCTGAAGAAAAGCAAGAACAGCCTATAAAGAGGAAGCTAGTTTGAAAGGAGGATATGAAGACAAAGAGACGGTCTAAGATTTCTGTTTGTACTACCACAGTAGCCTCAGCTTTAGAAAGTCTCAAGTCTTCTCCATGACTTAGGGGCGGGGATGCTGTATTAGACTCTTAGAACTCAAATCTTGGTTTCACGACTCGGTGTGTCTTCTGGACTGGGAAGATTATTTAACTTTTCTGCCTTTGCTCATCTGCAAATGAGTAGTTGTCCTTACTTGCCGTGGGTGTCCTGGGGATTACGTAAGATAATGTATGTGAAGCAAACAGTAATTATTAGTTATATTTATTACGTCACCCTCTTCACCCTCTGTGAGGACATATGGTTCCCAAAGGGATATTATTATTCATCTTGTGGGCCTCATGATTCCTTGCATACAGTAGGTATTTAATAAGTGTTTTGAAGAATAGAATCCAGGTCCAAATGGTTCTCAGTGCCTTGCAAGTGGCCAGCTCACTTCTTGGAAAATCACCTATTCTTGAAAAGCTGGGAACTCAGCATGCTCTCTTTGAAGGCCTTGTCAAGTGTCGGGTAGGTGGTTTGAATGCTCCACTGCCTTAAAAATAAACTCACGGCGTATTTTTTTTCAAAAGCGTATTCTACACACCCAAATGTCACTTTTTTTTTTTTTTTTTTTTTTGATCATGGCACTAGCTAGATTGGATCACACTGTTCTAAGATCTTCCCAGGGAGCCTGCGTTTATGAAGCTGGCAGGGGACCTGGATGCATGAGGAGATTCACAGCCATGGAAGTCACGTGATTGAAGTTCTGAACAGGACCTGGTGAGAAATCCGTCAGGCTGGGTGCTTCTATATCACGTTCTGGGGACTAGCTTTTTCAATGCCACGGTCAAACAGAGACACAGGAAAAAATTAGTTAGGCAACTCATTTTTATTATTATTTTAGAAAGGCCTTATGAACAAACTGGGCTTTTGCTAAGTCGAATTTCTTTAAAAATAATACAGGAAGGACTAGGGTTGTACTTAGGTGGTACAATAGGTTTAAGGCATAGATTTCAGCCAGGCTGAGGTGGCCCATGCCTTTGATCCCTGCTTGGGTGGCTGAGGTAGGCTGATCTCTATTTGTGGCTAGCCTGGGCTACAAAGCAAGTTTCAAGACAGCCTGGGCTACATAGAGAAACCCCCGTCTCAAAACAAAACAACTAAAATCAAATCAAACTAACCAAATAAAAAACCCAACAACCTGAGTTTGTGGTCGACAACAACATGATGCATTGTTTTCTAATGGGAACAAGTTGATACTGAGTGTAGAAGACTGTACAAGTTACTTAGGTTTGATAGATCATCCCTTTGGAATAGTATTTCCTTGTGTGGAGAGAGCAGAAATGACTGTGTTCTTAATAAGCACTGTGATGATAAAACACAACGAATCAGAGAAGTTAATAGCGGAGTTAGGCTTGACCATGGACACATAGGGCACATGAACTCATTCTAAGGGAAGCTGTAGTAATTACGTATAAATATCTGAATAATAACCACACTCCAAATTATGTGGAAATTATACCCCTTTCATGAAATAGTTTACATATTCTTTATAACCAAGCCAAGGAACATGCAATGGTAGGGGTATAATATCTCCACAAAACATTTCCAAGAATGAGAGAGAGAAAGACAGAGAGAGAGAGAGGGGAGAGAGAGAGTCAACTTTCAGTTGTGAAATTCATTATATCACAGAAATAAAATATCTCAGAGGCATTGGCTCCTGCTCAGTTCAGTAAACTAACCTATATTTAGAAACAATTTTGTGGCTTCCAGACATGTATTTCCTTCAGAAAAAGCACTTCTCACAGACCAGCCTAAGGGACAGAGCAGTGGCTGTTTCTAGCGACAATTTAAGGAATTTGTGATGTCATCTCGCGTGTGCCAATCCCTCAATGAAGAGAGGACCAGAGGACGTGGTGATCCCGCACGAAGGAAGGGCGTGTATCCGACGCACCTCGCGCTGGGTCGCAGTTTGCAGCGACCACAGTGGGTGTCTAGAAAGTAAAAGGGACTGTTGTGTTTTATGTAACTGGCTGTGGACGCTCAGATGACAAGTAGCTCCTCTCCAAAGCTCCCCTTAGGAACCAACAAGGAAAAGCAGTTGTTAGTCGTCCGCCCCCGCCCCTCCCCCGCCCCGGGCCGGGCACTTCTGCCTGTGCTTCCCTTTTGTTTTTAAATGATTTTATTTTTGGTAAAAGTTAGGCTTCCCGGGCTCTAAAATACATGGAAACCTCCTGCTGTCTATTCGAGCGTTGGAAGCTGCTCTAACATTTAAAAAAAAAACAAAAAATCGTGATTAAATTGGTGCATCGTATGCGATAAGGCCGAGGAATGTTTATTTTATTAAAGTTGGCACCAGAATTCTTCTCAGAATGGGAAATGTATTTACTTTGAAAAATACCGGAGAGCTTGGACAGCAGAAGAGAGCTCCTGAGGGTTTGGGATGTGGGCGGAATGTTTCTGAGACAAAGGCAGCGATTTGGCAGGAACTACAAGCGTGTGGGGCCGGCGGAGGAGGAGAGGGCTGAGCCAATGGGAGGATCGGCCAGCCCGCAGCCCCTCAGCCCCAAGGTCCTCCTCCACCCTCCTGTGACCCAACTCCCAAAATATTTGGTGCAAGTCAGTTGTTTTGCTGTTGTTAAGAGAGCTTAGGGCAAGCCTGTGGATCAGCTGAGTGGATCCGAGATGAGATGGGTGGACCAGAGTGGAGGCAGGAGACTGTCCCAGGTTAGAGATCAGCTGTGAGGCACAGTTCAGAGAGGGTGGGGTCCTGGATCTGAATTCCAGGACTGGAGAGGTTCTTGGTTCAAGCATCCACTTTCTGGACAGAGTCACTGCTGTGTGTGTGGGTGGGAAGTTTCCTGGTGGAGTCACATGTTGCCTGACTGTGAGGGACGTGGAAGCAAGACTCCACAAACACCAGACGTCATAGCTGTTTTTACAATCTTTGAAATTGGTCAGACTCCAATATGTTAATGTCAGAAGGTGGTTGGTAAGGGATCTTTAGCGGGATAATGAAGGAACTTTAGGATTCTAAATTTACATCTGGTAAACACACTCAAGGACACCGAATTTTCAAAACGAATTGAAAAATCTTTGAGAATGAGGTGTAACTGCCGAGTCCAAACGACACCTAAAGTTTCCCAAAGGATTCTTAACAATCAGAGAAGATCGGGCTAAAGAGAGGGTGAGCGCTCATACTAGACTTTTCAGGTATTCGTATCGATACTAGGACCAAATCTGGTGGACCACAGTGGAAACTAACGGATGATGGATGGAGGTATATCTGACCATGTCGGATTTAAATGCCGGTGATATATCTATCACCGGTAGGAAAGATTCGATGTGCGATAGACTTTTCTTCAGGCTAGAATTCTCTGACCTAAAGTTTTAGCTTTACTCCTCTTGCAAGCCTTCCATTATTTATTTATTTATAAATTCCGACCTGTGTATCACCTTTTGGTTTTTTTCTCCCAAAGTTATTACCATTTGAAACTATGAAGAGATCCTGTTCAGGATTAAAAATAAAAACAAAACAAGGACGGGTCTGGACTCTTGTCTGCCAGCCGTTGACATATGAGACCAGGGAAGCAGTCTGCCATCTCTCATTGTGACGTCCCTAACTGTGTGATCCAGCCTGGCATGGAATCGGAGTTCAGCAAATATTTGTTGAATCAGTTAATGAATTTCATTCCGCATCTGATCCGTAGGGATTACCAAAATCCTCACAGGCCACCGGGAATCCAGCAGCGTGTTGCTTTTCTAAGGGAAACATAAACTGGAGGATTCTAGGCTGGTATTTTGGTCTAATTCCCTTTTATTATCAGCCTAATCTTGGATCATGTAAATGATGATGCACTCTATCCGTCAGGATGCTTTGCAAGAAAAAGGTTCAGTCATAGCTTACCCTCACTCAGAGTGAATCTAGAGATCCGATTAAATGATATCCCACCAGAGCTCAATTCTAATATGGACAGAGGGGTGTTTTGATGTTCAATGTTTGTCTTAGGTTAATTGCATTGTTAGATTGCATTAATGGGTTATTAACAGGATGACTTTACTTCCCGATTTAAGAAAAAAGTCAGGTAGTTATACCCACTGATATGATTTAGCAAAGTTTCAGTTATCTGAGAATATAGTTGTGAACAGGGAGTGTATCGATAAATGCATGTAAAACAAGAACAAATAGGAATGTTCTTTGGTGCCAGATTTTGGATAATTAAAGAAGGTATTTTAGGATGACTACAAATCCGTTGTTTCAGTGCTGTGGGATTTATTTTCTATTTTATATCTTATTGGCTTTTTTTGTTTTTTTTTTTTGGCTGATGGTATTTGTTTACTTTATTATAAGCCCGGATTTAACAAATTAATTTTTTTCAATATATAAATCAGGTTAGCCTTTGAATATTCTGTGTAGCTTGTGATGACCCTCAACATCTGATTCTCCTGCCTCTGCCTCCCAAGGGTTATGTGTGAACCACGATGCCTAGTGGGAGCCTTGCTTTATACAGTCAGATTTTTTAATATATTAAATTATTAATTTTAGGCTGCATATATTATATGAAAAAAGATCCAGTAATAAAATTAAAAAGAAAATCCCAGAAATAAAAAAGATTTATTTCCCTTTTGGATTAGGTGTGTGTAATATATCTATATCTATCTATATATCATCTATATCTATCCATGTATCTATATATCCATATCATCTATATCTAACTATTATCTATCTATCTATCTATCTATCTATCTATCTATCTATCTATATCATCTATATCTATCTATATCTAATCTATCTATCTATCTATCTAGATATATATCTAGATATATATTCATCTATATCTATCTATCTATTATCTATATCATCTATCATCTATCTATCTATCTCTATCACTATCTATCCATCTATATCATCTATATTTATCTATTTATATAACCTATATCTATATATCTATATCTCAGATATATAGCAACCAGAAAGTATGTGTGTGTGTGTGTATATATATATATATATTATATATATATATATATGTGTGTGTATATATATATACAAAAAGATAAGAGTATTAGTTGTCTGTCTCCATGTAACAAATTATTAGAAAATTTAATGGATAAAAATGATAATGAATGTTTTTTTTTAGTCCTCACAATTTCTGTGAGGACTGAGGAGCAATTTGGCTAGCTGGTTCTGTTGGGAGTCTGCTACAAGGCCAAAATCAATATATTGACCAGGCTAAAATAATCTGCAAGCTTTATGGGTGGGGGTGGGGGAACCAGCCTCCAATCCTGGGCCCTAGTCTATTGGCATACATCTCTCAGCCAGCGAGGCTGTCTGTGGCGGGAAGGCTTGGTTCCTGACCGTTTGTACCCCTCCTAACAGCTACTTGAGCCGTAACCTAGGATACAAAAGGGAAGGTGAAAGTTATCTTGTCATCTGACCTTGGAAGCAACATAATTATCTTTTCTTGATGAAGGAAAGGAAGCAGGGATCCCAGGACACAGACAAGTGCAACACAGGGGAATCACCAGGAGTCATCTTGTCACTCATCACTCTTGGGACCCTTTTCCTCTGTTTGGGTTGCCTTGGGCAGCCTGCATGTGATGGGTTTTGTTTTTATCTTGCATTGTATTTTGTCATGTTAAAACAAAACAAGACAAAATAGAACAGAAAGAGTCCCTGTTGGTGAATTTTGAGTTGATTAGCAGTGATCACTAAAAGTATTTTGAAAATTATTAAGGTGACCACAGTGGGAAATGAAACTAACATTAAAAAAAAAAAAACTTGCCGGGTGGTGGTGGCGCACGCCTTTAATCCCAGCACTTGGGAGGCAGAGGCAGGCAGATTTCTGAGTTCGAGGCCAGCCTGGTCTACAGAGTGAGTTCCAGGACAGCCTGGGCTACACAGAGAAACCCTGTCTCAAAAAAACCAAAAAAAAAAAAAAAAAACAAAAAACCAAAAAAAAACTAAATGTTTAAGGCTTGGTCAATCTCCGACTGGTGGTAGGCAGAGATGGTGGCACCTTGGGGAGGTGAGAGGAGGTCAGGTCATTGGGGCCGAGTCCTTGAAGAGTACGTTAGGATCCCTGTCTCTATTCCTATGTGTTTCCTGTACACTACAAGGTGAGCAATTCTGCTCTATCAGGTTTCTCACCATGCCACGCCCCCATACCCTTACCGCAGTTCCAGAAATGACGATGTCAAGACCATGAACTAAAATCTCTCAAGTTATCAGCTGAAGCAAGTCACCCCACCTTTAAGTTGACGTTGTTGGGTATGTTGTGATGGAAAGCGAACGCCTCTTGTAACGTCATTTCCCCCCCGACTATGATGGGTGATGTGCACCACGGCACTAGACGGTGCTAATAAGTTAAATAGCATGTTTGTTTCATAAGCTTGTAAACGCCTGCTCTGGGCGGGGCATGAGATCATTGAAGGATGGAGGAAAGAAGAAGCAGCAATTACAAACCGCCAAACCAGCCGGCCGATGCCCAGCCAGGGCTTGGAGAAGGAAAAGAGGATGATGGGAGAGAGACAGGAAACGCGAGCAGCTTGCGGTGATGTTGCTGCCGTGGGGTGTTGCGCAGCTGTAATCCCAGCACCTGAGGGATGAAGGGTGCAGGGCCAGTTCAAGGCCATCAAGGAAGTCCTAGGCTAGCCTGGACTACAAAACATTCCGTTACAAAAAATAAAATAAAATAAAATAAAATCAAGCAACTGATAAATACGAGAGATGGTGTAAAACAAAACAGCTCAAATCGGAGATATACTAGAAGAAGATGCAGTCGAGATACGCAGACGGTGGGTATTAAAAATGTAGGAAGGTGATCCTAACACTAGAGACAATGAAGGAAGATCATAAGACGAGGAGAGAAAAGTTAAACAAAAGGAAACCACAGGCAACCATAAAAAAACCCAAACACCACCACCCACAGAAGAGAAAGAGAACAGGTTAATCTCCTTTCTCCCCACGTGGTTTATGGGGGTCGCTCCCTCGAGCATGCTGTGGCTGGCTGCTTCCTTGTTAATGTCCTCCCTGTGTTTCCAAGCTTGTCAGAGAATTTCCCCTTAAATGATTGGTTCTCGGAATCCTAATTTCCCTTTGTGGCTTAGTTGGGTGGCTGAGTTTCTGGAAAGGATTGTCGAATGGCTGTTTTATGAGCCAACTTGCTCTCTTTAGGTACAAAGCATCTTGTTGAAAGGTTTTCTAAAGTATTGATAAAAACTATAATTTCTCGTAAAGGCAAAACACAGATCTACAAGCCAATGACTTTCTGAGTAATTTTGGCTGTGGGGCAAGTTATTACCATATTTGGATTTACTTCTCATTTTTTTTTCCTGTAGATAAGTGAAGTTCATTTTGAATTCAGTTCTTGATTCAAGATGTACGGCATTTCAGGTTCCTGAGTCAAGTCATGCGTCTGCTGTTGGGATATAATTTTGGCGGGAAAAATCATCAGCTACCATGGTCTTTGCCTGTGTTGCTACTAGGACGGGATTTTATTTCTTCCAGTTCCCAGTTTGGGAGACTGAAGTCAGGCCTCAGTCACAGTGTCAGCTCTGTTTCTTGCCTATTGTGCACGAGACTGTTACCTAACCTGTGCCTTTTGTAACTGTAACCAACAGTTTCCCTAGAGATTTGGATTAGCCTTTCTCACACATAGAAATACCCAGTAAAGCGATCCCATTTTGCAGTATGCTTTGGGTGTCCTGCCTGAAGGGTAAGCTAACTTATAAAAGTAAATATAACTAAAGTGACTTACTCAGTAGGTACCATTCTTCTCGATCCATTTTTCTGGATTCATCTCCTTATTTGGTCATTAAAAAAAGAGAAAAAAAAACCTACATAAGTTAATTTGTTTTTCAAATAGGTTATAAGTGGGTGGCAAGTGCCTTTACCCACAAGGCCAGTGGTTCTCAACCCTCCAAATGTTACGACCCTTTCATACAGTCCCTCATGTGGTGGTGATCCCCAACCATAACATATTTTTGTGGCTGCTTCATAACCCTCATCTTGCTTCTGTTAGGAATCGTAATGTAAATGTCTGATGGATTTAGGGGACCCCTGTGAAAGGGTCGTTGGATCCACGCAGGGGTCTCGACCCACAGGTTGAGAGCCGTTGTTTTAGACTGTCTGTGACTGGTGCCTCTTCTCATCTGGAAGCATTTGGCTACTAGGTGTTTTTGACATTTGCGCTTCTCACCATTGTCTTCTGGAACTTTAGTTAGACACATTTTTCTTCACCGGTCTGTCCTCCATGCTTGTAACTTAAAAAAAAAAAAAAAAAAGCTATCTTTTTTTTTTTTTTTTTCGAGACAGGGTTTCTCTGTGTAGCTCTGGCTGTCCTGGAACTCACTCTGTAGACCAGGCTGGCCTCAAACTCAGAAATCCACCTGTCTCTGCCTCCCAAGTGCTGGATTAAAGGTATACGCTGCCGCCGCCGCAGTCACGTCACCACCCGGCAAAACTATCTTTTTAAGAGAGTAATATCACATGGACTCACAGAGACTGAGGCAGCAGGCAAGGAAATGCACGGGGCTGTACCAGGTCCTTCTGATGTTTTTCATGGCTTCCAGTTTAGAGTTTTTATGGGATTCCTGAGTGTACAAGCCACAGGTCTCTGCTGGGCTCTTTTTCTTCTGATTTTTTTTCCTGTCCAATTCCAATGTGTTAGTTTTGTTTTATTTTATTATTAAAAAAGAACTCTAAAAAGAGAAAAGAGTGTAAGGGACTCTGGCTGTATCGATGCATTTCCATATATTCTTCAATTATATAAATATAATAAAATGTTCAAACGTTAAATTTCATTTATTTTATGTTTCTGAGTATTTCGCCTGCACGTATGGGCACCATGTGTGCCCAGCACCTGAGAGGGTCAGGAGAGGGCATCGAGTCTCCTAGAACTGGAGTTACAAATGATTGTAAGCCACCACATCGGTGCTGGAGATCAAACTGAAAGAGCAATGCTTTTAACTGCTGAGCCATCGCTCCAACCATAAGTGTTAATATTTGAGAAGAGTCAGTGTTGAGTACCCAGGGACCTAGTTATAGTACACTAAATATACACGCACATTGAAATATGAACTTGAAATATATATATATATTTATATGCTTGATATATGCAGCAAAATATATAAGCAGAAAAATAATAGAATTGGGACCTTATAACCAAGAGGTGGTTTAACACCTGGGAGTATCCTAATTTATCACGTTAGTAAACTGAAGGAGTGCTTTGAAGAGAAATAATTGAGAACATAACAAGAATTAAGCATGGCTTACATAAAGAAAAAAAACTATTGAGAGCTGTGAAGTGTTATATCTGAACAAATATGAAAACTATTCCATTCTAAGGTGAGATAATTCATGTTAAGAGGAATTGGTCCTCTTCAAGATGGTGCAGAAACCTGATGCAATTTCAATGTTTTGAGCGTTTCAAATAAATGAAGAAAAGGGGGAAACATTGAAATTGTTTATTCCTTAGGGAAAGAATAAAGCTGCTCTATTTTTACCTAACTTACAAGAATACATTTCCAATAAGTGTCAAGGATATATTTATAAAATTAGCAAGGCACAGTGGCATAGTCCTTTAGTCCCAGTTCTTGGGAGGCAAGAGGCAGGTAGATTTCTGGAAGTCTGAGGCCAGCCTGGTCTCAGAGTGAGTTCCAGGAGAACCAGGACTATGAAGAGAGACTGTAGCTCAAACATAAACAATATAAAATAATAAATAAATAATAAAACGATTGGAAGAACACATCAGGGAGTAGTTTTCAACATTTTTTTAGTTCTCCGACCTCCACACCAATGTGTACAAAAGTACATGTGAACAGAAAAGACCCCCCTCACACACACATGCACATCTAGAAACCCAGATCAAAACCTCTCATATTTAGGTGAATAGATAAAGAGTTTTGCATTTTTAAAGAAAAAAGTTAACATTTGTCTAGTGTGTGTGTTCCTGCGTGCATGTGTGTGTGTGAGATGCCTCAGGTCATTAGCCTTGGGGTTAAGTGCCCTTACCCTCTGAATCATCTTGCGGGCCTGAACTTGGCATTTTTAAACAGTGAGCGCTTGGGACAACCCCTCTTCCCTTGTGCACAGTTTCATTTTCCTAGGTTTCGGTTGCATGTAGTCATCGTCGAAAAAAACACTAAATGGAAAATGCCAGATAATGACAGTTTCTAAGTTTAGAATTGTGCACATCATGAAAGGCAATGTGAAACCCTTCACTCTGTTCCTCTGTCTCACTCAGGACAGGCCCCGTGTCGTGCAGTGTATCCAAGATGTATACGCTACCCCCGTGTTCGTCTCTCTGTAATGTTGCAGAGCACCAAGGGACTGATGCAGAAGAGGCACCAGGGCAAAACCTGTGGAGTTAACTCTGATACTATGTGGCAATAATGTGTCTTTAGCTTTCGGTCCTGGCTGTGGTTGAGGCATCCATTGGAGATCGGGGAATGTAGTCCCAGAGGAGAGTGAAATCACAGTGTATAATATGATTCACATGCACTTTTCTCATAGATCCATATAAGAATCCAGATGGATAGTATATCATTATCCTTTATGTATGGATGAAGAAACTGTAATTAAAATGGTTAAGTGACACAACATTTATTGGTAGAAATTCCCATAATTAAAATATTTTATATTAGATTGAAATGCAAAACTACGCAACACTCAGCCATTGCAGAGAAAAATTAATAATGGTATTTTTAGACATCTCTAATTTCTTTCACATATGGACTAAACTGATGAGATTGGACTTCCGTATTTCCAATAAGATTAAACAGAACGGCAAGCTCTGACAACGTTCTGAAATTGGCCATAGATTCTTCAGTTCCTAGAAAAGCTGGTGGATTTTCAAACTTATTTTCCCAGCCTAAGAGAAATTAGAAAAATGTCTTTCTCCCCAAACAACAAAACTCAAAAAAAAAAAAAAAAAAAAACCCCAAAAACAAGCAAACAAAAAACCCTCAATACCCAAACCTCTTCCTTCCCCCCACCAAAAACACAAGAATAAAACAAAAAACAAAACTAAGGACAATAAAAACTAAATGAGGTTTAGAATCTAATTCAATGTGTAGTATCCTCTTACTCTCTTCTGTGTGTGTGTATGTATGTATATACACATATATATACTAGAAATAATATATATATTTCACATGTCCAATGGTGTGTGACACTTTATAAAGCACCCTAGGTGGTAGAAGAGAAGAAAATGGCATAGTCACATTTCTTGAGAAACTTCATACAACAGAACTAACCATACAACAACCACTGGACACATGTGGCTTGTCTTTGGCTGCTTTGTGGGTTCTTTTATCTTCCACCCTTTCAACCCCCTAACACTAGACAAGGGAGAGAAAATGATAGAGAGGAAAGGAAAGAGATCCCTAAATAAAGTCAGGGGTGAGAAAGGGGCAGTGTTTTCCTTAGACTGCTTCCTGCTGATTAGGGACCTTGAGTTCCTGGGGGCAAGCTTGATCTTCACTGTCAGGATACTAATTTCTTCTTGTTGTTTCTTTGTGCACAAGTACTTAAATTGCAACCAACGACAACTACCACCACCACCAACACACCAACAATCAAAACCAATCAACAACCACCAACCTACTGATATCCTACCAACAACCCACTAACAACCCATCAACAACCCACCAACAACCTACAACAACAACAACCTACCAACAACCCACCAACAACCCACCAACAACCAACAACCCACAACCTAGCACAACCCACCAACAACCACAACCAACAATCCACCTCTTGGGCCCTAGATTCCAGAAGTCACACAATAGCAGAAACTATCTGCAGCTGGCAAAATCACGCCCCTGCCAGAGCTCGAGGCAAATCATAGTCAGCTGTTGAGGACAAGCAGCAGCAGCTCCATCTCTCACACCTGGGATTAAATTGAAAACACTTTCTTATAATATCTCCATGATTTTTTTTTTTTTTTAAAGAAACTAAAACTCCCCAATTGTCACTACAGACGTGTGAAATTGTTTGGAGCATTTTAAATCATCAGTGATAACATCAGGGAAAGTGGCAGGGACTGGCCTATAAAATTGTCTTCATTGGGCAAAGGTTGAATCAGGATTTGAAATCCGTTTCTGCTGAGTTGAGCAGGACAGGGTTTGTTGGCATGGCCGAGGGCAAGTGAGGTGTCATTGGTGATCTGGGTGACTTGGATTTAAAGACGTGAACCTGGGTAGGTAAACTTTAATGCACAGCCTGTTGCTTCAACTTTTGAAAACATGAAGTATCTTTAACTGTGTAGGCCAGACTGGCTTTAAACTCACTACCCTCCTGTTTCATCTTTTCAAATGCTGGGATTATAGGCTTGCACCACCACTTTGGCTTGGTTCACATCCATGTACTCTATCTATCTGTCTGTCTATCTATCTATCTATCTATCTATCTATCTATCTATCTATCTATCTATCATCTCTTCATCTATCTTGTCTTTCATCCATCCATCAATTATCTTCTATCTATCTATCTATCTATCTATCTATCTATCATCTATCATCTATTATTATCTATCCTGTTTGAGATAGGGTCTTATGTATCTCAGGTTGGCCTTGAACTTGCTATAGAGCTGAAGATAACCTTGAACTTTTGGCTCTTCCTGCCTCTACCTTCCAAGTGCCAGGATAGATGTATGTCACCATACCTAGTCTTATAAAGTGTTGGGGATGACTCGAGGCTTCAGACATGTTAGGCAAGCATCCTACCAGCTGAGCTACATCCCGAGCTCCTGGTTTAGTTCTCTCTGGCAAGGCTTTCTCTGTATCCTTTCCATGAAGCACATGGGAGGCTTTGTGCCTCTAATTGTTATCTAGCCTTTTGGAAAAGCATCTGAGCACAGACGGTCAACTTGTATCCAGGTACAAGGATTGCTCTTTTACTGTACAGAACAAGTCCCTGTAAAGGCAGTTGTCCCAACATAGAACAAGTGGATTGTAGAAAAATTTGAAAATTCAGGATGTGAGGAGAATCTACAGTCATAGAATAGATTTGTATATTTTCTAACATTTTTATATGACATATACCTAAATAACTTGTCTCGATTTTATGTACCTTTTGTAAGATGACTTTTTTCTTAAAAATATAATACTGTATAGAAAGCACAGTCTCTTCTCTTTTTTTTTTTTGTGCATAATGTATTTTGTGTGTATTGTGCATGTGCGAGATTGATGTGGCAATCCTGTGGTCTCTCTTTTGTGTGTTCTGTCTTATTGTGGTGATTTTCATGTTGCAGATGTATGTACCTTTGTGTACTCATGCAGAGGTCAAAACAGGATATTGGTATCTTCTTCTATCCCTTTGCCTTACTGCCTCCAAACAGTTTCTCACTGAACCAGAAGCTCATGGTATTTGGTTAGGCTGGTTGCCTAGGCAGCTTTCAGAAACGACTCGTTTCCTGCTTCTCCCCACCTCTCCCCACTCCCAATTCTGGGGTTACAGGCACGCCCAGCAACATCTAGCTTTTTTATGTGAGTGCTGGGGGTTCAAACCCAGAGCCTCCTGATTGCAGACTTGCACTTTTAGCCATTGAGCCATGTCTTCAGCCCATTTTTTTTTTTTTTTTGGTTTTGTAGCAGGATCACACTCCATAGTCCAGGCTAGCCTAGAACTCACGAATCCCCACTAGCTTAGCCTCCTGAGTGTGGGATACCACAGACATACATTACTGTGCTCAATGGAGGAAACATATTCTTAACCGTTAGACAGGGGATAAGTTTAAGCCTGATTTTAATGGTTATATATCCTGAAATGTATGTATGATAATGCATAATAATATGTGTATGTATATACATTCTGTCAATAATTCATGCACTGATGTTCCTGTTTTGGAATGTTGCACTGTAATAATGTCATCTGTGAGCACATATCTCTAATGATTCCTTTAAAACACAGTTTTAGAAATGGAATTATTGCAACAAAAAGTGCGGACATTTTTAAAGCATCCTAACACACTGAGAAGGCATTCTTACGAACAGGCTGTACCAATTTTACATCTTTAAAAATATTTTCACACCAGGTGTGGTGGTGTGCACGCCTTTAATGTCAGCATTTGGGAGACAGAGGCAGGTGGATCCCTGAGTTCAAGGCCAGCCTGGTCTGCAGAGGGACAAGGTTACTCAGAGAAACCCTGTCTTGAAACAACAAAACAAAACTTACATTTACTTGTTTAACATGTGCGCATGTGTGTGAATATATATAGCGTTTGCACATGACAAGGCTCTTGTGTTGAGGCTGGAGCACAGCATGTGGTCCCTATGGGGTCGCGACCCACAGGTTGAGAACCCCCGCCGTGGGAGCGTCTTTAACAAGGGATGCAAACTTTGCAAACCTCTGTTCTCTGTCACTGATGAGCAGTGGTTGCCGTGGTACCCAGGCTGTCCAGTTCTTATCTTCTTGCGAATCGCTTATTTCCTTTTGTGATGTTTTCTAAAAACCAGTGAACATGGCAATAAGATAGAAACTGAAGACAATTTCCTTACATTCCTGTGTGTGCTGAGGTGTGTGTATGGCAGTCAGATGACATCATGGGGGGGGGGCAGGGCTCTGGCTTTCCTTCCACCGTTGTGTTCTGGGAAATGAACTCAAGCCCACTGGCTTGGCCACAAGGGCCTTTACCTGATGAGCCATTTCACCGGTCTGAGACTTTCTTCGATAAACTTGAGACAGGGCATAAGATGGATACTTGTGGGAAAAATGGATGCTTGCATGGGGGATATTTCCCTAGTCATTGCTTTGTAACCTCCAGAGTCAGAAGGAAGCCGATCATAAGCTGGGGTTAGCCATCACATTCCTAGTTCAAATGTTTCTAGAAACAGCACAATTTTGTGCATTTTTAAATGACACATATTTTTAAAATGATGATTAAGTCAACTATTGTATTTAAATACGGCCCCTGACCTCAATTTGACCTTGTCTTAGCTAGAACAAGGAGTCTTCCTTTACCCTGTTTATATGTGCAAATGTCTGTGTTACTTCCTGGATGATTGAGTCCCCGAGAAGGAGGCTTATCTTTATTTTATTCTTTTTTTTTTTTTTTTTTTGACACAGGGTTTCTCTCTGTAGCCCTGGCTGTCCAGGAACTCACTCTGTAGACCAGGCTGGCCTTGAACTCAGAGACCAGCCTGCCTCTGCCCTCTGAGTGCTGGATTTAAAGGCGTGTGCACCACCACCCAACAAGAAGGAGACTTTTAATTTCTGCTTTCCAGCAAGATCTGGAGGAAAAAACTGGCAGTATGGATGGAAAAGGGCATTCTACTAGCAATGGAAGAAAGCCCAGAGGAGGTGACTCAGAGATGTAAGCCGTGAAAACGCACATACACTCCCAGTGCCTTCACAAACCCTGATGTTTAGAAACAAGTGACAAACTGGGTGTTGTGTTGTGTGTGTGTGTGTGGTGTGTAAGTGGGGTTGGGAGGGGGTAGGAAAAACTCATAAGAACCAGTAAGAAAAATGTAAACAGTGTAATGGACAAAGAACATGAGTCAACGCATCAGCAAGAAAAGTAGAAATATATATGTGTATGAAAATCTTAATTTTCCTTTTTTTTTTTTTTTTTTAACCCCCTATGGTTCTGGAGATGCAACCTGAGCCTCCCTCCACATTGCTAGGCCAGTGCTCCTTCCCTGACACAGCCTGGTTCTTTCCAACTTCACTTTTAATCATAAAATTGCAGGACAAAGCAATAAAGCACCATGCTTGATTACTAGATGAAAAGAAAAGTCCTTTTAAAAAAAAATGACAACAAACGGCAAAGACGGTGAGTCGGGATGCCTTCTGGTACAGCTTTCTGCAAAGCAGCTTGGCAGTGTGCTTTAAAGGCCTTTGAGCTGCAGGGGCCCTTTGATTCAAGAGTCCAGCTTCCAGAGACTTCTCCTAAGCAAATAATCCAAAAGGTAGGGAGGGGCATTTCCTCCATGTTGTTTATCTTAAAACCAAGGCAAAACTGTCCAGTAGTACGGATGACTCAGGGAGCTGAATCACCAATCATCTAGATAATAGGTTGTTTATACATCCTTTGACATGGGGGTAAAGCGATTAAAAGAGATGCCAGAAATACTCAGAATGTGAAGTGAAAAGGCGTGTGTGAAACCGGCATTTGTGCTTATGTGGTAGATACACAGAACAAGGTTACCAGAAAGAGCGTTTACCGAGATATCACCAGCAAGAACTATTTCTGATAGTAAAATTTTCAGGCTTTTAACAATGATTATCTGCAAATGGGACTTGACGTTTACAATGTGTTTATGTAATTTCCCCCCCCCCAGTCTCATGGTGTAGTACAGGTTAGCCTTGAACTCATGTACCCCAGGGTGGCCTCAAACTTTTTGGCAATCCTCCTACCTGCTGAGATTACAGGTATGAGCCTGTATACTTGGCTCAATATGCATGTATTTTAGTTACTTATCCATTTTAAAGATATTTATTTATTTTATTTATATGTATGTCTGTTCATGTGCACATATACTACGTATATGTAGGTGAACACAGAATGCCAAAAGAAGTGGGGTTACAGGTATTAAATGAACTTCTAGATGTGGGCACTGGGATAAAAACAAAACAAACAAAACAAAAACCAAAAAACCCAAAAACCAAAATCCTTAAAAATTTAGGTCCTCTGAAAGAACGGTATATGCTTTTAACCATGGGTCCATTTTCCTAGTTCATCAGTATAATACATAATACATACATACATACATACATACATACTACACACACATGTGAGTACACACACATTTTAAACAAATCTGTCTGCTTAGAAAAGTAAGAGTGGGTAACAGGTAGAGCATTCTTAGGATGAGGGACGTTTGAAAGTTCTGAGCTCTGGGAAAGAGGAGGCAGAAGCTAGCGCAGGATGAGGCTCTCCTGTGGGGGTGAGGTACTGGGGAGCAGACTTGGGGAGAGACCTAGGGTAGGAGAAGCAGACAGGCAAGCGAGCAGAGATGGGGAGGTAGCTGAATTGCTGTGTGGCTACTGTCTTCCCTGATGTAGTCACGGAGCAGGAAGCAAGGCCCTGTGGTACCATTCTCCCTCCCTGCCCCTGGTTCTTATTCCTCTCGCCAACCGTCAGCACCCATGATTCAAGAAATTCTAAATAGAATAGCAGGGTGAACCTGTGGTGGTTTGAACATGCTTGGCTCAGGGAACCTCTGAACCTGTAAGCCAGCCCCCCGTTAAATGTTGCCCCCTTCCGTGAACAAGCACAGCTGGGATTTGAACTCGGGAGAGACGGCCGCCTCGGACTCCAGAGACGGCGACTGCAGCGGTGCACCACCGCTGGCCGAATGTGCTCTTTTTAAGAGTTGCCTTGGTCAGGTGTCTGATCACAGCAGTAAAACCCTAAGACAGAACGTTAGCAAGAACTATTACTGTAGTCACTTATGCTAGGCACTTCTCACACATAACCTTACGAATCCACATCACACCCCAAGTGTCATTTACTGTCACTTCCTGTCAAGAAAGCAGAGGCCCAGAGAACTCCTCTCTCCCAAGATCCGACTGCCGGGCTGCTCTATGGACTTTCATGTATCAAAGAAGTATTTCTATATGCTAAGGTTAACAAGACACCTGATAGGTTGAAGCCATCCGCATTTTTATTGATCAAGGATGGTTGGCTAATTCATCCCTGAAGCATTTCTGCAGTCAGTCACTTCTTTGGATCTCATTTCCATCTTCTTGTCTGTGTAGATGCAGGATTTTATTAACTGCTCTTCGTGTTCCTGTCTGGCTCATCTTTCCAAATCTAATTAGGGCTTTTGCTATGGCACTATTTAAAAGATTGATGGCAACTATGACAAACCCCAAATTCCTCTTCAGGGTATACACGCAGTCACTCTTTCTCCTGTTTTTTTTTTTTTTATTTTCATTTTTTTCTTACTCGCTTCTATATCTCTATTTCTCCCATCTCCTTTTTTTGTCTTCTATCCACAAACCACAGTGGCAGGAGCTGCATTATCTGTGGAAGAGAACTTAAAGATGTAGTGAGAGATCAGCAAACATACAGTTACCGATGAAAACTAGATGTGTGAGAGACACAAACATTACAGTTACCGATGTACTCGTGGAGTGCGGTGACAGCACACAGAGTAAATATCATTTTTCTCTGGCAGAGGATGGGTGGAGAGATGGAGTCAGATAAAGTTTCACAGAGACCGTGACCTTTGAACTAAATCTTGAAAAGGATGTAGGTCATGTTTTTTTCTTTCTTTCTCTTCCTCCTCATTTTTTCTACCAGTCCCTGTTTTTAAAGAAAAGATGGAGAAAGACGTTTCAAGTAGAGACATTTGTGTGAGCAGGCGTGTGTCACGGGAAGGAGTGTGTGTGGGCATGTGTCCTTTGATGTTCAAAAAAGGGAGTACACAGCTCTGTGTTAGGCTATGAACCTGCAGTGTTTCTCACCGGCTCTTCTTTTGAGGTTTATTTATTTATTACATGGGGAGGTGTTTTGCCTGCATGTGTGTCTATACACTGTGTGTAAACTGTTCTTGGAGGTCAGAAGAAGGTGGTAGGTATGTCCCTCCGAACTGGAGTTGTAGGTGACTGTGAGCCACCATGTAGGGGCTAAGAATCAAACCCAGGCCCAGTGGAAGAGCAAACAGTGCTTTTAACCACGGAGCCATCTCTCCAGCCTCCTCCAGACTCACGTTTTGAATGCTTGTTTTTTGGGAAACCGAAAAGCTGAGGAAGTATGGACTACCTGGTCGCCAGAGACAGGCTTCTGAAGGTTGTTCCTAATCTCAAGTGCCGGGCTACCCTTTCTGCTTCCTGGTTAGCCGTGGTCCAAGTCTGCTTTCTGGGACTGTGATAAACACCATGGCCAAAAGCAACTTGGGAGGAGAGGACTTATTTTAGTTACAGCTTGTAGGCCATCTTGAAGAGAGCCAGGGCAGGAACTCAAAGCAGGATTTAAAGCAAAGATCATGGAGGACCACTCTTTCCTGATTTGCTCAGTCTGCTTTCTTACACTGTCAGGGACCACCCACCTGCCCAGAGGTGGCACCACCCACAGTGGGATGGGCAAAAGAAACTTGTAGTCTCTGTGTGCTTGGTTTGTGTGTGTGTGTGTTTGTATGTGTGTGTGTCTGTGAGATGGGGGTGCGGGCAGTGTGTGAGCCTGTGGATGTGACATGCACCACATAGCACAGGTCTAGATTCTTTTCCTAAAAGCCATAGAAAATAAAGGTAGGTTTCAGAGGTTGAATAACATGATTCAATTTGAGATGAAAGGTCTAGTGGGCTCGAAAGCAGAGGTGGATTGGAGGGGTAAGACGCGGGAAGGCAGGGAGGCCATTTTGGAGGTGTTGCTTATAGAAGAATTGATGAAGGCCTACAGAGTTAAAACAAAAAACAAAACAAAACAAAACCTGGGGTGTTTTTGAGATGGTAAAGGTACAAACAGTTCCTGACTTAAAATGACTGATATATGTTATATATTTATACATGTGTAAATAATTACATATTAAATTATATATTTATGACTATATATATAGAAGTATATTCTATATATTAGTCATTTTAAGGCATGTATATATTTATATATACAAATGTGTATATGTATTTATGTATATGTATACATACACATATGAACATATATATGTATATATACATATATGTGTATATATTTAACTTTACAATGATAGGAAAATATATATTATATCTCATATAATATATATGTATGTATATTTAACTTTACAATGATAGAGAAATATATTACATATATTATAAAATTATATATAATATATGTATGTATGTATATATTTAACTTTACAATGATAAATATATTACATATATAAACACATATATAATATATGTCTGTATATATGTAATATATCTATTTAACTTTATAATGATAGGGAAACAATACCCAGCCAGGGGAAACCACCTCATATTTTGAAGGCAGATCTTTCCCAGGTTGGTACTGTGCTATATGATGCGGTCTATGGTGCCAGGAGGCAAGCCCCACTCCCAGGAGGTCACATGATCCGAGGCATGACAGGCTGCAGTGTAACATGGCTGAGCTACTGTACTGGTAGGCTAGGGTTATTAATGCACTTTGACTTTTGCTATTTTCAATCTACAGTGGCTTTACCAGACATGTTTCTCAAAGTATGGTAGTGGTCTGTCAGTTTTTTGTTAGACAAGCAGGACACTTGGAAGACTTTCAGAACTTTTGTAAGAAGTTCAAGTAGTAATTGTATAGTTGTTAAGTCTAATAATGAAAGAGGTGGACTTGGTTTTGAAGTCCTTGCTTTCCACTTTGTTTTTCTAGCCATTTATTTTTAGTGTGTGTGTATAAGTGTATGTGTGTGTATTTGTGTCTGTTGTGTGTGTATGTGTATGCGTGTATGTGTATGAGTGTGTGTGTATGTATGTGAATGTATATGTGTGTATGTTAATATATGTATGTATATGTATGTATGTGTGTGGGTGTGTATATGTGTGGGGAGTGTATGTATGTTATGTTTGTGTGTGTGTGTGAATGTATGTATGTGTGTATGTGTGTGTATTGTGTGTATGTGTGTATGTGTGTATGTATATGTTATATGTATGTGTGTTGTGTTTTTAGTATTGGCTGGTGTGGATAGGAAGTATAACTGACTGTCATCGCAGTTCACTGAAATGCTGTTTCAAGGTCTTTGTGATTATTAAGTGACTAAGGAGGTGGGCGGAAGGAAGGAGTCAAAAATGATTCTTGGGTTTCAGAAATAGGGTGTGGTAGTTACAGAAAATGACACAAACAACACCCTGGCCCCCTTTGGGGTAGGTGACAAATTCTCACTTGCCTATTCTTTTAGGTTATATCATTCTAAAAAAATATTTTAAGTGTTTATTAATTTTTTTAAAGATAATTTCTTTATTTTTTTGAGATAATATATCAATTATCCTGCCTCCCTCCTAACCCTCCCCATATATTCCTTCTTACTCTCTTTCAAATTTATACCCTCTTTTCTTTGATTATTATGACACACACACAAACACAAATATACACACATATATTTATGTATATCTATTTTGAAATGTATTTATAAATACATTCAACTCTGTCTGTGTAACGTTATGTGTGTGCGTGTTTTCAGGGCTGACCATTTGGTACTGGTGTGCTTTGGGAATGCTGTTGTTTCTCCTGATCTCAGTCTGTCTTAGGTGCCCGTGGTTGCTTGTGTGGGGTTGAGGGCCAAGCTTTCTGCCTTACATGTTAGCATGCCTTTTGGTGTTGCCCTTGTCCAGGACATGTCTAGGCAGTCATGTTGGTAAGGCTTGACTGTGTCATCTCACAGCAAACTCCTTGATCTTTTGGTTCTTACACTCTTCCTTCCTCTCTTCTGCAGGGATCCCTGGCCTTTAGGTATAGAGTAATGTTATAGATATATCAGTAGGGACTTGGGCTCCACAACTCTGCATTTTGATTAGCTGTGTGGTGTGTGTGTGTGAGTGTGTGTGTATGGAGTGTGTGTATGTGTGTGTTTGTAATGGTCTCTGTATTAGTTCTAAAACCAACAATTTGTGAGTTATAACTTCATATGATAGATTTTAATAATAGTCGTGTTTAATAGCTGTCATTCAAAATTTCTTAAAATTTAGCAATTGAGTTGGTGGTCCTAATTGGTGCACATTGACCAGTGTCAATCAAGTCCAGGGCCAATATAAGCTCTCTCTGCTCTAATCCTGTGTTCCTGTGGTATTCATGACTCTGCCTTGACCCACAGGCCATCTCTGGCAATGTGACCAGGACAGACTGCTTTCGTCCTGAATACCCGCTTTGCCCTGAATGGGGGATCCTGCTTCTCTTTGTTTCCATTTAAACTGAGATTGATGGAGATGTGTAAGTTGTGCACCGTGCAGCAGGCTATTCATATATGGACTGCTGACTTGGGCTATCATGGGCTACATTGCTTTCTCTTGCTTGAGTATGTGTCCTGCCTTATGGACTTGCTGTGATTCTAGCATATATCACCGTCACGCTTCTCCTTTTGCTTGGATCTACTTTTGGATAGATTCCATATCCTTTTTGCCTCAGTAGCTGACGGCTGATCTCCATCCATGATCTGATTATCGGGATGTCTGGCTTGGGCCTAGCCATTCACAACTCAAATCCAAATGCAGATAATTAAATACATGAGAAAATTAGCTGGTTTCTGATGATATTATTGTTTTTAAAAATTGTTTATCTGCTAACTGTTGCAAAGTCCATGGTTACCTTACTTCTAAGCAATTCCTGGTAAATCAAGACTATTGAAAAAAATTGTTTAAGCAAAAGCTTGTTACATGGCCCAGGCTGACCTTGAATTCAAGACCCCCTGCCTTGGTCTACCAGGCAGCTGGGTTTGTAAGCATGCACTTTAAAGAGAATTGTCTAGGTTGCAATAAACAGTAGCAGCTAAATTAAACACACTGAATTCTGTCCCATCAATTCAAAGAGGGTTCAAGACACTAAAGTGAATGTGTGAGACTTCCATAGATTTCTTCTTGCTCTAGCCTCATAGGAAGGACGTACTGGTAAAATCTGCCTTGAACATTGTGTTTTTTGTTTTTTTTTTTTTTGAAAAAAGAAACACTTATGAATAATCTATTCATTTGATATTTCAATATCAAAGGCAAGGCTGTTCACTAAGAAAGGATGTTGCAGCAGTTCTCATAATGTTCAATAGATATTAACATCAGTAACCTGAGGTTACAGAACTAACATTTAATAGCCCTGAGTAATCTAGGAATCAAATCTAGAGACACTACAAAGGAAAATGCACATCAATAAACTCACTTGGGGTCTTGAGAGAGAGCTCACTGGGCAAAGTCCTTGCTATGCCAGTGTGAGGTCTGGAATTTAGATCCCAGCACCCATACACATGCCGTGTGGGCATCTGTAATCCAAATGCACGGGAGGGAGAGATCGGGGATTCCTGGAGCAAGTTGGTCAGCTAGAGTGGCAGAATTGGTGAGCTCTGAGTAGAAGTGAGAGACCTTGCCTCAGAGGATAAGGGGGAGAGCAGTAGAAGAAGACACCTGATGTCACTCTTTGGCATCATGCACACATGTAAACCCCTACATATGTGAACACACAGCCACACATTACACCACACACATGCAAAAACCCTCATTCATTGGAAGGCTGGAGCATGCTTAGTAGGTAAAGCACTTGCTTTCGTGAGCATGAAGATCTGAGTTTAATTTCTGGAACTCAGGCAAAAATGTTTGGAGTGGTGACACAAACCACTTCGTTCCAGTGAAGGGCATTGCCATGAAGTAGACAAGGACCTGGGGCTGACACTCAAGGTTAACCTCTGCTCACTCCTCCCCACACATACGCATACATGCACACACTCACATCAGACAATTTGCTTTTTTCCTGTGAGAAGAACGGAAGGATTGGAAAACTGAGCCTGTTGGGGTACTTCATGCTCTTGACTGGAGGGACACAACTACTTGTATGCTCTAGCTGAGAGGTTGTGGGCACTTTCCAGACTAGGAAAAAGGTTGCGTGTATCTCACCGACCGCCACGCGAAGCCTTATGAACAGAATGGTTGTCTCATTTTCCCATGATCCGGGAAAACAGTTACGTTCTTTGCTTTGACACAGGAAGTTGGAATTCCTGCAGACATGCCAATCCTCACACTCCTGGAAAAGGTTGGGCTAAAAATAGAAATAAATACATAGATGAAGTTAGAGAGATCACACTGCTTCCAAAGGAAAATGGCGGCTCCAAAGATGGCTTTCAGGGCTGGTGGCTCATGTGGTGACTCAGTGTCTTCATCCAGAGAGGCTCTGCCCTTCACTTAAAGTTTTCCTCTTGCTGTCTTGAAATTCCTCATAGGGTTTCCTTTTCTTGGTTTTTCTAGACCAAGACTTGCTATATGATCCAAGATGGCCTTCAACTTGAGATTCTCCTACGTCAGGTTCTGGAATGCCAGGATTCCAGGTACATAACTGGACACCTGGCTCCAAGTCAGCAAGTTTTTTTTTGTTTTGTTTTGTTTTTTTTTGTTTTTTCTTTCAGCGCTGGATGGGATCTAGGATTTCATACACGGAGTAGTGAAGTGCTCTATCACTGAACTATGTCCTCGACACTCTAAGAAAAACAATGTTATTTTTATTGTTGTGTTTGTTTAAAGGTGTGTGCATGCCATAGTATGCTATGAGTGGAGGTATGAGGGCAGCTTTTAAGAGCTGATTCTCTCCTTCCACTGAAGGTTCTGGGGATTGAACTTAGGCTGTCAGACTTGAGCTGCAAGGGATTTTAATTGCTGAGCCATCTCACAGGCATTTGATAAGTTTTTATTTAAACAAGGAATCTTATAATTTCATTTGTCACTGGGCTCTGCAAAGAATGGATCGGATCTGGATGGCAAGACATCTAGAAGAAGTCTCCTAGAGATGATTTTCTCTGAGAGAATGCATCAGGAGTTCAAGGACACCGGACCTTGTCTCAACATATGCATTCCAAAACGCGAGCTTACGATGAAACAATGTCACAAAGATGAAGAAGAATGGTTTTAGTACTAACGACATACCTGGGAGAGAATGGCAGGGTTCTTCTTTACGCAGCTAGGCAAGAGTTGGCAGGGAATACTATCAGTAACCCACGTATGACAAAGCCGCCTGTACATACTGCTACTGAGCATGCGCACTCTTCTCTACTCGCACGCAGTCCCGTTCTACAGTCGGGGGTATCAGATACAGAGAGCAATGCTGGGTATGGTCGAAACACACTTGTAATGTCAACACTTGGGAGCCTGAAATAAGAGAGAATCTTGAGTTTGAGGCTAACCTATGTTACAAAGGAAGTTACAGGCCAACTTGGTGACCTATAAAAAAGAGGGTGGGGCTGAAGAGATGGCTCAGCAGTTAAGAGTGCTTACTGCTTGTCTTAGAGTGTTACTGCTGCGAACAGACACCATGACCAAGGCAACTCTTATAAGGACACCATTTAATTGGGGCTGGCTTACAGGCTCAGAGGTTCAGTCTGTTATCATCAAGGCGGGAGCATGGCAGCATCCAGGCAGGCATGGTGCAGGAGGAGCTGAGAGTTCTACATTTCATCTGCAGGCCTCTAAGAGAAGGCTAACTTCCAGGCAGCTAGGAACAGGGTATTAAGGTCCACGCCCACAGTGACGCACCTATTCCAACAAGGCCACACCTCCTAATAGTGCCACTCCCTGGCCCAAGCATATACAAACCATCACACTGCCCCTGCAAAAGACTTGAGTTCAGTCCCCAGCACTCATATCCGGTAGTTCACAACCACGTGTGACTCCGGTTCCAAAGGGGCTCCAAAGCCTTACAGGGTACCAGCACATACATGCATGGGGCACGTAAACTCGCACGGGCACACACATGAACATAAATTAACAAGTAACCAAATGTTTAAAAAAGAAACAAAACACACACCAAGAATCATACAGATATTAAGTGTCGGCGCTTACATCTATACCAAATCACTGTGATCCCAGAACGATGTGCTGTCTGCGTGTAGAGCGGGAGATTGAATCGAGCCCTTGCGTATGGCGCTGTATCTCCACCCTCCAGAGAGCATTTCCTGTGATGTTTCTCCTCTCTTCTAAGCAGGGCAGTGCTACTGGTTTGCCATACCCCATTATTCTAGCTATTACTGGTGGATTTAGAAAACCGAGGAGCTGGGACCTTTTAAAGCTGTACTTCAGCGAGCTCCCGGAAGCCGATAGTGAAAGACATCATGGAGCACACACATTCTTTACATTGGCAAGGCAACTGTGCCTCTGTTGAAACGGGGGAAATTACTAAACATACCCTACTTCAGCATCTCATAAACGGCATTCGGTTTCAACCCAGAGGGCTTTTAGCTGCATGTACCAAGCTTATATGCTAGAGGCAACGTGCTCCTCCTTGGAAATTTATACTATACTTTATTCCTTTCAGGGAGTTGGGGATTTAGCTCCTAGTTGCTGAATATGCCACAGGATCCTAGAAGCCATTTTTAAATTAAAGAGCCTTCTTTGTAGGCTCCGGAGGCACATGGGTTGAAAGGCTAGGAACTAGTGCAGTGGTCCTCTCAACCTGTGGGTTGCGACTCCTTTGAGGTTCCGTATCAGATATCCTGGGTATCAGATATTTACGTTACAATGCATAACAGTAGCAGAATTACAGTTATGAAGTAGCTATGGAATAATTTTATGGCCGAGAGTCACCACAACATGGGAAATTGTATTAAAGAATCACAGCGTTAGGAAGGTTGAGAGCCACTGCTAGTATGTCATGACGGATTTTCTGTATATCTGACTATGTAACAGGAGTGATAAGAAGTAATACTTGGTGGTGGCAGCCATGAGACGAGGAGATGCCTCTTTTGAGAACAGTGACAACCTGACTGACACATGAATTGGATATTGAACGCTGCTATAGAATTGTGCACTTAAGTGATCTCAGGGGTGACGGCCTCCCTGGGCTTCTTTCCTGTGAGATGTAATTAATGACATTTATTGCAGAGGGTATTACAACGATTCAACATGATTACATATAAGAAGTGTGCAGCATAGGCTACTACAGTACGTTCTTATTAAATCTTAACTATTATCATTCTATTTAAACTTTCCTGAATGTAAGTCTAGGTAATTTCACAGTTATTTGGGGGCCCAATATAAAGCCATTTTAATTATTTATTTATTCACCTTTTAAAAAAGTATTTATTTTATTTCATGTGCATTGGTGTTTTGCCAGCATACATGTCTGTGTGAGGGTGTCAGATCTCCTAGTCTCTAAGAACTGGAGTTACAGACAGTTGTGAGCCACTGGTGTGGGTACTCGGAATTGAACCTGGGTCCTCTGGAAGAGCAGCCAGTGCTTTTAAATGCCAAGTCATCTCTCCAGCCCTTATTTATTCTCTTTTTAAGACAGGGTCTTATTTGACACAATCTGGCCTTGAGCTTGTTATCCTCCTGCCTCAGCCCACAGATTCCAGGATTACAAGGGGTCTACTATACCCCGTTTCACTTTTCATCTATTCGTGTCTTGCATGTATATGTGGTGTGGTGTTCTCTTGTACGTGTGTATGTGGGTGCGTAGACATGTGTGGGCATATAAATGTAGACCTGAAGTCGCTGGGAGATGTGGTCCTTGGTTACTCTCTACCTAATTGTTTGAAGTAGAGTCTCTCACTGAATCTGGAACTCAGAGTTTTAGAGTGCCTGGTGGCTCCTCTGTCTCAGCCTCCTGAGTGCTGGGATGACAGGTGGCTGTCACACCAGCCTGGCTTTTATGAGGGTTAGTGCTCACATTTATAAAGCAAGCAGTTTATCCATAGCGCCATCTCTCCAGCCCCGATTTATTTCTTTGTAACAACATTTTTCCTTGGCTAGGGGTGAGGATGAATTGGGAGAGCAGTTGAGTAGCTTGTGAGAAGCCATTGGGTCACTCCCAGTGCACTTGGAAGGTGGAAACAGAGAGATCAGAAGCTAGAGGCCACACTCAGGTGACACAGTGAGTTTGAGGCCAGCCTGGGCAGTGTAGGACAGTGACTCCAAAACCAACCAACCAAAACCTCAAATCTAAACAGACAAGACAATAAAATAAACCTCAAAAATCCAAAACAAGCCATAATACTTCTTCCTCTTTTCTTCTGCAGGCCCTACTTCAGTAGGAGAATGAGAGAGATGGGTCTTGCTTTTCACTGGCTGGTGAGACTTTTCTGTATTAATTATGCATTTAAAAAAAAATAAGCCTTGGAAAGACAAATTGGTCTTTTTCCAAAGGTTCTTTTATACAGAGCTATTAAAAAAAAAAAGGCATAAAAGAAATAAGGTTTATCCATTATTGAGGACCTTGTGGTGGTGATTACATCAGCTCAGTATGGCCATCAGTCAGCTCCCAGAGTTCCTATTTCAGCAGGATTTGGGGGAACAGGCTGAGCAGAGAGAAGCCAAGGAACCTGTCTTCCCCTGGGTCCTCTGTTCTTGCTGCCTCAGGAGGTCCCCGGCCACCCTCTGTTTCTTTCCCATTGTCCCCTTTCTGTCTGTCTACCAATGTGCACAGCTATTTTCTACCTTACAACCAAGAAATAAAATTATCCTCCTCAAACCTCAAACCTGTTGCTCTCCTTGGAACACAGTCTTTTTTTTTTTTTTTTTTTCCCTAACTGCTAAACTTGTGGCAGATGTGATCTTTATCTCCCCCAAACTCCTGCTCTTCACGCCTTCCTTCCCTTTGTCATGATTTTCCAGAACTAGCTTCAAAACACTGACCCTCCTCAGCCAGGGGTTGGTCTGCTGTCCTCCATTCTTACTTTGAAAGTGTGACATTGCTGAAACCTTGGCAGCCTCTAAGATGTAGGGACATTATTTGCCACCCGTGTCTTAGCCTGCTTTTAGAAAGCAACCACAATGGCAACTTTGCCAAATGTTATGAGCACAAAAACCGTGTGATACAATTAGAGCAACGGATTTGACAGTCACTATCACATCGGCTCTGCAGTTTCTGTCATCCGCCAGTCCATAAGTCTCAGACTTATAGATCTTCCTGCTGTATTTCTGTTTAAACTTCTGCCTAGTTGTCCGTAACTTCCCAACAGATGGCTGCACATCTTTCCGTCTGAATTGATAAGCCCATGGCTTTGGGGTTTGGAAGAGCTGTTTGCAAGGCTATTCTTGGGCTGGTGAGACAGCTCAGTGGCTAAAAGTGCTTGCTGCCAAGACAGATGATTTGAGTTCTATTCCTTGAACCCACATGGTGGAAAGAGGGAACTGACTATCTTCTGTCCTCTATATGTGTATCCTGGCACATGGTCATACAGACATACACACACATACAATACACAAATGTAAAAATGTCTTCAGTTTCCAGTGAAATGGTGGTGTGGGGGTGAGCTAGTTTGAGTCAGTAAAGATGGTCAGTAAGGATGGCTTTGGCTTCAAACAATAGAAATTCTAATGCAACTGGCTGAAGCGTATGCCATTTCCCATCTAAGAAGTATATGACAGTAGCATGGTAGGGCTCATTAACAGTCCATTAGTAGTTCAGTGACAACATCAAGGGAAGAAACTTTCTCACTCTGCTGGTCCTACATCCTCAGCTCATTGGTCAATTCAAGTCAGCTCCTGCTGTAAACTGGCTGTCCTGGTTCTCGGTGCCTCCTGAGATGCAATAATCCACAGAGAGAAGAAGCCATTTCTTCCTGAGTGTACAGAGCCCCGAGGCATAGAAGTAACTTTTCTTCGAGCCTCATTGACAAGTCTTGGACCCATGACTGGTTGGACCACTCATCACTGACCCTTTGGGTCTTCAGTCTGTCTCCATGGAAACATGCAGTATCACTAAGATGGATGAATGCCGAGATTAAGCCTAGATTCTCTTAGATTGGAAAGGAAGATGCAAAGTGGGGAATGGTCATTGGATGGGTGGGCCCCACCAATGTCTGCTGATATCTTATAGTGAGTTAGTGGCTGTGTCATAGCCAGACCTTCAACAGGTCTCTGTCCCTCTGTATATATGTATCTATCTCTCCCCTCTACTGAGGATAGATCTTGGAGCCTTATCCATGCCATCAAACTACATCTAATTTGTCCAACAATTCTTCCTCTCGATGTTTGACCCAGGTTCAGCTGCACACTAAGTGAAGATCTTTCTCCCTGGCATTGCTCTGTGACAGATTCTTATGTGCCCACTCTTTTATCTTAAATGTACGCTGCCATTGTCTCTGCTGTCCATCTTCAACTCACCCTCTCCTTTGTTCTCCACAATGTATGCCACACCATCTCAATCTCCAGCTTCATCCTGACTCTGTCCACCATTACTGGTATCGTTAGGGCGTTGTTGTATTGCATTGCATTGTTATAACGGTTTGATGATATGTCTTCTTGACTCTCTTTCCAAATCTCACCTAAATGCTTTTAAACTGTTGGTATATGGATTTTCCTAACATATCCCTTTTGGAAGAACTTCTGTATTGGGTATGTGCTGATGTTAAGCTGTAATTATTTATATGTGTGGGTGCACATCCATGCCTCTGAGTGTGTGTGTATGCGTGTTCCTGCATGCGTGCGCACCTAAGGTGTTGTTCCTCAGATGCCTCCTACCTTGTTTTGAGAAAGGATCTCTCACTGACCTGGTCCTCATCAGTTAGGGTAGGCTGACTGGTTAGTGAGCCCCAGGAATCCATCTGTCTCTGCCTCCCCAGAACTGAGGTTCTAAGCGCTTTTATAAGGGTTTATGACAAGCTTGGGTCTTGTTTGTTTCGTTTTATTTGATTGGCTTTTGTTGTTGCTGCTTTTTGTTTTGTTTATGAGAGAGGATTTCTCTGTATATTCCTGGCTATCCTGGAACTTGCTCCATAGACCAGGCTGGCCTTGAACTCACAGAGATCTGCCAGCCTCTGCCTCCTGAGTGCTGGGATTAAAGTCAAGTACCACCACTGCAGTCTCATGACAGGCTTGTACATTGACTGAGCTATCTCTTAGGTCTTAAGTTACAACAACATTTGAAAAGTATAGTGAGTTGTTCATCTTCAGTTGCCAGTATGTTCTTTTCCTAGAATTAAAATTTACAAATTCCTTTGGAGTGGATATTCTTTTACCAAGGAGGACCTGGTTAAATGGTTTCTTTTGCAGTAGATGTAAGACCAGACGATAGCATTGTCCAGGGGAAGTCTGAAATAGAATTTACATTTTATATAGCGAAATACTGTCCTTTTGGGAAGCTGTAAGACAAAAAGCTCAGACGGGCATATTTGCATAAATTCTATCGTGCCTTTTGGGAAGGAGTGGGTAAAATACAGCAGTGTCATTTTTTTTTTTTTAAGTTTAAATTTTTAGTAAAATATCAAAGATTAAGACAGAACTAACAGAAGTTGTTTAGTAAAAGATAGATGTTTTTGAAGAGAAATTTACCATAAGGAGAGGGATAGACACTGGAGAGCATAGCTCATTCTCTTCACACCTACAGGAAGCCCCTCCCTACGCACGCACGCACGCACACATGCACGCACGCACGCACGCACTGCAGCGCTGTCTGCGCTGCACGAAGACGGCTCATCTGTGAGCTCTCACACAAACTAGAAACCAAAGGCGTGTGAGAGCTAGTTTAAGAGTCTAACACAGAAGTTTCTGTTGCTCCTCTAATACCGAGGAAGGCCATCAAGAGTTTGGGTTTTTTTGGTGCAGTATTGCAGTGATGAATTAGGATCACACTGCTATTTAAGGAGTTTCTTTGTTACTATTCTTACTGTCCTGATAAATATCTGACCGTAGCTTAAGGAAGAACTGTTTATTTGGCTCATAGTTCAAAATAGAAAAGGTCCATCAGGATAGGGAGCGTGCGGAGGCAGGCGCTGAGGCTGTCGGGTACATTGTATCCTAGTCAGGAAGGTGAGAAGTGAGAACTTGTATTCAGTCAGCTGTCTCCTTTTTACTGAGCCTGGGCTCCTAGCCCACAGGATGGTTCAAAGGACTAGTATCATGAGTACCATGCACCCCAAGACCAAAGGAGGAGATTCACCTGTCTTAGGGGTCAAAGGGCAAGGAATAAGAGACAAAGACAGGAGATAGAGAATGAGGGAGAAGGGGAAGGTGACAGGGAGAGGGGGGAAGATACATCTGCCTCTGAGGTACAAAGGACAGCCTCTGGATAGAGAGGAGACAGATGTGGTCCATAGGAAAATGGCGGTTTATAAAGGAAAGGGGGAAAAGCCCGTGTTCGGATGACGTATTTAGTTTTAATTGGGCATGTTAATTAGGTAAGCCAAAAGGGGGCTTTCGATTGCTGGACTTTAATACTTTGATAGCTGGACCCTGGTAGTCAGCCTCAGGAGGAGGAAGTGGCCAAATAAGGGACTAGACCTGGGGGGGCTAGCTTATAATCTAACGGTTTATATAGCAAGACAGACGGAATGGGGGAGAAAGGTAAGGTAAAAACTGTAGACGTCATGTTTTGCCATGTTGAGGCCTGCAAGAGCCTCTTCAATGGAGCTGCCACTTTTGGGCTGAGTCTTCCCTCATTGTTAAGTTTATCTGAACCCACCCTCACAGGTGGCCAGGCATGCCCAAGGGCCTTGTTTCCGAGGTGATTCTAAATCTTGCCAAGTCGACAATCTTCATTATCAATGAATAACCATTGCTGGGGGCCTGGAGCATTTTGAACTAACTTTTTCCTTTCGGTAAGACAAGAAAACAAACAAATAGGAAGGATAGAAGAACACGCTGTGTGGAAGACCAAAGGATTCTTGATGGAAGAGGTCCATACCCAGTGGCGTCTTAGGGAATGCCTGCAACAGACAATGCATGAACACACAATAAGTATTTTTTCAAACTGAGAACGTGTTTGTGCTGGCTCAAGATAGAAAACATTCCCTTATGCCAAAACTCATGAAATGCTCCCAAATCATGTTCGATGCAACCACTATTGACATAAGAGGATGTTTTAGCTGTGTGTTGTCTTCAGCAGTTGCAAATAGTTTCTGAGTATTAGCACCTAGTCTCTTAAATTGGTGATTTTAAAATCATCTCTCGTATAATATGCATTTTGTGCAAAATTGGCATAGGAAAAAGAAAAAGAGACACAAGTCTTTTTGTTTCTGGAGCATTTCTTTTTTGTGGTTTTTTTTTTTTTTTTACCTTGTGGTGAAATTCTGTCTAAGAAATAGGCCAATGATAAAAGCTAAGAATAATTTTGTTGCAGAGTTATGATGAGAAACTGGGCTAAGACGAAGCTTTATTTTAGTTTCTGATACCTGACAAAATTGGGAAATTGGATAAATGGACTTTAGGAGATTATGCTGGTTGAAAAAGTGCAGGTGTTTTGTGTTTGCTCCTGTGGAAAAAACAACATCTATTTCCTGCACACAGAGATGGCTACGGATGTAATGGTCTTCGTTCTAATGGATGTGCTCATTTCCAGGGCTATTGTAGTTTTGAAATGGGTTTGTTTCAGGATTCTAGGTCCAATTTCATATTATTAAACTCTGAAATTACAGCAGGCTCTCCCCAGTAATACTTGTGTCTGAGAATGGCTTCGCGGGCCACGGTGAGATTGTTGTGTGCAGAGTTTGAGAGCTCAGTTTGCAACCTGATTCTCCTTTGTGTAACAGCTGGTTCAGTTCTTGCCTTTCTCATGGGCTGGTTTTCTTCCTCTTATTCATTGTAAGAGCTCAGCCTGGGCCACGAAGTGACATCTACTCAGCGTTCATAGGGCAGACGATACAGCAGAGGTTAAGGAGTTCAGGGTTCGGAGACAGACCATGGTTTGATTTCTAACTTTACCATTAGCTGTGTGGTCGCCAGTCCACTCATTCAATCTCCCAAGCCTCATCAGCTTATTGCACTAAGGGTCCTGTGAATGTTAAGACCTCAGCGTAGGCCCAGCACCCTTTGAAATTCAGCCAATTAGTTGTTGACAGAAACGATTCAGGTTTACACTAAGGGAACAACCTCTTTTATTTTATACATAGTTACACATTTGTTATACATTGTAAATTACTTGTTTGCTCTTGTCATTGTAAAAATGCTGATTTAAAAACCCCTGATACTGTGGATTTTCATACTCCATCCCCCTCTTCCCCCCCTTCTCCCCCCCCCCCCAGGTTTTTCCCCTGGTTCTGGAGAAATTGGTGATTGTGTGTCTTGTGATTAAAGACCAGTCCAGTTTTACCCCAGGGACAAATAGGTTAGTACTTCCAAATATACACACAGATGTTACGGTGGGACCTCAGATATGGTCTATCCAATTCACTGTGGGAAGGAAGAAGGACTATTTTTAAGGAACGGGGAATAGAAGGGCAGAAGCTGGGCATAGATAGGGCTGGCCTTTATCTTTCCTCTGCTGCTCTCAGCATCCGTAGCTCCCGCTAGCCTCTTATTTTCCTGCAGTTCTCTTAGTCTCTGCTCATTTCTCTCTCTGCCTTCTCTTTTCTAGAAATGGCACGCATTATGAAAGAGCAGACTCCCGATGCTGTCTCCAGAAAGCCAGCGGTGGGATAATGCATTTTTAATCCTGAACACCTGGCCTCCTTTTAGTCGGCTGCCAGGAGGAGGTTTCTTGATTATGCAAAAACAGTGTCTTACACCGGTACTAAAAACCTGGACTAAAAAGGTTAATACATTTCAGTTTGCTAGGTAATCCGGGGGGCTGGAGCTCTGCAAACACAGACTTTTCTTTTGAGTTAGAGTCTGACATTATGAGACGACACCTTTCTCTTCCTACAAGATATTTACCCAAGCTTTAAGCACTGAGTAGCAAGCAAGTGGCAAGGGGGAGGGGCGACATTAAGCGTGGACTCACTTTGCACGGCATCTCGTTCACTTTGTGTGACAACCCCACAGTGAGGCACCCTCAGCCTAGCGTTCCATGGGAAAGGAAGGATGAGGCTCAACATACCTCTTCAGTGAGGTACTCCTGCCACTGCAGGTTCCGGTGACTCTTGCAAGACTGAGCCATTTTCTTTAACTGATCTCTTGTAGCCCTGTGGTGGCATCAAATCGAAGTAGTTTGATACGAATGCCTTTTGGTTTACCATGTCCTGTGAGATATGGTCCCTAATTCTAACCATATTCTGACCAGATAATCCATGGTGCTATCCAACTGTAGAATCTACCGTTAAGGAGAGGAAGCCGTACAACGGATTGCTTCACCCCAACATTACAACCACATAGCTTCCCAGCTCTCTTTCTCTGGTTCTGTAGAGGCAGGCATGTGAGTTCCTTTACGAGCAGGGGATGGAGTGGTAAGGGAGTGGTAAGCCTGGTTTCCTGAACTGGTTCCCCTGAGCAAACACTACAGGGTAATGGCAGAGGTCCATGGCGGTTTTGAGATTCTGAGGAAAAGCATCTTATTTGCATAGGCATCACACCAAACCCTCATAAAGCCGTGAGAAAGATGCAGATATGCAGTGTAATGGTGACAAGTGGGGGCTCTGGTTTAGATGATGATTCTTAGACTGTGGCTGTGACGATCAAACATGGACGCTTGTTATCTGTGCGGGTCTCCCCTCTGTATGATAACAGGATTCAGAGTAACTCACCTTGTGCTCTTGTGGAAACCATATGAGTAATGTATTTGAATGAGGTTTTGTACTGCCAAAGGCACTATGGCTGACTCGTGCCCTTGGAACCCATGTGCTTGGCCATTCCTCCACTGTGACATTTCTTTGTCTTTTCCACATCCTGGCACACATGGAAAATGACAGCTCTCTTAAGCAGCATCTGGGAAAGTGGATGGAATTGCTCAAGGCTTAAGAGGAGATGTCCGGGAGCTTCCTTTCTGGAGAATGGATGTTCTGGTTACATTAGAACAGAGAATAGGACATGTCTGTCCAGACTAGTGGCGGCAATTAAATCTCCCAGAGAAGATGATGATTTGAACGTACCTTTGAACACTTAGTATTAAAAGTCATAGGTGAGGGTGGGTGAAAGGAATTAATGTTCCCTTCTGGAAAACAGCTATCACAACAATAGCTATTTTGCAGTGTGTTTGAAACGGAATGAAGGAACACACATAGAAAGGCCTTGTAACATGATGCAATGCTAGGTAGCCATTACTATCCTACAGCAAAATTAAATAAATTGAGATAAAAATATGGAACTGGGAATAGTGTTGTCTGAATGGGCTTCTTAGGTGAGTCCTTGCCTGGAGATACGAGACATATAGGAAGGTGGGCCCTGGAGCCAAGTCTTCAGTATAGGAGGGGTTTGTGGCTCTCAGCATCCCTCTAGTTCAAGAACTGACAAATGAGTCTATGGGAGCAGAGGCAGTGAGCTACAGGTGAGACTCAGCATTGTTGGAGACCTCATTAGCCATCCTCAGGGCCCAAGGATGTCTGCCCCAGGCCTCTCTCCCTAGGAGGAAGTAAGCCAAGAACAGGGCAAGACAGACACTCAGCCAGATGTGGGGCTGAGTACTGGGAAGCCCACAGCATCAGCTCTGGCTGAGTGTCCCCTTGATGTGGTGGCCAACAAAGGCCAGCTGCCACATAAGAAAAGAGATAAAGCAGGCGCTGTAGGCATTAATCAGATTTCCTCTTGTTTGTAGAAAGTGATTGTTAGGCATAAAACTGCAGGAAACTGTGGGCCACACACAGAACAAGCACTGAATAGTTAACTCTTGGGATTTCTCCTTGAGCCTTCCCTGCCATCTTGTTTCCCTTCCTTCCAGCTCCATGCTTGTTGAAGTTCAAGATGAATTCTGTAGATTAGTTTATCTTGAGTGTGAGCTTTTTTTTTTTTTTTTTTTTTTTTATATGAGTGTGAGCTTTTAAAAATAATTTTTTTTTTTTTTTAAAAAAAAGAGAGTTCATTTAACATTTGTCCAGCTTTGACAGTATCTTTCCAGAGTTTGCTGTAAAAATTCAAGACAAGTGACTTGCACAGATGCATAAATATTTTAAAAGCTCCAGATCTTATACATGCAAAAAAGGCTTACAGTCTTCAATAATCTTTAATGAACTGCTCATCCATTATATATGAGCCCACGAAGGAGACACTTGGATCTCTCAGAATCCTCAGTAATACACAAATGGTGGCTTTGGGTGAGTTAAATGCCACACACTCACTTTGTAAAACCATCACTGAAAGGCTTTAGAGGAATAACCCTGAACGTAGTTGAGGCTGTTCTGTCTTTAATAATCTGGGCCAAAGGAAAGGAGAGAGGTTTCTCTGATGTGACATTCTTATGGTGGTAGAGGTAACAGGATGTTCCCCTTGTAATACGACCCTGATATTAAAATGCTCATCAGTTCTTGGAGAAACTAACTCATCCTTTGTGGTTGAACTCAAATGTCATTGCCCCGTGAACGGCGTTCTAACACCTCAAGCAAGATTGATTGTTCCCACGGAAACTGATCCACACCTTATCTCACAGTGACTTAGCTATTCTTGTGCTTGCTTACCCAGTAAACGATGAACCCCTTGTGGGGCAGAGACGGTCGGTTGAGGCAGTGCTTAGGTGTCATGGAATTAGGAGTATACCCCTCATCGGTAGGTGCCATGCTTGAAAGGGGGTGTATTTGTGCACTCATACAAATCAGCAGAAAGTCAAAGAGATGTTGTCATCCATATATAGAACTGAAACTGGAATTTTGGGGATGTTGTCATTTTAAAATCCTCCGGTCTCTGTCTCTCTCTCTCTCTCTCTCTGTTTCTCTCTCTGTGTCTCTCATCTTGCTTTCAAATGCAGGCTGGCCTTAAAGTCATGATCTTCTTGCTTCTGCTTCTTTGAGTTCTGGAATCATAGGTAGTACCACTACTTGAGTTTGAGGCCAGCCTGGGTTACAGAATAGGACACATAAACTAAATAAATAGAAAAATGAAGGTAAAAGATAAAAAAAAGAAAGGCCAGCATCTTGTGGAAGGAGCGAGCTTTTTTCTGTTTGGCGTGTGTTGATTGGAACTATATTTAGAGCTGAAAGTCAGAGGAAAGGAAAGGGCAGGGTTTGATTTGTGTTTGGAAGTTTCCATTTCACAGATTTCGCCTCAGGGGGCAATATGTTGGAGCTTGTCAAGTAGTCCCTTTTGAAAAATGGGGAGTCGAGTTCAGAACTGGGAGCAGTGTCATCTAGGAAATGCATCTGAAGTCCAGCCCAGGCTTAAAACACTTCTCTGCTTGTCTCTGTGTGTGAATGCTCCAGCTTGCTTTGCGGCTGTTGTGATAAACACCATGACCCAAAGCAACCCGCAGAAGAGAGGGTTTATTTGGTTTATACCTAACATTTTATCATACATGACATCAGGGCAGGGGCTCAAGGGAAGAACCCAGGGGATCCTGCTATACATATCAGGGTGGTCTGCAGCTTGCGTGTAGCCCAGGCTGACCTGAAATCTACCGTTCTCTTGCCTCAGCAACGGGAGTGCTGAGGTTGCTGGTGTGCACACTCTCTGTGCCTCGTGATTTAGTTTTCATTAAATGAATAGGTCACACCTCCGCGATTGCTCTGTGCTGAGCGTTGCCACCTAGGGTCACAGGTAACTGCTCATCTCTCTTTCTTAACACTTAGTGGATGCAACTGTAAAGTGGAGAAGTCCACTGGCTGACCTCTTCCCTGTGACCAGAGGGCTTAGAATAGTTTGAAAGGAACTTGGTTCTTGGTCTGCTTTGTGAACTACCTAGATACATTTTTGTCAGTCTCTCCGGATTCTGTTTCTATTTGTGTATAAAACTATGACCAGCTTTGCCTGCCTTCAGTATTCTGGCTGAAGTTGAGTGTGGTGATGCATGCCTTTAATCCCAGCACCTGAGAGGCAGAGAGTTCAAGGCTAGCCTGGGCTACAGAATGAGTTCCAGGGCAGCCAGGGCTACACAGAGAGACTCTGTCTCAAAACCAAATAAAACAAAACCAGAATTCTAGCTGAATTTACTTGACTCTTCTAAGAAAAGGATTTCAGGAAGGGACTCTCCACTTGGCCCAGAAGCCAGAGTTATCCAAAACAAAACAAAACAAAACAAAACAAACCCATAAAGGCCTTGAAAAGCATGATGCAGACTTATGACAATGATAGATAGCTATGGCATCATTTTAGTCAGGTATACATAGCTGACATTTGAACTTATTTCTGATTCTCCCCTCTCTCCCCAACCCTGCCCCACCAAGAGAGTGAACCCCCATTGTGGTTTCACTCTCTTAGAGAACGTTTGAATCTCACTAAATCTTTAAGGGGAAGATTTCTGAGACTTTTCTTTTTTTTCTTTTCTTTCTTTTTTTGGACTGTAATTACCCAAAACATTTGGTTTGGAATTTCCCTTAAGATATTCTCAGAATTTCAGGATCCTGCCGAGTTGTCACAGGGGTAACATGAAAATCAGAATAAATGATTTTATTTATTCTGGGACTCCTTCATACTGAACGAGAGGCCATTGTGAGCTGAGCGAATGTGTCTGGGGACACACGTGCACATCTTGAATTTGATCCTGAACTATTCCCTTTGGAAGGCACATTAACTCCCCCTGGTCACTGGGGTTTTCATTGGCATGCTGGGCTATAAATAGCTCCCTGGAGGTGCAAGGGAAATGACACATGATTTCCTTCTTCCCCAGGGACTTAGGACATCAGGGAGTAACACTCCCTTGCAAGTTTGGCTCTTGTATGCTGGCATTGTTTATAAGGTCACATTTTAGATTAGTCTTTTGAGGTAAGGAATAAAACAGCAGACAGGGGTGTCCCTAAAGGTCTGCTTCTCAGGGAAAATAATTTTGCATGGAATTTACCTAGTGCACTGCATAAAAATTCTCAGAACAGCATATATGGGACAGTGTAAAAAAATGTATTTCCCTTGAGTTGCTTAAATGCCATCATGCTTGATATATAATATAAGGTACCCCTTCTGTAAATAATCTCGCCAGAGCCTCTGTGCCATGCTCTCCTGTATGAATAGCTGTAGCACCTAGTCAGAAAAGGGTAATTGAATAATTTCTTGCTGAATTCAAACAACAGATAGCCACAAGAGGAAATGTAGAAAAAAGAAAACCTTTATTTTTGCTTTGTTATCTTTTAGAGCAAGCAATTTGTGTACAGAATTTAGGAAGAAAAAAAAAAAAAAAAAACAAACAAACCAACCCGGTACTCTTTCTGTAGTATTTTTGTCTGCTCTATTTCTTGGAGACCTGCAGAATAGGCCAGGTTGGGGCGGCGGTGGGGGTGGGGTGGGGGGGGAGGTGGGGGGGTGGGGCTGGCTCTGCAAGTCTGGCAAGCAGATGATAGCTGTATGAGCTCCCATCATACACAGCCTGTTTGTCTTTGAGTCTCTCTGGTATCTTCCACATAGCGGCCCTTCTCTGAAAAGTTTTCAAGTGCATTAAAATTTATTTTGCTGTGAAAATAATTTCTAGGCCTCCGAGGACTCAGATAGTACTTGGAAAACATATTCCTGGATGCTTCTTGTTTCAACTGCTTTCCTCTGCCAAGGGGACCCATGTGTGTTATAGAAACACGGGGCACGATTGTGGGAAGAAACTGTAGATAGGAAAAACAGCAGCAAAAACTGGTAACGTTTGTTAAATATCGGTCACATTAATGCAGACTTGCTTTACCAGCAACTCAGAGGCTTTTATTTTAGTGTTTGGAGGGATATATATGTGTGTGCGTGTGTGCGTGTGTGTGTGTGTGTGTGTGTGTATTACATTATAATATAATATATTATATTATAACCTAATACACACACACATATATGGCATATATATGTAACACACACACACACACACACACACACACACACACACACACACACACACAGGGCTTCCCTTTCTTCTTAGAGAGTTTTAAGTAAGCAAGGAAATCAGGTTTATTCTCTACCCAAGTCCTGAGTCTTACCATATAGTCTAGGCTAGCCTCAAGCTCTTGATCCTTTGCTTCAGTCTTTCAAGTGCTGGGATCATAGGTCTGAGTCACAGACAGTCTTTAAATACTCATCAACAATTTAATGTGCTGAAGAACCGTTTTACATAATTGCCATTTCTGCCTTTTTAAGAATAATAAACTCCATTGGACATGGTGGCATACACCTTTAATCCCTGCATTTGGAAGGAAGAGGCAAGTAGATTTCTATGAGTTTGAACCCAGCCTGGTCTATATGCTAAATTCCAGGGCAGCCAGAGCTACATAGTATGACCCTGTCTATAAATGATGATGATGATGGTGGTGATTATGATGATGGTGATGATGGTAAATGGGCCAATGAGATGTCTCAATGGGTAAAGGTGCCTGCTGTCAACCCTGAGGACCTGAGGTAGATGTCTTGTATCCACATGGTAGAAGGAGAGAACCGATTCCCACAAGGTGTCCTCTGACACCTGTGCCATGGTATGTGTGTGCCCACTCTCCCCCCAACACAAAGCAAATAAATAATTAATGAAAACATCAAGATTAATACATCGACGTTCAGAGATGTCAAAAAGCTTGCTGAAGTGCACATAGTTAAGTGGCAAATTAGTATTCTTCCCACGAATTGTCTCTGACACCGAACAGATGCCTACACATGGTAAGTCGAAGTGGTGTCAAAACATCTTTTCCTTTCGGGATGTCTCTTGTCTGTAATTATTACCTGTAGACTCTTTCTTGAATCTTAAGGCTAGATTAGGGTGTTCCTAATGTGGAACAATAAAACGATCCCACCTCAGTTTCTAGTACTGGCAACACTTCCTGGCAATATCTCCGGGGAAGTCAGCCTGGATAACATTGAGTAAGTTTGACTAAAAGGAAAAACAGAAACTAGAATGTTTAATTCTCCCTACCCCCTCTCCCTCCCTCTAAAAGGCAATAGCTGTCAAGCTTCCTAATGCTGGGACCCTTTAACACAGTTTAGTACACTCATGCTGTGGTGACTCCTAACCATAAAGTTATTTTGTTGCTGTTTCATAACTGTAATTTTGCTACTGTTATGCATCATGACGTAAATGTCCCTGTTTTCCGATAGTCTTAGGTGACCCCTGTGAAAGGGTCATTTTCTTCCGAAAAGAGGAGGATCCACAGGTTGAGAAGCATGCCTTAAAGAAAGTTGGACTTATTGACACTTCCCTCCAAAAGGAGGGAAGAGAAAGAAAGACTCCGCCTTCCCTGTAACATTGTTACAATTTTGTAGAAAAGATGAAGCAAAAGCCAGATGCGCACATGCTAATTCAACTATGGGATAAGCTGTCACTAAGCTGTAACGAGCATAAACAAGATCAGAAAACAACAATACAGTGGGGGTGGCATTTGGTATATCCTGCTTGCCATCAGAAAGGAGTCTGAAAGCACCATTCCTGTAGGACCTGGGACCTAGGTGAGCTGTCTGGAGCTTCCAGAGCCATCTTTGGTGACCCGATGACGACGAAGACAGGACACACCCTGGCGATGGTGGAGTGAAGTAGAAGGAGGTTGGTGGCTTCATGGCTGTGCCATACATGTCCTGGTCACGAACCTGCATACTTTGTAATGTCAGGGTCTAAATCTTGGTGCAGTTCAGCTGCCGCCATGTGGACTTCCTGTCACATGCCACCAACTCTATCACGAATTAGGAGGCTATTTTAGTCAGGGTCACTGATGCTGTGATGAAACACTATGACCTAAGCAACTTGGGGGAGCAAAAGGTTTATTTGGCTTACACTTCCATGTCACTGTTCATAAGTGAAGGAAGTCAGGACAGGAACCTGGGGCAGGAGCTGATGAGGAGGCCATGGAGTGGTGCTGCTTACTGGCTTGCTCCCCATGGTTTGCTCAGCCTACGTTCTTACAGAATCCAGGACCACCAGCCAAAGGATGGCATCACCTACAATGGGCTCGGCTTTCTCTGGTTGATCACTAATTAAGAAAATGCCCTACAGGTTTGCCTCCTCAATAGCTTGGTTAAGTTGGCATAAAATTAGCCAACATAGAGACCCACGGAACTGAGTGTGTCTTATTCATGGCTGAACAATAGCTCTCAAAGTGGGTTTGGACTCTTGCCTTCTCTTAATGTAATCAAGCAATTTGGATTCCGAGTAAGAGAAACAAACAAACAAAACATTATTTCGCCTCTTCAGGCTATGGTGCGTGATTATGGTATTCTAGAATTTTCCCTCCAGGCAGTCATGGAAGAGCGGCAGGTGGAAGAGCTGGAGAAGGATCCTGTGTACTCTGTGGATACAGGAGGCAAGGGGATGTTTTGTCTGGGGAAGAGAATGGTAACAGAAAGAGACACATTAGCTAGTTCCCCCAGTCTTCTTTGCTATACTCACAGGATAATTACGCAGCTAAAATTAAGATAATTTACCTATCTGACATTTTGTACAAGTACTGCTGTATTTATCAGCAGTCAGAACAGATGAAAAGAGAAATGTGGTCTGCTGGGAGCTAAAGTCCCAAGTTTCTTTGCTGTAGGATGTATCTAACGCAGGAATAGACAAAATGGACATCATTCCTGGCCACGTGGAGTTCATAGCTAAGATATAAGAGGATGGGAGTTTTCACATGACCATCTGGGAAGACGTAACCTTTTAAACCGTTATCTTTGTGTGTGTGTACCTGTGAGCCACAGCATAAGTGGAGGTCAGAGGAAAACTCATAGGAGTTGGTTCTCTCTTCCCACCGTGTGGGGCCTGGGGATGGAGTGAATCGAGGTTGTTAGACTTGGCATCAAGTGCCTTTAGCCCCTGAGCCATCTCGAGCCCCCTTGGGAGGACTTTTAAAGAGATAACGCAGCCCAAGGAAACAGAGAAACTCAGAAAAAGAAAAGTACCTGGAGAAGTCTCATGGAGCCTGCCAGCAGCGTATGAGACTGTGGGAAGACAAGATATAAGGAAAACCTGACTCCAGGACACTTTAACTAGTTAAGGGTGTTACTGACACACACCAGCAGGAGCCTGTACTCTTAGTTGGGACTACTATTGAGTGGATATTAAAAGTTCTAACTGTAATCATTGATAGTGGTTTACTTCAAGTCATTTATTTTATTCGTTGGTGACTCAAAGCGGGTGTCTTCGAACTTTAGCATCCAATCCCATCTGCTTTCTGGCAAGAGGCTTATTTTGACTAATCGAAGTACATAGAATGAACTTAAGAATGAAAATTTCGGTCGCGTTGAGCACATTCACAATGTGCGATGATCCCTAATTAGATATTTAGTCCAACATGTCCCTTATTCCAAAGGAAACTACACACTTACCAAGTTGCTTTCCAGTCCCACCTCCCCGGCCTCCTGTAAGGACACGTATGTGTTCTGTTTTTATGAAGCTAGTTATGTAGGAGAGTGAACGTAAGTGGAGCTGGACACTGTGTAGTCTGTTACGCATGGCTTCTTTGACTTAGCGCGATGCTGTTGAAGGTCATTTATGCTTAGTAGGAAATATTATTCTTTTCTGTATTGTAGAGGACATGTTGTTGATGTCATCCTGGTGAACATTTCAAACTTTTTAGTTATAATATACATGTAACATACATAATGTTAACATACATAGTAACATTTTTAACTATATGTAACTTTACTATGCTATGTAACATATATAAAATATATACATATAACTGTTTTTAACTATTGTAACTACTGCTATGTAACATATATAAAATATATACATATAACTGTTTTTAACTATTGTAACTACTGCTATGTAACATATATAAAATATATACATATAACTGTTTTTAACTATTGAAACTGCTGCTATGTAACATATATAAAAATATATACATATAACTGTTTTTTAACTATTGTAACTACTACTATGTGACATATATAAAAATATATACATATAACTGGTTTTTTTGTTTGTTTGTTTTGGTTTTTTTCGAGACAGGGTTTCTCTGTGTAGCCCTGGCTGTCCTGGAACTCACTCTGTAGACCAGGCTGGCCTCAAACTCAGAAATCCGCCTGCCTCTGCCTCCCAAGTGCTGGGATTAAAAGCATGCGCCACCACTGCCTGGCATATAACTGTTTTTTAACTATTGTAACAACTGCTATGTGACATATATAAAAATATATACATATAACTGTTTTTTAACTATTATAACTATTGCTATAAACATATGTGCATGTACATTTTAAAAATTCTTCTGAGTGTAGATCCAGAATTACTAAGTCACAAGGTAATACACATAGCGTTTTGAGGAACACCAAACTATTTTCTGTTGTAAATATTGAACTTGACATTTTCACCAGCAACGTAGGAGGGATGCAGTTTCTCTACATCCTGGCCAGTGTTTTTTATTGTGTCTTTTTGATGCCTGCTGTCCTGGAGTGTGAAGCAGTACCCTGCTGTAGCTTTGACTTATATTTCTATAGGGCCGAGGATGGTCAAAACATCTTTGGAGGTGTAATGATTCAAGTCCTTGGGCCATTTTTAGAATTGGACTTTTCCTTCATTCTTTTTTCTTTTGTTGTCTTTTTACTTTTTAGTTGTTGAGTTGTCATTAAACCATTTGAAGCATGTAGTTTAATTATACTGTATTGCACACTGAGATCCCATACCAGTCACGGACATGTGTATGTTGCTGAGCGGCAAGCAGGGAGAAGAAAAATGAGAAAGTGTAGGATCAAGGAACTTGGGGTGTGCCTTGAAACTGTTCTCTCAGTATTCAGAAAAGTTTGATGTCTCTGTACTCTAGAATCTGTGGTCTCAATAATAAAGAACGACTCAGCCTGTCCCAGAGCTGGGGATGAAACTCAAAGCCCTCATGGACACTAGATAAGCACTCAACCACTGGGCCACATCCTCAACCCAAGAGTGACTGTTGGTCCCAAGTGTCATGCAGGCATTTGCTCACTAAACCTCACAGTTGTGCCCAGTTGGTAGTTTTATTCTAATGTGACAGATGACAAGAATTGGAAGTCAGAGAGATGAAGCAACTGACGCAAAAGCCCAACCAGAGGGAAGCTGAAGGGACTGGGGATTCCTTCTCAGATTCACATCCTGTCTTCTTACTCCACAGATGACTTCGGAAGCTCCCAGTGTTCTCTTTCCCTTTGCTCTCTGCGTCCGCAACAGCAGTCCTCCCCACAACTGACAATAGTGTTTTATCTGGCGTGCGAATTTTATAATCGCATTCTGGCTTGAAGCCTTTTAATGACCTGTCATTCTTGGAGACCCATCTTCTTCCTTTCATGTCACCATCTTCCCACCCCTTTGTTTGTGATGCACTTTGCAGCCGCAGCCCCGTCAGTTGACTCCTCATGTCTGGAATCTGTCAAGATGTTTCATAGCCTTACGCTCACAACACGGAGTTCCCTTTGCCAGGATCAGATTAAAGACTCCCCACCCCCACACCTACCCCAGTTCACGTTATGATCCTTCCCCATGCCATAAAATGCGCCAGTAGTGACAAAGAAAGGGATCAGGGAAGTGGAGAGAAGGCTGCAAGCATTTATGTCCCTTGTTGCCTACCACAACCATTGGAAGCAACTAGAAAGTGATTAGACAGGTTACTAATGAGGGCCAAGAGAGATCAATGGGTCTCCTGATCACCCACAGTGGCCGGTTAGAAAATGTAGTGGGAACCAGACAGACTCTCAGTCAGAAGAGCATCAGAAGGGATAAAACACCAGAAACAAGCTTTAAAACGTCCAAGTCGCTATTGTAAAACTTTCTGAAACACGTCTGAAAGGTGAGAAAAAAACCCTCCCAATCCATGAAAATACACTCGATGTTTCTGCATAAAGACTTTGATTCACGAGATCGTGAGCCGGAGGCTCGTCTGCTTGAAGATGGAGTATCATCCGAACCACTTTCTCTTTGTCCTCTCGGGGAAGATTTCACCACACCTCTAAGACTTAGCTTGCTTGTTTGCAACACGAGGGTAAAACTGCTAGGTAAGCTAGGTATCTAATATGAGGACAAGATGATGTGTTTAACATATATACCCAGTCCAGGGTCAGACACATAATACTCAACAAGTTGTGTTTATCATGTTCTGCCTTTCGGGTGTTGCCTAACAGATGTGTTTTGGTTTTACCTGTGCTTTGATGGTGCCTTCCCCTTTGATCTGGTACCGTGTGGCTGTACACAGAGAACTCTACAGTGACTTCACTTCTGTCCTAGTCACTGTCAATGGTCTTAAAGCTCCTCTCATCGTCCTAATGACCAACCTCCCCCATTTTCTCAAAAGCAATTGGATGTTAACCCTGTAGATGATTTTGGGCAGGTTTTGGATTTTTACTTCTTCTGGCTTTACATTTTAAAAAATGAATCTTTGTGTGTGTTTGCATGTAGAATGATGTGTGTGTGTGTTTGTGTATGTGTGTGTGATGTGTATGAGTGTGTGATTGTGTATGTGATACGTGTGTGAGTGTGGTATATGTGTGAATGTGTGATGTGTGTGTTTGTGTATGTGTGTGAGTGTGTGATGTGTGTGTTTGTGTATGTTTGTGATACGTGTGCGAGTGTGGTGTGTATGAGTGTGTGATATGTAGGTGTATGTCATGTGTGTGTTTGTGTGAGTGTGTGTGAGTGAGTGGTGTGATGTGTGTGTGAGTGTGTGATATGTGCATGAGTGTGATATGTGTGTGTTTGTGTATGTGTGTATGAGTGTGTGATATGTGCATGAGTGTGATATGTGTGTGTTTGTCTGTGTGTGTGTGTGTGTGTGTGAGTGTGTGATATGTGAGTGTGATGTGTGTGTATGGGGAAATGCATCCCACCAGTAGTGTGTGGAAGTCAGAGGCCGACTTTGTTGAGATGGTTCTCTCCTTCTATCTTCACGTGATGTGGAGTGCCGTAATCTGCTGAGCCATCGTCACTGCCCTGCTTCTGACTTCTTTTCCTAAGCTACACTTACTGAGATGCAGACAGGTTTTGCATATAATTGTTTTGTTGCTTTCATCGCTGTATTTAGAACTTTTAAAAGTTGTCAAGCACTTAAGTAATCCTCTATTAGGGTTATCTCTAACACATTGCCACAGCCTCGTGCATGTCTCTGATGCTTGAGTGTAGATTCACGATGGCGGTGTATCCCGGAATAGAATGTTGAGAGAGATCTCCTCTCAGTGAGGGGGTGAGCAGATAGGAGAGTCTTAGCAGCGCCATGGCCTCAACAACACATGGCATGCGGTCTTGTTAACTTTGGCAGTTCTGTTGGGTAGGTAGTATTATTTCATTGTGGATTAATTTTGCATGTTTTCAATCGATATAAACTTTTCCCAGATGCTTTTTTGGCCATTTGGGTCAGAACACAAGATTCCTTTCTGAGCTTTTAGGAAATGGATTATCTAGTTCTTCCATTTATCATTTGCATGTGTGAAAATTGCAAGTTCCTTCGTCCAGTTCATGGTTTCCTTTTTGTGGTGCTCTTCTTTTTGAGGGTGTTTTGTTTTGTTTTTGAGATAGGGTCTCATTACATAGCCCTAGATGACCTGAAACTCACTATGTAGACCAGGCTGGCCTCCAACTTACAGAGATCCACCTCCTCTGCCTGTCAAGTGCTGGGCTTAAAGGTCTGTGTCATGCCTGGTTCTTGCTATTTCTATGTCTCGGTGATGTCTGTTGTATGGTATACAGAAATTCTGAGTTTTAATGAAGTAAAATCAATTACATATTTTTTCCTTTTATGGATGGTGGTGTTGAGTCTATTTAAGAAACTTTGGCTAATATTTTAAACCTAACATGAACTCTAATTAATAAATTAACAAAACACTTCTCCTTCTGCTAGCCCAATTTTTTCTGTTTATTTTTTTTTTTAAAACTTGGAAATATAAAAGACTACCAAATATTAATGCTATGGTCCTTTTTGCTAAGACTTTCATACATAGTATCCGGAATTAATAATTATCACTCCTATCCAATAAAAAACATCTTTCCTGGGCTCGAGAGGTGACAAAGTGGGTAAATGTACTTACTATATTGTATGAATGTATTGTATGATCAGCAATCTGAGATAAATTTTTGGATCCCACATAAAGGCAGAAGGAGAGAGCCAACTTCACCAAGTTACTGGGAAGACTAGTTTCTTGCCTGCCCCATACCACCATCTTAGCAGAATGCTCGTCAGTCTATTTCTGTCCTTTACTGTACTGATGTCCATGTCACCCTGCCTTGAAATCTGAAGAGAGAAAATTTCCCAGCTTGTTCTTCAAGAGTATTTTGACTAATTCTGATCTTTTTCTTTCTTACAGAGCTTAGAAAATAAATAAATATTGTGTATGCATATGTGTTTGTAAATTGTTCTTGTGTATGTAATGGTTTGTGTATGTGTGAGCGTGTGTGTGTGAATGTGTTTATGTGAGTGTGTATGTATGTGAATGTGTGGCTGTGTATGAATCTATGTAAATATATGAATGTGTCTGTGAGTGTATATGTGAATGTGTATGTAAGTGTGTGTGTGCATGAGTGTGTGTGTGAAACTGTGAGTGTAAATGTGACTGTGTATGTATGTGAGAATATGTGTGAATATATGTGTGTTTATGTATGTGAATATGTGTGAGAGACTGTGTGTGAATATGTGAATGTGTGTGTAAATGTATGAATGTGTTTAAGTATGTGTGTATGTGCATGTGCGTGCATGCGTGCTCACATGTGTGTGTGTGTGTGTGTGTGTGTGTGTGTATGTGTGTGTAGTGTCTTCCTCTATCGTTCTTCACCTTATCTTTTGAGACAGTGTTTCTTCCTGAGCCTGAGCTCACTGATTTGACAAGATGAGCTGGCCAGAGAGTTGCAGGGATCCCTCTCTGTCTACCTCACCCACCCTGGGATTAGAAGCTCATGGCACAATACGTGGCTTGTGGGTGTTGAGGATTCAAACTCAGGTCTTCAACGGAGACCTTTGCCTCAGCTCTCTTGTGTAATGTCAGACCTGGCTTGTTAATTTCTATATTCGAAATACTGCTGACAGATTTGGGTGTGCGGTACCCACCTGTAATATCAGCCCTGGGAAACAAAAGAAGGAGGGTTGCTACACATTAAAGGCCAGCCTGGTCTACATAGTGAATTCCAGGCCAGTCAGGACTACAGAGTGAGAAGCTGTCTAAAACACCAAAGCTATGAAGTAGAGAGAGCCTGGGCTGTAGGGGTATAATTTAGTGGTAGGTTGGCCCTGTGTTTGATCCTTAGCAATGAACAGAGGCGGGAAAAGGAAGTGGACATGCCAATCACTGAAGCTGCACCGACTCCATAGGTCAATTTGGAAGACCCTTGTCGAGGTCCCTGGTCGATGCTTTCCTACTACGTTATGTTTTCCTTTCACTACATTTGCCATCATTAATTAACTCTGAAATTAGTCATGTGATTTGGTATGTTGAGCTGGGTTTTGTCATGGGCTAGTCACTCGCTAGAACTACACACCTCATGTGCCTTTAACCAACCACTCATCAAATCAACCAATGACTCAGGTATTTAAAGTTAAGCATAGTTTCTGGATCCTTCAAGTCCCCCTGTGAGACCATAGGAATCTGCAGCTCCTTGATTGAGAAATGAGAGTTCCTTCCCAGTAGTTTTTTTTTTTTTTTTTTTTAGGACCACACAGACTGGTAAGATTCAGGCACTTTAACTGCAGGTGAGAATGCCCGATAGAGAGTTCTCCACAGTGCCCGCTGTCTGGAGTCTGTTAAGGTCTGCCCTTGAACAGAAGAGGGTGTTAATAAACCTACGAGGTGTTCCGTCAGGAAAAGGTAATTATTTCCTGAGCGGAGCGTTGTCCTGGAGACTCTCCCTGTATCTCAGGAATTTCCCCGCCACGGTTATTTCCAAGCTTCGAGAGTTCACATAACTTCAGGTGCTGTCTGCTCCTTTGTTAGCTCCCTGGACTTTCATCACGAACAATTTCCTGTCCGTGAGCCTAAGGAGTTTCTTATGAAATCTCATTCCCAAGGTCAAAGGAGTGAAAGTAACCAAACTGAGTTTTAGAGAACTTGTTTTAATAGATGTGAAAACTGATAAGCGTTGGCCATGCTTGGAGGAAGGGCCCATTCACCATAAAACCCAGGTAGGACACGCATCGTGATGATCGGCTCTTAATTAAACTTTTATAGACTTTGAAAAGGTCCCATTTATCATCTGACTAGAAGAAACCTTTTATTTTGCTTAATTAAATGGTCAGAACTTTCTGATGTTGCAATTACACGAGAAATATATTACTCACATGCTCAGCAGAACTCAATAATGATGACTTTAGTCATTAAAAAAAAAATTCAGCCATATTCAAAGTCTTGCTCAATGATCGCTAGCAGAACCCACCTTGTCCCATCACCATGCAGTCAGGTCTCGTACCATCCACCCACCCAATTTCTTTGTGTGATTTCTCAAGTCGAGGCCTTGTATTCTCAGTGGTCAAAGGTTGCTTTGTATTCAGACAGGTACATTATAGGAACCGGAGTTCCTCTGTTCTCGGGAAAAGACGAGACAATCCTTGGACTTTGCATATGTTTCCTTTTTGAGATGCCGACCACAGAATTTGTTTACAACTATCTTTAGCCCCAACAGGAAGCCAGTGATGAAACGGCTGAGGGAACTGAGTCAAAATGTTATAAAACTGCAGGGAAATAGGTTCCAAATGATCCAGTGGCTTTAAAAAGTGACTTGGTAAACCAGGAGTGTTGCAATGGGCTTGTTTTCTCAGGGAGACCTTGCATGCCAGCCTCTCTCTCTGGCCCTGTCAGAAGAATGTCTGGGTGGGACCAGAGCTGTGGTTTGTTATGCAAAAACTGTTTCTCAGGGTAAAAAAATCTTTCTTCTTTGTACAAAAGTTAAGCCAGAAGCTCTGACTTCTTAGAAGTACCCGGATGTCAATCTTAACCACCTTTGTGACTTTGGTTTTTAACTAAGGTGGTTTTTGAGCAACCTAAGGAGAGGGATTGGAGTGTAGGGGTGTGTCTCTATCTATCTATCTATCTATCTATCTATCTATCTATCTATCTATCTATCTATCTATCTTCTGTATCTGTAGATCATCTATCTATCTATCTATCTATCTATCTATCTATCTATCTATCTATCTATCTATCTATCTATCTATCTATCTCTGTAGATCATCTATCTATCTATCTATCTATCTATCTATCTATCTATCTATCTATCTATCTATCTATCTATCTATCCATCCACACCACCCTCTCTGGGAGTAGCAAGCTCTGATTACCTGCCAGTCATTTCCTCCAAGTTCTACTTCTGATTCATGAGATCTCCCTATCAGTCAGTTTAGGCCAGGTTATGCTGCTGTAACAGAAAAAAAAAAATGCTAGAACTATGTGCCATTGACTTAATATTTGCTGGTGGAGAGTGACAAAGCCATTAACACAGCCAGGAGGAGAATTTCACTTTTCTCCTACCCAGGGGACAATGTTTGGCATGACGGCATCCCAGAGCAAGGTGGCCGGGACAATTCCAGATGACTTTCGGTGTAAATACACCTTTGTTCTTAAAAGTTACTGAGATGTAACAGTAGAACTTATTTTGTCCTAATATACTCTCTAGTGTACTAGTGAACTGGTGATCGGACAAACATTCACACAGGTTAGAGAGTTGGTTCAAGACCAGTAGAGGGCTCGGGAAGCCATGTGTGACTTCTAACAGAAGTCTCCAACTAGGGAGTCATCAGTCTTCTATTCAGCCTGTTTGCAGGCATTTATCGGCAGGAACTTAGCTTGTTTTTGCAAAGACTGCACTGTAACTCTTATTTGTGGGGAGAGGGAGCCATTTGCATTGCAAATAGTGTGACCAACCATCTTAGTTTGCTTAGGACTTGGGTATTTCCCAGTCTAGTCTAGTCTACCAAGAAAGGCTCAGACAAATTGAGATGCTGTCTACTAGAAACACGTTAGAAGTAGGCAGCTGAGAGTCTCAATTAACCTAGTAACTCTGTTTATCATCGTATTTATCACAGTGTGTTGCAAATGACTCAGACAGCTCAGGGTCCGTTTGCACACGATACTCTGAACTCCAGAGACCAAGGACCGAGTCCCTTTCATGGTACCTACATTGTCAAAAGAGCACAGGAAGTCCCGAGGGGATGAACAATGTTTCTCCGATGTGATTGACTTTTTCTCCCTTGAGGCTCTGATTCCCATTTCTTTCCCATGAGACATTTTTTCCCCCTTTTGGTCACAATTTTACCCAGATTTCCAGTTTACCAAGAAGAAGGGTGAGGAGTCTTTCTTGACTGTAGCTGTGAGCTTGTGTGAAGGTTTCAGTGTGTCCATAGTAGAAAATTACATAAACCAATCGCCCGCGTTTCACCCTAAGCAGATTCCTTATTAGACTGACTGAATAATTGGATCTCCATGTTTGGTATTTGTTTAAAGACACGAGGTCATGGGACCACTGGTGGTTATTTGAGGTTGTAGAGACATATGTTGTAAATTTGATTTAGCTGTTTCTGGTCACTGAGTATGCTGTGACTGAAGACCTAGGCTTTCCAAATCTGCCCTCCCCCACTTGGGAATGCAGAGTGCCCTCCAAAACCAGAGGCAGGAAGAAAATCTCCGAGGGCATGCCTTGCTGATGGGCTGCATTCGTGCCCAGTTAAGGACAGCGATCGGCGGTTGGAATGATTTGCTCCACAGAATCAGAGCCAGATCTCCTCCGTTGAGTATTTCCACAGCAGCCTGAGAGGTGCGCTGAGAAAGAGTTGCTGATTCCCGACTCCATTTTAGATTAACTCCTTAGACATCTTAGCTTTCCTCCATCACCTCGCCTAAATGACTAAGAGTTTCTGAGAAGTACTTTAAGGTCTATGAAGAGGCCCCGATGAACTGTGGGAATATCATGGAACTTGCGGTGATATGTTTTGTAAATCGTGGTATGTTGCGGCGAGAGGGGGTGCCCACTCCCCTTCCCCCCCCCCATGTACCATCCAAAGGACGTGGGGAAGGGAGATTGAGAAGGGAGTAGAGGCAGAGACAGAGAAAGAGAGGGGACAGGAGAGAGAGAGAGAGAGAGAGAGAGAGAGAGAGAGAGAGAGAGAGAGAGAAGAGAGAGAGAGAGGAGGTCAGCTGGGAACACACATGGTGGGGTGAGGGAGGTCAGAGAAGCCGAACAGTCCTTTTAGAGCCTGGCTGTTGCTAGGTAACTGTTGGGCGGAGCCTAGAAGAAATGCTAACGTGGTAACGCCTATTTTCAGGTTTCTCATGTAGAAAATTGTTCTATGTTTCTCTTTCTTTATCTTTTCTTATATTGACTCAACTTGTTCTTTGACAAGTCCGTGTGTGTGTGTGTGTGTGTGTTGTGTGTGTGTGTGTGTAGTGCACTCTGCTCACTTTCCCTCCCCTACCCCTTTTATCTCCCTCCTGCCCCTGAGAGAGGGGATGAAAATTAAGCGCGGCATTAAGATAAATGGCTGAATCACGTAGAGAAGGTATTTGGCACATGACACTGAGGAAGTGGCAACCAAGGGATGTTAATGGGTCCTTGAGTCATTGATGAATTTTAATCGAATGAAGGCATCCCAGACAACCTACTGGGAACACATAGTAGTCACCACACTTTGTTCCTTACAGCAAATAGTCTAGGCCATTAGGAAGTGTCAGTCATATTTATATCTCCGTCAGAACGTGCTGGCCCTCCGTGTTTGCAGCGGTATTTACTGGAGCTACTGATGAGTCATCTGCTTTACCCCTCGTCCTCCTATCACTTTATCTGTAGCCGAGCATAAAATATCGTAACTGATAAAACTTGTCAAAGGCATATTGAAAAATGCTTATATGAAAAGAATACTGTCTTATATGGACGGCTGTGTGCGGACTTGCTCTCCAGTGTATGCTCAACTGGCTTTCTTATACATCCATGACCACCTGCCCAGGGATGGCGGCGCTCACAGTGGGCGGGACCCTCCCCCTTCCCCCGCCCTCCCCCTCCCCCATCAATCAACAGTCAGGGAAATGGCCCACAGACTTGCCTACTGGCAATCCGATGGAGGCATTTGGTCAATTGAGGTTTCTCTTCGCAGACAACCCAAATGTGTATGAAGTTACAAAAAACTAGCCAGCACCAATACCCAGAAAGATACATATGGCATATAGGAGTTTTTTAATGGGGAAAAAAAAAGTTTACCACATGCTTGTTCAAACTTTGCAAGTTTATTCTCTATGGCTCTACTAAGGATGAAAACCAGAGAGATGGTGACTAAGTTTAAGGACATCTGAGAAAATGTTAACACCCGAGTAATGGTCCAGATACTCAAGATGTATATTCATGAACTCAATTATCATATCAGAGACTTTCATTGGTGAACAGGGCTCTGTGCATACACACAAACCATTGCCTTTCCAGAGGTTGGATCCTTGTGCAAGTTAAATGGAAAACAAAATTCATAGCAAATTTTTTTTAATTTGATTTCATTTTAAAGTGTATGGGTGATTTTGCCTGCATGTTTGTCTGTGTGTGACACATACACACAGGGCCTAAGGAGGCCAGGTGACAGTGTGAGAGCCCCTGGGGCTGGAACTACAGATGGTTGTGAGCTACCATGTAGGTGCTGAGAATCCAAGCTGGGTCCTCTGGAAGAACAGCCAGTGGCCCTAACTGCTGAGCCTCTGTCTGGCCCTTATAACAAAGGACTTTTAAACTAAATCATATCTTGAGGTTCTGGATTGTACAAAAAAACAAGCTGAGCAAGCCATGGGAAGAAACCAGTAAGAGGAATTTCTCTGTGGTCTGCTCTGGTTCCTGCTTGACTTATGACAGACTTGTGACATAGGCATCTTTGTTCTCTCTCTTTCTCTCTCATAGTGATATACCAGTTTCTGTTTCCCAAGTGATAAGATTAAAGCCATGTGCTACTATGTCCAGCCCTTTATCCAAATTTTATGTCCAGGGAATAGTTATTTCGTAGTGGTTTGCGTATAGCTCAAAGCCCTGCAGCTAGAGCATAGGTGTGATCCCAGATGTGGCTATCTCATGGCACCTGAATTCCCGGTTCCCACAACACTTCTCAGCTGTAAATCCTCACATACTCTCCCTCCTCCCCCCCCACCCCCTTCCCTATCATTTTTTGAACTTTGAATTTTACATACAAATTCTGACTATAGCATTTGGATTTTGTAGATTCAGCTTCTTCAGATGCAAATGTTCTAGTATATATACCCCCAGGTCTCTTCATTTTCTGAATTTTTGCAATTAAAAGAAAGAAAGAAAGAAGAAAGAAAGAAAGAAGTAGCCCTGGCTGTTCTGAAAGTCACACTGTAGACCAGGCTGGCCCTGAACTTGTGTTAATCCTCCAGTCCCTGTCTCCTAAGGGCTTTACCGGCAGCATACTTGGCTGGCTTTATGCCATTTTTCCTTGGACATTTCTTGAAAAACAACAGGTTAATCTGCATGTGAATAGCGCAGGCACAGGTGCTCAGGTGTGGGTACCAGGGCAAGATAACCTTTCCCGATGGGTTGCCAGTTCTTACCAGGATGTCTGCATGTCATTAGCTCCTTGGCTGAAGTAGGGCATTTCCGATGGAATGATCTCCAGCTACAGTCGGTGGCCATGTGGCCAGCCTTCAGGGAACACAGTGTCTTGTGTTCTCTTGAGTCTGTTCATTTCTTTCTTCTTAAGTCAGCAAGTATTCTAAAGTACTGTGCTAATCTTTATCTTGATTCCTGTGGGGAGCATTGAACAATGCATACACCCTCCCCCCACACTCCCATACCCCCACACCCTTTCCCTAACCCTGTGTAGAGCCCTCTGAGGAGGTAGTCCATACTTACACAAATGTGTGATAGGTCAGGCAGTGAGTGCTTTGTGAGGGGGGTGGGAGATGGGCAAAGCAAGCTAGGTAAAGGGAGAAAAAAGAAAAACCAAGATGAGGATGTGCCTTTTTATACAGGGCAGCCAAGGACATTCCTCATAGGTGACATCTGAGCAGAACTTGAAGGGAACCAAACTTATCTCAGGGGAGAATATTCTAGAGCATTGGTTCTCAACCTTCCTAATGCTGCAACCCTTTATTACAGTTCCTCGTGCTGTGGTAACCCCCAACCATAACATGAGTTTTATATACCTGTGATTTTGCTACCGTTACAAATCATAATATAAATATCTATGTTTTCTGATGGTCTTAGGTGACCCCCATGAAAAGGTCATTTGATCCACAAGGGGTGGAGACCCACACGTTGAAAACCACTGTTCTAGGCAGCTAGAACTTTGCAAAAGCAAAGGCTCTGGAGGAGCGATGTGTACTGGTCGAGGTACATCTAGGGAGATGCAGCATCAGCTCCAGAGTGAAGGGGTTTGGACAGATGAGGGAAGAGAGTAAGGCCAGAGGGCCAGGGCGGGGATAGAGATCAGGGCTACTGTGTTTGCCCAGGAAACATGAGGCCCTGGCTTCACCCTCAGTACCAAGAAAGAGCAAAAACCAAACCAAACCAAAACAGGATCAAGGACAGGAAGATCATAGGTAGTCTTTTAAAACTCATAGTTCTGCCTCTGGGTTTTATTCAATGTGAAACAGAAAGCTGTCAGTGCCACAGGCCTCATGGTCCACTCTGTAGAGGATGCGGCGGAGGCGGGGAGGCCAGTTAGACAGATGTCCAGGTGAGGGGCAGTGGAGGCAAGGATTTGGGTAGCAGCAGAGATGGGGGCAAGGTGAGATTGGATCTTGGTTGTAGAGAGCACACAGAAGAAAGAGAAGTACAGAGAAGACCAAGGTTTTCAGCTTGAAGACCAGGAGGTATTGGATAGGTAGACTTATCTATTATTGAGTTATGGAAATACTGTCATAGGGTTCATGGTACTGGTGATGGTGTGTGTGTGTGTATGTGTGTGTACATGTGTGTGTGTATATGTGTGTGCGTGTATGTGTGATGTGTGCTTGAACTGTGAATGTACATTATCATATATGGTGATAGGAAACTAGGGCCTTCATTCTGATCTATTAGATCTTTGAATACATCATATGAGTATAATGTATCAAGGGAAGAGGGTAGGGTTCATATGGACTTATACAGACTGAAGATATTTGGAGTCTAGATATCCCAGTGTTAGATGAGATTACCTAGATATGAATAGATTAGGAGTTAAAACAGACAATCGCCCTGAGCCCTGGACATTTAAGCCACTTAAATAGCACTTAAAACTTGAAGAGACAGCTGGCGGTGGTGCATGTCTGTAATCTCAGCAATTAAGAGATGGGACCATGAGAATTAGAAACTCAAGGTCTTTCTTGGCTACACAGTGAGTCTGAGGCTAGCCTGGGCTACACAGAACCCTGTAGGCTGCGCTGAGGCTGCCCTTGCTTGAGAGAGACAACAGGGCTTCCTTCTATGCTTTCATACTTGTCTGCGTCCCTTTTTTGCGCCTACACACGTAGATTCTAGATTCTGTTCCTCATCTTTGTGCCTCGTTTTCTAAGACTGACTGTGTTGCACCATCTGCTGCCCCATCTCCCCCACTGGACTGTGAGCCTTTTGAGAACAAAGACCTAGTTACAGTTGCCTGTAGCTGTCATCCCAGGATGGTGCCTGGGTCACAGCGATAATAATCACTCGTTATATCATAAAGGACAATAGCGGCGTTCACTTTTGCGCCCCAGATATTCTGTTAGCTGGTGGGAGTTACTGTCCGGCAGAGAGTGAACCGGCCTGGGTGGAAGACCCCACGTGCACAGCAGGAACTAAATGGCAAGAGCTGTCCCCACCTGCAGTGTCCTTAGGCCTTTACTCTATTTCTTCACTGTCAAAGAGCAGATTGAAGTCTATTTTCTCCAGAAAGCTTCTGCTGATTATCCACTTAGCGATCTGTGAGTCGTTTCCTTCCTAAGATGCACTGTGTTTTCCTGTGGCCAGCAGCTGCGACGTGTGGGTTCTTAGATTTCATAGTTCTGTCTTCGCGGCCACATCACGTCCTTAGACATCATGTCTTTCATAAAGTGGAACATTTTCCACTCCATGACAAGGATGTCATTAAAATGAAAGGGTGACCGGGAACTTCGTATCAAACAAAGTATCATCATGATTAATAATATGTGAAAGTTATAACTGTGATTCTCTAAAGCATAAGAAAAAAGTCATAGTTATACCCAAGTTTTATATAAATAGTCATAAACACACCTTGATTATATGAGAGAACTAGGGGTATGTAAAGAGTACAATTACAGTCTACGCTGTAAGTTTTCCCTAAAACAAATACATATATTAAAGAGTGTTTTCAACATATTAATGAACAATAATGCACAATTAAAGTACTAATGAGTTATCAGAAGATTGTTCAGATTCTTTAGATAATGATCGCTTCTAGCAAGTTGGAAGCGGTTCCCTTTCACTCTGGGTTGGTTCTTCTCCTTAAAGCAGAGGCTTTATAAGTAATCCTGCTGATCCTTGAATGCACCCAAATTAGTATGCTTAAGAGATGCTTCCTGTCATTAAAGAAAAAGCTGTGTTTTGTTGTTTTTTTTTTTTTTTGCCTGTATTGGAGTTCTCTAGAGGAATGGAACCAAGAGACTGTGTGTATTGGATTGGATTAGTTATATGCTCAGAGGTTTGGGGAGTCTGTGATGGCCTGTATATGCTTGGCCCAGGAGTTGCACTTTAGAAGGTGTGGCCCTGTTGGAGTAGATGTGTCACTGTGGGTGTGGGCTTAAGACCCTCATCCTAGCTGTCTGGCCTGGAAGTCTGTCTTCCACTAGCAGCCTTCAGATGAAGATGTAGAATTCTCAGCTTCTCCTGTACCATGCCTGCCTGGATGCTGCCATACTCCGACCTTGATGATAAAGGACTGAACCGCTGAACCTGTAAGCCCAGCCCCAATTACATGTTGTCCTTTATAAGACTTGCCTTGGTCATGGTGTCTGCTCACAGCAGTAAAACCCTAACTAAGACAGAGTCCAGCAACAGCCATGTATACATTGGAGAGGCACAGAGCTCGGTAGTTATTCAGTGCAAAAATCTAAAAGGGCACAGCAGCTGCACTGAGACACCAAAGCCCTGGGAGCCCCCTGGATGTCTGCTTGAGTGTACACAGAGTGGGAGGAAGATGGACTAGGTGGGTGGCACCAACAATAGACACACCTATGGCCTGGCTCTTTCTTCTTCTGAAGAGTATTTCATCCAGCGCCCCGCCCCCATCCACTGAGTTGTGTTTTCGTCCATGTTCACTGTCCCACATGCAAAATTTTCTCTGAAAAGCTCCCCCACACCTTCACTATTCATAAGTCTCTCTCTGTCAAGAAGGCCCACTCCCAAGTCTCACCTGAAAAGCTGTGTTTCTGCTCCTACCTGGGGATGGATTTTCCTTCACATAAATTTTATTATAGAAGTAATAAAACCATTGCTGACTGGAAGAAAACTCAATAAAAAGATAATATAATAATAGCAGTTTCAGAAAAATCTGTGCCGGGCTTTCTAACAGGTCTGACTGTCCTTGGATGAAAGTCCGTAAGACAATGAATTTTGTTAAAGGCCTACTGTGTGCTGGGCCTGACATGGCGCTCAGGAGACACTGAGGTGACTCACTTGGCTCTTAGGGAGTGCTGTGAGAAATGAATGCCAGGGAAACAGTCCTCAAGATTAGTCATTGGTGTTTTCTCTAAGATGGTAGCAGACTTGGTGACCTCCTTTTATGCGTTTTCATCATGTGCTAAATCACTTTGCAATTAATACTGACCAGGGGGAGAGCAAGGCCATTTGGAGATGATTATGCAACACGTCTTTGTTTCCTGATAGAATCTGAGCATCGGAACATACTCTAAGAAGAATCTCATAATCCTGTTGAGAATAATGAATATAATTATCATGATGTTGGGTGAAGACGACATCATATGTGATAAGGGAATCCAATTAAGGAAATGTAAGGCTGGGACAATAATGGGGAAAGAGCCCCTTGGCCTCCAAGGGCAGATTGTATTGAGGGATCTTCCAAAGAGGAACCAGTAAAATATGCCTTTCTCATGCCTACACACGGATATTCTGTTCCTCATACTCAGGTTTGTATGGTTTAACTACTATTTCTGCTCAGAGCTTTTAAATTGGTTACATGAGAACAACGTGGGTCCACACACATAGTAGTTTTGTGAGTCAACAACTGGCTTCAGGGACAGGAGTGTGTCCAAATAATTGTTCAAAAATGACAACAGCAGCAGCAGCAACAACAAAATGTATGAGCAAAGAGTTAGTGGCTCAATTCAGATGTTAACAATGATATGAAATTTGACAAGCTGGTGCTATGAGGCCAGCTTATCCACACCTGTTCTGATTTAGACCTTGAGCCCCAAGTAATGTCTCGGTAAGTGTGAGTTCACAGAGAGACAGGACCCCAAAGGCTTTGTCTCAGAGCCCATGGAGTCCTGTGTTGAAATTGTTAGTTTGAACTGTGTGTGCACGTATGTGTGGGTATGTGTCTGTGGTATGATACAAAAATTCATTTCTAAAAAATAAGAAATGGCCTTAGTGAAATATTCAGGGAGTGTGTGAGTTATCTCTGTACCCATGGTACTCCAGATGCTGAAATATATGCAGCTAATCAGAAGGACAAGAGGCACGATGGACGACTCGTGTCTGCACTGCAGTTGCTTTTGCCTTAATTTCCTTCCCCTTCCCTCCCATCATGGGGCCTCCATTCACAGACTTCTCTAGACCTCCTTCCACTGTGGTTCCACATGGCGCTCAGTACGAGCTAAACTTGTTTTATTTTGTGATGCTGGAAACAGAATCCAGGGTCTAGTGCATGCTGGGTAATTGTTCTACCACTGTGCTGTGTGTTAGCCCAAGGGCCAACTCTTTAGCATGGGACTCTTTAGAGGCTTCTAGAATGTGCTTTCATGGTACCTCTCCTGCATTCAACAGCATAGACCATGAAATCCTCATGAAGGGTGCCATGCATGTAACTTCACCGTTTCGGGCAGAGTGGGCCACTGCCTGTGTAGTAGTTCATAGGTCATTCTTAATCTTTTAAAATTCCTCCAGGACAGTGGAAGTTTCTGTGGAAGGGACTTCTACCGTACCACTTCTCAAGATACGTCATCATTGTTTGTTGAAACAGAACTGGTCTATCTCCAGACCAGTCGCGCTAGAGTCCCGTTCTGAGACTGAAACCAGTATCGCGGGTGGTGGCGCACGCCTTTATCAGCTGGGGGAGGCGATTGAGTCAGCCAGTCTGGTCACAAGTGTTAGGACAGCAGGCTACACGAGAACCCTGTCAAAAAACCAAAAAAAAAAAAAAAAGAACCAGGTATCAAGTACGACCACATTTCAAGGACAGACGTTAAACCACAAGTGTTGGGGGCTGCAAAGGAGAGGTGGCAGGCTGCTTTTGTGAGCTCATGGTTTACTTCATGGGTAGGAGAGACGGGAAGAACTAGGGAGGTTGGGATGTTTCTTCTCTTCTCAGATAACCTATGCTGTGTGTGTTAGATTTTTGGCTCAGCAGCTTGGAACAGATAACGTCAGGCCAGACGATTCCACGAGGGGAAGATTTATTTAGGGCAGAGGGAAGAGAGCGAGAGGAGAGAGAGAGAGAGAGAGAGAGAGAGAGAGAGAGAGAGAAGAGGAAGGGAGGAGAGAGAGAGAGAGAGAGAGAGAGAGGTAGAGGCCAGCCATGACCACGTGGAGAGAGGGGGAAGGGAAGGGGGAGGGAGCAGAGAGAAACTGCAGGCCAAGAGCTCAAGGGAGCAAGGAGAGAGAGAGAGAGAGAGAGGAGAGAGAGAGAGAGAGAGAGAGGAGAAGAGAGAGAGGAGGAGGGCCCAACAGCCCCTTTTATAGTGGGCAGGCCTATCTGGCCGTTGCCAGGTAACTGTGGGGAGGGGCATACCTGGCCGTTGCCAGGTAACTGTGGAGGTGGAGTTTAGACAGAATACTAACGTGTGTTTCTCTTCTGCTACCCACAAGGAGAGATGGGAGGGAGGGACTTTCCTCTATCCTCAAGTCAACGAAGGGACTTTCAAGGGGACATCTGAAACAAAACTGGATTGATAACCTCGAGCTCTTGAGATGCCTGAGGGCGAGAGGCAGGATCTGGGTCACCTACCTGTCCACTGGCTGAGTTGAAGACTCCTCACGGGAATCAGCTGTGTTTAGATGTACAATAACTTGTAAGAGTTATGAATCCATCAGACGTTGCCTTTTCTCTTGTCTGTCTTGTGTCCTTGAAGACCTCTGTTCGGTATCAACTGGGAGCAGGCCGTGGAGATGGGGGTGGGACCTGCAGTGCTAAGTAATCATGTAGAATCTAAACGTGTGTCATTCATTTAAAACAAAATGTGATTTCAAAACAATTGATTTGGGGATATAAAAGGAAAATAATGTTCATATTGTTAAGGTTGGGAGTTGTTTCTTCCTTCCTTCCTTCCTTCCTTCCTTCCTTCCTTCCTTCCTTTCTTTCTTTCTTTCTTTCTTTCTTTCTTTCTTTCTTTCTTTCTTTCTTTCTTTCTCTCAGACAGGATCTCCTATGTTTCCCAGGCTGGTCTTGAACTCACGGGCTAGAGTGTTACAGCAGCTTTAGGTTCGCCAGTAGCTGGAACAGTAGGTGCAAACCTCCCCCATCCACCTCACGACTCTACTTCCATACGTGTGACGTTAAACCTGTGAACATAAAGCTATACATGCCAGCTTGCAAAGACGAACACACAGAGGATACGTGTTTCATCATCTGGCAAAGTTCGCAATCCACAGGGACGAGATCCTCAGAGGGGCTCCATGGTGGTGTGGAGATTTTTCTAGACTCTGAATAATGCAATTTCTTATGATGTCAGTATGACATCGTAAGTATCACTTATGACATCATTTGTTTATCACAATCATACATGGTTTACAGCATGTGTTGCTTTGAGCTCCTCAACATAATCTTTCTCTTGTTGATCTCAAATGAAATCAGTAGGAGAGGAGGCAGAGTTTGCAGAGAGAATTCGGGACAAGGTAAGTCAGGTCAGCGGTACCTAAAGCCCCAGGGACACAGATGCCTCAGACATGCAGGCTGAAAGATCCAGCAACCTCCCCTTCGCACCACCCACGCCCCTTTGCTTTTTGTGGTTGTTTACATTTTGTATTTTATATTTCTAATTTGTTTGTATTTTATCACTCTTAGGCATACTTCACTCGTTTTTTTCTGAAAAACTCCTCTAGCAAGAGTATGCCATTAACTCGGGGCTGAACAGCTCAGTGGGCGGAGCTAGAACCCCCGTGACCAGGGACCAGTGAGCATATTTTAACCAGAGAAATCACAGATAAAACTACAGGGATATCACCTCATGCCAGTCGGAATGACTATTATTTAAAATTTAAAAAAAAAAAAAAAAAAACCCAAACAGTTGGAATTCTAAGTGCATCTGTAATCTTGGCACTTTAAGGGCGACAGAGGCATTGCAAACTGACTGACTCAAATTGGCTTTGTGCTAGCTCAGACTATGGAGGTACGCCCTGCCTTGCCCTCCATCCGAATAGTGGAGAGGATATAGACGGAAAGAGGATTGATAGACACGATTGCTGTGAGCATCCAATAATACAGCTGTATGGAGGTCGGGATGGGAGGTTACTAACAAAGGAAACATGGAGCCACCGTATGATCCAGATGTGTTCTCATGACTGTGATCAAAGACGGGACAAGAGAAGCTTAAGGAAGAAGAGGTTGTGACCCTCAGCTCATGATGAGAGCTCCATACGTGGAATGTGTGGTGCCAGGAACAGAAGGCTGGACACATCGTGGTGACATTCAGGAAGGAGAGAGGGAATGTTGGTGTGATGCTTTATCCTCTTTTCCGTTTCTTTCAGCCCAGGTCAGAATGCCATAGGAATACTTGGTGCCATAATAATACATGTTTATTATGTCGTCATTCAAAATAGCCAAGGTTAGGAACCAGCATAGGTATCTGATTATCATCAGATGACTGAAGACAATGTGGGAAATACACACACATATACATATGCACACACATATACACACACACATGCATGCACATACATATACACATGCACACACACATACACACACATATTAAACACACATGCACATACACACACATGCACATACACATACATACACACATACACACACTCTCACACATGCACACACACATACATATACACATATACACACACACACACTCACACATACACACACACTCACACAATCACACACATACATATATATACTCACACACATACACACACACAGACACACATATATACACACATACACACATGTGCATAGACACATACACACACAGACACACACCACATACACATACAGACACACACACAGACACACATGCACACACACACACACACACACACACACACACAAGAAGAATGAAATCCTGCCACTTGGAGCAAAATGAACAGAACTGGAGAGGAAATTACATTAAGTCAAGATAACAGTATCGGAGACTAGAGATTAGGGCAAAGGTCAAAAACACCAGAAGCCAGCCAGCAAGTCTAGAATGGAATGCCTTCTTTCAAATGCGGAAGCACAAGCAAACTTGACCTGAAACGTAATTATTAGCTTATTAGTGACTGGAAAAGTATATACATGCCGGGAAAGGCGGAGGTTAGGAAGTCGGACTTGATCAGTACATGCCGTATACATACATGGAAATAACACATCACCCTATTAATAGGAAACCACACTATTAATAGGTACAACCAATGTGACTTAATAAAAAAGAGTCTGACTTGAAGTTATGACCGGAAGGTTGTTTCTCATTAAGCTTGCTGGTGGCAGATAACTCCCATCTTTGACCCCAGGCCGAGTGGGAAGAGACTAATGTCTGTGTTTTCCCGCTGGACCTTGTTATTTTTCTCACAACAGATGAATTATTTGTAAGCAAAACTTAAAGGTAAAAATCAATTCCCATCATCTTAAAAAAAAAATGTGGTGAGCGTGTCCCCAGAGTGCTGACAGCCGCAGAATAACTCAGTCTGTAGAGCGCTTCTGGAAGGCGGAGCCCAGCAACCCCCCACAGGTCGGGAACTGATACTTTAATGCTTGTAGGTAGATGGATGTTTTTGCTGCAGAAGCTGGAGCAACATGGTGGACCTTTAGATCACGTGACCACTTACTTCAGTATAGTTAATTAATAAGTGGGCACACACGACGGTACTGGTGTTTTCAGTGGTTCCGATGTATTCATCACCACAAGTTTCTTCTAGAATAAGGCACCGCTATTGTTACCGTTCGTATTTGCTCAAATGAAGGAATGGAAACACGGAGCTGTTAAACCAGGGTGCACCCACAGGTGACTGGATTATGGCACACATTACTGTTGCCACTTAGCTTCAGGTTATTGGTCAATTCACAGAAGTGTGTTTTGTGGCATTAGGGCAAAGGTCAAAACTACCTAGATACCAGATAATCAGGAAAAGGCAGCAAAACCAAGATCTGTATTTATTTTAGTGATGGCCGCTTGGGTTGTTCTTGTGAAATTTTAAATGTTGTTTTGCTATAAATATGAAAATCTGATAATGAAATCCATTCTTTCCTATGCTCATTAAAGTGTAATAAAAGAGGGAAAGATTCAACGCCAGCGCCGCCTCTCGCTTGCCGAGCTCCAGCCAAAGGAGAAGGGGGGTAAGTAAGGAGGTGCCCATACCATGGCTCGTACAAAGCAGACTGCCCGCAAATCCACCGGTGGTAAAGCACCCAGGAAACAACTGGCTACAAAAGCCGCTCGCAAGAGTGCGCCCTCTACTGGAGGGGTGAAGAAACCTCATCGTTACAGGCCTGGTACTGTGGCACTCCGTGAAATCAGGCGCTGTCAGAAGTCCACCGAACTTCTGATTCGCAAGCTCCCCTTTCAGCGTCTGGTGCGAGAAATTGCTCAGGACTTCAAAACAGATCTGCGCTTCCAAAGTGCAGCTATTGGTGCTTTGCAGGAGGCAAGTGAGGCCTATCTGGTTGGCCTTTTTGAAGATACCAACCTGTGTGCTATCCATGCCAAACGTGTAACAATTATGCCAAAAGATATCCAGCTAGCTCGCCGCGTACGCGAGAGCATGCTTAAGAGTCCACTATGAGGGGAAACATTTCATTCTCAAAAAAAATTTTTTTCCTCTTCTTCCTGTTATCAGTAGTTCTGAATGTTAGATATTTTTTCCATGGGTCAAAGGTACCTAAGTATATGATTGCGAGTGGAAACACCGGGGACAGAATCAGGAATTGGCAGTTTCTCCACGTTCATTTGTGTGAATTTTTAATATAAATGCAAGATGTAAAGCATTAATACAAGCAAAATGTTTCAGTGAACACATTTCAACAGTTCAACTTTATAACAATTATAAATAAACCTGTTAAAATTTTCTGAAAAAAAAAAAAAAAAAAAAAAAAAGAGGGAAAGATTTTTTTTTTTTAAAGAGGCTTGGATTGCCCGACATTCCTGAAGTTACTTATCTTGGTGACGTTGGCTCTGTTTCGAAGTCAGACTCTCCAGCACGGTCACGTTATTTTCTCTGATCCCTCTTCCTTCTTTTCCATTCCCTTCTTTGTTAACAGATCCTGCTTGTGTGCAGCCATCAAGAGGTGATCCTCTGCTCCTGAAGATGCTGAGCACATGGGCTCAAGGATTCATTCTGAGAAATGAGATGAAAGACAAGTCCCTGTCTATGTGATCAGGTACCGTCAGGTTCTGAGTCTCCTTCATGCTCACCGAGCAGATTTCTACCACCTGCCTAGGTCCTCTCTCCAGATGCCCTGGCTTCCAGCTGGACTTGGAAGGCCTAGGAGCTGTTCCCCTTCCCACTGGCTATTCTCTCTGGAATAAATTCCCTCAAAACCTCCCTACCTCCTTTAAGACTTGGCTCAAGAATTCCCTTCTTGCAATTTCCCTGGTGCCCCTATTGGGTTTGCATCCCATTTCTACTACCACATTGTCATACGCGTGATTTTTTTTTCTCTTTTTCGTAGCACTTGTCAATTTTTAGCACAGCATGAATGTAATGCTCTTATTTATTCTGCTTATGTATTTGTTACCTCTGCATGCCGGTCAGAATGTTGATCTCATAGGAACAGAGACCTTTGTCTTGCCCCTTTAGTGGATCTCATGCACCTAGAAAAGTATGTAGCATGTGTTAGCCATGAAATAAATGTTTGTTAGAACCAACTAATGAAGGAATGAATACTGGGGCTTCTGCAAATACCAACCCTGTGTCAGAGGAGAGAGAGAGAGAGAGAGAGAGAGAGAGAGAGAGAGAGAGAGAGAGAGCCTGTTCTCACCTACAGCTTATTCCCTGGTTGGCTGAGGACCCACTATGTGAGCTGCTGGGCATCTTGTGAGGAAGGCCTGTCACAGTCCTGCTCCAGAGGTCTGCCTCGGTTTAACTTGAGAACCAACATCAGCAAAATCTTGCGCCAACTTCTGCCTGTGGAGAAACAAAAACAAGAAAACTTTTCTTTCAAGCCAGTATTGGGACTGCTCTAATCTGCATTTAAAGACATCCTCAACAGATGTAGTCATTTATTAGGTGCTTGTTACATAATGATAATAATCATATACATTATCAATAACATAATAATATAATGAATGACGTTACTTAACTTTTATCTCTGCTTCTGGTACAGTGTTTCTAAAACCTTTAAAATCTTTCCTGAGCAATAAGGATGATAGAAATATCTTTATTCTAATGAGGTGGGCCTTGACAGGGCCATAGGTAGCTTCAGGATAGGATTGGTGGCCATGTTTCTGTTAGATTCAGATCTGCTTTCCTATCTCCGGTGAGAAAAGGAGCTGAGTGAGTCACCAATGGTCACAACCACACCCAGAGGTGAAGCACCGCAGAAGCATCTGCATTTGGACTTGGGAGACACATTTAAGTGATGGGAGGGCTGGATGCTGCCGGGAGGTGGGTATGTGTGTGGGGAGAGGGCGTGGTTTAAGTGCTCGGAGGGGAGGGGCTGGATGCTGCCGGGGAGGTGGGTTTAATATGTGCGGAGAGGGCGTGGGAGCTCTCCTTACTTACATCCCTGCTTCCGAACAGTTTTATGTAAAAAGCAGCTACTGTGAACCAAGTGCTTTCCTGAGTTTTATAGGTTGTTCCAGTAAGCCACCAAGCCAAAGAGGCGGGCCCATCGACACTTGTAGGCACTCTGTGTGTGACTGGCTTCAGAAGTGGGGGACAGGCTGGGGAAAGAATTTTTAACCTGTTCATTCTGAGGTTAATTCTAGAAGTTAGCAGAATTGAATTGTTGAAAAAGATACCCCACATTTGGTGTCAGGACAAAAATCTTCCACTCTTTTTCTGTCATAAAAGCAAGGGTCTGGTGGAACAGCAAGGGTGGGTGGGGACCTCTGATCCCGACATCTGTGCTGCATTGAGTTACTACTAATAAAAGTTACCAAATGGAATTTGGAGATGCAGACAGATGTGACACCCAAGGGCATGAGAAGAAATACAAGGTAGCACTTAGACGTGTCCAGTCCCCCCCCCCCCCCCGCCCCAGTATAGTTATCGAAGGCTAAAATGAAAGTAGAAGTAAGTTCTAGCCCACATGCCCATGACAGACCTAGAACAGACTCTACTCTGTTTGCACTTTAGTCATTGGACTGAAAGTCAACCACAGAGAAGATTGTACTGAGACAAGAGAAAGCACCTCTCAGGACTCTGGGACCAAGACGGTAGACCACATGAGGGAAAGGCAAACCCAAGAAATCACTTAAGCTGGGCACGGACAGAGTTGTGGTGTCAGGAGGTGTGCAGAGGGAATCCTTATGCACTGTGGAAGCATCACCTGTCAATAAAAAGCTGCTGGCCTATTAGCTTAGGCAGGAAAGAGTAGCGAGAAGATAGATAGATAGATAGATAGATAGATAGATAACTTAACTAGTCACATGGCATGACTTAGACTAGTTTAAATAGGATAACTGAGTTATGAGTTAGTGAAAATGACCCAAAGCTATTGGCCTAGGCATCTATTCATATATAAGAAGTCTTGGAGTTGTTGTTATATAGGGAACTTGGCCATGGGTGTCAGTAGGGCGTGGTGGTGGAGGCTGGGGCCATTCAGTTTCCTGAAGGAAACTTGACTAAAATGGATTTTGGGATGACTAACTTGGGAGTGGGGCATGAGGGGTTAATACAGAACTCATTTCCTGTAGTGAGCAAGCACAGGTTGCTACACAGGTGCAGATACATAGGAGTTTCTTCCCGCTAGAACAGCTTAACCTGAGAGAAGCAGGCAGACTGGATGCCAGCCTCTGTAACCTGCATTTATACCGAGAAGGGAGACTGTCCGAATTCCCCTATAAATGCCAAGCAGAACAAACTAGATAAAGCCGCTGATATGTTTCCTTTGCAAGGCCATATGTCTCGTGACGTGTTCACCTACTCTATGATGAGTTGTTCAGTCCTGCCTGACACATGCTAGCTGTCTGGGTCATAGTCGATGTGAGTCAGAAAAACCCTCTCCCATAGTTCCCTCCTGTGACTCCATGTATTATAATAGAACAACTTCACTGGGCCTGCTGTCTGTAATCCCACATACTTGTTGAGAACCAAGACCATTAATGGTGAGAAAGTCTAGAGATACAGAGGGGTGAACCAAGAGTCTTGTGTCAGCATCTTTTCATTGCAAGGGATACACATGGGATGTAACAGTCACTGATGGAGTCCAAATAACTGGATGATGTAACACCCTAAGGTGAATCAGGAAGATCCCTGCTACCCTCAAAATGGTGAAGGTCTGAACAAGTCGTTTTCAATTATCTAGGTTTGGAAGAATTTCTAAAAATCCTGATCTAGATGATTTCTGGAAAATAAATAATAAATAAATTATAAAAATAAATTAATAATTAATTAATAAATAAATTGTCTGGCAGACTAAAGGTAGAGATTTCCTGGGCTTGGTATCTTCTGTAAATACACTGTCAGCAGAGTGGATAAAGACCCAGACAATGATTCCCAGGCCTTATCCAGTAGAGATTATGCTAGTATCTTTGAGTTTTGTCAAGTCTAGAAAACATGAAAGATTCGAAAACTGGCTCCAAGGTATGAGTGAAATACTGAAAATTAGAAATTAGTTTGACAGAATGTTACAGAATGTACGTGATTTTCATTATTGACTTCACCTCAATTAAGGAGGTTTATCACACTTACCTCACATGGGCTGCAGGTGCACTGTAGAATGTTTTTCTAGTTATATTGGTTGAGCCTTCTGGACTCAGATTACCTTAGTGTGAACCTCTCTGGGGTGGTGGAGTCTGGAGAGCAGAGTCTTAAAAACTAGTCAGACTAAAGTCTCACACAATAGCCATCTTTATTCAGAGCATCAGACAATTTATACTCTGAGGGGTAAGAAGAAGTAAGGTGTTCAATCACAAGGGCAAGCTGCATTGGCAAATAACCTGGCTTTCCTTAGAGGCATTAAACAAATAAAATAACCAGATGTAATAAATAACCCGAAGTAAACTCACTCCTCTCCACTACACCTGGGAGGAGTGTAAACGCAAGCACAGTCCAAGAACAATTCTGTTTTTGAAGAAACCAAGTCCAATAGTCTTGTTTCCTTGGTGTTTTCTCACAAGCACTGAGAATTCCCCTTACACAACTCTGTTCTTGGACTGTGTCCTGACACATTAGAACCGGAAAAAGAATCTTTAATGTCTATCCATAGAGAATGTCTAAGGTTCGATAAAGCACTAAAGACCATCTCGTTCCTACGTAGGCTTCAGACATCTTCCTGGAAGAGGTCTCACTGGCATGGGACCTTAGAGATAAATGACAGAGTCAGATGAAGAAGAGGGTGGGAGGTGATTGTAGGCAGAAACTTGCTAAGGCAGCAGTGACATTTTAGTGGCAGTATTTTAAAGCAGTAGTTGTGGTGGCCCTGCAAGTAGGAACTGGAGTTATTCTACTTTACAGGTGTCTTATTAGGTTTTACTGCTTTGACAGACCCATGACCAAGGCAATCTTATAAGGACAACATTTAATTGGGGCTGCTTACAGGTTCAGAGTTCAGTCCATTATCACCAAGGCAGGAGCATGGCAGCATCCAGGCAGGCATGTGACAGGAGGAGCTGAGAGTTCTACATCTTCATCTGCAGGCTGCTAGCAGAAAACTGACTTCCAGGCAGCCAGGATGAGGGTCTTAGAGCCCACACCCACAGTGCCACCCTACTCCAACAAGGCCACACCCACTCCAACAAGGCTTCACCTCCAAAACAGTGCCAGTCCCTGGGCTCAGCATATAGTAACCATCACAATAAGTGATTACTAAAAATCACAGCTTCTTTGTGGTAGATCTGAAATCCGAGCTGATTTGAGAACGACATTCAGGAGTTACTAAAAATCACAGCTTCTTTGTGGTAGATCTGAAATCGAGCTGATTTGAGAACGAGCATCAGGGTCGTGCACTTGTTCCAGATGCTGACAGGAATGAGCAAAATGTCGCTGTTACCGTGAGCTAACACTCATGATGATGAAGAAGACAGCGAGCAGCCAGAATTCTGTGCCATAGGAGCTCAAACCAAGCTGATCTGTTGCATAAATGAATTCTAAGAAGTGAGCACGAGAGTAAGAATTATTATAATTCTTGTCTGTGTTCTATAGGCAGGATAAAGAGATTTCCTAAGGTTTGTGACTCTGGTACAGCAGGAAGTTAGATTTTATAATAGTGCACACGGTGGCTTTTGGTTCTCTATGAATAGGTGTGAATTTTATTTACTTTTCCAGCTACATTGCTGACATGAAAACATATCAGGGGCTCTCAGGGGCCAGAGGGATGTCGCAGCAGTTAGGAGTCAATGCTGGTCTTGCAGAGGACCCAGGTTGGTTTGCCCAGAAACCTTGTTGGGCAGTTTCACACCCACCAGTTCAAGAGGATCCAACACTCTCTTTTGGCCTCTGCTAGCACCTGAACTTACATGTGCATGTACCCACACATAGACACACACATAGACACGTAATTTAAGACAATTCCTTAAAACTATGTAGCAAAATAAACATTCCTTTCTTATATAATGACAGCAGTATTATGTAGTTGCTTGCATCCTATTTGATTAAATAGTCCTGACCTTGTGAGATATACATTATAACTGTTTTTAAACATGAGGAAATTATGATTCAGTAAAGGCATATTATTTTCCCAAGATGCAATGGGTGTTGTCAGGACCTGCACTAGATACATAGTGTCCTAACTATGTATCTGCATATCCACTGAACCTAGGGTCATCTGTTAGTTATATATTTACAAATTATTGACCTTTTCAAATCCTCAGTTCCCTCTTCCTAAAATGAGGATAAAATGTTACTTCCCTCAGCTTTTTGGGAGGATTAAAGAAGATCGTTACTAAATGGAGAAACTCTTAATTTGCATGTATTCTGTGTTTAGTGAATAGTTTCTGGGATTATGGATAAAGAAAGAAAAAGGAGAAAATAAACAGAATGGTATAATAGTGTCTTCTTACATGGAAGGAAGCTATAGATCAAAACAATGGCTCTCATCCAGGCCTGTAATCCTAGCAGTCACTCTGCTGAAGCAGAAACATCACAAGTTCAAAGCCAGCCTGGGCAACTTAGTGAGAGACTATTAAAATGAAAATACAACTACAGTGATTTATAACTGGGACAATAATATTCTTTCCTCATACCTGATGGAAGGCAACTGGGGAGGTGTTATTAGGGTCTAGTTAGTAGAGAAGGAGGAGGCTAGGAATACACAGGACAGCCTTTATACCAAAGAAAGAGCAAATCAAAATATCACCAGCGTGGTGGTTTGAATAGTAATGGCTCCATAGACTTGTATGTTTGAATACAAGTCCATAGGGAATGGCACTATTAGGAGGTGTGGCCTTGCTGAAAGAGGTGTGGCCTTGCTGGAGGAGGTGTGGCCTTGCGGAGGAGGTGTGGCCTTGTGGAGGAGGTGTGGCCTTGCTGGAGGAAGTGTGGCCTTGCTGGAAGAGGTGTGGCCTTGCTGGAGGAGGTGTGTCATTGGGCTTCGAGTTCTCCTGTGCCCAAGTTATGTCCAGTATAGTACATAATTCCTGCTGCCTGCAGATTAAAATGTAGAACTCTCAGCTCCTTCTCCAGCACCATGTCTGCCTGCCTGTCACCCGCCATGATGATAATGCACCAAACCTCTGAACCTGTAAGCCAGTCCCAATTAAAATTTTCCTTTAGAAGAGTTGCCATGGTCATGGTGTCTCTTCCCAGCAATGGAAACCCTAAGAACCAGTTTAGATGTTGAACAACCGTATTAAAACAAGAATTAGTCCAGTATAATTTTAACGATCCAGATTTAAGGAAAAAAAAATCACTTTTCTGGGCAAATGATCTGAAAATAAGGAGACAATATATTACCTTTGCAAGGACGGGACATAAACCATAAACCTTAGAAAATGACGTAGCTTATGTAAGGCACATAGTAGGAATGACAGCCTGGAGCTTTTCATTAGAAAGAACATCTATCTGTGTTTGTACAACTCTGAGGTATAGAAGGGGCAGTTTTCAACACTGATGCTTAGGATTTAATTTCTTTTCATAGGATGACACAGATTAGTTTGTCAGCAAACAGCCTTAGCTGATTCCCCATAATCCATTGAACATTTTTCAACAATCAAGGCTTTAGAAATACCAGAGGAGTGTGATTTAATAATAAAAAAATTATAGGAAATTTTATCTAAGTGGAGAAGGAGGGTAATTTGGATTTATTATGATAAAAACCAGAATCCAGTGTTCTCTTACTTACAAATCGGGACACTCTGCTCTTTATGAAGCTCCGAGTCTTCTCTAATTTGAATATTTCAAAACTAATTATGTTACCCAAATTGAATCCCACGCCAACTCACTTAGAAGTTATTGATCATGATGAACTAATGTTTTTAGATTTATGATCTGAATAATTTATAGCGGGCAGCCCACTTGGCATTAGCAGCTTCTGCAAAGTGGTACAGAAAAGTGATCTTTTGCCAACTTCTACTTGTGTTTGAAGAATTTCCTGTATGTATGCTAAAATCCATCACCATAGGGTCCCAGAGACGTGGTCAGGTTTGATAATGTGCAAATGTCGAGAACATTTATAAAGGGAGATAGCTTTTAAATGGAAAGTGTTACAGAAAGATACACTGTTGCAGGGAAAGCCAGTGCCCTTATGCCTCTCGCTTTGTTCCAGAACGGATCCAGAGATGCTGAGCACACAGCCAGCCAGTCAGGGACAGGGTGTGTTCATCTCTGGTCCTGCCAGGGTCATCTTGCCACCAAGGCTGGGGCATGATGATTGGGTATGCGTTAAAAGATGGTGTAATGCGGGAGACAGAGGGGTTCATTCATTTGTTCCATATGCATTTACTTATTTTCTAATTTAAAATTTATAAGACATGCATATCTCAACTCATATATGCTAGGAATCTTTTGTTTGTTTTGTTTTTTCAAGACAAGAATTTCACAGAGTAGCTCTGGCTGTCCTGGAACCCACTTTGTAGAACAGGCAGGCCTCAAACTCACAGAGATTGACCTGCCTGCCTCTGCATCCTGCCTAGCTGCCAAACACCATTTTTTATTTTATTTTATTTTATTTTTTGCTGGAGACAAAGCAGTATCAAAGGTAGAAAAACAGAGAGGAGATCCTGAAGGAAAGCTGATGTTTGCAAGTTTGTAGTTTGGGGAGGCAAAGACTATTAATTGTCTAAGCTAATTAGAGAAATGGTACCTTAGCTATTTGTTTGACAATAAGTACTGAATATTATCAGAAAGAATCATTGGATTTACCTTATGGGTCAGAAAAGACAGCTGGCACTCATAGAGTCTTGCTCAGTATGAAAAACAAATGCCCCCACCCCCACCCCCCCAATTCAACACACTCTAAAGAATAAGCCAAATGCATGACCTGAGGCTGACCAGCAGCATAGATTTGAGTATAAAGTATATATGGAAGGCTCCAGGCCTTTCAAAGTTATAGTATCCTATAGCAGGTAGTGGGTATGTCTCCATTAAGCAAATCAAACAAATCAGAGTCCACAGAATGGATGTTAAAGGGTCCAGACCCGCTCCACCTCCTGAGTGCCTTTGTGTAAAAGGTGGTTTCACATCATTAGGTGAGGTGGTCAAAGGAGCAGTGGTGGAAAGCTGGTGTTGGGGTCACAGGCGAGGTGTGCCGGGGGAGGGGCAGCAGGAACCAAGGCTGTGCACATCTAAGCAGTTCTGGTGGTCCCTTTCATCGCTGGCCCATCTACTGGGCTACAGTCTCATCTTGTGAGAAAGTCTGACAAGTTGTTAGAATCGTGTTTTGGGAGACAAGCCCCTGCTCTGCCTGGGGCCTTTTCCTTCTTCTGGCTCGAGATTCCTAGGGACTATCTCTCTCTTTTTTTTTTTTCTTTTTTTAGGGCCCATCATTTCAACAGTCTGATGGATTAAGAGGCAAATGTTTCTTTAGACCAGTGGTTCTCAACCTTCCCGGTGCTGCAACCCTTGATTACAACTTCTCATGTTGTGGTGAGGAGTAAAATTATTTTCATTGCTACTTTATAACTGTAATTTTGCGACTGCGATGAACCATAGTGTAAATATCTGATTTTTCTGATAGTCTTAGGTGACCTCTGTGACTCCCAGAGGGGTCGAGACCCAGAGGTTGCTAGTTTAGCCTCTCTTCATCTCTGTTAGGCCATTTCCGTTAGTTCATTCTTCTTTAGGGTGGAGAAGAGAAATGATAAAGGAAGAGAAAAAGAACAAGAAAGAAAGAAAAAACCAAAAAGACAGCGTATGTGTTGGAGGACACATGCTGAAAACCTAAAATGGCAAGCAGGTATATGTGAATATAAACGATTTGTTTGTTTTAAAACTGGCTGTAAAGTGCGTGGCGTGGGGAAAGATGGCAAGAGGCACAGAAATAAACAGCAGTAATTTAAAAGAGGATAACCACAGGCATGAAAATATGAGGTGAATTTGGCAAAGGACCCGGCTAACTTTAGAGACACTTCCTTCAAACGCTATGTATAGCTTTTACAGGGTGGTAGGACTTTAAATCTCTCAGAACCTAATGAGATCCTAGACCCTCCTGTCTTTTTTTTTTTTTTTTTTTTTTTTGGTTTTTCGAGACAGGGTTTCTCTGTGTAGTCCTGGCTGTCCTGGAACTCACTCTGTAGACCAGTCTGGCCTCGAACTCAGAAATCCCCTGCTTCTGCCTCCCAAGTGCTGGGATTAAAGGCGTGTGCCACCACTGCCCGGCGACGCTCCTGTCTTAAACACACACAAACACGTAGTTTGTTGGTGTGCATTTTCCTGTGTTCCTGGCTGTCGCTGCGAAGACAGTTTCTAGAACGTTTTATTTGGCTCTTAAAGCTCAGGCGAACTGTCAGCAAATAGAGATTGGTCTTCAGAAATAACGTGGCTTCCTGGAACTTAAGGGGAAGGAAATGGGTGGTTTCTTTAATTACTATAGTATTTCCTTGTGTGTGTGTCACAACTAAAATAGATGTTTGGCTAATGTCCTGGGAAGGAAAGGTGCATCTGGGAAATGAATGAACCTAGAAGCTGTGTATAGTTGTGTTGAATGTAGTTGGTGAAGACGATGGGGCTCTTTGTCTGCAGTATCTTGGCTAGATCGAGGTGGACTGAATTTTGTTCTCTGATATACAATCAGTTGAAATCCAAGGGCTTTATTATTTACATACAGAGAGTTAATGACTTTAATGTAGGCAAGAAAGCTTATTTACAACAAAGATGTGACAGAGACTGGCAGGAAGAGTGTTGCTAGGCCCTTAATTAATTGATTTGCTAATTACTCTTTTCTGCTGGGGTGTTAAAGTACTTTTCCTAATGAGCAGCAGAAGCCGGAACTCTGGAGAGAAACTCTAACGCAGCTGTGAGCAAGAGGCTCTCAGACGTTTTTTTTTTTTTTTTTTTTTTTTTTTTTTTAAGGTGTTTTTGATTCCTTTTAGGGTGAAATTCTGCACTTGATAAAACAGAAGGACTAAATATCTTCCTACATACGGATTTATTTATCAGTTTATGTGACTTAACTCAAATCCGGATATTTAATAAAATTGACAGTAAATTAGATGGCATTTGAGTTTTTAAAAAAAGACAAAAACAAAATATTTCCGCTAAAAGGGCGGGACGGGAGTAAAGAGGCGGCTTCTTGTATTTCCTCCTTTAGAGGACCCAAGTTTGTTTCCCAGAGCCCTTGTCAGTCAGCTTCAACTTCCTGTAACTCCAGCTCCAAGGTATCTGATATTCTTCTGGTCTCCAAGGACACCTGCATTCATTGCATGAACATATGCTCTCACACACACATACACACACAAACATACACACACTAACATACTTACATAGATATACACATTCACATACACATTCACTCACACACACACACACACACACATTTCACATACACTCACACATACACACATTCACACACACATTCCTACACACTCTCACTCACATACACACACTCACATATAGACTCACACTCACTAACACACACATTCACAGACACACTCACATACATACACATTCACATACACTCACACATACACACATTCACACACACATTCCTACACACTCACACACATTCAAACACACACTTTCACACACATACACACACTCACATATAGACTCACACTCACTAACACACACATCATATACATACACATTCACATACCCACACATACACACATTCACACACACTTTACACACACTCTCACACACATTCAAACACAGTTTCACATACACTCACACACACTAACACACATACACACTCGTGTGTACATTCACACACTCACACACATATTCACACACACTCAGTCACATTCACACACACACATACACACATTCACACATGCATTCACACACATACTCTCACACACATGCAAACACACACTTTCACACACACTCACAGACATACGCACATATACACTCACACACACCACACACTCACACATTTAAATAGGGGAAGGAATAAAAACAAATCTTAAATAAATAAAAAAATAACAACGTGACTGTGGTGTCTGTGTTTTTGAATTTCTTAAAGACACCAGTGACAGGGGATAGAGGGGATGAAACAATTCTCCGAGTTCCTCTGTAAATTTGAATCTCTGGCCATACATACAGAACCACAGTGACGTAAGCCCAGCACTGGAAGATGAGGACAGGTGGATCCCTGGATCTCATTAGTCACTCAGCTTAGCCGAACTGAGGGGCTTCAGGTTCAGTGGAGAGCCTACCTCAAGAAATAGAGACAACTGAGGGAGACATTTAACAGTGACCTCTGGCCTCAACACACACATGCACACATGTAATACCTGAACACACTCATGCCCACACCCATACATATATTTACACCTACATCTATGTATGTATGTATGTATGTATCCTTCCATCCATCCATCTATCTATCTACCAACCACAAGCTCAAAGACAAACATACAAAGACACCAGTACTAGACAGATCCCTATTCTCTGCTGTGGGAAGAGCTGAAGGCATGTCTGGAAACTTTCCACTTTTGGTTTGGCTGGCCTATAGACTTGACATTCTTCTGTATTTGAAAGTCTTGATACAGAATAAAAAAAATATAAAACTCCAGGAGATTTTGAGTCCACACACTAAATACAAACTCATTTTTACTTTCTTGGACTCCCTCTCATAATCCTGCCTGGAATCTTTCCTCAGCTCAGGGTGTGTCTCCTTTGCAGTTTCCTCCATGGCTAGGCTCCCTCCTGACACTACGCTCTTACTCACGCTGTGCCCGCTGCCCTGTATGCCATCTCCCCAACAATAGACATCTTTTCCCATCTCATTTAAATCCACTTTCCTTCCTGATTGAGAGGAAGCCAAGATCAGTGGGGGTGGCTGATGCTTAGGAAACACACATCATGTTATAGGCACTAGCCTGCTATGAATGGTCACTGTTGAATAATACTTTATTTTCTTTACACAAGGAGGGGCAGGAGCTTGGAGAACTGCAGTTGTCTCAGTAGGTGACACAAAGTCATAATAGGAATCTAGGATTTTGGAGTCTGTCTTAGGGTTTCTATTCCTGCGCAAACATCATGACCAAGAAGCAAGTTGGGAAGGAAAGGGTTTATTCAGCTTACACTTCCACATTGCTGTTCATCACCAAGGAAGTCAGGACTGGAACTCAAGCAGGTCAGGAAGCAGGAGCTGATACAGAGGCCATGGAGGGATGTTATTTACTGGCTTGCTTCCCCTGGCTTGCTCAGCTTGCTTTCTTATAGAACCCAGGACTGCCAGCCCAGGGATGGCACCACCCACAATGGGCCCTCCCGCTTGATCACTAATTGAGAAAATGCCTTACAGCTGGATCTCATGGAGGCATTTCCTCAAGGGAGGTTCCTTTCTCTGCGATAACTGCAGCTTGTGTCGAGTTGACACACAAAACCAGCCAGTACAGGGTCGTTCTGGATTTTACCATAGAGTGCTTTGAATTGCTTCTTTACTATTGCATATACCAAGTCCTAGTTCCTTAACCAGATGGTCCTCTGATAGAAGGCAGGAGCCTTGTCTTCTAGTCTCCACAGAGCATGCCCTAAATAGTTATAGCCTTCTGTTATAACGAAACATAATGTAAGCTTAGAGGATTTTGTTAAGTATTTTCAACACTGGAAGAGAGAAACAAACTGAGAAAATGGGTTTCTCAGAATGACTGAATACCATATGATACGACACTGTGGTTCTTGATGTGGTCAGTAAAACCTCACAGGTGTCAGGGGGTAGAGAAGGGGTTCCTAGATTGTTATGACAATGGACATCTGTAGTGGGTGATGGACAGGAACCCTGCCACCATGTAGGACACAGACTGGCCTCACAGAATGGCCAGGTCCCAGATGTCAATGGGACCCCTACTGGGAAGTTAGTGGCTCCTGGCTTTGAACCCCACTGATGGGGGAAATGGAGACCCAGAAGCCAGCCTCCTCAATCTGCCTGTTATTAGCAGTGCACCCGCTATCCTGCCACATGGTAAAGACCCAAATAATGTCAGATCTTTCCTAGCAGCACCCAGAGAGCATCTTCCATGGAGCTGAGGGGATGGCACCATCAGCTAAGTGCTTGCAAGCATGAGGAAATTCTCAGAGGCTCAATAAAAACAAACAAACAACCTGTCTGTGGAAGCCTGAGATTGCTTAGTGGACAAAGATGCTTGTCCCCAACCCTGATGTCCTGAGTTTGAGTCACAGAACTCACATGGTAGAAAGCAAGAGCTGGCTTCTGAACGTTGTCCTGTGACTGCCACATGAGTACCACAGCCTGTGTGCCATACCTCTTCACAACCAAACCAAACCACTCCATACCACACCACACCAAATCAAACCACACCAAACCAACTTAAATTACACCAAATCAACTTAAACTATACCAAACCAAACCAAACCAAATTACACCACACCAAACCAAACCACACCATACCACACCAAACCAAACCACACCACACCAAACCAAACCACACCAAACCAAACCACACCAAACCAAACCACACCACACCAAACCACACCAACCAAACCACACCATACCAAACCACACCAAACCAAACCACACCAAACCAAACCACACCACACCATACCAAACCACACCAAACCAAACCACACCAAACCAAACCACACCACACCACACCAACCAAACCAAACCACACACAATCCACACTATACAAACCAAACCAAACCACACCACATCACACCAAACCAAGCCACACCACACCAAACCAAACCACACCAAACCAAACTACACCAAACCACATCAATCCACACTATACTAAACCAAACCAAACCACACCACATCACACCAAACCAAGCCACACCACACCAAACCAAACTACACCAAACCAAACTACACCAAACCACATCAATCCACACTATACTAAACCAAACCAAACCACACCACATCACACCAAACCAAGCCACACCACACCAAACCAAACCACACCACACAAACCACACCACACCAAACCAAAAAGGAGGAGACAATGACTGACATTAAAGTTGTCCCCTGACTTCCACACACACATGCAGATATGTACACACTCACCCTTTCCCACCTACATGTATACAAACATGCACACAACATATAAAGACCTCCCAAACATGTCCTTCATAGCCAGTTATGGTTTCTGAGGTGCTATAGAATTTACTAGACCAATAGCAACCACTCGTCTAAGAGTGGGGATGCTATCTCAACCTTACAACACCTTTCGGAATCTTGTTCAAATGCAGCTTGTGACTGGAGGGAGGGCAGGGCGGAAGGGCTTGTGTTTCTGATAACTCACAGTGCTGCTGCTGTTGCTGCTGCTGTCTGTGGGACATGTGGTAAGCAGCTCCAGGGCTCTAAAGGACCTTGGGGGAAAGGAAGACTCAATAAATTAAATGAACCCACAATCGTTGCATTTCTACTTCCAACGGGAAGCTATGGGGCTGGGGCTGGGAAATAGGTTGGATATAGGAATACAAATGTTTGGATTACTTACAGAATGAGTTTCCATATGCTTTTCTGCCTCTCTCTCTCTCCCTCTCTCTCTCTGTCTCTCTCTCTCATGAATCACCTTCACATTTCCTGTAGATAACTATATTTCTTATGTGTATTTGTTCATGAAGCAAAAGGCCACTTGGACCCCCAAATCATTTTCAAGGAGAAGCCATCATTAAATAAGGAAGAACCTTGGCCATCAGGCTAGGATGCAGGGCTGAGGGAGAGCTATGTATTTCAGAACTCGTTGGCACTATGCGTTTGGGCGTCTATGTGCCTGTGATGTTGTGCATGGGTATGTGTGAGCTGGAATGTATTGACCCTTCACTAGCCAATTGCTTTCTTAAATCTCACGGGAGGAGAGAGATCTGTTATTTGCATCCATGAGGATAAAAGTCCTAAGTGAAAGGCCAGGGGTTCCTAAGGCCCTTGACCAGGAACTTTGCATATCATAGACACAAGATGTTATTTGAATACAGTCCTTGAGAGAAGAGACTACTCATTATCCATTTAAAATACTTCCCGGCTACACGGTGGTGGTGTATGCAGCCAGAGCAATCGCCTCTGCCTTTGGCCAGCTGATGTAGCAAGAATTCTTGCAAATTATACAGATGGTGCTATTGGGTTTGTTAGTGTTTTTAAACATTGTATGCTTGACCAGGGGCTGGATTTTCAGCCTCATAGACCAACATCTAGTCAGTCTTCCTTAGTCTCTGTGGAAACTGAGGACAAGGAGCTGACCTTTGGGTGACTTTATGCTAAACATTTTCCTTTAAAACCACTCACATAATGAAATAAGTTGGTGGTAAGCTGGGCCTGGTGGTGATGGGGGGGGGGGGCGGAACTCCCAAAACTTTTTGGGTATCTTTGCTCATGATCGCCTGAGTCACACTTCCCCGTGGTCTGGATTGCCTTTCTGGTGCTCTGCCTGGTGTTCCAGGAGGAGCCAGAATCTAGGAGGGGGCTGGTGAGAGGGCTCTGTCAGAGCGAAGTGTAAATCTGTGACAAGGGTCTGTGCCAGCAAGTGTAGAGGAGAACAGCTGGAGGCTATAGCTCTCTTTAAGAGGACAGTTCTAAATCTGTCCCTTGGAAACTATCAAAAAAAATTCAAGCTATTTATCAACCACACAGACCCAGCTCCTGTTCACGTCCTTGTTATACGCGCTGGTCCTGATCTCTGTCATCGACTGTGCGTTCTTGTCGTCCAGGTGTCTATCCAGATCACCACCTTTGCCTGCCATCCGCAGTGACCTTTTGGCTGTGTTTATTTTGACTTTATGCAAGTGGCATCTTTGGATGCATGAAAGAAGCAGATAAAACGTTCCCAAGGGTGACTGATCTGCCCTTCATCTATTTTTAGTACAGCAAGAATTTACCACAGCCCACAGCATAACTCAGTCACTGGAAGCCAGAGAGCGAATCCTGAGGCTCCCCCACCCCTTAACCTTTCCTGGAGGCATTTGGTGTAGCCTAAGTTTGTAGGCACTGAGTCAGTTCACTGATGGCTTAAGGCATGTCATACTCTGGTTCCTATAACCATCAGAGTGTCACTGTTACACACATTCATCTCTCGCTCCTGATTTTGTGCTGGAAACTGAGCAGAACTGCGTGTGCATGCCTGTGTGTATATGTGTGTGTGTGCATGTGTGTGTGTGTATGCATGTGTGTATCTGTGTATGTCTGCATGTGCGTGTATGTGTTTCTGTGTGCATGTATGCGTGTGTATTATGTGTGCATGTGTATGTGTGTGCATGTAACACGTGTGTATGTGTGCACGTGCATGTATGTGTATGTGTGTGCATGTGCCTGCATGCATATGTTTGTGTGCTTGTGCATGTATGAGCATGTGTGTGTGTTCATGTGCGTGTGTGTGTGTGTGTGTGTGTTGTGTGTGTGTTAGAATGGCAGCAGGGAAGAATCTAGGACCTACTGAAGGCCTGATGGCAATCAGTTTATTCTCAATCAAGAGTCTTACTTAGGTGAACCTTTGGCTTGAAGCTTATTGTCTAAGGGTGACATGAGTTGCCTTATCCTTCCCACCGTGCGAGGACAGAGTACTGTAGTGACGACTTTGAGTAGAGGACATGCTGGGCGGTTGTGGCAGCACTTGGGAGGCAGAGGCAGCGGATTTCTGAGTTCGAGGCCAGCTGGTTTACAGAGTGAGTTCCAGGACAGCCAGGGCTATACAGAGAAACCCTGTCTAGAAAAACCAAAAAAAAAAAAAAAAAGAAAGAAGAAAGAAAAGAAAAGAAAGAAAAAAAAAAAGAAGTAGAAGACATACCTTTAGCAGATTCTGGAATCGTCAGGGCCCTGATACCAAACCTCCAGAGCTTGAGCAATAGGTTTCTATTACTTCACCTGAATAGACCGAGATGTCATTATATGCCCTGAGTTGAGCGTCATGCCTTGAGAGTTTTTCTTATCAAACGAGCTAGACTGTAGCTGCCATTGCTTTCTCCCTTAGTTATCGGCCCATTCAATAAATGTTTGTTGATGAGCACTAAGGTTCCAACCTGGAGAAGGTGTAGAATGAAGGTCTTCCTCTTTGATGGTTTTGTTAGCTGCTTTATTTCATGGCTGTGAGAAAATCCTGGGAAAAGAACTGAAGAAAGAAAGAGTTCATTTTGGCTCAGGATTTGAGGATTCAATTGATCGAGGTGAAGGAAATCATTGTGGGGGACCAGGAGGTGACTGGCTATGTCGCATCCATGGTCAGGAAGCAAAGCAGGATGAGTGCTGGCACCCCACTCATTAGATCTCTCCTTTTTCTTTAGTTCAGGATGTTTAACTTGTCCCATGTAAGTGGCCGCCCACATTTATATACTCACTCAGAGATGGGAAATTTCCATCTTAATGGGAATGCACACTTCTCAAATACCCACACAAGATCTTCTGAACCCTTTCCTCTTCTCTTGGGGTCTTACTTGGGTAAGGATGTTAACTCTGCTTTTTTATGAAGAGTCTCCCATTTCCTTTACCTTAGTAGGGTGTGATGGTTTGTTTATGCTTGGCCTAGGGAGTGGCCCTGTTGGAGTAGGTGTGGCCTGGAAATCAGTTTTCTGCTAGCAGCCTTCAGATGAAGATGTAGAACTCTCAGCTCCTCCTGCACCATGCCTGCCTGGATGCTGCCATGCTCCTGCCTTGATGATAATGGACTGAATCTCTGAACCTGTAAGCCAGCCCCAATTAAATGTTGTCCTTATGAGACTTGCCTTGGTCATGGTGTCTGTTCATAGCAGTCAAACCCTAAGACATAGGGTCAGGACTTCAAGCAAATCTGCCCATCTCACTTCTAAATATCACTAGGTTTTTAAGTTCTTAGCTCCTTTCCTTCAGGGTGAAAGACAAAGTTGTTTTGTGAGGTGAGCTGTGATAGCTTTATCATGTGTCCACTTGGCTAGGCTGAATGGCATCTTCTAGGATTCTCTGTCTGGGGGCAGTTCCCTGATGGGGTGGTCCACAGGGAGAGCCTAATAGCTCTCAATTATTTAATAAATCACAACCTTAGGTGCTGCTTTGAAGGGATTCTTGAGGGCATAATGTCTCTGGTCAGTTAAATTTAAATTAGTCAAAACGGCTTAGATTCGGCTGGGGCTGTAGCTTAGTTGGCACAGTATTTGCTAGTACATAAAGCTCTGAGTTTAGTCCTCTGCACCATAGATGCCATATACGGTGATGCAAGCCTGGGTTCCCAGCATTCAGGAAGTGAAAAAAAACAGAGTCTATTTTTAACTGGTTATGGCCACCTAAAATAACCCCTCCCCTTGTTTTTTTTTTTTAATTTCATTTTTTAATTATTTAATGATTATTTAATTAGATAGATAAGGTATTGTATCTTTTTTTTTTTTTTTCAATTAAGATAAGATATCCTGTATCTCCAGGGGCCCTCTAACTCACTTTGTAGCTAAGGATGGCTCTTGAACTTTTGATCTTAGGTAGTCTGCAACTAGAGTAGTCATTAGCATTGGTATAATTTGTTAGTTTATAACTTGTTAGTCAGTGGTTCCAGCATCCAGCTAGGGGCAGGTGGACCCTGCCCCTCAAGAGAGATATTGTAACGGGAAAGCAGATTGTTACAGGATGCTGGAGAGAGGATGATAAGGTTGGCTCCGAGTGGTTAGAAGGTGTGACTGGGAGATGGTGCATATGCTAAGAGGTCAAAGGAAAGACCGGACTGCAGGTAAAGGACAGAGCCTGGCACAGGAAAGACATTCCAGCTCTTCTGTGGGATGTGTCTTATGATTTTATTGCTGTGATCAGACACTATGACCAAGGCAACTTTTGAAAGGACAATATTTAATTGAGACTCAAGGTAGGAGCATGGCAGTGTCCAAACAGGTATGGTGCAGGAGGAGCTAAGAATGCTACATCTTCATCTGAAGGCATCTAGGAGAAGACCCGCTTCCAGGCAGCTAGGACGACGGTCTTAAAGCCCACCCCCACAGTGACACACTTCCTCTATCACACGTACTCCAACAAGGCCACACTTTCTAATAGTGACACTCCCTGGGCTAAACACATTCAAACCAGCACAGGGTACTCTTTGGTGGTGGTAGGGGTGAGAGGGCTTGCGAGAGAAACCCTGTAGGCACTGCAAGTCGAGGAAAGGATAAATATTTTGGTTTTTAAAAAAATCTTTGGACCCAAGTATGCTGTGCCCCCTGTATTGGGTGAGCACCAGTTAGCTACTGCCATACTATTCTTAACCCAGCCTCTGGCTGTGTGCTTGGAATTCTTACCTGTTGAGAGAAAACAAAACCTGTGCCCTTCACATTAATTTGCCTGACAGTTTCCCGGTCTCAACATTTATTTTGGTCCCATTAAGATCTGCAGAGAAGGCTTCTGGTTGTTCCCTTGCCTCATTATTCCTGGCCTTCTGACACCACCTGAGGTGCGGGAACTCAACCCATCCGCAGGCTATTAACCCTTCCTGACCGTGGTTCCCTGATGCTCTCAAAATTAATTCTTAATTAAGTAACGGCACAGTTGGGACAGTGGGACAGTGAATGCCATCAGTTCCGTGGGCAAGAGAGACAGGAAATGACGGTGGCGGTGGCGGAAGAGGGAAGCACGAGACAAAAGCAATCTAGTTAAATCCAGCCTGTGTCTTCTTTTGCTTTTATCTTTTCAAGATCTACCAGTCCATCCCCCAGTAGTTGTTTTGGGGAAAACAGTTGACCATAGAGATGGAACTAAATTTGGAAAGTCAGCTACTTGGGTTGGAAGCTGGACTCTACTGTTTATTTGTGGTTTAGAATGGAATGGCATCACCTACCTGTGAGACAAAAAGCAAAGCAGCTGGCTTGCTGTGGGAGATGAGCTGTGATAAATTCAAGGTATTAAGCCTTGTGATCTTGAACAAGGTGACTTTTTTTTTTTTTTTAGAGCAGCGATTCCCAACCTGTGGTCTCAGACTCCTTGGGCAAACGTCTATCTCCAAATATTTAATACGATTTATAACAGTAACAAAGCTAGAGTTATGAAGTAGCAATGAGAATAACTTCATGGTTGAGGGGTTACCATAACATGAGGAACTATATTAAAGAGTCCCAGGGAAGGGTTGAGAACCACCATTGTAGAAGTGGGGTGTGTACATGCGTGTGTGTGTGTGTGTGTGTGTGTGTGTGTGTGTGTAGCTGTTACTTCTTGGACCCTCCTTCCATTCTCATTCACCAGGTGATAGAAGTATGTGTCAATTGCTGTAAGAACTATAACTCATCTTTTAAGGTACGAAAAAAAGTCATGATGGCTGCATCCATGTGTATTAGGTGGCAGTAGTTGGACAGAGTGTTACCAAAAATAATAATATATAATAATAATAATAATAAACCCCACATGCAAACATACATTTAGAGGCAGATGTGGGGGTTGGGAAGAGTTTGAGTGGAAAAGTGGGGCATCAGTATGACCAAAATTCACTCTAGCCGTGTGTGAAAATCTGGAAAAAGTAATATTAAATATTGTATATTAAAAGTCCTTTAGAGTCATGATGAGGGGTTGTAAAGATTTGTAGCACTTGCCCAGACTCATTTAAAAGTAGAAAGGAGAATATTTTAGCAACCAATAGTAGCACAGGTCATGAGTTGTCATTGAACCGTGAGCCTTAAAAAGGCTCAGGATGGCGAGTGTTATCCTGTGTATACTTTACCACAGTAAAAATAAAAGCTAGTGGAAAGAGGACTACTGCCTATTTGATAACCCTTCCCCCGCTCCTGAATGTGGGCTAGTCAGTAATAGTGTGACCCACTTAAGAGCTGACTCTCGCTGCAGATTCTAGAAGATAGGTGAGACATGTCCGGCACCTGTGTCTAATCTCCTTTGACAGACCAGGTGGAGGGCAAAGGTGGGAGAGAGACGGAAAAGATGGCAGGGAGAAGAGAGAGAGTAGAGAGGTAGAGGCTGGCCATGACCACGTAGAGAGAGGGGAAGAGAAGGGGGAAAGGCAGAGAGAAGCTACAGGCAAGAGATCAAGAGATCATGAGGATAAAGAGGAAGAGGAAGAGAGGGGGCAGACAGCCCCTTTGATAGTGGGCAGGCTACTGACTGTTGCCAGGTAACTGTGGGGAGGAGCATACCTGGCTGTTGCCAGGTAACTGTGGAGGTGGAGTTTAGACAGAATGCTAACACCAGGGGTGGAGACTCTGAGACTTGCTAAGTCACATGGTACCCAAATACATGCAAAGAGACAGCAGCCATTGCCCTGTGTCACACTGACGACTGGGGTCTCTGGAGTTGTGACTGCCTGGATGCTGAGATGGTGCTTGGCTTTGTTTTCTAAGGGTCTAGGTACTCAGTGTTCTCCAATCTACACAGGCAGGGCCAAGGCGTTGGGGTTGAGTGAGCAGGCGCAGACAGTAATGGCTTCAGAAAGTGACCTCAGCCACCTCTGTCCTGTTGTCTAGACTGCACTGCCCACCCTCACTCTGCACACACTAGCCGTCGTGATAAGCATCAGACACATGCTGTTCCTCTGGCTTTATCCCTTCCCACTTTGAGGGTCCCCGGTCATCTCTTGAGGTTTCACGTGAAATATCATTTGTTCAGAATGAGCGTCTGTGCTCCCAGCCTGTGGTGGGATACTGCTTGGTAACCTGTACTTCCTGTAACACGTGTCTCACGTGTGCAAGCACTTGTAAACCGTGCTCGGTGCATGAGGGCAGGGTCTGCCCCTGTCTTCCGCTTTTACTCCTCCTCAAGAACTTGGCATCAGAGGAAAGAATACATTAATCCAGCCCTCTCACAAGGTGAGGATGGGGATAATAAACCTTTATTTGTGGTAGCAAGCAGGAGAGGCTGGCGGAGGTAGGGCAGACATCAGTCTCCATCGACTGACCTAGGCACTGGCTGGAGCTCAGATGAAATGTGCAGGTGAGTTATGGTGGCCGCAGTGGTGGTGGTGGCTGCATTGGCGGTAGGGACGTCTCCCCACATTTGCTCGGTATGCACGTGAGAAATAAACGGTTCGTGGGGATAGAGTTTTGACACCCGGGATGCTTTCTGATATGATATTAAAGTTAAACGTTAAAAATGGGTCGGATAATAGAACGTGGTTGTGGAAAGTTTCCCTAGGGGCTAGAGAAAAGAGGCCAGAGTTCCATTTCAGCCGGTTATTTTAGGCTTACCCCAGGCATCGGGACAGACGAGACATCCTCTTAGGGTCCGATTGTTCCTTCCTCTGACCCATAATAAATGAAGCCGCACTCCTGTTGCCAAGAAGCATTCAAGCATGCTCACAAATGCGCACACACGTTGGCGGGTCCAGTCCTGTGCCTGTAAATGTCGCTACGGAAGGTTCTGAAGTCACCTTTTGTTTAAAAAACTACTTCCGTGGCTTAGCCTGGCAAATCTTTTTCTGTAAAAGGCTTGTTCTACATCTCAAAGTGAACAGGCAAGGCCTACGGGTTACTTCCAGAGTCAACACCCTCCTAAAGGAAGCAGAGAACACAAGGTGAGACAAGAGGATTAATAGGCTGTTCCAATTCCTCGTCTACAAACCAAGCCACCTGTTGTGACTCCTAATCTCTGCCTGGCTGAGATGCATTCTCTCTAAAAAAAAAAAAAAGAAAGAAAGAAAAAAAATGGCCTTGAATATGCAAATGAATCTAACTTAATTAACTTTTATGACCACCGCTTCTTTGAGATAACCATGGGGCCCAATTAGATTCCATTAAAATTCAGTCGTTTCCCTAAGCTTCGATGAGAGACCCCTGTTTTTCTCCAAAAACATAACAAAACGGAATGTAAAAAGAGCCAATCCGAAAACAAAGAGTTAGGCTGTTTGTCGCGCTCTGCAGCGTGATGGCCCAGAAACTGCTTACAGATTGACTGCTCCAGTTTGTCACCTGAGTCCCCAGGAGCCAGCGGCGGCGGCGGCAGCAAAACCAAATCGTTCCAGGTCAGGATGTAACATCTGACTCAGAGTTACTATAGGTCTTGGGCATGAAAGATAAAGGCGGGGGTGTTTTAGGCTTTTGAGCAGAAACAAACCTCAGGGAAGGGGGTTCCCTGGGCCTGGGGTCAGGGGTCGGGGCGGGGGGCAGAGGAACTCAGGCCTCTCACCATTAGCTGTCCATTTCAAAGTTTATGTCATCTTTCCACCAATCACAAATGTTAACACATATTTACTATAAAGAGGGAAACACAGACAAAGCACAAAGCAACCGCAACAAAATGCCACAAAGTGATTGAAAGATGTTAACTGTTTTTAGAACGCTCTTCTGGTTTGCTTTCTTCTTTTCCTTCGTGACCAAACTTTTCAGGACTGGGTGGATCGCGGTGATGGGAGTTTTGTATGCGCGTGCATGGATGCTCGAGCATGTGTGCGTGCTTGTGTGTGTGCCTGTATTTGAGGTCACAGCTATGCAACACAGGAACGTATTACCTTGCTGTCAGCCATCATCGTTCCCCAGAACTTTCCATCGTCCCCACCAAACACTGATACTGCCCAGCCCTGGCAGCCACCTGCGTACGTTTGTCGTCTGTATCTGTATCGTCCCGACTACTGCACACACCCACTTAAGTGAGGTTTGCCCTTTCCTTCCTTTTAAGCCTGAATACTATCCCATTGTGCATTTAGCTTATGTTTGCTGAGTCGTCCATTCTTTGATGACTGCTACAGCTGTTGTCTATTGCGACTAATACTGTACCGATCCATGATTCTCGGAAGAATGATACCCCGGGCTTAAATAGTATGTAAACTCAAAGAGTGCTTTATTCTGCAGAAGTCCAGCATGCGAGGGTATACCATCTACAAAGATGGAGAGACCCAGAAGTAAGCTCGAACGCCCGAGTTAAAGCACAGTAGGGGAATTCCAAGGTAGATGACCTCTATCTTAATCTGTTAGGACCATCTCTAGGGACATTCCAGAACCATTACTGGGGCATGGGGGCTGGAAACTGTTGATGGGGAAGTCTTAAAACTATTGCTGAGGAAGTCTGGAAACTGCTGCTGACCCGCTGTTGTTGCCTCAGACCGGTGGTGGGGCAGTGTCTGTGGCAGGGCAGTTTCAGATAGGTTGCCTGAAGCTTCAGTTTTGGTTGTCATTTTATCTTTCAGTAACTGACTTGCCTCGGCTTTCCTGGATTTGCTCAGTTCTCAGAAACAGAGATTTAGGCCTAGTCTCCTGAACTTGACGTTTGAAGCCTGTCATGGAGTCAGTCTGTCTTACTCCTATGAACATGGCAGTGCACGTATCTCTCCTAAACATCGCTTTCCGTCCTTTTCAGCAGACACCTAGAACCTTCCTTTTCTTTCTTTAAAACCTCAGTCTACCACAATTTGTCTCTCTCTTCTTAACACCATGCAGTTCCACAGCTGTGAGGTGCTTTTGCATCCTGGGCTCTGAATTGCTGTCTTTAGTTAGGGACCTACAGCCTTACTATGTGGGACAGACAGCCTTACTAATTATCTAACCCACATAGACAGTTCAGCAAGGAGTAGCAAAGTTTTGGGTTTCTGTGTTGCCCCTTAGTTATGGAAACATCTAGTGCACGTGACTACAATGCTGCCATCAATTTTATTATGACTGTGGGCAGTATTTCTTCTTCCCGATATGGTGGGACGAGCAAGGTCAGTGGTCAGCTCCGGTGACCAGGCCCTGCGCAGACTGCTCGCTGGGAAGAGAGTCACTTCCAGTTCTAAGTGAGTAGATTAAAAAGCAAGTTTATATTCTCACAGTCACCGTGAGAATTTTAAAATGATAAAAGTGCACAACCGAAAACCATTTTAAAAATAGATAACAAGGGAAACAGACTCTCACAATTGTGTGAAAGAGGAGAAATAAACATAATAGTAATAATAATAATAATAATAATAATAATAATAAGCCATGCTAAACCCTTGCTTTTTATTAAAGCAGATTTCATCTTTCAGGCCCTAAGAATGAAGACCTTAACTGGGTCTTCATTCTTCTGCTGTGTTGGTTGTGATGAAGTCTTTGTGCCTGGATCATGGGAACTTCAGCAGCTACAGACACTCCTCCGGGCCAGGCTCTGGCAGCTGAAACAATGTTTCAATCATTATCTCAAACAATCAAAGCAAATGTGTACTCAGTGTTTCTCCAGCTTTGCTCAGCAGAACTCAACTTTCACATGGTGTCAAGAGGGTGATACTTTGCCGGGGGTGGTGGCGCACGCCTTTAATCCCAGCACTTGGGAGGCAGAGGCAGGTGGATTTCCGAGTTTGAGGCCAGCCTGGTCCACAGAGTGAGTTCCAGGACAGCCAGGGCTACACAGAGATAACCCTGTCTTGGAAAAACAAAAAAAAAAACAAAAAAACAAAAAAAAAGCTGATGGTGATACTTTTCCAGCCTCCATGACTGTGCATGTGGCTTCTATGGCAAACAGGCATTTTTAAAATTTTTTCTCGATAAATGAGATAAACATAGTTTAAAACACCCAGCTGGGGAGTGGAGATGTGGCTCAGAAGTTAAGTGTATTGTGTACTGCTCTTGCAAAGGACCTGGGTTTGATTCCCAGCTCACAACTGCCTATATCTCCAGTTTCCGGGAGAACCTATGTACATAGATACACACACGCGCACACACACACACACACACACACACACACACACATATTTAAATTCAAAAAAACCTTTTCATTTGTCTCTATCTCCTTCTGTCCCTCTAGACACAAATGTGAGGGCTGGAGTTGCAGCAACTATCTTGGAAACATGAGGCAAGGAGGCAACATAGAAAACTAAAGTTAAAAGGTAGAAGGAACCTGTGGTCCCAGGGTATCTGAGCAACTGACATGCCTTCAGACACCATATTTTTCAGTCCTGGGAGCTATTTAAGACATTGGTAGGTGGAAATTCAGACTTTCAGCTAAAAATATCACCAATCACATTTTTTCAGATAAGGGATCTGAAACAGCAAATAAGTTGTCAAATTTCTATAGTATTTCAGGGTGATCTGGGAATTTGACCTTCCATAATCTGACCCAGAGTCTACAGCCTTCTCTCTTGGACATGCTAGCTTACAGTCGAGTCAACTCTCTTTCCCTCTGTTCAAGTCTGGTTACTCTGATAAAATACACCAATAAAAATAACTTAGAGGGAAAGGGTTTGTTTTAGCATACAATTCCCGGATGCTGTCAATCATAGCAGGAAAGTCAAGGCAGAGGTTCTAGAAGCAGCCAGTCAATGGGCACACACACAGTGAAGAGCAGACAGAATGAATGCATGAATTCTTTATTGCTTAGCTCATTTGGGTACTAACCCAAGCCTAGGGATTGGTGCTGCCCATAGTGGGCTAGGTTTTCCCACATCAATTAATGTTATCAAATCAATCTCCTCTCTAACATACCCATAGACCAACCAGAACTAGCCAATCCCTTATTGAGACTCTAGATCTGTGGTTCTCAACCTTTCTAATGCTGTGACCTTTTAAGACAGTTCCTCATGTTGAGGTGACCCCCAACCATGAAACTATTTTTGTTGCTGCTTCCTAACATGTTTACTATTGTTATGAATCCATAATGTAAATATCTGTGTTTTCCAATGGTCTCAAGGAACCCCTGTGAAAGGGTCGTTTGTCCCCCAAAGGGGTTGGATCCCACAGGTTGAAAACCATTGCTCTAGATTATTTTAGGTTTTTCTTTTTTTTTTTTTTTTTTGGTTTTTTTCGAGACAGGGTTTCTCTGTGTAGTCCGGGCTGTCCTGGAACTCGCTCGGTAGACCAGGCTGGCCTCGAACTCAGAAATCCGCCTGCCTCTGCCTCCCAAGTGCTGGGATTAAAGGCGTGCGCCACCACCGCCACCGCCCGGCCTATTTTAGGTTTTTCAATGAAAAGTAACCACTACTCCTACTCACAAATGTCAGTTTGATATGTCAAGAACCAGACCTGAGCTCATGTCTCCCTTCCTTTCTTAAACCGTCAATATTCCCCACCCCACATATACACAGGACATGAAAGGAGAAAGTTGACTCCTGGGAGGTGAAGATAATCTGTTGGAACAGAAAGGGGTTAAGAGGGGGTGACATAAAAAAAAAAGAGGGGATGATGTGAGGTACATATGATAGAAATACATTATATATATTCGCACACACACACCACACACATATGAAATTGTTAAATAAATTATTTTTTAAAAACCTTTTACAATATTTCTTGTAGAAGTTAAGCCTGGTTCTTCCTCCCCAGCCCCATGCTCCCCGAAATAAAGCTCAGATTCAAAATATATTTTACAAATACCATGGCCATATAGCTATGCTTTTCTTCTCTAGATCAACAATTTAAAATAACCCATATATTCTAATCTACATCCTGCCATGTGTCTCATCACATCTTCTGGGGGGATCTCCTGTGCCTGGCTCTATCCCAGAATCCTTTCTGCTTCCTGGATGTCCCACCTTCTATTCTACCTTTTCCTATAGGCATGCAGATATATGTGCTTCTGATTCCAATCTGTCACTGCCTGGGGTGATGCTTTTGGTAGTTGTCATGGAGAGCTCAAACTTAGCAAGGAACAATGGTCATTTAGTGAGGGCTTTCCCACAGACAAAAGCAGAGGAGAGCAGACAGATGCTTCAGCCTGACTCTCATGGCATGATCTCTCCTCTCCCTCTCCCTCTCCCTCTCCCTCTCCCTCTCCCTCTCCCTCTCCCTCTCCCTCTCCCTCTCCCTCTCCCTCTCCCTCTCCCTCTCCCTCTCCCTCTCTCCCTCTCCCTCTCTCCCTCTCCTTCTCCCTCTCTCTCTTCCTCTCTCTTTCTCTCTCCCTCTCTCTCTCTGTATAAATATGGGCATGCACATACCTCAACAGGCACAAAGTCAGACAAATTTTGGAAGTGAGTTTCTCTTCCATCATGAGGTGTGGCGAGTGACTGCAAGGACTTTTGTCTGCTGAGCATCTCCTCATTCCCAGAACCAGACACTCTGGAGACAGAAGAGGTTGATATAGTAACAACATGGAGGACATATTGACCAAAAGTCGGGACAGACTCAGGTGAGCCCAGGAGTCAGGTCTCCATCCATAGAGCCCTCAGGGGCTCTGGCACCCCCTCTCCCCATCTGTTGCTATTCATTCTCTAGCCTCAAAGCTCACACACTCCCACACCCTGCTGCCCACACACCTGCTGTCCACTGTGTATCTTCTCATTTTATCTCCTTCTCTTTCCTTCCCAGGCATCAAGTGCCAGAGTGAGAGTCACTCTCCGCTCTCTTCTCATCTTCCCTCCCCTCTACACTGATTGTCCAACTGCATTCTCACTTTATACACACTCCTGTGTATGTGTGTGTGTGGTGTGTGAATGTGTATGTGTGTATGTGTGTGTGCGGATGTGTGTGTGTACGTGTCTGTATGTGTGTGTGGTGTGTGTATATGTGTGTGTGTGTGAGTGTTTGTTGTGTGTGTTGTGTGTGTATGTGTGTGTGGTGTGTGTATATGTGTGTATGTGTGTGTGTATGTGTGTGTGTTGTGTGTATATGTGTGTGTATGTGAGTGTGTGTTGTGTGTGTATGAATGTATATACACATCCTCAATTCAGCATTTGTCCAGCAACCCACAAACATGTCTCTCTCTTACTCTCTATGGCTCCTAGTTACTCTCTCTGTCACAAAACAGGTGCTTGGAGGATCATTTATTGAAATTTTGTTTTGAATATTACCCTTTTTCTTTTCTTCTAATGCCTCCTGTAGAAAGTGACAGCCAAGAGTGTAAATACTAGGCAGACGCCAATGGCGGGACTCAGGAGCAAGAAGAGGTCTTAAGCTGGGTAGTTGGTTCTTGAGGAGCGAACCACTGACCTAAATAGGGCTTACAGTCATTCAAAGCCTTCTCTTCCTTTCACTTCAAGTGAACAGAGCCTTTCTGTTGAGAATGGGCTTGTTGAGTGATAGAATGACTGGCGCCACTCCGGTGAAACTGCGTACCCTAGGAGAGATATTGCTCTCAGAAACTCATAACCAACCAGCAAAAGTCACTCCCAGGTGGTGTGGATTTGGCCTAAAGCTTGCATAACGTTATTTGGGTTCCCAAAATTGCATGAGAATCCCACATAGAAGACGCAAAGGGTCCCTGCCCTCAGTTGGTTCTGATTGGTAAATAAAGTTGCCAGCAGCCAATGGCTGGGCAGAGAGGCAGAGGCGGGACTTTAGGATTTGCAGGCAAGGGGACCAGAGATGGAGTTAGAATCGCTAAGCCAGGAAAGGAATAAGATGCAGGCTTGAGAGTTTGAGAGCTGCAGAAGGCAGAGTGGTCTAGGGTAACAAGGAACAAGGATGGAGGATTTAGGATTTTAGTAAGTAATAACTCAGGAGTATCAGAGGGGAGGTGTTAGCAACATGAAAGTTTGGGAACGGCCCCCAGCCATTGAGCTGATTAAGGCGTATTAAGAGTGTGTGTGTGTGTGTGTGTGTGTTTCATTCTGGAATCTACAACATTGGACTGGGTAGTGAGGAAATCGCACCGCTGCCCACCAGGTGACTTGAGTAGCTTTAATCTCATAGGCTACATCAACCAGCGGAAGTCACTCCCAGGGACGGAGGACAGGACATGTATCGAGCACTTCTAATGCTCTATGCACTTCCGGGGGAAAGATGGGGACTACTTGATAGCCACGTCCTCAATGAATACTCACAAAGGTAAGGAAGCTATTGGGCTGACAATAGGGCTTCAGTGGACCAAGCAATTTCGTCCCAAGCCTTTGCAGAACCCACATAAAAGTGAAAGAGGGGAAAAAAACGACTTCAGAAAGCTGTCTTGTGACCTTCATATGTGCATGGTGACCTGTGTGCACTCCCTCACATCCTATGCATAATGATAGTAGTAATATGATGATGATGGTGCTGGTGGTGGTGATAATGATGATGATGACTGTGTTGATGTAGTGACGGTGATGATAAATTAAAATTTAAACTGTAAAATGAACGCTAAAGGGAGAGTGCTGTTAAAAATGTTTTTGTTGGTATAGTAGATGGAATTAATAGTAGGACACCCTTAGAATACAAGCAACTGTTCCTATTTTGTGTGTGTGTGTGTGTGTGTGTATGAGCGCACATATGTTTGAATGCATGTGTATTCAAGGCATAAATATGCTGTAGAGGCCAGAAACAGTTATCAGATGTTTTCCTAAGCTGCTTTCCACTTTATTATTTTTTTTTGAGACAGGATATCCTGGTTAACTTTAACTCAACTCGACACAGCCTAGAGTTGTTTGAGTGTAGAGCCTTGACTTAGAAATTGTCTAGGTCAGACTGGCCTGTGCTGTATCTACTGGGGGAAGGAGGGTTATCTTGATTGCTTATTGATATAGGAGGGCCCAGACCACTGTGGATGACATCATTCCCTGGGCCCAGCCCACTGTGGGTGGTACCATACCCTAGGGCCCAGCCCACTGTGGGTGGTACCATACCCTAGGGCCCAGCCCACTGTGGGTGACGCCATTCCCTGGGCAGTTGGTCCTGGGCTGTATAAAAAAAGCTTGCTAAGCATAACCCAGTAGATTATAAGCCAGCAAGCAGACTTCATCATGATTTTTCCCCCTTTTTATTTGTTAATTTCAATTTTTATGTGCATTGGTGTTTTGCCTGTATGTGTGTCTGTGTGAGGGTGTCAGATCCCCTGGAACTGGAGTTACAGACAATTTTGAACTGCCATGTGTGGGTGCTGGGAATTGAACCTGGGTCCTCTGGAAGAGCAGCTGATTCTCTTAACCTCTCAGCCATCTTTCCAGCCCCTCATAGTTTTTAATGTACTTTCTGGGGCTGCAGCTGTTCCCTGGGCAGAGGTGATGCTGTGTAGAATAGGAAGCAGACCTGGCTCCAGGTCTCTGCTTGTGTTTCTCCTCAATGATGGACTGTGACCTGAAGCTCTTAGCCAGTTAAATCCTTTCCTCCCCTGGCCGCGATTTTTTTATTATTATAGCAACCGAATGAACTTGAATAGAGGGTCTCTCCCTGCACATGAGGCTTGCTGGCTTGGTTAGGCTGACTGGCCAGCGAACTCCAGGGACCCTCCCATCTCTGCCTCCGCATACTGTGGTTACAGGTGCACACTGCCACATATGGCTTCTTCATAAATTCGGGTCAAACTGTGTCCCCTCATGTAAGCACCGTACCAATTGAGTCATCTCCCAGCCCCTGAATTATTATTGATTTTAATACAAACATCAAATAGGTGGTGTAGTGTAGTGGGATATTTTCCTGCTACATTCGCCATAAAGCTCGGTCATTGGGCAGTGTGAAAGGTAGGCAGAGTGAGGAAGGAGAAGAGAGAAAAGGGGAGGAGACAGAGAGGAAAGAGAAGATGGCTGCCGATGTACACGTGTCTTTAGCAGTCTAAGGTAGTTATAATATCTAGGTTAGATAACTGGGTAACAATTCTAATTGTGTGGGCATCTTGTTAACTGAGCATTTCTAAATATATAAATCTATTGGATAATCTTTAAGCATTAAGAGTCTTCATTCTACCGGGTACTGTGGGCATAGTGGGAATAGTCTGGGCTCAGCCGAGCACCTCGATGGGTCGTGGGTGCCAGGGCCGGTGTTCTACATAGCCAGAGCCCCGGTCCAGAGCTGGAGCCCCGGGAAAATGGCGGTGGCCTGGGAACAAGCAGGACTGGGAGCAGCTAAGTAATACTTTGCTAAGTATTACCCGTTACAGTGTAGAGCAAAGAAAGATAATGCAGTTTCTTTATGTTGATGAGGTTTTCCTTCGGGCTCCTGAATTCGAAAACCTTCACTCAGTTCTGGCTCTGATCCTCCTTGATGGATCGAGGGAGGGATGACTAAGCTCAAATCTTCCTGAGATTTGAAGTTAGTCATTCTCTCTCTCTCTGTCTCTCTCTGTCTCTCTCTGTCTCTCTCTCTCTCTCCTTTCCTCCCTCTTAGCTTGAGCCATCTCTCACTCAGTTTAAGTTAGCCAATAGACAAGCGTGGTAGCACACATGGAAAAACACACAGGTCCTCAGAAGGGTGAGGCAGGAGGATGATCGTGAACTCAAATCGAATATTGGTAACCTCGTAGGAGTTCATTTCAAAAGCACTGAGGAGTGCTGCAAAGATCTAGACCACGAAGTTAGATGACGTCTGTGAAAGACTGTGTGGACAGAGTGAAGTCTACAAATGGTAGTTAGGGCTGTTGTCGGGTAGGTGGGGGGGGGGGACAGAGAACCTTGTTAACACGCCCCCAGTCCTCCTTTGGGCTGAAACCTTAGTTTATCCTGTGAACTTGAAGCTAATAATACTACCCAATAAACATATGTGCTTAGAAATTAGTCTGTGGTAAGGTTGAGTCGGCTTGGGAGGTTGGTACTGATATCATACGCTTCCAGCTGGAGGCTGGCAGTCAGCTTCCTGGTGCACTATTGTTGCTTGCTTTGGAAAGAGTGAGTCTAAATCTGAGCTTTTCCCTGTTTAAACTACTTCTTCTGAGCCCCGTAGCATTGATTATAGGCCTCACAGTCTCCAACCGACTGTGTCATCCCTGACACACCTCCAGATGCATAAATAGCTCATACCAAACAACAGACATTTCAAAAGTTGCCCATGTCTAACCCTACACCTTCCTGTGTCCTGGTAAACAGCTGGGGCATTCTGTATCTTTCCTGCTTCATCGTCCGCAAACCATTACAAATCCTTTAGAATCTTCCCGAAAAGAAACAAGCAACTTTGGAACAGCTTTTGTGGGTGACCTTAGCTGTTCTCACTGACTACAGAACAAAGGATAATAATAACCGCTCCGGAGGCTGCCGGGAGCCGGAGCAGACGAACTGACAAACACCTGGTATGTGGCAAGTAGCCAACAGACATAATTGCTCTTGGTGTTTTTTTTTTTTTTTCTTTTTAAATTAATAACAACATGAGAAGCACTTGAGGCAAAATGACATTTGAAACAAGTCCTGGAAAGATCTGTTTATACTTACAAGTCAAGAGGGGCTACCCATCCGTGTTTCCCACGTGTTGATTTAGAAGAAAACCTCTGTCTTGGTGGAAGAGGCAAATGTTAGAACATGACAAAGACTGATGGGGAACTGCTCAGTAAAAACCATAAGCTACTGAATAAGATGATCCACTCTGAGCTAGGCCTGTGCAGCTGTTAGGATTGCTGTTTAATTGAGCAGATGCTCCGACCGTCACTCCATAACATATAGCGAGGCAGCCAGACAGGGATTAGAGGCCTTAGATGCCATTAAGGATGGACCTCTGCCTCACAGAAGACTTTGGATTTCACCTCCCAATTCACTAAAAAGGAAAACATCACAAATGGGCCCCCGCCCCCTAAACCTCCCCCAAACAACACAAAACAAAATGTAGCAACAACAAAACCTGCTCCCCTGAATGGAGACATAGCATTCTGTTCTGCTCCGGAGAGTAGATCCTGAAGTATGATTGTCTCCTATCCACCTGGGCCTGTCAATCACCAGGCAAGAGACCACGCCTTAGGAAACCTGACAGACCTGAAGGAGCGTAAAGGGGATGGGAGGAATAATCACCCCCTTAATGAGAGCATGTACTCACACCTCCCAGAAGTCCCTCCCCCAGGGTCATAGTTTGCAGATCTTCCCTGATGAGTCCGCTTCATTTTTGAGTTCTAAATTCAAAGCACATGACATTCCTCCTGTTTCTGTATCGTTTTCAGTAGACCTACTGTGTGCTCTCCTGGTCTAGGCACACCTTCCCTAACACTCTGGACTCGCACACCTGTGTGCCGAAGCCCTCCTCCCATCCTGCAGCTGGCCTCCACTGCGGAACATTCTGCTTTTTCTTGAACCCTATCTCTAAAGGAATACCATTCTCATTTCTGTCTCTCTCCTGGCAGCTACCATGATTTACAGCTTGCCCACACTGCTGGTTTCCTTTCAAGAGCTAATAAAACGGTCATTGAGCTCCTTTCTGAGTCTGGTTTTTTTTTTTTTTTGTTGTTGTTGTTGTTTGAGACAGGGTTTCTCTGTATAGCCCGGCCTGTCCTGGAACTCACTCTGTAGACCAGGCTGGCCTCGAACTCAGAAATCTGCCTGCCTCTGCCTCCCAAATGCTGGGATTAAAGGCATGCACCACCACCGCCCGGCTCTGAGTCTGTTTTTAAAGCCTTTTATTAATGAGACTAAGAACCCCAAAAGAAACCTAATGTTCCCGGTAGCAAACAGCACTGCCTCATGTTGTATTGTGGAGATGATGTAAGGTAAGATTGCCCCGCATCTTCCAGGTCCGTGTGACACCTGGTTCCTGGACCGGAAGACTGCAAATCAGCGGTGGGGCGCTCATCGGGCTGGTCCAACGTATCCTGTCAGTCACGAGGCCTGGAGACCTATTCTTAGACTCTCAATTCTTATAGACCTTATTAAAATGGTAATATCCTTGCTGTCATCAATCACTGACAAATTGTGCACAGCTAACTTTGGCTCCAGTTTGCAGATCAAACTTTTCTGGAGGAGATGGTTCACAGGGAAGTACTGAGAAGTGGTAGCCATTCTTCAGGGAATTAAGGGATATGTAGAGATTGGGGGATGCGAAGGGCAGCCATTCATTCTAAAAGCCTCCTGTAAAGGAACCTGATGAGACCACATTGTGTCCCAAGTACAGCTTTGTCTTTGTTGCCTGCTCTCCTGCTTGCAGACCGTGGTTGAACTATTGGAGGTAGAACAGAGACTTTTCTCCCATATTCTAAAGACACAATTTTGAACATTGGGGATAATATATGTGAAATGTATCATTAAGCAAGCTTGTGTCTGTGAGAGTGTATGTCCTACATCTGTACGGCACGGCCCACTACATACCTAGGCATGTGTATGTGTGCATGTATGTGTGTGTATGTATGTGTGTATGAGTGCATGTGTGTATATATGTATATATGTATGTGTGTGTATATGTATGTATACGTGTATATGCATGTGTGTGTATGTATGTATATGTGTATGTGTGTATATGTGTGTGTATGTGTATGTGTGTTTATGAGTGTGTGTATGTTTGTCGTGTCCACCTCAGCCCCCAAGTAAGACACGACACGTCAGGATCCTTCTCTGACAACTCTTTATTCCAGGAACAATCTTCATTCATCGATGGGGAACCCCAAGCAGCAGAAACGCACTGCTTATATACCCTTCCAAGGGGGCGGGGCAGGCGGCCTGTTCTCTCAGGATTGATTAGGGCCAATACCTCATTAGCATAAGCGCCATGATTGGTTAGGGCTCATGCCTCATTAGCATAAGCCCTCTCGGGAGGGCATGCGCAACAGGCTTGTTTACACAGGAAGCTGCGCTGGCCATGTCGGAAACCGGCACCATCTTAATTCGGCTGCCTACATATGTTTATGTGTGTTTATGAGTGTGTGTATGTGTATGTATGTATATGTGCGTGTGTATACGTGTTGTGTGTATGTATGTAATATTGCCTATTGCTCTTAGTGCCACAATGGGGAAAATAGCATGAAATTAAATCAAGCGCATGTGCATGTGAGCACACACACACACTACAGTCAAGAATAAACATGTATTCCAGGCTGATCTCAAACTTGTTCTGTAGCTGAGGTTGGCATTGAACTCCCAATCTTCCTGCTTCTGCCTCCCAAGTGCTTAGATTCCAGGCATGTGCTAGCATGCCCAGTTAGTCCTTTACTGATATTATCAACTATAGCAGACTGTACATAATTGTGTGTGTTATTTTATACTAGTAGCAGTTTAGTGAGTTTGTCTAGGCCAACTTCATCACAGACATGTGTATTCTATGAAGGCCATGATGCTTAAAACCCTGAAAATGTTCAACTGCATTATAATCTGTCCCACGCTGACAGAAATATTATGTGGCTCGTGGGTTATTTGTTCCAGAAACTAGAAAGAACAGGTGTTCAATGTATTTAGCAAGAAAAGGAGTGTTTATCAGTGGCGAGGAAGGGAGTGTCAGGCTATTTGTAAAGCCTTGTATTATGAAGTTGTAAAATTATTTATAGGACTTTAAATATGTTGATAAAACAAATACCAATGTAATACTTTCATAGCCCAAGGTGGGTAATATAGGTTCTTTTAGTGGGGAAATTAGAATACTATTTTTAAACCATTCTTCATGGAGACACATGCAGTTTTAAAATGAATTGGTAACGGAGGCCACATTGAGGAAAACACCTCAACCTTATCGTTTCAACAGTAGCTGAAAATGAGATTTTCACAGATGTTCTCAGTGGTTCACGGAGCCGTAATGTGAGGTGAGAGTAGATTGATCACTGCCTCTTATCGTGAAATTTATTTCTTCTATTTATTTTGTACTTATTGTTGGTCTTCCTCACTTATTATAATTCGGATCTTAAATATTCCTCAGAGGGGGCTTATGTTAAAGACTTGGCTGCCAGCCATACTGCTCTGGGAGTGGTGGTGGTGTTGGTGGTGGGGGTGGGACCTTTAAGAGGTGGGGCCTAGTGGAAGGAAGTTATGTAATTGGTGATGTCTCCTTGAAGAGACTGCTGGGCCTCTGGTCTCTTCCTTTCACTTTGCTTCCTGGGCACAGGAGGCAGCTGCTGTTGTCCCTGCCACGGCGTTCTGTCTCATTATTGTGGCAGAGGAGTAGACAGTGAGGTCGACACTGGTAGAAATGTGGACTGGAAACCCTGCCTCATGGCAGGTGCTATGCAAAGGCCTCAGAAAGGTCCCCACTGTGGGCCGGACACAGGCAGTACCTGGCCTCTCACTTTTCACAGAGCAGATATTAGAATCCTGGTAGATAAACACCAGACTCAATTATTCACAGATAAAACTAATCCAGAGATCGTGAGCCAGCTCGTCCAAACCATGAACACACTAAGTCTTCTGTCTTTACAGGTGAATGTATTTCAGGCGTTTTATCACAGGAAGGAAATCTGACACAAGCATGCCTATGGCTAAGGACGGCCCCGTTTCTCCATCCTCTACTTTTTTTTTTTTTTTTGACTTCCCTGCACAGTGCCCAGTATGATTGGCCTATATTCACGGAATGAAGATTTATAATTCAGTCTCACCCATGGATTCAAAAATTACTGTCTTCCTAAATTTAACTAGTAAAACAAGGTGTCTGGAAATCATTTAAAAACAAAAACAAAGGCTTGATCTTGGCGTGATATTCATCAAGAGTATATACGCTCTGCTTGACAGCGATTAGTGTGGCTTTAGGTTTTCAGCATTCGTTATTTCAAAATAAATTATTCAATGCCAGTAGATTACATCTAAATGGCATCAATCAATCAGAATCAGAGCTTGAGTCTTGAAGGATTCTTCTCCCCTCTCTCTCTCTCTCTCTCTCTCTCTCTTTCTTTCTTTCTTTTCAGATTGGTAAAGTTCTTACCTCTTCTTCTCCAGGAAGGATGAAAGCGATTTGGCCTCTTGCCGGGCTCTTTCCCTCAACCTCTACAGATGATTAATTAATGTGCACATTATTTGGGTTTGTCTCGTTCCAATACTGCTGGGCAGTGGGCAGAGGAAGGCCCTTCCATAAGGAAATATGAGGTTTAAACCCCACCCGACCCCCATCCTTGGAGGAGTGAAGTCTCCTGTCCAGCTTTTCCTGGCTTTTTTCTTGCTTATTTCTGTAGAAGTCCTTGCCAGGGCTTTTCCATATTGAAATGAATCACTGTTGCCCACATCAGGTTTGCTTTTCATTTACAATGATGTATTTCATCTGTACTGTAACCTATTGTACTCGTTGTCATTGATTGAATGTTGGGTTTTCTGCAAGGCTACAAAAATTATGCTGTTTAAAGACAATTTTTAAAGGTAATTAGTTTCTCTGGTTTGGTGCAATTGTGTTTGGTTCTAGGACCATATCTTAAAGGTTAGTAAGAGAAAAATGTTTGTTTTAAAAAATGGAGTTGATCAGTGCATGCATAGAAATATCACACCAGACACTGTTGATACATGCATACATACATACATACATACACACATATTATATACTACATACACACATACATACATATATACATACATACAAAATACATGTTAGTAAAAAACAAAAACAAACCACCATTTTAATATGCCAAAAAAAGTGCCTATGGTTAGGATGACTAGCTTGCTAGTAGTTTGCTAGTGACTTTGCAGTTTTAAAGGGGAACTGGTCCCATATCCTGGGCACCCTTGCAGGCCTGAATGAATAGAAACTCTCTTGGTCACCCTAGTTGTCTTATGCTGTTGAGAGGAACCTTTTCAGTATCTCTTGATTTTGAGTATCAGTATCAATTGATTTCAGTCCAGCGTTGTTGCTTTCAAGGTAATAGCTCACACACAACCACAGCCAAGGAACAACAGTCAATAGGTGGCTCAAGCAGTGGTGTTTTAAGAGTTGCTTCATGCAAGTTCTTTGACGTAGTGCCGTTTAGAAGTTATTTAGAAGTAGTTTAGGATTTATGTGTTTGTGAGTTGCTTCTTTTTGGCCCAAGAGACTCAGAGTCAGAGAACTATGAATTCCAGCAGGCTAAAACACAACTTGTATTTCAAGATTGAGTCCAGAGTAGCTGATGATGAGAGTGACAGCTGACGGAGGCTGCCTCCCGGGGGTTTTTAAGCATCTCTCCTCCATTGCACACACTGACCCTTAGAGTATGCTCAGGGACTCTCTGAACTGGTCCAGTTCTCACACTTTTTGTGACAATGCTTTACCTTTTATGTGCTGGGTCAATCAGTGTGACCCACAGAGGTGACCCAGAGAGGCTCAAGGAGATGGCTTGTTATCTATCGGTGAGGTCCTAGAAGCAAGGGGTAGCATGGTATACAGAGAGGAGTTACATGGCAGTATGGGGCAGGAATGAGGGGACAGCATAGACCGGGTGCTTTATAGGCTTCCATAGGAAAGGCAAAGCAGGACAGAGTGAACCATTCCCAAGTGGCTAGTCTCCCATACTTTTGGCAGGCTTTGTCTTGTAGCTGTTTCTTGACTGGTACTTGGAATGACTAGGGAAGATGACCATGGCCTATGGGATTGTTGGGGTTAGTGGGACTCTCAATACTAGCCACACAGAGGAGAAATAGCTGCACAATGGTCACTTTTCCGTTAAAGCTTTGCCACCTCTGAGAATTGACTAGCCTCCCAGGATGGTCAATAGTCTTCTGCTAGATTCTTAAGATATCAAAATACTTAATATGGCCAGTACAATGGCTCGGTGGGTAAAAGCACTTCTTTTTGCCAAGCTAGACTGCATGAGTTCAGCCTCTGGAACTCACATGGTAGACTGAGAGACCTTAAGGCTGATTCTGAACTCTACATGCACATTATGGTACATGGACACCCCCCTCAAACATATACACACAAAGTAAATAAGTGTATAAAACATCATAATATATAGAAATATTAAAACCACAAAGATAGAGATAGATATTTACCTAATTTCCTGGAGACTGGAAGAAGCATGGTCTAGCACAGCAGTTCTCAATCTTCCTAACACTGTGACCCTTTAATACAGTTTCCTCATTATGTGGTGACCCGCCCCCTACATAAAATTATTTTGTTGCAACTTCATAACTAATTTTGTTACTGTTATAAATTTGTAATGTAATTGTCTGATATCTAGGATGTCCGCATAAATCTTTTCCAACCTATTTTTTAATAAACTTTCAACTTCCCTCCAGCCTACCAACCAACAGGAGTAGTGGAAAAGAAGTTATTAGGACATGGAGGAAGTAGAACTGCTTAGAAATAGTTCTTTGTGGGTGAGTCCAATCTTTGTTGTCAAGATATCAGTAGTTCAGTCCAGTAGCAAAACACCAAATATGAATCAGCAGCTGCAGCTACAGTTCAGTCCACTTTTGGCAGTCACCATACATGTGAACCAGCAAGGGCAGTTCAATCCAGAAGATTCTGCAAAGCTTGCCAACTGGCCAGAGGCCATGGAAGCAGCAAGAAACTGCCAGAACACCATCAGGAGTTCTTTGGTGAGTTTCTATGGAGTCATGACAAGCAGAGCTCAGCAACGCCAATGTAAGGCGAACCAATACAGCATGCCTTTAGTAAAGAATGGCAAGGCGGAGCAAAGCAAACCAATGCTCGAGCTCCCACTGTCTCTGGGGTCATATCTATATTCCTTCTGAACATCATGTGTCATTCTCATGTTTGCTATAGCAAAACATCCTTTCACCTGTGTCTGCTTTAGGAAAACATTCTTTCATGTGTCTACTTTAGCAAAACATCCTTAACCTGTGTGCCTCAGCAAAACAGTGACATAACTGACTTTCCAAAGAAGCCAGAAGTTTCCACTAAAGTAGGATGTTTGATATTCGACCCCCAACAGCCACTGGTATAGCTGAATGAGCAAGGGCTACCATCAGATGGAGTGCTGGCTCTGTCCAGTGCATAATATAAGACACAAGGTGACTGTCGTTCTTTAGGAGTCAGCTTATCATAATTAAACAAGTCTCATGGTTGTTGTTAGAACAAGCAGATAATGCATGTAAAAAAGTTCTTAGAAATAATGTTAAAAAGGGAAAGCAAGGGGCTGGAGAGATGGCCCAGTGGTTAAGAGCACTGACTGCTCTTCCAGAGGTCCTGAGTTCAATTCCCCGCAACCACATGGTACCTTACAATCTAATGGGATCTGATGCCCTCTTCTGGTGTGTGTCTGAAGACAGCTACAATTTTACTGATAATAAAATAAATAAATCTTTAAAAAAAAGGAAAAACAAGCCCATTTTGGGTATATGTGGACTATCTTTGGACACCTGCATGTTAAAGGTGGTCATAGCTGCTGGTAAGTATTGGCATCACCGGGCGGTGGTGGCGCACGCCTTTAATCCCAGCACTTGGGAGGCAGAGGCAGGTGGATTTCTGAGTTCGAGGCCAGCCTGGTCTACAGAGTGAGTTCCAGGACAGCCAGGGCTATATAGAGGAAACCCTGTCTCGAAAAACCAAAAAAAAAAAAAAAAGTATTGCATAAATTAGGAATCAAAAGCTATGATAAACTCCCTTGATGCCACTCTTAATAGCAAAGGATCTTCGAAACTACACAGGGCTGGAACATGAGACTTGTATCAGATGATTTTCCTGGATTTCCTTTATTTTAAAAATATGTGAATAAAATTTGAGATGTGCCTGTGTCTTAGTTAGGGTTTACTGCGCTGTACATATACCATGGCCAAGGCAAACTCTTATAAGGACATTTAATTGGGGCTGGCTTAACAGGTTCAGATGTTCAGTCATCAAGGCAGGAGCAATGGGAGCATCCAGGCAGGCATGGTGAGGAGGAAACTGGGACTTCTACATCTTCATCTGAAGGCTGCTAGCAGAATTACTGGCTTCCAGGCAGCTAAGATGAAACCCACACCCACAGTTTCTACAACGTGCTCCAACAAGGCCACACCTACTCCAACAAGGCCACACCTATGCAACAAGGCTTTCACCCCACTCAAGCAGGGCACACCTTCTAAAGAGTGCCACTCCCTGAGCTGAGCACACACAAACCTCGACAGCTGTTTCTAAAGCAAATATTGGGCTGCTTGTCCCAGTACATTCTCCCAAAGCTAACCAGCTCATTTAGAGTGACTCCTGCATCCCTGTATCCCTTTGCTATGATTTAGGACATCTTTTCCATAGTCCTCAGACTTGCTCTATTCTCTTGATGGATAATTGGGGTTAGAAAAATGGAAAATGTAGTGAATATTCAGTGATGCTGGACCTGGGAGGTTATGAAATGGGTTTAGAGGCTGAGGGTACCAATTTGTGGAATCCATGATGGATCACTTGAAAGCAGAGTAAAGGAAGGCCCTCCAAGAGAGGGAGAAGAACAAACAAACAAAAAGTAGGTAGTGATGGAGAAAGTAATCTCTTTGGTAATTCTGTGCTTCGTCTGGCTGCTTTCTGCAGCTGAGTTCTATTCTCTGTCACCTCTGTACCCGGAGTAGCTTCTTTATTCCCAATGTCGCTCTAAAACCCACGATAGCATCAACTGAGCATCGATAGAGATTTTATCTAGTTTTGTTTTTGAACAAGAGCATGGCTCAGCATTCTACATCAAGAAAATACTCAATGAATTTTTATGGACCGACACAAAAGCCACTTATTTGCATATGCCTGGTGTCACTGATAGCTTTTGTCTGAAAAGGACTAGTTATAATGGATGATCCATTTCAGGAAGCAATTCCCTGGGTGTACCCATCATCTACAAATAAATCTGAGGGCTATCTTGACTGTATTTCTAGACCAGCACAGATCTTGTTCACCACAGGCTTTGTCTGAAAATGTATGTTGACCGAATGACCCACAATTGCGGCACATACTGTAGGGCTATAAAAAGCAATGTGAATTTGGTTGCTCTACATACACAGCTCGTAGTGCACTGAGAAGATTCAGGCAAAAAAAGAACTCGAGAAGGCACATGGCGGTTTGCAGGAAGTTCAAATAGCTGAGGAACAAAGGGTCACTGAGGTTTTATTTAGAAAAGCTTCCTGGAGGAACAGGAAGTTGAATGACAGAGAGCTGGGCGGGACTTGGCGAGGCAGAGAGGAGTGGGAGAGGAAGGAGAAAGCATAAGCAGAGGCTTAAGGCGGAAAGGAGAGTTTGGTAGTGCACATGAATTATATAGTTCTGTGATTACACGTGATGATTCCCAGTGCACACGATACCCAGTGCACATGAATTACAGTTCAGTGATTGCACATGAACACAGTGCACACGATAGATACACAGTGCACACGATAGATACACAGTGCACACGATAGACACACAGTGCACACGATAGACACACAGTGCACACGATAGACACACAGTGCACACGATAGACACACAGTGCACACGATAGACATCACAGTGCACACGATAGACACACAGTGCACACGATAGATACACAGTGCACACGATAGAACACAGTGCACACGATAGACACACAGTGCCACACGATAGACACACAGTGCACACGATAGACACACAGTGCACACGATAGACACACAGTGCACACGATAGACACACAGTGCACACGATAGACAACAGTCCTCAGATAGATCACAGACACGATAGACACACAGTGCACTAGACTAGACACTATCACGTGCACACGATTAGACACACAGTGCACACGATAGACACACAGTGCACACGATAGACACACAGTGCACACGATAGATACACAGTGCACACGATAGATACACAAGTTGCACACGATAGATACACAGTACACCAGTGATACACAGTGCACTGATAGATACACAGTCACGATAGATACACATGCAAGAGATACACAGTGCACACGATGAACACAGTGCACACGATAGATACACAGTGCACACGATAGATACACAGTGCACACGATAGAACACAGTGCACACGATAGATACACAGTGCACACGATAGACACACAGTGCACACGATAGAACAACACAGTGCACACGATAGACACACAGTGCACACGATAGACACACATGCACACGATAGACACACAGTGCACACGATAGAACACAGTGCACACGATAGACACACAATGTCACACGATAGAACACAGTGCACACGATAGATACACAGTGCACACGATAGACACACAGTGCACACGATAGAACACAGTGACACGATAGACACACAGTGCACACGATAGATACACAGTGCACACGATAGAACACAGTGCACACGATAGACACACAGTGCACACGATAGACACACAGTGCACACGATAGATACACAGTGCACACGAAGACACAGTGCACATGATAGATAACACAGTACACATGATAGATACACAGTGCACATGATAGATACACAGTGCACATGATAGATACACAGTACACATGATACACAGTACACACTAATTACAGTTCAGTGATTCACATGACACACTGCACATGATTTATCACACAAAGACAGAATGATGGAGAGTGGGAAGCCAGTGAGGTTTGGCTCTGGAGTTACATTTTCAGGATTCCAACCTTAGTGCTCCCCACACCTACCCAGTTTCCTTATTAACCTTGTACTATTGACAGCTTAAGAGTGTTGTAAGAATTAGAGGATTTTGTAATAAAGTCATTTAGATTAGCATCGGTGACTTTTTGAGCATGGGCTTAATGTTAAGTCTTGTCATGGAAATCTGGTGATAAGACCCAATTAAGAGAGCCATACCACTAATTTTGAATTGCCACATTGAAAGGTCCACTCTTGGTTGCTAAGGATGCCTGTTGCTATTTGAGTCGCTGGGTTTGTGGAGCTCTAGAAGGGACAGGCTTATGGGAGGAAAGAACACTGAGTATGTGGGACCCAGCACTGGAGAGCAGCCAGAACTGGGGGTCAACTGTCAGATACTGCCATGCTTTTCTGATCAAGGGACATTGGGATGATCCTGAGAGGAAGAAACATGGTCCAGCAAGGAAGGACCTATTGCAACAACCCAGGGTTATGAAAGCCAATGTCAGGACTACGGCTTCAATGGGAGAATGCCATGGGAAGTCTGTGAGAACTTTTAAAGAAAGGTATCCACCCTGGTCCAGGCTGGCATCACCCCAGGCTTTGGCCATCTCCTCCTGGCTTCTTGGCTTTGCGACTGTCCTTTTGTCCATATGGTCATGCTCTGGTCCACACAGGCATAGTCTAATGACAGCTCTTACCCAACTCTGGTCACAAGCTGGTCTTTGCTGGGCTCATAAAGCCTACACTGTGGGAACTGGAGGACCTCCTTTCCCACTTCACACCCGTCTATCCTTGTCATTACACAAGGTTGTGTTTCAGACACATCAGATCTACGTCTGGAATGTCCTGTGCTCATTCGACCTGTAAAAAAAAAAATCTATCTAGGAAATTCCTTCATCTCCTTTGGGCTCTGCTCAAGTGCCATTTTATTAATGGTCTCTTCCTCAGACACCTTTAAAAAAAACCTCAGCACCTCTCTCCTCATCGGCCCTCCTGTTCCCCTCACCCCGCCTGTCCTTTGTTCCATGGCCCTTAGTGCCACCCAACATATGATCTATTTGTTCATTGTCTAATGTTCCTACTCAATTTCGAGCCTTAGAAACATCGATATTTTCTCTTGCTTTGCTCATGATGTATCTCTAGGACATAGAAGAGTCCCTGGTAAGTGATCAATAAAAGTATTGGATGACTGTGTAACCAGAATAATCAGAATTATTGTCAAGCCCAGTGCTCCCTCCCTTGCCGTTTAATTTGCTCTTTACAGTGGCCCGGTCCCACACTCATTGTTTTATGAACTCGGCCACAGAGACAAAGTGGAGGAGGACCAGAGCTGGTGACTGTCAATCACGCCCAGTTTCTCTGACCTTAGCTCTCGTATAGGATAGGGTGAGGTCAGGGAGGAGGAGACAGTGAGATGCCAAGGCCTCCGGCCTCTGAGAATGGAGGAAGGCACATGCTGACAGGAGTGGGGACACTGAGAAAGCTGGTGTTTCAGAGAAAAAACTCTGACGAGGAAATAGGTGAATTCAGGGCAATGACTGCTGTTAGAATAACATCATCTGAGATTGCCGGAGAATGGGATTGGACACTATTGATAAAGAAGCTAGAGCCACAGGGATACGCAGCAGCTGTCCCCGCAGAGGGTGGCAGGCTGAGTGGTTCCTTGATGTAGGGTTTAGAAGGTTGATAAAAAGCCCTGGGTGGAGATTAGCATGATTTCTTTCTAGACTTGTGCTGGGGAGTCACAAGGCTGAGCCAGCCCATGGTGGGGGGTGGGGGTGGGAAGAGAAAGTCAAGGCTGACCTTGAGTCTGCAAAGATGAGAGGAAGAGATGCCAAAGGCAGAGGAGACAACGTGACAAGAAGCACAGGGGTCAGGAGAGAGCTGGACATTGGGAGAGGCCACATTTGAGCCAGCAAACTTAAAGGTAGACCACAGGAAGCTGGTGAGAGGGACCAGGGAACCACCCGATTTTTCATTTTCATAACGAAACCCATTTCTCTCAACAAAGTGCTAAAAGGGATTTAATTAGAGGAGGTTAAAATTAAATTTTGAGAATATTTTCATCTGCTCTTCCCTTGCTTATATCTTGAGACTCTTTGGGGAGATCCCCGAGGCTGAATCAGGAATCCAGGTTTGGTGTCCCTGTCTGAGGTTTCTTGGTTTCCTTCCATATGACCCAAGACATTGAGAGATCCTACGTTGAACATCGTTGACACAGATAGAATCTGGGCCTTCCTCAGGATATAGAAAGCAAAGGGGAGCTATCTGTAATTTCGTTGGTGTTAGGGAGATTAAAATGTGAGTTTCTGGGCCAACACAGGTAATAATGATTGAAGTAGACACTTAAGGGTTGTGTCGGATGGTGTTTTGCTGGGCAAACACGAGAAGGAGTGTTTTCCTGAAGTGGACACATATGTGAAAGACTAAGGCAGACTCGTGAAGGAACGTTTCATCAGAGCAGACACAGGAGAAAGGATATTCAGCTAAAGCAAGCATGTGAAAGGGCACGTGATGAAGGATTCTTGCTAACAACGCCTGTATTGGTCCGCCTTACATTGCGTGGTTGAGCTGCATTTGTCGGGACTCCATAGAGAGAAACACTCTGAAAAACTTCTGGTGCGGTGCAGTTTTTGCTGATTCAGAGGACTTGGGTTGATTGGCAGAGTGACGTCACCTGAGACAGACACATGTGCTGAGGCAAGCCCCGTGGAGGACACGTGGTGTTTGAAGGATATAAATAGGACTTTACGGAGTGACGGAGACAGAGCTTGGCTTGCTGGTACAGCTAGCTGTGTAATGCTTGTTGGCTTCAGGCTCCATCTCGCTGAGAGGCACAGCTGAGAACTTCTCCTTGTGTTCCTGTTGGTGTCTCCTGCTCACTAGACAGAGTCACCGCTGCTGATTCGTGTTTGCTATCCCGACTCTACCGAACTGGACTGCTGGTGTATTCGTGAAGTGTTTGCGAGTGGGATTGAGCTGCTGCTGCTAACCTATGAGCTGAACTGCCAATTTCCAGACAACACAGACGGGAGTTGCTCCAAAGAACCTTTCTAAACAGGTCCACTGCCTCCCTCCCCCACCCCCATCCTTCCTTTTCCGCTACGTCTGATGAGTGGTGGGCTACAAGCAGGGTAAAAGCATTTAAGAACCATCATTAAAAATAAGGCTTGAAAAAAAATAAACAAGTGATAGCAGTTGGTTTTTCCTAGTGAAGCACCAATTTTAGTGATGTAGTCAATACAAGCGGGCATCTTCCTACGGTGCCTTCTTAGCTCAGCGCGGGTCAGAACTCACTTCCTTTGCTTGTTATCTTCTTCCCTCCTGCTTTTCTTTCCATCCATCTATTCCTACGGCTTTCTCCCCTGCCCCTCTTTTTTTTTCTTCTGACTGTTCTTCCTTTTCTGACATACAAAATGAGGGTCAGGGGAGTAAGGGGAAGGGGGCGGAGCCAGAGAGAGGAGAGAGACAGAGAAAGAGAGAGACATAGACAGAGACAGAGAAAACAGAGACAAAGAGAGATAAAGAGACAGAGAGAAAGAGAGAGAGAGAGAGAGAAAGAGAGAGAGAGAGAGAGAGAGAAAGAGAGAGAGAGAGAGAGCGCGCACAGACAGGGAAGGGTCCATCTCTGTCTTCTGTGGGTTTTTAATCTATATCTGGAGCTCTCGGGTTTTGTTGTACTGTTGATGTTTGTGCCTCTCATGGAGTACAGGATCATATATGGAATATTTATCCCAGCGCCTGGGTCTCAGTAAGGGATCAGGACATACTAGTTATCAGTTTGCCCTGAGAATGAGCAACTTTAAATTTAGACTGCTTCCATTGAGTGACCATCCCCCTCCCCCTCGTGCCCCTTAAAAAAAAATTCCTTCACCTGAAGTTCTTTCAGGAGAATTACCTGACTACAGAACTAACCCTGAGAAAAGCCAGTGCTTCCATTTGATGTAGCGAAGCAGCTTTCAGAAAACATAGATGCAGCTGTTACCCCCCCCCCCCACATCAATATGAAATGAGAGCAAATGCCTTCAAGACTTGCAATTTGTGTTGTGTTCCACTCTTTTTTCATTAAAAACGGTGCTGATGTCACACACTTAATTAATCCAGGACCCAAAATGGATTTGCTGTTAAAAAGTATATAAAACTTGGTCAGACTTTTCTTCCAACTGTGTCTACTCCTTGGCCTTCTATCCCAAACCCTGACACATTTGCTGTATTCTCAACTCTTCCAGTTTCCCTCAAGGTAAAACCAGCAAATTCGACACACATCTTTTCTTCCTTTCTCCATATTTTCTCTATTGAAAAGAATTATATATATTTTTTTGATCATGCTTTTCTTCTTCCTCAGTTCCTTCCAGGAACCCACCGTACTCCCAACCTTATTTTTTTTATATTTATTTTTCTTTTTTTGTATATGGGTGTTTTGTCTGCATGTATGTCTTCTGCATCGTGTGCATTGATAGTGCCTGTGTAGACAGAAGAGGACATCAGGTCTCTTGGAGACGAGGTACAGATGTCGGTGAGCCACCATGTAGGTTCAGGAGTAGATCCTAAAATCTCTGGAAGAATAACAAATGCATTAACCACTGAGTATCTTTCTAGCCTCTTCCAATTCTTTTCTCTATTCTCACCCCCCCGCCCCCCCCCTCAGCAAGACCTGATCTTCCTTAAATGCTGTTTCCCACTTAGTAATAAAGAGAATAGTAACAATGAGAGCTGGCCAGCACCTGTGGTGGCCTGAACAGAAAAGACCCCCCAGAGACTCAGAGAGAGAAGCAGTACTGGAGGTGTGGCCTTGCGGAGAAAGTGTGTCCCTGGAGATGGGGTGGGGTGAGGTTTCAGATGCTCAAGCCAGGCCTCGCAGCTGACTCTTTCTTCCTGCTGCTGCAGACCAGGATGTAGAACTCTCAGCTCCTTTTCTCCCTCACTGTGCCTGCCTGCATACCGCCATGCTTCCCACCAAGATGATAATGGACTAAACTGCTGAGCTGTAAGCCAGCCCCAATTAAATATTTTTCTTGCCATGGTCATGGTGGCTCTTCACAGCAATAGAAACCCTAAGACACACTCATTTTGTGTCTCTGCCTCTATCTAGCATTTAGAGTGCTTAGAAAGTTCTATTTACTCACTACTCAGATTCACTCTCTACATAGCCTCTCCCGAAAGGTACTCCACAGGAAGTACCTGCTCATCTAGTCAATAGGTTCTGGCCTAAACACTTAATTAAGTAGAAATGATAATATTCTGGAACAATCATGTTACCAGTCCTGCTGTGGAAACGAGACCTTGATAGTGACTAACCTTGACTGGATACACCGAGGCTTTGCATATGCTGTCATTGGCATGCAGACAGAAGAACTCTAATTGGAGAACATAAAAGTCTTGTCACGAGTTAACATGTGCCCAGACAGAATTCCCGGAACATTTGTTGTTTTGATCCATACTTGAATGCCTTGTTCAGTTAATTCACTTTAAAATACTTAACGAGTAGCATTTGGGTTGTTTTCTGATTGTGAAGCAATGACATAGTCATTATTAAAATTCTAGAACCCAGAGGCAAATGTAAAAGTGAAACTCAGAATGAGCCTAAATCAGCTATTCACATTTGGTGCAATTCGGCGTGTTTAGGCCTTCGGACTGTTCTCTTCTGCCAACAGCCTCTCCTGGAAGCATGCGAGGATCGAGGATCTTAGCACGCTGAGAGGCAACAGCTGTTGGGGCTGGCAGCAGCTCCTTCTCCCAAGCAGGGCAAGGCAGGGTGTGGTGGGCGTGGCCAGGGCAGGGTGGGGCCGGGTGGGTGGGGCGGGGCGGGGTGGGGTGGAATAGGGCAAGTGTATTACTTCTGCCTCAGTCCTCCTCCTCATCCTACTTACACTTGTCAACTTTATTTTGTTCTTATTCTCAAGTCCTGGTGGGTGACTGAGTGTTCTCTCTGTTAGTTAACATACAATTCTTTGTTGAGTACTTTAGAGGCCAGTCTGTTCTTTAGGGTAGTGGTGACAATGGTGACAGAATCTTTGACTTTTTGGTATATGTAGAGCTAGAGTGGAAGAAGTCAGTTCTTCCTTCTTGCCCTCTGTTCTTCCTTTCGTAGGTGATCTAAAATTTCAACAAGCTCTGCATCTTGAAAATGTATTTCTTTAAGCACACCCCAAACCTTCTCTGTGCATTATTTGTTCAATTGTGGGCAAGTTTCTACAAAATAGTAAAACTGAATTTACTAAGAAAATACTTCTTAGGGGCTAAAGAGAAGGCTCACCTGTTAAAGGTGCCCCTGCTCATTCTGAAGACTGCAATTCTGTTCCCCAAAACCCATGCTGAATGGCTTCCAACTGCCTGTCATTTGAGCTCCAGGGGATCTAGTGCCCTCTTCTGTCCTCTGTGGGTACTTGCACACACATGCACATACACAAATATACATTCACATATACACATATGTGTGCATATAGACACACACACAGAAAAGTAAAAAAAGAAAAGAAAGTAACTCTCCTACTTTCTCAACTGTTTCACAGTGAAGAAAACCTTTCTCATCCCAGACGATTTTCTCTGGATCCCTTGGTATTTTGTTTTTAATTTTGTTTTTAATTTTCTTTTGGACTAGGATTCCATATTTGGCACAACCATAATAACTCCTTTTAAATATTTCCCATCAAAAACGAACCAAGGTAAATGTTAGTGGCTGCTCAGTGCTTCACTACTACGAAGACTCTCAGTTGTCTGACCTCTCTCACAGGTGAAGGGTCACTGAGAAGGGTCATGCCCAGCAGGAGGACAAGTTGTTGAGATAATCTCTTTTGCACTGTGTAAAGGTTGTCTTTGTATTATTTCAAATGTTGATTTCTCTACCTGCGGAGTGCTGCGTACTGTCTGGATTTTGCCTTTAACTCTAGGAAGGAATCAGGTGCAGGAGATTCACCAGCCAGACACAGGAAGAAACAGGTGGTAACAGGCTGCATGGAAGAACTTAGGTTAGAATAAATGGGTTAATAAAGTTATACAAGCTAGTTAGGAAACAGCCTAAACAGGCCTATACTTTCATAAATAAATGTAAGTCTCTGTGTTATTTTTCGGGGCTGGTGGGTCAGAGACAGTACGGAGGTAAGAAGCCAGTGACAGGATGGAGGGAAGACAAGGAGGGGTAGATACAGGGTACCAATAAGAAGATTCTAGAATTGGTTATTTGAAAGGGCAGAAGTCTAGGAAAACATTCCACATAGTGATACAATGCTATAAAACTATCTCTCCCATTCTAAGAGATTGGAACTTTTGTTGTACCTCACTGACAAGTCAAAAATATACCTTGAGGCCAATTAAGACGCATTCTGCTATCCTGCTGTGTGGTCTGGCTGTTTATGTTCAACCTGCTTTGAAGAGAAGAGTGTAACAACCAACCTTGCTTGCCTTGGATTTCCTACCCAATCAGCTCTTAAAATGTAAACTAAATGCGTATCTTTAATCTTAAACTATATGTTCTTCCGTGCCCTTGACCCAGGATGGTGTACGTGTGTATGTTGTGGTGATCACTGGCTGAAAGCAGGCAACAAGCTGCTTCTGTTAGTATACAACAAACGTCCACTGTAAATGTTGAAATCTGTGGCTATAACTTCATAACATGTTTGTAGTACTCTTTGCTCTTCCCAGGGTCAGTAAAGTTTCTTCCCTTGTAAAACTGTTAAATTTTTTTTCACAAAGGACCCCTCATTTCTTTCCTATGCCATGTTTTTTTGTACTATTTGATAAGTAAAGAGCAAAGCCCTTTGTTGGGGACAGACAGACATAGGGAAAGTTAGACATAAGACATCATTCACAGAGACATACAATAGACAGGTAAGATAGTAACCACGAACTGCAGACAGATGGAACACACAGCGAGAGAAGTGCAGGATTCAAATTGGGCACACACTTGGTCAGACTACTCCTGAGATTTCACTGTTTAATGGGACACAAACACATTGGTGTGACTCTGAAGGTATCTTTAATGTATTTGCTGAAGCAGCTCCCCAAACTACAGTTCTATAATTGATGGTTTAGGTGAAAGTGGAGACTGAGATACACTGAGATACATGGTCAGAAATCTACCAGGTTTGATGGCGAGAAGCAAGCAGAGAAGTGTGACTGTGGATAGGGACCATGGACCCATTGCTATCCTTGTGTGTGTGTTCTTGGGAATGGAACCCAGTATCTTCTGTACGCTAACAAGTGCTCTATCACTGAGTCACACCTCCAGCCTCCATCAGAACTTCTGATCATGGATGTGGTTTCTTTTTAAATGAGATTTCCATTCCTACTGGGAAAATTTAAAGTTAGTGGAGACCATACAGATGTTTATTCATTTCTTTATTTTTTGTTTGTTTGTTTTGATTTTGATTTTTCAAGACATGGTTTCTCTGTGTCACCCTGACTGTCCTGGAACTCACTCTGTATACCAGGCTGGCCTCAAACTCAGAAATCTGCCTGCCTCTGCCTCCCAAGTGCTGGGATTAAAGGCGTGCGCCACCACTGCCGGGCTCTGTTCTCCTCTCTTAAGTTCCAGAATCTTTTCTTTTTCAATCAGTTAACTTGACGGCCTGTTTAAGACTTGCTTGTGTGCATTTGCCCATGGCCATCCTACATGACTTCAAGGCTGCACCCTTAGTCATGGGCATCCAGAACCTGCAGTCCATCCATCCGGCTCCTGGCCTAACGTGGTCAGTCCACAATTTCCCACCTGACAGGGATGAGAAATTCACACAGCCATGAAAGTTGTTCTTCTATATCCACAAGCGCTGAAGACTATCATTTAAAAAGGAAGACCTTGCTTTAAGCCAGTGGTTTTCAACCTAGGGGTCATGACCTCTTGGGGGGGTCACATAGCAGATATCCTGCGTATCAGATATTTACATTGTGATTCATAACAGTAGCAAAATTACAGTTTAGAAATAGCAACGAAAATAATGGTTGGGGGTCACCCCAACATGAGGAACTGCGTTAAAGGGTAGCAGCATTAGCAAGGCTGAGAACTGCTGCTCTAATCATTCCCAGGGAAAGCAGCCATCGTTGATGCCTTCACTTCCCCAGTGTCTGCTCTCCTCTCCTCTCTCAAGAGGAGGAAGTCTCTGCCTCCCCAGCGGTTGCACCTCAAATAGAGCTGTGGTCTCCTCGCTCTGGTTTAACGCTTCTTCTTATCTCTTACAGAGAATCTCATCTGCTTTGCTTGAAGTTTTAGAATATAAAGCCAGGGGCGATTTTGAGATCAGATATGGTGTAATGCCTTCATTTTCTTTAGGGGGAAATGCATGCCAAAGAGACAATTAAATATTCTACAGTGACCTACATGATCCATAACAAAGCTGGACTGGAAAGCAGATCCTCATACTTGGCCATTCCTCTTTGTTTATGGTATCCTTCCCGTCTACGTCTTATGATATGCTCCCCAGAGGAGCTTTGTGTTATGCTGTTGTGTGGGTAGTTCCTACGAAGTGACACGGTCTCTCCTTCTCTTAGTTAGGGTTCTATCGCTACAAAGAGATACCATAACCAAGGCGACTCTTATAAAGGAAAACATTTCATTGGGGCTGGCTTTACAGTTCAGAGGTTTAATTCATTATCGTAATATCAAGAGGTAGCATGCAGGCAGATATAGTGCTGTGACATTCTACATCTAGATCCACCAGTATCATGAAGAGATAGTTACTCTGGGCCTGGCTTCTGGAACCTCAAAGCCCACCCACTGTGACCCACTTCCTCCAACAAAGCCACGCCCACTCCAACAAACCCACACCTCCAACAATGCCTAAACCCATGAGGTCATTTTCATTCAAACCCCCACACTCTTGGAGGGAGTCTCAAGAGGATGAGGATGCTCAGACTGTTTGTTACAGGGCTTGGGAGACTCCTTCCCAAGATTATAAAAACAGTAAACATTTGCTAGGAGTGAGGAGAGTTTTGGTTTAGTTGTCTGCAAGCTGATCCAGGATCTCCAGGGATGCAACGTTGTGAGTCCTCATGAATGTTCCATGGGCTTTTGGTGATGCAGCATCCTGCAGTCATCCATGATCCTGTACAGAATCCGACACTCCTGTAAGAAACCTCAGGAGAAAAAAAGATTAAATGCTTTTAATCTCAGCACTCATGAGGCAGAGGCAGGAGGATGTCTATGAGTTTAAAGCCAGCCTGGTCTACAGAGTGAGTTCCAGGTCACTCTATAGTGAAACCTTGTCTCAAAAACAAAACAAAACAAAACAAAACAAAACAAAACAAAACAAAACAAAAAAAACAAAAATAACCCAATGATAAATAATAAATAATAATAATAATAAAATATAATAAATAATGAATAATAATAAAATAATAGTAAATAATAATAAAAAATAATTCCCTCCAAAACGCAAACACTGGCTTAGATGAATAGTTTTTTTGGTCTGTTATTGGAGCCCTATCTGGGGTAAAGAGACATTTGTTCACGTTTCCCCTAGGAAAAGTCACACAGGACAATTGGTGTCTGAAGAGGGACAGAACCAAATATGAGTGACGGCCGGCTACATGGCCCTGAGATGCCGATAAAAGATATAGAGTTCAAATAAGGCTACTAATTTGAGGGCACAGCACACCCAGGAGCATATCCAATATGGCTACCTCTCCCCGTGTGATATGGGATTGGACACCTCTTGTCAGCAGTAGCAGTTGTGTGCACCCTGGTGTTGCTGATCAGTCACGTGATCAAGGTTGAGTCATCTGAGGGGCGAGCATCTTTGTGGTCATACCATGGTGGGCACCTTCCTCTGCGTGGCACATGACACAAGTCCCCGATGAATGTGGTCTAGTGTTTGAGCATGGAGATGCACCTAGTGTCCGATGGATTCCAGAATGTACTACATTTGTTGGAAGGAATTGGAAGCAGCTGTGGTCATAGTTGCGTGCCCTTTGCTGTGGGTAGCAAGGCATACAAGAACATATAACCGAGGCTTGGCTGTCTGCTCAGAAAGGACACCCTCTTGTAAGTTGTAGTTAAAGGAATTACAAGATGAAGAGAGACGGATGACAGCCTTTAGTTTATCCTTTTGCTTGACAGGAAAAAGCAGCAATAAGAGAGGATGAGGTAAAAGCACAGTTGGCTTTTCTTGTAGTGTGTAGCGTTCAAGAGAATGAGATCCCAAACTGAGTGGGTGCTAAAAGCCTTCCTTGGGACCCCCAAACTTGGAATCTCTGAGGAGAAGAGTCAGACAGCAAGGAGGAAAACAGAGAGAGAAGAGAGAGGCAGAAATAATAGCAGATACCTACAGACCTGACATTTGCCACAGAGGAAGAGAATCCTGTGACTCAGCACAGGCAGGAGGTTTAGTAGTGACGCAGAACAGGAAACTATGATAATCAGGGCATTTTTTTTTCTGCCCTGAATTACCTGAACCAGGAAAGGCTTTAAGGAAGTGAAGGAGTCCCTCATAGCCAGTTCATGAGGGTGGGATACATAGGGAAGGGGGTCGGTGGGGGGAGAGGAGTCCCGGTGTTGCAGAAGCAGAGGCATTGAGTAATTTAAGTATTCTCCCACGCTTGAGACAAGGGCTCACAAAGCGAGGTGACATGAGAGGACAAGTCCCTGGTGTACTAGCTCACATGAGCCACTGGCTCAGGTCGCGTGTATATCAGCGACGCAAAGACAATAGAGGAGTGGTTCTTAACCTTCCTGATGCCGCGACCCTTTAATACAGCTCCTCATGTTGTGGTGACCCCCAACCATAGTATTATTTTTGTTTCTACTTCATAACTGTGATTTCGCTACTGTTACAAATCGTAATGTAAACATCTATGATTTCCGATGGTTTAAGGTGACCCCTGTGAAAGGGGGGGATCCTCAGGGTCGCGACCCACAGGTTGAGAACCACAACGGCAGGTATTGCTGGGAGACTCGGGCACTTAAAGGGAAGTGTTTGAGACCCAGTGAACCAAGCCTGATAGATAGGCCTTGAGGTTCACTGAGAAAAGCAGACAAAGGGGCCTATCTGGATAACTCAAAAGTGAATGCGACAAGATTTGTATGGAGCCCAAGTATCCAGGTTGGGGGGTAAAAAAAAAAAGACAGAAAGTCAGTCAGTGCTTGTGAGACTCCGGACAGCTTTAAATTATTAACAACAGTTCACCAAATTGGTGAGACAGAGAGCGAATGACAAGAAAGATGCAAAGGACTAAGTTTGGCTCACAGGTGTGCAATGATCCCTACAGCATGCTCTGTTCATGATTTACCTGGGAGTAGAGATTGTTCATACCGAAGAGGAAGGCCCTTGGGGCAGCTGGGTGTGGCCAATGAAAACGTAGCAGTGAGCCAGCCGAAGAGCTGCCCTAGAGACAGTCATATCTAGGATCGAAGCCCACGCCTCCTTAGTCCCAGGCCTGGCAGATCAGTGCAAACCCAGCCCTGCTATGTGTTTTGGAAGGGAGGAGATGCAGTGAGACCTGGAAGGGATAAAGAAACAGGGTAGTGGGTGGGGAATGACTACAACTACAGCTTATAGAGAGTCAAACAAAATGGTACCCTTCTCCTTTCACACACACACACACACACACACACACACACACACACACCCATCCCTCCCCCCAACCCCCGTATCAGTGTAGCCGAACCTAACGTTCTTCTGAGGAAAGATCTGATGCAAGTGATGGGGACTTTGCTAATGTCTGTCTGTCCTCCGCCCCTCCCCCACCCCATCTCTCATATCTTTCCCTCTGTTGGTTTGGGGTTTACAATGACCCTCCTGCTTCCATCTCCCAAGAGCTGAAACTACAGGCATGCTCAGCGCTGAAGCCTTTCCACGCCTTCTTTCATCTCCCAAACACTTCCCAGATGCAAATACAAAAAAATACAAAAAGCACGGGTGTTTAGTGGAAATTTTTGTTGTGATTTTTGGCAGTCCTCTAATCAGTATCTCTTGGCAGCGACAGGAATATTTTCCTCTGGGGCAATTGCTTGTCACTCGGTTCCATTCTGGCGTGGTTGGTAAGGGAGAGGCCCTGCTCACCCGTGCCACACTGCAGACCAAGTTGTAGGACTCACCTAAAGGGGTGCCACCCTGGAACCTGATCTCACTGGGCCACTCAGAGACTAAAGAGTGTTCACTTAGTCCAGTAGTAACACCAGAGACTGTGACACTTCTGGTGATACAGGCCTTCTAGGGATCTTGGTTTTGTTTTCTGAGCCTGATTCTTTACTTTTCTCTGAGGGTTCTGAGTCCTTGCATATCCTTCTAGTAAATTTCCATTTCATCAAGTTAGTCAAAGTAGAGTAGCAACCTTATATTTTCTTCTCCCGTTTGCTGTGACCAGAGCAGCTCAGGGAAAGAGAGGGTGTAATTAAGTTCACGGTTCTGAGAGAAGCGCTTCACGGTAGCGAGGAAACCAAAGGCGCCGTATGGTCGCGCTGTATCTGCAGACAAGAAGCAGAGAGCTACAAATGCTCTGTCTCAGCTCTTCTGTTAATGCCATCTTGGATCCCGAACATGAGCGGTGCCGCCCACATTCGGGGCGGAGCTTCTCACTTCAGTTAACCAATTTCAAGAATGCTTCACGGACTTCCTCAGGGGCCATCCTGATCCAGATGTTCTTTCACAAGCATGCCCAGAGACTTGTGTCCTAGGTGAGTCTAGGACTTGTCGAATCGATAATATTAATCGCGAACCTTAATTGACATGATGGGCAGTCTTACCTGGGAGTTTCAATCAATTATTTTCATAAAGACTATAATAAGGGTGTCGCGACCAGGCTATGGGACACTTATCTTTTCCGAGCAGGCTATTGATAAGAGGTTAGAATCTCCCGCGGGAAAGGAGCGACAGGTCCTGCTCCACTAGGATTTGACTGTGAGACCGTCAGCTCCTCGAGAGGGAAGAGAGAGTATCGCCAGAGAGACAGAGGTTTTGGAATTCAGTTATTCTTTAATTAATGATGTATAGCAAGCAATATACCATTACCAATGCTAAAGCAATTGTTACAACAAGATGCTGCCACATTTCCTATGCATTGCCTCTAACAATATGCACAATGAGCACAAATAATAAGTTGTTAATTATCAAAAAAATAAACATAGCAATAAACACATCATTCATTCATGGATTATACGACCTGAGTCCTTTTGATGGTTTTGAGTTACAGTCCAGTGTCTGGGAAGGAGGGGTCAGGCTGTCGGCTTCCAGATAGTTGAGTTGATAATTTGACCTGGCAGAGTGCTTGACCACGAAGAAGTTGGAGGCATTGGTCTCTCGGTTGTCTCTTTTATGACTGGGTGCTGAGGAGGCTTGTTGAAGTATCATGCTAGGTCATGATCAGGTGTTGAGGAGGCTTGTCCGGAGGATCACATTGGCCAGTCATGGCTACAAGTGTGATGAAGTGCTCTGGTAGGGCTCCTCTTTTATGTTCCATTTGGTGTTACTGCTGACTTACGTGGCAGATAACCACTCGTGTCTGGTTATCACCGGGCTCTGATCTCATCACAGCTGATTATCACAGCACAACTTGCTTTACAAGTACCAGACATGTCCTAACGAGTTTCCTATTACAAAATGGAGTTGGTCCTGTGTAAGGACCTGCTCCTTACAAAGGGGCACGCCAGTAAATATTTGTTCATCAGTGCCAGGCGTGATGGAGGCAGAGATGGGCAGATCTCTGTGAGTTTGAGGCCAGCCTGGACTACAGAGTGAGTTCCAGGACAGCCAGGGATACACAGAAAAACCTTGTCTCGAAAAACCAGTATGAACCAATATATTTTCATACATATTATACATATATGAATAAATAAATTCATCATAGGATGCCAAGTAAGAGGCTAGGGACTGTCATGCAGGCCATCTACCCCTCACATCTGTACAAGTAGAGATGGACAGCTATTTTATTTTGGATTGAAATACCAGGTGGGCAGCTATAACACCATACTATAGAGCAGGCAACTTACAAACATCAGAAAGTCATTCGTTCCCCTTTGAAGCCTAGAAGTCCCAAGATCAAGGAGTTTACAGACACTGATCTGGTGCGCTCCTAGTCTCTGGCCGTGGGCAGCTAGCCTCAGCTCTCCTGGATTGTATTTATTAGGTACTAATACATTCAGAGTGGCTCTGCTCTCAGGAACGTATCACCTTCCAGAGACCCCACCTCCAAACACCACCACACACTGAGCAGCAGTAGCCTTGGATGGGTAAGGTTTGGCATTAAAGACATTCTGCACATTGTGCTAAGGGTAGGTAATTTAACTAAGTTCATACAGTTTGTAATTGGCAGAACTAGGAATTGAATACACTGACAGTCCTGTGGTTTTCAGTACATCCGTTAGTTCTCTCCTCCCCCCCCCCCCCCATAATATTTTTGTTGGGAATCTAAAGATATTGAATAAAGCTAATTATGTTCTTTAGATAAAAAATTATTTTTGTTCAGAAGATTTAGGATATGTATATATATGTATATATATATTTACATATAATATATTTTTATATGCATTTACATATAATATATGTATTATATCTACATATAATATATAGTTAGGATATTTTCAGTCAGTATCATAGGAAGTATATACCTGATCCATTACAGAGTCCCAAAAGATTTATGGAGTTATAGTGCTTGGTAACCATAGATATTAATCAATTCAGCTTTCTAGTCTTACTGATAAAAAAAAAAAAAAAAAAAGAGTCCAACAGATGTTTATATTGTCAAGCTGTACTGAATTACTGTGTGTGGATAATGAGGTTTAGATCCAAACCAATTTAGCTTAGTCACAAGACAGGTGGGACTGGTAAATTTACATAGCTCAATTAAGAGCTTCCAGCCAAAGGGAGTCTCCAGGTTTCCTATAACAATGTATCCATCTGCCTCTGGCTGGGACAGGGAGGGGGGCTGACAATCTTTATAGCCCGCAGAGGTTTTTCAATCACTCCCTTTGTGAAGCACTGAGCGGCAGTCGCACTTCAACCTAATGACACTTTTACATGCAAATGTCGAGCACTTTAGATGTCTGTTTAAAAACTAATATATTCTATTTAAAGGCATTTCAGATTGTTATTTGGAAACCAGAAGCCACCTTCCAAGCAAGCTGAAACCTTGCAGGGTAGGTGAAGGGGGTGTATTATATGACCCTGGGTATGTTTTCATAGTTAGAAATAACGCAAGCCTTGGGCTTGGGAGGGGGGGGGGATACATTGTGTGAAAGATGGCTGGGTGACTCAATGTTTTCTTTAACTGGGAGGAGAGTGGTTATGGGGGGGGGTGTTTCCCCAACAGTGGGAGCTTGTTAGATTTAGCTTGGGGTCTTCCACAGTGGAGCTCAACACGGCAAATTTTTATTTGTTTGTTTGTTTGAACAGGGTTTCCTCTGGGTAGCCCTGTCTGTTCTGGAACTTGCTCTGAAGACCAGAGGCTGCCCTGGAACTCACAGAGAGATCAGCCTGCCCCTGCCTTAGGCATGCTGGGATTAAAGGTGTGGACCACCCGACTTGCTAACACAGCAAATGTTTATTGAATGTTTCCTGTATGTGACCTTTGAACTAAGATCTTAGAGAATGAAGCTGCCTTTGGAATTTGTGAGGGACTAGTCCCAGGACTCCTTATGGTCCTTCAAATCTATGCATGCTCAAAACTCTTATATGAACCCATGTTTCCATATACTCCCTGTACATTCTCTTGCATAGTTTAAACCATGCCCTAATTAAGCGGAATGCATAGCACACTGTAAGTCGTTGTTATGCCAATAGTTCGGGGGAGTGATATAAAGGAAAAAAATTATACTGAACTTGCTCAGTATAATTTCTTTCAAATATTTTCGTTTCACAGTTGTTTGTATCTTCTTATGCCTTCCAAAGCATGCTAGGCCAAAATGTTTAAGCTGTGTGTTATTCTCCATTTACTCTTATCAATACATTCGGTGTCTGTTTTGGTTTAGCCCCAGATGCTGGAGACTTCCCCTATCAAGTATGATCATGTGTGTGTGCGTGTGCGTGTGTGTAGGGGAATGCCCAGGGTGAAGGAATGGGATGGTAGCTAGACTCCGCTGCCTCACGCACGCCCTAAGTGCATGCTAGGTGAAGGATGCTGAGTTCCTTTTAGATCTAGGATTCACTATGGGGAATCTCTTTCAAAACTACAACTCCCATAGTGCTCCATTGATCAGCTCGGTCTTGAGGACTGGGATGCAGAAGGCCCGTTCCCCCATCCTTGTTACTCCCTATGCCCGCCCACACATCTGGAAACAGCCTCCTCATTTAACTTCCTTCTGTTAAACTCTTTCGATGAGCTATATGTTTCTACTTGGGGCTCCTGACAAACTCAGCCTGAGGCTTCTCAGGCTCGCCTTTTAACCACACACACTCAAACTAGAAAAAACAAGTTAAAGAATGCCTTGGGGTAAAAACCAAAAGGCCCAGAATTTAGGACTAATTTTTACTGGTGTATTGTTTTTGAAGATCATCGTGATTAAAAATAAATAAATAAATAAATAAATAAATAAATAAATAAATGTAAGACTATTTTTCTTGGCTTAAAATAAGCTGAGAGGATCCACACTGTTACTTGAGGGGGTTCACAGTCACTGTGGAAACGCATGGAAGTGTTTTCAGAAAGGTTTAACAGTGCAAGGAAGACTCACCCCAAATGTGGATGCCACTGGGGTCCCAGACTGAGTGGAAAGGAGAAGGCCGACTGAGTGTCAGCCCCCACCTCTCTGATTCCTGCCTGAAAACCAGTGTGACCAATGACCTCAGCCACTGCTGTGACCTCTTTCCCACAATGGACTCTACCCTGAAACTATGAGCCAAAATAAACTCTTCCTTCCTTAAGTTGGTTTTGGCAAGGATTTTATTATATCTACTAGGAAAATAACCAGTACAGATTTATATATAAACCTTGTTTAAAAAAAAAACAGATAAATATACATATTATAGAAGTTGAAATATATACATTTGCATATACATAATATAAATATTATATATAAATATGGAGTTTGACTCCCAACATCCACATGGCAGCTCAGAATTGTCTATAATTCCAGTTCCAGGGGATCCAACATCTTCTTTGAGCCCCAGTCCACTGGTTGCATAGCCATACATGCAGGAAAAACACCCATACACGTAGGATAAAAAACGACTAACATAATAGTTAGAGGGCTAATGTGGCAAAGTTAGTGGGTGTTTAGCATAACCAACAGGGCTACATCATTTATTAGGTATAACTTTTCAACTTTTGTGTATCTTTGAACACGTTCATACTTAAATTTAATGGTAGGAAACATTAATAAAGAAAAGAAATTTCAAACCTACCCAAGGATAATTTCTGTTTCCCAAATGGCTGTTGTGATGGTTTATGTATGCTTGGCCCAGGGAATGGCACGATTAGAAGGTGTGGCCCTGTTGGAGTAGGGTGTCATTGTGGGCGTGGGCTTTAAGATCCTCATCCTAGCTGCCTGGAAACCCGTATTCTGCTGCAGACTTCAGATGAAGATGTAGAACTCTTAGCTCCTTCTGCACCATGCCTGCCTGGATGCAGCCATGCTCCTGCCTTGATGATAATGGACTGAACCTCTGAACCTGTAAGCCAGCCCCAATTAAATGTTGTCCTTATGAGATTTGCCTTGGTCATGGTGTCTGCTCACAGCAGTAAGACCTAAGACAGCTGGAATGTTCCCTCTTGCTCTGTTTACTTTCCCTGTATGTGAATCTCTGGACAGTGACAGCATGAAGTAACAGCAAGCAAGGGTTTCTGAGGGTTTCTTTTTTTGTTTTTGTTTGTTTGTTTGCCTATAAAAACTTGTATAAAGTTTTTTTTCCTTCCATACTTAAGCTTAGCTCTTTATGGCAAACTTAGGTGTATGTGGGCAAAGGTTTGTTTTTGTTAATGGAAGAGAGATGCCTGGGAGGCTAGATAGGGCTCAGGGAAGGGCAGTTTAGACTCCATATTGACATGATCGGTGCTGTCTTGAGGTTCCTTCCTACAAGCAAGCCAGGGTAGACAATGGCACAGGGTCGGACAAGTCATCACATCCTGGTAACTTTGCAGCCTCAGCTCGGGCGGCAGAGCAGTGCCTCGGGTGCCTCCGGAAAAACCCAAGATGCATTTTATAGTTCAGTAAGGCCGAATCCTTGCTGGAGAGAAGAGCAGGTTAAGCCTGACTGGGGAAAAATGAATTCTGAGCCAACTGCTTCATGAGCTCCAGGTTTCCACATAAGGATAAGAGCAGTTCTCTTCCTAGATAACATTTGATCCATTTTTATGATTTGTCATTTAATGAATGGCAAGAAAAAAATTGTACATATTTCATAGAAATTAATTTTTGGAATATTTTTAATTTACATTTTTGGAATAATTTTCATACTTGGGTATCATATTATGTCATTTCCCTCCTTCCTTGCTCTCTGCCTCCAACTTCTCTGGCCATTTCTGTTGTCTTTTATTCTTCAGGTGAGGTCACGTTACAAGCTCAGCGGCATAGCCCACTCAGTTGAGAAACACACTGGGGCCTCCAGAAGGGTTCCCAGCAGAAGGCTATCTCCCACCTAAGAGAACACACAAGAGCGAGGCAGCTCATGTTCTTCAGGGGACTTGAGGGGACTTGTCATTCTATCCACTTGGCAGTCACTGGGACACAATCAGGTCAAGATGGCAGGGGGTTGTGGTGGTCTATGAAGATTCTAGAAAAATCTTTTTTGGACAAAATACATGTTTGGGAACACGTCTTTCTTTCTCTAGAGATTATTGTGCCAGGATGCCGGTCAGCAATAGCCTCCTGTAAACCCACTTCCCCAAACCAAAAAGCTCCTACTGTGTGTGCCCATTTCCATCCCTGTAGTGTGCATTCTCCCACTATGGCCAACATCACACCATGAGTAGCTCAACAGCTGCCTGGCCAGACTTCTAGTGGATGAGTCGTTCTGAGGATCCTGTGGAGACTTTCCCACCCCAATCAGATCGGCTGCTGTGTAGCTCTCTGAAGGCAGTACATTTGGGATAGCAGAGCAAGAGAGACACCAAGAATCCTTCATGACACCTGCAGGCTGCAGGATTGATCAAACCTGGAGTTTTTGGACCTCCGGTTTTCTTGTTTTTAATAAATACACTTACGGCTGAAAGTGGGCGGAGTTGGTGCGTGATGACTCGGGACTTGATTTTGCTGACACAGGTTATCTGTGAGTTCCCACGTAGGGAAGGGAGGGAGATCTATACTAGGACCAGAAGGAGCAATGGAAAATGGAAATATTCAGTCGGCGCTCAGGAAGAGAAGAGTGGCCATAGAGGAGCTGGAGTACCATCCGGGTTGGAAAAGGACTCTGTTCTGTGTCCGAGAGGAACAGGATGGTGGCTGAGGGCCAGCCGGGCTGCTGGTGCCCTTGCCAAGGAGGCTGAAGTTCAGGGCAGCGTTCCAGCAGGAACAGGCGCCTGAACGTGGGTCAGGAAGCCAGGCAGAAGCCAAGGCATGGGGGAAACTGCTCTGCCAGGGTTGTGGGATCCAGCGCTAAAGTTATATAGAGAGAGGCTAATCGGAGAAAGAGGACACACATAGAGAGCTCACAGAGAGGTCTGAACCAGTGGGGAAGAAAGGTAAGGGTAAGGCTCCCAGGATCCTACAAGGTAGAGGCAGAATTGGTTCAGATGAGACAGAATGCTGGTGGCTTTCAGAAACTGCCACAGATCGGGCTGAGAAATACAGGAAACATTCGTTACAGAAGCAGCCTTAGCCCATTTTCTTGGTGCTGTGTGACCTTCCCCCGGCCTTGCAGGCCTGAGACCTCGTTTACCACAACAGATCAGGTGATAAGGATCTAGGTGGAGTTACCCACCTCGGCTTCACCGAGCTAAAAAGAAGAACTGCCCCAGGGCTTGCTTTGAGACATCTCCGGCCACGGGCCAAGATCGGACTATTCCACCCATCTCTCCGGCTGAAACTAGAATGGTTTTTTTGGCGGGCTTTTTCCCTTTAAATTGAGAGGTAAACATTAAAGCATTGAGCCTTGATCAGAGAACTTTGTCTTGGCTTCATCTCTTCTCGCCCTTCGTCCCCCTTTCGTTCCCAGCCCCCTTTTCAGGTGAACTTAGTTGACTTGTGGCGGCTACAGTGCTGTTATAGAACTGCTTAGTTTTCTTTCTAAACCTTTTAAAGAAGTGTCGCCCTCCCACCGATGCATCTGTATTGCATTCTCCTGCCTTGCATCTGTCATTCCCATGATGCATGATCCTCCCTGTTGAAGAAAGGTTACAAGGTTACTCGTCTGCCTGCTAGTCTCCTGTGTGGAGCACCCCATGCTCGCAGTGCCATTTCTATTAGTCGTTTCCCCCCTTCTTTCTTTTCTTTCCTCATTCAGTTACCCAGCCATCTGCAGGCCGATTCTTCCGACTCATAATTGGATAGTCTGAGGAGGTAGCTTCAGAAAGACGGAAATCTGTTGTGGTTGCTGTATTCCCTGGAGACCTCAGGGCATTAATTTCTCTCTGATCCAGCCAGGAAGCCTGTCTTCCTTTGGACTGTGACGGCTGCCGTCATGAGAGATGATTTTTGTCTATTCAGTGGGCTGAGTTCTATGGCAGCATCAGCACCAGAAAGTAGTTAGTGATGGTGTCAAATAAAAGAAGAAACTTCGAAGGCTGAAGTTCCTCCATGGCCGTGCCCCATCCCTCGTGTCTAAAAAAGTTCAGTTTCTTTCACTGCAGTACCTCAGTGCAGTGTGATGCTTCAGAAAGCAAAGTGTATGCTTTCCTGAAATGCAAGAAGCTACATAGGGGCTGGAGAGACAGCTCAGCAGTTCAGCTCGTTGCCTGCTCTTGCAGAGGGTCCAGCATCCACACCAGGGGGCTTACAGACATCTGCTACTTCAGTTGCAGGGGATCTGACACCCTCTTCTGGCCTCTTTGGGCACTTGCAGACATGCACATAAACATATCAACACACACACACACACACACACACACACACACACACACACAGTATATATTTTTTTAAAAAGTACCATTACAAAGCCATAAATTAAATATGAACTCAGAAAAACATTTGCAATTTATTTAATGAACAAGGTCTCATCTTCTTTATGTATAGAATAGTCTCATATAAATCAACAGGAAAAGGCCCAATGAAAAATGTGTAAAATAAAATCCACAGAGGATATACTTGTTAAGCATATTAAAAGATAGCTCGCTTTATAATGCTGAAGATAGGAATCAAGTTGATACAGATTTTTAATGTTGTAGAGCAGTGGTTCTCAATCTTCCAATGCTGTGACCCTTTAATACAGTTCCTCATGCTGTGGTGACCCACAACCATACAATTATTTTTGTTGCTGTTTCATAACTGTAATTTTGCATTTTTATGACTCACAGTGTAAATATCACCATGTAAACATATTCTGATGGCCTAAGAGGAACCCTGTGACAGGGTTATTTGACCCCCAAAGGATTGGGACCCTGAAGTTGAGAACCACTGTTGCAGGGTGAGGAAGAGGTCAAAGTGAACAGATATGAGGAGATGGCGCTCTCAGACATTACCAGTGGGCCAATAAACTTCATGAACAGTTATTTGGAAATAGCCTTCAAAATTGTGAATATCTTGAATGCTTTACCTTATGAACACCACGGAAGGAATTTATTCTATAGACTTATTTATCTAGAGTGATTGATGTGCTCACAGAGTTACAGTAAGTGCAGAAGATTTGAAACGATGCAAATATTTGTCAGCAGGGAAGTGATTAAATCATGGCATTGTGTACAATGAAATATGATGTAGCCATACAAATGGCAGTGCTCTTTATGTATATACATCAAAAGATGACCAAGATATTTTATTTAAAAAAAAAACAAAACAGGGTGCAGAAAATTAGATAATAAAATTAAAGAATGGATTTGTTTCTCTACGTGAAATGTTCAAGAAAGATGGCCAAGAAATTAGTACGCTTTAGGATATTGGTAGAGAGGAATTTGGTGTCTGGAATTTAGGATTCGAAGAGAGGAATCCAATCCCACTGAAGGAAGGCATTGCCAAATCAAATCAGTCAACATTTTAAAAAAATGATATGCCGGGCAGTGGTGGCGCACGCCTTTAATCCCAGCACTTGGGAGGCAGAGGCAGGAGGATTTCTGAGTTCGAGGCCAGCCTGGTCTACAGAGTGAGTTCCAGGACAGCCAAGGCTACACAGAGAAACCCTGTCTCGAAAAACAAAACAAACAAACAAATAAAAAAATGATAGAAATGTTCTGACACATTCTGTCTGAAAAGATCTGAATTCATCCTATCCACATGATGCCCTCCGCGTCCCTTTTCTGCCTGTTTTACTGTTTAGTACTCGTGTTTCCTCTTTCTCCAGGCTGCATGTTCTGTCCAGGCTGAATGTTTTACATTTCTAACCTTGTTTTCATCTACACCATGTTGTAATCATTCAGTAGCATCTAGTAGTGGACGACCAGGTCGCTTCTATGGGTCGGGTTGGAGGTGGTGGCCCTTTCATCCCTGACCCAGCACCTCGTCCCTAGGAGTAGAAAACGGTTGCGGGTGAGAATTCAGCAGACAGCTTGTTATCCATTTGCAGGATATGAGCAGGCGTCTGCGACCTCTGACACTCATGCTGACAAAGGTGTCTGACGTCATTTTAGGAACTAGAATTGTGAGAAAGGCTGACACATACATGGAGCAGCAAGAGGAATCGATGAGTTGGCTTCAAACCTTGCTCTACAACGCATGGGCCTGGGCTCCACAGTTTTCCTAGTGTCACTTTCCTATAGGTGGGCTCTCCGACAGTGGGCATGGCTAAGACTGAAGGCAATACCTTGCTTTCCTCTGGTGGTACTAGGTATGGAGCTGGGCACATGGTTGCCATTTCCAAGTCGTTCTAGTTGCTGCGTGTTGCTAGATGCGAGTGGAAGTCTTGTGTCACATTTGGCTACGGGACACGAGACTCTTCCACAGCCTTTCATTTCATGATGAGTTAGGACTGAGGGCGGCATACGCTTGACCACTGGGCTAGCACAGCAATCTTCGGGAAGAAGACAGATGTCTAAATAAAAACAAGGAGCTGAGCAAGCTACCTGAACACAAACCCACCCTCCATTCCGCGAAGGAGGAATGAAATCTGGCCCTTGTGCAATTATTGTTGGATGACATTGTGGCGGTCCAGCTTTACTAGAAGGCTTGGGTAATAAAACATAACTGCGATTTAGATGATAGTGTGCTGAGTGAGTGGTCTTCAGCGAGGCCGTGGAACCTTTAAGAGGTGGATCCTTCTGTGAGGTTATGCTCACTGATGCACGTGTCCTTGGAAGGGAATAATGGTTCTTATGGGATCCCAGTGTCTCTTACGTTCCCATTTCCCCATGTGACCCCTGCCTCATGCGTGTGACATTGTGATGCCATCTGTCATGAGGATTCACCGGAGCTGAGCCGATGTTAGAACCGAATGCTCAGGTGGATGAGCTTTCCAAACAATGAGCGAAACAAATCTTTGTTCTTTATAAGCCTCTCAGCCTCAGGTATGCTGTTACAGTAACAGAAAATGGGTTTACCATATACCAAACTCATAACGAGTGCACTGATAAACAATGTAACTTTTAGCTCCCATGTAAGAGAAAATCTGAGGGTCAAGGAAAAAGCTGTAGGGTCGTATGATTCAATGTTTAATGGCATCTTCAAAGAATCAGTTTCTCCTAATGCTTTTTCTTTGCCATTATTGAAGTTAGCTTCCACCTAAAGCGACTTCAACCTAAACGTGAAAATATAGCGCTGGCATTTCCAGGAGGAAGGATAACTTCTATTACCCCCAGAAAACTTATTGGCCCTATTTTGTTGACATTGCTTCCTTTAATTGTGATCAAAACCCCAGGCTTAGACTGAGAAGTTTAACCCAAGGCATTTATCCTACCCCTAGCACAAAATCAGAGCAGCTCTTATACACTGTATATGTAAAAGAGGTTGTGGGCATTTTAGTAAAAATTGGAATGAATGTCAGGAAAGTATATCATATCCAAGGGATGAAGGGATTGTTTAAGGATCAAATGAAATGAATAACATCTAAGTGGGCTCTGCACAATGCTGGCATGTTGCAGCAGCAATCATTGTTAATTTGTTCTTCCTTGTTGTATTTAATCAGCTGAGCTATGCTATGTCCTGGCTGTAGAGATTTTTCCTCTGGAAGTTTCGAGGTTGTCGTTTGTGGGGGTGAGTAAAACACACTGAGATGTGAATACAGCGGTCACCTCTCAGTACCAAGATTCCTCTCACCCACAGCAACTGGGGTGTGTGGCCCAGGGCGGACACAGGCACCTTACACTCAGCTCCCAAGAGAATGGATGAAAGAAGGCTCAGCCCCAGCTTTTCAAGGGCGCTCTCCCTTAGTCACAAAGTGCTGTGGGTTAGTCACTCGGAAGTTTGGGAGTCCAGAAGAGGTTGCCTGCAAAGGATCTCATATTTCTCAGGGGCTTCACGCACCGTGTTTGTAGCTAAGAGATGTGTTTGGCCGGGCAGTGGTGGCGCACACCTTTAATCCCAGCACTTGGGACGCAGAGGCAGGTGGATTTCTGAGTTCGAGGCCAGCCTGGTCTACAGAGTGAGTTTCAGGACAGCCCGGGCTACACAGAGAAACCCTGTCTCGAAAAACAACAACTACAAAGAGAGATGTGTTTGGGCTGGCCTTTGCCAAAGACTAGCCTCAGCTTGGAGAGGGGTTCCTGAAAGAAGGGGTGTCTGGGAGCTGCGAAACAAACGAAGCTGACGGCCCATGTTCTGCTCGAGACAGCTTGGTTGAGGTGTTTTCCTCTATGACTTTCCACGTTTGTTTTTGAGACAAGGTCTCTCCTGAGGTCAGAGCACACTGGTTGGCTACACTAGATGGCTAGGGAACTCTGAGGATCCACCCGTCTCTGTGGCTGCAACCCCCCCACCCCCACACACAGCATTCCTGGCTTTTTATGTAGGTGCTGGGTATATGAACGCATATTCTCAGCTTGTACGGCAGGTACTTAACCACTACGCTATCTTTCCAGCTCCAACAATTTATTTATGCATCAAGGTTCCTTATCTGTAAAACAGGCCTCAAGTCTTCCTTGTATCAACCACTGGTGGGTCTTGCGGATCTCAAAGGTACATCTTCGAGAACACTTTGGGAATGGACGATTTTAAGTAAAGGGGGTTAGTTAGCAGAAGAATACAAGCCAGTTGTACTCTTGAGTTTCTCCCCACTTAACCTGGGGTTTCAAGTCAAGACTGATGAGGAGAGAACAGAGAGAGCATGTGGGGGCTTTTCTGGTTATGGCGGCAGACAGCTCTAGGTTTACTAAGCAATTAGGTACTGATTGCCCACGTTCATTAGTTACTGGCGCTAACGATTTAAGGTAGCTAATTAGATCCTTTTAATAAGCCTATAAAAGCTATGACTGCTGGCTTTACAAAGAAGAACTAAGCAGGAGAATGGTTGTGTAGCTGGACCAATGTCACGCATCAAGGAAGTGACGAGCCAGGATTTGACAATCATATCCGTGGATCTTCAAGGTAAGGCCGACTAGGTGATCCAGTCAAGTCCAGACCACCCAGGATGGACCTGCTCTTAAGACAAGGAAACCCTCGTCCAGGGGCTTGTAGTAACTTCCCTTTGCCTATCTGTCTTCTAATCCACACACAGCCACAGAGCACCTCTCGTGTAACTGGAAACTATGCTTGGTTTAGAATAGAACAATAAGCAGAAGCCCCCGAAGGGCTCCAGAAACAACTGTACAGCGGAGTGGCTGGCCAGACATCTCGTTTGTCCTCAGCCCAGTCCTGTTAGGAAAATGGCTCCTATTGCTCGGCCACTATTAAGGATTTTAAACATTATTGTTCTGCAGAAACGATTTGCTTACATAGCTTCCTGCCAGAGAACGGCACGGGTCCGTAATAACCAACGCGCATCTACCCAGTGATTTCATTTCAGAGGCAACCACAGAGTGGTTGTGAAATGGCAATAATTGCCAATCGCTCTGGGGATTATCTTATTGTCTGGCTACCGCTCTGGAGACAGTGGGCTCTAAGAGGCCATTCAGTAAGAGTGGCAGACAAACTAATTTTTATTTTTTCTCTGAATGGCTCTCAAAGTGAGCATCTCATTCAGAGCCCATAAAGGTCTGAAAGAACTTCTGAGGTGGAGTTTATGGAGCGATTTAGAAAGCCAAAGGTGGGGCACCTTCTTAAGTGGGATGTGTGCGCTTTTAGAGGATAAGCGTCGTGAGACGTAGAATGTAAAACAGCCGCTGAGACCATGCCTGCACCCAAATTTAAACAAGTTACACTTCTTTACCTTGCCAAGTATTGTGAAAATAAATATCTGGAAATCACACTCTAGTCTGCTATATGGATGTTGTTTGACCTAAGTCTCTCCCGAGGGGAGGAAACTCCAAAGTTTTAGCACTTTGTTAAAAAGGTGCTAAAGATCAGACAAACTGTCTGCTTTGCTCATTTAACACGTGCCACGTGACCTTCTGGGTGACACTGGGTTTTCATCACTTTGCAAAACTCTTCCCTCTCCTCTGATACAGACTCATCAACCGTTTTCAAAGGTGCTACCCTATGCCTGGTGTGCTCCAAGCGCGAAGATACAGCAACAAACAAACATGCAAATGTCACCGACTTGGGGAAACACAAACACACAGTGTTTGTGTGTGTGTGTATGAGTGTGTGCATACATGTGTGTGACTGTGAGTGTAAGTACGTGCATGTGGGTGTGAGTATGTTGGTGTGTGTCAGTGTGCATGTATATGAGTGTGTTCGTATGTGTGAGTGTGTGTGCATGTGAATGTGTGTTAATGTGACTTCGTGTGAGTGTATGCGTGTATGTATGTGCATATGTGAGTATGAGTGTGTGTATATGTGTGTGAGTATGTGTGCATGTGTGTGAGAGTGTACATGTGTGCATGTGTATGTGAGTGTACATGTGTACATGTGTGCATATGTACGTGAGTGTACATGTATGCATGTGTGTGTGTTTGTGTGCTGGCTAGTGTTATTTGGGTTTAGAATGATTTTGGGAGCTGTGTATCCTTTTGGGTAGCCCTGTGAGAGACTGTCTCAACCAGGATGATTGCGAGAAGTGAGGAGGCCATCTTGATTACCGGTGGGACCATTCCAGGGATGGGAAACCCTGGACCGAATGAGGTGAGAAAAGCAAGCGCCACCAAAACACTGGCACTTGTCCATTCACTGCTCTCCCTTCCCCAACTGTGGAAGCAGCATGACCAGCTTTCCCGGCTGTGACTGTGGACGCAGCGTGACCAGCTGCTCTGTGGGTTTGCTGTGGTTTTCTCACCATAAAGGTCTGTATCGTGAACTGCAAGGCAAAACAACCCCCCACCCCTTTCTCTTATGCTGTTTTTCCCAGCGTATTTTTTATCATAGCAACAGGAAAGGAACCAAGCCTGGCAGAGATGATGGAGCTAACCCATCAGCCACAGCATGAGGTAGTATGGAGATGGGGCTGGGGGACAGTTGTGGGAGGAGAAGGGATGAGCCTACACACATTTGGTAACACAATTACTCTTAAACTCAGAGGCATATAGCAATAGTTGTTTAATTATGGGATAGTTTTCCATGTGGCAGGAGTGTTGTGGGACTTAACTCGTGTCTCTGCTTCACGTCTTCTCAAGAAGTTGTATCTGCTGTGGAACAGTTGGCAGGAACCGGCCTGTGGCTGCCTGTTGGGCAAAGAGAACTCAGTGCCTTGCTGATTAATGGCAGGGTGGCTTCCACCATCCCTTGGTATGCAGAGTTCTATACAGTCACATATGGTGTGATAGTATCCATCAGAGTCAGAAAGCAAGGGAAAAAAAAATCAAGGACTGTACTTAAGATGAAAGACATAGCATTCTTGGAGCCTAATTTGCAAAGTAGCATTCCATCATGCCTACTTTATTTACTAGAAGCAATTTGCTGGATCTCATAGCCAAGAGTTAGGGGTGGCATGATGGTGTGAGAACCAGAAAGTGGGGGATGTCAGAGATGAAGCCCTGCTACAGTCAGTAAGTCTTTAATGAGATGACATTTAACCCTAAAGAGGAAAGGAACATGACTGTTGGCTGCCTGGGAGAAGAACAGGCTCAGCCACAGATGCAGCAGTCCAAAGATTAAGGGGAGACCAGTCCGAGAGGTGGACCTAGAGACAGCACTGGTTAGGTGAGGGAGAAATGGATGCAGGCCACGGTGGGCAGTTTGGATATTTTAATTTCACGTGAGGGCTTTGGGAGATTGTTAGTAGAAGGATGCTTTGATGAGGGGCGATCAGAGGGGTAACAGACATGAAGTGGGCGGAGTCTGAAAATATTTCGTTAAAGATCTGACAGGACGTGCAGTGGTTCTGTGTGAATTGTGAAGACATCCATTAGTCAATGATGATTGTTGGGTTTGGGGACTTAACAAGCGAAATGGCACGGTTTCCCTTTCTTAAACTGGGAAATACTGATAGAGGACAACGCTTTGAGAAGATACGGATGAGAGGTTTTATATGTGCTCGAGTCTTCCCAGTAGATGCTCCATAGAGATGTTGCAGGTCATGAAGTCTTACTTTCCCAAGTCTTTTGGCTCCTGGAGATGGTGGGTTTGCCTTTCCCTGCCTGTCTGGGTGACAGGTCAGCTGGCTCTCTATGCCCTGAAGTGGGAGTATCTGGAGACTGCTCCCTTCCAGCCCACAGCTTTAGTTCTCAGGACAAAAGGTCAATCAGCACAGTATAGAAGTAGAAACACGAGAAATGTGAATGTAGTCTACCTGTGTACTGTGCAGAAAACAGACCTCACAGGCTAAGGGGGCAGCTGTCTCTCTTTTCTTGCTTCCCTTTGATTTTCTTCCATATCCCTTGTAAGATGCACATGTTGACGTTGGAGTCTTCTCTGCTGAAAGAGCTACCCTTTCTCTCACCCCTTGGAGCTTTACTGTGCCTTGCAACCTCCAGGATCCTGACACCAATGGGGGTTCTCTCTGCTTGGGGATTTTGGTGTGAATAGGGAGTGTGATGGGGTAGGATCTAATCTCATTAACAAATGTTTCAATTCCAACTTTCCCTGTATGGTTCTGGCTACTACCTCCTCCCTAGTGTACTTAAGTAGCAAGAGAAATTGACCATGCTTTCTTAGAAAACTAACAAAGATGGCTGTCAGCCAAGAGTGGCTAACCCGAATGAACTGAAGCTACACGCCAATTACTCTCGTGTGTGTGTGTGTTTGTGTGTGTGTGTGTGTGGTGTATAACCAGTTGTGGCTAAGAAGTGTAAAACATGGAAGAGTCTAATGAAACATATCGTGAAAATTATTGCCTGTTACCCTCCTTGTGGGTGCATGTCTAAATACAAATTCTCCAAAATGACTTAAATGGACCAAAGCTATGTTGTAACTGGATAATAAACAAGCAAGCAAGCAAGCAACCAACCAACTAACCAACCAACCAAAACAAAACAAAAACATAAGCTGGAAAATCCCACAAACCAGCAGTTCCCAGACAAACATTAGCAGTTGTTTATCATCCTAAACAAACTTGTATCTAAGAAAAAAAGAGGCTGGGGAGTTTGTGTTCAGCGAAGACAGACAGAGCGTGTGGGAAGTTCAAGGACCAGAAGGTATGTGGACATAGACAAGAGCAGGATACCTCATGGAGATGTCTCCCTGAGAGCAGCAGGTAACCAGATGAGCAGAGCCACTGAACTCATCCCGTTTGAGTGTGAGAACTGGGGGTGGGGGGCTCCGAGCATGCAGGTAATGGATGGTAACATTGAACTGGGGGGTCACTTGTGGGCAGGTGTGGATTGTTGTTCAGAGAAGGTGTGTGTGTGTAGACCGAAATGTAGTCTGTAATTCATCACAAATTTCTAAGACTTCAGGAAATTTCCTTTCCCCATAACGCTTGTTCCTCCTTGGGGAAAATTTCCAGGAAGATTTATGATCTCTGAGGTTGACCTTTAGTATGCCGTTTAACAGCTGATGGTAGGTATCAGTGGATGGTTTGTACACACACACACACACACACACACACACACACCTACACACATAAACCCTGCTTCTAAGAACAGCAATAACAATCTCTTACCATACAGCCCAGGTTGGCCTTGAACTCATGATCTTCCTGAGCGCTGAGATTATAGGAATGAGCCACAATTTCAAGCTTTAGTTTGCAATATCAACTATGTGCTTTCTTTATTTTCTACAGTTTGGATCTGTAATGTCTTACAAAGGTATATGTATTAAAGGCTCTGTTCCCAGGTTGGTGGTTTTGGTAGGTGGGAGAACTTTTAAGAGGCAAGGTCTAATGAGAGTTTTTCAAGATGTTGTGTGTACTTTAAGGGGATTGTGGGAATCCAGCACCTCACCCTCTTTCTCTTTGTCTCAGAGGATCTGGCAACATAGCCCGCTGGCCTAGAGCTCGATTCCTCCTGCCTCAGTTTCCTCTGCTATATGAGTCGACATGTTGATGGGAGCTGATAATGCACATTTGAAAAGCTGGGTGGAGAGAGATACTGTATGTATGTATGTATGTATGTATTATATATATGCATATACATGTATGTGTATACACACACACACACACACACACACACACACACACACACACGCTATTCTCTCCTAAATCTCATCCCCTAAGCTTTTTACCTTCTGTAGCCCAAGACTTTCTCTAGATTCTGCCACCCGTCTGACACCTGCTGTCTGCTTCATTCAACTTTGAACTAGTTTTCTAGTAAGCGCTGGCAGCCCATTCAAAGGATATCAAAGACTTTCCCCCTCCCTCGGATCCTTCCCGGGCACTATCTCACACTTACCATATGCTTTCCAAGATAGGGCGTCGCCTTTTGTGAACTTCTCTCCCGTATCTCCCCAGCTCAGGGTTTCCTTTGTTTGCCACAGACAATGCCACAGGGTAGGGAGGAGATGATTGGAACAAGTATCTGACAGTGACACTTCCTGCCTCCCAGGAAGGGCCCCTCGCTCAGCTTGCTGATAGGGGTGCAGGCCACGCTGCCTTTCCCATCGAGGTACACCTTAGTCTGGAGGGCTTCCCGGTGGTGTCCCAACTCCTTATGGATTTTTCCATCTCAGAAGTGACATTTATTTTTTTAATGATTGCAAATAAATTATTGCCGATAACTAGTTAAAAATTCCTTCAGGCAACCCACAAAATACATCAATACCCCTGTCTACCTCAGCTTCCCGAGCCCTGGGATTCTAGGCATGTAACATGCCTGGCTCCAGATAAAACAAATGTCAACATTCCACTAGAAAATGCCAGGACACAGAGTGGTTCTGCCCTTATTAACGACTCGGGTGAATTGTTTTCTCTTCCTTCACTTAATTCCTCTCTGACAAAGGAAGAGAATAAGTAACTGTTGTGTGTATGGTTATTGTGTAGGCGCCAGAAATTAAAAAATAAAAGTATTGCTAACAGCGATGAGCAGCCCTTGTCATTGTGATAGAAATCACGACATCGTGTTGTGATTCGTAAGTGACATAAATTACATATGAATTATTAACTGCTAATCTCATCCCTGCGCAGTTGCTGTAGGTCCTTTTGAGAACCTGCTCAGTTTCTTGGAAGCCCCAGCCTTCATTGCAGTCATGTAATGGGCATGGTACTCCTGCCATGGATTCCCAGCCCCATGTGAAGGTTTGCATTATGTGGAGGTCTTTTAAGTTGCTCCTCCCGCCCCCTCACATGCATCATAACTCTGGATGATACTTACTCTGGTCTTCTCAAGATGCGGCTCTGCTGGTGTGTGCCATTCTGTAGGGGTGCAGAGCTCTTGTCTAGGCCACCTGTCACCTATGCCATGATGCTGAGCCTGTGTCTGACTTCTCATCATCTTCCACATCACTTTTGCCCTGGACTTCTTTACTGAGTTCCTACTATTGTGGTATGCACTTTTAAAAGGTCTACCTTGGCACAACTTAGAATAATTTTGTAAGCCTCTGTTCACATAGTCAGTATGAATGTCTGTGCACTTCAGATGGGGAGGAGCTAAAACTCTACCTTTTTTTAAATAATAGCTTTATTGAGATATAATTCACAGGTCATACATGTCATTCATGTGGAATGTAACTGACAGAGTTGCACAACTGACACTGTGATTAAGTCTAGAACATTCTCACACCATCTTTCCTCCCAATTTTTATTTTCTAGCAGTTGACTGCAGTGAGAATTTTGGTTTCTTTAAAAAAATCCAGTATGGGGACTGGAGAGATGGCTTAGCAGTTAAGAGCACTGACTGTTCTTCCAGAGGTCTGAGTTCAATTCCCAGCAACCACATGGTGGCTCACAACCATCTGTAATGGGATCAATGCCCTCTTCTGGTGTGTCTGAAGACAACATGGTGTACTCATATAAATAAATCTTTTTTTTTAAAAAAAATCCAGTTATAGTTTTTCTTTTTTTTTTTTTTTTTTTTTTTTATCCCAGGTTTGGGATATGAGGCTACTTCTGTTTGTCCATAGCCATTAACTATGATTCTTGGTCTGGGGGTGGGTGGTGGGTGCATGATTTTTGCCAGCTGTAGATAGTTTAATTTTAGAAAGGGTATAAATGAGAGAGCCCGGAGAGGGCCTGTGGTGGAGGCCACTCCCTGGCTGCTGCTGCTGTGCGCTGCTGCTGCTACCACCCTTGCTACTGCTGTTTGCTGGACTGCTGGATATCCTGACAACAAAGATTGATTGGACTTACCCCAAGGAACCCATGACCCTAATTAGCAGGAAGTAGCCTATAGCAGTTGACGCCCTCTTTCCCTCTCATCTTCTTTCTCTCCTACCTAGTGTTGGGGGGTTAAAGAAACTAGGGTGGAAGAGAGGTACAGGTATAAGAACCCAATAAAATGATAAAACAAAACCACCAACAGCTGACTCTCGTTTCTCCTAGCTCCATGCGCCTACAGATCTATGATCTGCTAGATTTGCCTACTCGAGCCATCTCTGCACATGGTCCTTATGCCTTTTGTAATGAATGTTTCGTTCGCTGGATTTTAAGATTCATCCATGTCCTAGCCTGTGTCAGCATTTCTTTTTTTTTTTTTTCCAATGCCAAGTCATTTTTACACTTTTTTACTTGTAAACAAATAATTGATCCAGCTTTTCGTTCCCCTGTATCACAGAGCTGTCAAGGAGCCCTGTGACAGTCATTCGTCAACTTCTCCGGCGGTGTGTGGTGTCAAGTGTTTGGGCTCTCAGGCAGAGCTGCAGTGTCAGAGATCCAGGAAGCCATTAGTCTGATGACCACGTGGGTTATGAGATGTCTCTGCTCCCTTCCTGAGGTTCTGTAATTGGCAACCTTTGGCCCTTTGTTTGCTAATCTTTGGAATATGAGGTCTATTGTGGTTGAGGAAGCCAGGGCTCATGTTCTACTGAGGAAAAAAAAAAAAAAAAAAAAAAAAAAAGCCGGGCAGTGGTGGCGCACGCCTTTAATCCCAGCACTAGGCAGGCAGAGGCAGGCGGATCTCTGAGTTCTAGACTAGTGGGTCTACAGAGTGAGTTCCAGGACAGCCAGGGCTTCGCCTAGAAATTTTTTTTGTCTCAGAAAAAAAAACAAAACAGTGCTTTGCATAGAAAGTTTTTTTTGTCTCAGAAAAAAAAAAAGTGTGGATGTGTGGAAACAAAGGCAGTCTTGGTACTACCCTTCAGGAGCCACCTTGTTCTCTGAGACAGGGCTGCGCACTGGAGCCTGAGACTTGCTGTCAATGAGGCTGAGCTGGTTGGTCAGTGGGCCCCAGGGATCCCCCTGCCTTTTCCCCTGTTAATGAGATTACAAGTGTTAGTATTCTGTCTAAACTCCACCTCCACAGTTACCTGGCAACAGCCAGGTAGGCCTGCCCACTATAGAAGGGGCTGCTTGCCCCCTCCTCTCCCTCTTAATCTCTTGATCCCTTGCCTGTAGCTTCTCTCTGCCCCCTCCTCCTTCCCTCCCCCCCTCTCTCCACGTGGTCATGGCCTTCCTCCACTTCTCTCTTCTCTCTCTTTCTCTCCGCCATTTTCTCCCGTTTCTCTCCCCACCTTTGCCCTCTACCCTGAATAAACCCCCCTTCCCCGTGGAACCGTTTGGTCTGGTGTGGTCTGTTCTAAGCTGCGTGCCCAAGTGTAAACAATACACAGCGCACGTCACATATCAGCTTTTATGTGGGTGTGAGTGGATGAGTTCGTGGTCGCTTTTTGTACAGGCTCTTCCTTCTGAAGTGTTCCATCCCTTGACAAGTGTTCATCCATGGAACAGCAGTTTCCCAAGCACAAGGTCGCTTCTTCCTCAGAGACAATGTGTTACATTACAGTGTCCTCAAGAACATGTACCTTTGCAGTTCCTCCGGACAAGAAACCCTGGTATGATCAGGCTTCCGTACTCAGAGGAAATCTTGTTGTGGACAAGGATGTCTTCCTTATAACTTAATTCTTGTATTTCAGACATTTATTTCATCCTTAAGTTTCACACAAGTGAGAAGAATATTCAAGATGGAAAAAGAAAAATTTGTTGATGCAAACAAATAAATTTAACTTCTCAGAGTTCATTATATTATTGACAGTTTTTACAAAATGTATTTGTTTTTTTATTTTTTTTTTTTTTTTTTTTTATTTTTATTTTTCCAGTATTGAAACTTTTCCAATCCGATCCTTAATTTTCCCTGATTGCTTAAAAATTCTTGAATCACGCATTTATGATAACAGGCTATCACAACTAGTTTTTTACTTCTCTGATGTAAACTTTTCTTTGAGACACGAAATGATGTCATCTACGCTACTGTGTGTGTTTATTTTGATATACTATTCTGTGTAATTTTGTTTTATTTCTGTTATACCATTCTTTGTAACTATTTTTCAGTTTTAGTCTCAGATATCAGTTCTTATTCATTATTTTTATTTATTTTTATTTATAGGCTTGCTTTCTTTTTATGTTGTTTATTTAGCCTGCATCATTATGGGTGAATGTTTGTGCCTGGGCCTGTGGAAGTCAGGTCCCTGGACTGGAGTTCAGAGTTCTGCGAGCTGCCATGTGGTTGTGAACTGAACCTGGGTCTCCCTCTGGAGCAGTGGTCCCCCTCGCTGAGCCACATTTGCTGCCTCTTTAATTATTATTAATAATATAATTACCAGTTTCCCAAAAGCTTTGCTTATTTGGGCTGTATCCACTCATGCTAGAAACATTTATGAAGTAACTGTAACTTACTTTAAACAACAGCAAACTCATGGGATGTAACACAAATAACATACTTCTGATGAAAATTAAGACAAGAAGACATGTGTACCTTGTTCTGGTTTCTATTTCCGCCTCCAAGTTTTGCTAATGAGTGGCCGAGGTGGTAGCCAGATTCTTTTGTATTCTTTATTCTTCCTTCCCTCTTCTTTCCCAACCCCTCTCCCTGGGGTCTTCCCCTCTTCCCCAGATCCAGTCTTCCTCTGTCTCCCTTCAGTAAACAGCAAGCCTCCCAGGGATCTCAAGCACACAAGCCATGGCAGGTTACAAGACTAGGCACCTCCCCTTGTATGAAGGCTGTGCAAAGCAACCCAGTAGGAGAAAAAGGGTCCCAAAAGCTGGCAAAAGAGTCAGAGAAAGCTCTCCTTTCCCTCCTTACCCCTCCCACTGCTCCCACTGTTAGGATCTCCTTTCCCTCCCCTCGCCCCCCCACCCCACTGCTCCCACTATTAGGATCCCATAAGAACACCAAACACCAATAATAACCAAATAAGCTTTCTACACAACCATAACATATATGCGGCTGCCAGATTCTTATAGACAGATTTTCATTTGGTCTGTGTGATATGTTGGGTTTGCTGAGTAGATGGGAGTGGGGAATCTGGCATTACAGGGGTGATTTGGAAAGGGCATACTATGTTAATGACCCTCTTGCATAATTTCATCCACTATCCAAACCTCAGCAAGAAATAGATTCACAAACATGAGTCTACCTTTTTTTTTTTTTTGGTAGTGACAAACTCACCATTTTTTATTTCCAAGCAAAAGCCTGATACATTGGAACAAGATTTCTTTAAAGCAAAAGTAACACTTCATGCTTGTAACATAAATCGAAAACACAACTATTTCCCCCAGGTAACAACTGTAATACTTCTTTATGGGGAGAAGGCTGTAGACATATTTTCCTAGCTTGTCACATAGGATACGGTATAGAGCGTACTCGCACGCTGAGATTTAGTGAAACTGGTAATTCAATGCTTCGTCAGGGAGCGTGCTTCAGTAAAGCTGTGTGTAGGAAGAGCTTAGGTTGATGAGCGCAGTCTCTTTAAGCCCCCTTCCTGTCTCTGTCTCAGCTGGGTCTTGTTATGTAACCCATGCAAACCTCAAATTCTTCATCTTCCTGCCTCAGCTTCCTGTTAATACTGCTGCTCCCTCCAGCTCTCTCCTCCTTCCTCCCTTTTGCTCTCTTTCCTTCGTTCACTTATTGTGAACACACAATGATAGAAAACACATTGATGATCTGGGTACCGTTTGGGGGTCATCTGCTCTTGCCTTACCCGGATTATGTTTCACCATGACTGTACATGACCATAGAGCAAATCATGTCTTTAATATTATTGTGAATGTTTTTGCTCTTACAGATTCCCTAAACTGTTCCCAGGATGCTCAGGCCACTTTCAGGGAGGGGAAAGAAAGGAAAGGAAGGTTCCAAATGACGAGAGTGCTCTTCCGGACACATTGCTAAGACGACGTGTCCAAGTTTCTGGCACGTGCTATTGCCTCCTCCTCTGTCCTGACTGTGGTGTGACTAGAGAATGTCTTTGGGAGCCCCTGACACTGAGCAGGTGTCTTTCCTTGCTCTGCCACCAGCTCCTGTAGATTGTTTCTGTCTTTTATGCAACCGTAAGATTTGTTGATGAAAGCACTGGCAGCGCTTCGGAATGCTGAGTAAACAAACCCACTAGAAAGATGGCTGACCAGAAGTGGATATGCACTGCTCATGATTTGAAAGTGTTTGTTCCTTAATGGAGGTCTGGGTTAGTTACTTTGAACATGTTTTCCTTCACTTCATTTTATCTGGCTTAGAACTGGGAGGTTGAGGGAAAGTTTCTGACATTCTAAGGTTAGCCCTGGGAACGACCTGCAGGACAGCCTTCCCATAGCCCTGCCTCACGCAAACCTGTATGGAATCTTTGATCTGTAAGTCTATGGGGTTCCCTTCCAAACTCTTGAGGGCTTGTGTGTAAAAAAAGTGGCACTTGGCAGCCTGAATCGAGGGTCCAGTTCTTTGCCATGTCCCTCTATTGAGGCCCAAAGAATCTGTGTGGGAAGAAAAACTGCTTAACTGTGAGAATAGGGAACTAATGGGACTAAATGTGTTTGGTGAACTCTGAGTAACTATGCTAGAACAAGCTTTTATTCACATCTGAAATTCTTTCCGTGTTTTGTAGATTTTAGTAGAATTTGTTCAGAACCATAAGTTCTGGAAAATTCTAAGAGTCCAAGACTTGTTCTCTTCAAAACTCATCTGTTTATTAGAACCACTAACTACCATGGGTTCCCATGTGCTAATCGTATAGACCTGGAAATGGAGCAGTGAATAAAATAGACACTGCCCCTGTATCCATGAAGCTTCTAGTCTAAACGAAAGAAAAACCATGATGAAAATCCAAGCGTAAATGCTGAGTTAGCCAGAAGAATGTATGGAGATAAGCAGTGCAATGAGACCATGTTTGAGAAAGCCAGAAGGGCTGGGCAGGAGAGGATCTGAAGCAGAGATGCAGTAGCCAGGGCCACGGGGCAAACACTTCGAGCAGTTTTGAAGAAAAGAATGAGGGTGGCTTGGCTTGAGTGCAGTGAACAAGAGAAAACAACTCTGGTGAGATCAGAAGCTTTTGGGAGAGGAGGAGGGAGAGGAAGAGGATAAAAATGATTTCCTCTTCCTCTTTCTTCTTCCTTCTTCCCTCCTCTTTTTCTTTTGACCTCCTCCTCTTCCTCTTCTTTATTCTAACCTTTGAGATAGGATTTCTTGCAGCCAAAGCTGGCCTCAAATTCACTATGAAGTTAAGGATAACCTTGAACTTCTGATCTGGACTGTACCTCCGAGTGCCGGGATTACTTGTGTACACCACCGTCCCAGCATCTGGTGCATCTTTGACTCTTCACTAATTGCATAACTGAGGGTTTCATGTCAGGACCTAATTGTTGATGAAAATGTTTATCTAAATAGCCCCACACTGGAGTGTCTAATTCTACACCATAATGGAGTTTCAAAACCTGGGAACAAAACCTTCAGTCTATAGGAGTCAGACATTCGTATTATACTGTAAACAAGATAGGAAACAATCGGAAGGTTTACGAGAGGGCATGGCATGACCTGGTATGAATTTCCACTTGACTCTGGATTTGTGGTGTGTGTTGTGTGTTGTGTGTGTGTGTGATTGGTTGGAGGGGAGCAATGGTGACTGGGGTCAGGAGGTGCCATTGAGAGGCTATGGTGATGGGTTGGCTAGGTGACAAGAGGAATAGAAATGGAGGAAGAAACATTTGAAGACATGGTTCAGAGGAAGAAATAAAGTTAAGGCATTGAAGACCATTTGACCCATTTTCCTCCATGCTCCTGAATGGATGCAGAAGCAGAAGACAGGATGTCTGCGACTAGAGAGGACCAGGTCTGAGGGAGAACAGGCAGCCATCAGCCGCTCTTTGATCGTGGAAATCAAAATTGTTGTTTTGTATGTTGTGTCACAGACAACTGTGCCCAGCTGTAGTGAACCAAAACCTAACAGACACATCTTAAACAGGTCAGCTATTTAATTAATCGAGCCATTTTATACACAAGTAGCACTCCAAAGATAGACCTAGCTAGGATGGCAGCCTGTGAATGGCGGGTGACCTCTTCTCCTTAGTTCTTCTTTCTCTGCCTCTCACCCTCTTCAGTGTGATCCGGTTGCAGCAGTCCTGGGCAACAGCAGCATCAGCACTCACGGTTAAAGATGGGATAAGTTAAAAAAGGAAAGGGAAATGAAGTAGAAATTTCTGGATTCTTTGGAGACTCAGTTGTGTCCTGTGATGGTTTTCCGGAAACTTCTTATGAAATCATGTTTTGTTGAGGCAGACATGTGGGAGGATGTTTTGCTGAGAACAGACACATGGTGATTTTCTAGAAACTGCCCGGCAAAAGGGCATGTGGTGTTTTGCTGGAGCGGATACTTGAGAGAACACATGATGTTTGGAAAGGGCATAAGTATAACCCAACGGACTGTGGACGTTGCTCTTGCCGCACCAGGGAGTGACACTATTAAGGAGTGTGGCTTGTTGGAGTAGGTGTGGTTGTTTGTTTGGAGTAGGTGTGACCTTGGAGTAGGTGTGGCCTTGTTGAAGTAGGTGTGTCACTGTGGGCATGGGCTTTAAGACCCTCATCCTAGCTGCCTGGAAGTCAGTATTCTGCTAGTGTAAATGAAGATGTAAAACTCTCAGCTCCTCCTGCACTGTGCCTGCCTGGATGCTGCCATGTTCCCACCTTGATGATAATGGACTGAACCTCTGAACCTGTAAGCCAGCCCCAATTAAATTCTGTCTTTATAAAACTTTCCATGGTCATGGTGTCTGTTCACAGCAGTAAAACCCTAACTAAGACAGGGAGGAAAGATGGTAAATAGGACAAGGGGATGTGGACCTGCTTAGAAGTAGTTCCTTGGGGGGAGATTCCAATCTCCATTTATCAGGATTCCAGCAGGCCTGTTCAGTAGTGTCAGGATACCGAACACAAATCAGCAGCAGTGGGATGATTCAGCAGAAACAGCCACACCTCTGTTGAATCAGCACAAGTTAGAGGGAGCCACCAGAACAAGCCGAGATGCCCGGTAGGTCTCTGCCATGCCTCTCTCTCAATGAAGATCAGTGAAGACAGGAGACCAATTAAGCATTGCTAGGTTAGCTATGCAAGTGCCCTGTCACTGTCTGTTGAATCCTATTATACTCTCTCCAAACATCACGTGTTCTCTCACAGGTCTCAACTCAGCAAAATACCATGTGAGTCTGCATCACATGACAGGATCAGAAGCTTCCACTTCAAACGCTAGCGTTCATCTCTCTCTGCTTCCCGATTGTGGATGTCATGTGACCGGCTCCATTTGCTGCCCCTTCCCACCATGATAGACTGTACGAATTCTGGGCCAAAATAAGCCTTCCTTTTCTTAAGTTGCTTTTACAGTGACAAGAACCACTTCAATAAACTCAATCGAGAAACTCCCTAACAGACATACCAAGATGTTTGTCTCCTAGGCCATTTCTAGATTCTGCCACGTAGACATTTTATAGTAACCATCACAGGAAGCTATTAGGGTGTGGCTATATTAACATCCAAGAGGGAATATGACATAAATTAGGAATCAAATATGGTTTGGAACTTGTCAATTTTGGATTTATTACTGTGACTTGCCTCAATTTTATAACCTCAATAAAATTTAAACATATACTTCCTTATATCAGAAACTGTTTGGGACTCTCAAAGTTCCCAGAGATGTCTGTCTTTTTTTTTTTTTTTTTTCAAGAGGCTTACAGATGTGAAGAAAGCACTTTAGTTTTATGCAGTGGTTTTGGTTTTTTATAACACGTACTAAAGTTAACTCACTGTTCTAGTTTCATTTCTGTTGTTAGGATAAGCACCCTGAGGAAAAGCAGCTTTGGGGAGGAGAGGTTTGTTTTCACTTGTAGCTCCAGATTTCAGTCCATCATTGAAGTCAAGGTAAGGACCCAAGGGAGAACTTGAAGGCAGGCCTGCTTCCCATTTCATACTGCACTGCCTTCAACCAAGGAGCTAATTTCATAGCCAAGAAGTATAGCAGTAATAGAGAATGTCTTTTGCTTCGAGCTGGCAGACAAGCTTATACTCAAATCAGCCTTGGTTTATAGTTCAGGAACCCTAGCCTAGGGAATGTGTCACCACGGTGGGCTGGCCCTCCTATATCAATTGACAATCAAGACACTTCTCCACAGACATGCCCACCAGTCAATCTGAGATAGGTAATTCCTCAGTTTAGCCTCTTCTCTCAGACGGGTCTTGGAGTGTGTGAAGTTGAGAGTTAAAACTAACGGGGACTCGTTTACATAGACTCGTTATAATGCATCTGAGTCACTGATAGCTTCGCAGCAGATTCACTTTTTAAAGCGAGCATATAAAGTAATTGACTGTGAGCAATGTACTGCCTATGTATGAAGGTATGCACATTTCAATTTGGAAATTTTAAAAAGAAAATCCAGGTTTTAAAATATAATTAAATAATAGCAAGATGGTCATTAAAATTAACGTAATGCATTATAGAATGTTAAATTAATTTTTTGGGCAAAAGAGCTGAAAGTTACTTGTCATGTGACTCTGGCTTAGATTGGGACTGGAGAGTCCTTTCTGGATTTAATTTCTAGCTCTTATTTCTCTTAGGAGTCTCAAGGATGCTCATTGTTATCATGTTTCAAATTAAGTCCTTCATCTTTTCCACATCCAGGTCCTTTCCCTGAATCATGTTTTCCTGGATTCTATTTTTTATTTTTTTTTTTTTTTTCTGCCATGAGTCACTCTCTTATTCTTTTGACCTGTGCAAGAACTCAAGGTGCCAGTCTAGAGAACTGTCCCCTTTGCGTTACTTGTTATTGGTGACACTCTGTGACCTCTCTTTTTGAATCTATTCTGTCTCTTCTCAGCTGGATCACCAGTATCTCCCCTTTGTTCTTAGGCATCCCCTTTTAAAAAGCCATCTCTGTGGCTGGAGCGAGAGAGTCTCCCAGGCCGAACTGTCCAGTTTGTTATTTGGCCAACTCTCTTCCAGATCCCAATCCCAATGACATTCTACAGCCCAATCTACTTTAAGCCTCTCAGGCTAAGCCGTCATACATATGACACTATATGCAGAGATTCATAGAGCCTACAGAGAGTAAACACGTACACACAGTGCATTAAGGCAGGATGATATTTAAGATATTTCTAAACCCAACTCAAAATGAAGCTATTATTTTGAGGAATACCAAGGAACGTCTCGTGACACACCTCTATAAAGTCCTTTACAGGACCCGGTTTACGAAAGTTGATCTACAGAAAGAAACTAGTTGCATCACCACGACCTATCGGGCCTCCTATGACCCAGTCCCCACCTTCCTCAGAAGCCTCAGATGACCTCTCCCCACCGTGAACTTCATGTCTCAAATCAGGAAACCACATCCGGTTTCTGTGTAGCATTCGCCCCTCCCCATGACTCTGGTAGAGCAGTTTCCTCTGTAACGTCTCTCTGTTTGGCTACCCGTGCTGGTTACTCAACCCTGGGCTTAAGGAATTCCACGTTGAGCTAAAATATGTGTCTTCTGAGGTCCAGCTACCATAGCACAAACACGAACGCAACTTGTGTCTGTCTCTTTTCACTCCACCCGTGGAAAAAGAGTTCAAGTGATCCTGTTATGGTTGGTAGTGGTGGTGATGGCTTAGCTACTGTAGAAGAAGCAGGGCTGAGGGGCTGACGGACCTGTTGGATGTTTCTGCAGTAAGGGATGAGCTGGGGTGTGAATTCAGACAGCTCGCTCCTAAGGCTGTGCCTGTATACCCGAGAGCAGCATGAGAGCTGGCAACGGGCCTTTCATTGCTCTATACTCAGTGTGTGCTCCCTGCACTTCACCCTGCTAGCATTATGGACATTCAGCATGATGTAGCAAAGAGCATCGTTTCGTCGTTACTTCTGGCAAAGCCGGTAATAAAAAAATGGCGGTGCTGAGGGAGAACCAGCTAATTGATCAAATTACCCTCAGCAGGCTTGTTCTCTCAGACACGTGCTCCCGGTGTGGACAACCCTTGGTGTTAGCCTCGGTAGAAGAAAAACAACCTGACGTTTGATGAGGGCCCTCTATCTTGTCACCTATCTTTCCATTAGAAGCCTACTGGGAGTGTCTTGTTGGAAGTGAATGTGAAATGTTTTCTACCTCAAAGATACTTTCATGTACAAAAAGATACAGGAGTTTGCGAGTGGTGTCAGCAGATATATGATATATGAGCAGACTGCTGTTTCTGCTCCTACAGAAGCTGTGTTTCAGAGCTACAGATAAATCTATGATAGTTTCTGTACTTTAAAATATTGCTAGGTGACTTGGGAGTAATTGAAGTCTCTTCAAGTGGGTCTCTGAATTGGTATTTTTAATTTAAAAAGTTCAAATATATTATTTTTTGTTACGGTCTGTGAAGATCAAAAGTCTTCACAGACTGATTATACTTTTGAATTGTAAATGAGAAGTGAGGGGTCATGACCTCCATAAGCCTTTTCTTTGCTTCTTAATTAAAATTCTCAGATGAAAGAAAACATTGAAAGCAGAATATTGCTTATATAAAATAATAATAATAATAATAATAATAATAATATAAAAGATGGTAACTTCCACGGTATACACTTTACGATTTTTTATAGAGTCAAGATATTGCATGAGACCAAATAATCCATTATTTAGAATAAAGACCTGTGTAACTTTCTATCCCAGACTAAACCAACACTGGGAATACTTGAAAGGGTCTTGACGTTTGCCTGGTTGTGTCACTGGAAATCAATCATTTAAACACACACACACACACACACACACACACACACACACTTACAACTCTTTCATCTTAAAGGGACATGCTTACTAGTTCCTATTTTTCTCTCTCTCTCAAAATTCACGAGTTATTTCTTCTCTAACATATATGCAAGAGCTAGCTGCGCTTGCCCTGGCTTCTCAGGGTGGTCTCTCTTCACTCCACACTTCTGTGCTCTCTCGGGCACACCTGGAGAGCTCTAGACACCACTGAGGTCGGCAAACCCAGTTATCTCCTCTTTCATCTTAGCCGATGGATGTGGGGCTAATCTCCAAGCACTTGCTTGAATCTTTAGAAAATGGCCACTCAAGCATGCTTTCTTTATTCTTTGAGTCTACCGTGTGCCCTCACGCTGGGGGAATGCTCCTGGGGAAGAAGAGAAAGAAATTTTGATTTTTTTTTTTTTTAAAGCCACTGATAAAAAAAAAAAAAAAAAAAAAAATCTAAAGCTGAATTTGGAATGCTCACAGCAAACGGATTACACAAATCTACAACCCACAGGATCTTCCATTTCCGTTTACTAGTGAACTGTAAATGTAAGCCCGGAAGAGGGAAGATATCAAGCTCAGGTAGGAGATCTGGGTGAGGTTTACAGGGTAATGTCTGTTCCTCGCCCCCTCCCCGTCCTCCGCTCTCTAGAATATTTTAACCAAACCCAAGAACACAAGGTGACCTGCTTTAACTATTTCCTCCAAAGTCAGTGTCTGGCTTCATGCTCTCCCTGTCTTGTTGGCATATGTGTGTGGCAAGCCAATTCTGCTTTCCATTTAAACGTGCGAAGGGGTCATCCAGTTCCGAATCCAGCTCTTGCAAAGACGTGGTCCAGAGACATCCTCCTCGTTAGCGGGCACACATTCTCATCTGTGGACCATATCGGGTCATCTCGTTGATGGGCTGAGGAAGAGAAGCAACTTTTTGAGGTTCCACTTAACCCGCTGAGTGTGTGGGTCTGATGTACCCGGGGGTGTGGCATGTGGAACTTTGGAGAGGCGGAAGTGCTTGCTTTAGCTGTTTGCTGACCTTTGCGATACCGAATGAGGAAGCTAAGCATTCCGGGTTCCGGTCTCTCCTGAAGCAAAGAGTAACTGCATTGGGCTTTCTGGCCAAAGGGCAAGTTCTGCGGTGGAGGGTTTAGGGGCCTTTTTATTTCCGGACGAAGGGGTAGGAAGCTGTTGGCACTTCCCTCACCCGTTTTAGTCTCAGACATAGCTATGACATCTGTGGCTACTGTACTCATTCTGCAACGTTGAGACAATAAAGTCTAAAATGGTAGCACAAACCGTGTGTGATAGCTTATGCCTGAAACCCCAGTACCTAAAAGACTGAGGCAGGAGGATCCCAAGTTCCAGGTCCAGCTGGGATATATAATGAGACACTTTTCTTAAAATAAAACAAAGCAACCCTACCTTCCCAAAGCAGACAACAGGTAAGTACAGAAGACTGCCTTCCACGTATCATGGAGCCCCTCACGCCACAGGACCAGTTCCCCCTTTGTGTCTTACACGGAAAGCAAATCTACCCTGAGGCTTCATTGTATTGCCACAAATTATTTGGTCCTCTCCCATGAAAACTTACAGCTCGAGTCCCCTCTCTGGAAGCCAGGCCAGCTTCCGTGACTTTCTTCTAGCAAACAGAACCCAGGAGGAGTGACACTGAATGAATCTTAGCCCTGGGCCTTACAGGGCAATACGGTTTCTACCTCTTGCTTTGACATGTGTCCTGGGACATCCTATAGCCAACATGCTGGAATTTTACTACTCGGAAGCTGGAAGTTGGAGGAACCGTGTGGGGCCCACTGAAGTAGCAGTTCCAGCTCTCCGAGGCTTCCCAGTGAGAATTGCCAATCTGGAGTGTGCCAACCTGCACAAGATGCCAATCCCCAGTCTTCAAGGTACCCTCACAGATACAAAGGGGAACAGAAAAGCTGCCCTCCTCTAAGGCAGTGGATCTCAACCTGTGGATAGTGACCCCTTTGGGGACTAGCATATTAGATATTTCCATGATTCATAACCGTATCAAACTTAGTTATGAAGTAGCAACGAAAATAATTTTATGATTGGGGATCACCACAACATGAGGATCTGTACTAAAGGGTCACAACATTAGGAAGGTCGAGAACCACTGGTTGAAACCCTTCCCAAATTGCAGATTCATGAACAAAATAAACATTATTAGTAGCTGTAAGTTTAGGGCGTGGTTTGTAAAAACAATAAAAGACCCGAACTTCTTACCTTTTATGCTACAACTCATTGGATGTTTTTGTGACTTGCAGTCTGAAGCATACCTACTTGGACCGTTTAGCAGAGATTAAAAGAAATAGCTTCAATGGTCTGTTTGAGTTCTGTGTGCCGATTGTCTAGCCTGTTCCCGATACACTGGTTGTGTTCGTCAGCTTTGCCAGAAGGTTGTATTACAACTTGCGCTGATGGGGACACTGACATAGTTACATACGTGTTTTGTTTGTAATCGATCTGGGATGCCAACTCTGTGGTAATCCTTCATTTCGGCAACCTGGAGGCAGAGGCGGCGGATCTCTGATTTCAAAGCCAACTTGGTCTACACAGGGTGTCTCAGGCTAGCCAGGACAACATGATGAGATCTTTCCAAAAATAAATTAAAACAAAACAAAATAAAATAAATAAGAATGCCATGGATACCATACTCTTTCTTGCCTCTTTGGCATTTTAATAATATCAAACAGCAGTGATCACCCGTTTCCAAAGCCTGGGAATCTGCTTCTCAGGTTCACCTTGGGGTTTCAGTATGTTTTCTTCACAGAGCCCTCCTAGCATTTGACAGCTTTGTTCTTTCCCTGACATTTGCAGCTTTTTAAATAGATGAATATTTAATGTCATGTTCCATAGGCCCAATACTTGGAAGAGAAATACCATGAGTTAGTTCTCACTTTTTAAAGAACTAACGGTCACTCATTGCTGGTGGGATTTATCTGAAACCTTTACATATGATTTTAATAATGAATTTATTGATAAGCCTAGCCTTCGTATACTAAATACTAAAATACATTATTTTATTATCATTTAGCGACAGAGATTCCCAAGACAGCTGTGCAGTAGAGTTCGGGCAGTTCTCCCATAGTACTGCATGGACAGAAGAACTGCTAATCCCAAGAGCTGGTTTCATGAAGGCTAACTGCATTGTAGAGTGTCTATTGACTCAATATCCACATCCTTAAATGCACACTGGGATGGAGCAGGGCAAGCGTCTGATGTACCGAGGAGGCACGGGTGTGTGGAGGCCAGGTTGGGGCAGAAGGGCTCTTGCAAAGAGACACCGCACAAATGATATCACATGCAGAAGCCGCTGCTGCTGAGATTGGAAAATGGCTGGGCCGGAGCTGCAGCCACTCTTGGATCTGACTGTCTGATTTAGTGTGTTTCAGGGTCACATTTACCTCCCTGGGTGGGCTGGAAAATCTCTTTGAGTGCACTAATACTTAGAAGCCCTGCATGGTAATTTAAAGAGCCCGGGAATGAATGCCTTGTTTGGTCATAAGCAGGAAGGTGCAGTATACCTGAGCTGGTATCTCACTGTGACGACAAAGCAGGGCAGACGTTCCTTGCTGGGTCTCAAATGAGGTTGCTTCCAGAATGATTTCCTTCAGTGAACAGGAAACGGCAAGAAAGGAAAGACAATTGCCTTTCCACAGCAGCACCTACAGTAGACGAAAACAAGCACTCATTCCCAGCCGTCCTTCTACTGAATCAGGGATGCAGGAGGCAGCGCTTTGTGTGGAGGCTACCTGATGTTTTAATTTCTGTAAACTGTGAAAAATACGCTGTTCCCACATTTCACTTTCAGAGACTCCTTGGGGTTGGTATCATCCTTTTACTTGGCTCCAAGGCCCCTTTAATTCTGGTGTGTGAGTCTCTCTCTCTGTCTCTCTGTGTCTCTGTCTCTCTGTTCTCTCTCTCTCTGTCTCTCTCGATTCTTTTTAGGGAATGAAAATGAAATTCCACACTCACAGTCTGGAAACCTCAGGAAAAGATCTATCCATTCTAATTACTTGGACATCATCCTACCCTTTGTCTCACAGATACCCAAAAACTAATGCGACTATGCTTCCCATGTGAAAGCCAAGGCCCAAAGCATTACCTGACCTCTCATCCTCAACTGGGCAAGCCGCCCAGCAGCGAGGGGCTGACTCTGCAAGACACTGGATGCTGCTATGCTGTCCCGTGTCACTTTTCACTACATGTTTATGTGACACAACAGCATTCTCAGTACTGATAAAATACAAACATTGATCAACCCAGAAAAACACTGATGAGGCCCTGCATTCTTCAATATCAAATATTTAGCCAATACGTAATTGTCTATGTAAAAATAAAGAAATAATCCATTTCATTAATATGTACATTTGTTTTTTACTTTAGTAAATGGAAAAATTATATGTATACCAAAGAATTATTCTAAATGTCTTAGGCCATCAAGATGGCTTAGAAGGCAAAGGCACATGCCTGCAGTCATGGCCACCTGAGTCCAACCAAACCCCGAATCCACCTACAGGTAGATGAAGATAGCCAACTCCACAACTCCTCTGACCGCCAGACACACGCTCTGGCCTATGGCCCACTCACACATATTCTGTACTTCCAGACATGTACAAACACACACACACACACACACACAACACACACACACACACATACACACACACACATACACACACACACAACACACACATACACACACACACACATAACCACACACATCACACACACATACACACACACACATACACACTACACACATACACACACACATACACACACAACACACATACACACACACACACACACACATAAAACACACACACACATACACACACACACATACACACACACATACACACACACATACACACACATACACATACACACACATACACACACACACACATACACACACATACACACACACAACACATACACACACACACACACACACATACACTGAAACATTAGAAACATCTTCATGATTATCAATTAGTGTTTGATATATGATAAGATATGATATGTGTGTGTGCGTGTATGTGTGATGTAAACCTTCCTCAGAAATGAAGAGGTCATGAATAGAGAAAGTTGAAGAAACCCTGAGGCAGCCGACACTAACCCCTTTGTGGGCGGGGCAGCTTGTTGCTTTGACTTGGGCCTGACAGTGTAGTAGTGCACACGTGACCACAGATCATTACCGAGTACGTCAGTGAATGCGTTCGAATCACACTTGGTGCACATTGAAATGTGAACTCCACGTAATTTTTACATATCGCCAGAGAGCGTTGTTTTATTGGAAAGTGTCTAGCCATTTAAAAATTCAAAACCATTCCGATCTTTTAGGTCATTCCAAAATATGGATGGATTGGATTTGGCTCGTGGGTTGTGCTTTGTGGACTCTTGGTTGAACCTGATGCTCTCTGACTTTACTGGATATGTATAACACCAACGGTCCTGTTAAGATGTCATCAGTCATATCCAAAAAAAAAAAAAAAAAAGCAGAATAAAAGAATAAAAATCGCAAAACAACAACAACTACAAAAATGTCATCAGCTAGCTGTGGTGGCACACATCTGTCATCCTAGCACTGGGAAGCTGAGGCAAGATTGTGAGTTCGGGCCAGCCTGGCTACATAGTAAGATCCTGCACGCAACCCCTGAAAGAACAACCAAATCAAAAGAGATGCAGGCTAACTTAGGGTATACGGGGATAGAAATCCAAGAGAGCTTGCATCCTGAAGGTGATTCCAGCAGTCTGGGCGAGCGTTCCTGTTAGCCTGGGTAGGAAGCCCTGCAGTATTGCAGACATGAAAGGTAGGTTAATGACATCACAGGAGATGCTCTGCTGTAACTCGCGTGTGGAGAGCCAGACAGGGGCAAAAAGCAAGTTAGCAAAGCAAGTCAACTCTTTCTTCCCAGCAATGTGAATCTGGGCATGTTCCTTAACCCTTTTCAGTTTCTGTCTATTCAGCTGTTAAACAAGGTAAAGATCTCGGCCTCAGACGGTGGTATTGGAACTTAACACAGTCATGGGAGCCTTAGCAGGCGCTCAGCCTTCGCTTCCATTTTCAATTAAAAGGTGAAGTATGAGCCCGTGTATAACAAATTAAGGTGAACTTTAATTTTGAGTGCGTCAGGGGATTTCCGTTCCCTCTTTCTTAGCTCCCCTTTGCAAGGGTCGTGCCCATTCATTCATTCAGGAAATATCTGGAGCTGATGGGAGGACACAGAGGAAACAAGATGGCCGCACCGCTCCTCGCCTAGCCTGGAGCCTAGCTTGGGGCTCTGTGCAGCGGTCTGCAGACAGAAGCACAGTGAGACTGGGGATTGTTTGTAGTGTTATGTGGTGGTTTTTTGTTTCCCTTACAAGAAACTCTCAGAGACAAAGATCTCAAAGCAAAGCTGTTTCAAGCCCCAGGTGAGGAAGTGCTTTTCAGAGTGAACCCGGGCACGTTAATCACTTCCAGAACCTTCCGCTACAGCTTCCAGAACATTCCATCTGAATCGGCCCAGCTCAGATCTGCCCACAGGGAGAGGGTCCTTTTTCTTCATACAAAGAGTTTTGCCTTCTCAGTTGTTGCAGTTTAGAGATCTTTCCGTCTTCACCCCAGGAAGGGAAGTGGAATTCTCACAGGGTTAAGTAAGATGACTCTATTAGTTCTGCAGAGGGGTCTATGGGGGGGGGGGGGGATGGACAAGTGGTTACATTTGGAAAAGTCCATCTGTTCAGGTGAAATTGATACTGAAAAACCCTATTCTGATCACAAAGACGTGGCATTCACAAGACTCTGAGACCAAGTATGGTATTTAGTTCACAAGCGATACAGCAAGCCTGCAATTGTTTCTCCATGTTTTCTGAACAACCTGTATCAGTGAATAACAGAACAGAGCACAGTTCTTCACCAAACAGGGGAACATGGGTAGCTGGATGTGAATTTGCTTTCGTTTTGTTGTGGTTTTGTGAGTGTGCGGATGGCAGGGGTTGATGTCTGCCATCTTCCTCAGTTGCTCTCCACCTTGAGTCTTTGGCCTGTGGAAAACACATCTTCTCAGCGTTAGGCTGTGGGTGGCCTTGGGGCCTTGCGGCATTGCGGGTCAGCATGTGGGTGTGACTTTCCTTTCAGACACAGGTTTACAGACATTCCCAAAAGGGTCTGAGTGTCGTCTTTCAGGCAGAATACTGTAAAGTTCATCTTCCTTAATCTGTGCTACCCTTTGTCCTATTATGAAAACAACGCTGACTTGTTAAAATTGGGAGGCTAAGAATATACAAAGTTGAAAATTTACCCATCACCCCAAACAGATCCATCCCTCTCTCTCCTGGATTCACAGACAGCTTTCCCACCTGCCTCCCTCCGCACCAGAGCTGGGAGAGAACTTCCTAAAACACAGGTCTCTTCCAAACTTCAAAGACTTCCTGTTGCTTCAAGTGTCCAAACGGGGTTGCTCTGCTAGTCTCTTCAGTTTCCTGTCCCTCTGAGTCTCGTCCCATTCTCCTTTGCCAAACGAATGTCCTTTGATTATTTACACAGGCTGTACCTTCTCATGTTCCTTTGATTCAGAGCCGTCTCTGTCTTGGTCTGGTCTTTCAGTTTCATGGTGCATGCCCCCCCCCCTCGTTACCCACCTCTTCATTTCCCATTTCCCACTTCAGCATACAGAGACAGTTCTTTCATCAATAAAGTATCACTCACTGTCCCTTTTCCCAAGGGATCTGAGGTTGGAAGTCTTCCCGGATGCCTTGCACATCCACAGGTTTCTCCCATTGTGAGTTCGTCATGCCATATCTTTAGTGGTTCTTGGAGAAGACCCCTCTCCACCTGCCACACTCAGCCCCCTGGTTCATGTCACACTGGTTACAAGGTGTTTGTTGGTCACGTTAGAGCGAGCCGTCATTAACATTTTATAAACAATCTCTCTTAGCTTTTGCTTCAGTCGTCTTGTGGCTTCAGTATTTCAATGATTATTGATCATTTATATGTTATGGACCATGTCACAGGAAATTTGAATCTTACCTTTATCCCTCTTAACAATACATGAAGTATTTGCACGCTACCTAGTCTTTGCAGGTCTTATCTTTTTGGTGACTGAACACTAGTTCATCATGTGGATTGACTTCAGTTTATTTAACTTCTACTGTATGTTTAGAGAGTTGGGTCTTTTTTGTTTTTGACGGTTTTACTTATTACAGTTAGTTGATTTTGCATCTCTATCTCTTGAGTGTCTTTGGGCGTTCATATTTTAAATTACTGTCTCAAATTCTTTAAGTAAAATCTTAAGCATTTGAAATTCCCAGTACATGCGCTCAGTTGCCTTCCCAAAATGATATTTCTCTCCTGCCACCAGGTTGGTTCCCTCACCCTCAACTGAAGTCACTTTCTCCTCAGCCACGGACTCCCCTCTCAGCGCATGGACCTCTCTGTGGGCAGCATTCCCAGCACGGGGCAAACCTCTACCCCATCCCGCTGCCTTCTGGAGGTGGTGTCTCAGCTGTTTGAGGTTCTTACCTGCCACGAGCTGCACAGCCAGAATGGGATGTTGAATCTCTCAGAGCAACTGTTTCCTCCTTGGAAGGGTCAAGGCAGCGCTAAGCTTGGAGTGTTAATTCTAGTTCAAATGCTTTAAGTGGACCAGGCACCTCCTCCCATGATTCCCAGCCTTAGATCAACACACCTATTCACTTCACACGTGTATGTGTGCAAACCCCTCCCCCAAGGCTGACATGCCCCTCTTCTGACTCCATCTTCTCACTCACGTGACTACTCCAGGCTCCATGATTCCTTTGCTCTTCCCTTTATCTCCTTGGTCTTTACATGCCTGTCCCCTCCCTCCCTCCCTCCCTCCCTCCCTCCCTCCTTCCTTCCTTCCTCCCTTCCTTCTTTCTTCCCTCCCTCCCTTCTTCATTTCTTCTTTCCCTCCCTCCTTCATTTCTTCTTTCCCTCCCTACCTTTCTTCCTTCCTACCCTCTCCTCTCCTCCCTCCCTCCCCTCCTTCCCTCCCTCCTTTTCCTTCTTCCTCCCCTGATTCCCCGCTCCTCCTTCTTCTTTCCTTGCTCTCCCCCTCTTCCATGGAACCATTTGTTCAACAAAGTTATCCAGCACTTAGTACAGGGATAAAGGATACCCTGCAATGTGACAGTTCCTACGTTTGTGGCCTTAACATTCAAGCAGAGAAAACAGATTAGAACGAAATGCAAATTCAGACAAATTCATGTGTCACGATGGATGCTTTGGAGCTGAAGAGCGACCTCAGGGAAGTTCTTCTGATAGGATGGCTGTCCCTTTCCCATTCGCTCCTCTGACAGACCAGCGGACTAGTTCCCGGTGTCTACGGTTATTCCCTACACTGGAAGATGAGTCCCACCAGGACAGAGCCTTGCTCCCCCTGTCGTGCCCTGCTGTACCTGGCCCACAATTCAACAAGCAGTATTTCTCAGGAAGCTTTGCTGTCTAGATGTATGAACGGAGGTTCTTGGGAGGTGTACGTGTGAAACGGTGCAGAGAGAAGGAGTGCAAAGGAGCCTGGGTCAGAGATCCAGGCAGAGGAAACTGTGCACAGCCTTTCACAAGTATGCAGATGATCAGGAAAGGCCCAAGTGGTGGAAGTGAGAGAAACAAGGGCAGTGACATCAGGGGAGGTCACAGGCCAGGTCACAGGCCACGGAGGAGTTGGATTTCAAGATGAACCATGGGAAACTTTGTCCTTCTTGTAAGCTCTTGTTCTTGTTTGAAACTTTGTCTCGATTAGGTATGGGAATGTGGCTTCCCATGGGGGCAGAGTGTGAAAACTGTATCTGTTCAGAGGTGCGTGGGCTGAGGAATCTGTACTCTTGAGTTCTTGATTTGTCCTTACCCTGTGACCTAGGATCTCTCTCGTGAGCTCAGGGACCAAGCTTCTCCCAAGCCTGTGGTCTCAGGACCTTATCAGGTAGCATTGCTCTTGGCTGCTCGCCAGAACCTGACAGTAAGGCCGTGTTGATGAACACACCATAGAACATGTTAGTCAGCGGTCATGGAGAAACCTGTTTGGTGCTGATTGGGGGTTTCCTTCTTGTTAGCTAGCTTTCATGGTACTGGAAGATGCCGGGAACGCTGCCAAGGGAAAAGGTCATGGTGTTGTCCCCCTGTGCACAGGGTTACCCAGCTTTGCACTCTATTAAGTGCAGTGATGATCAGCACAGCAGGACAGGCCTACGAGGGTAATAATGGCATAAATGTTATGGAGGTGACCAACTGCTTTCTGATTGGATTTAAGGCTCATTCTATCGGAGGAAACATATGCCTGATTTTAAGAATCCATGGGAACTCACAGCTCCCCACCCCCGGCAGGGAGACATATTATTGTCATTCTAATAAATGGGCATAGTATGTATTACTGTTATTCTGCTAAATGGGCACAGTATCGAACTATCCTCTAAATTCATCTCTCTCTGCCCACAGATTAACACACTTCTCAGACCTCATCAAAGAAGTTTGTTTGTGCAGTGTATGGTGATTAATATAAAAAACTCACAACGGATCAGAATTCAGAGAATAAGCCCATGGAGCATGAAAAAAGGCACAGCTGTACCCTGCCCCCACCCAAGACTCAGGGACCACTGTGGAATAAGGGGAAGAAAGACTATAAGCCCAGAAAGCATGTGCACCATACAGTGCACCCCTCTGATGCCACCCTGGTTCTGACATGTAGCTTCCTCTGGCCAACCAGATGGGGACTCCTTCCTAAGGGTCCAGAGTTGCTGCTTCAGAACCATAATGGACTCAGCTCAGACTTGGCAGACTGGGATCTGAACCTCAAATGTGAAGTCGGGATTCTCCGGAGCTCTGCTTTTGGCCTGCTGATATGGATTTGGTGTAGCCTGGATTATTTTTCTTAGATCCTTTAGGGGCCCAGGGGAGAGGCTGACTATGGGGATTTAGCCTCCGAGGAGCAACAGAAACCCCTCACAAGGGATATTTATGGGTCACTGGCTGATGGAAGGCATGGGGTTGGGTCCTTGAGACTCAGAGGTCAGATCTGGGGAGTTGCCTTCCTTCTGGCTTCTGACCCTGGCAGTTTCAGTGCATTGGTCAGCACCCCTGCAAGTGACCACAGCTTCCTCTCAGCCACTGCTGGCTCTTCTGGGTTCCGACTATTTCATTACAAACAGCTTCCTTCTTGTTCCCCTGCCTGGACCCTCCCATTGGCTTTGGCTTCCCCACTAGTCAGGATATTAACATTTGTAAATTCCCCTTGGGGTCAGAGACTTATTACTGATCTGGAAGAACCCATTTCCTTCTTTCTGATCCTGGGCTCAGAGCAAACTGGGAAATTCATAGGATCCATAGAGGCAGACAGTATGGAAGTAACATAGGAGGTCTGGCTACCTTTATGTCAACTTGACACAAACTAGAATCAGTTGCAAGATGTAACCTGAACTGAGAAAATGTCCCCTACTGTAACGGCCTGTTGACAAGTTGGAAGGCCCAACTCATCGTGGGCAGTGTAACCTCTGAGGAGAGCAAGCCAGTAAGCAGCATCCCTTCATGGTCTCTGCATCAGCTCCTGTCTCTGGAGTCCTGGCCTGATTTCTGTGGATGATGGATTGTGCTGTGGAACTGTAAGCAAAAATAAAACCTTACCTCCACAAGTTGTGTAGGCATGTATATTTTTTTAGCCTACTTTAATGAGGGTTCAACCTCTACCCTAGCCACCGCCCACCATTGGTAGTGGAAAAGACAGCTTATTAGGATACGGGGGAAGTGGACCTGTTTAGAAGTATTTCTTTGGGGGTGATTTTGATCTTCATTATTCTCAGTCCAATCCACTAGCAAACACCAAACACGAATCAGCAGCTGCAGTCCAGACACCACACACTCATCAGCAAGGGTAGTTCAATCCAGGAAACCTCGAGGCTCACCAATCAACCAGAGTCCGTGGAAGTGACAAAAAGTCACAGGAATTTCATAAGAATTCTTTGGCACTTTTCTCTTTATGACGTCACCACAATCGAAGCTCCACAACTCAGTGACAGGTGAACCAATACATGGATGTTATCAGTGAAGACTAGTGAGGCACAGCAAGGTGAACCATTGTGTTAGTTCCCACTGTCTGCCTGTCGTGGGGTCATATTTATATTCTTTCTAAATATCTGCGTCCTTTCATGTGTTTTCTATAGTAAAACATCCTTTCACCTGTGTCTGCTTCAGCAAAACACCCTTTCACCTGTGTCTGCTTCAGCAAACACCTTCACCTTGTCTCTTCACAACATTCTTTCACCTGTCTGCCTCAGCAAAATATCATTATAACCTAACTGGGTCTCCAAAGAAACCAGAAATTTCCACTTTAAGCTGCTTCTGGTCATGGTGTTTTATCAGAAATAGAAACTAAAATTAGACAACAGAGTAAACCCAAGAGTGAAAATGGAAGGTAGCGACTCAGGAAGATGACACAGATCCTTTCCTCCTGAGCCAGTGCTCCCGATCTTACCTGGCTTCACCATTGTGGAAAAAAATCCAAGAAACCTTGAGGCTCGCCAATCAGCCAGAGTTCATAGAAGCGACAAGTCAATAAATAAATAATCACAGGAATCTCACAAGAGGTTCTTTGGTGTTTTTCTCTCTATGATGTCACCACAGGTAAAGCAACAGTAGGCTTAATTTGGCCATATGTTTACTAGAACCCGGGATTGTTACAGAGTTACATGGCAATTAGGCTGACCCCTCGAGTGGATTTGTTTATTGATTGAGATTGGTCCTAGGTGCCTCAATGGAGAGAGAAGCTCACCAAGATGCTAAGCCTTCATTTTCTGAAGGAGCAGAGAGGTACAGCCTCTTGGGGGAAGACTGACACATGTCATCCAGCTATGTCACTCCAGTTACTTTATTCAAACTTCACACACAGTTAATTGGGGCTAGGAAAGATTCTAGCTACCAAAGTTATCATGCCCTTTGCTGCTCATGATGGCAGGCAACCCACACAAATCTAAGTCCCTTTTGACCATGACTAGCCATAATCAAAGGTAAGAACTCCAGGTTTGTAAGGAGTGTCTTAGGACTGAGGTTCGTACAGCTGCAAGCTCTCATGAAGCACCGAGTGCAGACCTTCCAGAGAGACCACACTTCTTCAAGGTTCAAATCATCTTATAACAGTTTTCCAGCCTCTAATTATTGGCCCAAACATAGCAAGGCTTTGCTGGAACATTTCACTCAAAGTCAGACACAAAGGCTTTACTGTACGTACTCTCATAGCATTCGCTAATATACCAGTGAATATATCTTGGTATATTAACGAATATACCAAGGAATATCTTGGTGAAAGGATATCTTGGTTCTGGCTGGGCATGGGCCTTGAACCCCGATCCCAATGGGGAAACAGCAGGTGTTCGGCCATACCCCAGAATCCAGGCTCCTAGTCTAGACCTCCATTTAACATGCGCCTGTTGCAGTCATGTTTGGCTATACAGTACCTCCCAAAGGGGTATCATCTAACACAGCGAGAGGGCTTGACTACAGGCTTCAGACTCAAGAGATTTCCATATTAATGAGTTACCTAAAGGCTAGAGGGCGTAGCTAATTAAGTGACCCTCCTCTCTTCCCCCCTCCCTATTTAAGCCAGCTCCCCCTGACCTAAATGGGGGTGGTGGGTGCACTCAGACCATCTACATTTGCCTTGAACAATAAAGCCTTGGAACCCCAGACTCCACGTGTCTTTTGGGGCCCTTCTCTGCGTTCCAGCCACAGGGACCTGCATACCAGGTCTTTGATTCAGTTAAGCCATACTTTGCTCCTCTCTACCTACTTTGCTCGTCTAGTTGGCATCAATGGCCCTCACTAGTAATGCTGTCTTTATGCCACACGGGCACAGTGAACTCTACAATGACTCTTATCCCAAAGAGGAAAATGGGATAAGGTGCATGTAATTAAGAAGGGTAGGGTCAGTGCTGTGTTCCCATCCCGGTGTTCAGCTTACCATTCATTCAAGAATAACAGGCACCATCCCTTAATTACTCCCACTGAATGCACAGAAGGTCTTAGAATCTCACCTGCCAACAGGGAGGCATGGCTGTGCATTCTTAAAGCAGAGTAGAACAGAGCTCTGAGCCTAGGGCTTGGTGGTCTTAAGACTGGGGTAGTGATGTCAGCAGCAAGATGTCAGCATATTACACAAAGGGCCATCTCCCTGTTTAAAATGAAAAGTGACTCATTGATTCTTCTGGGAATATTGGGTGCCACCACTTAATACCACCATTGAACTTCCAGGAACTGGCTTTCCCACTATTTTTGATGGCATCTCTGTTGTCTAGTTTTATGTCAACTTGAGACAAGCTAATGTCATCTGAGAGTAGGGAACATCAATGAGAAAATGCCTCCATAAGACCCAGCTGTAGGGCATTTCTTTCTTTTCTTTTCTTTCTTTCTTTCTTTCTTTCTTTCTTTCTTTCTTTTTTCTTTCTTTTTTTTTGTTTTTGTTTTTGTTTTTTGTTTTTCAAGACAGGGTTTCTCTGTGTAGCCCGGGCTGTCCTGAACTCACTCTGTAGACCAGGCTGGCCTCGAACTCAGAAATCTGCCTGCCTCTGCCTCCCAAGTGCTAGGATTAAAGGCATGGTCACCACTGCCCGGCAGTAGGACATTTTCTTAATTAATGACTCATATAATAGGGCCCAGCCCACTGTGGGTGGGGCCATCCTGGGCTGGTGGTCCTGGGTTCTGTAAGAAAGCAGGCTGAGCAAGCCATAATGAGCAAACCAGAAAGCAGCATCCCTCCATGGCCTCTGCATCAGCTCCTAGCTCCAGGTTCCTGCCCTCTTTGAGTTCCTGTCCTGACTTCATTCAGTGATGAACAGTGAAATGGAAGTGTGAGCCAAAGAAACATTTTCTCCTCAACTTAGTCCTGCTCTTTCATTGCAGCAATAGAAACCCTGACTGAAGACAGCATCAGAACCACTGAGCGACCTGTGGAGAGGCAGCTTACTTCAGGCAAGGGAGTGACAGTGGAGACACACACCCTTTGTGGCAGTTACTGTTTGCTGGACACCGAACCTGTGTGCAACTGCAGATGAAGCAACAGAAAATGGAAGAAGATGCTAAACCCAGTCGAGCAATCTGTTCTTCACAGTCTTAAAAGTCCCTGACAAAAGCTATTTTGGAGTGAGATGATGGTTTGCGGTTGTCGTGGTAACCAGCAAACATGTTTGGCCTCCGGAAGCCCTGCCCCTGAAGACCACAATAGCTTTTGTTATGAAACTTGGGGACTTTACTTCATTTCCCTATTATCTATTTTCAAAGTTGTCAACAATAACAAATTCCTTAGTACCTGTGGCCTTCTCTGCCCAGGTTCTGGGACAACCCTGGGCCCCTACCATTTCCATCTGCACTGTGGTGTGTGGTTCTAACCTCTCTCTGAGCCTACACACCTCTATGGAATCACAAGGTGTGTGGCAATGAGGTGACCCACACTCCCTGGTGTGACTTTAATCTTTGCTCCATTTATAGGGGGATAAAAATACTCATCATGTTTATTTAAAGGGGAATGCACTCATTCACCTTTGCAACCTTTTTGGGGAATGTTTACTATAGAGGACAATTGTGTTTTCTTTTAAGTGTTGTTAATTCTAACTGAATAATGTTGGCCTTGCCTCTGTCAAGAAGGGTCTGAGGCTGTGTTCCAACTCCGCGGTTAGGGATGGGGCACAAGTGGCTTTAGAGTTCTGTGTATTTGCTTCCTTGGTTTGGGACATTACCTCATTGTTCCCTGTAATGGCTTTCGGAGGTTTAGATGTCCAAAATTAGTTTATTGGACGTTACTTTGCTGGTGCTGATTCATGAAAGACAGACTTCTGTGTTCAAGGCTAAAAACTATACTTTGAATTTTTTAAAAACATTCCTTTCTTTCTTTCTTTCTTTCTTTCTTCTTCTTTCTTTCTTTCTTTCTTTCTTTCTTTCTGTTTTTACTGCAGAAATGAGATATGTTTATTGTTAGATTTTGGCAAATCACAGAGAAGTATCTGGAATAAAATAAGAGCAGTCCCCTGTCTCATCAAGCCTGCATAACTTACCATGGTGGTTGGAACTTCAAGCCTTTTGACCTGATTTCTTTATCTACTTGTTTTTTAAATGATTATTAGTTGCTGTGTGGAGTGGGTTATGGACAGACACTGTGGATTCGGGTTGGGGGGATCATTCTAGAAGCTCATGAAGAATCAAGTGGGGAGAGGCAGATTTGGTAGCTATTTTGAAGGTGGAGACCACAGGACTTGTTAATGGACTGACTGTAAGCTACGAGGGAAGGAAGCCATGAAGAGATGGCGTCCCATCTTCTGGCCTGTCTGGTGAAATGACAGCCTGTTTACTGAGGTGGAGTATGATGAGAAGGAGGCAGGTGTGTGGTGTTTGTGCATGTGGGGGCGGGGAGGTGGCAGAAATTGGATTTGGATATGAGAAGCTGAGTACAGGTGTCATACCTGGGTGACATTTCTAGTAGATACTTGGATATACACTGGAGGCCCTGGGGGAGGAGAATGGAGAGAGATCCTTTAATCAAAGGACCATCAGCACAGCAAGGACATAAAAGAGATGAGGTAAATGTAGTGGGCTAAGGGTAGCTGAGGAGACGCCTTAAGGACAGGGACTATTTGAGAAGAGGAAGTTACAGCCTGGGAACCAAAAAGAGCAGCCAGGGGGCCAGGCTGGGACCCAAGGACAGTGCTTGAAGTAGAAGACAAGAGGGCTTCCTAGGAGAAGGGAAGTGCTTCCCCCAATTTTGTACACATATACACATTATTATTATATTTTATGTATGCACATACATATTTTATGTGAGGATATATATTTTTACACACAATGCATTGGGCTATCCCAGGAATATTGTGTTGGGGTTGGGTACTGGGAATCAAAGCTAGAGCCTTGAACATGGTAGACAAGTGATCTATTATTGAATTATCTCCTAAATTGTTATCCTGAGGCAGAGTGTTTACCTTGTTCAGCTCGTCTTGAGTTCACGCAGGAGCCCAGTGTGAACCTTTTATCCCGGCCTTCTGAGTAGCTACGATTACAGGTTCAAGCCTGGAATTATTTTAAAAATGTCCTTCTGAGATACTATTCTCAATGACACTCAAGTATTCTATTCTTATCGATATGACCATGAGAACAAATATTCTATAGACAACCCTTGGTGTTTCTTTAGGCTAAATTCCTGAAGTGGGTTTACTGGTAGACAAGCAAACCTTTAAGGCTTTTGATACAAGTTTTTAAGTCTTCAACGAAGGGGAAGTTTCAGTCAGGCTGTACGCTCCACCAGCAATCAATTGAAAACATGTATCTGGTTTCATTTGGTTGTCACTGTCACCGTTAAAAATTGTATGGGGGAAGGGGAGATGCTGTCTAGTTTCTAGTGTATTTCCACTTGCATGACTTGATTACAGTGTGGAGCCATGAGTGGCGACATCAGTCAAGTCAGCTGTGTAAGCAGGAGGCTGAGGAAGGAGAGAAACGTGATCTGAGCCAGTCTCCTGGGTAAGGGGTGGAGCAGATCTTTGTCAGCCCACACGCTGTGGTTCCCACAGCTCAATGCTTCCGCCCACTCGGCGGGCTTCCTGCGCCGCCCAGCCTAGGAAAGGGCGTGGTCACAGAGAAGCAGAGCATCTCTCAGCCAGCGGCTAGGCTCACAGGCTAGGGGTGGAGGGTGTGTTGCCTTGTGAACCGCTGTCCACATTGCCCAATAGAACAACAAACATGGGCGGGGCACAGGGGCAGCAGGCCCTGCATCCTGCGTCCTTTTCTAATAGGGCGGAGTCATTTCAGCTCCTGCGGATTGCTCCACACAGCCTTGCTGGGCAGCAGACCAGCACAAGGGGACCGACTGTTGTGAAACTGCAGGAGGACACAACATCTCTGTTGGTCCGCAGCCTGCAAGGGACAGTTGCATCATGCTGTTAGACTGCGATGTGGAAATCACAGATGCCCAGGAGATAAGAATCTTAAGAATGTGTGGGACATACAGATAGGCCCCCAAATGGGGACTGTGATCATCTCTTATGAACTATTTCTTATTTCATAGCTTATTTCATAACCATTGGAACAAAAAAACAAAAACAAAACAACAACAACAAAAACAAACAAACAAAAAACCCTTACTCGAGTTGTCCAAACAGCACAGACATCTGAGATCGTTTCTGTGAGAACCAAGAATGATTCCTGAGAAGACCCCAGCCACCCAGGTTCCAAATGCTAAGGAAAGCGTTCTGTGAGAAGTGAAACAAAAGGGAAAAGCTCAGTAGAAAACACACTGTTGTATAGTTTTTTGTTGTCTGCCCGTTTTGTTTTTCTGATAGAGTCAGTAGCACTGACTGTCCTGGAACTCACTACGAAGACCAGGCTGGCCTTGAATTCATAGAAATCCTCCTGCCTCTGCCTGTTCTGCTGAGATTAAAGGCAGACACCACCAGGCCTGGTACTTTGTAAATTATAAAGGAATGTACTGTCATTATAAATGTGTCCACTTAAGGGACTGAAAATGTTGAGTCACCAAAGTGAAAGCTAGCTTCCTCCGGTTCTCTTCCGTTACTCTCACCCTGGAATAATTTGGTGTCTGTTTTCTAGAGATTTTATTATGCAATTTAAAATATTTGTAATTATAATGTATGTACATTATAAATTATTATATATGGGATATAGGTAATTATAGCATTTACAGTGTTAGAGCATCGACGGTATTCATTACATGCAAACATACTTTTGTCTTGACTATTTTTTTTCCATTAATTAATGTATTGTGTTTGTGAGCACGAACTTTTTCTTCTGTGTGCCTCCTTTGCCCTGGCACTATTTGAGGTGCTGGAGCGAAGGAAACACAATCCCTGCCCTCACTCAGTGGCCATTTCAGTGGAAAGGGGAGGGCAATAAACAATGGAACACACAGTACAGGTGGCTACCGAGGCGGGAAGGGCACATCACACGAGTTTAGGAAGAGCCTCCTTGGAAAGTGGCACTTGAGCTGAGACCTGGAAGGGAGGGAGGGAAGTATCACATGAGTATCTGAGGGAGGGCACCCCAGGGAAAGGGGGTAGGAAGCCCAGTCACCCCAGGAGGAGGGAGAGGAGGAGGAGGAGGAAAAGAAGAGCAGGAGGAGGAAGAGGGAGATGCCTTATGGCTGAGGATGGTGGGAGAAAGGGATGATGGGAAAGATCTGTAGGCTCTGTGGAACATTTGGTGACACTGGATGAGAGAGGATTTCCCTGAGGGTGTGAAGGGCAGAGTATATCATGATCAGGTGTGTGCCTTATCCTGAGCATTCTGGATACTGTTGAAAATACAGTCTAGGAGGCTCTGTAGAGTGGAGAGGAGGGCGCTGGCAAGAGGTCATGGCAACACCACAGGGACATGGTGGGGAAATTGGGCAGCTGTTGCAGTGGGGCAGGGGATGGTTAGATTCTGGGTACATTTCCCAGGTAGAGACAAGAGGATCTGCTAATGGGTCAGGTGTGGGGTGTGGGCCAAAGGACAAAGCTGAGGGTGAGTTTTCAACATGAAGCAACACAGGGAGGTTCTCTCTGAGAGACTGAGTAGCCAATGAGAAACACAAGAGAAGACAGCTGACTACCAAAATCAGAGCCAGAGAACCAGCATGGGCTCCTTGTCTACCACATACGTGTCTCTGCTGGTCCTTCTCAGTCCATACCCTGAGCAATGCCTACACTCAATCCAGTGGCAAAGGAAAGCAGCCTACACTTTTCCTGCTGTGTCACATTTAGGTACTACAGTGAAAACCTGTGTGTGTGTATTAAGTTGAATATATATAATATAATATATATTATATATATATATATTATATAACATATAAGTTATAACATATATAGTTGTAAAATATATTTGATATATATAGTTGACATATATAGTTTTATATATATGTTAATGTTGGATTCTGCTCCAAAGTCTGTCTGCCAATCTACCTATCTATCCATCCATCCGTCCTCCGTCCGTCCGTCCGTCCATCCACCCACCCACCCACCCATCCATCTTCCATTCAACCTGATTGCTTGTAACTGACTTTGATATGAATCTGACAAATCCCAAGACTTGCTAAGAAATGATGTAAGGTTTTGGGATACTCAGGCCTGTGCCAGTCCCGTGCTAGGGATAGCTGCTTCCCAGGAAGGCCTCACTGATTCATAGCTGTTGGTTCCTAAAACTTCTTTACTTCAAGGATCATGCTGCATGAGGGTTGGGCATGGCACGAGTCAGTCTTCACACTGTGAGGGTTGCGATCTCTCCATCCATCGTCGTGCAGACGCTTTGCGAGTGGAGGGGACACACCACTTCCTTCCAAGGCACAGCACTCTTCCCATCCTAATATGTCTAACTTTCTCTAAAGTTTCTCAACGTCTACATTCCACGCATGGATGTTTCATGTTATCTCTCTGAGGTAAATCTTTTCAGATAATTCTCAGAACGTTAATTTTCTATACATGTGGTATATCCTGAGAAAGGCTACCCCTTGGAGTCGGGAGAACAGAGCCTTGAAATCAGACTGATGGAAGTTTTAACGGCTCTGCCATTACCTGTCCACGTGATTGTATGCAACCTCCCTAATGTCTGAGTCTATAAAACAAGAGTTAGGAGCGGGCTGGCAGGATGATAGAGTGAAGCGTTGACAAGAGCATCCCCGCACCACGCACAGGCACTTGATAAACGTTCGCTCCCTCCTGCCTCCACTTCTGAATTGTCACTTTCAATATCTCGCCTTGTATAATCCCACCTTTTGGGTTGTTACGAATTCCCATCTCTCCGACTAGACAATAAACTCTTACGAGTTAGAAGCCATCTCTTTTATTTCTTGGCATGCTCTGAAGGATTTATCGTGGTAACTTGTTGTGGGAGATGATTAATAGATGCTTGCTGATAGACGGATGGGTTCCTTCCTTGGCAAGGTGAGAGCTGAAGGGCATAGCGCTCTCTGGAGTCCAGCACCTAGCCATGAGCTTCAGAGAGGCAAGTGTGACTCGGTATCCACAGAGGAAGATTATCGCTTAGGAGAGATGTCTACTGATGGATGAGGATGCTGGACCACTCTGCCTGCCTCGCTGCAGAGTCTGCTCACCAGCTTTAGAAATGGTTACTGAGCCAGATGGTGAGATCCTGACAGCCCCTCCACGATCACATGCATTTAGCAAGCATTTTACAGACCATCACCATGGCACGTGGGTTGTTTGATTGACCAACAGCTGTTATTGTGTATGTATGAGGGAGATTGGGAGCAAGGAATGACAGGGGATCGATAACCCTCCTATACTGAAGTGAATGATTTAATTTTCTTCCTGAGTGAAGAGGTGAGTATAAAGATTTCACATGGTGGCTGGAGAGATGGCTCAGCAGTTAAGAGCACTGGCTGCTCTTCCAGAAGTCCTGAGTTCAAATCCCAGCAACCACATGGTGGCTCACAACCATCTGTAATGGAATCAGATGCCCTCTTCTGATGTGTCTGAAGACAGTAATAGTGTACTCACATACATAGAATAAAAAAATAAACTTTAAGATTTCACATAGTTATTACAAACATGGATGTGAACAAACCATACTATTTCTTGATTTACATAAAGGTTTGATTTTTAGCTTCTACTTACTTGTTTAAAAGGTAATATATGCAAAGTTAAGACAAACAGTGCAGAAGATAAAATAATGGTGTATTCCAGAGGCAACCACGATTAGTAGGTTTGATGGTTTTCTGGAGAAGTTTGTTCTTTCTTTGCCTCTTTCCTTCCCTCCTCCATGTCTTTGTCTCTGTGTCTGTCTCTTTCTCTCTTCCCCCTGCCTGTCTTTCCTTCCCTCTCTCTCCCTCTCAATGTCTGTCTATTCATCTCTGTCTTCCTTCTGTCTATCTCTCCCTCCCTATCCTCTGTTCCTGCCTGCCTGCCTGCCTGTCACCTGTCTTCTATTTCTCTCTCTCTCTCCTCTCTCTCTCTGCCTCTGATGTGTGTGTGTGTGTGTATGCACACACATATACATTTGCATCCACGGTCTGAAAGCCATTTAAAGAATCTAAGCATGTCTGTCTACTTGTTGTATCTATGTGGCTTGCCCCTATATCTCTGTGGGTAACCAACCCTAGCAATCTCAAATTGATGGGCACAATTACTTGATTGATGAGTGGATCTATTTAGTCTCTGACTAATTAGAACTGTTGTAGCAGTCTTAAAAATGATTGTATTAGCCTCTACATTGTTATTATAAATGAACAAAGACATTCAATTTCACATGTCTGGGGAGTGAAGTGCCTGGAAGAGCAATCCAGGCACTTTAACCGCTGAGCCATCTCTCTAGCTGCCCCCCAAACCCATTTTTATATGACGACCCAAACAATGGAATTTTAGGTGAAAAAAAAGGAGAAAAAGAGAGAGAGAGAGAAGAGAGAGAGATCCATATAAGATTCAAATCACAGCTCTACCTTAATACAAAGGTTCTAAAAGTTGCACTGATGCTTAGAAGAGACGCCAAGGTCAGTATTGATCATTTTGGGTGGGTACTGTTCTTGTTCTTCAAATATAATAGACCCTAGATAGCCATCCTTCTCATTATATTCCACTCAACACTAGTCTTACATCTATGACTGGATGCCATCCTTTGATGACACCAAAGATCTACTTTAGTTTTGGGGAAGTATTATAGGAGACTTTTATTTTGATTAGCAAAAGAGATTGTTGATTATGTGCACGGAGAGGTGAAGACAAAGGTCTCTTGATGAGACTCTCCAAGGTGCCTTTAAGAAGCACATTGACTTTCTGTCACCATAGAGAGGAGGTTTGCTGGGAGTCGGAGCAGGGTGTAGGGTGTGATGGCGTGGACTTTCCTGGATGCCTTTTATCTTTAGCAGGAAGAAACTGAAGCCTTCTAGTCGTCTGGCTTCCTCTCAGCATGCTTTGATGCAGAGGTTATGGAAGGTTTCTCGGCCAACTTTAATGCCAGTTTCAAAGTTAAATAGTATTTGGGGAATGCCACCTAGTGGTGACAGCTTTTGGTTTACTGCTCACTTGAAGAAAGTAAATCAAACTCAGGCAAATCAAAGTCTCCTTGAAAGTCATTGGAGAGAGAGAGAGGCCAGCTAGGTCGTCCTTTAGCTTGTGTAAGCAGGCTCGTAAATCAACCTTTCAGGGGCTCTGAGGCAGAAAGGGCAGGGTGGTTCAATGCTTCCTGAGCTCAGAAGCCCATCATGGACTTTGATTGCCTGTGGCCTGCCATGGCCCCTGTCCTTCAGTCCCAGTAACACATGCGTGGGAGGGGACAGGCTCCTTCCCAGGGACTCCCAGCTCTGACTTAAAGCTTGTCCTTTCTCTGACCCCGATCTCCACCCCCCCACCCCTCCTCCTCCCTCTGGCTGATCCTTAGTTGTGTGCGTGTTCCCTGCAGTGCTGGGAGCTTGTCAGACTTATTCATCCAAGACTCACCAGACCATGCCTTTTATTACTCTAGTTGTCTTTACATTTTTATATTTATTTTCTGACCCTACCTAGAAAATGACTCATGTGTAATGCAGACTAAGGAAACTAGAGAATCTCTCTCCCCCACAGCCAAAAGTGACAGATAATCACCGTTAACATTTTGCCGAAATCCTAGCCGACCTTTTCCTGTTGTTACGGAGCATGCATAGCTTAAAAATCAGCAGCACAGATGTAAAATACTTTCTGCCAAAAAACAAAAACCAAAAAAACCCAACAACAACAAAAAAAAAAAACCCAAAACAAAAAAACCCAAAAAACCAGATCAGTAACATTATGTCATGTCAATAAATATTCTATCCCATGATTTTACTAAGTGGTATCATAGGACATACCAATAATGAAGTGGCTATTAAATTTGAGGAAAGTGGAGCTGGCAGGTAATGTTTAACCCAAGCTCACGCTGTTCAGCTGATACTTTACTGAGCATGTATTATGCACTGTACTCAGGTTCAAACAATTTTTATACACACCAGCAGCTTAATGAAGGCAGGTCCCTGTGAAGTGGGTATTTGTAGCGACATTTGACAGAAGAGAAATCGAGGATCTGAACGGAACAACATTGCCCGAGGTTGACCGGTTTGTACTGAGGAGATACCAGTCTAGAATTTGTAGACCCAAGATTCTTTCTAGTTCTCAAGGTCCTCACCAATGTTGGGCTTGAACGAACATTCCGAACGAACATTCTCTTGTTATCCTCACAATGGGAACAGAGAGAACTGCTCAGCTAGTACCGAACTTCGGATCCAGAGAGGAAACTGTGGAGTAGGATGTGAGCTGGGAGGGGGACTTTCGGATGTTCACAGTCTTAGCAAGAACTCTCGCCGAGTGCTTGATGGATATAGCATCTTACCTTATCCTCGCAACAGCCCTAAGAAAATAATGCTAACATAATCTCATTTTACAGACAGAGAAAAATTGAGATTAGAGAAGTGGTTGGTGACAGGTCACCTTGCAGGATGACGGGAGGCAGGCTTAAAGCCCACTGTGTCCATACCAGAGTCTCCACAGTGGCTCTGCCGACTTCTTCACTGCAGTTAGTGTCCTGCTGTGGTTTGTACAGTGACAGTCACCGGGTCCTCCCCCTGGCTGTGAGGGTGTGTTTGAAGGAGAGGTGTGGGAGAGATGAATGGAGAGTGATGAAAGACACTAGTGTAGCAGAAGAGTCCCGGAGAGTGCGTTTGCGATAAAAACAACACACGAGGAAGACAGACCCGTAGTTTTTGATGCAAAAGTTGGAAAATCAGTCCTGAGCTGTTGATAAAATGGAATTCTTTGTTGTTGCTGCTTTCTTTCATGCAGGCAAAGGAGAAACGGAAGTCACTGTGTTAGAAACAAGGTTTGTTTGTTTTCCCCCCTCCAGTGCGCCAAGAGAGAACGAAATAAATTTTCTAGAAAGAATTTGCTCAAAATTTTTCCATGTTATTACGGACGCCAGTAAAACAGCGTTCCTGTAGATTATCCTACAAGCTTATACTTTCAGTGTGAAACAGTCTTTTGGTTGATGTCTGTTTAAATGGTCCCATTTGGTTTTTAAGTCTCAAATAAAATATGTTACACATTCGTAAGAGTTATGAAGAGAGTGTGTAAATGTAGAGACCCCGGGAGTGACTGATGTTAGCAGATATCACAGTCAAGCCCTCACCATCACGCTCTGACAGTGACCATGTAGTCATCACCATGGAAACCAATGACCTAGGCCACCTCTTTCTCTGGGTCCTCCTTTCTCTCCAGACAGCCCTATGGGCTGACACCAAGGCGACTAACTCCTGCTCTGGCCACCTTTAGCTTTCTTCTCTGCTTGGTTGATGTTTGTACCACTAGGCGTTTCCAGGAACACAGCCCTGACACGGCCCCCCAACGTAACTCTTCTGCTCTGTCCTTCTCATCCTCGAAGCTGCAGTTTTAGATGGCATGGCCCCTGTCCCTTTGTTGTCTGCTACCTGGGTCTCTTTTCTACCTCAAACATGGGCGGAGTCTGTGCTGCTCCAATATGCTTTTTCTCATCCTTATTAATTCCTGCTCAGAGGAGCCAAGCCGACTTAATATCATTAGCTCGCAGTTACTAATTACTTAAGTTTCTATGTCTGTATCTCAATTATTAAGAGATGGCCATAAGTACATTGTTCTAAGTATAATTCCTGAAGACACGTGACATCAAACACTGGCCTCCTATCTGCCGAGACTTAGATGGCTATTAAACCAAGTTTCTTCTTAGTGCTTGCTTGTTTGCTTGCTTGTTTGTTGAGACACAGGCTCCTACAAAGCCCAGGCTGGTCTTGAACTTACCATCCCCCAAAGAGTACGTGTGTGCACTACCCTATGTGGATCTAGGTTATTTCTAGAATAAACATTTTGTATATGAATTGAATGTGAAGAAGCAATCTGCTATCCTTTGTTCTCTTGAGAAAGATTTGGCATGTAAAGACCAAATGTCCTCTATGCAGCAGTTAATCTGGAGCCGTGGGGCATAGTAATTAGCTAATGAGCATTTTAAGCGAACCTTTCGTGTTGTATCAAGTAGTGTTTGGCTAATTCGCGGAGACCTGCCCTGCAGCGATGGAAAACTGTACAGGACCACAAGAATACCCGGAACTGGCTCTCTGGTAGCTGTTAGTGCTTATTATGTTATCTTTGAATTATCTCCACCCTTTCTCTGCATACCCCTTCTGAGTCACTTCGCCAGAGAGGCCGGACAAGGCTAAGCGATTTAATGGCTTTTCCCATCCTTCAAATAATTCCCTTGTAAAACGCTTGCTGTCACTTTAGCTCCTCTCTCCTAGCAGGAGGGTGCACAGCTAAGTGCCTGCCAGCTCCTCACAAGCCTGGGAGTGCTTAAGAAGTGGAACGAAACTGTAGAAGCCACCCCGAAGCTTCTTTAACAAAGAAAGAACTAGAAGTAGGCTATGAAGTGGGTCTCTGAGGACAAGTGCCCTTGTCTCGCTTGGGGTGGTTTAATCTGGATGTTAAGCCCCAGCATGAGTGAGTCTGGAGAAGGCCTGAAAGTCAGCTGTCCCCAGCTCATGAGCCTGGGACTTCTGTCAGGTATCACCCTTCATCTTCTGCTCTGGGGCGGGAAGTAGCGGCCTTTAAGCTGATATCTATCTCTATGGAAGCTCCTGGTATTCTTACGCATTCTTTCTCTCTCTCTTTGCCCAATGTGGAGCCCCTTCTCTTGGTTATTACCTCGAGTACCCAGCTGGAGCTAAAAGGAATCACTAGACAATGCTGTACTCAGCCTTTGTAGGGCACAGATGACCAAAAGCAGGCTGGATGACACTTCACTAAATCCTCCAGGTTTCATAGAAGTAAAAGTACTAGAAGGAGATGAATCCAAAGCTAAAACTAGCTGGGTGTTGTGGCACACATCTGCAATCTTAGCACTTCAGAGGCTGAGGAAGGAGGATTGTTTTGAGCTTGAGTCCAGATTGTCCTGTAGAGAGAGAACCTGTCTCAAACAAAACAGAGCAAAGCAAACAAAACCAACTAAACAAACAACAAATTAACTGGATTAATTTGTAAACCATCTACTTGGTGGCTTCTGTGATGATCTCATTTTAAAGAACGAAAGACAGAGGAGTGGGCGTGGCTACCGGGCCCACCTCCTTCAGCTTTGCCTACATTCCCCCCTCCCCCACCCCACTTCTCTCACAGACAGGGACCTTGCAAACTTTCAAGGGAGCCTGACATCAGGAAATCTACATGGAAAAATTAAAGACGTCTGTTCTTTGTTTCTGCTGTGAGCTCACTGGTTCTCTTTGCATATGCCTACATGATGTTCAGTCCTTCCGGGTAAGGAAGCTTAAGAAAGGAAGACAGAGGCTACAGAGATGGCTCGGTGGTTGCGAGTCTTCGCTTTAAAGCGAGTTCACCTGAGCTCAGATGCCGGATCTCATGTAACAAGTCAGGTGTGGTCTCACGTGTGCCTCAGGTGTGTTGTTACGAGTGCCTGTGACCCCAGCACTGTAGGGAGAGGGGTGTAGAAATGGGAGCACCAGTGGGGGCTTGCTGGATACCAACCCAGCCGGAAAGCGGGAGCTCCAGATTCAGGGAGAAACCTTGCCTCAAAGGAATAAGACAGAGTGACAAAGGGGGACACCTAGTGGCGGCTACAACACACACACACACACACACACACACACACACCACACAGACCACACACAATATGCATGTGAGTGCACACATACACATTGAGACATGAGCATACATGCACACACAGACAGGGAGAGAGAGAGAGAGAGAGAGAGAGAGAGAGAGAGAGAGAGAGAGAGTCACTTAAGGACGGAAGATTTATAAATTGGTCTGAATAAAGTCCCAGAAGCAAGTGGGATAAATGGTGGCTCCATCCACATCATGAAGATACTCCCCACGTGCTCGTTCAGCTGCAGGTGACAGCAATACCAGCATCACAACTGCATCCATTGCTGTCATTGTGGTTTTGCAGATGACTCAAGCTAATTCCATGGTCATTTTTGCAGATCTGCCGCTATGCTTGGGGCTTGATAAATACTTATTATGGCTTATTTATTGATCTGGAATTTGACAGTCTAGAGAGTTAGTCCCAGCTTGATGGGAACACTAGGCTGAGAGTAAAGCGAGTATTTTCGTTTTTTTTTTTTTTTTTTTTAAATAAAATACCTTTGAATGGTATCTTTAAAGAATGAAAATTATTCTTTGAAATTTTCATAAATATAAGCAATACGAAGCTCAGGAGAACACAGCGAGGTCATTGTACTGTTTCTTGCAAACAGTAGCCAAATGCTTGTTAGAATGCAAGAAAAGGACAGTGACACAGCTGAGGTCATATTTGAAGTTAGTGCAGAAGGATGGCCTACAACATGCCAAAAGGACAATGCCATCAGAGTCAAGAAAATTCCCTGGGAAAAGGACGTGCCCTGCTATGTTCTGTGTTTCATGGTGTATCTAATGGCTAGCTTTCTAGGTTTCAAGATTGTATTGGTGTGAGGTATTTTCTTTTTAAAGAACTATTTATTTATTTTATGTATATGAGTACACTGTGGCTGTCTTCAGACACACCAGAAGAGGGAGTCCGATCCCATTACAGATGGTTGTGAGCCACCATGTGATTGCAGGGAATTGAACTCAGGACTTCTGGAAGAGCAGTCAGGGCTCTTAACCCCTGAGCCATCTCTCCAGCCTGTGTGAAGTATTTTCAGTCTTACTTAATCGTCGTCTTCCGTTTCCTTGGAAATATCTTTGAACCTAACAGTGTTCTGTAAAATATGGTAATAATAATAATAATAAAATAATAAATTTACAGTAGCTAAATGCATTCTTAGACTTATCTCACAAGGTCGGTTCTCTCTCTCTCTCTGCATTGTGCGCGGCTGCGCGCGCGTCGGCCGCTGTGGCGCGGTGTGTGTGTGTGTGTGTGTGTGCGCATGTGCAGACTTGAGGATATGGAGGTCTGTCTTCCTCCGTCACCCTCTACCTTACTGCTTTGAGTCTGAGTCTCTCATTGAATTTGGAACTCGTCCATTCGTCTAGGCTGGCTAGCCAACGAGTTTTAGAGACCTGCCTGTTTCTGCTCCCCTTATCCGGTGTTATTCAGGTTACAGATAACACAACACAAAACCTGGCTTTTACACACTCGCTAGGGGCTTGGAACTCAAGCCTTCAAGCTCGTGTGGTAGGCACCTTACTGACTGGGCATCCTCCCAGCCCGAATGTTGGTATCAGGCTCCGAACCCAGTGACGTCACATCTAGGAGATTCCCCCCCACATCGTTGCCAAGGCAACCACCATACTTTCCCAGAATCCACCTGGCTACCTCCCACCTTCACCTGTGAGAGGCTATGTCACCGTCCATATAAATAGGCAGAACCCCCTAACCTTGCTTTCTTCCTCCTCTTCTTCTTCTCCCATCTTCTTGCCCTGTCTCCTGAATAAACCTCACGTGGAACCAAATACTTAAGAAAAACGGAGATTTTTTTTTTTTTTTTTTTTTGAGGATGTGGTGGAGGAGAGGATTTTATAAGCCGTTTAGGATTTCCATTTGTCTACACGTGGCTGTCTAAATGCTGAGTGACTGGAGTTGATGCCCATTCTTGTTCCGAGAACCTGGTGCCAGCGTTTAACCCGGGAGTCCTACTTCTTCTGTGATCTCACACTGGGCTCTCATCACCTACCCCTCTTCGTGGTGGGTTTTGGGGCAGCATCTAACACTGCCTCCCCTTGACCAATGAAAGATTTATGCTTAGTGAGGTGTACTAGCGTACACCTATAATTCCAGCACTCTGGAGGCTCACCTAGAGTTCTGGGCTAGCTTCTTGTCACAAATCAAAAAATAAAAACAATAATTAGGGTGTGGTGGTGCACACCAGTAATCCCAAAACTCGGGAGATAGAGGCTGGAGAACCTCAAGACCACCCTCCACCAGTCTCAGCTAATTGAGATCCTGCTTAAAAGGGAGGGAGGGGGAGAGGGAGAAAGACTAGGGCCTTATATGTTTAACCTGAAACGAGCTGGATAAATGCCAGCTCAATTTAGGGCTTATTGGAATGTTCTGGAAGCCCTGTTGTCTTATAGTTGACTCCTTCAGTGAATGAGAAGCTAATGGATTCTTTTATAAATTGAGGGTGGTGAACACAGAAATGAGACTGGCTTGTGCTTTTCTTACCATCTTTTGACTTGCTACACCAGGTGGATAAATTTTAGTGAGCCAGATTGGACCCAATTGAGAGAGGTAACAATCACCGATTAGCTCACCCCCTAGGGAAGAAGCAGGTGACAGGATTTAGGCAGGAAAACGAGCCCGAGAACAAAAGATGGTGTCATTACTTGGAACCACCGTGCTGTTTAGGCTCCATCGGCTCCGGTTTCCCAGGCAGGTCCCTCGTGAGGATAATTCTGCCCACTCCATTTCCTTAAGAGGTTCTGAGCTCTACTTCGGGGGCTGCTCTATATGTTGGTTGCTTTCTGAGACTTGTTCAACCCCCTTGAGCTCTGCCCGCTCTATAAAATCTGAGAACGGAAATGCGTCGTGCCGTACGGTAATTTAATGAAAGGATACACTTCAGGAGACAAAACGTTGCTGGGTTCCTTTGTGTCTGTGTTAGGTTGGATAACAAAGGAAGATGACTCACACACAGGCCGGCCCTCTGGGACCAGCTAGAGTCTTGATTACACCTTGGTTCCTGGCTGTCTTGTGAGCAAACACTTGGACAGTCATATACCCAGGAGGGATATAATGATTACCTTTAACGATTACAGGTTCCTGGATTGAACTTGACTATTGGCTTTTACGAAGGAGAACACACCGGTGTCAGGCCAGAGGTAGACAGAGTCTTTCCAATTTTTCCTAGATATATAAAAGATAGGATTCCACTTTAGTGTGGGAAAGTCGTTCCGAAGAAATTAGACGGAGATGGCTATCTTTACGGCAGCCATTGGAAGACAATGATAGCTGTGGTGATAATTCCCAGGACTAAGAGAAAAGTAACACATGGAGCATTCAGAATGTTAAACAAACAAGCCATCCGTCTACCCTGGCCAGTCTGGGTGTATATTATGGTGTAAATGATGGATAGTAATATTTGACAAGGTTCATTATGTGGGGTATATCAAGCTCCTAGGCTTAAACATCTCTGTTCTGGAAAGCTGGCCAGTCCAGGTTTAGGTTATGACGTCAATGATGGGTAGTAATATTTGACAAGGTTCATTATGCGGTGTATAAATCAAGCTTAAACATCAGCTTCACTCTCTGTTCTGGAAAGCTGCAAAGTCAAAGGTACTTGATAAGAAAGAGACCATCTGTTGGCTATTATCATGCTTCTTTTGAACGTACTGTACAAACTGCGCGCAGGTACAGAGAGTGTATCTGCGGAGATTAAAAACCATGGTTACGTTAGCGCACACCTGTCTCTGGGGGACCTCACTCTTTAGTAATGTGCGTCTGCTTCCTGTGGCTGTTGTGCTTACTCTGACGTCTGCCTGCAGAGTGTGTGCTCTTTTGAGTCTCTTCTGGGACAATGGAGACTGTAGAATCTGTTGAGGCAGAATAAACACTAGGGGCTGGTCTAGAATGCGCACGTCAGCTCCAACATCCCTTCACACAGAGACGTTGCTGGAGGTAGCATGATACATAGATGCCTTCTGTTTAAAACATCCTGTTTGCCTTTCAAAATCAAGTCTCCAGCCTTCCACCCATATGGAATCCATCCGAATTTACAAAAACATTCAAATACCAATGACTCGGGAATAATATTTTTAACGTAGCAATGTTTCTTAATTTCTCCCTTCATTTTAAGAGAATCCCTACAGTTAGCAAAGATAACCATTTGAAAGACTTTGAAACTAGGGTTTTCAGGCCTCCACGAAGCAAGAAGCAATCATGGCAGACACCCAGAGGACTGGTCTTTCCCTGGCAGTTTTCTAAGACAGGGAGTCACTGCTTTCCCATCTTCTCCAGCAAAAGTCAGGAGATACTAATTCCTACTTGAGTGACAGGAAAATGACAGAGCTGTTTAACCGTGTGACTCACTGACAGGGCCTATAGTCTTTCTTCCACAGGCAGGAGTGTGAGGAGCCCAGCCTTTGGGCTGTAACCTTGGGTGCTACAAAATAGGCAGCTCAGGCAGTATGCAGGAATTAGATCGCCACACTTACTCCCAGAGTGAGGACTTGGGGTTCAGGTAGGTGTGGATAGGCTGCCACTTGGTGGGGAACATCTGACTAACTTAATAAGGACACCGGTTACCATGGAGACTGATTTGTACATATTCAAAACTGTTTCTGATGACAGCAATGAAGATATGAACACTGCAGAGCGAGCCACATCTCAAGTGTGCCTTCTTCTCAGGCAGGGCAGTTGCCAATTCAAAGGGTTACTAATGTCATAGCAAACAGGCTGGTTCAGAGTAATCCCAGTGACTTCATCTACAAGCTGGGGACAGGGTGTGTGTGGGTGATTTATTTAGCAGCAGGGATATAAAGGAAGGACAGACTGCATCTTGATGCAATCTCTGTCTTAGTTAGGGTTTTACTGCTGTGAACAGACACCATGACCAAGGCAACTCTTACAAGGACAACATTTCATTGGGGCTGGCTTACGGGTTCTGAGGTTCAGTCCATTATCATCAAGGCAGGAACATGGCAGCATCCAGGCAGGCATGGTGCCGGAGGAGCTGAGAGTTCTACATCTTCATCTGAAGGCTGCAAGTAGAAAACTGACTTCCAGGCAGTTAGGATGAGGGTCTTAAAGCCCCTCAGTGACTTTGATACACTCACTCCAACAAGGCCACACCTACTCCAACAAGGCCACACCTCCTAATAGTGTCACTCCCTGGACCAAGCATATTCAAACCAGGATACTCTCTCTATGCCGTTCAGTTTACAACACAGAAACACAGCTATTTACATTGCTGGGGAGAGAAGGAGTCCTCGGTTTTCTTTTTGGTATATTTTCATGCTGCAGCCTTTCTGGACTCTATCTGCCTACCCCACCCTCCACCCCCACCCCACTCCATGCCTCAGTCTGTGAGGATCACTTATGGTTGGTGGTTAATCACAGGCAGTTTACTTGACCTCTCCAGGCCTCAGTTTTCTCAGTTGCACAATGCAGATAGTAGTGTTTCTACTTTCTGGAATTATTGTGAGAACAAAGCGAGTTAATAGAGATAAAATTCTTTACAACAGATTTCAGTATGTGCTATGCTGTAATATTACCATTATGGGGCTGCAGAGATGGCTCAGTGGTTAAGAGCACTGACTGCTCTTCTAAAGGTCCTAAGTTCAATTCCCAGCACCCACATGGTGGCTCATAACCATCTGTAACGAGATCTGATGGCTTCTTCTGGTGTGTCTGAAGACAGCTACAGTATACTCACATATATAAAATAAATCTCAAAAAAAAAAAACCTTCTTTAAAAATACTATCATTATTACCATCAAAGTATTGTGAGTCTTTCCCAATATTTTTAATTAAAAATTTTATTATCTTTTGCGTAAGGGTGTTTTACCTGCATGTATGTCAGTGAACCATATAGGTACACTGTGTTAAATCCCTGGAACTGGAGTTACAGACAGTTGTGAACCAAATGGGCACGGAGAATTGGATCTGTTTCCCCCCAAAGAGCAGCCAGTACTCTTAATCACTGAGCCACCTCTCTAGGCCCTCTTTCCTGATATTCGTGGCTTTTCCAGGAGAGGCTGTGAAGTGTAGACTATATCGAAAGCTTCCAGGGTCCTACGATATGACAATAGCATCTGAGCAGTGACATGTAACCAGGGCAGAGGTTGGTTTCAGGTGATGTTGTCATGGAAAGAGTGAGGTCAAGTGGGTTTAGGTGCCAACTGAAGTTGAATCGAGCTGAAAACCAGGTAGACTGAGGTAGGAGGAAGAATGAGGAAGTTGATTCAGATATCAACGTGTAAGAAACAGGTAGGTGTAGGGGGATGGGGAAAGGGGATAACAACATCTGAAATGTAAAAAATTAAATGTAAAAAGTTTAAAAAAAGAATGAAAAAAAGAAACAGGTAGATCAGAAAGTGTGAATTTGGGGCAGTAGGGTGACAAGGTGGGAAGGGGGGGCATTGGACATTATTATTATTAATTATTATTTTATTATTACTATTATTATCATTGAGGATAAAACGTAGGGCCTCATACACACTTAGCAAGCACAATAACACTGAGCTATATCCCGAAGCCTCTAAAAACATTTACTTGTTATTCTGAGGCAGTGTCAAGTTAGGTTGACGAGGCAGATTCGCCCAGGCAACTCTAGAACTTGAGTCGTTCCTGCCACAGCCTTTATCTGGAACAACTGGGAACACAGAACTTGCCTGGAGGATTCCCCACCTGATGCAGTGACACAGGAATAGTGAAGATTTTTGAGGGAATGATGGACAGCTACTGGGATTTCCTGGGTTGGGAGTGGAGATCTGAGCCTATGGAGCCGGCCTGTCTGCCTCACTTTCTTAACTCACCTCCACGTTATTGTTCTGGCTATCCTACCGGAGCCACTCAGCCCCAGCAAGGTGCAAAATGAAGGGGAAGGGTGTGGGGAGGGGGTGGGGGGAGGCCAGGTCAAAGGTTACTGCACATGCTCACGATTTGGGGTTTAGAGACAATGGGAAGAGGGAGCAAGGGGAAAGACGCGAATGAGACCTTGCCTTTGTAGAGATTGAGTTTGTGACAGTGCGCTCCGTCTCCTGTAGCAATGCCAAGCTGGTATTTAATGTGTCCCGGATATTGTTTTTCCTAAGCTCATTCCCTCCTCTTGGAACCCGCTGGCAACAGGTACTGCGATCACCTCTATTTTGCAAAGAGTAAGAAGTTGAACACAACTCCAAGATTACAGTCAGTTGGGTTGAAACCCAAGCCACCCGAACCCAGACCTTATGCGATATTAGGCTTTGCGCATCAGACGCTGGCCGGAAGTGATACTGAAGGTTACACACAGTAACTTGCAGCCCCCGGTGTTCATGGTAGCTATTGGAATGGAGGAGCTTTTTAAAGGAGGAAAGCACAGACAGGAGAGATACTGTGAGAAGTCAAAAGTTGGGAGACAAAAGGCCAAACGTTTGATTTGACTGGCTTGTTAAGCAAACGGAGAAGGATGTCGGTGCGGAGGAGGGAAAGCTTCCTCCAGGACGGCAGGGGCAGTGACTGTCTAGCCATCAAAATGAAGAAGAAACAACCTGGTGGTTAAATGCAGGGTTGCTTCGTCCCCTCTCCCATCACCTAAATAAGACGGACCTTAGTGCCGAGTCCAGCACGGCTTCATGAACTTGCTATGTAGATGAGGATGACTGAACTCTTCCTGCATCTCCTGCCTCCCAAGGGCTGGGATTACAGGCGTGTAGCACCTCTGTGCCTGGTTTCTGCTGGTGATTGGGATCGAACCCAGAGCTTCCTGCATGCTAGGCAAGCACGCCATCTATGGAGCTTTGTCCCCAGTACGCATTCTCATTCCTGAACAAGCCGAGGATGCTCTGTCATCTCAAGACACCTCCCCCCCACCCCCCCATATGCTGTTGTACGTCTTGAGTCACTCCTCCAGTGTTTGCCAAGTACTTACTATTCAGCCGGGACTGTTCCTAGGCAGTGGCTACATATTAGCCAAGTCAACGGACAAAGAAGTATGGCCTTTCTGTTTTAAAATTGGCATCTTATCAGCATCTCTTACTTCTCTCTGCTCAAACATCATATTATTGGAGAGGCCTTTTGTGACTACCTCGTTTAAAACACTGGTCTTTGCCGCTCACCTCACCGTCCTGAATTTATTTCCTTTGGGTTAAGTGTAGTAGAACAGTTGTTCTCATTCCGTGTGTGTGTGTGTGTGTGTGTGTGTGTGTGTGTGTGTGTTGGGGGGGGCAGGATTCGAACAACCCTTTCACAGGGGTTATGTAAGACTATCGGAAAACACAGATACTTACAATAGGATTCATGACAATAGCAAAATTGCAGTTATGGGTTAGTAATGAAAATAGGTTTACGTCTGGGAGTCACCGTGTTATGAGGAACTGTATTACAGGGTTGCAGCGTTAGGAAGGCTGAGGACTGCTGTAGTAGAACCAGCTGACACTTCTGTTATTTCGTTTTCTTTGTGACCTCTCCAGTCCCAATAAGACCCAAGCTCTATAGAAGAGACTTTGTTTTAGTGTCTGTTGTAGTTCTGTAACAGGACTCGGCACATAGTAGTGGATTTTAATTACTGAAGGAATAAATTAATGCATGCATCCAGTGGACACTTTCAATTTGGAAACTCACGTTTTTATTCTAGGATGACTGCTTGTCCCTAAAACAAGCTTGTCCCTTCTGTCATTTCCTCCTTAACCTGTTCTCTTTCCAAACTGCTATCACAGTAGCAGAGTCTGGACACTATCAAGTGCCTGCTGACCTTAAGTAAGTCAACACTTTTTAAAAAATTATAGCCGGGCAATGGTGGCACACGCCTTTAATCCCAGCCCTTGGGAGGCAGAGGCAGGCGGATTTCTGAGTTCGAGGCCAGCCTGGTCTACAGAGTGAGTTCCAGGACAGCCAGGACTACACAGAGAAACTCTGTCTTGAAAAACAAAAAATTATTTTATGTATATGAGTTCACTATAGCTGTCTTCAGACACACCAGAAGAGGACACCAGATCCCATGACAGATGGTTTCAAGCCACCATGTGGTTGCTGAGAATTGAACTCAGGACCTCTGGAAGAACAATCAGTGCTCTTAACCTCTGAGCCATCTCACCACCTCCCACACTTTTTTTTTTTTTTTATAGATAACTTTTGCTATGTTTTCCTGGGCTGCTCCCAAACTTCTGGGCTCAAACAATCCTCCTGCTTCAGTTTCCCAAGAAGTCAGGACTGCCTGCATATGTCAGCATACCTGGCTATTTTAAAAACTCTTACCCACTAATTTTAAGTTCCACTGACTTGTGTTTGGGTTCTAAGAGTGCTTTTGTGTTCTATCTTCCGTTGATATAGTCATCTTACAAGCTAGACTGAGCAGGGTAGAGCAGATGCAGAATGCTCTGCCCTTTCCCATCTCTCCCTGTTAAATCCCATCCCTGGTGTGAGCCCCATTGTCTCATCTAGATCTCTGACATGTTAGTCATAAAGAAAAAAAAAGTCATTGGTCACTTTAGTTGTGGACAAGGCTGTGATTTTAAAGTTCACAGATAACATGACTTGTCAATCCAGCTCCGGCTCTCCTTCCCAGATGCGGTCCTAACAGTTATGCTTGCCCAGGGCTCTGGTTCCTGAAGCAGAGAGACCGCACATAGCATGCCTGGCTTCTCTATGCCCTTGCTTTCCCATATTGTTGCTGTTTGTTTTTCTCTTTCTTTCTTTCTTTTTTGCTTTATCTGCTTTTAAAATAAAGTTCTTAAACTTTTCCACTCATGACTTCTTTTTGACTGAGTTTTATATAACCCTGGGTAGACAGGTATGTAAGATTGGTATACAAATCAAACATTTACTGATAATAAATCATAATACAATTTGCTTTTAAACAATCCTCTGGAATGCACAAATCTTACTGCACATTAAAAAGAAAAAAGTTTTCATACTAATATATATATATATGCATATAATATTTATATATAAAATTTAAGATATACATATACATACATATATATATAAAGTCTTGACTGAATACTTGATCCTGTGGGGCATAGAACATCTTCAGTGTTTTCAGAGTTGATTGACATGTTAATTATGTAAACCCCAGTGCAGAGAATGTCACTCTGCATAAATAAGTAGTTCAAAATGGCAGTATGTTTAAGGTCATTTTAAAATTGTTGAAAATTGTGTCCTAATCACAAGTCACAATTTACTTAACTTAAAAAAAAAAATTCAAGTCAGTAACCGAAAAAAGAAAATTTTAAAGTCAATCACTGTGACACAATCCAATCCAAAGACACTAATTTGATAATTATCTGCTGAGGAAAGTAGGCAGGGTAACAAATAAGAAGTCATATTTGTACTGTAATCAAACCATTCTGTCCCTACAAGAGCAAAAGGTTCTCTGTACAGTTAAAGCTCTGTAGTTCATAACAGAATAGCTTTGACCCTGAACTAAGGTTTTTCAGGCACCAATACATACAGTATGATAGCTTGTAATGCAAAGTGCACATGGTGTGTATTCAGAACGGAGGCCATAGTGAAGTTCTGGGGAGCAGCTGCCGCAAACACCTTGCGGACAGTCAGATGCTTTGATTATGAATTACATTTTTTTCTTTTCTATCATTGTTTGCTCACATATCTTTAATTGTTATCAATTTTTTCCCTGATTTCTACATTCAGTCACATTCCACGGTTTAAGGAGTTGGGTTCTAGATGCCAGCGTCCACGCTATTAGGCGCCCCTCCTCTCACACACAGTTTGAGGAGCCAAGTTAAGCCAGCATCTTACGTTTCCAGAGCCAGACTCAGAGTGCGAAAGAGGCCTTTTGTGGCTCCTGTCGTCTGCTTGTAACCTAATGGTTTCCTTTTGGGTGTCAGCTACACAATTGCTGGCCTTTCCCCTGGCGTGATGCTTTGGAAGTCTGCCCACTGAGCACCTCTGACTGCAGCAACTTATGTGTGGGTGGGATTGTACCTCAGGACTGTACTCTCGCCCCTGGACTTCTGGCGATGTACTCTGGATCAGAGTTCCCAAGCTGGCAATACTATTAGCTAGACTCAAATGTGACTCCAGGCTCTCCCCCACTGTCCGATTTGGCACATAGAGAAACAGCTTTTGCAGTTTTGTGGTCTTAAGAGTATCTGTTCCACCACCTCTCCACTTTTGGCCAGTAAGCCTGATATCTCAGCCGCAGCCTTTCCACAGTGCGTTCCCCACAGCAGAACTGGGTTGCTACTCTGTTTCAAAAGTCCAGCCTGCACAGATTAAACTTTCCTAAGGGTTCCCTTGGTGTACTTCACGCTCAGCTTTGGTGATGGAAAGTATATCCTCTCTTCTCTCCAAAAGAAGATGGAAGAGGGCGGTGTAGGACACAGCCCTGGCAAATCTAGTGAATCGAGAACTGCAGATACTGGTTTTCTCTACCCAGAGGAAGATGGGGGAATTTATGATAACCGATTCCCGTGAATTGTCTGATAATTCTCTTGCTATGGGGAGAAGCAGAAATGTCCTAGTTAGGCTTAGATCCCAAAGGAGGCATGCGTCCCTAATGGATTTAGGGACACATTTTAGTCTGCAGATCTGTATCCCTTAAAATGTTCTAGAAGAGTAGAAATGTAAGCCTCAGAAGCTCACAGAGATAGCAACATTAAATTAAAAGAACTATTATGACAGGCAGTAAGTATTTATATCGATTTTGAAGAGTTGTTCAAAGTATGACCCTGGGCATCAAACAGGTCTGGGTTTGATGTTCAGATCTGTAACCACCAGCATGTATTCACCTTAGGCAATTTATTTAATATATGAGAATTTTCTCTGTCAAAAAAGTTATGGGAATGATCACCTTTTATATAGTAGTCTCTGCTGGGTGGTTCATTGCCCCCAGTATCTGTGCAGTCTGGGATGGAACTACATTTCCCAGAATTCCCTTCATATTTGTTAGTAAAACTTTTGAGTCTGTGACTAGTGCAAGACTTGGAAGACAGAAGTAAAGGGAAATGCAGTTCTTGGAATATCTGTTGCTGAGGCTGATCAGTTAGGGTTTCCATGGACCTGGGAGCTCACAGCCTTTCCTGTTCTCTTCCTGGATGGTGAGGGGAGGGTCCTGGACTCCACCCATGAGCTGCTTTCTGCTAACAAAGTAGTGAGGTTCGACTTCAGGAGTTTCATTTCTTAGCAAGAGTGAAGATGAGGGGTGGGGCCAAAGGGGAGTTTTCAAGAGTGTATGTGTGTGTGCTAATATTAGGAATGATTCACATGGAGGCTGGAGAAATGGCTCAGTGGTTAAGAGCACCACCGAGCAACCACATGGTGGCCCACAATCATCTGTCACGGGATCTGACGCCCTCTTCTGGTGTGTCTGAAGACAGCTATAGTGTATTCCTATACAGAAAATAAATAATATTAAGAATGTTTCACATTTTATATCACTCTTCTATTCATACTTGCTCACTGGTTACTCCCATAGCTGTATAGTTTAGCTCTCTGATCAGCGGACTGGACATATACTTTATATACGTTTGTTATTGATCTGTGTGCTCACTGGGCAAAAGCAGCACTAGTTTATAGATTATTGCCAGTGGAATTAATCTTAAGGAACTCACACGATTTTTCTTGGTTCACCAATATCAGCACTTCTCCTTTACACTGTGTTTTTGTTCATCTCGATGGGTGAACGATACATCAGAAGTGGTTCCTCTGAACCAATCCTTTTTGACTTGACTTCTAGAATAATGGTTCTTTCTTATTTTAATGCCCAGTTTCCACTCTTCTTTTGCCCATCTTATGCAGGATGTCCATCCACTGTTCCTCGGACCTTCTGTTCTTAGCTTGAATGGCACCAACATCTCTAGATGCTATGGCAGGATCAGGCTATGGACCAACAGTAAACCTAGGGAAGAGAAGGGGTGGGACTCACAGCGAGTGCTTGGTCTCCGGGAGCTATGAACTAGAGCTAAGACGGCTTAGAGAAGGACAGAGACTCTTTCTTAGATCCCAGTGGTGCTGGGAGTCAGTCATTTGCTAAGTCAGGATGAGGCGATGCTTGATAGCAGTCTCTGTAGAGAAGCAAAAGGGACCAGTGCTGACAGGACCGTTCTTCACTCCTGCGTATGTTGGGACTAAGACTCTGACTGCTGCATTGGGATTAGTGCCCCACAGAAGCACAGGGTTTGGTCTATGGCAGTGGTTCTCAACCTGGGGCGTCTTTGAGGGTCAAACGACCCTTTCCCAGGGGTTGCATGATATCTTGCATATCAGACGTTTACATTATGATTCATCACAGCAGCAAAATGACAGTTATGAAGTAGCAACGGAAATAATTTTATGGTTGGGGTTTACCACAACATGAGGAACTATATGAAGGGGTCACAGCATTAGGACAGTTGAGAACCACCAGTATATGACTTCACAAATGTGCTTCTTGTTAGGAACACTGACTGTTCTTAACAATTAAACACTGTCCATGTCCCACTTTAAGGAAGATGTGGTGGTTTGAATAGGTTTGGCTCCCATAGACTCATGTGTTTGAATGCTTGGCCCACGAGGAGTGGCATTATTAGGAGGTGTGACCTTGAAGTAGGCATGGCCTTGTTGAAAGAAGTGTGTTACAATGGGGGTGGGCTTTGCAGTCTCCTATGCTCAAGCTCCACCCAGTGTGGAATTCCAGTCTCCTTCTACTTCCTGGGGACCAAGAAGCAAAACTCTTAGCTACGTCTCTAGCATCATGTCTTCATGGACGCAACCACGGTGAACCTGTAAGCCAACCCTAATGAAATGTTTTCCTTTATAAGAGTTGCTTTGGTCATGGTGTCTCTTTATAGCAACGGAAACCCTAAGACAATGATATGTTGTACTACTTCTGTGAGTATCCTCTGCGGTCAGTCCCTGTAAAGGATGAGCTCCTCTGAGACACTTGGCCCAAGGCCATGGCTTTCCTGAGGCATCCAGGAAAGACAATTTCTGAAAAGCCACCTTATTTCAGAGCTCTTCCTCTGGTTGGATGAGACTGGCACTAACCTGGCTTGTAGCTTGCCTTTGTGTACCACCTTCTCCTCCTTTGCCTTGCCCTCACTTCCACAGTGTTGATCTCAAGGTATATAGATGGCTAGCATTCAGCATTCAGTTAGGGTTTCACTGCCGTGAGGAGACACCATGACTAAGACAAGTCTCACAAAGGGCAACGTTTAATTGGGGCTGGCTTACAGTTTCAGAGGTTCATTCCATTTTCATCATGATGGGAAGCATGGCAGCATGCAGGTCAACTTGGTGCTGCAGGAGCCAAGAATTCTACTTCTTGACCTACAGGCAGCAGAAAACGATTGTGTCACACTGGCCAGTTTTGAGCATATATATGAGACCTCAAAACCCCGCCTCCACAGTGACACACTTCCTCTAACAAGGCCACACCTCCTCCAATAAGGCCACACCTCCTAATAGTGCCTCTTCGCATGGACCAACCATATTCAAACTATAACACGTACTATCTGCTTCTGTGAGGACTCAGTCGACAGCAGATTCTGCTCTCCATCACTTGCTGATATCGCTATTCTATCAGTGTCTCCTCTAACGTTCTCAGCAACTTTCCTAATTTATGCTTGATTTATTAACGTATCATCATTTTGTGGAGTGTCAAGAGGGAACAGAGAGAAGTCCATACATCTGGCCTGACGTTATATCCGCTAGAAATAAATTGAAGAGGAAATAATTTATTCTAGCTTTTGCAAGGCTTACAGCTCTGAGAGGAAAGACGGGTGGCTGCCTCTGCTCAGGAGAGAAGCCGCAGGGAGTTGAATAGCATAGGTCTTGGGGCGGGGGAGGAGTTTTCCAGGGGAGAGATTTCCAGGGTGGGGATTGGTGAGATTTCAATGCAGGCTCAGGGATTGGTAGGTTTTCAAACCTTGAAGTGGTATGGGACCCTTTCAGTACTGCGTTCTCACCAAAGAAGACATATGGGGGAATCAAAGGAATTAGGTTCTAGGATCACATCATCGAACCCTCGTGAGAGGAGCTACAGTCAGGAAGTTGTAGAACCAGAACTCTAATTGAGAAGCCATTGCTACAAGCCCTAGCTCGAGTCTGTTATGGAGAGTCTGTTATTGTCACGCCACCGGAAGCCGCCCACTCCAGCGCCACTCCACAGCCGCTGCCATGACCGACACCATCACTACAGATGCCCGAGTTCTGCTTTTCTGCAGTACGCAGTCTGTGCGAGCCCTTCTGATGAGCAGAATGGAAGTTGTACGTGTGTGTCTGCAGCTCAGCCATCTAAGGCCAAGAGGCCAGAGGGATCTTTACTTTCCCAGATCCCGCGGTTGTAATGGATTTGGACTTGGTTTCAGTGTTTGCCGCAGTACCCTTAGCTAAGACGAACAGGCGACTTCTAAAATTTATGTAATAGCCAGTGATCGATGATATTAAATCAATTTCCTTTAATTTTTAGGTGCACTCTTTTACAACTGGATATTCACTCTATACTGTCAAGCACCGTTGACTCATACTGAGAGACTGGAGGGCGGGCGAACACCATAGTACTGAGTTTTCTGAGCTCATCTCTTCAGCAAAGCATATAAATCTGTTAGGATCATCAACAATGGGGGAAAAAAAAACCAAAGTGGAAGAAGCTGATGTTATATTCTGAAAAACTAACAAACCAAGAAACGCAACCATGTATTGACACTTGCTAGAGCATCGCTAACAGGAAGAGGGGTAGTTGTTAGCATTCTGTCTAAACTCGACTCCACGGTTACCTGGCAACAGCCAGGTAGGCCTGACCCTATAAAAGGGGCTGCTTGCCCCCCCTCCCACTCTCTTGTTCTCTTGGTCTCTTTCCTTCTTCCTCCCACTCTGTCCCCTCACCCCTTTCCCCCTCTCTTTCCATGTGTTCATGGTCAGCCTTTACTCCTCTACTCTCTCTCTCTCTCTCTCCTTTCTCTGTCTCTACTACCCTCTTAACTCCCCTCCCCATGCCCTGAACAAACTCTAGTCTATATAAACTGTCATATGGCTGGTCCCTCAGGGGGAAGGGATGCCTAGGCAGGCACCAGCCTGCTGAGACAGGCCCCCACACCTCACCACACCTCCATAGAACATATTTCCCCTTTATCTTTTTTATAAACACATCATTAATCTTAGAAGGGGAAAGAAAACCTGACCTTGACCCACAATTATGAAGTGCACAACATTAACTATGTGGCAAAGAAATAGTTCAAAGTTTATGTTGGCCTAAAGGCAGACATTTACACGATTCTTTGGGGGTTTTGGATCGAATTCTCTGATAATGTCTTAAGCGATAGCATCTGGGTTCTGGCATGATGGCTCAGTGGTTAAGAGTATTTGTTACACATAGAGGACCTGAGTTTGGCTTCCATCATCTCCATGCTAGCTAATGACATCTGTAACTCCACTTCCAGAGCACCCAATGCCCTCTTCTGGCTTTCTCATTGCTACATGCACATGACGCACAGACATACAAGTTAGCAAAAATTACATACATATAAATACATACAAATGCATATAAAATAAATAAATAAATATTTACAAACAAATTAATGAAAGAAATATGACACCTGGGCCCTAAACCCACAGTATACAGGAAAACAACTGGATTCATCGATTTATTAAAATAAAGGAGGAAGTGGGGATCTGGGAGGAGTTGGGGGGAATAAGGGGCAGGTGATGGATATGACCAAGATATATTGTATAAAATTCTCAAATGATTAATTGCCGGGAGCCAAGCCCAGGAAATTACCTGCTATTCTAAAAATAACCTAGTCAGTGTCAGTATAAAGTTAAGAAAGGATGTTCGCAGGTCTCAGGTCCCAGGAACTTAAAGAACCTCTGGCATTTCCTGGGAGCTGGTTACGACAGTGGGATAGTCTAGGGCAATAAGGTTATGACAGTAGGATGGTCTTAGACAATGATGATTCAATAGTGGGATAGCCCTAAGCAATGATCCTCGCCTAAACTTCTTCCCGCTTTGCTGTGTCTTTATAACCTGCCCCGAAATTAAAGTTTCAGAGCTTGATCAGAACTCCAGACTAGCTCTCATTCTTTGTGTCTCTTGTCCCTTCATCCTTTCGTCCCCTTTCCTAGGATCTCGTTGAATCCCCCGCGGGCTGGGGCAATTACTAAATCATTATATATAATATATAAAGCATATATATAACATACATATTATATATACACAGATGCCATTTTCTATATATGAAATGGCATCTGGTTTTATAGGACAAGAAAATGCTTCCAAATCGCCAGTTAGCAATTCTGGAGAAAAATGTATGGTCCTGTGGGTGCTCTGTAAAGGGATGGTGATTTAAGACAATGGGTAATTATGGAAGGAGAAGGAAGCTGACTCTTAGGTAGCAAAATCATCAACAGTGTAGGTGTTAAAATGGAAGGAATTTGTGGCCCCAGTTTTGTTCCTGTGTCTACCAGCGGAGGCATATTGTTATTTTGAGATGTGAGGTTTTTTGTGGTATTTTCTGCTTCATTAAGAATTACTTCTCTCAGCCACGGCCTTGTATGGTGAGGTGTTGTCCTTCAGTGTCACCCACAGGGAAGAGTCCTTGTCAAGAGAACCTAGAGTTTCTCCAAAGGTCCCCCAGAGCTGCTCCATTTGGTACAAAAGCCATACACACACACACACACATACACACACACACACACACACACACACACACACACACACACACACCCTGACAATAAACTATTCCTACAGTTCAAAACCCAGAGGGCAAATTCAACTTGACTCAATTAGCAAGTCTCAACCACAGATTTGCCTATTCAGATGGACATTAATGTGAAATATCAGACGGAGAGCCCCGATTTGCTAGTGCAGTTTCTTTGCCAGTCGTACAATCGGAAATTTGTTGGTGTGAGGCTGGCGCCTACAGAAAAATATTGGAAGAGCCCATGTGTCGGAGCCATTCCCATTTGGAAGATGTGGAGCTTAAAATTTACTAAGGATAATCCCAGGAAGTTGCAGGGTTGAAGGACTGGGAGCCGGAATACCTAGAGCTTCAGTCACTCTGTATAGGCATTTCAGGGAACACAGGAGGCCGCTCACCCTGTCCGTGCACTGGGTTTCGAAACCGGCTTTACCGTGATTTCAGAAGCAGCAAGGAAAAGGGGGCGGGAGATATAGAGATACGGACACGGGCGATTTGCATTTGGTGGAGCAAATGTTAGTTACATCTTCTCAAGGAAGGATCCAAATAGCATCCGGCTTGATGCGCTACTGGGGGAGGGGAGGGACGGGAGGGAGTGCGGAGGAAGAGAACAAAGACAAAGTGAAAGGCCCTAGATCAGGTGTTTCTGAGGGTGGCATTTAAAAGCAGCTTCTTTGTCCCACTTACTCTTTAGTCTCGCCTCCGTGGAACTTTCCGGCAGAAGATTTAAAAGCATCGTTAGCAGATCCAGGTGCTCACAGGCAGCCCCTGCCCTGTTCTCGCCTTTCCTTTATTTCTTGCATTCTTTGTGTGTCCCTCCCCATGTGAGATTGTAATCAACTTTGACAGCAGGGCCGCGTCGAATTCATCTCTGTAACACCTTTTCCCCATCCCTTGTCTTCTGGTGCTTTACTCGTGTATAATTCTGTGTGGTTAAATAAAAGCAAATAGATTTAGAAGCAAATACAGGTTCTTCAATATTTCTGTGGCTACCAGGAGAAGAGACAAAGGATGCATCTGTAAGGCGATGACCTCCTGTGTTTAACTGGATGATATGCAAGTACATCTGTTTCAAGAGCAAATAAAAGTCGCCTTAAAGGATTTTTGCTGCTATTTTAGTGTTTAAGAGAACCGGCGGTATTATTGTAGTGTATGTAAATTAGAATGCCCCAGAAGGGACAGGTGGAAGGAGTTAATTTATATAAGGAAAATGACTCTAAAGATAACTATTAATACTGACTCCAAAAAGCTGTCCTCTGACCTCCGCATATACACATGGCACACGTGTGCTCCCTCCATTAAAAATAATTTGCATACTCTTATAAGTGGACTGAGTAAAACACCTCTCTCTAGCTGCTGCTAATAGGGTTCAGGTCACCCTGTGAGTATCATACGACACATCTTCTTTTCCTATATGCGTCCTTTATTTCTACTGTTGGCAGGTCATATACTCTGCTTCTTGCTTTTATCTCTGAGACTCTTGCACACTAACTCATGGAGACCCTCTCCCACCCCTCTTTTTTTTTTTGGTGATTCTGTGTAGTCCTGGAACTTGACTGGGCTCGAACTCATAGAGATCTACCTCTGCCTCTGGAGTGCTGGGATTAAAAGTGTGGACTGCCTAAGGCCAGCATCCTGTTAGGTTTGCTAAGAAAGAACCCCAGAGAGAGGTTGGAATGCTCTGAATAGAGCTGCTGGTCCTCAGAGTGATACCCAGTGACCTCATAGCCCCTGGTGACAATCCACGGTAGGCTTCAGCTTCGGCTTTCTCTTTGCCCTACCTGGCCTTTCTTTGGTAGCTTCATGCTGTTCCCTCAGGGTGATGGCACTACCTGGGCAGTGATATTTTCTCAGAGGCCGGTTTCATAGGCGTCTCCTGTAAACCTCTCCCCTGTAGGAACCCTTTATGGACATACCTAAGACATGCTCCCAGCCACGGGTACCGTGTGAGCTGCTTCCTGCTAAGTTACTAATCCCCTTTCTCCTTTTTTTGTGTTGAAAGTTCTCCAGGAACCAAGAAAATAAAGCTCATGAATTTTCTCTGCAGAAATGCCTAGGCAGTTTCCGTTGTGAGACCCTAAGTGGCAGAGCACCTGATACTCGGCTATCTGCCGAAAAGCCTGTTCTTTCCCTGGGCCTCAGATGAACCAGATGTATTTAACTTGTTCCCTTGGATGGACAGTTAGATTGTCTCTTACTGTATGAGTTACTTTTCTCATTGCTTTTAAGCATACGATGTTCGACTGTCTGTGTCTCTTTGCTGTCGGCAGAAGCAACTTAAAGGAGGAAGGATTTATTCTGGTGCAGTTTAATAAGGGATGTAGTTCGTCATGGCTGGAAGACATGGCGGTGGGACCACGAGGCACGTGGTCATGTGGTCATGTACAGGCAGCAAAGAGAGATGGATGCTGATGTCCGTGTTTTTTTTTTTTTTTTTTTCCTACCCCACCCTCCTTCGCGATTTTCTGAAGTCTCAGCCGTGGGCTGCTGATGCCCATGTGCAGGTTGTCTTTTTCCTTCCTTTCTCTGGAAAAACTTACAGAGACATGCTCAGAGGTGAACTTCTGAGATGGGTTTTAACTCACTTTTCATGTCAGAAACGATTTATCAAACAATCTTTTTTGTTTTCTTTTTTTTTGTAATTTTTATTGATTCTTTGTGAATTTTGCATCATGTGCCCCAATTCCACCTATCTCCTGGTCCTTCCATATCTGCCCTCCACCCTTGTAACCTCCCCCAAAATAAAAAAAATAAAAATAAAAAAACAAAACAAACCTGCCACAAACAAAACAATCTCCCCTTGGAAGCTGGGGTGTGTCACAGTATATACCCTTCAGTCCACACTTCTTTACTTGCAAATGTTCACTGCCATAAGTCATTGGTCTGACTTGAGGCCTCTGGCTTCTGCTATACCATCAATACTGGACCCTCACTGGGACTCCTCTCCGATATCCTGCTGTTGCCCTGGGTCATGGAGATCATGAAGCTTTGGTTCTGCAGGACCTGAGCTTTCAAGCACTCTAGCAGTTCAGAGTGTGGATGTTAGGGTGGGCCAGCTCAACACCCTGGATCTGAGCCTGGATGTTAACTGAGTTGGTCAGCCCACACCACTGGGCAAACTCTCTTGTGCTCACACCATCGGGGTTAGCATCAAACAATCTTAAATGAATATTTTTTAATATGAGTCTGTCCATAAGATAAATTTACAGAAGAGGAATTGATGTGTCAAAAGGATTGTCAAATTGTTCTTGTTTGGGATTATAGGAATTCTACTTGTAGGGGAAACAGAGAATCTTCCAGAGAGAAGCAGGAAACAGTTATGGTACCCTTCCTTGTCCCACTGTGGGAAACTCCTATGGGAAGAGAGAAGAAGTACAACATGAAATCTATCATAAGAGGTATCACTTTCCAGATTAGTTTCCAGTGGACTTCATTCTGAGACCTTTGGAGATAAGAAAGGCCAAAACCAAACCAAACCAAACCAAACCAAACCAAACCAAACCAAACCAAACCAAACCAAACCAAACAGTTTTCATTTGCTTAGTAGAGAGAAAGAGGGGGAAGAGGGTTGTCTGTCACATACCCCAGGCTGATGAGTAGTTTTGTCTAGTGGAGACTTAGTACCCAGCTACTGTGGTTGTATCGAGCAGTAATAGGAAATCGATAGATGTACTGCTATTGGAGAGAGTGGTTGTGCAGCTAGGCGTACTGTGCATAGCATAAATACCAGTAAGGCAGTTCCTATTGAGTCCTGAAAAACGTGTGTGGGGTTTTGGAAGCCGCCCCATCCTTGTGAGGTTTTTGTTTGTTTATTTTATTTGTGGGTTTTTGTTTGTTTGTTTGTTTGTTTGTTTTTTGTAGTAGCAGAGAAGGCAAGAGTTGGTAACACACAGACTACACAATTCATTCAGTGTTTGAACCTTTTTTTGTTTTGTTTTTAATTCCACATCTTTCATTCATTTCCCCTTGGGGGTTGGGGGGTTTGATCTTTGCTTAACGGTGACAAAGTAAACATTTCTCCCTTGAGTCCTTGTAAACCTTGAGTCTAGCAAACCTGGGTGTCACCAAGTCATTTTTACCAACTGCCATTTGCGTTTCCTGTCATTGGTTCCCCGCCCAGCAGAGCTTTATCACAATCCTCATTGTCCCTGTTTGTGCAGACAGGCTACGAACTACAAGCTTACTTCCCCTTGAGATTGTGTGGTGACAAAGCTTTGTGTACAATCAGAACTGGGTCTTTCCTATCCCCTAAGGTCCGGGCTGACTTCCTGCAGGGGGCTTTCCTTTCATGTTCCACTGTGTCTTGGCTGTGTCATTCTTAATTTACAGGGCTGTGGTTCTGTCCTCACCGATTAACATTAATGAAGGACCTCCTGGATGCATGGCAGCCCAGAGACTTACTTAATATTCTGTTTTTAGATATCAGGTGGCATCTTCAAATGAATTTTTAAGTATCTCCGTGATAACGAAGAAGATCGGAGACATCAATTAGGGACCAGGAAGACAAGTCTGAAGGGATGATGCTAACATCCTAACACATGACAAAGGTAACCGGTAAATTCATTATTCCTGGATGAACCCTGGCAGCCGTCTCTCTAGACGTCTGTCTGCCTTGATCATCTTGTTTTCCTCTTCTTGCATTTGTAAGTTTCAAGGCCAAGTCTGAAAATTTCCCTTGAGCCTTTTCTAATCATCTCTACCCTCGGGGACGACTCTCGTTCAAACTTTCTGTCCATGCTTCTCACTTGGAAAGCAAGCCCAGGACACAGTATACTATTATTGACTAAAAAAATAATATATTTTCTCAAGCATGTCTGGGTAATTTCTTTCTAGACTTCTAGAATTAGTAGTGTTAAGAAATATTCATGATGGACAATAATCTATACAAATCTGATGGAATTTTATTTTTATTTATTCTTTCAAGACCGGTTTTTCTGTGTATCCTGTAACTCACTCGTAGACCAGGCAGAGATCTACCTACCTGGCTCTGCCTCCCCAAATGTTGGGATTAGTGTTGATGCCTTTAATCCCAGCACTATGGAGACAGTCATGTAGATATCTTTGAGTTCGAGGTCAGTCTGGTATACAGAAGGAATTTTATTTTAAAAAGGATGAGAGGAGAAAAGAATGTATTTGTGATTCAAAAACATGTGTTTTCTCTCTAACCCATTAGCTTTTTTTTTTCCCTAGGGGGTCAGAGGGGAAGGAAGATCATCAAAAGATACCGCTTGACTTTGCGGTCTTAATAAACTTTTTGAATCAGCCACGTCGTTTGTATTTTGACCTATCCTTTTTGACCAAGGTAGGTAACGACTGTTGGTAGCAACTGCTTTCCAGCCGGTACTCTAGACAATTTCCTTTATGACAAGAGCTTTGGTTTGTCTGCATTCTGGAATGCAGGCACACTTTCACGTTCTGTGATGTCAGGACCTGGAAACAAGCTGGCTCTTGCAGACGCGGCCGCTGCACAGCGGGTGCCGGCTTGAAGCGCTGGACTCGGCCTCAGCCTCCTGGACAAAGCTCCGCGGGCCCCGCCCACCCAGCTCCCGTACCTTTATTGGCCAGCTCTCCTCCCGCCTTTAGGGAGCGGGACGGTGCCCTACGAGTGCTGGTTGGTCTAATCATAATGACGGTAAGGTCTGCCATTGGTCTTCAGGCCTCAAATGGCGGGCAAGGCATAGAGGCGGGGCGGGAGGGCGGCGCGGAGTGCGCCGGCGCGTCGTCGGGACGCCGGGTCCAGGAGCTTGCTAGGGAACCGGTGTTGTCGCCCGCCCCCTCGGGGCTTTCGGTCCCGTTAACTGTCGGCGGGGCAGGTTCCGCAGCGCAGGGCGACATGCCGGTGCGCTTCAAGGTGAGGCCCGGGGCTCGGCGGCGGGTGGCGGGGACGCCGCGGGGTGGGTGCGTGACGCGCCTGTGCCGGACCGAGCCTCCTGGCCGGAGCCTGTGCGGGGCGGAGGATGCTCCGGCCCGTGGCTCAGCGTGGAGGTGCGGGCGGGGGAGAGTTCGATGGGGAGCCCGATGGGGAGTCAGTCTGGGGTCGCCGGGAGCGGAGGCGGAGGGAGGGCCCTCGACAGTGGGACGAGAGGCTGCTGTGTGTGCGGGACACCTGTGGTCCCTCTGACGCTGGCATCCAGCTTCTTGCCTGCAGAACTTTAAAGCGCGCGGTTGCCTGGGAGCGTGGGTAGGTGTGCAGCCTGCTAGTTGTACGTTTGCTTTAGGGTTTGGTCACAGCTCCACATAGCATGTCTGTGTCTAGCTCCTCTCCACGCAACAGGTGGCCGCAGGGTTCCTTTTAATCCTCGACTCTTAATTCTAAAGTGCCTGTCGACCGAGTGGGAGGGGAACTCGTCTTTCTCTAATTGCCTTTTAGTAAAAGGAACTGATAACATTATGTCCTTGATGGGAATTTAGGATAAATCTCTAGTGGTGAGGACTTAGGTTAGTTACTACACTTTGGAACTAGAGAACCAGGTATAGCGCAGCTTCCTTGAGCGCCAGACTCCTGCTTCTGTCTGCTTCAGGTGCTTGGAGGATTAAGGGGCTACTTAGCCCAGGGCTGGGTAAATATTAGCTGTTATAAAGGAGCTTGTCTGGGGTTTAATTCTCATTCTTGGGCCTTTCAGAAACACTCTTCAGAGGTCGCCATTCTTTTTTTTTTCCTTTCCGATGCCGGATTTTAAAACACTGTGCTCAAATCGTACTTTTCGTTATAGGGGCTGAGTGAATACCAGAGAAACTTCCTGTGGAAAAAGTCCTATTTGTCAGAGTCCTATAATCCCTCAGTGGGGCAAAAGTACTCATGGGCAGGACTTAGATCGGATCAGTTGGGTAAGTTGAGCAAACCAATAGCTCTTATAACTTGAAGAAGTCTTGGGTTATGTTTGCAGGACAATTAAAATCCACCTGTGTTCGCTGACTAGATCATGTATCATTGACAAACATCTATTGACGATATACTGTGATCCCGGCATCCCTTGGGTACAGAAGAACAAAGAAACTCAGCGAATCAGGTGTTTCAGGTTGTATATAAAATAGCATGATAGCAGAAAGGTTGAAGAGGAGTATGGAAGGGGAAACACCTGAGATTGCTTGTTCTGGAAGAGGCTTTTCTGGAGGTGTTTGAGCTGGCCCTGGAGAACAGGGAGGAGCCTGGGGATGAATGAGGACTTGCAAAGTCTTGAAGCATAGGTAACGGAAGCATGACTCGAACTTGTCCGTCTTGGTCAGTGTCATGAGTTCAGAGATCATGTTCTTCTTCATACTTATGCTGCTTCTCCTGACCTCAGAGAATTTGAGCCCTCAGGCTGAGGTTTCCTACAGCACATTGCAAAGAGTGGACTGACTTTATTATATCTGCTGTGTCTCTCACCAGATAAGATTTCGGAGCAAGCCCTCTGTCTCCTTGTTTGTCAGTGGAAGCTCTAGTAAACCTGAGTTTTAACTTAGTTTTATTTTTGTATGCATGCCGGTACACCAGTGTGCATATGCATGCAGAGGCCACAGAGAACCATCCTGTGTGTTTCTTCTCAGGAAAGCGGCCCACTTCATTTTAAAACAGGGTCTCCAGTTAGACTAGGCCTCCTGGCCAGAGAGCCCCAGAGGTCCACGTGTCTCCACCTCTCCAGTGCTCAGATTATAAGAGCATTCGGCCACACTTAGCTTTTTTACATGGGTCCTGGTGGGTCAGACTCAGGTTTTCGTGCTTACAAGGCAGCTGATCATATTATCAGCCCTAAAACTAGATTTTAAATGAATGAATCCATCTGGATTTGGATATACAATAATTATAATCTTGACCAAATCAAACCTGCCAAGTGGGCCTTAGGAAGCTACACTGCGCAGGGTTGAAGGGGGTATTGGTTGGTGAGGGTTTTATGTACATAGGTCAGCACTTAGTGTCCTGTGGATGATGTGTAAGAAAGATGTAGAAACCCCTCAAATGTTAGGTGAAAGCCAGGGAAAGACAAGACTTACTGTGAGGGTCCGAGTCTGGGAAGGCAGTAAAATAAGGAATGTGTTTACACCAGGTTTGGAGAACAGAAGAGAGTGTGGGTAGCTCTTTAGGGCTCCTCTGCTGCATAAAGAATCTTAGCCCAGTGCTGGGCTTCAGAGACAGGATGTTTCCTGATTCTGAGGCAGCATGCTGGAAAACCTCTCTGCTCATAAGTTCTGTACTTTGGAGGGTTCGTTAGATGGAGAATACAAAATAAACTGTCTTCAGGTATAACCACCTCAACTGAAAGCTATAGGGGGAATGACTGGATACCAGGAAACTGGTCAACCTGATTAATTGCCCTTTAGCATTTTAGCTGAGACCAGTTGTATTCAAGGGGCCAGTATGAGAGGAGCCCAGGCAAGGGAAGCCATTCTGGGGCAGGGTTACATTGTGAAGAAAGTCATGGTATAGGGGAGGAAAGACTGCTAGGAATTTTCAGTAAGTACAAGCGATAGTACAAGAATGTCAGGCTGTTCAGCAGGGGGGCAGGGGTGCAGAGGAGGATAACAAGGAGCAGCAGGCTTGCCTAAAACTGGCTGGCCATTCTGGCAATGTAATGCATCTCCACCACCAGGGGCATTTGCCAGAGCTGGGAGTACAGAGGGCCCACTGACTGGAGAGTCGTTCTGTCTTCATGCTTCCTATAGTAACAGAGGGGCTGGGAAGAATGGCTCTGTGGTTCAGAGCAGTGGTACTCTTGCAGAGGACCCAGGGTTAGTTTCTGGCACCCACATGGCAGCTCACAACTCTCTGTAACTATAGTTCCAGGGATCTGGTTCCCTCTTCTGGCCCCTGAGGGCACCAGTCATGTATGTGGTATGCACACACACAAGCAGGCCAAATACTCACGCGAATAAGATAAAAATTAACAAAATTGGGAGGATAGCTGGATGGAGTTCAGAGGCAGAGCACACGCCCAGCATAGGCACTGGCTTTGACCCCCGTGCTCCTCACAACGTTAGGAAAATCTTGTTAACCCTCCTCCCACTTTCAGATTGATCTTTAGTTTTTTTTCCTAAGCTTTTACAAGGGTATAGATTTCGGTAGAGTGTGTATATGTCACACACACACACACATATACAATCTGTTCAAACTTTTAAGCTGCCACCTTGGCTCCTTCATTTATAGAAAGTGTTCATCGTATAGTTTACAGAGCTACGCTCAACACCAAACGGGCTTGCCAAATTAGCTTTCTGTGAGAAAAGTCTGACTTCAGCCTTGATTCATACTCAGATGTGTCCGTGCACTTCCCAGGCCGGCTCTCCACCCTGAACTTTGTAGATGGATGGACAAGCGTGGAATCCTTTATTATTTCTAGCCTGTGCCTTTGCTTTCCTGTGACAGTGTCCCTTAGGACGCTTGTGCTTTCTTGTCTGTTGACCCCCCAGCCCTGAGTTCTTGTACTATGTCCCTGTGAGTCAACACAGGCAGTGTGAGGCTGCGTGAGATACGTGCCTGTCTTTTGTGACGTGGAAGCAGGACCTCGGGGGCTGTAGCAGATAGACACACAGATGACAGACAAGCATCAAGCAAGAGCACACATGGAATTCAGACTTGCCCCTTTCTGCTCACCCCACCCCAGGAGGTCTCTGTGTGCCTGTCCATTGAAGTCTTCTAGTCTGGGAAGCCCCTGAGCCTGGGACCCTTGCTTCAGAGGCAGACAGAGCTCAGAGAGAGGTTTGGGAGTGATGGCTTTACCTCATGTCAGCTTTTCTGTTGCCTCCTCTTCCCTTCGGCGGTCTTACTCTTCCTGTGGTGGGAGCAGCTCTCTTTCTATTTAAAGAATGGCCTGAACTGGGGCATTCGCTCAGCCCACAAACCTCGGTGGAAGGCTGAGGTCCTGTATATTTGCCTCCTGGACAGAGGTGCAGAGAAATTGTATCTTAGCTCTTGTTAAAAGGGCCATTCTTTTTAATTCTCAGGAAACCAAGGCAGAAGGAGGATCAAGGTCTAGCACGGTGACATCTCATCCCCTTTTGTCTTGGTCTGTCCCGCAGAAGAGAAGCTTTGGGAAAAGTTCCTAATGTGGACAGACCAGGGCTTATTGTTCTGCTAAGTAGCACAGGAAAGTAACCAGAAACGGAGGAGCACATACTTCCTGGCGTGCCAGGTCTCTCACCTTGTGACCCGTGACTCATGTGAGAACAACTTGGACACTGACCTTAGCGTTCAATTTTAATACTTCTTTAAAGCAAAATAATTTGAAATCGAAAACTATACCTTGTTAGGTATTTAAAGTCCTACAATCTGGAGGAGAGTGAGTGAGTGTGTATGTGTGTGTGTCTGTGTGTGTGCTCGAGTGCGTGCGCGTATGCATGCATGCATGCATGCATGTGTGCACTACAGGGTATGTGTAGAAGTCACAGAACTGCTTGTGAGAGTTGATTTTCCTTTCTACCATGGGGTGCTGAGGACTGAACTCAGGCTGTCAGGCTTGGTGGCAAGCACCATCTTGCTCTCTCAACTGAATTTTAAACTCCATCTCTCTCCTCAGGTTTAGTTAAAAGCTCTTCTTGACTGTGAACTTTGGCAGTGGCTACTTTCATGTTATATGTTTTGTAGGGATCACGAAAGAACCAGGTTTTATCTCAAAAAGAAGAGTTCCCTACCATGACCCTCAGATTTCAAGGTACCTGGAGTGGAATGGAACCGCCAGAGAGAGTGATGTGTCTGTCCCTCCAGAACCCCAGACCATTCGAACTCCAAAACCACAAGAGGCAGAGCAAAAAGAAGATGCTAACCAAGAAACAGTTCTCTCACGAGAGGCTTCCAGGGTTCCCAAGAGAACTCGATCTCATTCTGCAGACTCCAGAGCCGAGGGGGCTTCAGACACTGTGGAAAAGCTCCAGGATGTAACAAGAAACCATGCACCGGTTAACGCAGACGTGGAGCTGAGACCTTCCACCAAGCCTCTTTCCGAGGGCATAGATCCGAGGGTAGGAAGAGCCATTGTGTTTCTTTTCAAAAGTATATTTAGCTTTTTTATTTGTTCTTCTCTTGTCTTGTGTCTCAGGCTACTGAAAGTTACTGAGAAGGGATCTGTTCTTAATGGTCGCTACTTTGTACGGAATGTACTAAGACATGCCGTCCCTACATGGGCAGTCTGCCTCTGGATTTTATTCATCAGAGACTCGCGGCCGAGTCCCCGGGACGAGGTCACTCCGAGGCAGAGAGGGCAGTAGGCCGTTTCTCTGGCCGGGAGCTCAGCTGACTTGTACCTATCCTTGTTTGACTTTCTTATTGTACCAGCAAGAGAGCAAACAGAATCTCAGCTGACAGGAGGCAAAAGGAAGAGAGTTCTGGCTGGCTCTCAAAGATCTTGCCGTTCTGTCCTCTTATGTCACAGCTGGCTTGCAGCAGGTCCTCAAAAGCACATAAGCAGCGGCTGCAGGGGTGTGTGGGAAGTCTCGCTGCCTCCCACAGTTCCTTCTCCAGCACTGCCCTGTCTCTCATTCAGTCAGCCACTGCCTGCAGCCTGGAGCCACCCAGAGAGTGACTTGTTGAGGAAGCCAGGCCATGCAGGGGTCCTTGGAAGGTGATGTGGGAGCTTGGTGGGTGGGGGAAGGGTGTCCACAGAGCTGTGGGATAGGGCAGGGTGCTGTGCTTTATTCATTCATTTTTGATATTATATTTACTTGTGAATGATGGTAGAAAGGAACTGAACAATGGCTCTATTTTTTTTTGAGATGTGTTAATAGCATAATAGAAGGCTGCTACTAATAAGAAAGGAATTTTAAATATTTAGACAGTTTAAAAGTGATGATTTAAAAGTTAAGAGTTTGCCATACTATGAATATGGTTGGCAAAACTGTAAGGTACGCTTAAAATTTAAAGGGATAAAGTTTGTGTTGCATGTTTTATAGCACAATTTAGACTTAAAGGGTTTGTGTGAGCAAACTTTCATAGCTTTAAGTGGGTTTTTCCCCCAACAGTTGGATAGGCATCTTCGTAAGAAAGCTGGATTGACCGTTCCTCCCTCGAATAATGCCTTGAGAAATTCTGAGTACCAACGGCAGTTCGTTTGGAAGACTTGTAAAGAAACTGCTCCAGTGTTTGCAACCAATCAGGTAGCTTAACAGATCCGTTTCCGAGTGTTCTCCCCTGACTTAGTAACACAGACTTGTATGTAAGTACAGGCTAAATGGACGAAAGTCAGTACTGACCTAGGCCTGGTTCTGAGTTCTGGAAGACAGAGCTTTGCTAGGCCCTCGCTCTCCCTGCTGATTTACAATAACAACACCGCACTGTCCTGTGCTATTGATGATCAGTATTGCCAGCTCTACTAAGTAGGAGGTGGGGCAGTGAAAACGTGGGGAGGGTAAGTTCACATACCAGAGGATCTTTTTATTTCATTATCTTCTTAATCATCAAATTGGGTATATTCTAAATTGTTTATTTGACTGAAGTTTTTGCATGATGTCTATTTTTTAAGAAAGACTAACTGCTTTGGATATTTATGTATTGAAAGTAGCACTCTATATAATTGTCCCCTTGAGTCAGTTGAATGATGACAGTAATTGAGTTTTCATTTGCCAAAATTCAAAAGGCATAATGGACTAATTTGTGAAAGAAATTTCATTATATTTTGTGCAATTTTAGTATTTTATTACCTTGCTAATAAATATTCTGTTAAGAGCTGCTGTCCTCTGGGGTGTTCTTAGACTGAATTTTTTCTTATGTTTTTGACTATACTTTCAGCTTCAGAAGCCCATGACAGCTTCATCTTTTCCTGATTTTTTTTTTTTTTTTTTAAATAAGTCTACACATACCTTTATGTGCCCTCAGTTCATTTTGCCTGTACTTGAATGGTCCTTGTATCCTCTGTACTTAAAATCTACAGGAAGATTTAGCTGCAGCAGAGCAGTAGCATCTGTGAGCGTCAACGGACACCCCACTGACCATGCCAATTGTGGAAGCTGTGTTTACTTGTTATCAGAATACATTTTAGGGTCATGTGGGGTGGAATGCACAGTGATATGTCCTCTCTCTGTGACCTACTAGTCCGAGCCGTGCCTCTGCTTGCTCACCAGTATTCCTCGGTACCAAGTGCTCCTGAACATGCTCCTGCCTTGCTTGAGACTCGCGTTTTGTCTTTGTAGAGCATTGGAGCTATAAGCTAGAGCCGATTCAGATCAAAGCCTGCTTGACAAAATTTACATGCCAGCGAAGGCGTGTGACAGAAATGTTTCGTAGGATCAGAAGCACAGTGTAAAATAAACTACTCTGAACCGTCTCAGTCGTGAGCCCATTGCTCCATTAGCGAGCCGTTCAGAGGGCTGCTTTGGGAGCAGATGCTCTTTGTAAGTTGAAAGCACGTTTGCTTTGAGGTCTGTGGAAGAGCTTGCTGATAAGCTTTCAGTGCCGCTGGCTCTAAGGAGCCGTCTGCTTTTAATCAGGTGCTTCATCTGGTAAGGTTGTCATATTAATATTTAAAGGAATTGCACTAGTTTCGGCTGGAAAGCCCTTGAGGTTGTGTTGTTCCGAGAAGATGGACCGTTTGGATCGGGTCTGTGCAGTCAGTGTTGCGAAGCAGGGGTCATGGCTGTCTTACCTGGTGCCCTCTTTTCCTTGTGACTTCACTGTCACCAGTGGCATGATGCCACCACATGGGGACCATATTGAATATTATGGATGAAAGAAAACATGTAAAAGAGAAATACAGTAATTCTTGGGTGTTCTTTCTTACCTCAGTGAAAATGTTAAATATAAGCAAGCAAGGGGCAAGAAAAAACATCCCAGCGTGGCATATCAGGCATCGTCTTAGGTTCTTCCAGAAAAAGGGAAATTCACACAAAGAGAAAGAGTATTCATAGAGCCGACAACAGTTACTTTAATAAAACTAATGTCTGTCTGTCTTATGGAAATATGCTTATTTCATTTGTCTCATTACTAAACTGGTGGGAGGAGGTGGAGGAACTCTGGGAAGGGAAAATCAAATAAGGACTGTGGGCTATTTTTGCTTATGTAATAGCTTGGCCATGATGTCACTGTTTACTCAACACATAGTAACCAGTATAGAAATTTGACCATTGGCTACTAATGACACATGTGAAATCAAATTGCAGTCATATACAATTTTGCCTTTTTGTGTACTATAATTTAACTTTTTACGGTTTCTAAGATCAATTAAACACCTAAGTTCTGTATCACTTACTAACCAACCAAAAAACTTAACCACTATTTTTTTGTTTGTTTTAAGGTTTTCCGTAATAAAAGCCAAATTATCCCACAGTTTCAAGGCAACACATTCATCCACGAAAGTGAATACAAGCGGAATTTCAAGGGTCTAACTCCAGTGAAGGAACCAAAGTTAAGAGAGTATTTGAAAGGAAACGGCAGTTTTGAGATGTTGTCTGCAGAAAAGAAGGTACCCACCAGCTCTGACCTGCTCCCAGGGCCCTCAGACCCTGTGTGTCTTCCTCTGTTACCACCTGAAGCTCGCTTTTTCCTAGTGTTTCCACTTGTTCAGTACATGTCAGGTGCTCCTTGACTCCTTAGTGGAGCCAGGTCCCGTGTAGGTACTGAGAGTACAGGACGCAGACACGCCAGGCTCGGCAGCAAGGCTGCTGGAGACAGATCCATAGATAGCTAACGTTGATGCAGTGCAGCAGGTAAGTCTCCCAAGTGTAATGTCAGACGACTGGGCTTGCAGCACTGTGAGCTGCAGGGCAGCAGGAACCCTAGAGGTGTGCATTCTAAAGTGTCACTGGTAAGCACAGCACACACTTATCTTAAGGGAACATTTTATTATGCTAAATTATAGTTAGTATAATTCATATTATTTATTTCAGTGAAAATAAGCATATGGGTTTGTGTGTCAGTTCACAGGTATTCTGAGTTATGACATTAGGCTAGAACCATCTCAGAGTGTACTTTGTAGCTTTTAAAAATGGAAAGTATATGACTAAAAGTAAAATTATATACCCATGTGTGTGTGTGTGTGCATATACATGCTCATACACATGCACATACACATATGAGCTCATGTGCATACATACACATGCATGTGCATATAGCACACATACTTTTTTTTTGACCTATGACATTCTTGGGGGGAGCGTTATTTTATATAACGCTGTGATAATTAGCAAAACTTTAGTTACTGTAACACTTGAGTATAAATTTAAGGCTAATGAAAAATCTCTGTTCAATATGTAGTAGCATTGTTTGCTTAATATTTTGATGATATTTGTTAATCTTTGCATTCATCTTTTAAAAAAACCAAACAAACCATATGATCAGGGATCTAAACTCCTTGGTTTCAAAACTTGATTTTTTTTTTTTTTGTTTGTTTGTTTTAGTAGCTAAAACATCTAAAAGCAAAAATGTAATAGACTCTCCAGGCCTACCTTTATAACATGTATGTTTTTGCTTTAATGTCTGACATCTATAAGCATAAACGCTCAAATTATTTCCATTTCAATATAATAAGGCAGCCGAGCCTTTAGACTTAGAAGTAGACATGGCGTCGGAAGACTCAGACCAGACTCTAAAGAAGCCTGCTCCGTGGAGACACCAAAGGCTTGGGTATGTATCTCATCAGGAAACAGTCGTATTTGGGTGGCCAACACGCTAAAATACTTACTTGCATTCTGTCTCTCTTAGAAAGGTGAATTCTGAATATAGAGCAAAATTTCTGAGCCCAGCCCAGTATTTATATAAAGCTGGAGCTTGGACCCGTGTGAAGGAGAACTTGTCCAACCAGGTGAGTGCGATTTCACTGTTCTTCCGGCCCAGCCAACAGTTTCACAATGAGTTTCATTCACAGTTTAAAGGTGGATGATACAATGATAGCACCCCGAATCCCACCATCTTAAAATCACAGCTGTCAACTTAGCAGTGTGTGTACTGTTTTTATACCAGTGACCTCCGTGGAGATTGACATTTATTATTAAAGTCAGTTTTTTAAAGCCATGAAATCTCTGCTAGTTGTAATGAGTTCAGTTTCCGGGACTGCAGCCTTATTGGTTGGGTTCTCATGCCATTCAGACCTTGGTCTTTGCACTGAAGGTTCTTTCTATCAGTAATGAGTGTGCTAGAGAGACTGCTACCGTCTTGCACCCCTGCAGCATGTAGGAGAGGGCGTGTGCAGCCTGAGCTCGTCCAGGTTCAAGTTCTCTTGAGGTGTCCTGATGTAGGGGAGAAGCTGGGATCTAAAGATGGGGCCCAGGAGAGGGCAGTTATATCTTCGTGCTGAGGGGCGGGGCTTCTAGTCAACAGATAAATGGTAGAAAGTTTATATTATTATATAATTAGTGTCTTAAAACTTTTTAACCTTTCTCATGTGTACAAGCTAAATTAAAACATTGTTTTGGTTGGATTGGATAATGATAGGCATTCTTTTCCATCAGTCTTTCCAAAGAGGATAGATTGGATCTGGCCCTGTTGAGCTGCTGGTTCCTTTAGCTTGCCCCTCCCAGACAAGCGACCCCGCCATGCCCTCCTCAGCGCTCTGATTTTTTTTACTGCAGCTACTCTCAGAACTGCCTACCTGAGCCTAGCTCAGGCTAACGGACAGGAGCAGCTAACATAGCTCAGGCTACATGGACGGGAGCAGCTAGGCAAGCTCAGGCTACATGGGCAGGAACAGCTAGCCTAGCTCCAGCTACACGGACAGGAGCAGTGCCCATCCATCTGGGCCTTTGTCTTTTCTGGTAAAATGAAATAACAATTGGAGTCTCACCAGCAGTCATGATGGACAAAGGACTGCATCCCTAAGCTCTTGTGCAGTTTCTTAGTATTCTAGGTCTTGGCAGAGAGATTGTTTCTGGGGACTGGACAAGGCAGGGGAAAACCGGACACAGAGCTGTGTGGCTGCTGAGGGCCTGTGGACAGGGATTGAGGTCGGAGAAAGTTGCTTTGGAAAGATTCTTGGCTAGTGTGTGGTTTCCTCAGACTGAGGAGAGTTGGTATTTAGGCCTCAAGTCTAAGGATTGGATACACCTGGAGGGCTGGCGTGTTGAAGCCAGATGGAATGCTTAGATTGATTGCCCAAGGGAGGAGAGCTGTGCTGTAAAGACCACTTTCTCAGTCTCATCTGAGGTGATAGCTCCATGTTGTAACCTTCTCAGAGATGTACCAACTGCTACTGGAAGTTACAGGTTTATAAATGAGGGTGAAGTTTGCCTTAGCCTTTTACCAAAAAAACCCAAAAAAACAAAATTTAAGTTGGCAAAAGAAGGGTGTAGCAATTCTCTAAGAAGCCAGTGGTCAGTTCTTATTAACCAAGTTACAGGCATTTAATGGGGCCCATGTTTGGCTAAATACTAGATTTTTTTCCCCCTAGATTGTTGTTTGTGGTATGTGGCTGATAGTGAGTGACCTGAGTATCAAGTGTTCTGCCATCTCCTCCCTGCCCCCAGCATTTCTTGCGTGTATGCTATGTATGTGTGGTGTGTGCAGTGTGCACACATGGCTGTGCATGTGGAGGCCACAGGGTGGTGTCGTTCACCAACTTACTTTGTGTGACAGCATGTCTCACTGAACTCAGAGCTCACTGCTAGGCTGTGTGGCTGGCCACTGAGATCCCGTGATCTTCCTTTCCCTACCAGTGCTGGAATTATACTGGGGTAAGTGGGCGAGCACTTTATCCCACTGAGCCATCTCTCCAGCCACAGTCCTAACACTGGCACACTTTCTAGCTTGTAGTTCAGATACTAATTTCATTTTCTTTAAGTCCCATGTACTTACTCATGGGGTGGACATCCCGTGTGAGTTGGTTTTGAATGTGGCTGTGTATCCCACACTTACATCATTTCAGTTACACCGCTGCTGTAGAACGTTCGTAAAAGACCGCGTTCTTTAATCCCAGCACTTGGGAGGCAGAGGCAGGCGGATTTCTGAGTTCGAGGCCAGCCTGGTCTACAGAGTGAGTTCCAGGACAGCCAGGTCTACACAGAGAAACCCTGTCTTGAAAAACCAAACCCAACCCAACCCAACCCCCAACCCAACCCCCAACCCAACCCCCAACCCAACCCCCAACCCAACCCCCAACCCAACCCCCAACCAACCAACCCCCAACCCAACCCAACCCAACCCAACCCAAACCAAACAAAAATGGAATCTGTTTTACGTTCATTTGGTTTTCGTTTTGAAAAGGGTCTAACCTTGACCTCGCAGCAGTCCTCCTACCTCAGCCTCTCCCATGCAGGTTTCACAGGCGTGTGTCATGGCGGCTCACTGGCGTGTATGTCTTTTGGGCTTGGTTATTGATGTGACTTCTGAGGACAGTTAGGACTTTGATTCTAGATAAAGAGTCGCAGTTGAGATACACTCTGTAATCAGACAGATGTTGTGAGAACCAGGAGTAATTGCTCCTCATTCATTCCTTCAGTTTTCTGGATTTGATTTTTCTGCACGTAAATTTTAAATGATTTGGTTCAAATTGGGAAAAATAATTCAGGAATGAAAACATTCTACTTACAGTATTTAGATTGTGTGTGTGTGTGTTTGTGTGTTTGTATGTGTATGTTTGCATGTGTGCGCATGTGTCGGTGCCTGTGCCCATGGAGGCCAGAAGAGGGCATTGTTTCCCCAGGAACTGGAGTGATAGGTGACTGTCAGCCACTTACTGTGGCTGTGGAGAGCTGAACTGGCTCTGTACAGGAGCAGCAAATGCTTTTAGCCTCTGAGCCGTGTCTCTACCCATCCTTTTAAAGTAACCCGCCATTAGGTGACATTACTGTGTGGGTTGTTTAGTTGGGAATAATGCATTCTTATCCTTTATAGTAGTTCTGGTCACTGGCCCTCGGGGTCATTTCTGGAATCTACACTCAATTTTCCTCTCTTGCCCATAGAGGACCTTACTTTGAGAGACATCAGCCTCTCCAGTTTAATCTTCGTTTAGGACTATAGACACTTAAATGTAAAACTGAATGTTAGCACTGACATTTCTAGGAAGGCTGGCTGATGACAACTTCTGGAAGCATTGGTGTTCATGAGTCATTAATAAATAAAATGGAATAGTCCTAGTGAGTTCTGTGAAGTGCCTGCGCTCCATCCTTCCGAATGGTGGACAGAGGTGCTCCTCCCATTCTCTTAGTCAGTAAGCACAGGTTGCTCCCGTGTGAACAGGACGCAGCCTCCGTGACTGGTCTTTCCACTGCTCAGCACTGAAGGCCGTGTGATTGGAGCCCTTTGGACCTGCCCTTCAGTTCATGTCATCGTTTTTCTGCTAGGGCACACACAGGCTGTGCCAGCGCTGGGGTGGTAATGTACATACAGGTTGGCCTCCTTTGTCTTGTAAGCCCGTTGAGTGTGAGAGTAGGCTCTGGTCACTGTTTCCCTCTGCTGCTCAGTCCGCACTCTGGACGGGTCCAGCTCAGTGCTTCAGTGTGATCACTCCTCCCCGCGCGCATACTGCTGCTGCGAAAGAAAGACCTATGGTAACACAGAAAACATCTTCTCTCCCTGTGAAGGCAAAACTATTAACAGTTAGACCTAAAATAAATTGTCAAGGGATAAAAGATTTTAGAACTCTGTTTGGGAACTTTGTTTTTAAAAATATAGTTATTAATAGCAACAAAAGTGGTTAAATATAATAAACCACATTTCTAAAGCAGAATTTCAACAAGTTAGCAATTCAGCTTTTTTTTGTTTTTGCAGTGTACAGGTGCATTTAGAGAAGCCAGCAGGTGGCAGTGTCATGTATAAAATAAAAAGGCTTCAAATGGTAGTTGGGTTCTTTTCATATGAAAGTACATTGTTTGCAAATTTGAGAATTCAAAGTGTTTTATAGTTCCTCATGATTTTAAAAAAAATCTTATCTTGTTGAATATATCACCATTATTTGGTAGGGATTTATTTTTAATTATATACTTAGTGTGTTGTTTTTGTCTTTAAGTTGAGGTTTTGCTGACTTGAAGGGAACCTGAGGGATTTGGAGAAAGAATCTCACAGTCTGTTAGTGGGGTCCTCTATAATAGGAGAAGCTGGCAGAAAGCTAGGGGATTAAGCCAAACTGGGAGTTACTGTCATGGAACCACTCTTCCAGAGATGGGGAGCGAGGAATAGCAATCAATTACCTATCACCAGCACCACAGCCTCGCCAGAGTATAGCTGATCCTGAGCAGTATTAAGATGTCATGGTTACTGAGTTAAATATTACTAAGGATACAAGAAATGTAACTGTATTGATGAGTTGGTATATATTTAGAAGGAAGAATTAATAAGATACAGCATCTCATTGATTCCCATTAGTACTCATTTATGGCATTAACCTGTCATTAAGTGTGTCTCTATTCCTCCCCCAGGGTTCTCTAAATGCCATGTGGTATGCAGAGGTTGGTTGCTTTTGAGTTCTTAAAAACTATAATAATGCATAGAATACTTGTGCAATTTCAGTTGGAGTAAAAAAAAGTATTTGTTAATATTTTTCTTAGCTACTACACATGTCTCCTTGCCTAGTAGTCCGGAATAAAATAGCTGCATTATGCTTTTGCTTAATTATTTTAATTTCTGCTGAAATGCGTAGTCTGATGAGTGTCTGTGGCTGTGATGCTGCCTGCCTTCTCACTGGACGGTGGCTGTATCTGAGCGTTGGCTTTCTTATGTACTTGTCAGTGTCTGTAATCCAGCCTTGGCAGTAATGGAAGACATCTGAACTCTCCTGCCTAGGTTAAGGAGCTCCGAGAGAAGGCTGAGTCTTACAGGAAGCGAGTTCAGGGAACACATTTTTCTCGGGACCATCTGAACCAGATTATGTCCGATAGCAACTGCTGTTGGGATGTCTCCTCCATCACAAGCTCGGAAGGCGCCGTTAGTAACAGCATCCGAGCACTGGATCTTGCTGGGTGAGATGTTCTTTGTGGAAAGTGAGGAGAGTGTATTGTAGCTGGTGTGCGTCATAGGATGATGTCATAGGATGATGTCATAGGACGACGTAGGAGAGTGACCCGACTAACTCACAGTCTGCTGTCTAGTCAAATGGGTCTCTTATTTTATTATTTAACACTTATTCTCTGTGACAAATAAAGCTAGCTATATTATACTTGCTCTTGGTTTTTCTGTATAAATAATAAATAACTCTGGGCAGCTAACTTTTGCAATATTCTTTGTAACAACAGAACTAGAATAACTATAAGATAGATGTAAAAAGGCTTTAAGAAGTCAAAAAGCAACCATAAAAACTTGAGTTTAAGCTAGTGGTATATGCCCATTATCATTCATTAATGCATTTGTGGCTCACGTGGAGCTGGGCCTCTAGTTACAGAGACTTCTCTGCTGTTTTAAATTTTAAACTGAACATAGTGTAACTATTTGTAAGGGAAATTACACTTTGATTTGTAGCTAATAAAATAGAGCGTTCTCATGTAGTCACAGACACCAAATTCATTTATAAATTCTATATGTGATCTTGCTTTAAAAGTTCACAAAATACTCCTAAATAATATTTTGGAAAGATGAATCTAAAAGATAAAAATTTGAATCTGCACACTTGTGCATGAATATGAGTTTAGTTATGAGAAATTAACCTAGTTGGAGTCAGTCCTTTTCATTTGGAGGGTAACCTTTTACCCTTTTGTCACCAGAAAGTGCAGTGTAAGTGTGTGAGAGTAGTAACTGTGTGCAGTTTTTGGAATATTGAAGTGTGGACAGCTTTGGCACAGCTGTCACTTACCGTATTGCACAGTAACTGCAGTGCCCAGACAAGGCCCACGCACCGTGTGGAAACCAGGACACAGAAAATCACATACTCACTAACCCAGTATAAACTAAGACACTCAAATGCTGATTTACAATAAAACTGTTTTTTGAAATGCAGAGATCTTAGAAGCCACAAGACCCCCGAGAAACATACTCCTACCAAACTAGAAGAAGAAAAAGTTTCCTCGGGAGATCAGCCCCTGAAAAGTACCACCAGGAGACTGGAGCAGCCGGAGGCTGCCGCCACCGTCAGGAGGAAGTTGGCTTGGGATGCTGCCGAGAGCACGAAGGAAGACGCCCAGGAGGGGCCCAGAGCGGAGGAGGACGGGGCCGAGGAAACAGGAAAGGACAAGCAGATCTGTGATGGAGAGCTAGAGAAACTGGACACACAGACGTCTAAGGCAGACAGACCGACAGAAGGGTGAGACCTAAGTTCCTCAGCATATAGGGCATTCTAGTACATGACTAATGCGTATTTCCTCCGTCATGGGTATATGGTTGCACCGACAGCTCTGTGACTGATAAAGAGCAGTGTCGTGGGGGCTGCCACATGGTATGTGCTGGGATTCGACCCTGCAGACCCTTGAGCCACACCAGGTGCAATGGGTCTGAAGCACTGTGCTGTGTGAGGAGGAATCGGATAGTTCTCACACGCGTCCTGTGGTGAGGATTCACCAGATTTGTAGCGTGTCAGGAAGGAGGACTTCACAGGGGAAGCTGGGATTCCTTATTATCAGACGCTTCTGTCAAGAAAGAAAGGCCGCTCTCCTGTAATATTTTTAAACGTGGTTTCGTATGCAGACAGCTTTGGGGGAGTGGTGCTTGCTGTTGCTAATGACCCACTTAGTCTGCAGCCAAACCCTTTGTTCACGCATGGCTTTTTTGGTAATGGGAACTTGGGTGCCGACTAACTGGAAGACTGCTTCGTTATGGATGACTGCCCTACAATGGCTGCCTCCTTTCTAGACTTAGTTTCTCTAGCTCCATATGGATTAAGAAGTTTTAAAAGGATTGTTTTTAAGTAGTGACTTCCCTATATAGCCAGAGTGGGCTTGGAACTCATGACTGTCCTGAGGCTGCCTCCTAAACACTGGGGTTATAGGCTCTCTGTATTTTTCTCAGAAACAAAAGTAGACTTAGCTTAGATGGTTTATATTTTATTAACCATCTTACTTGTTAAGATGTTACTGTACTACTTAACGGTGATGATGCAGCTTTGATTGTATTTTCTGGAAGAAAGGCTTCCTAATAGATTGTCTCTCTCTTTAGGTCGGAGACATCTTCAGTTTCCTCAGGAAGGGAGGCAGGCTTCCCACACCGAGGCTGAGAGAACTCGGTATCCAGCGAACTCACCATGACCTCACGACACCAGCTGTTGGTAACGACCAGCCCTGCCACCCGTTGTCATCTGCCCTCTTAGAATGTAGCTTGCTGTGACTGACCTTGTGGTTTCCATGGGATTTTCCAGGTGGGGCAGTTTTAGTGTCTCCATCTAAAGTGAAGCCGCCAGGCCTCGAGCAGAGGAGGAGAGCGTCCTCCCAAGATGGCTTAGAGACTCTGAGGAAAGACAGTACTAAGGTAGGTATTTATATTTCAGAGGAAAACCTCTTCTTGCGTTCCCATAGTCTCGTGTGATAAAGGACGTAGACTCAGACTTCGGAAGATCCCACCTACTGCATAGAGAAGTATCCCTGTTAACTCTTAGTAAGGCAAGACCAAGGCACTGGGATTTATTTGCTAATTTCGTTGGTCTTGACATTGTATTGCTGCTGATACACATTCAAATATTCTTAGTAGTGACTCGTCAGGAAGGAAGAAGAGTACAGTCTGTTGTCTTCTAGTTGTGTTCCAGCCACGTTCCAGGCACTGTGTAGCACTGGAGGTAAGAGCTGAGACCAGGGCTCATCCAGCCTTCAGCCGTGTGGAGGGCGGGGCTGCAGTCATGATATCGGAGGTAAAACGCAACAGGTAGGTATCAGTGCTGTGAGGCACATAAGCAGGAAGTGGCCAGGGAGGGCCTCCCCAGCAAGGGCGTGTGGAAGCAGAAGCTGGAAAAGACGCAGGACTGATCTGGGCATGGGAGACGGCGTTCTGGACAAAGAGAACAGTGATGCGGAGTCTCTGAGGTGAGAGGACCAGTCAGGTGTTCTTGTGTCAGGAACAGAGAGTAGTCTGGGCAGTGAGCTTTGAGACGCAGTGCTGTGCTGAATTGTGCAGGACTTCGTAGAGCATGGAGAAGGCATACATGTTCTTTTCAGTGAGGCAGTATTGGAAGGGCAGAACAGTGACCGGATTTGACTCAGGCGTTTTTAGTCATTTCCGCCATTGCATTGCATGTGGACAGCAGGGAACACGTGTAAAGCAGCTAGCGCTCAGTTTCCAGACCCAGGGAGACTGGACGGCGCTGTGGACTGTGGTGGTAGGTGGTGAGGGTCTTCTGAGGAAGTCCAGTTCTGCATGTACACTGAAGAAGTGGATGCCGAGAGATGCTAAAAGGGGATACAGCAAGGGAAGAATTAAGGATAACTGGAAAAACTTTGGCCTGAGCAAGAGGAATGGAATTGTTGTTTAACTGAGATAGGAAAGATGGATTAGAAAATAGCAAGAGTTCTCTCTAGGACATGTTCAACTTGAGAAGTTTACAGGCTATGAGTTGACATGTTGATAGGAGCTGAGGAAGCACATTTGAAAAGCTGGGTGGAGAGAGATACTGTATGTATGTATGTGTATATACATGTATGTGAGTACACACACACCATCGAACAGGTATTCGAAGACTTAGGCAATCCAGGGAATAAATATCAATGGAGAAGAGTGGGTGGAGACACATCTGGCCCCAGGTGTTGGTATTAGGGAGTTGAGAAGTAATCAGAAGAAGGAGAGCATGGTGAGGTAGTGAGCATCAACAGTGACGTCCGAGAGAAAGGAGCGTCAAGACACTGCACTGTGGCTCGGTGAGGAGTGTCTGTGTCTACTATGCATGAGGCCCTGGGTTCAATCCTCAGTACTACCAGCTAAAATGGATGACAGGTAGGTAGGTAGGTAGGTAGGTAGAATCTTCCTTCTGGCCTGGGGAGAACAGAAGGCTTAGTGACTAAGAGTGCTTGCTGCTCTTTCAGAGGGCCAGACTTTGGTTCCTAGCAGCCAGGTGAGATGGCTAATAACAGCTGGTAACTCCAGCCCCTGGGGATCCAGTGCCCTCTTCTGGCCTCTGGTGTTATTCCCACAAATGGCATTCACTAGTGCACTCAGGTGTTCAGGTATTACACGCACACACACACAAGAAAAGTGAGCGTTGGTGCTGCTAAGTCAGTAGGAATAAGACTTAGAGTCAGTCAGAATCTTGTAAAAGCCGGAGTGCAACAGATTCAAGAGAAAAGACAGGCTGAGTTAGGGACAATCACTGCGGGCATGCAGGTTTGCTTGTAATTGGCTGTGGGCATGGTAGGCAAATGCTGCACCATTGGTTGCATTCCCAGCCTCCAGACACGGTCTTTCAAGAGCCCTGTCCAAGAAAGGATGTGAAGAGCAGTGGGTGTTGGGTGAGAATGACACGCGTCATCTGTAGCATAATCTGTAGATACCCAGCCTTAAACTCTGAGAATGGGCTGCACTACCAGCCCCGCCCAGGTTCCTTAGATCCTCAGATGAAAAACAGACACACACACTTTGCTCAATTTCAGCGGGTCTTATTGGCTCAGTTGCTTGGCACTTCTAATCTCCTGCCCTTCCCAATACTCATAGCGCAACACCCTAAATCTTCCCCCAGCTTCAGTTGCTCAGTTACCTTTAGTCCCAGCTCAACTCCCTAACCTCCCACCTGGAGAAGCGGCCTAAGATCACTCCACCTGAGATCTCACATGGCTGGTCACCTTTTCCTCCTCTGAAGTGTGATAAAAGTTCCTCTTTTCCACTGCATCTCCTCACCTTCCCTGCAGGGACCTGGAGGTCCCACCGCCTTCCTTCCACCCAGCAATCTTTGCACTTCAGATCTCTGAGGGGCTACCAGCACCATCTGGATGACACCCAAGACATCTTTACTGATAGATCAAGAGCCAATTGGGGAACAGGACCTTCACATCAGACCCGCCTCCTACAAGCCCTCATCTGTTGATGGAGATAACCATACAGAAAAGTTTTACACACATGCTGTGTGTTTCTCTCATGTTTGCTCCTCATCGCCCTCTCCTGCAAACCTCCCACTCACCCCCTTCCTCCAGCTAATGCCCCTTCCAGCTGCCCTTCCTTCCCTCCTTCCCTTCTTCTTACCCCTGTTGTTTTGGTGCGGCCCCACAGTGTTTTATTGGGGTTTCTTACAGAACCCTGTGTGAGTAGGTTTTTTACAAGAGCACCTGCTGCCTACCAGTCATGGTACTGAAGAAAAATGTCTCTCCCTTCCCAGAGACCATAACTGTCTACAGATACCCAAGGAGGGATGAGCCCCTCCCCCCCAGCTACCACTGCGTATTTGTGAGTCCCCAAGGAAGAGTGCTGAGTGTTGGGGGGGGGTGCGGGAAGAGAAAGAGAGAAGATCGTGTGCGGTGGACCTACAGGGAAGGCAGGAGGAAATGAGGTAGGCCGAGGAGCTTGCGTGTTGTCCTGATGGCATTGGGATCCCCTCGGAGATCTGAAGTGCAAAATCTAGTAGGGGTTGACTCAGAGAAAATCAAGTCACCGGCTGCTCCAGGGAAGTCTTTTCTTCAAGGAGAGTTGGAACCGTGTGCCAGCAAAGAGGCTTGAGTTGAGGTTCAGAACTAGACCAGTCAGTTTCATTGAGCCTGAGGGTCCCTTCAGTTAAAACATTTTGTCTTATTCAGCTCCTTTTAACAGTAGTAAAACCAAGATGACAGAGCGTCTAAGCCGCATAGGAAGAAGAACACAACTGTTGTCTAGTGTGACTTGTCATTTATCAAGTGTACAGGAGCGAGAGGAAGCAAATGGGAGATTCTCTTGGGAGGAAGCCATCAGCTCTTCAGTCACAGATCCTTCCCCGGAAACTGTAAATGTCACATCCATGGGCTCAAATGAGGGCACGGTGGAAGTCCAAGCAGTGATTAAGACTGTCGTGCCTGTGTGTGACTTTGCTGCTTTGCCATCTATTAAAAAGTGCCATCGGCCAGACAGTGGGGGTGCAGGCTTTAATCCCCGCACTCAGGAGGCAGAGGCAGGAGATTCTCTGTGAGTTTTGAGGTCAGCCTGGTCTACAGAGCTTGTTCCAGTGCAGCCAGGGCTACACAGAGAAACCCTGTCTCAACACCACACCCCCCACCATCAAGAACCCCCCATCAGTCATCAAGAACTCTCAGGGTTAAGCTGTGCTGTTGCTGTGGAAAGCTGAAAATTCGGATGAGTGAGAGAGGACCGTTGACACCGATGGTGCTGTGGGAAGGTCACTGTTAGCCGGGAGGTCACTGCACTCGGGAGGCAGAGGCAGGCGGATTTCTGAGTTCGAGGCCAGCCTGGTCTACCGAGCGAGTTCCTGAACAGCCAGGGCTACACAGAGAAACCCTGTCTCGAAAAAACCAAAAAAAAAAAAAAAGGTCACTGTTAGAGGTCCTGAGTGTCTTAGTGACAGTGTGGAGATAAATGGATAAATGGTAACAACAGGCAAGGTTTCATAATGTAATTTTTTTCCTCTTACTTTTTATATGCTAGTTTTGTTTCAGTTTATATACATCTTTTTCTGTTTATTTTTTTCCTACTGAGTTCTACTATGAACATATTTTTGCATCATTAAGGCATCACTTATTTTAATGGCAATATGGGTGCTAGCTATAGTTTAAAAGTTTTAAACCAGATATTATTGTTCAAATACAATTTTCAGATTTGTATCATTTCATTTTCATAAAAGATACATCTGTCAGCTACGTTTTGGTTCATATTACTGTTATCATCTCATGTCCGTGTTTCCCAAGTATTAATTCAGAGTTGAAGTAGACACAGTTGTGAAGCTTATTCTGCGTTTCCCTGGGCTCTCTGAAAGAGCGAGCGCCCAGGAAGTCTGTGGAGGGTTCCTGTTTTTCTTCATCTTTGACATGTCTGCATATTATATTTAATTTAGTTAATTTCTACAGTTTGGTAAGTGAACAGTTAGTACTTCAATGGTTTTATTCTGTGATTTACAAAGGCTAGTGAGGTAGACTGGTCGCTATACTTTTATCTGTCTGGATTGCTTGCATATGCCCTTTCCTGCTTAGTAATGAAGCTTACCGCTTATTGCTCTAAGGGGATATTTATTATCGTAATAATAACTCTTTGTTGCTGTCTCCACATACTTTGTCGGTTCAGTGCACTGTCAATGTACATTTTACTGTTATACTAGCAGGTCTGTTTCTCTGTCAGTGGTTAAGCCGTCTCTCTAGGGACGCTCCCACACCCTCTGTGACGTGCGTGTGACTGGTTCCATCTGAGTGTTGATTCTTTTTTACTTTTGCACACGTGTGCATCTTTTTTTTCCCCCCACAGAGAGGAAAACCCCGTCCTATGTCTCTCCTGACTTCTCCTACTGCCGGCATGAAAACAGTTGATCCCCTGCCTCTGCGAGAAGATTTTGACGCCAATGTGCTCAGATTTGCTGAGGGGACTCCTCCTGTTTCGAAGATTTCGGACCATCAGCCCACCACCCCCGGGCAGCCTTCTCCATGTGCCCTGCCCTACTGCCATTCCTCCAGCAGGATCCAGGGCCGCCTGCGAGACCCTGAATTTCAGCACAACAGTAAGGACTTTGGTTGTCATTTCTTATCTTTTAAAAATAAAAGTGTTGTGCTGGTAGATGCGTGCTATGAGAGGAACCATGGGCTGGCGAGCTCTATTAGGTGTTTTTCATTTTCTTTTTCTCTTTTCCTTTTTTCTTTTTAATTTATGATGGCTTTCCTTTCCTTCCCTCTCTCTCCCTCTCGCCCCTCCTTCTTCCTTAGTTTTAATTTCCTTCCTTGGAGCAGGATCTCAGTAGGCAGCCCAGGCTATGAATTTGTCTTGGATACCGGATTGTGCTGCTGCACCCAGGTTCACAGTTCACGCCATAAAGGGAAAGGCGTGTCTCAGGTTCTTATCAGAGCTCGTAAGGAGACTGACCAGGGGCCAGCAATGCGTCTTTTTCAGGCAGGACAACAAAAACGGTCCCTGAGCGTTGCTCAGTGTTGCTCAGACGTGAATTCAAGATATTGCGCATTCAAGGAAATTCTGGTTTCCTTAGGTTTTGTTAGACATTGCTCTGCTGGTTGGGGTTGTCCTCTGTCACAGCTGAGACTCCTCTGTCAGCTTTGTCCTGTAGCTCTTGTATGTGGTGGCTGCTTTCTGATGGCTTTGGGATTGTCTGTCCATACTGCTGCTGCTACTTTACAGTGATGCTGCTTAGAAGTGGGTGTCTCCGCACTCGTTCTACCGGTTTCCTGTAGACCTTTCCACCGGATCAGTTCTTCCAGGAAGTTTCCTTAAGCAGTCATTTCTTCCTTCTCTGTTCCTTTCTACTGGTACAGGGTGCGTGGTCATGGGAGCTCTCGAAAGCTTTAGGCATATTTTTGTCACACTCCTGGGAGAGGCAATTATCCACCTGGGTAACTTTGGAGAAGATGGTGTGCTCTAGCCATTGCATAAAAAGGTTTTCAGAGTCCCCTGCTTCACCTTACCTTCACTACATCTTGCAGGAAGACTGAGCAGTCTCCAGCCCCTCTAACCCCCATCCCACACCCCATCACCTGGGGACAGATACAGGCTGCTGCTTAGTTCCCTCACTCTGCTGATGTAAGTTCCTCCACTCTGCTGATGTAAGGCTTCTGCCCCCTCCGGTGAATTCCATGTTTATCTCTCCCATTTGCTTTCCATTCTCCAACTTGGTTACCGTTTCCTAGGCTTTCGTTTCCTTTGTTCTGTGAGCTTCTGCTGCCTCTCTAAATGTGGCTGTTTGACTTTTCATCTCTCAATAGAAGCCTACTTTGTCTCTATGAAGTTACATCAGTGTTATCATTGGGCAGAATTCTAGGCACCTAGTTATAATGTATGTACTTGCTAAACACATTACAAGTACCCAGTGGTCCTTTGATGTTGTAGTGTCTATTAATATACTATAACTGAAAAACTTTCTGATGGTTTACTTTCATGAATAGTTTACTGATTTGCTGTGTCAGACCACCTGAGATTGGGCAGTGTACAACGAACAGGGATGAGTGTCTCATGGCACTAGAAGCTGGGAAGTGCACGACAGAGGGGCTGGCATCTAGTGGAGGTGTCCTTGCTGCATCATCTCCTGGCAGGAGGTGGAGAGAAGGAGGGGCAGACCCTCCCTGGTACAGCCTCAGGTCCCAGCCTGTCCATGTCTAAAGGCCCAGTCTCCTCATGTGATCACGGCGGCAATTCAGTTTTCCTGTGAAAGTTTGGAGGGGACAGACGCACAAACCATTCCACTAACGTGATGTTTTGTAGCTAAAGCATAATGTCTTCTGCCTTTTTTCTTCAAGTGAGAAAACCAAGGATGAACCGTTTGGAGCTACCCCTGCACGATGCCTTTAACGATGAAGGTAGTTAGTAGTTACTTAAGTGCAGCACTGGCCCCTTTGCAGGGCGGCGTGGGTGCTAGCAGGCCTACGTGTGCCTGCACTTCCCAAGTTGCAGAGTGCTTCTGCAGATGTTCCCACATTAGGTCCTGAGACCCCGTGACAGGGGTACAGATGTTCCCTGTTGACCTGATGGGCCATTTTTTACAAGTGCCTGCATACTCTTACCATTTTCATCTCTAAAACTATGTGTAATTGATGAAAATGGACTCTCTTCCTCCTGTACAGTCTTCATCTTGTCAGATTTTTTTAATATAGGCAGGAGGAGTTCTGAAGTCTTGAGGTAAACCATCTAAATGACTACTGTCCCATCCTAAGAAGCATATAATCTGTGAAGTGCCAATAATTCTTGAATTTATTGTCTTTGAGTTGGGAAATAAATTTAATGCTCTTTCCATTGGATGCTAAGTACCTTAGAAGGTTTTTCTCTTTCAGTAAGTTTGTAGCTCGTTATTCAGTGAACTGTAAAGCAAGTTATGTTTTGAAATACAAATCTGGACACTTTGAATCTACTGCTGCTTTTTGTCTTGATGATAAATAACAGTTTTTGTAAATATGTGACAGGCTTGCTCACTTAGAATATGAAATTTCAGTACTGAAAAGGGTAGCATGTTGCCAGATATTTCCCCCCTACATTTAGTGAGATTTTTCAAAAAGTGATATAAAAAACCATGTTAAAATATAGCATTTTGAAAAGATTTATTTTATTACTTTTGATAATAGTATGTGAGCATGTGCACATGTATGTAGGTGCCCTTGGGCCAGAGGCACAGGAATCTCCTGGAGTTGGAGGTGTGGATGGTTGTGAGCCACCCAACATGGATGCTGGGAATCGAACTCTGGTCCTCTGGAACAGCCATCTCCCCAGACCCAGCATTTTGCTTTTTAAATTGAAAACCTTTTTTTTTGCTCCAAATAGTTGTACTCTGAAAGTAGGATGGCTTCCCCTGATAATACTGAAATCAGAGGCTTTGCTTAATTAATGACATTATAGGATTCTAATGATGGAAAAAAGTTCTCATCCCATTGGCGTATTTGACCTCTGATAAACTGGGAAAATGGCCACGAAAGATGAGCCAAACGCTCGGTTTCCCAGGTTCCTTGTTTCCTCATAGACCCAACATCAATATTAGGTCTAGATGGCTTCAACTTCCTGGCAGCATCACATTAAGCATAATGTTGTGTAGATGTTTTTTCCATGAGTGTAATCCTGGGATTCTCTCATTACAGATGCAGATAGACTGTCTGAGATCTCCACTCGCTCTGCAGTTTCCAGCCTCCGGGCTTTCCAGACTCTAGCCCGAGCTCAGAAAAGAAAGGAGAATTTCTGGGGCAAACCATAAACCTGCTCATCTACCTAGAGACAAGTTGGCTCACCTTCCTTACTCGCTGTCTTAAGATTTCCGGAGGGTTTGGATTTTCTTCTGACTCTCATCATTTGAATTTTCAGTGGCTCATCTTACCCAGAAAATTGTATCGCAGCTGTGTCTAAGTTTAAGTGTTTTGAGAAGCCCTTTGCACTTGTCTGAGTGCAAAGGCATGGATTATGTAGTTCTTCACACACTCTGTCCTTTGTATCAGGTGTTGTGAGTGGCTGGTAGAAGTGTGAAGGTCATCTGTCAGCAGAGTACTCTAAAGGGATAAAATGAAGTCAACATTAAGATCTTCCAACTTAATTCCCCCTCAGATTGGTTTTAGGCATTTTAATAGCGCCTTCTGTATACACAGGTGCAGTGTTAAGATGATTGGACTTTGAAAATCTGGCTGTACATATTTTTCTTATTTATGTAACAAAATTTGCTGAGAGAATATGTATATTTTTGATCTTTTTATGTATTTTATTTGTATAATAACTGGCATACATTTGAATAATGTCTAGATTTTGAGAAATTATTTGTGAAATGGAGAATTAAAACTTTGTAGACATTTAAAAATGAAAATTAAGTGTGCTTGGCTTCTTCAGAAAGTTATCATGTAGAATAAATATCTTCTAGAAGCATTTTATTAGAACTGATGTATTGCAGCTGCTAAATGCAGTAAAACGAGTCTGCAGTATTTGGATTTATTTTTTCCACAAATACAAGGTTTTAAAAACAGATTCATTAAAAAATTTAACACCAACTTGGCGATTCTGTTTTTTCTTTTACAGGAGATATTTAACTGTTGTTTACAAATCAGGGTAAATTTAAGTTTCTAATAAGAATGGGTTTCATAAACATGTTAAACACAATCTTTGTAACAGTACATGTAAACTGCTTGGTATGGTTTGGGTTTTCTTCTTTTTGGTCAAGAGAGGGTCTCTCTGTTTCTAAGACTGTCCTCAAACTCACTCACGATCCATTACTTTCTCTGTGTTAGCCTCCTGAGCCTCGGATTACAGGCAGGTGCTATCCTGCCTGACAAAGGTTTGCACCTTCAGTGACACCCCCCAGATGGTGTGTGTTGGAAGGTTGGAGCCCATTTAATAGCACTGTTTGGAAATGGAGGAGACCAGGAAGAAGGCAGGCCTGGCTGCAAGAATTACCTCACTGGGGGTGTGCCTTTGAAGGGTATGTTTTGTCAGCAGGTATTGACCTTTGCTGACCTATGCAGATCTATTTGCAAGACCTGGGATTTGAAGACCTTAAAGGATGAGGCTGCCTACTGCTGAGACAACCCCAATGGCAGTGTACTTATGTACATGAATGTAACAAGGGAAGTGATACTCGGAAAAACATGTAAATAAACACCAGGAAGGCATATTAAATATTAACAGAGCAGCCCTTTCTCAGGACAGACCAATTTAAACACAATTGCCTGGTACTTAGATGATATCTGAGAAAGCATGAGATCAAGGCAGAAGGCTGTATCCGGACTCAGGATACCCTGAAGGCAACACTCAACATGTCCCTTCTCCAGATGGGGCTATATAGCTAAGATCTGACATCCAACAAGAATGACCATGTCTTATAAGTTGAATGGAGATGTTTAACACGGGAGGCACGAGATCACGTCCAGGGAGAATCCAGGCAACAAAATGCACCCGAGGTGACAGGCCTCTTGTCTTCTTCCTGGAGTCTTAGTAATGAGAACAGGCCGCGAAATTTCCCAGTATCTAGAAGGAGCTGTGAATTTGAATTTGCTTTAAATCAGTTTTATCGAGGCATGCTTTAACAAGCTGATATTGTTGAGATTATATCTTGATGAGTTTGGACAGATTTGCACATTTGAAACCAGTGCTGGCATCAAGGTATGGTTCTATCCGGTGTTTCCTGGTCCTCAAGGCAGCCACGACTCAGAGTTCAGAAACTTTCTCTGGATTTCACTTCTGTTTTTGAGATGGCTCGTGTTTTGGTGTGGACGTTTCCTTTTTAGCTTATTCACCCACTAGCGAACTTTTGGATGGCTTGCAGCTTGAGGCTATACCAAACATGTTTGCTACTGGCATTGTGAATCTTCATGATGAGCTGTGCTTTCCGCTTTCTTCAGAAACACTCCCACGTTTATTTACCTTTAGTGTAACTTTTTTTGCCACCCCTTGAGACAGTGTCTCTCTGTGCAGTCTTGGCTGGCCTGGAACTCACAGACATGCACCTGCCTCAGCCTTGGGTTAGACATGTGCCACTATCTCTGACTTTAATATACCGCATTTATTTATTTATTTATTTATTTATTTATTTATTTATTTATTTAGAGCATGTGTGTTAAGGTACAGTATGGCCAAGTGGGTATAATAACCTGGTGACTTTGTGTGTTTGAATTGGCATTTCATGAGTCAGACTCAGGAGTGAACATTTAAATTTAAATCTCTGCAAGAGGTTTCTCCCAAACACACCCTCTCTCCTCTTTCCACCTCATATCCCCTCCAGGAGCTGACTTCCTCTAAGTTCCCCTGGTTGAGAACACAGGACGAATGCAATATGTGTCCTTACTATATGACACTGTTGCATATGTGTGCTTACATATATGACACTGTTTGCATATGTGTGCTTACATATATGACACTGTTTGCATGTTCATCTTTGGTCAGGAGTCTGAATTCCAAGTTAGGAGCATTTGAAGAACAATTAGAAACATGATTAATGTGTTTGGTATATTAGTAGGAAATGGATGAAATTTGAGCAGAATCATGTTCTTTTTATAAATAAAACAAATTTAATAACTTAGCCCAAGACCCCATTGGCCAGTGAGTTAAATCTAGGTCTTCTTACTTGAATTCCACCTACACTCCTTTCTCTGAAGTGTTTTTGCTCACATTCAATATCTACTATGAATCATGTTTCTGGTTGATTCATTTGGGAGTTAGTTTTTCTCCTTAACTTCTTGGAAGATAAGATATCTTTTCAAGTCAGGAGAATGAGAGCGTGGGTACTGGTTATCATGCGAATGGACTCAGCCAGGATGAAAGCGAATTAATACAGGAAGTCAGTTTGTCCTTCTACAGAGCACCGTGAAAGCTAGCCTTCCTGGGCGGCTAAAGGAGACAGTGTATGCACCTTCGCTGTGGTTGTGTATACACATAGTAGATACAGCATAGTTACGAATGTATTGATCTTTCTGGATGTTTAACAAGGGAACAAAGAGTCTAAAATGTGGATGAACATAGAGTTGATCATATTGGGTCTGGGAATATGCTTAGGGTACTTTTCCATGTGCTGGGTTGTATTTTGACAGTGTGTTTGGGGCCTAGTTAGTATTTGTCAAGCTGCCATAATATATTCTATTTCCCCAAATAGAATGATTTCTGTCTACCTCATCGTAGCACATCATAGCTCAACCGTCCACTTCATCCTGCAGATTAAAAGCAGGCCAGTGGGCACCTCAGCATTAAGCTGATGGGCTTCCATGGCAGTAATGCTGACCGTGACCAAGCACAGATGTGGCTCTTTACTGTGGTGGGTACAGGCACAGAAAGATCTGCCCCTCACTCACTTTCAGAACCAAGCTTCCTTAGTCCCATTTCATATTTCTTCCTGCTCTGGTGCTCCTAAGCAAGGGACAGCTCCCCGGTCCTGAGAGTACTGACATACAGCAGGTGAAAGCAAGCGGCTCCCCTTAAGGTGGTGCCCGTTTTCTTTCTGTCAATGGCTCATCCACTAGTCTAATTCATAGGTTTATGACACCCCAGACTCTGTCAGAGTATTTCCTTGGAAACAGTGAGAAATGAAGATTTGGGAGACATTGAACTACCTTTGAGAGTCAGGCCTTGATAGGTAGAGAGATATTGGGGAGACTCTCATCAACTCAAGCCAAACAATGAATATTCAAATTATGCTGTGAAAATTTCTCCATATATTTTTATGTCTGATAGTATGTGAGAGCTAGCTTATAGGCCCCTTGTTAACTATTCAATAAATCTGTGAACAGGTTGCTAAACCATCAACAGTTTGAAACTGCCCCCATCAGCAAGCCGTGTAACTCAGAGCATGTCTGACCTCCCTCCCAGAGACGTAGTGTACCAACTCTCCACTGCTGTGCTCTGTCGATCGCTGCTGTTCTATTCGTATCATTTCTCTGATGGAGAAAACATCCATTCCAGGAGATAAGCAGCAGCTGTAGTGTTAATCACACCGTCCATCTCTCGGCAGACACAACAAATACTTGCTCTAGCTTTCTTTCTTGGGTGAAATGCATCTAGAAACAAAATAAGCCTCAGGTGGCAAAGGCAGTGTGATCTTCCACAGACGAATCCATGATAGACCCTGGACCAGCCCAGAGATGGGCCTAAGATCTGTATGTATGATCTTCTAGATCATTCCGAGGCTAAGCTACTTTGGGAACCGCTGGCTTTGGGTTATTATAGCCAAATAGTCTAATATAGTCTAATCTCTGTTCCTCCTAGAGCAAGTCTATTCTGCTTTGAGCTGAGTTCTTCATCTTACCAATGGGCTCATTCAGTCTGAAGGTTAAATGGTGTAACTTTGTAAAGGAGTTTTACATATGCCATCTCAAAATATTTTATTGGCAACCTTTTTAAATTAAAACAGTAGGCGAAAGGGGGCTCATCTCAGGGTCATTCATGATAAGGCTAAACAGGGGATACAGTACCCTGAAACGAAACTATGGCACACCTCAGCGCAGACCTATCTTTTCTGACCTACATTCTGCTCACACGGAGAGCAGTTTTGGGAAGAGAGGCTGAAATGATTTGTCTATTTCCGTTATGTGGTAAAGAAAAAAAAAAAAAAGATTCTGACTACAGTGTTGTGACTCAGCGATTGCACAGGGCAGAATCAATTACCTTGTGTATGCAAAGCATGTTAGTGTAACCATGAATTGGAGATGTTATCAGGCCTGAGTCAGGAAATGCAAGATGCAGAAGCCCTGGAGTCTGCTGATGAGAGATTGGCAAGCTTGCTCCGTGAATGAGTGTATATCCAATATCAAAGGCTTCCTATGTGTGCTACGTTTCTAAGACGAATGAACCAAAAACTAAGCTCTGTCATCTCAAGAAGAAAATAAAAGCTAACCTCAATGCCATGTATTATGGGAAAATGTAGATGACTCTCTCAGACTTCAGTGAGAGTCCGGGTTCAGACCTTGTCTTCACTCAGGAAAATTGCCCACAATGACTACCTTAGCGTGTGATGTTCCCATTAAAATTTGGGTCAAGACAGATGATGGGGAAACCAACACAAAATTGAAAAAGGGGTTGCTCAACAATGCTGTCGGGTTCTACAAAGGACCCATCATCGGAGTTTGCCTTGTAATTTTGCATAGAATCCTCCAAATTACATTAGCCATAGAGAAAGTACACTCGGGATTAACAACATTCAAACTGGCTTCTGCCATGTTCTAAGACCCGGCCATCTCCTCTGATCAGTCACAACCCTGGTGAGGAGACCAAGGGAAGAAATCTGTCCACATTTATTTTATAATGTGGAGTGGTTGAAGCCCAGAGCAGTAGACACAACATGCTTACATGTATTTCTCTAGGGGCCATAAGACAGCAGTGTGAGTAGTTTTGATGCAGAAGCGTTTGGAAAGACTGGGTATCTTAAAAGATTCAGTGTGGTTTCACTCATCACTCATTCACTCATTACTCATTCATCATTCACTCATCACTCATTCATCATTACATCATTCATTCATCACTCATATTAATGCATCTCATTCATTCATGCATCATTCATTCATCATTCACACGTCATTCAATATTCATTCACTCATTCAATCACTCATTCACTCATTCATTCATTCATTCATCCACTTATTAATGCATTCATTCTCATTCATTCATGCATTCATTCATTCACTCATTCACACACTCATTCACTCACTCATTCACCACTCATTCATCACTCATTCACATATTCATTCACTCATCAATTCACTTATTCACTCATCATTCACTCACTCATTCATTTATCATTCATTCATTCATTCATTCACTCATCATCACTCATTCACTCATTCAATCACTCATTCACTCATTCATTCACTCATAGTTCATGTAGAAGTTCCACAGACCATCCCAATGTGCACAACAGTTAGTTAAACCTTGGCGGTAAGTTGAAGGTCTTAAAGATGTCAGTTTCTACTTCTTTGTCTTATCTGTCTAAGGAGAAAGACTACTTTTCACTCATACTTCATGGATTTTTGGTGACAGGCAGTTTCCATTTCCTCCTTGTCCCCGAAGGATAGCAAAGCCGGAAAGTCTCACTTTTTCCTGTGTCGCATTCTCCTTATTAAATGGTTTCCTACCCGCTGATGACAGAAGTCCATCTAAGCCACAGTCTACGCCTGTTTTGAGTGGTGTGAACATGTTTGAGTGTGTGTGACTCACAACACTCTCCTTTTGTCACCCACCACAATAGCTCTAAGATACTCACGCAAAAGTAAGATAAAAAGACATAACCGAGCATTCATTTTCTTCTGCCAGTTGTACGCCTGCTTTAAAGGACATGCACTTTGCCAATCAGGGACATGTTTCCTTCTGAGTCTCAAGCTACCAATCACTTGCTTTAGGACTCTAGAAATCACCTTTCCTTGCCTTCTGAAGGACCATAAAAGCCAGGCATGGCGATGGTACACAGTCAGTGTATTTAGAAATGCATTGACTTGCCATCCTCTCCAGTCTCCAGTCTTTCTACAGAACAGTGGTTCTCAGCTTGGGGTTTTGACCCCTTTGTGGGGGTTGAATATCAGATATCCTGCATATCAGATATTTATACTATGATTCATAACAGTAGCAAAATTACAGTTATGAAGTACTAAAATAATTTTATGGTTGGGGGGGGTCACCAAAACATGAGGAACTATGTTAAAGGGTCACAGCATTAGGAAGGTTGAAAACCTGCTCCAGCAGGTTTTCCTCAATTATGTGAATAGACCACAAGAAATTGGAGGGGGTTAGTTGGGGTGGGGCAGAAACAACCACAATCAGACAATGGTCTGTGAATCTTGGTTGGGCCATGTGTTAGCTGTGCGATCCTGGACAAGTTATTTAACTTCTCTGAGCTCTTGTGCCTGAGTGTGCTAACCGTAGGTCAAATAATCCTAAGCCATCTCAGGGTGTGATCAGTAAACACGATGGCTCATCTTGGTTGTCGCTTGACCACATCTGGAATCAACTAAAATCCAAGCATCTGGGCACAGTCTGTGAAGGATTTTGTTGAATGGGTCATTCGAAGTGGAGAAGCATCCGAAATCTAGGCAACACCTGCTGGTGGCAGCCTATAGAAAAAGACTTGTTGTTTTTGTTGCTTTGTTTTGCCTGTTCCTCTTCACTCTCATTGGCAAGTTCCTCTATCCCATTCCTGAGTCATTCCTCCACTGGTGTATTCTAACTACCACTGTGGTTCTAACTACCACTAGTAGTTTCTATACTTCTTCGGGGTTTTCACCGCAGCTCTCCAGAACCTCCTAGGACCTAGCACCAGATGGAGATTGCCAATGGTTCAGTCCATGAGACTGAACCATTACTACATCCTTGACCCTTCTGTCAGGAGATGGCCATTGTTGAACTGCTCATCCTGCAGCCTGTAGGTAGGCCATGCTAATAACCCTTTGAATGCATTTATATGTTGTCTTTCTGAGCTCTGCTCCTTTAGAGAACTCTGACGAGTACACATCTGCTGTACCAGCAATGGTTCTAGAGAAACAGGGTCTTAAGGATGAACTGGTTAAGTATCTGGAACAGGTTTTGTACCTCAGCAATACAGTCGCTCTTCTGGTAGTGTGGAGAACACTGGTTAGACAGTTAAGTTAAGGGCTTGCTGTGGGGAAAAGGGAATTTAGTGACTGTAGATAAGAAGTTTGATAGTTCGTGGAAATACAAGGAAAATAATGATATTGGCCGGATGCTTCTAACATTTCTGGGTGAACTGACAAAGGAAAAGAATGAACTCTGTGATAAAATTAACCAGCTTCTGGCATCTCAGGATACTGGGCCAGAGGAAGAAAGTACTCAAAGGCCAGCAGCAAAACAATCTAAAGGTTTCTAAGTGTGCCCTGGAAAAAGAATCTTCTTCCCAGCAGTCATAGAGCTGAGGATGCAGAAAGTCAAACGGAAGCCCTCATTATAAAGTTGACTTAATTACGGTGAAAATCCCAAATCCCAGCCCCCAGGGTATCGGTGGTTAAAGTAAGGAAAGTGATTAGTAAGAAAGAGGACCCTGTAACTTGAGATGGAGATGTGGGTGTCAGGGGACCTTCCTGAGACTGAGGACTTCGAACCCTCAGATTTGAAAAGGTTTTTAATCTCACCAGAGGAAGTAGTCTCTCCACCTTCAGCAGAGGACACACCCTCAGAACCTCTGTGATATTGCCCTCTTTGCCTCTGACTGAGGGAATTAATCCTTCATTGTCTTCCAAACCCTTGGTGACTTTCCTTGAGGGAGATGCCAGGCAAGACAGTCCTGGTGTCACTTAGGGCCTAATAGTCACCTCTAGACCTATAATAACCAGAGTTAAAGCAAAGCAGGTTCCTAGAGGCAGGTAGAAAGTATGGTCCATCAAGGTAAGCTACACTACTAAGGAGTTTCATGAGATTGCTAATTCATTCAAGCATAACTCTGGGGAATACTTATAACAATGGATTTTAAGGACGTGAAATAATGGTGGAAGAAACTTAAAACTGGATCAGGCTGAGTTTATCAACATGAGCCTTCTGAATGGAGACTCTAGGTCTAATGTGGAAACTCACACAGTAAAAAGGGTGTCACTGTTTGAGTGGTTGGCTGAAGCATTCAGTCAAAAGATGGTCTACTGAAAAGGAGTTGAAGATGCCTGATCTCCCTTGGCTTACTGTTGATGGAGGGATTTTATCGCTCTGGGAAATGATAATATTAAGTGGGTACTATGTGTAAAACCTAATTCTTTGAAAGGGAAGACCCAGAAGATGCAATAAGGTGCAGAGTGGAGAGAGAGAGATACCAGCGTGTTTGAAGGGCATTGCTGTCACCGTTTTCCTTGTGTCAGACCTTATGGTTGGAGATGCAGCCGCCCAGTGGGATGAATTAAAATGTGTTGTGTTTAATTAGGCCCCGAGGAAGCAGAAGCCAGGTGGTAGCACCGAATCACCAAAGACAAGGTTATTATAGTTATTTTCATGGGCTGTTTCATGAAAACAGCACAATTTACTAAATTATGGGCTGTTTTGAGATAGTGCCTTACATTGCATCCTAGACTGGCCTAGACCAGACTGTAGTCTAGGCTGGTCTGTAACTCATACAACACTCATGTCTTCATTTTGAGAGTGCTAGAGTTACAGATGTGAGCTACCACATGTGTCAGATTTATGGCATTTTATATAGAGAAGAGAAGAAGCCCTTCTCTCAGGCATTCCAATGAGAGAGAAGAGTATCCTGTCAATCCTCTTACCTATAAAACCCACACCTTTTTTTCCCCCCGGCGTCAATATACTGCAGTACCCAGGTTTCAGTATCACCAATGACTTTGTGAGGGGAATAGAAACGGCTGAGAGGTGTCTGCGGCTGGACGTGATGGAAGATAGTTAGGCAGAGCGAGCAGTTGGTGCGATGTGTGTGAGCAGAGGTGGTTTTTGCTTTCTGAGGATATTTGGAACAGTTCCTAGAAAGGAGCCTTCCTAGGGTGGGGACCTTTATAACTCTATGCTACTGAATGATATCCAGGTTGAAAGTCTCATGCTTTATGGCCGTCTTTTAGACACTCTTTTTTTTTTTTTTTTTTTTTTTGGTTTTTCGAGGCAGGGTTTCTCTGTATAGCCCTGGCTGTCCTGGAGCTCACTCTGTAGACCAGGCTGGCCTCAAACTCAGAAATCCGCCTGCCTCTGCCTCCCAAGTGCTGGGATTAAAGGCGTGCGCCACCACTGCCCGGCTACCTTTTAAAAACTCTTAAAACTCTTCACTGATTTTTCAAAATAATTTAAGCCTGAGAAAGAAAAGTGAACTTGCCCATGAATTTTGCCTAACGAGCCCCCAAAACCATTTCTTCTTGTCTACTAAGTTCTCAAGAAATGGCCACTGGGGGTGGAATTGCTGGCCTAGCAGCAGCAGCAGCAGCAGCAGCAGCAGCAGCAGGAGGAGGGCCAGCAGGACATATGGTTCCTATTTCTAGACATGGGGGCTGAAGAGATGGCTCAGAGGTTAACAGCTCTTTCTGCTCTTGCAGAAGACCCAGGTTCAATTTCCCAGTGACTGAATGGTGGTTCACAACCATCTGTAACTCCACTTCTAGATCCAACACCCTCTTCTGACTTCCTTGGGCACTAAGTACACATGTGCACATAGACATGAGAACAAAACACTCGGCTACATACGTATCTGGAGCCATGGATCCCTCCATGTGTATTCTTTGGTTGGTGGTTTAGTCCCTGGCATCTCTGGGTGGTCTGGTTAGTTGATACTGTTCTTCCTATGGGCTTGCAATCCCTTCAGCTCCTTCAGTCCTTCCCCTAGCTCTTCCATTGGGGTCCCAGGGCTCAGTCTGATAGTTGGCTGTGAGCATCTGCATCTGTATTAGTCAGATGCTGGCATCAATGGGAAGGGAGGCCCTCGGTCCTATGGAGGCTTGACACTCCAGCCTAGAGGGATGCTAGGGCGGTGAGACAGGAGTGGGTGAGTGGTTGGAGGAGCACCCTCATAGAGGCAAAGGGGAAGGGGGAGAAAGAGGATAGGATAGGGAGATTGTGGAGGGGAAACTGGGAAGGGGATATCATTTGAAATGTAAACGAATAAAATGATTAATAAAAAAGAACAAAAGAAAATGATAATAAAATATTTTATAGTTCAAGATTAAAAACACTCATACACATAAATAAAATGAATAAATCTTTTTTTTTTTTTTTTAAAGAAATTTCAAGCCTCATAAAATGGATTTGAGAGCTTCCCGTAGGTGCTTGCCACCGGTGGTTGCCTTCTCACAAGATATGCAATAGTGGCTCCCTGTGCCTGCTCCTCTGTTTGACCTATCTCTGCATGTCAGCCCCTCGATTCCTTCAAAGCCCTGAGGAAGTTAGCACAGAGGGGCTTAGTGACTTCAAACTGAGCATGCGCAGGAGCCAGGAGCGGCTCCAGCTGCCAGTGCCTGCATGCGTGCAGAGGGAGGTGAGTTGAGCGGGAGGTGGGGGAGGCAGGAAACCCTTTGTTCTTGATATTACAAATCTCAGAGTCACTTTCTTTCTCAGTAGGGACTTGGCTTATTAATCACCAGGTTATCTGTGGTTTGTTTCGGGCACCCTTGGTCCCCTCACAGTGGGAATGCTTCCCTTTTTTTCTCACTGTCTTCTCTTTGCTGTATTATTTCTCATAGCTGTATCCTCTCTCTTCATCTTCCAGATGAGTCTGCTGTTTGGAGGTCCTCAAACTTCCTCATTAGACATGTTTGGTCCACTTCTAATAGCAATGGAATCTCCTTCCTCTTCTTATTCACAAAGGAAATACACACACACACACACACACACACATCTACAATAAAATGAAAATAAAATATACCAACGAAGTGAAGATCACCTGCAGAGAAAACCACTTTAACTGTTGACTCTCAATATTTTCAATGCTAGTTAACTGGTTTTTATTCTATAAAAATAGGGCTACGCTCTGTATATCATGCTTGTATTCTGCTTTCTTTACCTGGGAAGTCTACCCTGCCTCTTCTTATGAAATGCCCTTCGTGATGGTGCGGACAATGTTTTGGGCCCCTATCACTCCAGCTATCACCTAGCTTCGAACCACATGATACAGGGCAAAGGACATTGAAATAGGAAGACGGAGCCTGTGCTTCTAGCATAGTCCCACCCACTAGCTTGAGGTGTCAACTAGACACGGTCCTCAACCTTCTTGGCCTCAAGTTTTCTTTGTCAACTAAAGCATTGGCTCATGTCTTCAAACGTCGCTCCCAGAATACAACAAAACGACATCCAACAGATTGGGAAAAGATATTTACCAATCCTACATCTGATAGAGGGCTAATATCCAATATATATAAAGAGCTCAAGATATTAGACTCCAGAGAACCAAATAACCCTATTAAAAATGGGGAACAGAGCTAAACAAAGAATTCTCAACTGAGGAAACGCGAATGGCCGAGAAGCACCTAAAGAAATGTTCAACATCCTTAGTCATCAGGGAAATGCAAATCAAAACGACCCTGAGATTCCACCTCACACCAGTCAGAATGGCTAAATCAAAAACTCAGGTAATAGTAGATGTTGGCGAGGATGTGGAGAAAGAGGAACACTCCTCCATTGTTGGTGGAGTTGCAAGCTGGTACAACCACTCTGGAAATCAGTCTGGTGGTTCCTCAGAAAATTGGGCATAGCATTACCTGAGGACCCAGCTATACCACTCCTGGGCATATACCCAGAAGATGCTGTAACATATAACAAGGACATATGCTCCACTATGTTCATAGCAGCCTTATTTATAATAGCCAGAAGCTGGAAAGAACCCAGATGTCCCTCAACAGAGGAATGGATACAGAAAATGTGATACATTTACACAATGGAATATTACTCAGCTATTAAAAACAATGACTTCATGAAATTCGCAGGCAAATGGATGGAACTTGAAAATATCATCCTGAGTGAGGTAACTCAGTCACAAAAGAACACGCATGGTATGCACTCACTGATAAGTGGATATTAGCCTCAAAGCTCGGAATACCCAAGATACAACTCACAGGCCACATGAAACTCAAGAAGAAAGAAGACCACAGTGTGGATGCTTCAGTGCTTCTTAGAAGGAGGAACAAAATACTCACAGGAGACAAAGTGTGGAGCAAAGACCGAAGGAAACGCTATCCAGAGACTGCCCTACCTGGGGATCCATCCCATATACAGTAGCCAAATCCGACGCTATTGCAGATACTGGGAAGTGCTTGCTGACAGGAGCCTGATATGGCTGTCTCCTGAGAGGCTCTTCCACAGTCTGACAAATACAGAGGCAGATGCTCACAACCAACCATTGGACTGAGCACGGGATCCCCAATGGAGGAGTTGGAGAAGGGACTGAAGGAGCTGAGGGGGTTTGCAGCCCCATGAAGGGAGCAACAGTGTCAACTTGCCAGACCCCCTAGAGCTCCCTGGGACTGAACCATCAACCAAAGAGTACACATGGAGGGACCCATGGCTCTGGCTGAGTAGGTGGCAGAGGATGGCCTTGTTGGACATCAGTGGGAGGAGTGGCCTTTGGTTCGATGTGGGGGGTTCGATGCCTCAGTGTAGGGAATGTCAGGGCAGGAAGACAGGAGTGAGTGGGTGGGTGGGGGAGCACCCTCATATAGGCAGGGGTGGGGCCGGTTTCCGGAGGGGAGACCCGGAAAGGGGGTAACATTTGAAATGTAAATAAATATCCAATAAATAAATTTTAAAAAAGCTCACTGAGTTTTAAAGTTAAAAAAAAAAAAAAAGGAAAGTCCCTCCCAGTTCTATCAGGTTGATGGAAACCCGGTATGAATTACGATGGTTCAGGCACTGATCTAAAAGCTCTGTAACCAGCATGAGAGAAAACACCCTTCAACTTCCTCAGCACCTTCAATACCAATGCTGAACACATTCCCCTGCGACCAGCACAGCTGAACTTCCTAAGACAATCTTGTCTTCTCTCCTAAGCTCTTGTTCTAAGCATTCCCAGGAAAGATACCTAACAAGCACTGACAGAGGCCTTCAGATGGTGCAGTCCACTGGATTCTACCCAGACTCCCTTTTGCTTAACTGGACTGTGGAATGTAACATGATTCTCTGCTTTATCCTTTTACTAAGGGTCTCCCTGGAACTGACGTGTCTCGAGAATGCCCACTCTTTCCTTTGAATGTACATACGGTCAACTCATTACGATTCTGTGTATGAACTCATCTCTGCTAACATTAATTTGTAACTCTGAAATCAACAGGGATGGAACTTTGGGGGTTATTTGTAGAAGTGGATAGAGCACTGAGAACAGTGAACAACCACAGGTGGGCTGAATTTGTTTCTTTGTTGTGATTAAATTCGCTGCTGACAGAGGCGACTTAGAGGAGGGAGGGTTTACTTTGGCTCATGGTTCTGGGCTCCTCGTCAGGAAAGCCAAGACAGTAGGAACCAGAAGCAGCTGCCGGGAACTGAAAGCAATGAATGCATTTAGGCTGCTCTCTTTCTTCTCTTACACAGGCTGAGAGTGGCCCCACCCTCAGGCATACCAGAGGCCCATGTCCCAGATCACCCTAAACTCTGTCAACTGACAATATCCACCACCACAATCATCTCCTGCCTTCTCCTTTCAACTCTCAAACTATAAATAATACATTTTTTATTTTCTTTTTTTAAAATTGAGCTATGTTTTGTGGATGTGTTGCACATTTTGATTTTTTGTTGTTTGTTTTTGTTTTGTCTGTGATTTTATTATTTAAGATGTTCCTCCCTTTTCCCTCCCCCCCCTCAAGTAATATTTGGAAAAAATAAGCATAAAAATCTGTCCTGTGTCTTATGGAGAAAAGACGTTCCAGCTTTTACCTGCAGTCAGGACTTCTATACCTTTACTGTTTTCTACTATGAGGCCAGAGAAGGCATTCCATAACACGTTAGGAAACACACACTTCGTGCCTCCATGGGCCAGACCTGGTGTTAGAGATCAGTACATTTTGTAACCCTGTGCACAGTTATACACATTAGAAGGGAGACTCAAAAGAGACAGAGACTCATGGGTAATGAAATTTTAGCTCCTGAGAACTGGGACATCAGACTTTTTAGGATGCAGTCCCTGGCTCCTCTGCCAGCTTCCTGTCTCGTTCCTCAAGCATCTTGTGTTCTTGCTTACTTCCATACCGCCCTCTGGAGTGTTCTCTGCTTGTGATCTTGTTCCCCTTTGTCTGCCTGGTGGGCGTTTACCAAACTTACCACATTTGGCTTACACATCATCTCCTTGAAGAAAACTTAACAGAATTTCCAAGTTAAGCTGACCATGGCCTCTCTGTTGACCCCACCATCCCTCTAGGGCATCTCTCAGAGCATCGCTTTACCATGTTTGCTGTGTAAATATCACCCCTCTCTCTAGGCTTCCTCTTTACATGTAACATGAGCTCACCCTGCTCATGACTCTCTGACCATCAGTCTTATGAGTCCCTGATTCAGTGCTGTGGCTCCCTGGCCTCTGCTTCACCCCTGTTCCTGCCCTCCCACCTTTCCTTTTACCAGAATGACATAAACAAGTTAACAATTTTCTTCCCTTTCTCTGTTCTTCCTCCAGATGCCCAGTGAAGGAAATCCATCAACCCCCAATGTTCAAGCTGGATCTGTCAACTCCCCTACCTGTCTCCTCATAGCCATCTGTCTTTCAGTCTGTTTAGCTGTCTGATTCTCTCCATTTTTTGCATTCTTTCAATCCCAATGACCTACCCCAGGCTACCATCTTCCCATGCTGTCATACCAGCCTGCTGACACGTTTTTTCTGTCTGGTCTCTGGCCATAGATCTTTTAATCGTTCTTGTCAGAATGCTGTCTCAAAGGCACAGATGGGACCTCACTGGTTCACACTGTTGTCCTCCATTGACATCTAGCTAGCCCCCTGTAGGATGAAGCGTGAACTCCAAGAGTGACTCATGCTTTTTGTGCCTTTGTGCTTTTTCTCTTAAGCCTCATCTTTCTCTCCTCCGTCCTCTGATGTAGCACAGGCCTTCAGACTTGCTTACCGACGTATGCTTCACCAAGCTGCCTTTGTGCCTGTTGATTTCTCTGGGGTTGATTGCATTCCATTTTTCCCCGCCATGGCTTGGCCTAGCAGATCTTTAGCTCTGGTGTCTCCTCCACCATCAGAGAAACTCCCTCTCTGATATTTCACGTTATATCCTTCAAATACCTGGAAGGTAGGCGCTTTCTATCACCCTAGCCTAGTGGCCAGCAAAGTGAGGATAAGATATAGTGATTTGTTGAATGAAGACATTAGCTCAAGAGTTTCAGGTGGTTGGCCACGGATACTGTTGACCCAGTAAATATCTATATGACCAGTAGGTTGGTTATGTCAGTAACCAGTCCTTTTGACCACACTGGGGGTGTGGTTCATGGAAAAACACATTCCTGGAATGTAGTTATTCTTCCTCTCTGGGGCCAGCCTTGTAAACTCATCTGCATTTCCTCTCACCCTCTGGGTTTTACTAGCGTCAAGCATGTTTGAAGAAATTCTATATAGCATAAAGCAGGCAACCAATTGCCTTTTGTGTTATTTGAATAATACAACATATTTCTATGTCACCTCATTTTTCCTGGAGAAAGAGTGAGTTCACAACATTAAGAACATGTGCACAGCAGGACCTTATTTTTGTTAAAAAAGAATGATGTAGTCAGGATATCTTGGAAAGCTATCGGAGCCGTGGGCTAACAGGGACCCCTCACTTTTAGCATTGCTTATATCTGGTTTTGCCATGCCAACAAAAACAACTGCAGAAAGCTCTGGAATCATTTTTATTTATAGCTTTGCCTTGGGTCTCCCTTAACTGTCTTCATCCTTTGAGTATAAGGGTTGTCTGAGACAACCAATTAACATCCAGCTGAGTGACTTTTATTCCTAAAGAGGGACTGTGGGCCAGTCTCATGCTGGAGCCCAAAGCATCACCTCATCTTTTACTTAAATATCTGGGAACAGGAAATTCTTCAACAATATGATAGCAATATAAAAGTTTCAGCTCTTTGAGATTCAGTCAATAATGATTTTCTTAAAAAACTAAAATCTGTCAAATACTTAAGCTGTAATGTGGAAGTGGTGAAGCTACTTCAACTCCAGGGCAAGGCTGCAGCATCTTCAACTGAGACACGGAAAGGGTCTTTTGTCATTGCGGAATGAGTCACCCTGGGTGACAGAAAGAAGCTCAACTATCTCAAATCTGTGTAAGACTATTCATACCACATTTGTAATATAGTGACATGCCGCCAACCCATTTAAAACTTATGACAGCTTCCCATGCCTTTTGGGGCAAGTCCGAGTTCCTGGACATGGTCCCAGGGACCTTCCCTGTTTGGCCACACCCATCTCTCCAACTCGATTTCTTTCATTCATGAATCCACCTATCCATTCTTTCCAATCCATTCACCAAATGCCGTGTTCTCAGTATGTACCAGGCACTGTTTTAAGAGTCAGGACTATTCAAATAGCAAATAAAATCCATTAAATTCTTGTGCTCTTGCATTCCAGTGACGTCACAGAAGCAGTAAACAGCTTAATAACACCGATTGTGTTAGGCAATCATGGATGTTACAGCCTGAATACCACAAAGAGGGACGAAGCAGGGAACATCTGGTGATTTGCAGTGTGTGCAAATTCTCTGGCTGTCTTTTAACTAAGAGGTTAAGCTTGATTTTTGCTCACCTGCCCTCCCCCCTACCTTCCAGCATGAGCTGAATGTAGCTACTCGTTTCAGATGTTCAAAGCCGAGTGGTTGTGATGGTGTGACTTTGGGACAGAAGGCACAAAAAAAGTGTTATGCTCTTTCTCTTTCTTACGTTTCTCCTGGGAGGGGTTAACCACTATGTCATGAGTAGCCCTATAGAGAGTACAATGTGGGGAGGATCTGAGACCCCCAAACACTCCCGCCCACTCAAGCCTTCAGATAAGGCCATGACCAACATCTTAACTACGATACCACAACCTTGAGAAGAAACCTTAGAAAGGTAAGCAGACGGCAAGCACTTGATGTTTTAAGTGACAGGTTTTGGGGTCACTCTGTTTTGTGGCAACATAGTTGTATCATGTAACTAGTACATGAGGAAACTATGCGTATGGCAGACAGTGTCGGCGGACACCAGGGTGCTTAGAGACAATCTCTCTGAGAAGGAGCCGTGGGACCTGTGCCTGAAGGAGGTGAGAAACACACACAGGAGAAGACTCCTTTCTGTTCTTCCTATTTCTCTGGGGAACCCTTTTCCCCAGTTATGAGGACGTGTCATTTTCCTTCTTAACCCAGGGCCTTCTCACGTCTTAATTTCTCTTGCCAAAGCACATACTTCCTCACCTCTTCACATCACCGTGCTCCACTCGCAACCCTGACTCCTCATTTCTCTCTGGGGTCCTTCCTTAATACACTTACAGAAAGTTATTCTCACCATCCATCAGGAGTAAGGACACCTACGTGTTTCCCCGAGATACTATGTCATGACACCTGAAACAGCGTATACTGGTACCCTTTGTAAAAGACCTGTGCATAAATCTTTCCCTGAGTACAGGGACATACCCGTCATGATCATAATCATCAGGCCTAGGAGAGCAAGTGACACTTGGTAGGGACTCAGTGACTGTCTAAATGCATCAAGCTAGTCTGCTTTTCCTTGAACCAATGTTCTTCCAATAGCAGTCACATACACCTTCCGAGTCCTGGTTCCTCATCTTGGAAATACCGCCCTTGGAGGACGATGGTGAGACTCACAAACAGACAACACAAAACATCTTGCAGAGCCAGCTCTGTTGATGCACCAGGAGCCTCTTCCTTGTAAGGCAGCTTCTTCTCTTCTATGCTTGAGCAATTCTGTTCAAGAGAAAACTCTTGTCTTAGAGCTGGGGAGATAAGTGTCCTCTGAGGGTAGAACACACTTCAGTTCTTCAGTCACAATTAAATGGATATTGTAGGACACAGGAGAGAATTCTAGTCAGACTCTTTCTTTCATTGGGTTCAGTGAGAGAAAATCTACATAAACTACCCTTTCAGGAGCAATTTTTTTTTTGAAATACATGCAGTCTGTTACTTTTTATCAACAGCTTTCTATGAATTCCTCATTGGCAATAACTCAAAGCAGTATTTACCTTCTTCTTCTGACAATTTCTTCAATTTCAAATGATTTGAGGCCTGATGCTTGCACACTCTTGGATTGAGGTTTTTTTTTTTTTTTTTTTTTTGTTGTGTGTGTGTGTGTGTGTGTGTGTTGCTTATTCTTCGTCAGCCTGGAAGATTATCATTCAAATGATTCCAAAGCTTAAATAAATATTAACCAAAGAGCATGAAGATGTCTTAGTTGAAGATGCCCCAGCCTTCCTCTGGAGTTAAAGTAGCTTCACCAATTGCCCATTACAGTTTAAGTACTTGACAGCGTTTTAACCTCCACAGGGTGGGCACAAATCATTCCTATGTGCACATGCTCCACGCGTGCACACACAATGCATACAACACACATCCATTCACACAGAGAAACAATTTGATTTTTCTTCCTACATGATAGGGATTCGATGAGGGTTGGCTACATAGCAGCCACGCAGTAAATGGCCATAGAGCAACTGGCTTGTGTGGCTTTTTGCAAACACATATAAAGAAAGTCTTTGCAGATAGACTGGGATATCTGAGCGGAAGGCCATTTAGCATGGCAGAACTTCTAATTTCTTATAATGAACCACCTTTTGCCAGTCTGACTGTTTTCTCCTTAGTTCATGAAATAAATCACCTTGCAACAGTGTAGCCGATGTAGATCTCTAGCAAGGTGGACTGTCTGCAAAGATCAAGGCAGTTTGGTTCTATCTGTGGGTGCAAAGATATGAAAGAAGGAAACGTTTGTGGCTCCTGAGGTGAAGTGATGTTAGTTTCCAGCTCTTTCCCTCAGTCCTCCTTAGCTTACAGTCATTGTCGAGAATACTAAACCACCAGGGTGACATGGGGGAAATCCCACAGGTGACCGTGACATTAGCTTATATTCCTGGAGCAGTCCCTGGAAGAGATTTTCTGGACATTGTAGAGGAGCCAATGACAACTCAGTAGGAAGCACACAATGAGGTCTCTGAAACCACTGTGGTGTTCCCCAACAATCAGTGTGGTGCTCCCCAACAATCGGTGTGGTGCTCCCCACAAAATGCAACCACCCATTCTAGGATATCAAAGAATATCTATTGTTTTTTTCCCCCATTGTCAATTAGTATACTTAAACATAGCTCTTTCCAAAGAGGTCACAGAAATGCCATGAGAGAGTCAGAGGATTAAGGCTTAGCCTAATGGTCATAATAAGAGATGAAAAAAGTAGCCAAGGGACAAGTGTCTAAGCTTTATCCCAATCCTGTTATTGTCCTCCACATTTCTGTCCATTGCTCCTTTGAGCTGTGACACCCAGGGCCTTGCAAAACCACTCACACCTGACTTTTCCCAGCTATTATGACAAGACATGGATTGGTTGGTTTATTAAAGTCTCTAGCACCTGGTGTCATGTATAGTCTTTGATGGATGTAGTGGCTAGACCCTAAGCAGCGGTTCTCAACCTGTGGGTCGTGACCCCCCTAGGGGGCGGGGTCAAATGCCCTTTCACAGGGGTCACCAGGGACCATCGGAAAACACAGATATGTGCGTTGCGATTCACAGCAGCAGCAAAATTACAGTTTTGCAGTAGCAGTGGAAATAATTTTGTGGTTGGAGGTCACCACCGCGTGAGGAAACTCTGTTACAGGGTCTTAGCATCAGGAAGGTTGGAACCACCGCTCTAGAACATAGGGTGCCGTGCTGGGAGTATGCTTCACCTGGGGGAAACTCTGAATAGTCTTAGAGGTCAGGGAACCCGGGCTGGCTGAACGGCAGAGGGGAGGGGTTTCCTGTGAAGAGGCCTCGTGTGTTGTCAGTGCATTTTGTGTCTATGGTGCCCTGGGGGAGACCTGTGACATTCACAGATAGCACTGGGGAACTTGGGTCTCCTTAGGGGCAACATGCAACATTTAGATAAGGGAGAATTGTAAGTGTTTCTTGAGGCAGACACTTCCTGATCCAGGAGTGGCTCTCCCAGGCCTTGAGTCTGGGAGATTCATGGCACAGGGAAGCTGTCTCACACATGTGAGTGCAGCTTTTCCTGGTCAGCCTCAGATAACACGTGCCATTCCTTGTTTATCTGTCTTGACGCCCTGTCCATATCTGTTTCTAATGGATGGGGAATTTTTCTATTAAAAAAAAAAAAAAAGTGACCCATGTGGAAATTTACCAGCCTGAGTAGTCATAGATCTTGTAAATAGGTAGCCTCGGTGGATAGTACCAACTTAGATAATGACAAATGAATCATAGGCAGAATCATAGTGACCTGTCCCCTGAACTTTCACCCAGCTGATACCTGTTCTGAAAGATATCTGTACTCCCTCTGAACACCATAGTTCCGTGTCATCCCCTTCCCCATGTCCTGCCTTTTTGTGTTTATAACCCCTGTGTGAATAAGTAAAGATTAAGATTTGATTTAAATAAATAAATTAAAAAAAAAGTGACCCATGATCATTTGAATAATCATAGAATTGGAAGTTTGGCAGAGTGGTCATATTGTCATTTTCTAGTCTCTTTATTTTCCTTCAAGTTATTCCGGGCAAAGCATGAAGGGGAGAAGAATGAAAGCAAGAGGAAGGGAGACGGAGAACAGGAGGAAGAAATGATGGTGATGATGGTGATGATGATGATGATGGTGATGGTGGTGATGATTTCCTGAAACTACAAAAAGAAGCAATTACAGACTGACGTGTCCATACCTCCTGCCCTGACAGACAGAGAAGGGGTCAGAGTATTTTAACTACAATTGTTCTGTGCTCCATACGATGGGAGCAGGCACAGGATACTGTGCACAGTGGGGGTGGTATACTTTCATGAGTTCCAGGGAGTCTTCCTTGCAGACCAAGTACGCACCTTGCCCAAGCCCAGAAGAGAGAGTGCTGAGCTAACTTCCTGAGTGGAAAAGAGCCCTCTCTTGACTCTGGATCCGTCACTGTGCAGCAATACAACCCAGAGGAAGTCATGTCGTCTTTCTGAGCCTCGTATTTCTTACCTGTGGAAGCAGATCTACATGATTTGACAGGTTATTATAAGGATCAAACGAGACGAAGTCTAGGGGGGCACTTGAAAATTATGGCTCTATGAATTCTGTGATTTATGACAGTCTGACAGGCAGAATCTTCAAGGGACAAAATGAATGAATCTGGGGAAGGAAGAGGCACAAAGTCCCCACAGCGATCCTGTGTTGCTCTGTGGCTTTGCTTCCAGAAGGTTCTACTTGAAGATAATGGTCATGCAGAAATTCAGACAATTGCTTCTAATGTTCATGGAGAAATGGAAAGAAAGACCAGGTGTGTAGTCCAGCCAGATATACACTGTGTTCCTCCCAACTGTGACTATGACATAGTTCATGTAGTTTAGTACGTGTGCCTGTGTGGCTCAGATGCAAAGGCTGTGTTGTAGTTTACACAAGCACACCCAGGAGAGCATTCATGGATGCCAGCAAACAGCCTTGAGCATTTGCAAGCAGTGAGGAGGGAACTACACCCAGAGAGCAAAATCATAGCACCTGAAGCCGATTTTCGGGTAGTCCTTAGGTTGCCCTGAACAGACACTTCATTGTTCCTGGGGTTGAGGGTGGAAGAGCTTGACCCGGGCTACAGCTCTGTTTGTGTGAGACACACAAACATGTCAGACCAAAGGCTGTCCTGGATCAGGCGCGCGGCTCTTCTGACTTTTTCCTTGGATAAGTCTTACCTTAAGGCGAAGTTGGCTACGAGTTCCCTCCCGTGTGTTTATCTCTGTGGACAGTGTGGGCAGTGTGGACAGTAAGGGAACAGAAGTGGCAGGAATCAGTGTCTGTGACTCACTTGGCTCTTGTCAGCCTCTGCTGAGAAATAGAGGAATTTTGATTTTACTCTGTATGTGACCTTGCTTGGGGCTTTGTCAAGAAGTTGTCAGACAGGATGCTGAAAACAAGATTCTACCAACCCAAGATCCTAGCATTCTCAGGCTTAGGTTTGTGGCCTGGGTCCACAGGGGCTATCTCAGAGTCAGGCTTAGGTGTATGGCCTATGTCCATTGGGGCTATCTCAGAGTCAGGTTTAGGTATATGTCCTGTGTCCACAGGGCTATTCCAGAGGGAAGCCTTTTTTTTTCCCTCAAACTCGGGGGCTCATTAGCCCCCATGTTCTTATTTCCATTCTTTGCCCCCCTCCCCGTTCTGTGTGGAGAATGGTACAGATTTCCTTCTGCTCTGGCTAGTTCCCCACCTACCATCTTAGTGGAAGCAGGAAGGGACGTGCGGAGAAGACTTTATTCCTCCTGGGCCCAGTGAGTCTAGGAAGAGAGGTGAGTGCAAAATATCCAGACTAACGTAGCTGTGGTCAGTCACGTGATTCTGTTTTCAGACTGAGCTAACCCCCCCTTAGCGCCAGCAGATTTTATCCCATGAGTCTTTGTCTAGGTGCTCTTTCCTTTCTCAGGGACCTCTGTGGGCCACAAGTACAATCTGGATGTGTTAGTTAGATGTTAGGTCACTTGAACTGGTCATGCATACTCTTTGGGACTGAAACAGTTCCTAAAACCTCTTCAGGTTGCTCAAATTAAGGCTACGGAAAAAGCATTTTGTGTCACAGGTCATAAGCTAGGGTTAGCTCTAAATTTCGCACACCAGTGGCTCAAGTATTTGTAGGGCAGTGAGCATTGCCAACTTCTCTCTTCACAGAGGCTATTAAGGACACCTGTGGCTGCTGCCTCGGTACGGTGGCTGCCTGGCCCATCTATGCTTAAGCAGTCTCCCTGGCTTGCCTTCTCTCCTTCCCTTTCCCTCGCTACCCCTTGTCTTCAAAGAGCTGTTTGGTAGTCATTTTATATGCCTCAAAGCCGAAGACAGCACTAATACCCAGCAGATGTCCATTAGTAGCACACACTGTGTATAATAAAGTTAGAACTAGCATGCTTGCTAAGATGCGGCCTCTCACGGGGAGGGCCATGTAGACCCCTGGTGTACCATGGTTTAGCCATGACCTAAGAGGAGACTCATGAACACACAGTGAAGATCAACTCAGACCACTTCCTGGGAGGTACAGAAGGAGAAGAGAAAGCCCTGGGGCTATAGCCTAGTTTAGAAAAACGGAGGGCAGGGAGGCCCCTGAAAATGTTCAATTGATTCTAAGGATCACCCCAAAGATGTTCAAGTGTGAAACACGAGAAGAGTGAAAAAAAAATATATGAACACACAGTCTGATGACTCTCTTGCCAGATTAACATGCCCATACAATCAGCCACAGATTAACACCCCCATACAATCAGCCCGTTGAAAAAAACATCCCAGGAGCCCCCTCTTCCCCTGTTCTTGGCTTTGCCTAACCTAGAGTTAACCACTTTGATAGATCTGCTTTTTTTTTTTTTTTTTTAATGTTACACAAACTTCATTACAAGGCTTGTATTTTTCTGTTTGACATTTTTGTTCAACATCTGTTTAGGAAATCCATCTCTATTGTTGCATGGCGAAACAGAATACATTTTTGTTGCTGTACGATATTCTAATATACCATTACGTGATGCTTTACCTGTTTCAGTGGGTTCAGTTTAAAGTGATTCGGAATACTGTGTTGCATACATACATATGTTGTATGTATGTGCTGTTGGCATGCAAAGTCATTTGTGTTGAGTGTGTGGCTAGAAACTGCATAGTTGAGTCACAGACTTTGTATCTCATATCTGCATTGCTTCAGAAGATGCTGCAAAACAGTGTCTGAAAGGATGTATTATATGAGCGAAGAAAGAATTAAAACAACTTAAAAAAATAATGAAAAAAACCAGCAATATTTCCACTTGCCAAAAACTAATTATTATAAAATATAATCAATCAATCAATCAATCAATATAAAAGAGAGGCGGTAACAAATTGCTCTTCAAAGGGCTTGTTACAGTTTCATTTTCTCTGATCCTTGCAACAATCTTTTTAATTTAAGTGATTCTGGTGAATGGCTTCTTTCTCTCTTCTATTTATTTTGAGACTTGGTATCATGTAATGGCCCAGGCTGGCCTTGAACTTACTATATAGGCCAGGGTGCTCTTAAATGTCTCATCCCCTTTTGTCCACCTCTGAGACAATAGGCATGTATCTGATTCAGGCTTCTTGCTTCATAGAACAGAATTTCACCAAGTGAGTCACACTCCCAGCCAAAGTGCGTAGCTTTTGACTTTACATTTCCTTGTGCTGATTGCATTAATCTCTTTACGTATGTTTGTCGGACAATCAGTCTCCTTTGCAGAGTGCATGTCCAAGCGTCTGCTTTGTTTTGTTTTTCCTCATGAATTTACAAGATTTTTTTTAAATGTCTTCTGGATTTGAGAAAGGTACATTGCAAATATCCCTGGGGTCATTTTGAACAGCAACTTCCTTGTAGTGGCTCTCCAAACTGGAAACCGTTGGTGGATATTTATTGTCCAAAAGAAAAAGACTGCGGATGTAACTGTGGTCCTTAGTGCCACAAGGAAACGTTATGCTTTTTGTCAGAAAAAAAAAATGTGGGACAGTTCCTCAATCAAGACATATTTCAAAAGAAGAAACGAAGAAAAGAGGATAATTTGAAAAGAGAGAGTGCAGACTTGTGCTAAGATTTCAAGTGAGGAATAAGGCTCAGTGGCTGAGCAGATCTGATCTAAGCAAGACAGAGCATCCGGTTCCGGTGCCGAATCTCTGGCTCTCGACTCTCGAGTCTCTTGTTCCGTATCTTATTCCTAAAGAAGCGCCCCGCGAATGTCGCAAGCTTCTCAAACATTATGCTTGAGAAGCGACCTTGAGAAATGTATGCACAATGTCAGCCATTCCAGAAGGTAGGTGATGTTATAGTCATCCTTTTATATAGAAGGATGAGGGATAAAGGTGTAGAGTTAATAAGAACACCAGAACATCAGATCCAGGCATAGCTGAGAGACAGGAGAGGAGGAGAGAGAGAGAGAGAGAGAGAGAGAGAGAGAGAGAGAGAGACCCCCACATTCGCTATGGTGCCTCCCTGAAAATATAAGATAATCTCATACAGACTGCAGGACCTTCTGTAATTCCAATAATGCAAGCTTCTGGCCAACACAGGGCTTGCGTTGCTCTTCATCAGAGCTCAGTAGAGGACGGAAAAGGGAAGAGACAAATGGGCACTGAGTTATAAGACCTGAATTTAGTTCAGAATTTTTCTTGATGGCTAGTCAGCTTTGGGAAAATTGCAAACAAATTTAAATCTCTATAATTATAAAGAAGGGGACAAAATATCCACCTTTAATGCAGAGTCTGTTTGCAATGATATAGGGGATCAGAGTTACATTTTCTTTCTTTCTGTTTTTTTTTTTTTTTTTTTTTTTTTTTTGGTTTTTCGAGACAGGGTTTCTCTGTGTAGCCCGGACTGTCCTGGAACTCACTCTGTAGACCAGGCTGGCCTCGAACTCAGAAATCCACCTGCCTCTGCCTCCCAAGTGCTGGGATTAAAGGCGTGTGCCACCACCGCCCAGCATACATTTTCAATAAATATCCAATTGCCCTGTCAAGATGGGGGCTGTTATTAAAAGTTCACTGGATATCAGCCATCGCCAGTGAGCTTGGTAGTGGTGGATAGGAACAGGAAAAGGAAAAGGACAGCCACCCTTAACTTTCTTAGTCAACATTTACTCGAGTGTTTCATGAGAACAATAAGAGAAAGAAATAAAGAAAGAAAAATAGAAAGGAAGAAGTTAAAATATTCCCAATTGCAAATGATATGATTCTACACTTAAAACAAAACAAAGAACAAAGCAAAACAAAACAAAATCCTAAGGGCTCCACCAATAAACTCCTCATTCTGATAAAAACCATTCTTCATAATAAGATATGAAGTCAGTATGTAAAACCAAATTCACTGTCTACATATGATGAATAATGAACATGCCAGGAAATAAATGTGGAAAACAATTCCATTTACAATAGATTCACGAGAGACCAAGGAATAAATCTAACAAGGAGGATAAAAAAACCTCTACAATGAGAACTTTTAAACCTTGGAGGAAAAAATGAAGACATTCAAAGACAGACATTTTATGGTTACAGATCGACAGAATGGTAGGGTGAAAAATGACTTACTAGCCAAAGTGACCCACACAATCAACACAACACACATCAAAGGCCAATGAAGGAGAAAAAAAAAAAAGGAAACAAACTGAAATTTTATACGAAGCACAAAAGATACAGTAGAGCCGGAGAAACCTTGGGTAGAAACAGTGATACTCGAGTTGTCCTAATGCCTAATCTCAATTTGTACTACAGAGCCATAGTAACAAAATTTATAAGATAGTAACATGGAAAAAGACACGTAGACCAATGGGACACAGGACCTGGACATAAACCCACACAGGTAGAACCAGCTAGCTAATTTTTGACAACTGTGTTAAAAAAAAAAATAAAGAAAAGCCAACCTCTCCACAAATGTTGCTGATAAAACTACAGTCTTGCTGGGTATGGTGCTTCATGCTTTAACCCCAGCACCGAGGAGGAAGAGGCAGGAGGAGTTTAAGGTCAGCCTACTCAGTAAGTTCCTGGCCACGGGAGCTAAACTAGTGAGATCCTGTCTCAAAAAAAAAAAAAAAGCAATAAGAGGAAAAACCAAAACCCTTGAGTATCCATATGTAAAAGCAGAAACTACATTCCTATCTTAACTTGTACACAAGACATTATACATAGGAACTATTGGAGAGAACGATAGGAAAATATCTAGACAAGGGAAGGACTTTCTGGATAGGAGTTGAGTAGCCAAGGAATATTAGCAAGAATCAGAAAACATGACAGCACAAATATGAAGGCATTCATACATCAAAAGAGACAATTACACAGTAAAGAGGAAGTCTCTATAGAGAGAAAATCTTTTGCCAGATGCTGACCTGACAGGGGATTAACAGCTTGAATACACAAATAACTGAAATCATTACTCCTTCCCGACACCCTTCCGCTCCAACTCAAATAACAGTCATCCAGCCAATGAAGGGGCAAAAAATATTTGAACAAATAGTTCTTGAAAGAAATAGAAATTGTCAAAAGTGCATGGAAAATTGTCCAGCATCCTTAGTCATCAGAGAAATACAAATACAAAATACTAAACCTATGCTGGGAGTCCATCTTGCCAAAGTTGGAATGATTCTCATTAAGAAATCAAACAACTCGTGAGGATGGGGGTAGAGGGAACATTTAGACATTGTGGATGGGAATGCAAATCAGCACAGCAATTATGCAAATCAGTATGGAGCCCCCCTAACCCCCAAACTAAAATACAAATACCATATGGCCAAGCTATCCCATACCTGGGCATATACCAAGGGCATATATACACAGAGACACCTGCTTACCCAGGCTTATTGTCGACAACGTGTACATTTGGGGAGTTCTGGAATCAGCCTTGGGGTCTGCCAACTTATGAATGGGTAGAGAGAATGTATTATTCAGCTATAAAGAACAAACCTGTAGTATTTTCAGAAAAACGAATGGAACTGAAGACCATCATGTTAAGCAAAACAAGCCAAGACGTATGACTTGACCACCACTTCAGTTAGTGATGTCACTGAGATGTTGACAACCATGTGACTTTATTGGCATGTTTGTTAATACAACCACACGGCATAAGCTAAAATGGTGGTACCCATGTCTTTCTGATACCACTGAGAACTCTGGAGATCCTTCCATCCTTTGAATTTTCTGTGCCAAGGGCATTCAGTCACTTCTTAGTCCTACCCCCCACTCCCCCAGTTTTTTAAATCTTTTTGGTTACCTTCCTGGATGGCCATGGGATCATGGAAATAAGAGACCCAGGCAGGCTGTGGTAAGGTTAATGCATTTCCTATATCGCTAGGGACGTAATATCAGACCTCAATTGTGGATTTAAAAAACAAAGTGAGCGCATTGTTTTGCATGGCGTGTTTACTGGTTTCTAAAGGTGACTAAGATTTTCCCCAGTCTCATGCCGTCAACACTAGACAGCAACCAGTGGGAGCTAATACTTTGGGCTGGGTAGACTCCAAAGCTTATGTTAATGTGTAGCCAATGAGGCCAAGTCTTGGGAGAATTCAAATCCCGAGCCTGAAGTGTACATTGCCAGTTGTGAGACAAGCTGCTGCCAATAGGTCAGTCTGCCATGGCTGGAGGCTGGCGATGAGGCTCCTCTGGGTCTTAGTGCCTGCCACTTCTGCCTGGTGTCTCCACGCCTGCTTTTCTCCAGCTGAGATAGAATATTCTTTCTTTCATTGCTGCTTGTTCTTATTTCTGCCCCATTGAGCCCAGGGTATCCCTGTTTTGTTTTTTTTTCTTCCCAGTTACAGAGACATAGTTGGGCTAAGAGAAAAGCGGTTGATGTCATCTCTTTCCAAGTTCTTTTAGATGATATTGTTTTCTGTTGGGTACTTAATCCAGAGTTACATGAAGTAAATTATAATATGACCCTCCTAATCCAAGGCATCCTGACTGATAGCCTTTTTGAAATGGAGAATTCACTCTGAGTTCTTACAGTGTTTGCTTCCAACTTAGACTGGGAAACACGGTAGGGACTGACAAATTATAAATGGAGGGCAAGGGTCAAAACAACGTTTAAGGGACTATTGGAGGTTTAAGTCACCAGGAAGATGAACAAAGAAACAGAGAAAAAAATTCTGTGGTCTCAACCTAAAGCAGGGAGGTCCAAACCTCTTGCTACGAGTTGTCATTGTGAACACCTAACTTAATATAATTTTTCGAAGTCAGGTGATACGTGAGACTTATTTCCTGATATGTGAGACTTATTTACTCCAGAGGACTCTTTTCAATGATGGATCCTGAACAGGCGGGATACGACTGAGCAGGCAAAATGCAGAGAGAATCCACCATCAGCCAGACTAAATGGAGAAAGAATTCACTAAAGGTGCGGGTATTAGAGAGTCATATCAATAAAGATGAATAATTTGAATAGGGCTCCCCTTCTTTACAGGTGCTTATGAGGAGACAGAGGATTCAGGTGCCCAGAACAAATAGGTAAAAGAAGTCACTAATATCATTGGTGGCTCCTTCTCTCATTAACAGAGAATCGAGATCTAGGAAAATCTCCACAGGATGTTCTGGAGAGGAAGATGAAGAAAGTCTGGAAGGTGTTTCAACATAGTGTCTTCTGTCATGTGGATAGCCATCAGCCAAGGCTCCCCTAGACCGTGTCCTTACCCGTTAGCATCTCTCAGACCCACAGGACTGAGGAAAGGAGTGGCTGTTATTTTTCTACATTCAAGTTTAGACTAGTTGCTAATGGGAAAAAGTGGCCTCTAAAGCAAAATATCAATTAGAACCTTTCGTTGTTCTACAGCTTGGCCTCTTTGTAGTAAGGAGGGTATTTATTAAGTCTTTCAGGTTGCCTCCATTTCCCTTGATCATGGATGCTGACTGTCCCTCATCCATGATCCTATAAAGGTGCTATCAGACGGCAGCCCTTCAAAATCAATTGTTGTGTCTCTTATAGCACTCTACAAGGAAGAACATGTTTCCTAACCCTTGTCAGTTCCTATTCCCGGCGCACGGTTAATAAGACACATTTGGACAACTCTATACAGGGTTCTAAGGAGGACAGGTGCTGTGGTTCCAGCTGGTTATCGCTGGACTCAGTGGTTAGCACGTCTCCTGTCCAGTAAGGAGCGCTCTGTTCAGCTGTGCTGAGAAGCAAAGGTCTTCCGTGCGACACTATACTGACAGGTTGCCCTGTGCTGTTAGACGTCACCGGGAAGCTGGCTTTGGAAATGGGATTTGTCTCTCCTGCTTCTGACACAGCACTCTCATCTCAAAATGTCCTTCAAAGCCCCCCTTCTGAGTCAGGCTGTCCCTCTGATTCTGTGACAGGAGAAAGGACAAGAAGGGAATAGTGGTAGAGTAAAGGGATTGCATTCTTAAGGGTGGCTAAAGGGCAGGAGAAGGAGTGGGTGGGTGGGGGGAGGGGAGACGGTGAGGAGGACTCAGAGGAGAGGGGGAGGGGAAACTGTGGTTGGGATGTAATATATGGAAGAAGAAATAAATGAATATGTCTTTATTGATGGAGATGATGACAATGTATTGTGAAGTACAGATACTATTTTTAAAATATTGTTTACTTAAGACCTGCTACTAGGAAAATGTGGGTGAATATTAGGGAGAAGTGGAAAGTACATATTAATATGTTATATGTTGTGTGTGTGTACATATAATATATATATACACAGAAAAGGAGAGTGGATGAAGGGCACACTATTTCCAAGAGCAATTGCTACTGCTTACCTCATGATAGAAGAGTGACCACAGTAAGGCACTGAGATGCTCATCCAAAGAGAAGACAGAGAAGACCCTCCATCACCATCATCATCATCAACAAACTTCAAGAATAACTCCGTCATTGGACTCTTAACAGGGTTTCCTTAGTTTGTCTCTGTCGTTTCTTAATTGATATTTCGCTGTGTGTCTGCTGCTTCTATCTGCTGCCCACACTCACTCAAAACCAAAAGCACCAGATTACTCTCTGAACTGTATTTAAAAGGAGTTTTGACTGTCTCGGATTTTCTTTAAGGTTTACTTGGAAACTTACTAAGTCCATGATTTGGTAGCATCTACATGGCTAATATTAATTATGTGATGCTATGTATATAGTTTGGATTAAACTTTTATTAAGATGGTGTTGCATGGCACTGTCTTCTAAGCCAGTCAGCTGCCTTCTCCTGACTTCAGCTATGTCTGTCTGTCTGTAAAAGATTACCACGCAGTTGGGCTTTTAGACTACTAATGCTCCTTCTTAGAAGGAGAGCTGGGCAGGTAATTGGACCTCACCGCAGACACCCCTCAAAGCCAGAAGTACTCAATTCTGCCTCGTTGTATGTGGCCTTGAGATCTTGTGGAGGAGCGAGAGAATATAGGTTGGGGAAACTAGGAGAATGGGCTTTACCTATGTTGCTATGGAGACGCTATCATCCAGGCTGAGTGAAGAAGACTCTCTATCTAGTATGTTTGCTTTTACATCTCCTGTGCTCCCCTCAATAACCCCTTACCCATGTTCTGCGAATAAGCCCAATAAATTACTGCTTCATCAGGGCAAACGCTTGGAGAATTGACTATTACTTTGTCACTGGGCCTAATGAGGAGGAATGGATGTTGTTTAGTGCTCAAAATCACTGACAGAACAAATGGCAAAACTAACGATTTGTGTACGAAGATTAAGATGATTGGATGTCCCTGAAATAGGGAAGAAATCTGGAAAACTTATACAAGTTACAAATGTCTGAGTAAACTATTTAAGATGCGTAAAAGACAAGACTTAGAGATGATATGAATATCATCTGATATGATGATATGATATCATCTGATATGATATGATATCTTAAAATGTCTAAGATCAAAAGTCAATCAAACCTCTGCTTAAGTCAATGGAACTATTGTCCTGCTCTTGGTAACAATTACACCTGGCCTAAAGAGCCTAAAGAACGAAAGTATGCATCCAATCAAAGTTTACTTAAAAGTTTGAATTTTGACCAACCTTTATCTAAATACTGCACAGTGTTCCTGATGGGTGTAATTGACCTTCTAGGTATTCAACAAGACTTTGAGGCCTCTACTACTGTGGACAGAGCTATTTAGAGGAACACTAGTTTGACATTTGCTCTCCAAGGTCAATGAGGTCTTGGAGCGGGGTCTGTGGGGACAACTCTTGAGATATCCTGTCACTGCGGGATGTTGCTTGTTCAGGGAGGCCATGGAGACCACACTGCATGGACTCTCACCAGTGTCCAGTCTACAAAGAGACGGGCCGATACCGAGGGAAAACTTCCTCAGCACTTCCTCTGAGGCCATGATCAAGAAAGGCCTTTGACTTGTCCTCACATAGATGGATCAAGAGAAAGATGGTAAGAGAGAGGCTAGAAGATCCAAAGGTTCTTCTCCTGCCCAAGTGACTCCTAATGATCAAATTCCCAACTGACTTTGATTAAAAAAAAAAGAAGAAAGAATAATTTTGTCCATTTTCATGGTGTTAAATACCCAACAGAAAAATCTAGCCAAAGATTAAAATTACATATACATATACATATACATATACATATACATATACATATACATATACATATACATAATACATATACTCCAGAGTATTACACGCCTCAGTTGTGACGTTTAAACCCATATGAGATGTTATTTGGGCACTGTTTCTCACTATTGGCTTTTTCTGATAAGGAAAATGCTACTCAAATATAAGACTATAAGTCACTGGTTCTCAACCTTCCTAAGGCTTCGACCCTGTAAGCAGATCCTCCTATCATGGTGACCCTCAACCATGAAATTATTTCCTTGATACTTTATAAGTGTATTGTTGCTATGGTTATGAATCAAAATCTCAGTATCTGTGTTTTCCTATGATATTTGGGGTCAGGACCATCAGGTGGAGAACCCCTGATCTAAGACTCCCCTTGCCATGTGGTGGCTGGCCTCTGTGCTGGCTTGGGTGGAAGCAGTGACTCTTTTTCTTATGTCTTCTTCTCAGGTAGCTACTGAGATTCACTGCTTTCCTGTTCTATTTTTTTAAAACTCTGGTAAAAATGTCCTTAAACTTTCTATGAGTCTATTCTTAAATTCTTTTGTCTACGAAGCTAAGAATTCCAAGAGGGGACCCTGACGTCCCCTGGATTGCTAACACACAGATTTCACTTTTATGAGTTTGTAGATTAATACTGCCTTTCCAGAGACAAACGGGGTAGTTAGTAAAAGTTAATAAACTTATGTTCATAATTCAGTGGACCTACTCTTGGGTAAATATTTCAAAAATGCTTTAAATTTTTTATTATTTATTTCTATGTGTCTTGGTATTTTCCCTGCAGGTACATGTTGTCTCATGTGCAGGTGTGCAGTTTCCACGGAGGCCGGAAGAGGCAGTGCTTCGCCCGCGATTGGACTTACAATCATTGTGACTCCATGTGTGTGCTGGGAATTGAACCCATGTCCTCTGGAAGAACAGCCAGTGCTCTTAACTACTGAGCTATCTCTCCAGCCCCTTAAAAAAATTCTTTTCAACATACATTGATGATGGCTCGGATGAGGTTGGTTAGTGTTGCAATGTCTGCTTTCTGAGCTGTTGGAGGCTATTTAGGGGCTTATCGTAGAGAAATGAGCAAATAAAATGTATTTTCTAGCCTGTCTTCTCCCCTGTTCCCTCTGCTCAGGAAAGACTTTCCTAGTCTAGTTGTAAGGTGCTATCTGGGATTTAATGAATTCAAGTCAACAAGCAATCAATCCCTGTTGTAGTATTATTATACTATTTATCTTAGAAGGATATATGCATAGAAATGGGTATTAAACACGTGCATGAACTCGTGTGGAAAAATGATCATACACATTGTCAAGAGAAATCTGATGAATATTTTTACCTGAGATGACTAAAGGCTTCCTTCTCTTACAGAGAGTTGTATTTTAAAGATTGGATTCCCAGATGCAGATTTGTATGCGTCTGTCAATGAGCAGAAAGTAGGTTTATTCATTAAGTCAGTAAAAATCTACTCATCACTTGCAGTTTGCAAGCACTATTTCTTATGGTACAGAGAACAAAACAGCAACAGCAGATCTTCTGGACGGGGACCCTGGTCAGCTCCTCCCAGCATTAGATCAGGTGAATTGCTGTGTAGATCTAAGATCACCGTGAGTAGTCCGTCTGGGATCTGGGAACATGATGCTATGTGTTTCTATTGCGGGTGACTTGAAAATTCATGAAGAATCCACTGGAGAGAAAGCGTGTTGTAATCAGAAATTACTCAGTACATTTGCCTCTTGCTGCTGTTTTGTAAAAAAAAAAAAAGCCATCTATGCTACATCTTTAATCTATCCTGAAGCAACCACTTTCAGATTCTTTCTACAACTGTAGAAACCCACACACAGCCCCAGATTACATTACCTTTCGGTGAATCTTAGTCAAACTCATGAAATCCCCGTATGTTAACACTCACATTAGCGGGTTGTTTGTTGGAGAATATGACACATGGAAGACTATGAAGCAGAGATATGTTGCTATTAAATTGCTTTGCAGTTTTTTTTTTGCCGTTATATATTTTTTCTCCCCTCACAGTTATTTTTATTCCCTATCCAGAGACAAGAATGAAGCTAGTAAATAGAAGCAAATCAAAGTCCAATTTTAGAAGAGCCAGGAAAGCAAATTACCTCTATTTTACCAATGATAGTAAATTATTTAAACCACAATTCTAAAGATTCATTTATATGCTTTTAACAGTCTCTTCCTGAGGGTGTAACATTGCTGTAGTCGGAGTTACAGAGATGAAAGAGGCAGACTCTTCTCCAAAACATAATTCAGTGGTGTCAAAACTTATTTTCCAATGGAAATAAATTTATGTATGTTTGTCAGTTTCCCAGGCCAAATAACAAAATCCCAGCTAACCTCTCCAGAATATGCTGAGGTAGAGTGCTTGTGTTATCACACAGAAATCTGGTCAAACATCACCGTACTTCGTATGCTAGACAATCAGATATGGAAATGTTGCCTTAGTTTTTGTCTTAGGATCATAAACAATCCCCTAAAATGTCTATCATTTGTTCAAGATTCTTATAATTTATGAAAATATTTCTTAAAATGAAAAGCAAATATAGCATATATTTATAACATGGTATTTTGACTATGCAGGGACAGTGTGGGATGGCTAAGAGGAAGTAATCTCGGCATGAACCAACACACTGTTTTCTTCTGGCAAGTAAACTTGAAATCTATGCCTTAAACAATCTATAAACTTATAATATAGTGTCAACAACTGAAGTCCGCTGCTGTACAACATAGCCCTTGAGCACACGTTCCTCTTTTGTGATTTTATGCTCTTTGATTGACTTCCCAAACCTCTCACCCTCCGTCCCTGATGACTACCTTTCTACTTTCTGCATTTATGGACTCAATGTTTTAATCTTTCTATTAAAATATTCACATAATCAATGTTTGTGTATGACTGTTTCATCTATAATGTATGCCTGTGCACCAAGTGCTGCCTGGTGCCTGAGGGGGGGTGGGGGTTGGCAGAGAGGGTGTCAGATGTCCTGGAACTGGAGTCATGGATGGTTGTGAGCCACCATGGGGGGTGCTGGGAATTAGATCCAGGTCCTCTGGATGTGCAGCGAATGCTTTTAAACACTCACAGGATCTCTCTCTCTCTTCAGCCCTGACGTTAGCGCTTTTAGATTCCACACAGAACAGAGATCTAATGGCTTCATTCACTGGCACCTTCCCTTTGCTTCTTCTTGCTAAGGCGACACCAAAATGTCCTCAGCCTGCTTTGACCCTCGAGTCTGCGCCTCTCAATAGATCAAGATTCTACAGTAACCTGAGCCCCTTCTCCAGTTCTTTAACACTTTTGATCTCAATTAGCCGAAAGGAGAAAAATCTCTTCAAAATGATTTTCATGACTTTGCATTCAAGTCTAGATGTAAGCATTGGCGTGTTATAGCCTGTCTTCTCTCCTGCTCTCTCTGCTTAGGAAAGACTTTCCTAGTCTAGTTGTAAGGTGCTATCTGGGATTCAATGAATTCAAGTCAACAAGCAATCAATCCCTGTATTTTCTAGATTCCCTTCTTCAGATATCCATCTATAACTTACGAGTTATTGTAAATTATTTAAAAACAATATTTCAAGACTTGTGTTGCACAAATAAAATTTCAGAGTGAATTAGTGGATGTATAGTAGTAATTTATTAGAAATCTATGCTTACAATGTCAACAAGATTGTTCACTACGGTTCTTTCCAAACTTAAATTAATCTTGGCTATAATTTTTATCAGTAAAACCTTTGTATTTGCATCTACCATAATTGTTTGCTCACTTAAAAATAGTCTCTTAATGAGAACATTCTGTGGTCATCGGAGCTATGAGAAAAGCCAATGTTTTTGTTTTTGTTTTGTTTTTAAGCTAGTTATAGTTTAGGATTCCATATATTAAAAAAATGAGATGTAATTATTTTAAAAAATTGAGATAATCTCCAACTTTTCATTATTGCTTATTTGAAAGCACAGAATATAGGACATGGGTCTTCTATTTCTGGTCACTTCTGAAGAGATATGAATCTATGAAGTTGATGGGAAAATGAGCCGTGACCAAAATGCTGACTCAGTATCTACAGGAGATCAAAGGCTGTTCGACTCAATCAGAACATACTACGCAAAGCCATTGCTTTCTTTGAAAACCATGTAGAGTTTAGAAGATTTCTGGGATTTATGGGCAAAAGCACCTTTTCTGCCCTAACAGTGACGTTTTAGGGAAGACTCGCATCTCAAGGTGGGAAGGTTCAGAGGTAGCCCTTTGTGGCCTCCTATGGTGGTTAGGTACTTCTTAGAAGACAGGACTGGAAATTAGATAATGTCTGATGTCATATTGTTCACAATACCAAAAAGAAAAAAAAAAACTGGTGTCCCAATGGCTATAAAAGCAGCAACTCCTGCCTCTCCTATCACAAGCAGAGACATCTAAACAGGTAAGCACTTCAGACCGGTACAGAGAATTGATCTGCTTGGTGCCATGCTACCTGACGAACATTGTTTCCCTGATGTGTTTGCCTCTTGCTCTCTTGCTAACAGGTTCTCCTCCCAGTTATCAGTTGTTGACATTTGTGCAGTCTGTGATGGCTATCCTGCAGAAATCTACCAGCTTTTCCCTTATGGGGACTTTGGCTGCCAGCTGCCTGCTTCTCATTGCCCTGTGGGCCCAGGAGGCAGACGCACTGCCCATCAACTCCCAGTGCAAGCTTGAGGTGTCCAACTTCCAGCAGCCTTACATTGTCAACCGTACCTTTATGCTGGCCAAGGAGGTACGGCTGCCTCCCTCCCCCTTTTCTCTCTCTCTCTCTCTCTCTCTCTCTCTCTCTCTCTTCTCTCTCACTCTCTCTCTTCTCTCTCTCTCTCTCTCTCTCTCTCTCTCTCTCTCTCTCTCTCTCTCTCTCTCTCTCTCCCTACTTGGGATTCAAGTAGGCTTTGCCATTTTCTTTGAAGCACTTGTAAACTCTTTAGGGGGATTTTATCTCCATAGCTCTCTACCTATGTTTTCTATGTCTTAGAAACTCTTTAAGGACCAGATCTTTTTCTATTTCTATTTCAAGGTTTCAGGACCTTTTTCTATTTTGGCCTTTAGGATGCATATACCAGATTTTAGAGGAGCATTTAGAGAGCCACCTATTACCGCCATACTTTTCATCTCTGTGCTCTCTTCTGAACTCATCCTCTCAGTAGCTGCTCGTGAGACCTACTGGGGACATACATCTCTACTTACACTCTTTTCTTTAACCTTTATGTCATCCAGACACTTAGGTTTTTTTTTTTTTCTCTTCTAGGCCAGCCTCGCAGATAACAACACAGACGTCCGGCTCATCGGGGAGGAGCTGTTCCAAGGGGTCAACGTAAGTTCTCCTTGTGATGAGCAGGGAGTGTATCCATTCAGGATTAGCTGTGGTAGCTGATGGATCTTCTGGAATGTTCTACCATGTGACCCCTGATGTTTCCTGTCTATCTGCAGGCTAAGGATCATTGTTACCTGATGAAGCAGGTGCTCAACTTCACCCTTGAAGACATTCTGCTTCCCCAGTCAGACAGATTCCAGCCCCACATGCAGGAGGTGGTGTCCTTCCTGACTAAGCTCAGTAATCAGCTCAGCCCCTGTGTAAGTCTTTCTCTTGACTCTGTCGACCTATGCTCATCTTTCTTCCTCTCCTATTCCAGTTAGAACCTGTGGTCCTGCCCTCTCTCTCTTCACAAGAGTGAGGAGGGCCTCAGCAACACCACCATCAGAGGCCACTTGAAATAGGTCACAAAGCGATCGCTTTGGCTTCAATTGAGTATGAGTTTGTATGAGTGAAGTTTTACTTGTTTTACCTGTGGAAAGAAAGCAACTCAAGTTCTGTGTGATGAGAAAGATGTTGCGAACTGTAAGAAAAAGGCCTAGATATAGAAACTGATCCACTGAGTACAAGTACTTATGGGGAGGGAGATCCACTGAGTACAAGTACTTGTGGGGAGGGAGATCCACTGAGTACAAGTACTTGTGGGGAGGGAGATCCACTGAGTACAAGTACTTGTGGGGAGGGAGATCCACTGAGTACAAGTACTTGTGGGGATGGAGATCCACTGAGTACAAATACTTGTGGAGAGGGAATGACACAGAGCAAAAGTTGAAGGGAAAGATGGAGATAGAAAGGCCTCATGGTCTGGGGAGTGGAAAGCTCACTCCTTTTCAATGTGATGGAAAGATAAGAAAAATCAGCATGTGAGTTTGATGCTTCCAGACACCCCAAACTATGAAACATAGCTGCCAGGAGCAGGCAGATTGAGGGAGACCTGGCATTTAGGGAAGGCTTTCCTTTCCACAGAAGAGACTTTGTGTTCATCTCTTGTGCTGCACTCCCACCTTTGAGGAGGTTCAGCTCAGGTTTCGTTTCTACCGTTCTTGCTACCGGTGGAAACCTCAGCAAAGATCCCCCAAAGAGGAGGACAGCTCTTCTGTAAGGGAGGGACCTGGATTTCAGTGTCCCAGAGAACGAAAGAGCTCAGAGAATCTAGGTCACCGCGAAATCTAGGTCACTGTGGGCAAAAATGACTGAACGCCTCTAGTCCAGGTGAATGGTCACGTGCCTCAGCTGCACTGAGGTTTTGGGCTTCAACCGGGCAAGATTCCGTTAGTGAGTCTGCTTTTGTTTTGCAGCACATCAGCGGCGATGATCAGCACATCCAGAAAAATGTCGAAAGTCTGAAGGAAACCGTGAAACAGGTACTACTGCCAAGTCGTAATATTAAGCTGTCCAATAGGGGAAGCGAGGGTTTCTTTCTCTGCTTCCCAGTCCCTTCTACTTTGGAAAATTTTACTTGATTTGTCTACTTTCTGGTCCATTACTTGCTTAGCTGCACGTGCGTCTAGCCGGGTCTATAGATCGTTCAATCTGTTTCTAAATTTGTAAGTCACAAACTCTAGAGCTAGCGGAAAACTTAGCTCAGCTAGTCCCACGAACAGCGGCTTGGAGGACGGCTTGGGGCAGAGCCAATACTGGGAGGCAGCACTTCTGAGCCCCAGGGTTGGGAGTCTTTAAGATACAAAACAGCGTGCTTGGGCATCATCACAAAGGAAGTCTGGGAAGGCAACATGTGAGAGGAAGGCGGGAAAGGAAAGGAGAACAGAATATAGAGGATTTGAAAAGCTACAAATCCTCCATGAGAGGATTTTTCTTGGAACAATCTAGAACAAGGGTATTGGATTCGGTGGATTACAGAGGGACCTGCTTTGCCATTTGAATCGGGGATTTTTGTCTGTCTATTGAGGATGAGAGTCTCAGCCTTTTCACCCTCTAATGGAGGAGGAACGAAGGGATATTGTGACTCCTATCTGGACTTTTCTAGTTTAAGCAATGGAACAGACACTCCAGACCTCCTCTTCACAAAAAATGGAAATCTGCTATTTGTCTCGTTTTTTTTTTTTTTTTTTTTTTTTTTCTTCTGTTAAGAAAGCGAGCACGGGCAAAGGCTGACTCCATGGGTCCGTATGTGTGTCTTTGAGTCAAGGCTTTCGAGTTGAGCACTCATCAGTGTACTTGATCATGGGCAGGTGGAGGGCTCTGTGTCAGGTCAAGCCCTGCTGGCTTAGCCCTTAGCATCTCCAGGTCTTAGTATGGCTTTCTGCTGCTTAGCATGGTTAGGAGTTGAGCAAATCTTTTTTTCCAACCTCCACTAAAATTTACTTTGAATTGACGAATGATTGTGTAATTTGTGGGATACGGTGTGATAATTGATCTGTGTGTGCATTGCGCAAGGTGGATTAATAGGCCCATCAATAGCTTCATGGGTGTGAAATGTAAGTAATATAGACGCCTCTAGTGTCTTCAGGTCAGAAAGGCATCATTTTAAGGTCTTTGGCAAACCATATTAGGCTCATGCTAAAACTGCATTATGTTGATTATTAATCTTTTAGAGAAGGCGGATACTTCTCTCTTTTGGTGCTCAGCCAGCGAATGGCGCCATCTCTTTCTAACGAGTACCTCCTTAGAAAATGACACGTGCTCAAATCAGTCTGTGTTCTTATTTTCATAGCTTGGAGAGAGCGGAGAGATCAAAGCGATCGGGGAGCTGGATCTGCTGTTTATGTCCCTGAGAAAGGCTTGCATCTGACCGAGAGAAGCTAGAAAATGAATAACTAACTGCTCCTTCCTGCCTGCTAAAAAGAACAATAAGATTCCTGAAAGGACTTTTTGACTAAAGGAAAGTGAGAAGCTAAACTCCACCATTATTAGAAAATTTCACATGGAAACCTGGGTCAGTTGAACAAGAGAATCAATGTCAAGTTGTCCATGAGACCAGAGGTAGATTTGCTAACCACAAAGATTCAGTGACATTAGTCACTGATGACACAACAGAAAAATAATGTATTTTAAAAAATTGTTTATTTCCTCAAAGGAGATTACTTCTCATTCCTTTAGAAAAAAAAAAGCCTATGTAACTTCATTTCCATAACCAATACTTTATATATGTAAGTTTATTTATTATAAGTACACATTTTATTTATGTCAGTTTATTAACATAGATTTATTTATAGAAACATTATCTGATATTAATATTTGAATATAAGACAAATAATATTTATGATAATAACTATGGAAACAAGGTATCTTGGGCTTCAATAAACACATAGATATCATACATCTTCTGTCTTGTAATTTTTCTTCCTTTAATATCGACAATATCATCATGTGCATCATTATCCAATCATTCTCATGACTTCATGCTTGGCCCATAAAAATTAGCTTGTTATAGTATTATACTGTTAAAGTTTGTCCCCAGAGGCCTGTGGTTTTGTGCGTGAGTGTATGTGTGTGTGTGTATGTGTGTGTGTATGGCCATGCATGTGAAAGTCAGAGATGGATATTAGGTGTCCTGCTCTATCAGTCTCTGTCTTATTATTCAAGACAGACTCTGTCACTGAATTGGAGCTAGGCTGGTCAACAAGCTCTATTAATTCTTTGGTCTTTGTCCCTGACATCAAGGAGCCTATAACCTTGTGTGACCATGCTTGTTTTTTTCATGGGTGCTGAGGAATCAAACTCAGAACCTCATGCATTTACAATAAACACTCTTACCCTCTGAACTCTCTCCCCAGCCCTGCAAACATGTGTTAAAAGCTTAGTTTTCAGGACAATGGTTATTGAGAGGTAGTCCAGCCTTTAGGCCTGGTGGGAGCTTTTCATGTCAAGTGGGTATACCCTTGAAGGAGATAATTGGATGGAAGTCCCTTCTACTTCTCTTGCTTTTTTATCTTGGGCATGAGGTAAGTGACTTTGTTCAATTATGTACTCACACACTATGACAGGTAGCCTGGCTACAAACCCAGATACAGTTGATCCAACTGACCATGAACTAAAATCTCTTGATACTACGATAGGAAAAAACTTTATCCCTTTGTAAGATGACTCTTTCTGACAGTTGTTGCAGTGCTATGAAGCTAGCACACACACACACACACACACACACAAACACACACAAACCCCACTATCTTTTTTATGCATAATAATGGATAAAATGGGTTTCGCTTTATGGAAGGAATCAGAGACATATGAGGAAATGTTTGGTGAACATAGTGAACTGTTTCATTTCTAGAGAGGGTATTCCTCAGTCTTCCTGAGAAGGAAGTAATGTATTATGTTTGGGTGGGCAAGTCTCTCTGACAAGTGGAAATATCATTTATACAAGGCTTCTGTATCAGAAAATGGGAAGTATATTATGAAACACACACACACAGAGAAAACCGTGTATTTTCAAAATCCATACTGTGGTACCGAGGAGAGAGAGAGAGAGAGAGAGAGAGAGGAGAGAGAGAGAGAGAGAGAGAGAGAGAGAAATAGAGAGAGAGAATAAAGGTTACATTAGGAGACATGATACTAGCACAGAGAAGCCACTAGGGAGAAGGGAAATTATTGATTGTGTATGTATTTTCCTAGAAGATCAAAGTCAGTGGGTATAAAAAGTTAGAGACTGTCTGTCTAAAGTGGTTTTTTTCTTTGATCTGGTGCCACGAGTCTATTCCTCAGGTCACTTGCCTGTGATCTTCCTTTGCCAGCCTCCCATAGCATGGGGTGGTAAGCAGTGAGCCTGTGTGTGAACTGTCCCTCCCTCAGGAACAACAGAAGTTAATGCTTCTGTGCTTGCTCTGCAATCGTGGAGAGATGTGGCAGGAAACAGCTGGATGGACTATTGAACTGTCATTATTTTCAGATAAGCTGAAGCCGTGGTTTGAATGAGTACTACAGCCACAGGCTGGTGACTTTAGATGATTGGCCCCATCGTTGGTAGAACTGTTTTGAGGATGTGGCCTTAGAGGAGTTGGGTCATTGGGGGTGACCTTCGAGGTTTTAAAAACTCACATCATGCCCAGCCCTGCTTTCTCTGCCTCATGTCAGTCATTAAGGTAGCATCTGGCAAAAGTGCTCTCAGATTTTAGAAGAATAAAATAGTGGCCTCCTTTAAGGTAAGGTTGGTCTCTCATTCAGGAGTTACTGTCATAAAATTCCCTCACTGGGCTAAAGGTTTGTGAGAGCCATGTGTTTGTCGATGGTCAGGACTGACAGGCTGGCATTGTCTATGGTCAGGGATTACTGGTCTACCTTGTGGTCTTGGTCTTCTCCTTCCTCAAAGAGCCAGATTGGGGTCATGGTTTAATGTTTCCTTTTCTCTGCAGAGCCTGTCTGTTTCTCTGCACATTTCAGCTGTCCTGTGGCCTCTTTTGCTATTTCCAATGCTCTTTCCTCTGTATCTTAGGTATAAAGCATGCACTATGCTACTTGAATGCTTTTCTTTTTTTGGGTGGGGGTGTTGTTAATTAGTTTGAATAATTTTATAACACAAACATGTATCAAAACATAACACTGTATTTGAGAAATACATACAATTATTACTTGTCAGTTTTTTTTTTTTGTTAAGCCCATACCACCCCCTAAATGTCTCAAACAATAAAAAAACTTTTTTAAAAAAGAAAAACATATGAGACAAGGTCTTACTGTGTAGCCCAGGCTGGTATTGAATTCACCATCCCTGTCCCCACACACCTGCCTCTTACCTCTCAAGTGCTGGGATTACAAGTGTGTACCTCCAGACCCAGATATTTGTGCAGAGGTTGAACTATTTGTCTTCCAGATCCCAACCTTTCCATGGGTAGGTGGGGAGTAAGAGACTTCTAATGAGTGGTAGACTCTTTATCTTTTTTAAAAATTATCTTTAATTTCTTTTTGTTTTTCACTTGGGAAGATTTTCCCTGAGAAATTTTTATGCAACACCAGGTACACAGATTTATGAAATAGTCACACAAATAATTTTCTGATGATAAACATGAAGACATTCACTTTTAAACAATTATAAAACATGTCGTTGTACCATTTATGAAAGAGAATATGAAATTTCCATGCTAATGAGATGGATGTGGTTATTTGCATATACATAAAAAAATTAAGTCTTTGCTAAATTTGGTGCTGCAGGGAGTAGAGCATCTCAGTGTTTCTGATATTCTGAGGTTATCATCATCAATGCTAAGACTGGCACTTTGTATTGTACAAAAAGGCAAAAACATCTTTCCAGCCATTTCAGAAACTGTAGGAAACTCTGTTCTAATCCCAATCTGTAGCTCATGCAATGATTGTTTTATGAACCCAAGTTACCAACTGAAACAGACACCTTTTCCCCCCATATATACATGTCTTTCTTTACTTGAATGCTTTTCACGCATAGAGTCTTGTAGAGAAAGTCTGTAAACTGCCATCTTTGCCCAGAAATCTTCCAACCTAAGATTTTTACCCTAGACCTTAAGAACAGCTGCTATAAGGAAAGGAATGGTAGAATCTTTCTATTAATTAGCTGTCATGTTTCCCCCATCTTCTCCTCTAGGAAGAGTGCTTACAGTGGGTAGTATTTTATTTTTATGTAGAAATCTGACCACATCGACATTGTGTATGACTATGGTAGCGGATGAAATTCCATGAGTGTTCTGTGTTGGCACATACTTTATTTTTCCTTCTTCCTTTCAGAGACGAGGCTGGGCGCTGTGTTGAAGGAAGAGGAATTTAGGCTGTTTGGTTTCTCTAGCTCTTCCTCTTTCTTTCCCACACCTCTTTGTGTCCAGTGTGATTGAAACAGACCGCCTTTACTGACACGTTCGCTCTCCAGATTTTGCTTGTTCCTGGTTTATGGACTAGGTTAGCAGGAGGCAGAAGAATGAGAATCAGGTCAACGCGCTGAGCCCCTGAAGCCCTTGCTGGGTTGCTGTTCACATCAGCAGTACATTTCTCTGAAAAGCCAAAGCTCCCTCCGCCTTTCTTTTCATTGCTCTTTCTGCCGTTGTTCTGGTAACTGCTCTCAACCTGTCCCCAGTGGGCTTTGAACTACTGTGAGCTCTACAGAACTGCAAAATTTCTTACTGCTTTCCCTGAATTCTTTCTACAATGTAATAACAAATGTAAACTCCTCTCCATTGCCCAATCTGACTGTGTCATGACTTCCATGGCGTCTCTGTCTGGTGTACCTGTCTCCTTTATGTCCCCCCACCTTATTTCTGCTGAAGTTTGGGAATCTGGATAAGATTGTTAACAGACAATTGCAGCCAGTCATTAACATATCAGAGCTGCATGAAAACTTTCAACTTGCAATAAAACAGAACAGAAATGGCAGTATTTTTATTGCTAAAATTAAGCACTTAGTGTCTTTCTGTTGTTGGTTTTTTGTTTTTTTGAGGCAGGGTTTCATGTGTGTAGCCTTGGCTGTCCTAGAACTCTCTCTGCAGGTCAGGCTGGCCTCGAACTCACAGGGATCTGCTTGCCTCTCTCTGTCTCCCAAGTACTGGGGTTAAAGGTGTGTGCTACCAGCTCATGGTTAAGTACTTAGTTTTTCAAATTTCCCCTGTTGCTTCAATAAGGTTTCATGCTGGGCGGTAGAGACACATAGGTCAACTTGCACTGTTTCCTAAGGGAACCTAAGAAAAGTCTTTTCCCTGCTGGCCCAGGAGTGCTATTGTTCCTCCACTTGGTGGCTTTTTTTCTCACAGCTGATTCTTGGGGACACTTGCACAACGCATGTCCATTTATCCCAGCACATCCCAGCATGGAGTTAGCTACTTCTTACCTGCTTGGCTTTCTTTTCTCTCTCCCCTTTCCCTGTTACAAACTGCAAAGCTCTTCAGAGTGACCACATATGTCCATGTCAGCTACAGTCCTTTCCTTATTAGCCACGGGGATCATTCTGTAAACCTCACCTCCCTTAGAAGCCCATGCAGTTTCACCTCAGTGCCACCAGGGCATCAGCCAGATGTGCTCTTACAGGTGGGCTCTGCTCCTTCGCAAGGTCCGTGCGCCATGAGAACCTGGGTGCTGTTTATTTGTGATGTCTGCATGCTGCGAGGTGCTTTTGTAAGCTGCTTCTCATCTGTGACACTCCCCCTTGCTATGGCAGTAAATGCTATTTTTCCGCACAATGATTGTTGAAGAATTTTGTGGATCTTCAGTTGCCTTTGCCTGTGTGAAGACTTTGGCAATTTCAGTTGGATTTAATTCCGTCACAGGCTATGCAAGACCCTGTGTAACAAGAGCCATAATATTTAGATGCTGTCTGCAAGGAGCCTGTGACCTTGTAGGGATGAAAGGGGTACAACTGCACAAGTCACAGACAGACTAAAGTTCAGTACCGAAGAGGTACTGACAAGATGAGAGTTGTCAACAGAAAGGGTCTCAAAGGTTGGAAATGAGCTGATCTTTTGAGAGGTGGAAACTACTTCTGCAGATTAAAACATCTCCATTGTGAAATGTCCCTCTTCTCCTTCCGTTCAGTGAGGTGGCACAGTAAATGGCTTCGTCTACAAAGTTGAGTTTTTCCATCTCCCTTTACACTGGACTGACTACATTTTAACAGTTTGTGACTTGGGCACCTTAAGAGTTTTCAAGGACAGAAACTTATTATTCCTGTCTGTATTCCTGGCATGGCAATGTAGACCACTCTAGTTAGGTCCGCCCTCACTGCTTTGTGGACTATATGCCAAAATAAACGTTTTCCTCTGTGTGGCTGCATTAGTCAGGGTTCTCTAGAGTAACAGAACTTACGGAATAAATCTATGCATACAGAAAGGGGATTTATTAGAATGATAACAGGCTGTGGTCCAGCCAGTCCTACAATGGCTGCCTATAAACTGAAGGCCCAAGAATCTAGCAGTTATTCAGTCACAAGGCTGAATCTCTCAGTTGCAATATCAAAGAAGTAGGCTGCAATCCCAGTGAAGGTACGGACTTGCCAACAAGCTGAGAGCAAGCAGACAAAGAGCAAACTCTTCCTTCATCCATCTCCTTAAAAGACTTCTAGCAGAAGGCGTGGCCCAGATGAGAGGTGGGTCTTCCTGCCTCAAAAGATCTGGATTAAAGGAATATCTTCCCCTCCCAGGCAATGGGCAAAGAGATGCCATGTTGGTGGTAGAGTTCTTTTATCAGGCAGGGGCAGAGGAGATGGCAGTCCTAGCTTAATACCTGGCTTGGTGGCCAAAGTTGTTTTATGTCTATGAAATCAAATCAAATCAAATCAAATCAAATCAAATCAAATCAAATCAAATCAAATCCAGGCAAAACATCTTGGAAGAGAGACAGAGATCTACATTACACCATGCTAGGCAGTGTGGGCAAAGAAAGACACTCACAGATCTGCCACCCCACCTCAGAGGCCAGCTATAGACATACAGCACCCCACCTGCCACCACATAGCGCAGTCAGGGAGGAGGAAGACAGACAGAGAGACCTGTGGACTGCCCTGCCACCCACAGACCTGCCCTCCTGTGTAGAGCACAGGCAGGCCATAGACATCTGCTTTCTAACATACCACACAGAGTGGAATTAGAGACTCAAGTATGGAGACGAGCAGCGGGTTGTGAGTGACCAGCCCCACACCACCCAGTGCCGTGATGAAGTCTCAGTCCCAGCTGCTGCTGAAGACCAAGTCTGGGTCCGTGGCATTTCAGTGGCAGGGGTCAGTGATGACCTCTGGGGCTCATATTACCGCTAGAGAACATGGGCACATCCCTGGTGGGGGCAGCCATCTGGGACCACGTGGCTATCCAGGGGCTGTGCAGAACTGGCCCACCCCTCACTGGCTCTAGCGCTCTGGAGAGCTGACCCCACCTCTCACCAGCGGCAGCCTGCTTCTCTGCCTGGGGTACACAGTAGAGCTGGCCCTAGTGGAGGGTAAACGAATAAGGCAGCTCCGAGGGCGACGGGAGAGCTGGTTCTGTCACTCATCTTCCATGTGGCGTATAAACTGTGTTTGTGTGTGTGTATGGTGTGTGTGTGTGTGTGTGTGTGATGTTCTTCTCCCTTCCCCCCTTGCCTTCTGCAGTAGTCTAGAGAGCTGGCCCGGATGGCACCAGAGCGGGAGAGCTAAAGCTGCCCCCTCACTGACTATAGCACTCAGGAGAGTGGGTCCTTCATCTTGCCTGGGCAACATGAAGCTAGCCCGAGGGTGTGAGAGCAGGGAGGGAGAGCTGGCCCAGCCCCTCACAGGCTGCAGCACACGGGAGAGTGGGCGCGCACCTTGACTGGGCAGCACAGTGGAGCTGCCTTTGGAGGCAAGCGTGCGAGTGGGCCACCCAGAAGGCATGAGAGTAGGAGAGTTGACCCTGTCTCCTCCCTGTGGTGGCACCAGGTGGCCTAGCCAGAGCAGTGCGGAGAGCTCACCCTGGTGGTGTGGATAACGGAAAACCCCTCAATCTGGGCAGCTCAGCTACCACCCAGGCCCAGATTCAGGGCTCTAAGTTGGCCCACTCCCAAGTCTTTATCATCTGTGAAAGGTCGGGTTTTGTAAAAGGGCCAGTCCTGCTGATCCAAAGTTTGAGGATCTCCATGACGACACAGGACAACAAGATAACTGAGAGGAGTCTTGGTGAGGATCCAAAATTGATGGTGTCACAGAAGCCAGAGCTTTGAACCAGACTCATTGCAGTGAACAGTCGCTAGTGAAGATGTGTGGACAGAGAGATCTACTGTGGGAAATCTCCCACACTGTAACATGCTCTAGCTTCCACGGTGAGATGTTTTTCTAGGCTGTGTGAGCCTGTGTGTGTGTGTGTTCTTTTGAGGGGAGGTTTCAAGGGGGAAGGGAAGATATGAGGCGATGGGGAGATGAGTGGGACTGGGGTACATGATGTGAAACAAAGAATCAATTAAAAGGTTTGTTTTTTTTAAAGATATCTTCCCACCTCAAAGATCCAGATTAGAAGTAGACCTTCCCCTTTCAAATTTAGTAAAAAGTTCCCCCTCTCAAGTATGCCCCTCCATTCTTGTGTTTTAGTTAATTCCTGATGAAGTTGTCAAGTAAGAGTAGCCATCATGGTAGCTTTGCCGGTTATCTTATCCCAGTATCAACAAAACGAAGTCACACACGTGCTATTGTCTTCGCTGGGTCTGTGGCTGGTGTACTTTCTCCTTTGTCAGCGGACGGATGGCCTATTTGTATGAAATCAGATCATTAATCTGAAAATGCTAAAATAGCCAATAGCGGGAGAAGCTACCGAGAATATAGGTACTGCACAACAACTCTGAAGATGTGGAATGCGTTCTACTTAAAAGGTGTCTATTCTCACTCAGGAGCATATGTAAAGCATGCTTCCCTATAAACCACAGACAAGATGGATTAATGACAGTGGTTGTAGCTGGAAGACTTGGGTCCAGCCCAAGTTATCTTTCCCTGGTTTTGTGCCTTCATGTGAGTCACTGACTTCTTCAGTGTTAGCTCTGTCACTGGAGAAACAGATATTCTTTATTGCTATAGCATGTAGCTGGTTGCATTCTAATGCTAATTTGTGTCTCCCTAAAATCTGTTTGCATAAGAGTGTCTGTAGCTTCTGGGACCCAGTTGGTTCTGATTGGTAAAGAAAGATGCCACCAGCCAATAGTTGAGGAGGACGAACAGAGATGGGATTTTACCATTCCTGGGCTTGGGACTGGGAGGAAGAAAGGGAGGAGATGGGTCATGCTTTAGGAGATAGGGGAGGGAGAGAGGCCGCCATGGGGTGGAGAAGCAAGAAGAGCTCCTTGGACTCTGGGCCAAGAAAGCGTGGCCCAGAAGGCGGCACAAATGGGTCTGGAGCAGCCAAGACGGAACTTAGAAGTTAGTAAGTAGTAACTCAGAATTAGTGGGAGGTAGAGTCTGCCAGCATGGAGGTGAAACAGTTACTCAGTTATGAAATAGCAACAAAAATAATGTTATGGTTGGGGGGTCAGCACAAGGCGAGGAACTGTATTAAAGGGTCGAGGTGTTAAGACTGCTGGACTAGGGTTTTGCAGGGGATATTTCATGACAGTGTAGCATTCATGAAGTGGCATGAGGCTGGTAACTTTTAGATGCATTTATAGTAAGAATTTGGAGTAAAAAGCAGAGTGGAAGATTTGCAAAATGTGCACGGTGATCACGGGTCAATTTTGTAGACAAGGAGGACATGACTGTTAAAGAGATCAACGTTGCTGAAGGGAACCCTGGCGACATTAAGTAGGACAATAGGACAGACGCTTTGAGGGGATTTCCAACACTGACCAAACTCTGTCCATTGTAGACACAAGGTTGCAGAATTGTAAACTCTTGCAAAACCTTCACAGCCATACCTTGCTTGCACAGGACCATCCAGAGAAGTGCTTTTCCTGGGATCAGCTGCCAAGGCACCCAGAGGCCATGTTAGCTGTTGGCTGGGGCTACAACTTGGCATCGCAACATGACACTGGTTTTACAGGTATGCAGAGTGCAAGAGTTACAAGCTTTCTACCAAAGTTTCAAGGGAAGCCTGGGAGTCAAGTCAACGCATGCCAGGGTCAGGATCCCTGCAGACAGCTCCTGAGAGAGTGACCAAGCCAGCTCAGTCGGTCAACAGGGTCTCAAGGGAGGGAGTGAGGATTGAAAAGAAAAAGACAATTAGTCAACATTATAACATGACTCCAGCCTGACCCAGGCTGAAGCAGCTTTATTTTTTTTTTCCCCAGTGTGCTTTTATAACAATCTAGGTACATCCAAAAAACCCTGGTCAGCTCTTAGACCAAAGACAAAGAGATCGCTCCTGGTTGTCATCAAGCAAAGCAGTAAACAATGCCTCTTGGTCACTGTTTCTAATATTCTTATCTGAGCCTTCTTCCTTATCCTAACCCAGTGACAAATTCCAAATTTCTAGATGCGGCACCAAAAGCTCTCCCTAAGAGGGAAATGCTTAAAGCTTCGAGGGTGAGCACAGAGTGCAAATAGAAACTGGAGCAGGAGATATTAAAAAATGAACCCACAGATCTCCGTGCTACTCTTGGCCCGCCAACTCTCCTGCAGGGCCAGAGCTCCCAAGCTGGTTCCACTGGGCTGCTCACTCTAATTTGCCCCTCAACCCTCCCCTTCCCCCTCCCCATAGCAACCAGTCACTGTGCTTCTAGCTCTGGTTCACTCATCCCTGGAGCTGCTAGTTCCTTCACAGCCATAAACACCCAGTTGTCGGCAGACCCACCTTCCAGTAACCCAGTAAATCAAAACTCTAGATGCTTAGAGATTAGCCAAGTAGATTTATATATCAGCAAATACTCAATACACAACATGCCCACACAATTAGAATTGTTATACCAATTATCTAACCTTGATATGAATAACTACTCATCTGCCGCCATCCTGCCTCTCCTCTCTCTTCCCTCCTCTCTTGTTCCCCTTTCCTCCCCACTCGTAGCTCCGCCTCCCTCTTCCGGGTCCAATGACAGGGCTCTCGCTGTAAAAACGTTCGTTGGGCAGGAAATTTCTGCCACAAGAAACCTCATGGTGTTGGAGATGTCAATAACGCGGGATGTTTCGTAGGAAAGCCAATAGGAGGAAGCCATAAGGACTACAGGTAACCAAGTTGTAGAGACAAGGCTGTGTGGACCTCACATTAGTACATCACATGCTCCTGATGCCCAAGCATGGAGCGGGAGCTGTAGGTCTTAATGTTCCTCTGTTGCGTCTCAGTCTTGCTTCTTTCCGATCCTTCCTTGTCATTTACCATCCCTCCTTTCTGGAGCGGGCTTCTCTCTGATCGGTCCTCTTCTTCCCTAACTTAGCAAGCAAGGCTTTGGCACGTGGCCTCAGGGAAGATTTCAGACATGAACCACAACAGTCCTTGTATCCAGGATTGTTTGTAAAAAGCCTGTCCTCTTCTTTTCGCCTTTATTTCCTTCTCAATAGTTTTCTATGGAATGCGTGCTGCCATTGAAAATTAGTTCCGAACCATTAACTTTCTGATAAATTAACTTTCAGATAAATGCTCTCTGCTTTTACAGATTCTTATGCTTTTTTTTCCCCTAAAATATTAATTATTTTATGGATGTAGCAGGCTACCCAGCCTCTCATCACTATAATGTAATCCTTGACACACTACTGATGCTAACAAGCTTGAGCCCACTGATCTGGCCTCTGATGAGCACGGTGGGTACCACAGTGCCACAGAAGCACTCACAGAAGCAAAACGGTCAGACACCTCAAACTGGAGCAGAAAGCAAAAGGTCACACCAGGCTCTCTCTGCGTACTGTAAACCAGAGAATTCAAGGGGCCTTTGAGTTGACCAAGGGAGCGTCTGAGAAATTCTCAAACTCAATAAACTCCAATAAGGCCCTACATCCCCAAAGTTCTACCACACAGCGATTCTAGGGACCAAGGGTTGTTGTCATAACAGACCTTTGGTAAACACTTGGGTTATATTCAAACACAGTATGTATACAGCTTATGACATAGTTTATTACCCTCTTGTTATTTCTTTTAAAACTATTTGTATTTATTTTGTTTTTTTATGTTTATATTCTGTAATTTATTTTTATATTTATATACAGTTCTGTAGATTTATATACAACATACATGTATTTCAGTGTGTATGGGGGGGTTCAAGTGTATCATGGCACGGATGTCAAGGTCAGAGGTCAACCCATGGAATTAATTCTATCCTTCTACTTGGTCCAAGGGATTTAATTCAGGTCATCGTGCTTGGCAGGAAGTGCCCTTAGCCCTGAGCCACCATGTTGGCCCAGTTTTTTTATTTATTGGGCTGTCTAGCAGTATGCTTGAGAGAAGATTTTTGTCCATTTGTCTATTGGTGCACCCTAACTTTAGAGACTGAAAGATAACAAACACTCTGTAAGTGACTGGAGTAAATATTTTACCGAGGAAGAGTTGAAACCTACAGAAAACAAGTTACTGCATGCAGACTCAAGACTCAAACCATGGGGAAGGTCTCAGAGTCTTATGCCTGTCTCTTCGTGCCTTTCTTTTGGTCTAGCTGCTTTATCTCCCTTCTTTTTTCCTGCCTGGTTCTTTTATACCACCTGTCAGGGGCAGCCCTGCATATACACTGAAGGCCTAAAATCAGCAATAGGCCTGACATACATGCCTGCTAGCACCAAGTCTTGGGTCTCTGTGGAAAAATACTGCAACAGATAGCTATAAGCTATTGTAAACAAGCAGCTTTGGTAGAAGGCTGCCAAGCCTGAGTAGTTATAGACCTTCCAGATAGGTAACCTTGGTGGATAGTACCAACTTAGATAAGGACAAGTGAATCATAGTTAGAGTCATAGTGACATGTCCCGTGAACCTTCATTCCTCTGATACTCTGTTCTGGAAGATATCTGTACTCCCCCTGAATACCCACATTCCTGCGTCATCCCCTTCCCACATCCTGCCTTTTTTGTGTATATAAGTCCTGTGTGAAAAAGTAAAGATTACGATCTGATCAGACTATAGACAGTTTGTCATTGTCTGTTACCGCCCCCCCCTTTCAGGTGACCTCCCCGGATCCCTGTTTAATGCCCCGCTGGCCAGGACATACCACCCTTCCTTCTCTCCTTTCATATATTTTTTTCCTTGTCTATGTTAAGAGGGTAAAATAGAGTTTCTGGGCAGGGTTACCCAACAGAGAGAGGCAGACCTCTTCTGGAGAGCCAAACTCAAAATGTCTGTATTTATGACCAATAGAGTCAACTTCCTGTTTTCTTAAGTAGACTGTTGGGTAAATACTAGTGGGTATTTACTGATAAATACTGATAAAAAGTATTATAAATACTAGTATAAATGCTAGTAAATACTGTTGGGTAAATGTTAGTGATGAAAAACTAGCCAGACATTTGAACAATATAATTCAAGGAAGTTTTCATCCCAAATAACAATGTATTAGTTACTTTTTGTTGGGGTGATGAAACACAAAACACCTCACCAAGGTGACTTATAGGAGGGACAGTTTATTTGTGCTTATGGTTCCAGATATATAAATAAGCCTCCATGATGGTGGAGCCATGGCAACAAGTGGCATAACAGAAAGCTCAGAGCTTGTGCATTGAACCACACGGAGGAAGCAGAGAGAGCAAACTGGTGATGGTACACGTCTTCAGACTCTCAAAGCTCCCCCCGCCCCAGCCAGTTCCTCTGGTGTACTGGCTGGTTTTGTGTGCCAACTTGACACAAGCTAGAGTCATCAGAGAGGAACGAAGTTCAGCTGAGTTACCTCCATGAGATCCAGCTGTTAGGCATTTTCTCAGTGATCACTGGGGAAGCACACAGCCCATTGTGGGTGGTGCCATCCCTGGGTTGGTGGTCCTGGGTTCTATAAAAAAGCAGGTTGAGCAAGCCACGAGAGTAACCCAGTAAGCAGCGTCCATCCACAGCCTCTGCGTTAGCTCCTGCCTTCAGGTTCCTGTTCTGCTTGAGTTCCTGTCCTGATTTCCTCCAGGGATGAACTATAGATCTAGAAGTGTAAGCCTAATAAACCCTTTCCTTCCCAACACATTTTTTGGTCATGGTGTTACATCACAACAATAGAAACCCTAAGACAAATTGGTATCTGTATAGTGGGGTATCACTGTGACAGACCTGACCATGTTTTGGGGAAGACTGTGGAAGGACTTTGGAATTTTGGGCTAGAAAAGCCGCTGGGTGTTGAGAGCTCAGTGGGATGTTCTGTGAGAGCTTGGAGGATGAGAATGCTGAGAGCCGTGCAGACGATGGAGGCCTGGTTTGTGACACTTCAGAGGGAAGACTGAAGACTCTAGCAGGACCGTTTGCCAATTTGTCTTAAGTCTATGGTTCTGGTTAGCTGGGGCTGAAGAATCAGCTGTGATTAATAAGATACTGGAACTACTAAGGTGAAACCTTTGTATTACTGGGACAATTGATGCTGGTTAACTGGAGCTAAGAAATTAGTGTGATTAAGAAGAGACCAGCGTCACTGAGGTGAAATCTTCTGGGAAGTATTTTTTTTTTTTTGAGAGCACAGAGAAGCTGTGTTTCAGAGGCAGTCAAGGCTGTACTTCCTACTAGTAGCTGGACTTGATAATGTGCAAAAGTTGTCCAGGTGGTACTGGTTTTGAAGGCATGAAGGGGTCATGGAGAGCAGCTGAGGCTTGGCACTGTGAGAGCCCAGGAGAGTCCATTGGTGGAGGCACAACCTCAGTGGCAGTTGAAGGCCTACACTGAAGGGGCCATACAAAGAAGTTGAGGCTTGGCACCATGAAGAGAGCCTATGAGAGGCTATTGGTAAAAGTGCAGTCCAGATGCAGCAGAAGACCCCAGCTTTTTGCAGATGCCAGTACCATGGGATGGCCACCAGGAACCACAGCAGCAGTGGAGTGGAAACAGCTGGAGCCTAGAAGACACACTGTATGCTACAGAGGGCAGAGCTGGAGAACCAAAGCCTTGGAGGATCCCAGAAAACGGTGAGTGAATCCCAGACATTGGATAGTTGGAGTTTTGATTTTACTTTGATTTGATTGTTACTGTGCCCTGAATTTTCCGCCTTGATGTGAGAAAGCAGTTGATTTGAGCCCACAGTTGGGAGACTTTGATTTAAAAATACTTTAGATCTAAGAGATTGGCTATTTTAAAAGAGACTGAAATGTTGATGTGTTTGAACTTGCGAAGACTGTGGGACTTTTAAAGGTATTTATGTTTTAAATGTGAGAGCCTGGGGATGAATAAGAAAGGGAGGTTGTGGCTTAATAGTCATGTGTTTGTGTGTCCAGTTGACAAGGGTCAGTTGAGTTGTACTGGCTGGTTTTGTGTGTCAACTGGATACAAGCTAGAGTCATCAGAGAGGAACGAAGTTCAGCTGAAGAAATGCCTCCATGAGATCAGCTGTAACACATTTTCACAATTAGTGTTCTGTGGAGAAGGGCCCAGCCCATTGTGTGTGGCGCCATTCTTGGGCTGGTGATCCTGGGTTCTATAAGAAAGCAGGCTGAGCAAACCATGGGGAGCAAGCCAGTAAGCAGCACCATCCATGGCCTCTGCATCAGCTCCTGCTCCAGGTTCCAGCCCTGTTTGAGCTCCTGTCCTGACTTCCTTCAGTGATGGACTGTGATCTGTAAGCTAAATAAATCCTTTTGTTGGTGGTGTTTCATTGCAGCAATAGAAACCCTAACTAAGACATCCAGCAAGGCTGTGCCTCCTAAACTTCCCAGACAGTGCCAGCAACTGGAGACCAAATGCTTAAATACGTCAACCTATCTATGGGTGACATCCTGATCCTAGCTGTCATAGAGTAAATCTCTGACCGTTGATGCTTCCTAGGAATAGACTGCCATGGTAACACTCAATCTTCCCGAGCTCACTGCACGCAGAATGTTTACGTACCTCCCATACTTTTGTAACTGTGCCCTGTGGATCTATCTCTGAAAAGTGTACCATGATTCTTTTTTCTTAGGATAATTGGTTTAATATGGCTCCACCCACTTCTGCTCAGCAGTAAGGATTTCAGATGTATGGGTCGGGGGACTCACTGACATCATTAAAGGCTGGATTTTCCTGACGTCACTAAACATTGTATGTCAGTCGATGTAATTTCCCATTGTTGAGGGAAAACCCTCATTCACCAGGTTGTTGCTCTTTAAGCAAATACAATAGGCAATTAGTAATCCTGCCAGAGGCAAATATTTTCTTCTGTTCTGGCCGATGTATTTCCTGCTGCTTTGTCTTTCTTTGAACCTTTGGCCCCTGGTGTCCCTGCTGAATCACAGTCCTTCTGAAGGCAGCCATTAAATGGGGGGCGGTGACACACGGTTCATTTGAAGGGATGGGCAGGCGGGGCGCTGTGAGCAGGTGGAAGACCGTGCATTAAGTGGATATTATGAGACCCACGATTCCAGAGAATACTTCAACGTGCGTAAATGTGCTCCACAGTTTAACTTAACGGATTAGTTAATTAGGATTCCCATTCTCTTTGGCCTCCTAAAGACTAGCCTAGGGGACCGGAAATGCACTGAGCTCGTGTGGGGAGCCAGTGAGCCCTCTGCCTCACTGGGCATGCTGGACCATCAGTGGCATTATTGTGAGCTGGCATTGTGGTGGGCAGAATGGGCTTAAACTGTAAAGGAAATGAGTATTGGAGCAGCCAGTGTGTTTAGGGAGGAACCGGTGGTCTGCCTCTTCTGTCCCTATGGAAGAGCCACACAAGGGAGGAACTTCCTGACGGTCATAGTCTGCTCCCTGCATGTCTGCGAGAGTCACTGTCTTCTTCACATTTACACTGTTAATGGGGGCGGGGGGAGGATTGCTGCTTCTCTGTTACTTTCTTTCAATTTCTTTAACTACTTGTCAGCGATCCGAATTCCGCAGTGACCTTTGACATTATGTAACATGTTATACATGTACTTCCGCTTACGGTGTGGCTTCTACTTCCTGATGCCAGGCGGCTGCCGTGTATATTACTGGTTCTCTTTATCGCTCATAGCTACCCACTTTTGAAGAGTCACTTTTATTTTGTAGAATTTATGTGCCTGTGTCTGTGTGTGCTAGATGTGTGTTCATGCCTGCAGAGGTCAGAAGAGGGTATTGGGTCCCAAGGAGCTGGAGTTAGACGTAGTTGAGAGGCACCCAACATGGATGCTGGGAACAGAGGTCAGGTCCTCTTCACGTGCAGCAAGCAACCTTAAGCTCTGAGCCACATCTCCGTCCCTCCCGACTGTTCTACTCTAACAAGGACAAAATGCTAAAGCGAGAAAGAGATCACGTTCCTCCATGTTTGAAATGCTAGCTCATTTATACGGAGGGGGAGGTTACTAGTATTAATTCATCAACTACCTCCTGAGTGTCTGTCACTTCTCCGTTCAATGGGTTCATTTCCAAGCGCTTCTGCTATTTCTCAGAGAGAAGCTTTGTCTCACGGCGCAGTGTGTTTGATACACAATGATGGTGCTGCTGACTAAGCCAGTCTTCGTGATCTTTCTACTTCTGCAGCGGCTGCTTTAAGATGCTCACTTCCTACTGGTGGCTGATGAGATGTGAATACACTTTTTTTTTTTTTTTTTTTGAGAATTCCTTCAGCTCTTGAAATAAATGATGCAATAGATTATTATTTATGCTTGAAGACCTAGAAGAAAAATAGACACAAAGCACTGCCATTGACTCATATTTTAAACATTTGATTGGTGGTATGCAGTCAATAGTAAACATTTTTTTTTTTATTTCATGGCTGGAGAGATGGTTCAGCAGTAAAGAGCACTTACTAATCTTGCAGAGGACCCAAGTTTGACTTCTAGCACCCAGTCTGATGGCTCAAAATCACCTGTAACTGTAGCTTCAGGGGGGATCATTGGTTCTGGTCTCTGTAGGCACCTAGGTTTATACACACACATGTTTGTGTGCATGCACACAGCCACCCACCCCTAAAAATAATAAGAGTAAATCTTAAAATCTCTGTCTTGGTATTAAAATCATTTAAAAAAATTAAAACTAAGCTTAGAGAAAAGGGAGAGGTCAGGTAACCCAGCATGCATATAGATCCTTGCTAGTTTCAAAACAAAATCCCTTAGTTATCTTCTGAGAGTCTCTGCCAGAGCCTGGCAAATACAGAGGCTTGAAGCCAACCGTTGGACTGAGCACGGGGTCCCCAATGGAGGAGTTAGAGAAAGGACTGAAGGAGATGAAGGACTTTGCAACCCATAGGAAGAACAACAATATCAACCAACCAGACCCCCAGAGCTCCCAGGGACTAAACCACCAACCAAAGAGTACACATGGAGAGATCCATGGCTCCAGTCGAATATGTAGCAGAGGATGGTCATATCAGATATCAATAGGAGGAGAGCCCTTGGTCCTAGGAAGGCTTGATGCCCCAGTGTAGGAGAATGCCAGGACAGTGAGATGGGAGTGGGTGGGTGGAGGAGCATCCTCATAGAAGCAAGGGAAGGGGGGATGAATAGGAGGTTTCCAGAGGGGAAACTAGGAAAGGGGGTAACATTTGAAATGTAAATAAATAAAATACCCAATAAAACAAACAAACAAACAAAAAACCCTGAAAATCAAATACTTAATAGTGTTGTCCATACATTTCTTCACAAGAAGGACCATGAAAGCTATATAATAGACATGTGTTCCAATGATCTGAGAATTGGCTTTTAGTCACCTCTCCCTCCAAATATCACACACTTATTGTAACAATTCCTGTTATTTCGACACTCTTGGAGAGTCCCTTGGGTAGTTTTCGGACTTGTGTGGGTCTCTGTCAAAATGACTACTTGTACACTCATCTTTTGTTGGATTGACACAATGAGGCAGTCCTGCTGACAAGACAGCTGCTATCAACAAGTGGTAGCTGCCAAACGTAGCACTATGTGGGAGTTCTTGAGAGTGGGCTGTGCAAAGCAGAGGTGTTCGTGGGGTGTATGCAGTCTACCTTAGGTGATGATTTTAAGGGTATAAAACATCTACGGAAACAGGACCAGCAGGAGAAATAGACACTACCCAGTTGGCTTCATTTAGTCTTATGTACAACCTGGATTGCATAGACATTTTGTTGGGGATCCCAAATTGTTCCTGCAAGTGTTTTGTGTGGACCTTTTTATTGCAGACACATGGGCATGTAGTCTCTATGATTAAGCAGGTTCTGAGTTTGGTGTCAGTATGAGTCTTTGACTGCAAGTGTCCTATATCCAGCCTCGGGGAGTGTATGTTAATCCCAGGCTCTCAAATGACATGAGAACCTTTGATCCCTGGGGTTCACACTATTTCTGAAGGAACTTAGAATTTTAGACTTCCCTTTGAGAAGTGCATCTCAGGAACCTTGTTCCAGTTCAAATACCCCAGTCACTCCCAATCTCAAACAAGATTCCCATTCCCTGAATTTTTATAGCATTTCACCGAGTGTCACTGGGTGTCCCCTGTTAGCTGCCTCTGCCCGTCACTCTCCTGTCATATTATGGGGAGGGCGGTGTTCTAGACTTCTCTCCTCTTTATCCTTTTCCCTTTGGTTTTGAATTGAGTGTCTGGATCTATCGCTTTTTATGAATCATCTACTTGTGACAGATTTGTCACGTTCATGATGCAGGTTGACTTAGCCCTTTTCCCACATTAAGTCTGTTTCTCGACAGGCCTTCACCTCAATCTGTTTCTCTGTATGTAATCTAAGCTGCTGTCCCAAATGAAGCTTACCTGTCGCCACTTTGTCCCACATTACAGAATGGACTGAGGTGGAACTGAGGCTTCCCGCAGTCCCTGCGGCCCGTCTGCTCACCCCCGAGTGCCCACATGTGTTCTTTGATCGGGGTTTCTTAAACAAATTGAGAATGGGGTAAATGAACGACAAATCGTCACACAGAAGCCTGTGGGAGAAAGAGGATTCTTACCCAGAGAGTGCTGGATGCTCTTTGCTTTAGTAGGTGATAGGGAGTGATCGTAAGAGACTAAGATCTCCAGGTAAGGATACAGTCCTTTCCTCAAGAAACTCCTAGGATAACATTCAGGGTATACAACGTTTATGGGAACAAGAAAACAGGAAAAGGAAGTGGAATCCAGCCAGCCAGGACATCAGTTGCAGAGAAACCCTGAGCAGAAACTGTCATGTCAAAGACAAACAACCTTTTAAATTATACATTTTTCCCCCCAGATCCGATGAAATCATAAGAATGTCAGGTGAGCTCTAATGTCTGAACAAGAGGAGGACTTGATGCTAGTGTAGATGGAAGACTCAGGGAGGAAGAGTGGGGCAGATGACCAGTATGGGAGACAGCCACGCCCACCTCCCAGTTCCCAGGGATGCTCCTTTCATCGATAGGTTAAACGGGAGTTTCTATTGAGAACCAGAGATAAGCATACACTGGTCTCAATGTGCACCACAGACTTTCCGTTTAATGGGAAAAGACAGAACGGAAAAGCGGGGGTGGAGTGTGTGAGGGAAAAAAGAGGGAGAAAGACCAGCACTCGGGAGGCAGAAGTGGGAGGATCTCTGTGAGTTTGAGGCTAGCCTGGTCTACAGAGTGAGTTTTAAGATGGTCAAGGCTACACAGTGAAAGCTTGTCTTGAAAAAACAGCAACAACAGCAGCAGCAACAACAGTGGAGAATACAGAACATTCTAGAATGCTTTGGCACAAAGTTGGTGTTCAAGTATCTGTTCCGTGGTCCTTCCACTCTGATGTGATGCAGACAGGGATGGTCTATGGTTTATAAAGGGACAGCAAGTCTGGTCGTTCTATTTTTTTTTTAAAAGCTTGTTTCATAATCAGAACTCATCAATCTGACCTTCTTATGTTATTTGTAGAGAAATTACAGACTCCAAGAGCAGCTCTGTCCTTCCTTCATGGAAGATGTCTTTGCTCAATTCTGTGAATGTATAATTGGACAAAGAATGACTAAAATACACCTGTACCTGAGGTATCCCAGGCTATCCTAGACCTTCTCTATTACATTGTATTCTTTAGCACATAACCCATAGTGGCTTAAAGAGGCACTTCTCCAGTGGCAGCCTCTCCTTGGACGGCAAGCCCCACGCTGTGTGGATGAAGCTTCCCATATGCTATTTTTAGATAGATTTTCAACTTGAAAGTTGGCCCCTTCATGGTGGATACTTACATACTGGGCTCAGTTTCTGCGTAAGACTTTGAAATCTTCCACAAAGTCAAATTCCTGGTGAATGTATAACTGGAATCGAGCAAAGGCATCTTCTGTGAAGGCGGAGTTGTTCTTGGAGCCTGCAGTTCCTATACGTATAAAGTACAAGAAATTGCATAAGGGGAGCCATGAATTAGGCGTTTCTTTCTAATGTCACTGCAACATTGTTACTTAATGACTGTCTGGGAAAAAAAGTAAACCACATACCAAAGAGCATCAGACACATGGAAAAGTAACAGTGGAAATGGTGTTCTAGTTTACTAGAAATCGCTTTTTAAATTTCTTTTAAACAGTTATACATTTGTAATGCAGTGGTTCCACAATCAAAAAAAAAAAAAAAAAGGTTAGATTGCACCGGGATTATTATCCCATGCTCACACTACACGGCAGAGCTTGAAACTTAACTCCAACTGCTGCTTTGGGGCCTGGCCCCCTTGACAGAGCATGCCAACAGCTCCGGACTCTGCGACCCTTGAATAAGGATTTTTGGTGACAAACGATTGTGATTGCTGGTAATGGCAAGAGACCCGTGGCACAGACAGTCCTTATCTCAGCATGTGACTCACCCATATCTTCCTTTCTGGTTCTTAGGACCTGCCATTCCTACTGTCCCCAAAGCTGGTCCCCTGGATTCCATGAGAGGACAGTCTACTGCCTCAGCCTTTAAACCACCTCTCTAGTAGAATGTCATCAAGATGGCTGACAGTTCATACAGAAGACAATCACTTGGCTTTTTCTTTAGTTTGCCTAATAATAACAACAACAACAAAATAATAATAATACCCACTGACTACACCTTCTGTGATGGGTAAAAGGTCAAATCTACTGGCAAGGTCAGGTTTCAGTTTTAAAAGGGGAAAAAAACCCATCAGAACTTTAGGTATATTGTCACAGTGGATTTCACGATTTTAAAGATTGTGCTATGACAATAAGATATGGCCAGCATAGCCAGGTGTGGTGCTGCACACCTTTAATTCCAGCTCCTGGGAGGCTGAGGAGGCCTGTCTATACAGTGAGTTCCAGGACAGCCACAACTAGAGCGGAGGGGGGAGGGGAGATGGGGAGAGGAGGAGGAGGAGGAGGAGGGTGAGCACCATTGCTGGAATTACTTACTGTGTGACCACACTCAGCTTCGGAGCACCTTTTTTTATTTATGTCTTGTCTTAGTCAGGGTTTCTATTGCTGTGACGGAACACCATGACCCAAAAGCAAGTCGGGAGGAAAGGGTTTATTCAGCTTAACTTCCAGATCATAGTCCATCACTGCAGGAAGTCAGGACAGGAGTTCAAGCAGGGCAGGAACCTGGAGGCAGGAGCTGATGCAGAGGCCATGGAGGGGTGCTGCTTACTGGCTGTTCCCCATGGCTTTCTCGGCCTGCTTTCTTGTAGAACCCAGGACCACCAGCCCAGGGATGGCACACCCACAATGGGCTGGGCCTTTCCCTATTGGTCACAAATTAAGAAAATGCCTTATAGCTGGAGTTTATGGAGATATTTTCTCAACTGAGGGTCCTCCTCTTTAAGGACTCTTAACTTGTGTCAAGTTGACACACAAAACCAGCCAGTACATATATCTAACATTTTAATTATAGTTACCATAAAACAAAAAGAAGGGAGTGTCTTATTTCATACCTAAACGATCTGATGCCTGTATCTGGTTATTGTCACATTGAATAATAAGGAATCCAGAACATGAGTGTCGAAGTTTTGATTTAAAACTTCCACAGGGATAAGGACGTGGTCTTGGAAGAGGATCTGCGTCCCAACAATGCTGCGTCAGCCTTTACCCTTCCGTTGGAACAAGTGCGCACGTGGGTGATGATATCATAGCGGCAGCCTCGGATCCGCCCTCATCACGTGCTCGAGACCGACACACTACAGTGACACTGGGTTTTTACTTGTTAGAGTTTAGGATGTCTTTTTGTTTTTCTTAGACGGGATTTCTCTGTGTAGCCCTGGCTATCCTGGAACTTGATCTGTAGACCAGGCTGACCTCGAACTGAGATCCGCTGGCCTCTGCCTACTGAGTGCCAAGATAAAGATTTTTCGCCACCACCCCACGGCTTGGGATGTCTATTCTTACGGTCAAAAGAATTCCAAGGCTTAGTGCCCAGGCGTTTCAGAGTGGGTGTTTGGATCGTTAAGAAATTTCAGCAAATTCACGTGCTTATTTCTCTTTAGCTTGTGTTTACAGTTTCATGTTTGGTAGAGACTAGGATTGCAGTCTCTCTTCCCCACACAAATTCTTGTTTTCATCAAGGTGAATAATAAGAAAAACTACAAACTGACGCCTCTACGTGGAACATAGAGGAGAGCGGGCTGTAGGTAGGTCCCTTGTCTGAACGATGGAAAACATACTTACCCTATAAGCCACCTTATTAAGACTTCTTACGTATAAGTTAACCATTATACGAGTATACGTTTCACTGATCACCAGTTTACTATGGGATTGCCGTTCCCAACAAGAGAGATTTATGTCACCCAGAAATCCAAAGAGAAGGAAGGATTTCATATCGAGGGGAAGAGGTGAGCCCCGTGGAGTTGCCAGAAAGACGGCTGCTCTGGAATGCGGGCTGTTTAAAATGGGGATTTGGAAAATGTGCTCTCGCTAGAATCTTCAGTTTCTATTCGGATGCTATTAGCCATCTGAGTTAACTTGTTAGTCTAAAAGCATTTTGTCTGTCCATTTCGGAGCTTTTGCTAGCTTAACTCCACCCACGAGGTGGGGCAGTGGTGTGCTGAATAGTTGCAGTTTATTAAAGCGCCTTGTGCCCTCTTGTGGCCACTCGGTAGCACAGCAGCCCATCAATCTTCCGTCTCAAGCCCGCTTTTCGAAAATTTGTTCCAGCAGTGCTCTGTGTAAAGCAATCTTCCTGGAAGTAGAAACTCACTGCATCGGACTGATATTTTATATTACCTCCTCAGGCATCGAGGTGGGAAAATAGACCCTGGCTACGTGTTTAATTTTCCTCTGATCATAAGTTTACATTATTTGGCAGAAATTTGGCAGTTAAATGTAAATTTTATTGAGCATTTTCTCTACAAGAAATTCTTATTTTTATTCGGGACAGAGAGTATATCAGAGAGAATTTATAAAACATAGGGAGTGACATTAATTTAAATGTTTCCTTAATAAGAACAGATACTTATGTATATGTAAAAAACCAGTATATGCTATATACTGTACACAATACATATATGTTTGTATATCGTATATAAACAGCAAATATATAGAAACAGATTATACTTTCTGCATTTGTTCTTGCTGGCTTTACCACTGGGTTTGTTGTAGGAAACATGAGGAAAATGTAGAATATGTCCTATGTCCTTTGAGGGTAGGGTGTGTGTGTGTGTGTGTGTATGTATGTGCACGTGTGCGCGTTCAGAGGGCTATGAAGAAAGGAGGAGACGGCAACTTAACTTCATAGACATTTGTCACATAAGGAAGAGAGTTAAAGTACATAGGCAGGAGTCTTAGAAAGTTCTGGGGTTCAGAGTAGATGTGAAAAATTCAGGACAGAAGAGAAAAGATGCCGAGAACCCCTCTCCCCTGCCCAGGATTTCCTTCAGCACAGGTTGTCTTCAAGCGTGCCATACAGCTAAGGGAGCATGTGATTTGTCCTGTTGCTTTCGCCTCATGGGTGCTGGGACTCCCAGCATGCACCATTCTGCTCCGTCTGAGTCCCGTGGGTTCTGTTTCCACAGATCTCGATGTACGTTGAAACTGGCAGAATCTTCTTGATCAAGAAGCGAGAGGAAATGGCTTGCACTTCTGTCTAGGATTCTAGGACTGTATGTAGGGTGATGTTACCATCAGCAAATAGGATCTAGGGCTGCGTCCACACTGCTGCCCTGCCTGCCCTGCTCTCAACACTTCATGTAGATAACAGAAATTTCCCATACAGACCAGTTCCTTAACATGCACGTGTTACACTTGAAACCATGTCAACAGCAAACATTGAAAATTTGGCCTTCTGAGCCGGGCAGTGGTGGCCCACACCTTTAGTCCCAGCACTTGGGAGGCAGAGGAAGGCAGATTTCTGAGTTCGAGGCCAGCCTGGTCTACAGAGTGAGTTCCAGAACAGCCAGGGATACACAGAGAAACCCTGTCTCGAAAGACCTAAAAAAAAAAAAAAAAAAAAAAAATTTGGCCTTCTGCCTCATCCCCCCTCCCCCCACCAAAAAAAATCTCGTAAAGAACCAATATCCCAACAGACGCTGCAAGTCAATGGAAATTTATTTTGGCTCAATACCATGAAACTAATAGGAAGAACTGCTGCTTTTATTTTTACATTTTCATGTATCATTGTACACGGCCCCGCATTAATAAGGCCATCTTCATAAAGTGTGCAGTGTATGTTGACGGTCCTCTTATGGTTCCTCCCGTGGCTCTCTGCATCCCCCTTCCTCCTCTATGTTCCACTAGACAGCTTTACTTTTATATTTTTATAAGTATTTTTCTAGCATATGAGATTTTAAATAATTTTGACCTTGTTGGGTTTCTGTTTCTATTGACAGTTTGTCATGGGCACCAGAATGGATCAAAATGGACGACTTCATAAAGACAAAAATACATTTTAATTTGTTATTTTATTTTGAAATTCAATGATATCAGCATGTAGTGTCCTTGACATTTTATTCTAGAATGAAATAAAAGCCCGAAGACTTTGAAACAGTGAGGAAGTTTTACTTAAAGCAAAGCAGTAGAAAAGATCAGACTCTGCTCTCGGGGACGGCAGACCACGTGACTGAAAATCCTCAGGGCCTTGATTATCATTTGGGGTTTCCTTTTATGGCATTAAAGAGAAGGAGTTTGGTTGCTAGGGGGCAGAGTGAGGGTGGCTCGCTGTTAGATTAGGTCACGATGACCAGTTTTCTACTCCATATGTTCTTTCCCATAATGCATCTGATTTTAATTATATGCAAGTCCCATTATACATAAGACACAACACTGTAAATAGGAAATTCTCCCTAAAGAATATCTTGAGGACAGTTGTGCCTTATTCTGTGGGCCTCCAAAGCCAGTTCAGACTTGGTCAGTCCTTCTATCCTTCCTATATGAACAAACAGGGAATATATTTGAATACAAACTGTTCAGAGAGGGGCAGACTGGTACTCTGTTGCAGGCGGGCATCTGAGTAGTCTTGCGGTTGCTGGATGCATTGTCCGGAGAGGAATGTGTGTGCACAGTGCACGGAGGAAGGAGTTAGGCTGGCAAATACATTATTACAAAGCGAAGTGGAAACTTCTGGTTTCTTTGGAAAGTCAGTTGTGTTGGATGATGTTTTGTTGGGACAAATACCTGAAGGAGTGTCTTCCTGAAGCAGACACAGGTGAAAGGATGTTTTGCTAAAGCAAGCACGTGAAAGGATGCATGGTGAAGGATTCATTGCTAGCGAGACACACACACACACACACACACACACACACACACCCAACCACACACACTTGTTCGCCTTACATTGCATTGTTGAGCTCCATTATTCAGGACTCCATAGATAAAAACACACCAAAAAACTTCTTGTAAGGTTCCTGTGGTTTCTTGCCGCTTCTCGGTTGGTTGGCAGAGTGACGCCAGTTGAGACAGACTCATGTGCTGAGGCAAGAGCTGTGGAGGGCATGTGATGTTTGGAGAAAGAATAAACAGGGCTCAAAGGACAGTGACAGAGGCCTGCCTAGTTAACTTTATAATGCTTCTTGGTCTCAAGTCTTTGCTTCTACACTGAGAGACGCATGACAAAGAAAAAAAGGGGCGGTGGCTCTTGCTTTGGGTTAAGTAAATTCTAGAAATTTCCATTAGCTCTAGTTGTAACTTTAGAAAAAATTCCACATCTTTATTTCAATTTTTCCCCCCTCTCTTAATTGTATCAAGTATGGGTGCGTCTCATGTGGTGATTCCTCCATGTCTCTCACCGTACAGCAGGTTTTGTTCAGTGAATTTAGAAATAATGTTGTTAGGGACATATACAAATGAGTGTCACTTCCCCTTGACAGCCGATCCTTTGTCATTATAAAATGTACCTTCGTTATTTTAATTTTTTTTTCTCTCTCTGCAGCCTACTTTTGATATAATAGATTCATTCCGGCTTTTAAGAAACTCACAGTGAGTTTTCATCATTTGGGCCTTGTTTATTTAAAGTGGGGTTCAAGCTGTGCTTTCTAAGATGTTGCCCCCAAACCTCTCCACTGCTGTGGTTAAGCCGTTCACATCTGAAATGAGAGAGGAAGGGGACTTGTGCTATGTTGAGGTCAAGCACGAATTTCAAGAACCACTTTTTTTTTTCATGTGGGTCCTGGGACTTGAACTCAGATCTCAGGTTTGCACGGCAAGCGCTCTTACCTCCCGAGCCAGCTCATGACCCCAGGCTACCTAAGTTTAAAGTGATGACTAATGAAGCTTAATTTAAATGTACCAGTCTGCTCTCTATTCTGAGGTATGCTTCCTCTTCTTTTTTTAAATATTCCTCTTTCTTCATCATTGTGATAAATTAAAGCCAAAAGGATCCTATGTTATCATCTTTACTGACTTGCTGCTCGTTTTGCCAATCTGAAACCAGGCTTCCTTCTCTATGTCATCATTTAATATTTTAATTTTTCATAATTAGATATGGAGATTTATTATCTTTTAATTTTAATTTTTTTTTTGAGACACAGTTTCTTTGTGTAGCCCTGCAATCCTGAAACTCTCTCTATAGACCCAGCTGGCCTCGAACTCAGAAATCCTACCAGTCTCTGCTTCCCAAGTGCTGGAATCAAAGGTGCATGCCACCAGCTGCCCGACGAGATATGCAGATTTATACAGAAGGCGGCTTGATTTCTTTGGTTGGAACACTTCACAGACAGTGTTAAATATTTTCACCAAGGTACAAAGTATGGTCTTCACTTTTATAATATCAGCAGCCATTGATAACTATTGTCTAAGTCCTTTAATTCAGTTGTTTCCTTCCTCCTTGGATTGAACTCAGACACAGGCTTGGTGGCAGGGGCTCTTACCTGCTGAGCCATCTCTCCAGCTCATCTCGTCTGCCCTCCAGGGTGCTGTTGAAGAATTCTTACAGAGCTTAAATACTCTCAGCCTCAGTTGCTTCACTGGGGTCCTACGATAGATAATTTTGGTTCATTGCCACTGATCAAAGTTGAGACAGAAGAAGAGAATTACATGAGTTTTTAACATTTCCTCATTTGCTTTAATTAAAATTTGAGAGCCGAGGACTTACTGGTAATTAGGAAGATGTATTCTCTATATTCATTGTTTGTAATTGCATTTAAAAATCTGATGTCCAAGTAAACGGGACCATCGTGTCTCTGCCTCCCAAAGGCGATTAGTGAGTGATTTGTATTCTCAATGGCAATTAGCTTATCAAAGTGTAAAGCACCACCCACCATTCAACTTCCCCATTTTGTTTTCTGCAGTGGCTTTGACTGTTAAGGAAGGAAACAGCTGTGGGACCTACTATGTATTATTTTTAATTAATAGTGACATCTGTATCCTGTGCCTTCAATAATAAGAGTAACCTCAAGTTAGGGTTATTGGGAAAAAAAAATAAGTAAACAGCAGAAAGGGTTTGGCACACAGTAGGTCTGCAGAATTCTTATGTTTTGCTCATTTGTTTTCCTTGTCTTTTCTTTTCTTCTTTTTTTGACACAAAGTCTTACTGTACTTGGCCTGGCCATCCTGAGAGTTGCCATGCACCTGAAGCTGGCTTAAATGTGCAATCCTCCTGTCTCAGCTTCTTGAGAGTGGAATGGCAGGCCTATGTGACCTCCCATTGCTGTCTTTCTTCACTGTTTCAATAGACACAGAACATCTATTAAAAATTTTACATCTCTCCAGACTCCAAGGGAGTGGGTTTCTTAGATAATCAAGTATCTCTTCAGGGTCGAATTTTTGTGTTGCAGTGAATAATATGTTAATGCATAGCAGCGGCTTCCTTTAAGCAGGGAGAGATAATTTATGAGCAATTGCCTTTAATCTTGATGAATACATTTCCTTGCTCTGTGTTAGAATCTTTTGCCAACAAATTCATTGCTTGGTTAATGATGTAACATCTTTGTTAAAAGTTATGCCCGGTGCTGGGTTAAGAATTTTTTTTTTCACATGCTAAATTATAAGGGCTCCTTTTGATGAGTAGAAGTTATACTGGAAATTAAAACGCACACACGTGGACACATACGGACACACACACAAACGCACATATGCACACACGCACACACGCACACACGCACCACGCACACACGCAACACAACGCACACATGCATACACACACACATGCACACATGCACACATGCATACAATGAAGTTATCCTACCCTGTGGCTCAGCTGTTTGGCTCAGTTTTTCCCCTCTGTGGTTGGAACACGGAAAGTTGCTTTGTGAGGGTCGTCAGTTACTCTACGTCAGACGAACTCCGTTCTCGTAGTTCAGGGCGAGCATGTCCGATACGCAGGTCTCCCAGCTCAGGCTACTCTGAGTCAGCACGCTGGAGTCCTCCGAACGACTCTTTAACCTGCTAGCTCCATGTTTGCAGCCCTTGATCCAGGGCCCCTTCTACAATAAGTCTCTCTTTTAAAAGAATGGACCCGAAGATACAGTCCCCATTTGAGTAGAGCTGGGACACCATCAGCCAAGAGCCACTGAAGAGTCCTACTGTTGAGCATACCACGTGTCAGTCACTTTGATGGGCCTTGCCATTTAGCTGCTTGTATTTTGGTGTCTCCACTGAATTATCTTGATTAACACACCCACACGTATTTTGCTGTTAGAACCTTGAGAGAGCATCTAAACAATCAGTTCTCAACTTGTGGGGTGCGATCCTTAAACAGGGGTCGCGTATCAGGTATCCTGCATATCAGATATTTACAATTTATAACAGTAGCAAAATTAAAGTTATGAAGAAGGAATGAAACAATTTTATGGTGTATGTGTGTGGGGGGGTGTCACCACAGCACGAGGGAACCCAGCCAGGGTAAAGCACCTCCCCATGGTATCAGCTGGCTCCGCAAACACAGCATTCCCTGTGTACTTTCTTGGGCTCTCCACACTGCGTGTTGCACCAGCAGCGAATCATACATGTCTCTGCCACGTTGTGCATGTGTCCGCTTCTCTCCAGCTTGGCTCCCTAGCTATGCTTCCTCTCTTCTAGTTTCTAGAAGGTGCTAAGTTCTTTTCTACCCTAGGGATTTGAACCCCGCCCCTCCACGCTCTAGTTACCCACCCCACGCTTCCTCTACATCCCTTTCTCCTCTCTTCAGTGCCTCAGATAGCTGGCTGCCTTCTGTTTTTCGGATCTCAGTTTAACTGTGAATTTTCAAAGGAACGATCACTTTCTAACCAGCCAGAGAGAGTAGGTTAGCTTTATAAACGTCTGTAGTTATCGTCTGTGATTTTTACTTTTTCATTTATCAACCGTCCCCCCACCCCTGCTCCTCCAAAGAAATTGTATGCTCTTTGGGAACAGAGATGTTGGATTATGTATTTGCCAGCACACGTACACACACACACATGTAACACACACACACGTACACACACACACACGTACACACACACACACGTACACACATGTAACACACACGTACACACACACACTACACACACACACACAGTGCCCAGCACATGATACCTTCTTAGCAATTGAGTCTGAACTTACTATTGGCTTCTCAGTGCTCTGTGTGCTGCTTCGCCTGCCAGTGAGATGAGTCACCACTCATGATGAAAAGTGCTTACGGGATAAGTATTTGAAATCCGTGTCTATGAGTATGTTGTTTTAAATATGAAAATAATGCTTTTTCATTTCTTTTTATTACATTTATTTTTAAAAATTTTATATATGTATACAGTATTTATGTAATTTCCCCTCCTCTCCTCTCTCCAACCCCTTCCATGCGCCATTCCCCCTCAAATTCATGGCCTCTTTTTAATTACTATTATGTTTTGTATGCATATATATGTGTATATATTGTACACATATGTATATACATATATTGTGAACATATGTATATAAAATATACAATATATTGAATATCTATATATAGCATATATGTATATATTCTATATTTATGCAATATATGATATATCTATTATAGTATATATATATACATTGCATATCTATAATATATATGTATGTATATGTGTGTATATATATTATATACATACACATATATATTATATATAAAATACAAATGCAACCTGCTGAGTCCATTTAGCATTTGCTTCTATGTATGTTTTCAGAGCTGATCACTTGGTATTGGATAAGCAATTAGGGGCTCACACCTGGGGATGACTAATTTTCTCTCTCTTAGCTCATTAGTTGCCTGTAGCTCTTTATCTAGGGGTGAGACCTCTTGAGATACTCCCCACCCACTTTGGCTTGTGAACTGATGTCATTGTTTGGTCTTAATTAGTCATAATCCTGAGATTTCATGGGTATAGTTTCCCTGTCATATACATAAGACACAATCTTGCGGCCAACTTCCGGGTTCTCCAGCTCTTTCAATCTTCCTGTCCTATCTTACATGGTGTGCTGCTCCCTCATCCTTAAGTACAGGAGTTGTGTTAAAGATGTAACAACTGAGACCAGGCACCTCACAACCAGTGCCCCCTGCATTTTGACCTGTTGTGGTTTTCTGTAATGGTCTCCATCTACTGATGAAGGTTAGAACTAAGCTTATCAGGATGATCTCAGAGCATAGGATGGAGGTGGGATGGAGGCTTTTCATCTCTCTTTGGGTCGGTTATGGCCTTCCAGCTTGTTTTTATCTACAGGTTGAAAACAAAGGAATTTATAAAAGTATCAATGAAACTGAATAGTCATCTGAACTGGAATCAAGAGCTCTTATAAAACCTTCGATAACCCAGAAACCAAGGACACCAATTTGAGTTATTTTGAAATACGATGAGTGCTACTTGGAGATAAATTTACAGCAACGTATTTCTTCAAAAGTTTTGCATATGATTGTGACTGCTATGTCAGATGATTCCAAAGTTGCCACAGCAAGGATTTGGAGCTAAGGAGATTGCCACTAATTCGTACATTTTCCATGTGTTAAAAGAATATGGCCACCCTGGTCATTGTATTGTAAACAAGTACACTACGCTATATAAATTTATCAGAGACATATAACAATTTAACTCACAAAATCTACAAAAGAAAAAATGCCAAACTTTTGTGATATAATGCAGCGTCGTTTATACTCGGTGGATTCTATTGACATGATTATTATTGTCTACTTAACGGTCAGTTGATCTCTAATGATGCCTATGTGTGAACTTAACATACTTTGACATTAGATAAAAAGTGCTTGGTTTTCTCCTGGTAGCTTCTCTACAACAGCACACTACAATTTCGTTGGCCCAATGGGTAACAACCAGATCACACAGAACATATTAATTCATTTACTACTTGCAAGGTTTATTAGGACTGCCTTGGCCAGCACACCAAAACCAAGTTGTGATTCAGGAAAGCAAGGTGTTGCGATGCTAAAACTTGTGTCTTTCTCTGGGTGCTGGGTGGATAAGGAGAAGGTGGAGGCAAAGCGAAACCCAAGATCTGTAGTTTCTGAAACATCTACAAACCTCACTTGCCGGGGTCTCCATTCAGTTAACTGAGGAATACGGTCTGGCTATATTGGGCATTTGAGACTCTGCCTCCCTGTTATAGGCACATGTCAGAACACATGGGCAGATGTGTCTGCATGTCCCAGGCGGCCAGCCAGCCAACCTGCCAGTTCACTTCTCAAGGCTTTCCCTATGCACTTGCTGGTTATAGGCGACAGTGTGGTGCCCGGGGCAAAATTTCTATCTATTTATGAACAACCTTCTCTTAATTAGTCTCACATTACAAAATCACCTACTTCCATCTTCCTTATCAAAGCCCAGTGAACCTCACTCCTTACTAGACAATCATGATGGGGGAAGAGATAGTGGGAGGAGCTGGCAACTAGAGAAGAGGGACTTGGAACACGAGCTCTCTCTTGGTTTTAGTGATAGCTTTCTGGGCTGGCTCTTCATCCCAATGGGATAGCCTGGAGCACAGAATAGAGAGCTGGCATCTGGGTATGGGGACCTTTCCTCTGGCTTTGCCACAGAGCAAAGGGGAGATGATGTACCATAGTCTCTCCTTGATCTCCTTCTAGAGTACTCAGTATCTCAACGTGGCTGAGATAGGCCTGTTAGGGGGCGTGTCTTGGTGTGGCACGCCCTTCTTTAAAAGCCTTTTTTTCTTAGGATCTGTGGATGTCAGTAATGTTGAGAAATATAACGTTTTGCCACCAGCAAGGAAGTACTTAGTATGTGGACGTTAGATGATTAATGATAAAGTTCCTCTTGCCTCCTTACAACTTTTGGGGTGGTCCAAAAATAGACTACTGAAATAGAGGTGTTCTTCCTGAAGCAACACACGCTTAGCTTTCCACAGAAGGGGATCTCACAAGCTTCTGGGTAGAGCGTGTCTGACATATTGGCAAACACTGCATTTTAATGAATTTCCACTGCCTCATTCTGGTCCGGCTTAGAAATACATTGAAATTTTAACCTGGCCACAGATACCAGTTGAGGAAAAGCCAAGCCGTAACATTCAGGTTTGAAACTGGTTTCAAGCTTCCTGTCATTGTTTCCATGGTGAACAGACTCTACTCACCCTATCAGTCCTCCCACGGTTCTGATGACTGTGGCCCTTGACGGAGGACAGGACGTTAGCTAGGTCCTACGGCCCTTGTCCTTGTACATCCCTGATCCAGTAGCCATGGTGATGCAGCTTCGCTGTGACTATGTACAGCAGGGAATGCCAAAGGAAGCGCTGCCTACCATCTCAGGAAGCTTCCAGATGGTGTAGATGTGCTCCCACTGTGAGGAACAAGAAGCGCGAACCCGGTTGGGTGGAGCAGGAAGAGCATCAGGAGGACCCGGAAGCAGATGCAGAAGGGCTCGGGAATGGCGGCACATCGCAAGGATCCACAAGACTGCGTGCCTTTCTCTGTGCCTGTGAGATCCCGACTAGTGTGAAAGCCAATGAGCTCTGAGTACGCAATGAATGTTTATAATCTCCTACTAGTGCTATCCTGGCTGAGGCCGTAATGATAATTAAAACCCAAAGTTTCTTTGTAGCAGTTTCAGTGTGTGTGTGTGTGTGTGTGTGTGTGTGTGTGTGTGTGTGTAAGGGATGCGAAGGCAATCAGGAAGACAACGCAATACAGAAAAATAAAGGAGATCCAGGAGGCACACATTTGTGAACAGGTGAAGTCTGAGGTAACAAACCCTCAAGATTTAGTACAAGGTCAGTATGTCTCTTTCTACCCCTAGGGCTTAATGATGCTTGTGTACCATGTTTGAAGAACAGTGTTTATCATGTTATACATGTCCAACTTAGGAACTTGAAGTGTCTTAGGGTTTTACTGCTGTGAACAGACACCATGACCAAGGCCACTCTTATAAAGGACCACATTTAACTAGGGCTGGCTTACAGGCTCATAGGCTCAGTCCAGAATCATCAAGGCAGGAGCATGGCAGCATCCAGCCAGGCATGGTGCAGGAGGAGCTGAGAGTTCTACATCTTCATCTGAAGGCTGCTAGGAGAAGACTGGCTTCCAGGCAGCTAGGATGAGGGTCTTAAAGCCCATGTCCACAGTAACACACCTACTCCAGCAAGGCCACGCCCACCCAGCAAGGCCACGCCCACCCCAACAAGGCCACGCCCACTCCAACAAGGCCACACCCTCAAATAGTGTCACTCCCTGGGCTGAGCATATACAAGCCATCACAAACGGGAACCTCAGCAGCAAGCCTCACTAACAGAATACAAGAAATGAAGAAGATCGGTCTCATTCACCACTAAGTTCTTAGTGTCTAGCATAGAGCTTGTTACATAGGAGGTTAGAAAACCATTAAAAAAAAAACCCAGTAGAAAAATGAGTGACTGTAAGGCTGGAAAAGAAGACAAGATTGGGAGATGATTTAGGAACTAAAATGGGTAGGGTCTGGTTGATGACCAACTAGGTGATACGGGGTTGGTGTAGAGGAGCTGAACTCTGTAAGAATTCATAATGATGCATTGTAGTGAGATTTAGCATCTTACCATGACTGAACAAGTGCTTTGGAATTGTTTTTATACCCATACGTTTGTGCTGTCCTCAGCCTCGGTCACAGATGTCTCTTACTGCAGGGCTTTCCTTTTTACAGGGTAGGTTGAGGCTTCCTCTTCTTCACCACATATGCTAAATAATCCACCTGTTCTGTGAATGCTGGACCAAGATGTCTCCACATGCCAAGGTGTAGAACTGGAACCTGTATGTTGCAAGAGAACAGCCTTCAGACGAATATAACTTTCTAATAGGCAGCTACCGTTTAAGGGCAGAGAAGCTCTTTCCAGGAAGTAATGGTTTCTAAGAATTGTAGTGGTGGCTAGGGGTTGTCTCATAGAGTAGACTCTGGTGTGAGATGCAAACCTGAACAGCAATGACCTTTCACAGTATGAGACTCTCTGTGTCCGTGAAGTTCAATGTGACTTTTATAACATAATTTATAGATTTTATTTGAGACTCTGGCTAGGGAAACCGGTTAGACCAATTGCAGATCTGTAACTCTCCCTCCACTCTTGTAAAATCTCCTAGTCTCATTCCTCAGCTCTGCCGCAGACCACCTGCTAAGCATCCCCCCTCTCCAGTGGATCACGAAAGATCTTCCCCTCCGAATTTCTCTCCCTCCTCTCATTGCTTTATCTTAGCCGACAACAGGCCATGCCTGACAGAAAACCAGAAGGACTAACTGCAGATCGTCATCTTTCTCTCTCCATTCAAGTCCAGTCCACCATTCCTATCTCCATCTCTGATATCCCAGCAGCCCTGCTGCAGCCTTCCCTCACTCTCTGCCCCCATTCCCAGGGGCCTAAACAGATCCTATTGGAAGAATCCCGTTTTCTTCCCTGCTTTGGATCCTCTCAGCACCCCTCTCCTAGACCATCCCCATTCTTACGTATCAGTTCCCAATAATATAGAGACATTTTACCTGGAATGGCCAGTGGCCACACTTATCAGTATCCAAGGAGAATCTCTCATGAGGCAACACATACTTTTAAGAACCAGAGTGGGCTACAAGCGGGAAAATGCTCACCCAACAAAGATAAAACCAGATATCAGGACCTAGAATTACAATCTTCTCAAACCCAGATACTTAGATGCCAGTGTAAATACACAATAACAGCCAGGACAAGAAGCCTCTACTAGAGGAGTGTTTCTTGTATGTAGCAGTGGATGGATCCTGTTTTCACATTCATTCTAATAGCCTATATCTTTTTATTGAGAGATATTAATGAGTAGTGTTTGTTGGCCCCTGCTTTTGGTTTTTGGTTTTGGTGTGTGTGTGTGTTTCCCCTCTTTTGATTTTTTGGTCTGGGATTATTCATTCTTTGTATTTTCTTGGATATGGTTAATCTCTTTAGGTTGCAATCTTCCCTTCTAGAACCTTCTGTAGTGCTGGATTTGTAGCTAGATATAGGGTAAAGGGTTGGGAAAAGATACTCTAAGCAAATGGCCCTAAGAAGCAAGCTGGTGTAGCCATTTTACTATTGAAGTAGACTTCAAATGAAAACCAATCCAAAGAATGTTGCATACTCATCAAAGGCAAAATCTACCAGGATGACATCTAAATTCTTAACATCTATGCCTCAAATTCAAGGGCACCCAAGTTTGTAAAAGAAACACTATCACAGCTTAAATCACGTATTGAGAGCCCTCCACTGATAGTAGGATACCTCAATACCCAACCCTCACCAATCCATAGGTCATTCAGACAAAAACTAGACAGAGAAATACTGGAGCTAACAGAAGTTATAAACCAAATGGACACACCAGGTATTTATAGAACATTTCACTCAAACACAAAAGAATATACCTTCTTCTCAGCACCTCAAAATTTTAGAATTTCTCCAAAACTGACCACATACTCTGACACAAGAGTCTCAACAGATATAAAACATTGAAATTCCTTATCTGACCATCACGGGTTAAAGTTGGCTAGCAACAACCACAGAAACAACAGAAAACTTACAAACTAATAGAAACTGAAAGACTCTCTCCTGAATGAAAAATGAGTCAAAAAAAAAAAAAAAAAAAAAAGAAATTCAAGACTTTCTAGAATTCTTTGAAAATGAGCACACAGCATACTTAGCAGTGCTTTCACTGTGTTCCGTGAGTTTAAGAGGAAAGTTCCTCTCACTAAGTACCTACATAAGAAACTGGGAAGATCTCACATGAGCTACTTAACAGCACACTGAAAGGCTCTAGAACAAAAAGAAGTAATCACACCCAAGAGGAGTAGAGAGCAGGAAATAATTAAACTCAGAGTTGAAATCAATAAAGTAGAAACCAAGAGAACAGTACAGAGTCAATGAGATGAAGAGTTGGTTCTTTGAGAGACTCTACAAGATAGATAAAACCTCATTCAAACGAACTAAAAGGCAGAGAGAGAGAGAGAGAGAGAGAGAGAGAGAGAGAGAATATCCAAATTAATAAAATCAGAAAGGAAAAGGAGGGCATAACAGCAGACACCAAGGAAATCCAAACAATCATTAGATCATACTTTAAAAACTTGTACTCAACCAAATTGGAACATCTGAAAGAAATGGATAACTGTTTTATATACCATTTACCAAAGTTCAGTCAAGATCAGATAAGCAATTTAAATAATCCCTAGTGAAACAGAAGCAGTCATTAAAGTCTCTCAGCCAAAAAAAAAAGCCCAGAGCCAGATGGTTTCACCAAAGAATCCTACCAGACTTTCAAAGAAGAGCTAACACCAATATTCTTCAAAATATTTTATCCTACAAAATAGGGACGAAGGAACATCATCCAATATAGTTTATGAAGCCACAGTTACCCTGAGACCCAAACCACACAAAAACTCAACAAAGAATTACTGACCAATTTCCTTTATGAACATAGATGCAAAATTTCTCAATAAAATATTTGCAAACCAAATTTAATAATACTGCAAAAAAGATTAGCCACCATAATCAAGTAGGATTCATCCCAGAGTTGTAGAGATGGTTTAACATATGTAAATTGAAAAGTGTAATTCACTGTACAAACAAACTGAAAGACAAAAACCACATGATCATCTCATTAGATGCAGAAAAGACTTTGGACAAAATCCAGCAGTCCTACCTGATAAAAGTCCTGGAGACAAGAGGAATGCAAGAGACATACTTCAACACAATAAAGGCAGTTTACAGCAAGCCCATAGCTAACATAAACATTAACAGAGAGAAACTCAAAGAAATTCCATTAAAATCATGAACAAGACCAGGTTGCCCACCTTTAATCCCAGCACTCAGGAGGCAGATTTCTGTGAGTTCGAGGTTAGCCTGGTCTACAGAATTCAGTTCCAGGACAGCCAGGGCTACACAAAGAAACCCTGTCTCAAAACACACACACACACACACACACACACACACACACACACACAAAATTATGCCAACTACACATTGAAAAAAGGGCTAATATCTAAAATATAGAAAGAACTCAAGCTAGTTATCAAGAAAAAAGCAACACAATGTAAAAATGGGGTACCAATCTAAACAGAATTCTCAAAAGAGGAAACTCAAATGGAAAAGAAACAATTAAGGAAATGTTCAACATCCTTAGCCATTAAGGCATGCAAATCAAAACTTCATGGGGATTTCATCTTACACCCATCAGAATGGCTAAGAACAGTAATACACGTGGCAACTCATACTGGTCAGGATTTAGAATAAGGGGGACACTCGTCCATTGCTGGTGGGGACTGCAAATGTATACAGCCACTATGGAAATGAGTGTGACAGCTTCTCGGGGGTGATGGGAAACCGTCTTCCTCAAGATCCAGCTATAGCATTCTCGGGCCTATAACCAGAGGACGGTTCAAAGGATAACTCATCCTACCTCAGAGACACATGCCCAGCTGTGTTGCCTGGAGCTCTATTTAGAATAGCTAGAAACTGGAACAACACAGATTATTCATTTCACGGAAGAATGGATAGAAAAAATGTGGTATGTTCCCGTGATGGAGTATTACTAAGCTGTTAAAAAAAGAAAACCAAAAAAAAAAACAAAAAACAAAAAAACCCCATGAAATTATGGAATTTGCAGGTAAATGGATGATGAAACTAGAGAAAAACCATTCAAGACAAATATGGCATGTATTCACTTCTAGGTAAATTCTAGCTCCAATCCGTACAACCACAGAGGTTGGGTGTACAGTAAGGGACTAAGGGGGTGGGTAGAGCTTGTTGGAAAAGGGAAATCGATAGTTAAGGACAGATAGAGTTGAGCTGGAGCAGAAAGATCAAGTGGGGAGGGACATGGAAGAGGGGAACCAGGGAGGGAATACAGAGAGAGACAGCTGAAGTTAAGCACATCTGAGGAATATTAAATATTATATATATATATATATATATATATATATATATTTATATACACACATATATATATGAATATATATAATGATATATAATAAAATATATATTATAATGATATAATGTATAATGGTAATATGTACTGTGTAATATATAAAACATTAACTATATAACATGTAACATAATTAAATTATAACACATATAATATATAACATATATAGTATGTAACATAATTACTGATTATTATTATTAACTATAATTATATAATTAATATATATTATACTTATATAAATTAATATAAATTATATTTGTGTTAATTATAATTTATACAAATCATATAAATTCATATAAATTACAGTTATATATTATAAATATATAAGTTTATATAATCATATATGTATGTTTATATATTCATAGAAATTTATAAATATATGAATTATAATTGATACAAATGTAGTTTATATTATATATTATTAATTATATTAATTGTATATTTATACTAATTATATAAGTTTAATTATATGTAATTAAACATAATTATAATTGTATTATAATTGTAACATAATTATTTTATATTATATACTATGTACTATGTACTATGTAGTATATACTATATATATTTCTAAAATATATACATATATGAAAATAATCTAAATGAAATTGTCAAATAATGGGGAGACATCTCTAGTCACCAAATGGAGCTTCCAGTATCGGGATTGGGTTACATCTAATTGAGTTGTTGGCCACATGATTATCATGGGAATCCGTAAATGACCCAGGCTGTTGCCAAGACTATAGGTTGCTCTCCACAAACTGATGGTGAGACTGTATTGCTGAAGAAAACACCTACGCAGCTCATCGATCATGGGGAGATTGTGCTGGTGCCTACATAGAGCCTTCATCTTTACGCCCTGGTGTCTTCGGTAAAGGAAGGTATTCTGCATATTACCAAAGGAGAAATGTTAATACCAACCCAGCCTTAGACCCTTCGATCTACAATGCTGTCCTGCTTGTATGATATTCTGGGGCATTGGTGGCTGGAAGCTTGTGGGAGTAATCACCTGATATCTGATTGGGCTTATGACCACTCCACCAAACGGAACCCACACCTTACACTGCCTGTGTGACCAAAAAACACAGACTAGATAGCCCAGAGACTTAGGGTAGAACTGAATAACTATTGTTCGAAAAAACCAAGCCAAACCAAATCAACCAACCAACCAAAAACCTGTAGCACTAAAACGACTCATAACGACCTTCTGCTGTACTTATAAATCAGCACCTTGTTCATCCATCACCAGAGAGGCTTCCCCTTGCAGCAGATGGGAACGGATATACGGCTATAGATGTACAGCCTGGCATTATGCAGAAAGTGAGACCTTGGAGTACTCAGGCATGAATAGGATGCCTCCATCAAATTCCTCCCCGCAGAGCTCAGGAAACCCTGAGGAAGAGAAGGCAGAATATAAGAATCAGGGACGGAGGACACCAGGAAAACAAAACCCTATAAATCAACACTGAGCAAAGCTCATACGAACTCAGAGACAGACACCATACGCAGGAGTCCGCGCCAGGTCCTCTGTGTGTTTATTACGGCTTCCAGTTTAGTGTTTTATGGATTTCTGAGTGTGGGGCTCTTATTCTTGTGCCTTCTTTTGGGCTTTTAAAAAAATTCTGTTTGTTTTATACATTTATGATGGATGTTTTAAAAATCGTATTATGTATTATTATGTTAATTATATTAATGATATTATTATCTCGTAGGGGTCTGTCTGTTTTCTAATGAGAGATGGAAAGTGGATGGATCCAGATAGGAGCAGATGTCGGAAGGATCTGGGAAGAGTGGAGGGAGGGGGAAACATTAGTAAGCACATATTATGTGAGAAAAAAATATTTTCATTAAATGAAAAAATGTAAAAATACAATGCAACAAAGAAAGAATGCAACATGCAGCTAGCACCTCATATATTTATTTAATTTATCATAGTGGGTTATTAAATGTTCTTCTGACCTTTTCTAGTGAAATGAATACTACCATAAGAAGTCACATGACTTGTAGGCTTCTAACTTAGCACAATGTTAATGTAGGATAGGGGTCCAAAAGATTCAGAATAAGATATTCTGTTTAATCCAGAATTTCCATATCTAGGAATTAATATAAAAGACTTTCTGTGAGTGACATAAATGATCAAGATTCAGAGTATTAGCTATCCATAGATTTTATAACGACTGTTTCTCATAGGAAAATATTGAGAACAGCCTGAATATGAATAATGGTTAAATATAAACAGAACATTATTTGGTCATTAAAATGTTGTTGTATTTCCACACTTATAGGAAAAGACGTGCTAAAACAGTATCAATAAGTAGACCATTAGAAAGTAATGTCTAGAGTATAATCTGGCTTTTCCGTACTTACCTGTGCATTTAGGGTTGTTTTTTTTTGAAAGATACAAAATCAGTTTGAAAATTTATAGAAAGCGATACTGCGATATTTAGTATTGCAGGAAATATCTCTAAGAAAATTTAGTTATAGAATATTGTATATTTGTTCTTTTTTGTTTTTTTTACAGTATTATCGTTTATTTGGTGGAGGGGAATGCTTCACAGTTAAATGTAAGATACTTCATCTTCCATTGGGTGTTAGCATTGGGTAAATGAGACGTTTGTATGACTACTCAGCCTGCAACCTTCAACACCAGTCACTGCATTAATAATGGAAAAGAATACAAAACACCCGAAGAAGAATGCAGCTCAAAGTGGTGGCTCCTGGCATGCAGAACGCATGAAGTAAAGCTACATAGAGCATTGCAGACATTTTCAGAAAAAAACAAAAAAAAAAAAAAAAACCCAAAAAAACAAAAAAACAAAACAAAACAAAACCCCACAAACATTTATTTATAAAGGCTCTTTTCAAAATTTACTTGAACCTAAACACGGATGCTACCTTTTAATTACTTTTAATATTTCAGATAATTTGTTGGCCTAAACCCTGCCCAGGATCAGCATGGCCTGTGTACTTTCCACCCCCAATAAGACCAACGGCGTTCAGTAAGAGGCTGCAAGCATCCACCTGCTCCCTGTACCGCTAGCCTCGTCTGTGAATGCTTTACTAAGGCTCTGGGATGTTTTGGATGATCAAGAAAGAAACCAGTCACGGACATGCTCACATCCTCTCTGGGAGCCCGAGGATCCTCCAGGCCAAAGAGTCCTTCTGTATTCACCCCATGTCAGGCTCAAAGTGTCTCCCAGTTCTTTCTGCTTCTCGCCTCCAAATAACAAGCCAGCTTATCCCACAGATTGGGATGAATGATATCTGTTCCCCTTGCTGTGAGCAGATTCTGGCTCATGAACTCTCACCCCATTTAAGGACCAGGGCTACTTCACCAGGGATTTCTGGAGCCCCAACCCTTCCTCTGCATTAAAGATCTTCATGTGTCACAGGGTTTACATCATTAACTTATTAGTAAAAACCTAAATCTTCATAAAGAAAGGCAGACGACACAGACAAATTCCTCATAAATAAAATGTAGAAAAGATGTGTCAAAAAGAGACAACTCTCTTCTTTACATTTCAAATCAGTACACATCCGTGTTACACCTTTCTCCTTCTCAAATGTTGTATAAATACGTATTGTTTTTATTTAAGTGGTATCAGTTTTCCTCTAGTAGAATTTAAATTTCTGGCCAGGAAGGATTTCATTTGTTTTCCTAACAGTTGTTGAGCCCCCTTCCTGGAGCCACTGATGAGTTAGCAAGTGGATGACATTTTCATAACAAAGGGGAAACACCTGGGCATTATTACTAAAGATGCTGGAATTCCTGGTGGGCTCCTGTCCTAGCCTTCTATGACAGTCCAGAAACTCCTACAAGGAGTGGGTGAACTGGCTTCCCAAACTGTGGTCGCCGTCGCGTTTACTTTAAATAGAAGTGATAGATTCACAATGAGTCGCGGGTGACTTTCTGTTTTCCACCTACCCATGCCATTTAGGTTCGAGTTTTTCTAGACCAGGTGTTCAGTGGCTTGGCCAGGGAGAGAATGTTTCTCTTTATAAAGTTAGATGTGGACAGCATCAAGTGTCAGCAACTTTTTCATAAGACGGCCTTTAGGTGCTCTTTCTAACGAAGTGGTAAGGAAAGCACGGTTTTCACAGAACTTGGATCGCTCTGGTGATTCTGAATTGTGATGGTTTAAACAATTCTGGTGAAGGGCTAAGGGCGGCGGTTCAGTGGTTAGTGCACGGGTTGGCCTTCCAGAGGACCTGGTCTCAATCCTAGTACTCATGGGACAGCTCCTTAGCACATGTGAAGCCTCTTTAGATCAGTTTCCAGGGGATCTGATGTCCTCTTCTGGCCTCTCTGGGTACTTCATGCTTGTGGTACCCAGATGTATATGCAGGCAAAAATACTCCCACATATAAATCTTTAAAAAATCGTGGCAATAATTTCTTAGGAGGTATAGTGGACGGAGGCTACTGGGACATCATCTTTTTATTCATCCATTTCACCTGGAGCCCCTCCCTAAGGGTCCCCCAGCGATGATGAGCGAGTAGGATGTAAGAACGGCTTGATGAATCTGAGAAGGCCCGATCAGGGTAAATCTCATGTATGCATAAATGGGCCCTGGGGGAAAAGGTATCTTTTTAATGACCATAAGTGTTATGGCGGCTCCCATGTCCCCTGAGGACAGAGTCTGGATGAGAAGGAAGCCAACATTCATCACACACCTTGTAGAAACCACACTCCTTGAAAATTCTTCCCCTTCCTCACCTGGAAGTTGCTTCTTGCTTTTGCGAGTGAGAGCTTTCTACCGGAACTTTACAAATCAGAGGAACTGGGGCTAGCTTGGGCTAATCTGTGGGCGCTGTTGCCCCGGGCTCAGCTCTGAGACTCTAAATGTTACCAGCGTGTCGATGTTTCTGGGACTGACCGAGTCCTTGAGGTTTATGCTCATGTATCATATGACCTCTGCCAAGTGGATATATCTGCTTATCTATCTTGCCAAGGGCTTTGTCTCTTTTTCTTGCTCATCATCTTCCTTCCTTTGTCCCTACTGAAACACAAACACCATGACCAGCCCACCGCTCACCGTCGCCAGAGGCCATGCTCTCCGCCCCGCTCCAAGCCCAGTTGGCATTCCCTAGGTTCTTCTGCTTGGCATGGTATGTGCTGAACATTTACAAACGCCACCTGTCACGGAACCTTTGAATCCTTCATCGTAACCTCTACCTTCATCAAAAGGCTCCTGGGAGCAGGCAGAAGTATTGGTGACCGAGTATTGCCAACGTTTAAAGACCGTTTCAAACGAAGAAGAAAGAGTGATGATTAAATGGCTGATTATTCGTTATGCAGGGAGATGGTTTTGATGAGGTTTTCAGAATGAAAAGAGCTACACTCCATTGGGGGGGGGAGGTAATAAATGGAATAGTTTTTATATCAAGAGCTATTTTGAGAAACATGAGACTTGCTGTGAACCCAGCAAGTGATGGAGGCGTGTTCTGAAGATGATCTGCTTTGATTTCTACACGTCCCCAGTAGATGCTGGCTCGAGTAGACGTTCCCAGAAGCCGCTTGCTTCTGCTGTTCCTGTGTCCGTCTCCACGAAGTGACGTCTCAGGAAGCAAAAGAAACTTTGTTAGATAAAGAATAGTCTTTTTTTTTTTTTCCCTTATTGCTTAGAGTCTGGGTCCAAACTTAGAAAAAAACGGGGGTTAGGAGTTATTTCCAGCAAATTCTATTTCTTGGCAGCACTTTATCTATTAATAGCTTCTGGTGTTTTCCATTTTCCCCACAGCTGTGCTTTCTAAATTCCGATACACTATTTGATCTTCAGCAATGGGTTGGCTGTGGCTCTCTGATTAGACACACGGTCTAGTGTGCTTGTTCTCACCAGACCAGATGATGATCCAGATGTTTATCATCGTAGAGCAAATTGGCTCATGGAGCATTCTGGGTGAACTGTCTTGATAATCCTCAAAATACCCTCACGAGACAGTATGGTATCACGGTCCCTCATCAGGCACCTGCTATCGTTAGCCCTAACTAATGCTCGGCGTAGAGGCTGAGTTTGCAAGCTCATCTCCTAGTGACTATGTGCTTACCTTGAGACCATGTTTAATAGGTGCTTTCCTTATGAGACCAGCTTAGATCCCCCACACTGTACTGGCTACCTGCAATGCCCTCTATACGTTTGTAATTGTACAGAATTCTGTCATATTCTGTATCTTTTTAGTAGACCCTCTGGTCTACTGCGGGTCCCGCGGCAGAAACCCAGGGAAGCTTTCCACGGAGACAGGCCCCAATAACATGAGAAAGTCCAAGAGTTCCAAAGCTTTATTGTTCATGGTGTGTGATAGATGGTCTAGATGTGCACCCCCCACTTAAGCCAGAGTGGGCCTGACTTAAATAGGGGAGGGGGAAAAGAGGATGGGATGGGAAAAAGAATAGCTTAATTAGCTAAGGGCTCCCTGGCCTTTAGGTAACTCATGAATATGGAAATCTCTTGAGGCTAAAGCCTGTAGTCACGCCCTCTACCTGTGCTCTTTGGGAGGGGCTGCATTGCCCTGCATGACTGAACAGTGCAGGTCAATGGAGATCTATGCCACGTGTCAGGAGCCTGGATTCTGCGAGCCCGGAGAATAGCTGCCCGTCCCTCACAGGCAATGTACACCTGTTGGGTCTCCAGGCTATTTCCAGCCAGTGCTTCTACCAAAACCAGCCATCCTATCACGGTCCCACAGTCTACTAAGTCTTTTTCAACTATGCTAATGCACGCTAAAGATTTCCTTCCAATTAATTTCCCAGTGTTAACGAACTTTGTCAATACTCACAGTAAGTCTAATATTATTGGTATTCTTTTTAAATTTTTCCAATCTGTTCCAACACAGACTTCCAAGTTTCATTTTTCCTCTCAAATTTGAACCTATTTTTAAAAGTCATTTAGCCAACAGGGATGTACTTGTTTTGCCTTACGTATGATGGGTCGGGCTCTGTTAGAAAGTTAGATGGGTAAAAATGCCATTCCAGCTGGGAGGACGAAGACAGAAGCAACTTAAAGAGTAAATAGGAAGTTTATCAGATGATCTCAAGTGTAAAGAGGGACAAGCACCCTGTGAGTGTGGCTCAGTGACAGAGAACTTGACTAGCTTGAACAAGTCAGGTGGTGGTGGTAGACTTGGTAGTGATGGTGGTAGGGGTGGAGTTGGGGGTGGCGGTGGCGGTGGAGGTGGAGGTAGTGGTGGTAGGGTCAGTGGTGATGGTGGTTGTGGTGGAAGTGATTGTGGTGGTGATGGTGACTGGGTGAAGAGCAGGGAGTGATTTAGTGATTGCTCTTTGAGAAATGTGGAGAGGCAAGCTTTGTAATGTTTCACACAGACATGGAAGGTCCTTACAGTGCTAGATCTGGACAGCAGGTGGATTACTGTTGTCATGTTGCTGTAATTTATGTAGATGTAGACACCGAGGCTAGACAGGGTCAGGGGTTTTCAGTAACAGGGTGGTATTATTGTAAAGCACACACATCTATAATCTAGAAGACTTTACACTTCTTGGAGTCTCTTATTATGCCATATTTTTCCTCAGGTAAGCTTAGCAGTTGAAGACGTAATGAAAGAAAGTTTTCCTTCACCCCTTTTTCCTTCCCTCTCTCCCTTCCTCCATTTAATATATTTGAAAGATGGATTAATTTTAGTGTTTATTTATTTATGTATGTGTGCATGTGCATATACACGTGTACACCTATAGAGGTCAGAAGAGGGCATTGGTTCTCCCGGAAGTGGTATTGCAGGCAATGGTGGTTCATCTGAAGTAGATGCAGGGAACAGAAGTCAGGTCCTCTGTGTGAGCAGCAATTACTATTAACCAGTTATGTGGTGCTTGATGCTATCACCTCGTGCACACAAGGGAGGCTCTTTGTCACTGTTGGTCAATCTATGATCTTTGAAAGGCCTCCCAGGAGAGCTAAGTCACGGACCGTAGTTTATCAAGACCATGACTCTGTCGTCACTTCCGAGTCAGGAGTCCAGATTCCTGGGAAGGTGATGTTCTCAGTTTTGGTTTGATACCAGTTTCCTGAGAATGAGTTCATAAGAGAGTTTAGCTGTGATTTGCCTTCCTCAAAATCCCATTGAATACAATTTGTAAGAGTGAAAAGAACAGGAATTCCTGCCATGTTGATGTACTGGTCTCTTCTCTGCTTAGTCCAATGTGAATAAACCAATCTGCTTTAAAGAGCCATCTTTTGCTGACCTGAGAGTCCATGCACTGCTAGAGGATGAAGGCCTGGAGGGAGAGAAGAGCACTGAGCATTCAGGTGGACACTTGGCTCCTCCATAGACTTTTGAATGGCTGGTACAATGGGGCCAGTAGGTAGGTACTCTATTGTGGAGACCATCAGTGCTCAGATCCTCTCACCATGACTTTGGAAGTGTTGCATCTTACTGGTGAGCAGTCATCTCTGGGCCAACTGAAAGGAACATATTAGAAATCACTTGCGTCATTTCCTCCAGGGAATGTATTTACTCTGCTTTTGACTAGGTTTTTAGTTAAGTTTATTCTATATGTATGAGTGTTTTGCTTTCATGTATGCAATATGTAGCCCATGTATGCCTGGATCCAAAGATGTCAAAAAGGGGCGTTGCATTAGATCCCCTGGAGTTGGAATTATAGAAGGTCGTGAGCCACCGTGTGTTTGCTAGGAACTGAATTCAGGTCCTTTGTAAGAGCAACAAGTGCTGATCCATTTCTGTAGTCTGACTCTGTCTAGATTTTTTTTGTTTGTTTGTTTCTTTGTTTTTGTTTTTGGAAGCAGTACTCAACTGATTCATCAACTCAAGTTCTTTGATATCTTTCTTAGTTGATTACTTTCGGGAAAACTTGTATTCAACATGTATTTATTGAGTGTTTATTATGTAATAGGTACTTTTCCAAAGATGGAGAATAGGTATTTTGAGAGTAAAACAGTTAGAATTTTTCCTACATTTTTTCTATGTTTGTCATCATTTTAATCAAATCTTCCTTATACACTTTATAGTTTGTCATTAAATTTTTCTATATTTATCTTAATTTTTATCACTAGTTTTTTCACCAATGTCTTCAATTTTATCAAACATTGTTTTCAGTGCACATATTCAATTTTATCAGAAATTTCCCTTAAATCACATTCAATTCCATAAGAAATTTTTTCATGTCAATCTTCAATTTTTCTAGGAATTATTTAAAAAACAGGTTCAATTTTTTCCTACATTTTTTCTGTATTTGTCATCATCTTAATCAAATCTTCCTTATACGCTTTATATTTTGTCATCAACTTTTTCTATATTTATCTTAAATTTTATCACTTGTTTTTTCACCAATGTCTTCAATTTTATCAAACATTTTTTTTTCAGTGCACATATTCAATTTTATCAGAACTTTTTGTTAAATCACATTCAATTTTGTAAGAATTTTTTCCATGTCAATCTTCATTCTGGGAATGCAGAAAACAAACAACACTAGTAATGCTAACTACAGGACCCAAACCGGTTTACTTCAGAACGCAGGTGTTCATAATGAACCTCTGAAGGCAATGTCGAATGGCACCAAGTGACGGTTGGTGACTGTGCAAGGGTTGGTTGGTTTGTATTTGGGGATGAGGACACATTTCCAAGGTGCTATGGCCGTGGGACTGGAGCTGAGACTCGGGAGATCCGGGCTTTGGCCGCAGTATGAACTGCGGGGGAAATCGCCATCCGGAAGAGCAAGTGAATTCAGAGGGTCTTGAAATGGGAAGATCCCAGGAAGTTTCCGAAAGGGAAAGGAGCACGGCGGCTAGAGAATAATCCTCAGTGAGATCGGGGAGAAGTGGCTGAGAGAAACAGGAACTAGATTGTGAGGGTAGAGGGAGGCAAGATGGGGAGGGGCTTTAAATTTTATTCTGGAAGTTGTTATGTATAGGGTTTCTTTAAAAAAATAATTCTAAATAAGTGTGTGTAAACAACAAGATGCTAGTCACAAAGGGAGCTCTACCTAGGATTATTTTTTTAACAAGGGTAATTTACCTCTTGTTGAAGACAGGTTGCCCTACACGTAACAGCTATGTATGAAACAGGTACACAACTGTGCTTGGTGTTACAACAGGCACAGGAAAATCATTAAAATTCTCCACCCGAAGAAAGGTATTCAAGGAGTTTCACATTGTAGGGTTCTTTTACTAATATAACGAGAAGCAACTTCCTGCAATATAATGATACAAGTTGAATGAGCAGCTGGTCCTCTGAGTGCCTGGTCTATATAGTGAGTACCAGGACAGCCAGGGCTATAGAGAGACTCCGTGTCAAAACACCAAATGAAGCAGAAATTAAAAAGAGCTGAATGAACATGCCACTAACGGAGAAAGAGGATGTTTCCACAGAGCCAGGCCTTTTCCACAGACCGTCTCCGATGTGAACCAAGACAGAGCACCCCGTTTAGTCAATAAAAGAAAAAGCAAGCTCTATATGCTCGTGCCCGTGCCTCACCTACTTCATGTCCAATAATGGGATGGAAGGTAGAGATGGAAGACTAGAGAAAACTGCACTGTAGCAGGGTCAGGATGTGGTGTAGTCGTCAGGATTGTGGCTCTCTAACTGAGAACGTCTTCTGGTTTGCCACAGAGTTCTGGGGTAAAGTAACAGGTCCCCTTTGTGGTAGGCGCTACCTGTCCTGCTGCTGGAACACATTAGTAGTATCTTCATCCTCCGTTTCCAGCTGTCTGTCTCATTGACTGTCGCCCACCAAACTGGAATCTCATGTATGCCTCCTAATCTTAAACTGCACCACAGAACGGTCCTGTCTGCTACCTCTGAATTAATGTGACCATTCTTCTCGGTCTTCCCTCCTGCCTTGGGTTCCCCTCATGGGCCACGGAAACCTGTAATCTCCTCGCTGCTTCTTCACAAAGGAGGTATCAGGCCTCCAGGTTTCCTTTTGTTAATAGTTGTAAGTATATTATTAGAAAAAGAGTAGAGAAAAATGTGGTTTAAAGGACGATCCAAAACTGGGAGGGAGACGGTTGTTGGTACAATACTTGCCACCACCCAAGAGTGAGTTCAATGGTCAGCACTGGGTACAGCAATGCATATAAAAACGAATAGGTATTTAATGCCACAAAACTGAAGATGCTGTAATTATTCTTTTTGTATTTGATCAGGTTGGATAGAAGTTTCGAATAACTGGGAAGATATATTACATCTATAACCCTTTGCTCCTTTAGTTGTTGAAGGAGACAACTCATCCATCCATCCTATAAAATATTTTATCTTCATAATGAACGTTGACTCTCACCCTAGGCCCCGGATTTCCTGTCAACTGTTAATTAGATGGGTGGACAAGATCACATTTAGTTTTTAGTTGGGGCAAGAAATCCTGATCTGTCGAATTGATTGGGGAGGCACAGGTTACCTGGTAGTTTCCTGGTTCTTGGTAGCAATATACATAAATATACATAAATGATTTCAGGTGTTATCGGGCAGATCAAACTATTATAATCAGGGGAATGGCAAGTGGTGATTTATGTTACAGAGCCATTGTAAGGTGAGGGTTAATACGAAGGGATATTTTTATTTAGCAAACTGTACAGAACAGCCCCTCAGCTGCAGAGGGCTGTCAATATTCCCACAGACTAAAGGTGTATCCATTCTTCCCCAAGTCTCGGTGTGGACGCATAGAAGGTAATCAAACCATTTGCAATGGTGCATGGGAGATGTCAGGGAATTGCATAAGAAGATGAGTGGCCATGGAGGAAGGCTCTGTTCTAGAAGCTTTGGAGAGACCTAAGTCTCTGTATCTCACATACACATACATCATACATACATCACACACATACATACACAATCATACACACACACACACACACATACACACACACACAAATTCTCACTGTATCAGCTTTCAGACTGTGGCTATCACTCCAGTTTAGTGACCATGTACTTGTTGTGAACTCCCGACTTGAACCCTGTCCCAAATTACTTTCCTAGAGCTTTTCTACTGTGGTCTTGGAACTAAGCTTGATTCTAAAGACAAACAGATTAGTTTTCACATTCTCCGTTTCCAAATTAGTGGGAAAACAAAACAATTGGTGTGCAAACCTCGAGACAAACCCAAAGTAGTTATTGGATTTTTCTTTAAAAAAATTTGTGTGTGTGTGTATGTGTGTGTGTGTGTGTGTATGATTGTGTATGTATGTGTGTGATGTATGTATGATGTATGTGTATGTGATGTTTGTATGATGTGTGTATGTGTGATGTGTGTATGGTTTGTGTGTGTGTTGTGTGTATGATTGTGTGTGTATATGTGTGTGTGATGTGTACATGATGTGTGTGAGTGATGTGGTATGGTATGTATGTGTGATGTATGTATATGTGTGTGTGATGTATGTATGATATATATGTGGATGTGTGGATGTGATGTGTATGTATGTGTATGTGATGTTTGTATGATGTGTGTATATGTGATGTGTGTATGGTTTGTGTGTTTGTTGTGTGTATGATTGTGTGTGTATATGTGTGTGTGATGTGTACATGATGTGTGTGAGTGATGTGATATGGTATGTATGTGTGATGTGTGTATATGTTTGTGTGTGTGATGTATGTATGATATGTGTGTGGATGTATGTGATGTGTACGATATGTGTATGTGTGTTTGTATGATATGTGTTTGATGTATATGTGTATGTGTATGTGTGTGTATGTTTGTGTGATGTGTGTATGATGTGTCTGTGTGATATGTGTATGATGTGTGTGTGTGTGTATGTGTGTGTGAGCATGCACGCGTGTGCTGACATGTCTTTCCATGCATGTGCAGGTCAGAGAAAAACTTTAGATACTGGTCTTTGCCTTTCACCTTGTTTGAGGCAGGGTCTCTCCTTTGGCCCGTGGGCTTCTGGGATCTGCCTGTTTCACTTCCCATCCCTGCGGGAGTGCTGGAGTTAACAACGCATGCTGCTGGGCTGGAGACCAGGGAGGTTCAAACTCAGGTCTTCACACTTGGTCAGCAAGTACTTTCTCTCCTGCCTCGATTCTTTCTCTTTCTCCAAAAAGAAAAATGCTTAAAGAAACAACAGTTTAAGGTAAGCTATATTGTTTTTGGAGATACTAGAAGGAGAAAATGTCACAAGCACATGGACTTGATTTTTAAGTTAAAATTGTGCATCTTTGTAAACAAAATGAGTGCAAAGCTTCCATTAAGGACACACCCAGGCTGCTGTTTCCTGCTCCTCTCTTCTAATGAAGAAAGTGTGTGTGTGTGTGTGTGTGTGTGTGTGACCACAGCAACTTGCTTTTAACCACAAATGAAGAACTAAGTTTTATTTCCTAGACAAAATGTAGAAGTCCACAGTGTTCATTTTTTTTTCTGTTGGTATGCATCATCCTGGGAATGGCCCACGGCACTTTCCTACTGAGAAAGCAAACCTCCGAAGGCAGGGCCACAGGTTTGGTGGCTTACTCACTTTATTATATCAGTGACATTTTTGTTCTAAGTCCTCCCAAGGGAAAAAAAAAAAGCTGAGTATAAACCACAGACTCAGCTGTCAGTGGAAATGATAGTTAATGGCACCTCGATGTCGCATGGGGGCTGCTTCTTGGAAAGAGGAGAACCATGAACTCGGTTTCCAAGTCAACAGCTGCTAGCATGCTGTGGAGGAATCTAGATGATCCAGTTATTATCTCACCTTAAAATGGGTTGCAAGATGATAAATTATATAAACATACATTTCAATCATAAAAAAAATGAAAAGGGCCCAAGATATGAAAGCAACTTGTGTTTTCTAGAAATTCTTTGAAATATTGTTCTACGTTAAATTAGAGATAATTTGGGGTCTTCAAGTGCCAAGGTAGAATTTGAAAAGCCTCTACTGTACGGTTAGAACTTTCAGAACAGTTAAGACAAATCCTAAAATATCTAGTTTTTTTTTTTTAATCAGTTAGTCTATCAAATGTCGCAAACATCAATTTAATAAATTATTGTTTGAAGATCACATGGGTTTTCTTCAGCTGTTTCGTCACTGGGAAAGTGTAATTTCTGAAAGTCCTGAGAGAACTGGCCCAGGTGAAGTGGCTCAGCCAGCCAAGTGCTTGTCCTATGAGCAGAAGCACCTGAGTTTGGTTTCCGGTATCAGCGTAAATAAGTTAAACCATGAAAGGGCTGGGCACGGTGGTGTCTGCCTGTGACCCCTAATTGGAGGGGTGGAGAGAGGACATGTTGGTCAGTCTAGCCACAGAGCTGGGCTTCAGGCACAGTGAGAGACTGCATCAGAGAGATTGAGGAAGGCAACCAGTATCAATCTTTAGCGTCTGTACACACATGTACCTGAACACACATGCATCCCCACACACATGCTCCTGTACATGCATGTGCCCGCACACACATGTGCCCGCACATACATGCATCCACACACACTTGCACCCACACACACATGCATCCACATACACACACACCATCCACACACACTTGCATCCACACACACATGCATCCACACACACATGCATCCACACACACATGCATCCACATACACATGCATCCACACACACATGCATCCACACACACTTGCACCCACATACACAAATACATCTGCACTCTCACATGCATGCCAACATACATAGGCACATGGACACATATAAAATTATCTTAAGAAATTTAAATCTTGGGATAACTGTGTTTTCCTAAAGAATCACTGGAGAACTCAGGAGTATGTTTCACATGTATTTGAATTTTTTTAAGCTAGTTTTTTTCAAAAGATCCCTGAGAGTATCCCAGATGGTAAATTCTAAAGCTAACGATTTCTTGTCATGTAACAAGAAATTGTGTTCAGAACCCACAGTTGTGACAGCAGTACCAACTCTGAGGGAAAAAAAAAAAAATCAATTTATGCTACTCTGCCATATGCATTTAATAGTGCCGTGACTGAGGCCACTCGCAATAATAACACGCCAGCAGAAGTTTTATGCAGCCAGGGATGCATTTTTTTTTACAACAAGTTTTTTACCCATTATTCATAAGCAGTTCTCCAAATACTGAATCCACATGCCTTTTAATGGTTCTCCTTTCTAAAATATGTCACACATAGGTTCCTGCTCACACTGGAGCCACTTGCTTCTTGTTCCTCCTCACTGAGGCGAACACATTCAGTGAGACCCCCTAATCCGCTCACAGCTCCAACAGGCTTTCTCGGGCTCCATGCTGGCCGGTGAGAGGGGGGCCATGTTCACTTCCTTTTTGACATAGGAATCAATGGCTCTATCTTTTTGCGTCCATGGAGATGTAGAGATCCTCTTCCCCAGGTGGATCAGAAGCAGCCCGGGGCTTCCAGCACACCAGGAGATGTGACTACTGTTCCTTCAGCCTCCTAAGAGATATTCGTGGGATAGAGGAGGGGGAGAGCCTAACTCTGCTCTGGGCAGGATCTCCCACACTCAATTTGCCAGCCATTGCTTGCCTTGAGGCTACTTAGGGTAATTCCATGACGGTTCTCACTCCTATTTTAGCACAGATGCCCCCACGAAGCTCAAGGGACCACTTAGTCCTGGGTTTTTGTTTCTATACTGACTCTAAATTTCCTCTTTCTTGTCTGCACCTCACATTTGTTTTCAACTTCTAAATCCTTCCATATGAGCTTTGAACCCACTGTCAGTCTCAAACGTTTCTCCGCAACTTCATCTGCTTGCTTTGACCGACCCGACCCTCTCAGGTTATGCTGGATCCCTTGTTTCTCTCTTTTTATATAGCTCTCTTCTTTCCCTGAATGTCTGAGTCTGGAGATGGAGGACGTTTACACGTTCTTCGTGGTTTCATCGGGGTATACGTCACTCCCGTAGCTGCACACTAAGAGTCTTCAGCTTCTTCCTGATTGGAAGATCATGGTATCACACTGTATCACCCACTAGCTCCCCATGGTTCTTACTGGTTGACGCTGAAGGTGGTCCTTTTGTAGGAAGACTTCACTTACTGGCTGGCTCTCTCTCTTCCCACGTTGTCAATATGTACACTGTTAGTGCTTCAAACATGCTTGTCTCCTCATTCTGTCATCTCCTTTCCAACCTTAACCCTAATCCCTAACCCCTAATCCCTAACCCCTAACCTAACCCTAACCCCTAACCCCTAACCCTAACCTAACTCCTAACCTTAACCCTAACCCCTAACCCCTAACCCTAATCCCTAAACCCTAACCCTAACCCTAATACCCAATGCCTGTTCTTCCAGCATGAAGATCCTAGAACTTGCTTTATAGCATGGATTGTTCTCATCCTGAAATGGTTTTGGGTTTATGAATCTACAACGTTGCAACTCACTCCCTTTAGAACTCTCCACAACAGTCCAGCACCCATGAAGTTGACAATCCGCCACCATTACTATCTTTTTTTGTGTCTCTATTTGTATCTTTCTTTCCTTCAATAGCTAACCTAAATTTTATGGTCTATCCTTTACCTTTCCTTTCTTGACTATATTCACCAGGCAAAACTTCACTGATGGCTATATTCAGTTCTCTGCTGCTGAAACTGAGTCTTGTGTCTGATGACACTCTAAATTACAAGCAAGCATTTAAAACATAGGACACGCAGTGCAAACCACCAAGTTCTGCCAGGTACCAGTGACAATGAGGTTGACTACGGTCACTGTCACCATTATCATCATCAGTAAAGTCCTAGGTGATTATTGGACTGATAAGCTTCTAGTTGTTTTATGGACGTCACCGATAGCTTTATTCTTCACAAGAGCTCAATGCAGACAGGTAGTATGTTCTCTAATTAAAACTGAGGAAAGAAAGGGCCCAAGAAAAGACGTCCTGTTCCTTGTGTTCTAAATTGTAGGTCAGGAAAATTCTAAACCAGCACGCTTCTGGTTCTAAGGTTCTGGGATCTTAATATTCACCTTATACTAATTTCCAATATAGAATTCACTCATGAAAACATAAATAAAAAAAAAAAAGCAAAATCAAAAGACAAGATAGAAATCACGTTAAATGGAACTCGTTCAGGGAGACGGCACTCCAGAACTACCTGACGACTCCCTGGAGCTGGCTTCTTGGAGCTGGCAAGAAATGGTCCACAACTTCACTCTTCAGGTCTTACGGTGGCTCGTCTATTTCTGTTGGTGTGTAGAATATCTCCAGGGCAGCTCATGATATCTTATGGGGAGTCAGCTGACTGCTATGATATCTTATGGGGAGTCAGCTGACTGCTGTTGGGAAGGCGACATGGACATGTATATACAGTGCCTTCCTCTTTTTTTTTACCTCTTGGAATGCCTACGGGGTGTGAACTCCCTTCTTTGCTACGTGGGGCTTGCAGAGGTTGTCCTTTTTGTCCATGGGTTGACTAGATCTGGAATTCTGCGGTCCTGTCTTCTTCTCACTTTTGCCCACACACTTGAGTTGCCATATTCACTGATATCAGCGTTTTTCCTGTTGTCGCTAATTTAATGTAATTTAATTGCATTTCTCTCTTCTCCTCCCTCTCTCCAAACTCTCTTACATCCCCCTCTCCACTCTCATTCAAATTCATGGCCTATTTTTTATTACTTGTTATTGCATGCACACATGCACATATAACATGTTGCCTCCAAATAATGTTTCTTGTGTGTACGTTTTCAGAGTTCACCTTTAGACCACAACCTGTCCTGCTCTCAGCTTTACTCGGTTGCCTGTAGTTCTTTGTGTAGAGTTGAGCTCCAAGGGCTTTCCCCTGAATGTTTATTGGTGTCCTCCTTGCTCAGCTCATATCTGGGCAGTCGTGTTGTTGATACTTCATTATAGATGTAGCTTCTGATGTTACTAGGAGACACAATCTTATAGAAAAGTCCTTGATCCTCTGGCCCTTATACTAATATCAACTTAATCTGTATAGGATATTTACATTTTTTCTTTGTTTCATCTTTGTCTTCCTTTTCATTTAACCCAAAGCCAGGAAGAAAAGGGTAGCATTTTATGGATTTTCCTTTGGCACATGTAAATTACAGGTAGCGCTAAGTGTAGGCTTTGAGAGCAGTGTCAAGTAAGAGCTTGTTGAAGGCAGGTACCACGATAGCACACAAAAAGGCTGATGCCTCAGACGGCTATTGATTAATAACAAGCAGCACCCATGGTGCCTATGTGCTAGACGGAAGATGATTCATACTGCTCAAGGTGAGATCTTATCATGCTGCTCAGGATGGCACATAACGTATGACTTTGAAGTTCGATTTATTTCCTGTTAAGTATTAGACGATAGTTGATTGTGGGCAACCAAAAGCCAAGAAGGGAGACTACTATAGCAGGAAAAAAAAAAAAAAAAACTATTTGCAATATAAGCCCTGGGGCCTCATGAGATGTATGTGATACCTTAAAACCACACACCAAATTTAACCTGAATAATAACATAAAGGTCATGTTTAAGATGCACTAAGACACATACTAATGTGTATTGCTATATACATATTAATATTGAGTTAGCCTTTCTAAATCATCCCAGCAGAGCATCTAGAAAATTGAGATCTTTGGGAAATAGTGTCTGGAGTAGGGATGGAAGGTACTTTATGTAGATTTGTGTTGTTGTTCAGTTGGACCAGATTGCTAACTTGGTTGTCTGGGCCATGTCACATGCTAAAATGAGTGGATAACTGCTTATACTCCATTTGAGGTCCCCTTAAGTATCTCATACAACTTGCCCTAGGTGGGGAGAGGTCCAGATGGGGAACCATGCAGGGCTAAGATGTCTCAGAAGTGACTAGTCCAGCCAATAAGCCTATGAGAAAACCTAATTACTAAAAGGGGAAGAGGAGGGTGTAAGTGAAGCCCGAATCTATGCTGAGGGATTGACAGTGGGCAGGAAAAAACAGATCTACAGATAGGAAGAGCCGGAAGTCATATCAATAGTCCCAAATGAAGCCCCCTCCCCGGCCTCTGTGTCTGTGTGTAACCCACTCTGTGTCTTCTCTTTCCTATCTCTTAGAAGCCTCATTTTTCATGCATAAATCATTTATAACACATTATATTTCGCATCCGTTAAGACATCAAGCACTATGATAGATGTAGAGATACAAAGGAGAATAAAAGAAAATGGCTGGTACCCAAATATCTTCTAGAATGGTGGCTCGAATAAACATAAAGAAATCACCAGAAGACATGATGAGGACATGACTGGAGATATGGAAAATACCCTGCAGATATGAAGCACACAGAGTGTACAAAGCTCTAGCCCAAAGGGAGTCAGCAAATGCTTCCTGAAACAGGTACTGTCTAAACCGAGCTTTAAAGAGTAGATGGCAGCAGTGATAGAACAGCGGTTCCTAACTTGTAGGCCATGACCCCTCTGGGGGTCAAATGGCTCTTTCAGAGGGGTCATATACCAGATCTCCTGAATATCAGATATGCATATTATAATTCATAAGAGAAGCAAAATTACAGTTATGAGGTAGCAATGAAAATATTCTATGGTTGGGGTCGCCACGACATGAGGAGCTGTATGAAAGGGTCCCAGCATTGGGAAGGTTGAGAACCGCTGTGGTAGAAGGTTCAGCTCAGTGGATACTGAAGTTCAGTTGATGGCGTTGCATCTTTAACTGTGAGTCAGAGAACACTGAGAGGAGGTAGGAGCAGCCAAGGATTGTCTGTCTCACACCATTCCTCAGAATATACCCAAGGGAACCAGAGGCAGTATACTACTCTGCACACTGATTCAGAGTCACCTCAAGTATCTGTCAACAGATGAATGGATAAAGAACATCTGGACTGTAGACACAATGGAATTTTATGCAACAACAAAGAAGAACAAAATTTTGCAGGGTAATGGATGAAATAAAGATCATTGTGTTAAATAAAATTGTGTTACATAAAACAAGCCATAATGAGATAGACAAATATCACCTGTCCTTCTATACGTGGAACCAGAATATCTATCTATCTATCTATCTATCTATCTATCTATCTATCTATCTATCTATCTATCATATGTATGTATGTATCTATCATATGTATGTATCTATCATCTATCTATCTATCTATCTATCTATCTATCTATCTATCTATCTATCTATCTATCGTGTGTATGTATGTATGTATGTATCTATCTATCTATCTATCTATCTATCTATCTATCTATCTATCTATCATATGTATGTATGTATGTATGTATGTATCTACTATTATCTTATATCTATTATATGTATTATCATAGTTCTCTTTATCATCTATCTCTATATGTCATGTCTGTCTATCTATCTATCTATCTATCTATCTATCTATCTATCTATCTATCTATCATATGTATGTGTCTATCATCTATTATCTCTATCATCTATCTCAGTATATCATATCTATCATTTCTATCTATCATATCTATTATCTATCATCTATCTATCATATGTACATATCTGTCATCTTTCATATTTATCTCTCCATCTCTCTATCACCTATCTATCCATCATCTATCTGTCTATGTATCTATCTATGTATCTATGTATCTATGTATCTATCTATCTATCATATGTATGTATCTATCATCTATCTATCTATTATATGTATTATCATAGTTCTCTTTATCATCTATCTCTATATGTCATGTCTGTCTATCTATCTATCTATCTATCTATCTATCTATCTATCTATCTATCATATGTATGTATGTATCTATCATATGTATCTATCTATCTATCTATTTATCTATCTATCTATCTATCTATCTATCTATCATATGTATGTATGTATGTATGTATCTATCTATCTATGTATCTATGTATCTATGTATCTATGTATCTATGTATCTATCTATCTATCTATCTATCTATCTATCTATCTATCTATCTATCATATGTATGTATGTATCTATCTATCTATCATCTATCATCTATCTATTTTTCAAATCTCTTGCATGCATATGACACGAGAATCAGGAGGATCGTTTGGAAGAGAAAAGGGACTGGCAGGATGGATGGGGGCAGGAGAGAGCAGTGGTGAGAAATATGGTCAAAGTACATTATATGCTTAAATGAAAATGTTATTATGAAACCTATCATTTTGTGGAATAATTATACACTAGTAAAATAAAAAAACAAATAAACCATGATTTGTGGTGCAGTTAGGTTTCTGTATCTGGAAGGAACACTCAAGTTGTGAAATGGTCAACATTTCTTTCACAGGAAGAAAAGCAGAATTTCTTTTTCTTCATAAGGTGATTGTGGTAAATTGTGAGCAGAAATGTGGAATAATAATAATTAATAATAATAATAATAATTACAGAGGAGGGGAAGGAGGAGGGGGAGGAGGAGGAGGAGGAAAATACCTATTTCTTAGACCATGGCTAAAATTTATCATTTGAATTCTCTGAGAAAAATCCAAGATATTAGACTAAATCTTTTTTGTCTGTGCTTATCCTATCTAAAATTGATTAGTAATGCTCCTAAACAAAGGCATGTTTTAAACATCCTCCTGGACCTTCATACATCCTCCTGATAGTTCCCCTTCGTTTCCAAAATAATCCTCCTCTATTCTTGTGTCATATACATACAACCATCAGTCAGTCAGTCAGACAGACAGACAGACAGACATGTCAGGTTTCCTGTATAGGAGAAAACATACTTATTTATCTCATTATGGCTTGTTTCTCTGAGCGTGACAATCTTTACCTCATCCATTACCCTGCAAATGACATAATTTTGTTCTTTATGGCTGTGCAGAGGAGAAGTGCCGGATTGCAGGTTCTGGCGAGAGACCTTTCCTGGAGACATGTTTAGAAGCTATCAGTATCTGAAAGCAGTAGAACTGAGGATGGAGCTTGGGTTGTGCCTCTTACTCTAAGATGAATGGTGGTCTGATATCAAGAGTTAAAAGTCAATCTTTAAAACACATTAGTGCCGATCAGATAGAGGATAATCAGTTTTCTATGAAAAATGAGTATAATATATGAAGGCTAGAGGACATGGTAAATGTATAAATAAGTGCACATATATTTGACAAATGCTGTAGTACATTAAACTCACTTGCAGGAGTGATCTTTAAAGCTTGGCTTTGAGGATTGCTCTTTGCTCATGAATGAAAAACAGCAGTTTAAAAACTTTTAGCAAAAAGAACTATACAAAGAATCACCAAAATCAGGAGCTGGTTCTTTGAGAAAAATCAATGAGATAGATAAACCTTTAGATAGACTAAACACAGGGCACAGAGACAGTATCCAAATTAACAAAACCAGGAATGAAAAGGGAGATATAACATAAGAAACTGAGGAAATTAAAAAAAAAAATACTACTACAAAAGCCTATATTCAACAAAATTGGAAAATCTGGATGAAATGGACAATTTTCTAGACAGATACCAGGTACCAAAGTTAAAATCAAGATCAGATAAACCATCTAAACAGTTCCATAACCCCTAAAAAAATAGAAGCAGTCATTAAAAATCTCCCAACCAAAAAAAACCCCAGGACCAGATAGGTTTAGTGGAGAATTCTATCAGACCTTCAAAGAAGACCAAATACCAATTCTCTTCAAACTATTCCACAAAATAGGAACAGAAGGAACACTACCCAGTTCATTCTATGAAGTCACAGTTATGCTGCGTATTATCCCTTGGAGATGGAACAGTTTCTGTCTAATCAGGAGCTTGTCACAATTTCCTTTCATAGAGGACTTCATAAGAGATCTCTTGTTTCTCTTTTTTTTTAGCATTCTTTTTCCCCTCTTCCCTTCTCCCTCTTGCTCTAGCTGGCCCAATGGTTTTTATTTATTTATTATATGTAAATATACTATTGCTGTCTTCAGACACCCATAAGAGGGCATCAGATCTCATTATGGATGGCTGTGAGCCACTGTGTGGTTTCTGGGATTTGAACTCATGACCTCTGTAAGAGGAGTCAGTGCTCTTAAACGTTGAGCCATCTCACCATTCCTAGATTTTTTTTCTACTTCTATCATGTTTAATGTTCCAAATAGATTTTAAAAAGTGGTTGAGTGCGTATTACTTTTAGCTTCAGAAGATATCATGTATATTTAAGAGGCATTTAACTATTATAAATTATTTTGATGACTTAGAAAATGTCAATACTGAGTTGTATATTTAAAATACATTTTATTAGTTTAATAAAAAACATATACAATTTACTCTCAATCCAATTGTCACACATTTTATGCATATTTAAAGTACCATACTGTACTCCCTAAATATGTACCATCTTTATGCACCAATTATAAATAAAATTTATTTTAAAGCAAAATATTAGGAATTAATTTTAAATTTACACATATGGGTGTTTTGTCTGCATCTAGAGGCCAGAGATGAAGTCAGATCCAAAGAACTGGAGTTACAGATGTCTGTGGGCCACCATGTGGATTCTCTGGAAGATCAATCAGTGCTTTTAACTGTTGAGCCACCTTTCCAGCCCATCAGTATATATATTTTAATACAAGATATATCTCTATATTTACAAATATAAATCTTGGGCTTTCGGTATATCTCAGTGGTAGAATGTTTGCTTATCATGCAAAAAGCCATACAACAAACACTCAAAGCTGGCATTATATGCTGCATTTACACATTAATATGTATAAGCTTTTAACACATTTGGAGGAAAGTCTGGGCAGGGCAATGGTATTTGTCAGAGACCGCCAACCTGTCTTCTAAGGAAGCTGCATCATGCTGATAGCTCTTTCCTCTGTGTCCTGGTCAGCTCTGTGTGCTGTGTTCTGGAGTCGGTCACTCTAATAGGCTACGGGTAGACTCTTGCTGTTGTCCTAGTTAAATATCCATGAGGACATACAATGTGGATTTCAATTAGTCCTTGATAAGTTATTATATGCTTCTCACAGTAAATGAGAAGGAATGTCTATTCTTGGGAGTAAATCTTATAGAGTACAAAGTTATAGAAGGGTGTCTCAATGATCCCCTTTCTTCTAAGGAATCCTACCCTGTGGTAGAAGAGACTGACATCTCACTAAAACAAGCATGCTTGAGAGTCAGAAAGACACCCCTGCCAACTCTTAGTGCTTAACTCCAGCTATTTCTGAGGTATTTCTCTATTACCCACAATGCCCGAGTCTTCCCAGTAAATCTTTCTCTTGTAAACAATGTTGCTCAAGTTTCGATCTCTCAGAGTATCTCACTGTGTGCAAGATGCCAGCGAGCCAACATCAACCCTGGAATATAAAGGATATCATGAAGACTGAAGAAAATTAATTCAGGAATAAGTAAGGACATATCACAAAATGTTAGTGGGTTGCTGATGCTGCCACGATTTATTTGAACCTCTCAGTATCCTCACTTCCTGTCCTTATCCATGGCCTCTAATAGACTGGTTACTTTTTTCTGGCTGAAACATTGTTTCTTTTGAGCTTGTGGAAGAATGCAAGTACCGGAATGGGTGCTTCAGTGTCTTGACATCATCCGCCAGAGACTGGTGGGTAGAAAGCCCTGTTTCTCTACTCCGAGTTGGGCCCTTCCGATGCATTCTAAGACAGCGCCCATAGGTCTAAGTCCCGTGCCCACTGTGACTTGAGCTTGCTAAGTACCCCGCATCGCCTTCTTCTCTTCCCCAAATCCCTTCCCCTCTTCCCTGCTGGTGCTCCCCAGAATCACCGTCTGCACAATTGAGTCTCAACTTCAGCTCTGGGTCTGGAGTAACCCAATCTGTTTCTTTCTTTTCCTTCCTTCAAGTGAGCATGTACAAGTAAATAAAGAATAATGACATATGCAAATAGGACTTATCAACCAGGTTACAAATGAGAATACATTAAAATAAAATAAAAATAATGACCAAATTGTGCTTATGATAGGTCAAGCATTGTTCCAAATGCTTTATATCACACACACACACACACACACACCACACACACACACACACACACACCCTCTTTCCAGGGTTGATGCTGTTATTGCCAGTTAAAGCCAGAAGAATATTCTCAGGTTCACACACTGGTATAAATTTGAGCCAGGATTCAGACAGAATCTAGTCCCCACACTGGCACCTCTTACCACCATACTACAATGAAAAAACGTTTTAGAAGGATGACAGCAGTGATGTCATGCAATCATGTAAGTATTACACAAAATTGCATAGTCTACACACACACACACACATACACACACACGTAAATAGTCCAAAAAGCTAGTGAAATTTGATGTTTGATATAACCTCAAAGGTAAGGAAGTCACCATAAAAATGGAAGTGGTTAGGAGATAAATCATCTTTTTAGATGAATGTTAGTTAATCATTTGCCCAAGAAAGTGTTTAGCTTTAACATCCCTCAGCGAATGATAACCAGCATTGGCTTCTGTAACTCACATCAGTGCAAGCCCCAGGGAGATGGAGGACAGGCACGTGAGTTAATAGCATCTTGTTCTCTGGCGCTGGGCTAAATAGTGAGGTCTCCGAGCTTGTAGCCCTAGCTACATTGTGTCTTTATTAGTTCCTTTTCTTGTTGCTATGGCAAAATGCCTTGCAGAAGCAACTTAAAGAAAGAAGGATTTACTTTGGCTCATGGGTTTTAGGGGATACATCTTTTAGTATAGAAGGCATGGTGGTTGGGAAGGTAAGGTGCTGTCTGAAGTCAGAGGGCAGAGAGAGGGCAATTCTGGTGCTCAGCTAACTTCTGTCTGCTTTTCCCTTTTGTTCAGCCTGGTCTCTTAGTGTTTGGGGTGGGAGGGCCTGTGATTCTTCCCACCACAGCTAAACACCATCTCTGAAAACACCATTAGGGCACTCCTAGAGGTGTTCCCAATCCAGTCAAATTGACATGAAGATTAACTACCCCAGCTACCATTCCCCAGGCCTGGGAATTAATCAAGGGTCATTAGCTGCTTTGGGCAAAGCAGTACAGTGGCATTTTGGTATAGATAGAAGTATAAGGAGCTTTGTATACTGTCCATTTCCATCTAGTGGGGAGACAAGCACATGGAAGATACCTTAAACTTTATTCTTTTGAGTTGAATTTATTTTGAGGTTTGCATTTACAGGTAATCATCTCTGTATATTCGAACAATTTCTTGGCTTCGGTTGTTGACTTTTAGAGGAGGTATAGTGAGTTATCTCAAATGAAGCTGTGAACATAGTGGAACACGTGCCCCTGTGGCATGGTGGGGCATCTTTAGGGTATATTCCCAAGAGTAGTGGTATTGCTGGGTCTTCAGGTAGATCTTATTTTCAATTTTCTGAGGAAGCTCCAGATTGATTTCTAGAGTGGTTGTACCAGTTTGCAATCCCACCAGCAACGGAAGCGTGTTCCTCTTTCTCCACATCCTCACCACCATGTGCTGTCACCTGAGGTTTTGATCTTAGCCATTCTGACTGGTGTAAGGCAGAATCTCAGGGTCATTTTGATTTGCATTTCTCTGATCACTAAGGACTTTGAACATTTCTTTAGGTGCTTCTCAGCCATTCAAGATTCCTGTGTTCTGAATCCTTGATTTAGTTCTATACACCAGTTCTCGATTGGATTGTTTGTTTTTTTTGGTGCTTAGCTTCTCAAGTTTGTTATGTATTTTGGATATTAGCCCTCTATCAGATGTAGGGTTAGTGAAGATTTTTTTTCCCCAATATGTAGGTTGCCAATTTGTCTTATTGGCTATGTCCTTTGCCTTACAGCAGCTTTCCAGTCTCATGAGGTCTCATTTATCAATTCTTGATCTTAGAGTGTGAGCCACTGGAGTTCTGTTTAGGAAATTTCCCCCTGTGCCAATGAGTTCAAGACTCTTTGCCACTTTCTCTTCTGTTAGAATCAGTGTATCAGCTTTTATGTTGAGGTCCTTGATCCACTTGGACCTGAGCTTTGTCGAGGTGACAAATATGGGTCTATTTTCATTTTTCTACATATTGACAGCCAGTTAGACCAGCACTATTTGTTGAAGATGCTTTCATTTTTCCATTGTGTAGGTTTGGCTCCTTCAACAGGAAGACAGGGCGTCAAATGAGGGATGTAGTTGCCATCCCACAGTCAAAATTCTGACCCATAATTGCTCCTGTCTGAAAGAACTGCAGGGATGGAAAAGGAGAGGAGCCTGAGGAGAAGAAGTTTCAGCGACAGGCCCAAAGTGGGATACAGTTCAAGGGGAGGCCCCAAGACCTGACACTATTACTGAGGCTATGGTGTGCTCACAAAAAGGGACCTATCATGACTGCCCTCCAAAAGACCCAACAAGCAGCTGAGTCAGATGCACAGCTATGTGCACCCAACCAATGGACAGAAGCTGCTGACCCCTGTGGTTAAATTAGAGGAAAGCTGGAAGAAGCTGAGGAGGAAGGTGACCCTATAGGAGGACCAGCAGTCTCAATTAACCTGGACCCCTGAGATATCTCCAACACTGGACCACCAACCAGGCAACATAAACCAGCTGACATGAGGCCCCCAACACACATACAGCAGAGGAGACCGGGTCTGGGTTTAGTCATAGAAGATGCACCTAACCCTCAAGAGACTGGAGGCCCCAGGGAGTTTAGATGTCTGGTGGGGTTGGTGGCGGGGACATCCTTGTGCAGACAGGAGTTGCGGGGAGGAGGTATGAGATGTGGAACAGTGGACCGAGAAGGGAATAAAATTTGGAGTTTAAAATAAATAAATTAATTAATTAAAAAAAAAAGTGAAACTGGTGTTCGGCTAACTTCTGTCTGCTTTTCTTTTTTGTTCAGCCTGGCCTCTTAGTCTGTGGGGTGAGAGGGCCTGTATTCAGGGTGGCCCTTCCCTCCATAGCTAACAGCATCTCTGAAAACACCGCTGAGCAACTCCTAGAAGTGTTCCAAATCTCCACGCCTGGGAACTCCGGCAGGTGGTTGACAGCTATTCAAAAAGGAAGCTAAAGAGAGCATCTTGTCCTTAAACGACTCTGCTTCCTGCTCAGGTCATATCTTCTGTGAGCACATGGGCACACACCGCCCTGCCCTGTGGAGCGGAAGCATGATGTCATTGCCTGGAGGGTGTGGGGGAAGGGCAACTTCTTTCTTCTCAGGGTGATCCACAGGAAGGAGATGGGAAGTCAGATCAAAGCTGGCTTAACACCTCTGTCCTGGGAAATCCTATCAGGTGACTAGAAAAAAAAAAAAAAACCTAAGAGGCCAAATTTCTGCTCATTGTCAGAAGACAGGGAGGCAGGTTGGGGGAAGTCCCTGACCACAGGCCAATAGAGCAGAAGGTTAACAGGCTTCCTGAAAGAACCGGGTAGAAAAAAACCTTCAAACTCCACCTGGGGTGACAAGAAATCTTTCCCACTCTTTCAAGTGCTTTCACTTTCCTGATGGAAGCGTAGACAGCCTTGTGACGTGTCATTTAGATTGCTTCTCTGGGCGTTGACTTTGTTTTAGAGGAAGCTCCCATGACAAAATGCAGGGCGTTTGTTATTGCTTAATAAGCTTCCTAAAAAAAATCATAACGAGTTATGATCTATGATTCTAATTAGCAAATTAGGTGTCTAATTTTCAAATAAGGAAAATCATATATCATCCAGTGTGGGATGCCACATCTTAGAGACATTGATGTATGTGGAGAGTTGCTTGGAGTGATAAATCTACAGTCTCAGGAATATCAGATGATCTGAAGAAGATTAAAGACGTCTAGTGTTGTATCTTTCAAAATGCAAAGAGTGGGAACAATTTTTAATTTCTGTCTTTTGAGAGATTATCATTAAAAAAGCACTATATAGATACAATGTCTCAAAAAAAGGGTGATGAATATAGAATGAGCAGAAGGATGTGCAGGCTTCTCAAAGTAAGAAAGTCTAAAGAAGGAAAATTTCAAAGGAAAATACATGTGCACACATCAAAACTATAGTGACTATGAAGGATCGAGTCCTTGAATAACATAAAGCTGTGTAGGTAATGATAGCATGTATTCATGTGTACACACACATATCTCTATCTGTGTATCTATATATCCATGTAGCTATGTAGCTATGTATTCATGTATGTATGAATGTATGTATGTATGTATCATCTATCTATCTATCTATCTAGTCTCTTATCTATCATCTACATATATATGTATGTATGTATCTACTTATCTATGTATCTATCTCTCTTTGTACCTATGTATGTATCTATATATCTATCTATATGTATCTATCTATCTATCTATCTATCTATCTATCTATCTATCTACTTATCTATGTATCTCTCTATGTATTTGTATGTATGTATGTATGTATCTATCTATCTACTTATCTATGTATCTCTCTACGTATGTATGTATGTATGTATGTATGTATGTATCTATCTATCTATCTATCTATCTATCTATCTATCTATCTATGTATCTACTTATCTATGTATCTATCTATGTATTTATTTATCTGTGTATCTATCTTTATCTATCTATCTATCTATCTATCTATCTATCTATCTATTTATCTGTGTATCTATGTATCTATCTGTGTATCTATGTATTTATCTATGTATATATGTATCTACTTATCTATGTGTCTATCTCTCTATGTATCTATTTATCTATGTATGTATCTACTTATCTATGTGTCTATCTCTCTATGTATCTATGTATGTATCTACTTATCTATGTGTCTATCTCTCTATGTATCTATGTATCTGTGTATCTATGTATCTGTATATTTGTGTGTGTTGTATGTATGTATGTATGTATGTATGTATGTATCTATCTATCTATCTATCTATCTATCTATCTATCTATCTACACACATTGTGGCAGGGCCTCATGTATTCGGAGTCAACTTTAGACTCACAGCATGGTTGCAGATTGCCTTGAACTACAGAGCTGAGCCCGAACTCACAGCCACGCACCTTTGTTTTATGATGAGCTGAGATTGAACTCAGGAGTTTGAGCACGGTACCCTATCAACTGAGATATATCACTAATCCCAATATTTGGTTTGATGTTTTGAAATGAATAGAAAAATTTACTCACAAATGCAAATATGCATGTCTTATTTGAGTAAAAACTCCAGGAAGAAAATGCCATTTGAATAGCTACTGATGATATTAATTAAGATGCTGTAAGTGATATAGTAACTTCAGGTAATATATTTAGGTGATAGGTTACATATATAACACACATAAGTTAACTTAGACACAAGTATATGTGATATAAATATCCCCAACTGCATGATGGCTTAAACCTAATTAAAGTTTGTTGTTTTTCGATCATGTAAAGTCCCAAATGAACAAATTAGAGCAGTGGGTGCCTCCCATTCCAAGCAGGACCACTGTCACTCTGTGACTTTGCCATCCTCAGTTCTGCAGCTGTAAGGTCATGGTGCACCTTACAGCTTAGTATCAAGCTCGTCAACAGAAGAAGAGCCCAAGGAACAGAATCCATGAGTCTCTCTTCCTGAGCCAGAACTCTGCACATAGAGGAAAAGGAATCTGTGTAGTGTAGGCAAGCTCTGTGCCAGAAAGAGGATGGATTACCAAGGCTGTCCTGTACCCAGAGTCTTCCCAGAAGAACTATGCATGGGCTGATTCAATGGGAAAGAGTCTCTGTGTTCCAGAAACAGAATGCTAGATAAGGAAGCTGGGAAAAAAGGAGGGCTCTAATTAGAAACAGGGAGATAAATATAGAAGAAAGAGAGAAGATGGTAGAATAATCATAAGGATATATTAAAAAGTCATAAGGAATCATAGTATTAATTATCTATCTAAGAAGAACCGATAATACATATAATTCTATGTATAAATACACTCACATAGTTTATAAGAAAAATTTCTCATCTGGACCAACAATGTACCCTCCAAAAGTCAAAAACCACCTAACAAAACACATTGACTAGAGCTGAGAAGCCTTCTTTTGAGTTGTTGGTCAGGGTTGTCTACGAGGCTCCTGAAACATTATAGGCTGTTGGTATTGCCCTTGGTTATCCTCAGAGGTGGAAGGTAAGTCTCTGTTGCTGAAGACACAATGCACTTCAGACACAGATCCTAGAGGCCTCTGAGCTGGAACTGAGCTGAATGTTTCTGGTACCGTGTAAGCCTCCAGAGGACAGGAGCAATCAGCAGTTCATCCCAGATATGATGCCTGTGAACCACAACAGGACCAGCATGGCAGAACCCTAAGAGTGTAGTGATGCTACACATATGCCTTGGTGCTAACCAGTGCCTCTCTAATTATATTTCAGACCTGTTCAACAAGAGGGGAATCATGCCTAGTTCTGGAAAGCTAGCCGACTTCCCAGGGCTAGTGAAGTCATGCATTTTGGAGTACAATCACCACTTTATTAAAACAACACAGCTCCTAACCATATCTTAAATGTGTGACCTTCTACTGACAAGTAAATGTAGCCTTTATCCAACAGATGGAGACTGTTTTAGAGAACTACAACCAATCAAAATGCAAGGCTATGGATCGCAGTTCCAACGGATACATCTGTGAAACGACCCCTGTACCTAAGGCTCAGGAAACATTGAGGGTGGATTTGGTGGTAGGGATATTGTAAGAACTAGAAGATCAGAGTTTATGTGAGGGTTTGTATCTCCTAGTAATGTCAGAAGGCACACTCAAAAAGTCTCACCAAAATGATGACTTAATGTGAAATGAACAAGGATGGCCACAGTAGACACGCCAAAGTAGATGAAGGGAAGACCACAAGGTCTAAACAGTACGCAAAGAACTACAGGCAACCAAGGAACGCTGAGAGTGGAAGAAATAGTCTTCCTCAGGAAGGAGCAGAATATCATTACTCAGTTGTAAAATGGTCAGTTCTGAAAACATTCATAAAGTAACACACAGACCAAGATGGCTGTATTTAGTAATATATATGTACACACATGCACACTCACATGCACATACACACATACACACACATACACACATACACAGGGATTGTATAAAAAATTAATGAAAATAAGAGGCCATGAATTTGAAATAACAAGGAAGATTTGGAGGGAGAAAAGGGAAGTGGGGAAATGATTTAATTATAATATTAAATAAGTAATTAAAATACTTTGCAAGTTCTACCAAAGGACTTTGTCATTTTGAAAGTCTTCATTAGGTCATTTGGTTGTTGGTAACCAAACATCTTCCTCTTTCTTTCTTTTCTGTTGGAGAATCTTATCACCTTCAATAGGTGTGGTCACGTTGGGTATCTAGAAGAGCTGCCATCAGGCACTTTTCTGATGGTCAACTGATGCACGACCAGCCAGTCAGATGCGCTTTCCTGGACCACATTGACACAAAGATGAAAGAAAATAATGTATTAGACTTGATTCACTTATTTCTGCCTGGTGCTCTGTGAGAGGGCTGACATTCCCAGGGCTGAGATCTGAGATCCTTGGAATAGATGGTCTATTGAATTTGGCTTACTGGCTTTATTGTTTATCTATGAGATCTTCCAGATTCCCCATAAATGTTGTCTGATAGATAAAATTAATCACAGGTGTTTTAAATAGAGAACAAGAACCATCAATGTCAGAATAAATGCATCAAGCACTTAGGGTTAAAGACAGTGATACTAGCTTGGTTGCAAGGGTGTGGTCAAGAGTGCCAGTTTTGGTTGAGCCACAGTAAACTTGTCTCTTGGTAGCTCAGTGATTTTTGGTAAGTTGTTTATCCCTCCCTAGTCTTGTGTTTTTTAGCCTATGAAACCAAACTAAGTTTATTTTCTATAGACGGATGTCAGAATTAAACGAGAGGCCCATTTATGTACTTCATAGGTAGCTATGACTTGATATTGATATTATCCTTTTTAATGTCAGAAACATTTGAGCACACAATACTTATTTCCAAATGTTGTGTTACTGGAGTAAAAGAGATATTTATTTAGATTTTCTTGGACGTTGTGGTCTTCACGTTAACATCATTAGGAGTTCTGTTTTGACTAATCATTACCTGAGCACATTTGGGAAATCAAGGCACATATATTCTGCAAATTAAATACAGCAGGATCTATGGAGATGACTAGATGGAGAATGGGAGTGAGAGTGATGGTGAGAGGGGGGGCAGGATGACAGTGTGTTTGCTGTGGGTTTTCGTGGTTTAAGGTCTCCTAAAGGTTTATGTGTTGGAATTGTGGTTCTCAAAGCTCTTGTTGGGAGATGGAACCTTTAGGGAGGGGCTGGATGTGAGGCCCTTAGGCCCACTGTGGTCCTCCAAACATTTCTAAAGGGAAGTGAGACCCCATCCGCTTCTGGGTTCTCTTCTGCTCCTCTGACTTGTCTCCTCACCATCATCTCCTGCCACCAGTTAAAAAGAGGAAGAGATGGCAAAAACTATCAGTATTCTGGTTAGATTTTTGACTGCTAATCCTGTGAGCTAAATAGCACTTTTTTTTCCTTTTCTTTTTTCTTCCTTGCTTTTGAAGTGTGCTTATGCCAAGCAACCCTGGATTGCTTGGCTCTTACTGTACAACCCAAGATAGCCTCAAACTTGCGGCCATCCTCCTGGCTCAGCTTCCTGAGTGCTAGGATTATAGGTACACAATACCATGCCCAGCTAAGTTCAAATGTTCGCCTACCTTCAGGTATTTAATTACAGTGAGAAAGAGACTAATAAGTTTTTCTAGTTTGCTTTCTCTTGCTGTAATAAAACGCTGACCCAAAACAACTTGAGGAGGAAAGAGTTTATTTGGCTCACATATCTTGATCACAGCCCAGCATTGAGGGAAGTATGACAGGAACTCAAGTAGGAGCAGAGACAGAAACTGTGGAAGGATGCTACCATGGCTTGCTCAGCCTGCTTTCTTATATAACTCAGGATTCCTTGTCCAAGGATCTATACTGCTCACAGTTGGCTGGGCAATCCTGGGTCAATCATTAATCTAGAGAAAGCATCACAGACATATCCACAGTCCAAGCTGACTGAGGTTCCATCTTTCCAAGTGACTCAGTTGTGTCAAGTTGACAAAAGCTAACCTGCAGAGAGTCATGCATTAATACTTAAACGTTATAATAGCACCATTATAAAAACCAACAACAGTTCTAATAATAAAAATATAATGATTGACAAAAGTTCTAATGAAAATATAATAAGCAAAAGTTTCATCCCAATTGAAAACCAGACCTGTGATGGAGTTGATTTCCCTAGTCTATTGCTTGTTACATGAGGGAAGGACTTTTCTGTTTCACAGTATTTACATAGCAGAGTTGAAGGCTCAGCCAGTTTTTGAGTTCCTTTAATCAACCACTATCTGCATTAAAATGAAACATTGTTGTAAAACTCGCTTCACTTTTTTTCCCCTACTGACTTTAAATATTGCTAAGATGTTTGCCTAATCATAAGAAAACATATACTGGCTTCCTGAAAAATAGTATATATGTGGGAAAAATCTACTTCAAACCAAATAAACTTTATAGTTTATCAGTATCTTTGCATTCACCAAGAATGAAACAATTGAGTAACAAAAAAGAAAGCCTCTGCATGTTATACAGCATGCTATATAAAAAGAGAAGACGTAAAATTAGACAGACTTACGCACTGAAAGTTTAATTTTGTCCAAAGGAAAGTGTGTCTTCAGCCCAGAGAGGTCAGTACTAGGCCTCGGAGTTTCCTTGTGTAGAACTTGGGTTGCAAAGTGTCAGACTAATCTGTACAAGGAAGCAGTGAGGTCTAAGGCTGGTCAACCTGGCAGTCAGCCTTGTCTACGTGATTAAGCCTAGTAAGAGCTGGACATCAAGGCTTCTTGGGCACGCTCCCCCGGTAGGTGTGCCCATGGTACCTATGGTTGTCCACCATGACTGGGAAAAGTTATCACTGACCACTGGTCTTCTGGCAGAGAAACGGGAAGCTTTGTCCATGGGAGATCCTGGAGCCTGCCCTGTGCTCTTTCCTCTGCTGATTTTATTTGTATTTTAACTCTACGATAAATCATAATCATGAGTAAGCGACTTTTCTGAGTCCCTGCACTGAGCTATTAAACATGGGGTAGACTTGGGGTCCCCTAACTTGGGGTTGGTTCATGAAAGTGGCCTTAAGGATGGATTCCTAGGCTCCCAGAATGCTAACAAATAGCTAGAATATGTCTCTCCAAGAAATGGTCAGCGTATATGTATATGTTATGTGCATATGTGCATATGTATATATATGTACATATATGTGTATATATATGCATATACATATGCACACATGCATATATGTATATATATGCATATATGTATATATGCATATAATGTATATCTGTGTGGATATATGGAAGAGTATATATGTCATGGTGTTTACTCATGTGTCATGAGTGTGCAAATGTGTGCCTATGCATATGTGGAGGCTAGAGGAGGCTGTCACACTCTGCCTAGTTACTTTGAGTCATGGTCTCTCTGTGTAGTGGGAGTTTGTGTTTTTCTATCTGGGCCACAGCCAGTAAGCCTCATGGATCCTTTTGCTTCTACCCCATCAGTGCTGAGGTAGCATGAAGGCATTGGATCACACCCACCTTGTTACATGGGTGCTAGGACCTGCACTGAGAGCCAAGTGATCTTAACTTCTATGTCATCTTTCCAGCCTAGACTCAGGTTTTTACTCTGTCTCCAGATGAGCCCTGAGCAGGCCTAGTGTAGCTGTTCTCAACTTGTAGGTTGTGATCCCTTTGGGGGTCGAGTGACTCTTTCATAGTGGTGGCCTGAGACCATCAGAAAACAGATATTTACATTACTATTCATAACGATAACAACTACAGTTATGAAGTAGTAATTTGATAGTTGGTGGGTCACCACGACATGAGGAACTGTATTAGAGAGTTGCAGCATTAGGAAGGTTGAGAACACTGGTCTAGTGGGTAAAGGTGCTTGCCACTAAATCTGATGAATGAAGTTCAAGCCTGCCGGTCCACATTATGGAAGGATGGATTTGGCTCCTAACACATTCTCTGACCTTTGCATTGACACATGCACATGCATGGATGCACATACACACACACACACACACACACACACACACACACACACACACACAAAATAAATGTGATAAAATTAAGAAAGGAAGAGGTTAGAAATGTAAACCGGCTTACTTATCTAAATACTATGGGAAAATAACAATGGGAAGAAAGAAAACCCATGTCTCCTTGCCCTGTGATGTGACTGACCTAAGACATTAACTATAGCTAAGTCTCCAGCCAAATCTCCTCACTTCTCTGTAGCCCTTGAAGCTATGGGTGTGTAGTAACTGCTCAATAAAGCAATTCTAATTGGTTGAAATTAGGAAACAAATCAGTATTTTGCAATGTGACTTTCCATCCTGCCTTAGTAACTCCATGTCAGGGCCCCAGTGAGTGCTTTACAATTTCTTATGGAATGAAAAAAAAAATGCCCTTTAAGGCAGGACTATGATTCTCCAGATTACAGTCTCTGTCTTCAAATCAAAACATGTAAAGTCGTCACTTTAGTGTATACATAGCACATTTTCAACATTCTTCGAATTGTCCCTCAAAACTGTCCAGATGATCTTTAAAGGAATAAAGTGATTCAGAAAACGCTCTAACCTATGGGATCTATGAGTCACGTTGCGGGGAAAGTCCGACTCCGTGTGGACTTCCATTCGCTACGTCACGATTCTTCCGCAGGCCCAGCCCTCATGATGTCAGGAGTTCCAGGAGTTGAACCAACGTGGGGGCATGGATCCAGCATTACTCATACTGAGTGGAAGAAATCTGCCTGAAGGGTTGGAGGAGGTAACGCACAGTGGCTGCTGATGTAGGGGAAAAGGGCAACCAGGATGTAGGTTTTTTACAGACGACCAGCCTGCTCAGAGTTGGGTCCGTGGAGATACCATTGAAATCTCCCTGTTACATCCATCCCAGTTTTCAGAAAGAAACTCTTCACTGAAAGGAAAAAAGAAAGTTCTCAGTCCCCTTCTTTTAGAAATGCGATCACACCTTGGCTCCTGGTGGCTTCGCCACGGGCTTTGAAGGATATCGTGGTGCTGAATGATTCTGCAGGCTCAGTATTGGCCAAACTAGCTAGGTGTGAAACCTCTAGTTTGCATGTACAACAGAAAGTGCTTTACAGTCAGCACACAGCGAGATTTCTTTTTGTGACATTAATCAGAAAGGAAAAGGTCAGAAAAGGATGTGCTATCGGAGTGACAGTATTCTAAATCAGAGACTCCTGTGCCCTTAAGGGGAAACCTAATATGGTTCACTTCCCATGTGGGACGCAAGACCAGACAACAATCTGCAGGAAGAGATGCTAGGTGAAGGATGAGACCCCTGCAAAAGTGATCAGGAATTCCAAGGGAACAATAGGGCGTCAGATAGAATGTGGGTTGTCAGGGTTGAGAGTCTTGGTGGATTTTGCATTTTGCTTGCCTGTGAAGTTGTCAAGCTGGGATGCCAAGACCAGGATCCCACAGCACCTGGTATTCTTAGTAAAGGAATAGTGTACCTACGCTCTCACCAATTCTACCCAAACTCGAACTTTATTGGATTTAGCTATTTCAACTTGCACATCTGACATAGAAATTAGAAACCCATGAGTTTTAGTAGCTATCGATCAGTTAGGAAAGGCACTGGTTAAGGAAAATATCTTGTAGTTTTAGATTCAGTTTTTCATGAACTAGTTGAAAGAATCTAAAGTGTCACTTTGATTTTCCTGGGTCTTCCTGCCAACAAGGGATTGACCATCCGTTGCTTCTGCAATTCCACAATTCTGTGTTTCGATCAGACACCAAGGGCTAATAGAGCATGGTTTTTACCCATGTGGTTTCTAATCTGAACATTTGATCAAATTGTATGTATAGCTTTCATATGTATCTTTAATCTCAAATAGTAATTCTTAACTTACAAATAATGGGATACAGAAGAGGTGCTATAATGGATCCCACAGTTCTCTAAAAGTGTTTTTAATTACATTTATGTGTGTGTATGTGTGTGTGTTGGGGATGGGGCTGTGGCCATGCCATGCTGTGCCTATGAAGATCAGAGGACACTTTGCAACAATTGACTCTCTTCTACTATGTGGGTCCCAAGATTTGAACTCAGACTTTCAGGCTTGGTGGCAAACACCTTTACCCACATAGCCATCTTGTCTGCTCGCCATTTTTCTTAATTCTTCTCTCCTGACACTGTATTCCAGTGGGAAAGTAAGATATACATGGAACTGTCTTTGACTTTATTCCAGAAAATTACCAATATTCCTTCCAGAGACTGGAGGTTTGGGTATTGGTGTCTAGAGGGCACAGAGACAGGAGGTTTAGTATTGGTGTCTAGAGGGCACTGAGTGGCAGCAGTGGGCCTATAGGCACTGATGTTGTGGCCTACAGCACTGTGTCTTTCTCAAGGACCTTCTCTAGTCTGCATTCTCCTCAGAGAGAGCATCGAGAAGCCTGCAAGCAGCGGTGTGCGGTCCCATATTTTTCTCTTGCCATGTGGGAGCCTTTGACCTCAGCACTTGGTTTTGACTTTGTTCCTTCAGATGACAACTCTACCAAGACCATTTTCTTTTTTTTACATTTGAAAATTTTTACCTTTATTTCTCGTCTTATACTCCATTCACTGTACATTTGTGTGGTTTAACTCCAATTTCTCTTATTGGAAACAGATTCCTTTCTCATACAATATATCCTGATTACAGTTTCCCCTCCTCATCTCTTCCTCTCTCACTGAGATCCACTCCCTTTCTGTTTCACATCAGAAAGGAACAGGCTTCTAAACAATACAAGCAAACATGACGAAATAAGATATAAGATCAAACAAAAACCATCACATAAAAGTTGGATAGGGCAAACCAATGGAAAGAAAAGAGCCTCAAGGAAAGGCACGAGAATCAGAGACACTCATTCTCACACTCAATAAAAATACTAAATTGGAAGCTGATGATAAAGGTGAAGAAGACCCGTCACAGACCCGCGTAGGCCCTGTGTGTGCTGCGTCAGTCTCCGTGAGCTCCTATGAGCTTTGCTCATGTTGTTTTAGAGGGTCCTATTCTTCTGATGTCCTTCCTGCCTTCTGGCTCTTACGTCCTTTCTGCTTCCTCTTCTTTGGGGTTCTCTGAGCTCTGATTTGATGGTGACATCTGATGTAGAGTTGTGCATTCCAATGCTCTCTCTCTTCTCTCTCTCTCTCTCTCTCTCTCTCTCTCTCTCTCTCTCTCTCTCCATAATGTCCCGGTATTTGTTCCCATCTGTTGGAGGAGGAAGCTCTTTGAGGATGGATGAGCAAGACACTAATCTACGAGCATAGCGGAATGTGCCACTAGGAGTCATTTTGTTGCTACCAGATAACTCAATTAAAAATGGGGTACAGATCTGAACAGAGAATTCTCCATAGTGAAAAGTCAGAGGGCTGAGAAACACTTAAATGTTTAACATCCTTAGCCATCAGGGAGATGCAAACCAAAACAACTCCGAGATTCCATCTTACACCTGTCAGAATGGCTAAGATCAATAACACAAGTAGCTGGCGTAGAACAAGGAGAACACTCCTCTACTGAGGTTGGTAGTGCGAAGATCACTTTTAAAAATTAATAAAGAACATAGACCGGTCCTTGTCATCAGCTGTTAGCTAATGAGACAGCACCGTTTTCTAGCATTAATGATAAATCACATTTAATAAAAAACTAATTTCCTATAAACTCAAAGGAGTAGCATTGGAACTGCAAACAACTTGAGGGCAATAACTCAAAATAGATTTTTTTTCCTGAGAAAGGGTTTCACTGTGTAACACTCTGTAGGCCAGTTGTTAACGGTAAGCTCACAGAGATCTGCCTGCTTTTGCCTCCCTAGTACTGTGATTAAAGATATGAGCCACCTGGACTTCAAGTCTCCAGAAGCAGAAGGTGACCTTGAACTCATGACCATCTTACCTCTGTTTCCATCTGCATTTCATGCCCATTTTAAGCCAGGGTTGTTATACAAACAGTTCCTGGCCATCAAAACAGAGATTCTTAGATAAACATTCAAATGAATGTGTGTGTGTGTGGTGTGTGTGTGTGTGTAAATCTCTATGCTTATGTGTTTGAGGAAAATAAATTGTGTCACAGAAGCAATGAAACACTTTCTGATTTTTAAGGAAATCAGTCTGCACTGGGGGGGGGGGGGAACAAGATAGTTACCTCGTATATGAGAAAGAGGAAATGAGAATCCATGAAAAATATAAACAAAGTGCTGGCCCAGCATAGAGGAGAAAGAGTGATTTAAAGCTGGAGGTTTGGGGGAGAACTAAAACAGATGATGGATTTATCAACGGGGCCAAGATAACTGGGTATCACTCTGAGGTGCTCAGATGAGGGCAAGGGAACACATGGCCAAAGGAACTTCAGAGCAAGATGCATAGTGTTGTTAAAGATGCTACCGTTCAACATTCCCAAATAACAATCAATAACTTTTATTGAGTGACTATGGTATCCCAGGAAGAATTCTCTCAATTTTCCATGGATCATCTGATTGAACATTTGGCTCAAGTCCGAAAGAAAATACTAGTATTAAGCTCACTGTATAAATGTGGAAACTGAGTCACAGCTCATAAAGACCCCACAGCTAGAATATGAAAGATTCAAGTCTGCACCAATAACCACTGCATAATGCTCATGTAGACAGGGAAGGCAGAAATACAAGTGGGCTAGAACGGAAGAGCAAACGGCCTCCTGAGCCATCTGAAGGGTTGAATCTCATAGATAAGTCACCAAAGAAGGAAAAGAAAACTTATTGTTTAATGAATTTAATGGGGGAAACAATTTTCAATTATTAATTCTTATTTGGGACAAGTGTATTTAGTGCTGGACTGTTCACTGGGATAGCCTTAGCTACATGGGGTATAGGAGTTAGAAATCTGGCTAGATTTTAGAAAAATCCTGAATGATTTCTGTTGTGTATAGAAGATATACACCAGGTTTTAAAGATCTAGTGGTAGAGGAATTGAAACTCTTATTCATCATATACCTTGATATACATTGAAATATTACCTTGGGTGTGTTGATTGAAATGCAATATGTAATGAAGTCTTCTTGCATTTTAATTTTTATTCAATTTTGCATCTTTTCCTTTTATTAATGGAGAAACTCAGCGATTTTATTTTACATATGTGGTCTGCGTTTTCTTCTTTCTGGGCAGGTTGACCTTGAGTGAGTTGTAGTAGGTATTTTACTAATCACCTCTGATGGAAGGTTTCCTAGCCACATTGGCTTTTTAACCGTATGCTTTCCTTGCTTTTCTGGTCATTTGCAAGAAAAGTTTGAAAAGGCTTCCCCACTGCAGGGTTTGAGAAGCCCAAGAGTTTCCTTTTATTCAGTCGTCCCCAACCACAAACAAATGCTCCCTGTGCTGTGCTCTGTGGATGAGAAATTCACATTACAAGGGCAAAAAGGGGGAGACGTAAAAGCAATTTCCAGCCCCCCCCCAATGGCGTGAAGTAAAAGTGCTTTCAGAGAATCCCACAAGAACGGCACAGGTGGGCACAGTGGGACTGTCTCATCGTCAGAGAGCCCAAGGAGTTGAAAGGAAACTCTAACATGCCACAAAACCATAGCTATAATGCAAAGTAACTTGGCTCCCCACCTATCTGTCACCATCTTAACTTAAAAAAAAAACTTGTGAAAATACGTAATCCCGAGGAGCCTTCGATCATGTATAAAAACTGGAAGAAAGAGAGGTGCAGGCTATAGCTGCCATCGGCTGATCTAGAGAAGACACATCACTGATCCTTCGGACCCTCTGACTTAGTACAGGAGTTCTGGGCTTCTTCTGCCTCGGCCTAGCTCTGAGACAATGAACGCCACACACTGCATCTTGGCTTTGCAGCTCTTCCTCATGGCTGTTTCTGGCTGCTACTGCCACAGCACTCTCATTGAAAATCTAGAAAGTCTGAAGAACTATTTTGTAAGTATGATCTCTTAATAATGCTTGTGGTTGACCGGGACTGATGTTGACTTGCTACGGTGAACGCTAGGCTGCCGGCTCTGCTCCACAGTCATTTTGAGAAGACGGGGTGCTACACTGCTATTTGCTGGTGAGGTGTTTATTGACTTAATGATCTCAATATCGATTTACCCCTCTGTTCAATTTACTGTGGAGTCAGAGGGCATTTACCAATCTCCCCAAAGAGAGTCATAGTATAGGTACAAGGTATAAAGATTCTGATCCTCTTGTGATTTCTTATTATTTAGTCATGATAAGAACTATCCTTACCTTCATGGTTCTCATTCTTTCAGATATCTTGAAAGTGATAGTGAGAGATGAATATCACAACTAAAACTACCCAGGGAAACAGCTTATTGCTTAAAGTAACCAAAGGCAAAGTTCTTAACGTTTCTGCTTGAGAAATGCCCCCTTGAAGTTGTTCTTCCCTAAGGAATAATTTTGAAATCTGACTACAATCGAATTATCACCAAAGCCAGTCACTTGGTGAGGTTTGAGGAAGTTATATTTCTTAGAGTTTTAAGTTGTTTTTTTTTTTTTTATGTGTGTATGCATTTTTTTGAATTAATGGTTAACAGAAACAAATTTTATATACTTAAAATTTTATAATTTGTCCCAAATGTATATACTAGTATACATATAGCTATTATAATAATGTTCAAGCATTTACAGTCAATTCTATCCTCCTCGTGTAAATCAAGCTGCCTCATATGTGTTTGGAGCTGTCTTTTAAAGCAGCGATTAAGCCCTGTGAGAGCCCAGACTGCTGTTTCAGAAGTCTGGACCATAAGGGGGCAGTGTGCACAGTGGAATTATTCTGGTGTTTTCTTTCTCCCTTTCTTAATTTGAGGGGAACTTTCATTTTAGCTCACTACAGTTGATTGAGGTACTTGAAAGCTCATCAGCTTTGTCGAGTTTATTTGTGGCCTTGTGATTTCAAGACCGGGGCCAGTATATGCTCCAGTTAAAAGAATGTAATAGTGTTTGACTAAATACAGTCGTTTGGGGAAATACTTGTTAGAAGTAAATGAAAGGGCCAAGAAGGAGAGTAGCGACCACTGTCAGCACTGAATTCAACAAAACTTGATAGATATTTTCAGGGCAGTGAGGGAAATAATTACAAATCATTCTTTTCTTTTCTCCTCAGAACTCAAGCAGCATAGATGCTGTGGAAGAAAAGAGCCTCTTCTTGGATATCTGGAGGAGCTGGCAAAAGGTGAGCGGATATCTCTGTCTCCCCCTGTTTTTCCTGTTGTTTCTAAGGGCCCGTCCTCACGATCCGCTCTTTGTGTTGTTTCCTCAGGATGGTGACATGAAAATACTTGAGAGCCAGATTATCTCTTTCTACCTCAGACTCTTTGAAGTCTTGAAAGACAACCAGGCCATCAGCAGCAGCATAAGTTTCATCGAGTCACACCTGATCACTAACTTCTTCAGCAACAGCAAGGCGAAAAAGGACGCCTTCATGAGTATCGCCAAGTTTGAGGTGAGACAGCTTTGCAAATCACTGTGCTATTGGCTTTTGGGTTTCGTTTGTTTTGTTTTTTGCATCGTCTTGAATTATCAGACGGTAGAAATTAGCTACTCATCAGTTGATAAAGCTAGGAGATGAAGCCCGATCTTAGGTGTTTCCCCACTGCAGACAGATTGGGAGGATTTTTTTTTTTTTTTTGTCAATTTTGGAAAAACACAGACATTCAAACGATTGCCCACATGCTGGGTAAATGCTCTGAGGAGGGAGGCAGAAGAGAGGAGCACTGAGCAGAGCTCTTGTGGTCCCTCCTGGGGTGTGTGATGGAAACTCTTGCTTAGGTTGGGAGGCTGTGTGTTAGTGGAAAGAGCGGTGGGAGGGAGTGAGAAGACTTGTGTTCTTCTTCTCCTCCTCCTCCTCTTCACCAGGCCACAAGGAAAGCTGACTTCAGATGACTCACACAACAGGCTAGGGTATAGTTTCCCCATCTTGAGAGAAACCAGCTGGGATCGCTACATAAGTTTTATCTCTTTTGTCAAAAACAAAACAAAATGAAACCTCCACAGTGTCACAGGATGAGCGGGGTGGGGAGGGGAGGAAATAAAAAGGGAATCAGGCTCTGAGGAGACTTCTGGGCATCCTATCTCTCAGCTCATGGTATAACCAGTTTTCAGGCAAAGCAATGGTAGACATCCTTTAAAAGGGTTGCTTTGTATGTCTTATGAAAGGCTTGGTCAATTAACTTTCAGATATGATGGTATTCCATGCTTTTTTATCATGAAATCATCCTACTCCTTTAAAATATGGCCATAAGAATCTGAAAGATAACTTGAAAGCATAAAGGCACTTCTCAGTTTTCTAAATTTTATATAGAAAGCAAAGGCATTCCAGAAGTTCTTGGGCTTTGATGATGAATGATGTCAAATGAAGGGGACAGGTGTCTTGTTACAATTTGTGGCCTAATTATTCATGCTCAGCTTTCAGTCTGCCTGAGTCTGCCTCTTATTAGACTCCTGGTCTCTCTCAGGAGCTGGGAGATGGTAGCCCATCTTAGTTTATCAACTAGAGATGGATATAGCCATTGTCCCTAACTCACTTTGCTTCTGGCTTGCCATTCAGCTCCGACTAAGTCTCTTGGATTCTTGCTCATGTTCTGAAAACCAGGAAATACATTTGTCTTCATAACACACAGTTGTGAGAAACCTGTTACTCCTAAGGCCTTGATTTCATCTTTCTGGAAACCCTGGGTCTTGTGCTTCCTATGGGTATCCCTGAGCAATCTCTCAGCTCTTGTCCTATTTTGATACATTGTCGACATGTTTTAAGAATACACACACACACACACACACACACACACACACACACACCCCGCACACTTTATTTCATAACTAGTTCTATAAACTTCTGAGTCCTTCCTGGAAATGTAGCAAGGGACTCAGAGTATTTCCAGTATTAGAAAAAACAAACAAACTGGATAACAGTAAATGGTCTTCATTTTGCTCAGCACAAAATTGCCCAAGTGGCCCCTTATGGTTAGGATGGAGAAGCCTAAGTAGTTAAATTAATGGTGTAGAAAGCAGAGAACAGGAAATATTTTTGCACCTCCAAATCGTGAATAGTACTTAGACTGTGTTGATGGGTCTCAAATTTCAGCTTGTATCAGAATCTCTTGGTGGGAATTTAGCTCACAAAAGCATCTGGGTCTCTGGGCTTCTTGGGAGATCTCCAAAATATTCTGCTAGAGCAAAGGGAGCGCTGGCTAATATAAATTTTCTTCTTGGTCTGAATAGAAAGGACTAATTAGAGAAGAAGGTGGTAGACATTGTAGATAAGAGATTATCTTGCCAATATCTTCACAAGAAAACAGGTTCCGGCAGATTAAGTGTCTGGGTTCAAGTTCAGAGTTACTGTCTCTTCACCAAAACTCTATTCCACCCAAGAGTCTCTTTAGTTCTCCATTTTGAGATTTCTGTAGCAGTTAAGGGAAAGATAGACGTGGAAGGTGACTCAGCCCACTCCCTGTCAGACAACTTGGAAATCTAATGATCCTAATGATCTTAACGACTGCAGATGTGAATACCACAAATGGAAGGGATATATTGCTGTGCTACTTTTCTTAAAAGGAATATTTTCATTTTCACTGACCATGATGTCAAAAAGAAGGATAGCCCAACAGCTTATATGCTTGGAATTAATTTCATTTTTTTCCCCCAATCAGGTAAACAACCCACAGATCCAGCGCAGAGCTGTCCGTGAACTCATCAGAGTGATCCACCAACTGTCACCAGAATCTAGCCTCAGGAAGCGCAAAAGGAGCCGGTGCTGATTCAGGGGTAGAGATTGTCCCAATAAGAATAATTCTGCCAGCACTATTTGAGTTTTTAAATCTAAGCCTATTTATTAATATTTAAAATTATTTATATGGAGAATATATTTTAGACTCATCAACCAAAGAAGTATTTATAGTAACCACTTATATGTCATAAGAATGAATTTCTATTAATATATGTGTTATTTATAATTTCTGTATCCTCAACTATTTCTCTTTGATCAATTATTCTTTCTTGACTAATTAACCAAGACTGTGATTACGAGGTTGTATCTGGGGGCGGGGAGGTGGGCAGCCAGTCAGCTGACTGAACTCAGACTGTGGACTTGTACACTTACCTCACTTGCCGATGGAGAAACATTCAGAGCTGCAATGACCCTGTGAGGTACTGCTGATGGGAGGAAATGTCTACACCCCGGGCCAGTACTTTAATAGCAGGTCAGACAGCACTTCAATGTGTCAGAGAGTACAGGCTGTCCCTGGAGGAAAGCAGCGTCTCAGGAGATTTTACACCTGGTGCTTCCATATACTGCTGAAAACTGTGACTACACCCAAATGACAAATAACTGCTCATTTATAGTTTATCACTGTCTAATTGCATATGAATAAAGTGTACTTTTGCAACCAATCACACCGTGTCAGACTTCTTCTAAGAGAGGACTCTGGTGAATGAACCACCTAGTGATGAATGGGAAGGAAATAAGTCATTTTTAGCTGCGGGAATCTTGGAGCTGCATTAAGCCCCATTAAGTGTGGTGCTTTTCTCTACTGACAATGTGCTCGTTTTCATAGCTCTGGTTGGCAGCTGTTTGAATTTTCTTTCAAAGATGTGTGTCTAATCACATCGCCGCTGCCGCAGTTCAACATAGAGCTCCTGCAGTGGGAAGTATGCAAACCGCTTAGCTTGGCATTTTGATGTGTTTCCCAGCAACGCCCTAGTGTCTCCTCCACATTCACAGTAGGCAAACATCATGGGTGTATGTCTTAGAGTTTCTATTGCAGTGAGAAAATACCATGACCAAAAGCAACTTGGCAAAGAAAGGGTTTATTTCAACCCTTAGATTGTATGTAGTTCATCACTGAGGTAAGCTAGGGCAGGAACTCCAGGCAGGAACCTGGAGGCAGGAACTGAAGTGGATACCATGCAGAAACATTGCTTACTGGCTTGCTTCTCATGGCTTGCTCAGCCTGCATTCTTATATAATGCAGGACCACCTGCCCAAGAGAGGTACTGGCCTACTGTAGGCTGCGGACTGGGCTCACACATATCAATTGCTAGTTAAGAAAATGCTCTACAGACTTACCTCCAGGCAATGTGATGGAGAAAACATCTCTGAGGTTCCTCTTCCCGAAAAACACTAGCCTGTGTAAAGTCAGAAACCAATAGTCTCAGTGTGACAGAATGGATATTAGCTCTAGGGAAAGAGGCATAGATTGGAACCAAGACTGTGCCACTGTAAGCTGCACAACCTTTAATAACTTCTTTATATTCTCTATCCTTTATTCTTTATTTGAAAAGGGGGAATAATTAAATGTGGGCCTTCTCTCAATATTATGTGTAGATCTACTTTTTTTTACTAAAATGTATTTATTGTGGCACCTGGTAATTGCCTAGGTAGTTGAGATACTTTAGTTGACTAAAACCACACAAGACTCCCTGCTCTGGATAATTTGAACAACTAGGAACAGATAACATATATATATATATAATATATATATATATATATATATATATATCCTCAAACTTCATGGTGTTTTAAAAAATAGAAGTAGGTTACAGTTTTCTAATCAAAGAAAGACCATTTGAGGAAGAATTTACAAGGGTGATACCATTTGGATTCCTGGAAAGACCCTTGGAAAGACTTTGGAGTGAAGATTCTTCAGGCATGAAGGAAGAAAGAGCAGACCCGAAGGCAATCCTGAAAAAATGGGGAGGAGGGGACATTAATCACCACAGGAGGAGGAGGAGGAAGGGAAGCTTGATTGGCATGTCTCTTAAGTACAAGGAGGCTCAAGATGTAATGACTTTGATAACTCTGGGCTGTGAATTCTAGAAGATACTTGGAGTTGTCAAAAGATGGTCTTACAAAGTACATACGAACATGTTATGAACTTGGACTTATGCTCACTTACGTGGACAAGAATAATGGATGTAATGAGATGATTTCAGCTGGCTTCAGGACACACACACAAGGAGACACAAGTAGGAATATGAAGGGACACAAGTTAGTTGTCAGGAGCTTCTTTCTCAGCGTTTTGAACTTTGCCTTCCCACAATGGTGGCATTGTTCAAAACAGTTTGTGTCAAGGGGTCATTTTAGTCTTTGGCAATAATCAGTGGTTATTGTAATTATTATGGGTAACTAGGCAACAGTGGATGCAACCTGACTGCAAAACTTTAAAGTCTTAGATGAGGAGAGAATGAAAAACCTTAGGCCAATGTTGGCATAAGACGCATGAGATATGTAATGTATATGTGTAGAGGGCCTCATATCAGCTGGTGTATGCTGCCTGGTTGATTGGCTCAGTGTCTGAGAGATCTCGGAGTCCAGGTTAGTTGAGACTGCTGATCTTCTATGGGGTCACCCTCTTCTCAGCTTCTTCTGGCTTTCTCTAATTCAACCACAGGGGTCCCCACTTCAGTCTATTGGTTGGGTGTTAAGTGTCTGGGTCTGTCTCAGTCAGTTGCTTGTTGGGCCTCTTGAAGACAGTCATGCTAGGGTTGTCTGTGAGCACATCATAGCATCAGTAATAGTGTCAGGCCTTGGAGCCTCCCCTTGAGATGGATCTCAAGTTGGGCCAGTCACTGGACCTCATATCCCCCAGTCTCTTCTCTATTTTTGTCCCTGCAGTTCTTTTAGACAGGAACGGTTCTGGATCAGAGTTTTTGACTGTGGATGACAACCTCCATCCCTCCACTTGATGCCCTGTCTTTCTACTGGAGGTGACTCTACAAGTTCCCTCTCCTTACTGTTGGTCAATTCATCCAAGGTCCTTCTGTTTGAGTCCTGAGAGTCTATCACTTCCCAGGTCTTTGGTACATTCTAGAGAATCCCCCCACCTCCCACCCCCGAGGTTTCTATTTCTATTCATTTTGCTGGCCCTCAGGGTTTCTTTCCCTTTCCCCCATCCTTGTCAATACCTGATCAAGTTCTCATTTTCCCCTCTTCCTCCTTTCTTGCACCTAGGTCCCTCCCTCCCTCCCTCCCTCCCTCCCTTTTCCCTCCCTCTGCCTTCTGGGATTGGTTTCTTGTCTCTCCCAAGTGGCATTGAGCCATCCTCACTTAAGTCCTTTGACATGTTAACCTTTCGTTCTGTGGATTGTATCCTGGGTATTCTGTACTTTTTTTTTTTTTTTGGCTAATATTCACTTATTAGTGAGTACATGCCATGCATTTCCTTTTGGGTCCAAATTACCTTACTCAGGATGATATTTTCTAGTTCCATCCATTTGCCTGCAAAACTCATGATGTCCTCATTTTTAATTGCTAAATAGTATTCCACTGTGTAAATGAACCACATTTTTTGTATCCATTCTTCTGTTGTGGGACATCTGGGTTGTTTCCAGCTTCTGGCTATCACAGATAAGACCACTATGAACACAGTAGAGCATGTGGCCCTGTGGTATGGGCAGACCTTAAAGTCACTGCAGATGTAAACTTACTGTGAGATGGTTTGATTTGGACCACAGAGCCAGATAATATCTATGGGGAAGGGGTTAGGATTTCTCAAAGCCCTTCATTTTGAGAAGTGATGAATCATATAGTAGAAAGTGAAGCATATGGGTGTCAGGCTGGGGCTAGGTTAACATTCCTCCTTTACTACGAGTGGAGGTGGTGTCAATTAGACCCAGACTCCAAGACACAGAAAGTCAAAAGTGTATCATGTGCTGGGATGATTACAGGGAATAAGTCAGGGGAATATCCTTCAGTAGAACTCAAGTTGACCCTGGCCTATTTAGTATTATCAATAATTCTCTGCATTTCATTATCTTTTTTTTTAATGTTCACATTTACTCTCAGGGGTCTTATAGGATTTACAGAAGGGAGTAACTATATTTTAGAATAAGGAGATGAGGGTGATAACTATTCTTGTGCTATGTTAACAGGGACAGGTATCTTCCTTGGCCCAGTAGTAACAGGGGTAACAGCTAAGGCCTGGAGTAAGGCACAAAGGTATAGCACCGAGCCCTTCCTTCTCAGAATCTCTCAGAACCATCTGGTATACCTTTGCTAGTGGCTTGTTGGTGTCTGGATGACTGGAACATAACAGTTAATATCGACAGGCTTTCTCCTCTTTCTTTTTCTTTTTTCTTCATTCTCTTTTTCACATTCCTTCATGTTTTGTAATTCTAGATTAGGGACATCAGGGTAAGGTAAGCAGCCATGGTTGGCTACTGTGGAAGTCAGCTTCTGAGTGTAGTGTGGAGTGTACACATGTAGGAGGAAACCTGGGCAGAAGGCATTTTCCTGAGAAGATTGTGAATATATTAGCTTCAACTGGCCTCCTAAATCACCACAAACTAGTTCTGTAAGACAATATATTATTGTCTGATGATTTGACCAGTGGAAATCCAAACTCAGACTGAAATCAAGTCACTGGCAGGGCTGTAGTCATGCTGGAGACCCAAGCAGATAATCTGTTGTCTTGTCTTTTCCAATTCCAGAGGCTGCTCTCTTACTACCATGCAGTGGCCTCCCATTTCTTTAAGGCCTTCAATATTGCACCTTCCGATCCCTCCTGCCCTGGTACTGACATCCTTATCTCCCTCTTATAAGGGCCTTTGAGATTATACTGTGATCAACCTAACAATTCAAGATTGTCACGGTGAATCTTGGTGTGAACTTGACATATCTGGGAAGAAGGAACCCCAATTGGGGAAATGCTTTCATCAAACTGGACTGCTGATGTGTCTGTGTGATGTTTTGTTGATTTTCGTTGCTTGATGTGGGAAGGCCCAGGCCCCTGTGGGTGGTTCCATTCCTTAGATGGGTGGTCCCAGGAAGTGTAAGAAAGGTAGCTGAGGTGTGAGCCTTGAGAAATCCAGCAACCAGTCTTCCTTGCACAGTTCCTGCCTCTGCTTCTGCTTGAGTTTCTACCCTGACTTCTTAAAGTGACGGACTGTGCTTGGGACATGTAAGTCAAATAAACCCTTTCCTTCCAAGTTTCTTTTGACACAACGGAGAAGCAAGTTGGGTCAAGGATCATGTCTTGTCTCCATCTCAAGATTTTTAACTGCCTCTGAAAAATCCCTTTTACAATATAAAGTGGCATTTGTAGATTCTGGGACTTGAGACATAGACATCTCTGTAGTGCTGCAGAGAGGACATCTAGTAAGGGTTGTCAAACTTTCAGCAAAAAAGAAAATGTTGTCCATGTGGAATGATAGCCTAGAGTGGGTGTCTGAGCCCAGGCAGGATGAAGGAGCCATCTTCACACTGCAAGCACTTGGCGTGGAAATTAGAGTGAAGAATAGCAGTCAAACAGAGACTGTATGTCGATGTGTCGGTGTTCAAACAGAGACTGTATGTCGATGTGTCGGTGTGTCTGTGTGTCAGTACAGATGGAAAGCTGGTTACTATTGGGGCACTGAGTATTGTATATGTTAGGAATAAGAATAGGCTTTCCTTCCTAATGTAGTCCTATATATTGCATTCTCCATGTAGAATGTAATATGTATTCTCAGAGGTGAAAAGAGAATTATAGTATAAAGCGCGAGATTACAGAACCAACTCTATAATACTGAACTTGAATTGCATATATTAGTATGAACATATATGGTCTTCGATATAATGAGACAGAAAGAATCAGTGGTTATAAAAACCTATTTGTATGTGTGTTCTTATTCCTGTCCCCGACAGCAGCAATTTCTCATTAGTAATGAGGATTCCTAGTGCCTGGGTCTTGATTTCTAAATATATAAATGCGTATGTGTATATACATATATATACACAATACATTTATAAAAATATGCTTATTGATAAAATATGTATATTAAGAAATAAATATAAAAGCACATCAATATTTAAATATATTTTTATACATATAATTATATAAAATATGTATATAAATATGAATAACACACAAACACACACACACACACACACATATATATATATGTAATATATATATATATATATATACATATATACATATATTTTTAACTATAAGGTACCAGGAGTTCTTGGAGAGCTGGCTACTTTCAGGGCTGGGTTGGGGTAAGGTGAATAAGGTATGACTCACTGGACTGGAAACAAGAAATGTTCAGATAATAATGGAGGTATATCAAAATGTTTAGAAACCAGCTGGAAAGACTATTTCCCACTCAATATGTAAAAAAAAAAAAAAAAGCAAACAAAAAAACCTGAGCACGAAAGTCGATAGTGATGGTAATCTATCATAGCCTAGAAAATAGAATAGGAAATTATGAATGAATGTTGATACAGATGAATAAACAATGTTTGATGAGGAGTGAAATGTTTACATGGTGGTAAATATAAGATATTAATTAATTATGGACGGAAAGAGTAACTTTAAGTTGGAGACGCTTAACAGACACCATAGTAGTCAGGGATAAAGCGAATCATATTTGTAAGAGGATAAATGAAAATGACATACAACCTTATGGGATGTAATGAAATAAGTCACACCCTCCCACGTGGTATCCCTGTGAAAGATACACAAAGTCTTTTAATCGTGAGAAAACGCCAAATGAATAAAAGTTGAAGAAATGTCTGTGAAATAGCTGGTTGTTCTATCAGTGTTATGTAAATGAAGGTTAGACTAAGTAATCATCTCATGGTAAAATGGAATAGACCAGCGGTTCTCAGCCTTCCTGATGCTGTGACTCTTTAATACAGATCCTCACGGTGTGATGACCCCCAACCATAAAGTTGTTTTTGTGGCTACTTCATAACTGTAATTTTGCTACTGTGATGAACCATCATATAAATATTTGTGTTTTCTGAAGGTCTTACACAATCCATGTGTAAGAATCATTTGACCCTCTCCAGAGGGGTTCAGATCCACCAGTTGAGAACAGCTGGATCAGACTGCTGAATATGATACTGAATTAGATCTTCGCAAAGGGGCTGGGTGTTTTTAGAACACTTGGTGAAACCAGAATAAGATCTGAAGAACTTTCTGGCAGTCATCTACCAGGGTAAAGCCGTTGGTTTTGATGGCTGTGTCATGATTATGTTGGGAAAATTTTTGTGGGTGAGAAATGTACGAGAAGGCTTTCAGAGATGATAGGTCGTCAAGTCAGCAACTTCCTATGAGATGACTTGGGACCTATGTAGCTTTCACAGCTGTGAGTCTGAATAGTTAAAAGAGAAAATACGGTAAAGCCACTGTGAGACTTTTTCATAATTACAGTATGGTAAAGTAAAACCTTTTGAAATATTTTATTCCAATCATATCACATAAGTTTGAGTTACCTATATGCAACCTGTTACAGGGTTATAGGGTTAAAGTTCCAAAGCATACATACATACATACATACATACATACATACATACATGTTCACCTTATCCTGAGACTCTTCACACAGTATGATTGACTCTTGCCCTTTGGATGTGGGGTGTGTTCCTCTCCTTATCCTAGCAGAAGATTATATCTTTCCCATGAGTTGGAAGTGCAGCTAGGTAACTTCTAAGTCAACTATGTACTCTCTCTATGTGTCTGTGTGTTTATCATCCTATCTATCTATCTATCTATCTATCTATCTATCTATCTATCTACTCTATCATCTCTCTTATCAATCATCCATCTATCTCTATATCTGCCTACATACCTACCAATCTAGCATCTTTCTCTATATCTATCTACCCATCCATTCAATATCTATCTATCTATCTATCATCTATCTATCTATCTACTATCTATCTATCTATCTATCTCTATCATCTCTCTTTATCAATCATCTATCTATCTCTATATCTGCCTACATACCTACCTATCTAGCATCTTTCTCTATATCTATCCACCCACCATTCAATAATCTATCTATCTATCTATCTATCTATCTATCTATCATCTATGTATCTATTGCTCCTTCTTCACTCTCAACATTTTCTACTTAGAACCTTCCACTATGTTAAAAGATTCAGATGGCCTTGAGGACATTCTAGCTGGCAGTCCCAGTGACACTAGTGTCAACCCTCAGGCTGATGTGTATGCAATCAGATGATGGTAGCCTCGGACACCAAGCTGCTTGTGATAAAAACAGAAAACCAGGGCATATTTCTAATTCCAGCACTGACATATAGAAAATGTGGGAGTTGTCATTCCATTATTTAAAATAGAGAAAGCTTGGGGAATCTGAAATTAAATGATGCTTCTTGCTTGAGCTGAGTTCTTGGCCTCAGACTGCTTAATTGTATTAGAAACCACCAGGCTACTGCTAAGAATAATTCAATGGTAATTTTGGTGAACTGCTGGAGGCTTAGTGTGGTCTGGGATGGTGTGATGGTTAGAGATTCCTTATGACAGTGGTTCTCAACCTTCCTAATGTTGCAACTCTTTAATAAGTTCCTCATTCCGTGATGACCCCCAACCTTAAAATTATTTTCATTGCTACTTCATAACTGCAATTTTACTACTGTTATGAATCATAATATAAATATCTGATATGTAGGATATCTGATATGCAACCCCTGTGAAGGGATGTTTGACCCTCAAAAAGGTTTTGGTCCACATGTTGAAAACCACTGTTTTACTGTCATGGGTTTACCTATATGTAATAATGCAGTCTGAGAGAGTCCTCTGTAGCCATGTCAAGGAATAGGGAATATAATGGACCTTAAGGGAATGCAGGGATTTTGAAAAGATACTTGTGCCTCTTTGTTGAGATTAGGCCATACCCTGCTTTCTATTGCCCCATAGTTTGTAAATAGTGGTCCTTTTCAGACTGTGCCTTGCCATGAGATTGGATTTTGTAAGCTGTGTTGATTCCATTCTGAGAATAGAGGATGGTGTTACACCTGGGTCAACACGTGAGCAGCATGACCCACTGGTACAGACTAATACAAGACTTTCTCTTGGGAGTACAAGGGTGTCATCCTATGAATTTACTGAGGTGAACTAGGGCTTGACTAAACACACCCAAGAACTTACAGGACACACCAGAACAAAGAAAGGATTTGGACTCAACAGAAACATGGAGACCTGCATTGTGATGATGGCCAACCTACCTATAAACTGACCACTGTGTGTGTGTATTTGTGTGTATCTGTGTATGTCTGTGTGCATTGTGTGTCTGTGTGTGCCTTTGTCTATGTATATGTGTGTGTATGTATGTCAATGTATATGTGTGTCTGTTTGTGTGTGTATATATGTGTCTACATATGTGTGTTTGTTTGTGTGTCGTGTGTGTATGTATGTGTGTATATGTGTGTCTGTGTGTGTGTGTATGTCAAGTGTTACTAATAGACAGAGAACTCTGGACAATCTCATGGGCTTCAGCTCATCTTGGATCCTGCTGTTGGAGCAGCTACTTAAATTGCTTCGTGTCCATCCTCCTATCTTGCTGTATCTTTATCTGGCCATGGCCCTGCCCTTTTGTCTCTGTGGCTGGATTGATGTGTGTAGTCTTACTCTTAAGTCTGTGACCCACAGTGGTCTGACTGGCTTCATCGGCTTCTTCTCCGAAGCCTGGTGTGGCTTTGTTGTCTTCTCAATAAGGAGACTCATGTCCCTATTGGCTCCCCATCTTTGGCTTTTCAGATCTTTTTGAAAACTCCTAGCCTCTTTGATTCTTTGTAGCCACTTTGCAATCTGCACACACACACACACACACACACACACACACACACACACACACATGTATGAATTTGCTGTTATTCAATAAATTCTGACATTATGGAAGGAAACAAAGGAATTTATCTATATTTTTGGCATAGCATGTTCAGGATACCCTCCCCAGGATCAGAATTCTGATAGAATAGGAATTTCCTCAGGAATTGAATGCTGAGAGAAGGGAAAGCTGAGATCCCAGGGACAGCCAGAGGAGACACTTGTCTCTGGAACAGCATTTATAGCTTGTCTGATGAACTTGCAGGAGAGACTGGATTGAGAGGAAGCTGATGGGGGATGGAGACACACACCTTGGGAGGACGCTTAGTTATGCATACCCTGTGCCTTCTATTTAAACCTTACCTTCGTGTTAGGACCCCATCAGACAGGACTCACTAAGTCTCTTTGTCTTGCCAAAGTAGCCACATTGAATAAGTTTCATTTTGTTTGCTTTTTGCTGTTATTGGACATATTGAGGATCTGTAGCCAAGCCTGGCCTACTAGGGCTGCCAAGGCCAGACTAGGATGCTGGTAACTGGTAATAGTAAAAGTGTCTACAAACAACATCAGAGTTTTGTAAAGGACCATGATGGGAAGCACATTTCCCTAAGGCTAGCCTCCTTCAGTCTTCCTGCATCAACAGGAAGTTGGGTTACCTTGTACTGGAAGAACAATGGCTAAGTCCTGCTAGGTCAGCCCTGTAGGTGTAGCTGGTCTCAGTTTTTACAATGACCTCATTGTCAGTCTTCCCTATAATCTCAGGTGGCAGTGTTGGTGTGTGGGTTCTATTTTTAGATGTAAGCAAGACAAAGAATAAAAGTTTAACTTTCTTCAATAGGGATACTGCTGACCACCCAAGTATCCATGAGTTATAGGCTTGGTCTCTAGTGTGTAGTGGTCTGAGTGAGAACAGCTCCCATTGGCTTATATATTTGAATACTTGGTCCCAGTTGGTGGAACTGTTTGGGAAGGACTAGGAGGTGTGGCCTTGTTGGAGGAGGTTTATAACCCAGGGTAGGCTTTGAGGTTTGCAAAACTCATGCCGTTTCCAGTTAGCTTTCTTTGTCTCCGTTTGTGGATCAAGATGTAAAGCCCTCAGCTACTGCTCTAGTGACGTGTCTGCCTGCCTGTCACTCTAATCCCAGACATGGTTCTTACTTTCTGAAACCAAGTCATAAGCCCCCAAGCAAATGCTTTGTTTTATAAGTTGCCTTGGTCATGGTATCTTGTCACAGCAACAAAAACACCTTAGGCTGGTACCACTGAGTGGAACTTTAGAAGCCAGATCCTTGAGAAAAGTCTTTAGGGGCGTAGAACTCCTGTTGAGCCCCTCTTTGCCTCATGATTCATGCTGTGTTTTAATCTCCAGCCCTGGTGTGCTGCCCTTACCAGGGGTCCAAAGAAGTGAGGCTTCCTAACTTAGATCAGAGTCTTCAGAACTATGTGTCAAATATTTTTTTTTTTCAAATTAATGTGACATTAAGAATTTTGGGTAAATAAGCTTCACCTATCTTGTTTTTTGATCATTAAGTGTGCTACTATGAACAGAGTAGAAAGTGCTAAGCAATTGGAAAATGGCAGGCTGGAAACTCTGGTTTAGGAGTCAGGAAATCCCCACAGTTAGTTCCATTAGGCTAAAGCATTGAGATGGATGGAATTTAACTCAGGGGTCGGACTCCAATGCCATCTGCAAGGTGTGACTCTGTCTACCTGAGATCAAGACTCTAAGATGAGATCAATGTATAAGCTAATCTAGTGAAGTCAGTTTGTCATAATGCTGTCAAAAGAAATGGCTGTTCCCGTGAATTCTACTTTTATTCATGACTCAGGGCTACCTGAGGTGAACAGGAGAGCACAAAATACAAACTCAGAGAAAGCAAGAGCAAAGAGGATGCCCTGTGAGTCACTGACAAACCACAGCTCCTCACCCATGAAGTTCTTGTGACTTTCAACCAGTTCTCTCAACACTTGAGACTTGGTGACTTGTCTATCCAAACATGAAGCTGTTAGACTCTTAACAGATGTGTGTATTAGAGAGATAGGAACAATCTCATTTAATTTTGGTCTGGATAAAAGTCACAGAAACTTGCAACCAATCAAAGTACAGAGAATAAATGTCAGTGCACTCCTCAGATCTACCTGCTACATCTTCATCACCCACCCACTGAGGCTCAGGGACTATCTTATAAGAGGGGCAAAAAGATTGTAAGAGCCAGAAATCTGGGAGACCTCAAGAGAAACATGACAGGGCTGCTACAGTTCATAGCAGCTCAGTTGCCTACACAAGATCCAAACACATTCAAGCCAGTTAATAATTTAGCATGTAACAGGGGGAACATCAGGAGCCCCACCCCTAACTGACAAGCTGTTGATATTTGATGGCTGATAGTGAAGGGAACATCGGTTTTCTTCAAGGTTGTAGTCCCTGTTAGGTTGACTAATGTCCAATGGATAATCCCATACCTGTGAGTATATTGGCAACTCAAATTGGACTTTGTGAATTAAATAAAAAACGAAAATGGAGGACATGAAGTTTGGAGGAGGTGGGGAGATAGGGGTGCACCTCGGAGGGGTTAGGGAGATGAACAGAGGGTGAATATGATTAAAATAAATTGTATGGAATTCTCAAAGAAATAATAAAAATAGTGTGGTGGTTTGAATATGCTTGGCCCAGGGAGTGGCACTATTTGGAGGTGTGGCCTTGTTTGAGTAGGCGTGGCCTTGTTCGAGAAAGTGTGTCACTGTGGGTGTGGGCTCTAAAGACCCTTGTCCTAGCTGCCTGGAAGGCAGTCTTCTCCTGTTTGCCTTTGGAGCAAGATGTAGAACTCTCAGCCCATGCCTGCCTAGACTCTTCCATGCTTTCCACCAAAATGATAATGGACTGACCCTCTGGCCCTGTAAGCCAGCCTCAATTAAACATTGTCTTTATAAGAGTTGCCTTGGCCATGGTGTCTGTTCACAGCAGTAAACCCTGACTAGGACAATATACATGACGTAGCTGCTGCTACCCCCAGCCCAGCTGCTGCTTCTCCATGCCTATTGCTGGTGAGCCTAGGTCAGATCACACACAAAGCCAAGTCTCAAACCTTTTTGGCTGGTGACTGCCACACAGTGATGGTACAGAGACCCTGAGTTCTCTTGGAACTGAGAAGTGAAGAAAAGACTGGCTGATTCCGGGACATAGCTGTGAGAAGTGTCACTTTGGGTTGCTGTTTCTGAAGAGAAGAGTGAGCTGGGAGAGAAAAAGTTCTGTTTTTAAAGAGATTTGTTTTTCTCCCTGACAAGTAGCTTAAAGGTCACATGTTGACTAGTACAGGAATGTTCTTAACCACACAAGTTTCAGTAAAAATCAAAATCAAATGCTACTAAGGAAACTGGTTTTTATTTTGAACACCGGCTCAGTAAATAAGGAAAATTGTAGCACCATGGGAGTGAGCGCCCTGAAGTTCTCAGTGGTGTGGTAGGCAGTGCCAGTCAAACCACAGACTGGATGTTCTATGCTAAAGTGTGAGAACATTTATTTTCATCTTTTTTTTTTCTTGTCTCAGAGACGAGGCCAGAATGGCGTCGTCAAGGCCTGATTTACACCCAACTCCCCAAACAACTGCATCTCAAATGCCAAACCGTGAAGCTATTTGGTTTAGGCAGTATCTGGATTGTAGGTCTGTCTAGAAAAGAAACAGTTTCCTAGCTGTTCTCATCAAGGCTAGATATTTGATTTCTGCTTCTTATTGGGGGAAAGTTGGTGAAAAACAGGGAGACTGAAGAGATGATTAGAGTCACCTCATTAGAAGTGAAAAGAGAGATGTTTCTAGAACGATCAGAGAGTTGGGGATGCAGGTCAGCGATGGATTCAGTACTCCAACCAGGAGTTGGTATCAGAACCTATTTTAGATTCTCCTCCCCCCCCCTCCCTTCTCCCCCTCCCTGTCTTCCCCCCCTCCCTGTGTGTGTGTGTGTGTGTGTGTGTGTGTGTGTGTGTATGCGCACGCACACTTACTGTGGAAAGCCTAGGCATGGTACTGAATCTTTCAAGGTAGCTCCATGAGGGGATGGGTATTGCTAATTTCCGTGTACAAATAAGGAAACTGAAGCCCAGGACCCCCAGTTAGTAAGCAGCAGACACAAGGATCAAATCCAGAAACCTTACCCCAGAAGCCACACCCTTCTTCAATACACCTGAAAGAAAGAGAAGACTCTCAGGAGTTGGGGGGGAGATTCTGACACCTGCTGGGGAGTTATGTCTGGGCACTGAATCTTGAAAAAGAAGAAACGAGTCTCACACTGATGGATGAAATCTAATAGAAGACCCAGATATTAGGACTATACATCTACAGACACCTGCTTTTAGACAAAGAAGCCAAAAAGTGAGAGGGAAATCACGTCATCGTCAGCAACTCTTCCCATGGGGCCGGCCAGTATGAGCAGCACCGTATGCTGAAGAAGGTCTTTAGAGTTACATGTCCCTCCCCATAGTCTTCTCTTTACCCTTCTCTCCCATCTCCTCCTATGTAATTCTCCTGTATTGCTCCATAACACTGTATTCTATTTCTCCTTCCTTGGAAGATATCCACATATAGGAGAAAACATACAACATTTTTTGGGGGGGGGGCATTTCAGTTCCCTACTCAAGATGATCTTTTTCCCCTAGCTTTATTCATTGGCCTGAAAACTCCTAATTTAATTTTTCTTAACAGCTGAATAATACCCCATTGTATAGATATACCACATTTTCATTATCCGGTCATCAGCTGATGGGCATGTAGGCTGTTTACGGTTTCTGGCTACTTAGGAATAGAGAGCAGTGAACATGGAAGAAGACGCAGCAGTATGTGGAGGCCTTTGTATGTGCTCGAGGATGGCATAGCTGAGTCTTGAGGCAGCTTGATTTTCAGCATTTTCAGGCTCTCTGTACTGATACTCAATCGCGGTTGTGCCGATCTTACGTCTTCCTACATACCCACATCCTCACCAACGTATCCTATTATTTGGTTTATTTGTTTTGGTCATTACTGATGGGGGTAAAATGAAATCTCCAAGCGGTCTTAATTTGCATTTCCGTGATGGCTAAGGGTTTAGAATAGTAACTGTTCCGAGTTTGTGTCTCATCTTGTGAGAACACTCTGCTTAGTCCTGCTTTCCATTTTCCCTTAGCTTATTTATTTTCTTGGCGTCTGATTTTAGTTCTCTATATATTCTAGATACTAACCCTCTACCAGATGTCTAATTGATAGACTTTCCCCCTGCTCTGTAGAATGCCACTTTGCTTGAATGACAGTGTCCTTGCTATACAGAAGCCTTTTAGCTTCATGAAGTCTCAGTTATTAATTGCTGTTCTTAGTGCCTGTGCTACCAACACCCGATCAGAAAGCCCTTTCCTGTGTCATGAATTCAAGGCTATTTCCACCTTCTCTTATATAATATTCAGAATATCAGGCATTATATTGCGGTCCTTGATCCATTTGACCTTGAGTGTTGCGCAGGGCTATTGGACATGTTCAACTATTATCAGAGAAATTTCTTCTTGCAGGGAAGGGAATTAACACAGCATCCCACAACTGGACAATGTGCAGAGAGTGAAAACATTGGAGCACTCAATCCTACATGGGACTGTATAGACCTTCTCCTCTTAAGGCCCAGAGATCTATACAGAAGAGGAGGCAGAAAGATTGTAAGAGTCTGAGGTGATGGATGATGCTAAGGAAACAGTGTCTTGTAGAAACAACAGGAGTGAGACACTCATGAACTCACAGAGACTGTGGCAGCACACATGAGACCCAGACCAGTGCAAGCCAGATGGGATCCCAGCTTGGAAAGGAGAAACAGACATGGTCTCAGCCAGCCAAGAAGCTATCTGCAATTGGTGCATACTGGCAAAGGGAAAATCAGTTTTCTTTAATGGAGTGTCACAGGGTGGGGTGTGGGTGGAGCTTGGGGTGAGGGTGGGGCAGGGCTTAGGTCGACCACACCCCAGGGTAAGTCCTATGCCCAGGAGTAATCTGCTAATATGAATGAACTTGGTGGTATTATTGTGTACTTTCTGTTTTATTTTCCTTTTTTTTTTGCCCGTTATTGGTCTTTTGCCTATATGTTTTTATGAGGTATTTTTTGTTTCTTGATTTGTTTTTTATTTTTGTTTCTGTTTCTTTCTCTTTTTGAGAAAGAGAATGAGAGAGACAAAGAGACAGAGAGAAAGTTGAGTGGATAGGGAGGTGGAGAGGATCTGGAAGAAGTTGGGAGAAGCAAAAACATAATCAAAGTACATTGTACGAAAAAACATTTTTTTTTTTTTAAAAGAGAGAAATAGGTCTCCCTTGCATGACAAAGACAGGGGACATCACAGAGCTGGTGTGCAGAGACAGGGGCAAGGGCAGGACCTGAAGTCATTTATCCCGCTGGGCTGCAGCTTCCTTCCGCACACTCTTCCATTCCTCCTTTCACTCATGGAAGAGCACGTTTCTGTCAGGGCCGCCTTCTAGCCTCCCATTGCCCATGGTTACTGTGTGTTCCTGTAGCTTCTGAAGTGAGGAGAGGACATCCTTGGCCAATTATGACAGCCACTCTGCAACAGGGAAATGTGTAGTCCCCAATAGAAGAGATGGCTATGGAGAGAGCTCAGATCTCAGGTCTGGTCACAGAGAATCCCAGAGGAAAGTCAAAGCTAGATGGAAAAGAGAGACTCGGTTAACATTTCAAAGTACAAATCCTATATTCGATTCCATCACCTTTTAAAATGAACTAATTAATCAATTAATTTTCTTACTAAATTCCATTTAAAAATTAGTTAACTAATTTTGTTGCATCTACTTTCTTCCTCCTCTACCTATTCTGGAACTCAGCTCTTTTTCTCTTTATATGATGGTTCATTTAGGCCTGTCCTTCTGTGTCTAAAAGCCTGGAGCTGAGTGTATTTTCATTGCTTCTCCTTACCAGTTGGAAGATAAATGATGAGTTAGTATTAATAAGGAAGCAGCAGACTGGATGCAGAACTTGGAATGACTTATCCTAAGAATGCTGATGCTTTCAAAGAACAGTTTTGAGGTGCAGAAGACTTGATTTTGAAATAACCAAGTTCTAAAGGGAAACTTCAGGGTGTTTGGGGGTTATCCAATGCTTATAGAGTGTCAGGGATGAGCCAGTCAGTCTCTAAGGCAACATTGAAATGGAAACTTCTAGATTCTTTGGAAAGTCAGTTATGTCAAATGATGTTTTGCTGGGGCACACGGGTGAGGAAATGTTTTGCTAAAGCAGTGCGTAACATGACTCATGATGAATGAATATAAATATGACCCCAAAGACAGTGGGAGCTGGAGCACTGGTTTGCTTTGCTCTGCCTGGCTATTCTTTGCTAATAACACACATGTATTGGTTTGCCTTACATTGCATTGCTGAGCTCTGCTAGTGGTAATGCCATAGAGAGAAAGTCACCAAAGAACTGCTCAGGAAGTTGCTGGTGCTTCTTGCCTGCATATGGGCTATTGTTGTTTGGCAATCCTTGTGATTTCTTATGAATTGGACTGCCCTTGCTGGCTCATGTGTGGTGACTGCCGAGTGGACATAGTCTTCAGCTGTTGGTTTGTGTTTGGTGTTTGCTACTGGACTGAACTGCTGATATCCTGACAATGAAGATTGGACTCACCCCCAAAGAACTATTTCTAAATAGGTCTTCTTTCCCTGTGTCCTAATAACTTTTCTCTTCCACTACCTTTGGTGGGTGGTGGACTAGAGGAGAGGTTGAGCCCTTTTTAAAGTAGGTTGAGAAAAATGTATGCCACACAACAATTCTGTAGGTAGTATTTTTATGTGGTATTCCTTGTGTGAAATTCATTTGTTTTAGTCCACTTAAGCTATTATTGATTTTATGAGTATCTTTTTACCTATAAGTAGATTATTAATTGACAACACCACGTATGGGATATTCAATAAAACCGGCAGTGGATTTCTTAGAAATAAGTCTTATAGGCCCAAGAGACGATGAGAGACAATATATTCAAAGCTCTAAAGGAAATACAAAGGCCAAAGAGGAAATAATCTTTTCATGCTAAGATGAGTCAACAAAGAAAAAAATGCTAGTGACATGGGATTAGTCATAAAAATCAAACACTTTCAAATTCAGAATACTGTAAAATTGTAATGATGTTGGACCCACTAATCACTATACAAAGATTAAAAGGCAAAATTAAATATGATGTAGCTGCAATAATTTGTTAAGAATATGCATTATGGAAAGATACAACTTGCAACTAAAAAGCCAAACCATGAGAGTGTACACTAAACATATAGATACTTTTTTCTTTTGTTGTTGTTGTTGCAGGGTTTGCATGCCAAGCAGACACTTTGTAACAAAACTTCACAGTCAGCCCTTGTTGAGCTTTTTGTGGGGTCAAAGAGACCAGTTATTACTATTTTTTTAATCAGCTTTAACTAGCCCTTTTGTAGCTATCAGATGTTTCCTGCCAGTCTCACTTCCTTGCTGCTGTTGCAAAAGCCTGACAATGGCAAATGAGGAAAGGGTTTCTTTTGTCTCAAAGTTTGAAGGGAGACAGTCTGCCACAACAATCGGGACTCTGGCTTTGGCAGTAGGCCCATGAGAAGGCTGATCTGCATGGTCTCCACTGACAGGAAGTAGAGGGAGACAATGCTGGTGCTCCACTCACCTTCCCCTTTTAAAATTTCTTATTCATTTAGATCCCACTTCATGGGATTTTGGTGTATCTTCCTTCCTCAGTTAAACCTCTTTGGAAATACTCTTAACAGATGAACCTAGGGGGTGTGTCTTTAGGTGACCCAGTCAAGTTGAGGACAGAAATTAGCCACCTCAAGTTCACCCTTTGTCAACTCAGTAGCTCACAGTTTAATAGTCTAAACATTACTCAAAAGTCTAGTGCAGAAGTCTCTTCAGAGATTCAAGACACTCTTAACTCTATGAAATTGGAAAACAGGTCTTTATTTCCAGTATCCAATGGCACAGGTTAAACAATCTCATTACAAAGAGTGGAATGGGGCCATAGGCAGAAAAGATCAAATCAATGTAACATTAAACCCAAAAAGGTTCAAATACCAAACCACACAGCTCACTTCTGTCATCTGGGGTTCGTGATGCACTATCGAACAAGCTTGGGTAGCTCTGGCTCTATATCTCTTGGCCTAACTCACTTAGTGACTGCAGCTTTCCTTGGCAAACAACCCATATTTCTTGTATCTCTAAATAGACTTGTCTCCATGTTTTCAGAGTTCGTTCCCACAGCCTTTAGGGCTGTCCCAAAGGTCACAGCATTTACCATTTTGCTGAGACATTAGACACACCCTCACCTCCTGGATTCCTGCTGTCTCTCATTATCATGGAATCATTAATCTTGGCAGAGAGTACATTCCTTGAAGGAAGAACATGAAAATAAGCACATTAATATACAAACAAGGCTTACACCCACAGCAACCATCAACATTCATAGAGGCTCACACCCTGCTGGCTCGTTCCAGGGGCAGGAGCCATGTCATTCAGTCCCTTACATGGCCAGGTGGGACCGACAGGAAGGCACATGAGATAAGAAGCTCCACATCCTGACAGATCAGGACACAGAGTTTGGGCCAGATCTAGACATGGATACAGCATCTTCAAGGCCCACCCCAGGGTCTCATGCTTGTTGTAGGTGCTATGTCTCAGAGGTTCCATAATCTCGTAAGCCAGCATCACAGCTATGGATCAGGTGTTGAGACACATGAGCCTGTGTGTGGAGATGCATTTCACATTTAAACCACTACAGGGATAAAGATATTCATGTATAAAATGCACAGTCTTCTATGCCCTGATCTTGATTGATTTTATTTTTTTAATGATGCAGATTTCTTTGCATTTTGCCAAGTTCACAGACTTGTGTGTTTTCTGCCATATGTGTTCATTTTGTTTTATTAGCCCTCAACTTCCCTATCTGTCCCCTTGTAGTCATCCCCTACCCTCATCTCTTAACATCAGTAACTAATCTATTTCCCAGCCTTGTTATCCAGCTTAATTAAAACATTATAAAACAAACTTCCATACTGGCTTCTTTTAATTTAAAAAATGCATTACAGGTTCATTCATGTTGTATCATGGCTCACTGGTTGGTCGCATTATTTTTTTTTACTAAATTACATTCCACTGAATGTAGGTATCGCATTTAACTTATCTTATTCAATAGAGAACTACTTTAGTGTTTACGGTTTGGGAGTGATTATAAAAAAATAAAGATTAAAAAGCGTATTACTTATTTTCCTTGACCAATTTTTAAATTATTTTCCATCAACTCTGCCTCCACTTTGGAAGTGAAAGTTATCAGTAGCAACACGGCCTGAAAGCATATCAAGTCAAACGTATGAAAAAAATGCATCTATAAATTATTATCAATATAGTAAAAGCATGACGAACTGCATGACATGGCAAATATCAAGATAAAAGCTGGATATTTTGTGCACAATAGAAGTGGACATAAAAACAATTTCACACTGCTGATACGCTCTGTTATGACCTGAGTGAACACGAAAGTATTTCCTCTTTAATAAAAAATTTTAAAAGATAAATTTGATTTTTGCTTCCATGTGTGCATGCATGTGTGTATGTATGTACGTGTGTGTGTGTGTGTGTGTGTGTGTGTGTGTAGACACACACATTTGCAGGGCCCTTAGGCTCCAGAACAGGGCATCAGATTCCCCTGGAACTGCAGTTACAGGCTGGTTTGAACTGTCTGACATGAACACGTAGAACCAACCCGGTCCTCTGTACAAACATACATGCCCCTAACCCCTGAGACCTTTCTCCGGTCCCTGAAGGTCTACTTCATATACCCCTGGACATGTTTAGAATCACATAAAATTAAATAAATACAACAAAATAAAATGAATCCACAAACCTTAAGAAGTCAATTTTAAAAAATATATATTTTCCCCTTATACATATCTGTTGTTTTACTTTAAACACTCATATATTATTTTGTGCTCAAGGAGCATAAAAACTTTTTTTAAAAAAAAAAATGGAAACATTAGAATCTTTAGGAATGCTGGGCTTACTTCCCCAAGCTTCACACATTTCAGCGGCTCTCTTGACTATACAAAGAGCTCAGAAAAGAATCTTCCTTCTGTGTCAAAATGTCAGAGAAACTAATAAATATCTGAGCTCAACTTGTTTTTATGTTCAGCGCAGTTGGGTATGCATCATTTGGACAATGTTCTGGGTATCACACACTTGCGTTTGTGCTATTTTCCAATCACAGACCCTACAAAGAAAACCCTGGTTTTCATTTCTCCCTGCATAGGAGAAACTAGTAAATCCTCCTTCACAGGACCAGTTTAACGTCTGTGAGCCATGTTTGTAACACCCACAAGCCAGTGGTGCTCCCCACTTTGCTTTTGCACTGTTCACAACTAACTTTTTTTTCTACCAAACATCCACCCGGTTTCTAGCTTTTCAATAAAGAGGCCTCTTGGCTTCGAATGGTCTTCCTCCCGATGGTTCCTCTGGTAGCTTGTGTTTTTAAACTTGGGTGTCATCCTCTTAGAAAAACCATGCCTCACTATCTACTTGTGCTGGCTAGTTTTATGTCAACTTGATATAAGCTGTAGTTATCAGATAGGAGGAACTCCAACTGAGAAAATACCTCCTACAATTGGGCTGTTGGCAAACCTGTGGGTCATTTTCTTAATTAGTGATTGGTGTAGCAAGGTCCAGCACATTGTGAGTGGTACCATCCTGGACTCGTAGGCTGCCTGGGTTCTATAAGAAAGCAGATTGAGCAAGTCAGTAGGCAGCATTCCTCATGGGCTCTGCATCAGCTCCTGTATCCAGGTTCCTGTCTGTTTGAATTCCTGTCCTGACTTCCTTCAATGATGGACAGTGATGTGAGAAAGTAAGTCAAAGAAACCCTTTCCTCTCCAACTTGCGTTTGGTCATGGTGCTTTATCATAGCAATAGAAATCTAACTAAGATAGAAATTCTTACCAGGATCATGGGGTATCTCTGTTGCTTTGGGGAGGATTGTGGAAGGACTTTAAAACTTTGAGCTGGAAAAGCTATTGAGTGTTAAAAGCTTGGTGAGCTGTTCTGTGGGAGTGTGTAAGTAGGAGTGTTGAGAGACGCTCATGATGGCAGTCTGGCTTGATAAGTTCCAGAGAGAAGTTGAGAGTCACTCAAAGTCTCTATTGGGTGTGTTGACTATTTGGATTAAACGGTGGTTCTGGTAAAGAATCAGCTTCAATGAACAGGATACCAGAGTCACTAAAGCGAAAACTTAGCTTTGCTAGTTAGCAATTGATGCTGGTTAGCTGGAGTTAAGAAATTTTTGGTATCTAAGAAGAGACCAATATCACTGAGGTGAAGTCTGGGAAACATTTCCTCGGTGCTCTATTGCAGAGTCAGCCAAAGTTGTATCTCATGCTGGTAGGTGGTAGTACAAGAGTCATCCAGGTAGTACTGGGTTTGAAAGCATGAAGGGATCATGGAGGACCGCTGAGGCTTCACAATGTGCAGTAGGGCTGGAGTCCTGGAAGAGAGCCTATGAGAGGCTATCGGTGAAAGTGCAGCCCAGTTGCAGCAGGATATAGCAAATATGTTGGAGATGCCTATACCGTGGGATGACCATCAAGAACAGCAGCAGTGGTGGAGTGGAGCTGGCTGGAGTCTAGAAGTCAAGTCATGTATGATGCAGAGGGTGGAACTGGGCAAGTTACACAAGCCCTTCGGAGGAGTCTAGGAGATCATGTGGGAATCCCAGACATGGGTATTGGGTTATTCTCACACTGTTGGAGTTTTGTTTTGCCTTGTTCAGGTTGTGACTGTGCCTGCTTTTTCCTTCTTAAAATAAGAATATATAACTTATTTTTGATTTTATAGGAGCCCACAGTTGAGTAACTGTCGATTTTAAAAGAGACGTTGGATTTGAAAAGAGACTGAAATCTTTAAGTGTTTGAATCTGTAAGGCCATTGGACTTTTTAAGTTTGTAAAATGTTTCCTATTGTGATGCTTAGATTGGTGTGTGATCTTGGGGATAAACAAGAAAGAAAAGATGGTGGCTTAAGAGTGGTGTGGTGTGGGGTGTGTGTGTGTGTGATGTTGACAGTTTTCCTGGGTAGTTTTATGTTGACTTGCCACAATCTAGAGTCATCTGAGAGGCTGAAACCCCAATTAAGAAAACGCCTCCATTAGATGTGGATGTAGGCAACCTGTAGGTCATTTTCTTAGTTAGTGATCAACAGAGAGAACTCAGCCCACGGTGGGTGGGTGCCACTCTCATAAGAAAGCAGGCTGAGCAAGCTGTGATGAGCAAGCCAATAAGCAGCACCCCTCCCTTGGCCTCCTTATCAGCTCCTGCCTCCAGGTTCCTGCCCTGTGTGAGTTCCGGTCCTGACTTCCTTCAGTGATAAACAGTGATGTGGAAGTGTGAGCCAAATAAACCCTTTCCTCCCCAACTTGTTTTTGATCATGGTGTTTTATCACAGTAACAGAAACCTTAACTAAGACACCAGGCTAAAGCAGTTTCCAAGTTACTCTCTGTTACATCCTGCAGAGCGCGTAGTAGTAGCTGACATTTTCTTATTCATGGATGGGCTTACAGTATGTTACCTGGCTCAGCTCAGCTCAGCCACTTCAGTGTGGACATCCTGCCACTTAGCACAAAATGGCCAATCGCCATTTTGTTTTTACAAGAAATGATCAATAAAATAGTCATCATCCTTTGAAAAACGTATTGGGAATGGTTTTGTGATACACTGGTTGGGATCCAGAGGATGCCTTAGAAAGGGACAAATGTTTGGATATTTAAAAACTTATTTAGTTTGTGTGTGTGTGTGCATGCATGCATGTGCATGTGTGTACATGTATGTGAGTGCAGGTGCCTGTGAAGGCCAGAAGAAAATATTGGATGCCTTGGGGGCTGGAATTACAGGCAGTTGTGAGCTATCTGATGCTGGTGTGAACTGAACTTGGGTTCTCTGTCAGAGTAGCAACACTGGGACAGTGAGCCGAGTCTTCAGGCCCTACTTCCATATTCTTTTTGTTGTTTGTTTGTTTGTTTTAAGGATTTATTTTATTTTATTTTATGAGTACACTGTTGCTATCTTCAGACTCACCAGAAGAGTTGACCAGATCCCATTACAGATGGTTGCGAGCCACCATGTGGTTGCTGGGAACTGAACTCAGGATCCCTAGAAGAGCAGTCAGTACTCTTAATCGCTGAGCCATCTCTCCAGTCCTCTATTTCTACATTCTTTAGGAAGAATTTTTTAATAAAAACAATTTTTTTGGTAGCTGAACCATTTTCAGGGAAAGTTGAGCTTTTTCATGAAAACACACATAAAATGAAGCACTTTGATGCAGTCATAAGATGAGACTCCGTGAGACAGGGGTAAAAAAAGACCAATGTTGCTTTCTGCTGTTGAATATACCATGGAGTGCTGTTCTGGAGGATGAGTGGAGCAGACCGTAAGCCCAGGAAACAGAATTTCTGCCTGTGGCTGATGACAGCAGATATGGGATAGGATGACTATGAAGTCCTGAATGTCTTTGAACCACTGATGCGTAGTACTGCTACTGAGCAAGAAACAGGAAGAAGAGACTTGGAGAGGCCCAGCTGCAGTTGAGCACAGGTTTGGAGCTCAGCAGCTGCATGTAGACAAGACTGAAAGGTCTGAACCTCCTAGTTTCCAGGGGAAGTGGGAGTGTGGCTTCCAGATGGTATGTTTTCATGGAGAGCGTTGGATAATGGTGACACCTGAAAGGATAGGAAGGTGTGGAGGGGCCTCAAAGAAAGAGCCAAGCTGCAGAGAATCAAAAGAGCATCTCAGACAGCAGAGGAAGAGGGTGTGGTGGGTGACACCAGGTGCCGGAGGGCTGATTGGCAAGTTCTCAGACTGGAAACCAGTCCCCTGAGTTACCAGTTTGTGGTCACCATTAACCTTTAAAAGACATGGTGTCAGAGGTGCCAGTGAGCATAGGAAACAGAACTTAGAAAGCAGTGGGCTGAAGAGAAAAAAAAATGACGAGAAATAAATAGCATCCGTCTATATTAGGACATGGGAACCGGTGTAGTCCACTGAGACCTTCTACCAAGCATTATGCATGCAATGGCATTTGATTGTGACCTTGGGGTCAACTAGGATATGCCTTGAAGACACATCTAGACATGTCAGAGTCTTTCTGTGCCACATGAGTATAACTGGTCTTTTAAGTCAAGATTTCTAACCTTTTTCTGGGGGGCCCAATGCCATTACTATTCATGCAGGATTTTTATTGTTTGTTTTTGTTTGTTTTTTTGCAAGGATCTAACTTTCCAAGTTGCTTGAGTTTCTCTATTAGGAACCATAGATAAAACTGTTCCTTTTCACATCAAAAGTACATTTCAGTCCAATGTCCCTCTAGACAAAAAGTCAATGCATTAAAAATATAAATCATAACTGGAAGTCGAATAGACAGAGCTGTTTTTTCTTCCAAGACTTCAGTTTTGGAATATAAATGATGAAAATAAAAAGATATACACGATTTGTCCTTTGTGCATTCATTTCAGGATTCTAAATCCTCAAAACACCGTTTTTATTACAGAGCACCCTTTCAGTGACTCAATGTACTTGTCAGACACTCTTTTACTAACGAAGACTAGAGCACTCTCTTGTCTTGAGTATTCCATTAATTAGGATTTTGTACAACACACACACACACACACACACACACACACACACACACACACACACATATATATATATATATATATATATAATATACCTATCACACATATATAGGTTATTTTTGCAAAGGATCATGACCTTGTGGTCCCTGTTGAATAGAGAGACAATTCTTATTTTACTTGTGGGAAGCCCATTTCCTTTGCTTCAGGAATTTCACTCCGAATGTTCGAGTTCTTGCCCACAGCTTTTGCTAAGTAAGAAAGTCCCAGCGCTCTAGCTTTGGAAAGGTACCACTTCTGAAGGAGAAAAATCTAGATAGCTGAGAGTAGTCAGCTGGGCTCATTATGTGCAGTTGACGGGGTGTGAAACTGGGGCTTTCAGTGTTTACAGTAAGGTGCGACGTGGGCAGACGATGCTTCCTCCAATCAAGCTTCCTCCAGCCACCAAGTCTGAGAGCAGCCTTGCAACACCCTGGCCTTTGGGCTTATTTCACAGTTGTCACAGGCACTGTGAACCCTCCAGATTGTTTTCTCTATATAATAGGAAGCCATGACCCACACTTAAGGAGATGCCTACCTGTGACTCTCATCAGATCCCTCCTGCCTTTCTGCCAGAGCCTGTTTACGGGAGAGCAGCAGCAGCAGCAGCAGCAGCAGCAGCAGCAGCAGCAGCAGCAGCAGCAGCAGCAGCTGTTTGGGAACTTGCAGGCCTGTACTTCCGATGAGTGACCAAGATGCCTGGCTGTGTGCTGACTCATTCAAGAAGAGATTTAGAGAGCTGCTGGGGTGTGGGTGGTAGAGTGGGCTGTGGTTGATTTTCCAGCATGCTATAGAAAAGCAAAGGATGGAAGTGGCAAGCGACAAAGTCAAAACACTGTTACCGTATAGCTCAGAATACAGCCAGTCATTTCCTTTCTAGGCCTATTTTTATGATACCCTCGTCATCAGTTTCTGTATCGGGCAAAATTTTAGGAACAGTGATACACGCATAGTTGTATTGGCTGAGCACTTAAGACAGTGGCCTAGGTGTTTTCCTAATGTTGTTCACGAATTGTTCTTGTCTTGGTCATCTTCTGAAGCATTTGTTACCATCTACTAACATGTCCATATTTCACTCAGGGGCAGCTGCAGCTTGGAGATATGAAATAAATTATCTTGAAGATAATGAATGAAACCAGATATGACTGAAATCTATGGTCTTAACCCATGGAGGTTTTAGTGCCATTTAAATAGAGCTAAGTAGACTCTATTCGGTTCTAGGTCTACGTCTATATGACTTATATTTTATACACACACACACACACACACACACACACACACACGCACGAAGATAAAATAGAAAAGTCTGCCCATTTGATAAGATATACACTAAATTGAGATTAAGTTAGAACTATGAAGAAAGAGTTGTCTCCTTTCCCCCTGTACCAGATATCTAATTCTTACAAATGTTTAAAGCCTGCTTAAGAACATCAAAGAGTGCCTCTTGGGCCAACAAGCAGAAGGGAGATATGTTTGGATATGTTTGTGTGACTGAAGTCTGGGCTGGGCTTGGTTTAAGACCCAAAGACTCTTTAGAACACAGCCTAAGAGACAGTGGTGGGGCCACTAAAAAAAAAAAAAAACAAAAATCAATGGTTAAGAAGGAGTTAACTGGGGTATGTATGTGTGTCTGTGAATTACTTCAGACATGCATGACAGCATCTGCAAAGCCTTTTGCCAACCCAGTCTCAGGATACCTTTTCCCCATGGACCCAGTGCCCTTCACAACATGAAGGGTAAGGCAATTAGGTGCCGAAGACTCATGCCCCAAGTGTCATCTCTGTGATCTCTGAGATACCTTCTTGTTATTGATCTAATTTTGTAACTGCCTAAATTATTAACTGACCTACTTTGGTCCCAACTGTTAGAAATCGTCACCTCCTGGAATCAGAGGGCTCCTGGAGAATGGTCCCACGGTCACTTTTCTGGTCCACCTCCTTCCCAAGTATTGTCCTTGGGCTTCAGGACTGGGCTCCTCTGACTGAAACAACCATCTCTCAGGGACCACCTCCATTCTATGTCCGTCCAACATTAGGAAGTAGTAAATTTAAGTCCCCGCTGTTCCTACTGTACTTTTCTCTGGACCTTAAAGTCAGGTCTGTTTCTGTGATACCCACTTGCTGTCTACTAGGCATGGCTTCTTAACTATCACCCAACTTCTGGGAAGAAGTCAAGCTATCAGTGGATTTAATGTCCTTGTATGTTAACAGAATAGAAGTGTCTACTTTCTTCATGAAAATCCCTGCCTGTACTTGTAGGAATATGGGCTTAGTCTTACAAATCATCAGGGACTCAAGGCAGGCACTAATGCTGCTGACTTCCGGCATCTTCTGCTAAATTAAACTTCTGGACCACGGATAGCATTAAAGTCCGTTGTAGTTTCTCTCTTGTTCTGAGGTCAAAGGTAAAAGGATTTGCAAGCATCTGTGTCCTCCCAGCTCCTGCAAAGAGTCCAAAGCTCAATCCACCCATTTCACTCGGAGGCTCAAATGTGGTTTGAGGTAAATAAGTAGTCAAATTGATGTCTTAGTTAATTTTCCTATTGCTGTGTTGCTCTTGACAAAATGAACTGAAGGGTGGCAGGAAGGGTCACTTGGTTAACATTTCCAGGGGTTAAATCATGGTAGCAGGAGCCTGTGACAGATGGTCACATGGTGTCTGCAGTCAAGAAGCAGAGATTAATGAATACCTGTGTCCAGGTAGCTTTCTCTTTTTCATTTGGTTCGGGATCCTGGTCCACAAAATTGTGTTGCCTGTTTTTTTTTTTTTTTTTTTTTTTTTTTTTTAAATTTTTAAAAATTGGATACTTTGTTTACATTTCAAATGTTATCCCCTTTCCCGGTTTCCCTTCAGAAATTTTTTATCTCATCCCCTCTTCCCCTGCTTCTATGAGGGTGTTCCCTCATCCACCCACCCACTCCTGCATCCTCGCCCTCACATTCCCCTACATTGGGGCATTGAGCCTTCCCAGGACCAAGGGCCGCTCCTCCCATTGATGCCTGACAAGGCCATCCTCTGCCACACATGCAGCTGGAGCCATGGGTCCCTCTATGTGTACTCTTTAGTTGGTGGTTCAGTCTCTGGGAGTTCTGGGGGTCTGGTTGGTTAATATTGTTGTTCTTCCTATGGAGTTGCAAACCCCTTCAGCTCCTTCGGTCCTTTCTCTAACTCCTCCATTTGGGGACCCCATTGGGGATCCCGCACTTAGTCCAATGGTTGGCTGCAAGCATCCACCTCTGTATTTGTCAGGCTCTGGCAGAGCCTCTCAGGAGACAGCTATATCAGGCTCCTGTCAGCATGTGTTTCTTGGCATCCATAATTATGTCTGCATTTGGTGACTGTATATAGAATGGATCCCCAGGTAAGGCAGTCTCTGGATGGCCTTGCCTTCAGTCTCTGCTCCATATTTTGTCTCCATATTTACTCCCATGAGTATTTTGTTCCCCCTTAAAGTGGGTTTCCTCACTTCAATTAACCTCATTGAAATAATCCCCGGGCAGCCAGGTGACACCAGATCCTGTCAAACTGACAACCAACACAAACACAGATGACAAACCAGTCATTTGTCTCCCTGAAACACAGTTGACAGGAATAAAGATTTGCCCAAATACACATGCTTTACACGGCACACAGTCAGTCTCTTACTGAGAAGGGGCTGGCAGATAGACTAAATGCGGAGTGAATTAAAGGAGAACATAAGCAGAGTTCAGCGTGCCTTCACTTTCCCCAGGAAGCGGGGCACTCACTAGCTTTCCACCTATGCTATGGCAGAACCTTTCTGTGCTTTTTTTTTTCTAAAACAAAGGGTCTGCCCACCACACAGATGGTCTAGAAAACAGAAGTAGCTGGCTTTTCTTTTTCTTTAGACACACATTTTGGGTTTTTATTGCTGATTACGGACTTTACGAAATGTGCATTGCAAGTCAACAAGAGATTTTTATTTATTTATTTATTTTTTACTTTTTCATATTTCCAATAAAAGTTTAAAGAAACAAAGAAACCCACAAAGGACAAGAGAAGTACAAGCTTCAAAACAAAACAACAGAAATTAAGTCTCCACAGTCAAGGTCTGCCAAAAATCTGAAATCACCCAAACCGTGCAAATGTTCAACAGAGACCATGGCCATACATAGGATTGTAAATACTTGTCCCATTAAGGACAAACTGTAGCTGGCTTTTCTTAATGTGGCTCTTTCCTTTGTATATTTGTAAGTGGAAACTGGTCAAAGCATAGAGAACATTAAATGTAGATTTCTGAGACATACCTTTGAATATGTCTTTGACTTTGTGATACTAGGCAAGTGACGCTTTACCTGGGACCCAGTGTCTTCATCTGGGAACAGCTATAGCAGAAGAACCCATGGAACCTGAGCAAGCACATGACAAAATATAGGCAGAATAAAGTACTATTATAAAAATTGGCTTGATGTTATTGTTGTTAAGTTTCCTCCCACTTCAGGGCTTCCAACTTCATGATACTTTGTGACAACTTGTTTCAGAAAGAATAAAAGGAAGACTCACTGTCTCATAAAGTAAGTTGGTGTTGTGTGATACTATTCCTAAGAAGTTGCGAACACCCGGCTACTCGTCCCAGAAAAGGAACTGATGACAGAGCATCCTATAGATAGTACCAAAGTCTGACTTGGTGAGCCAGTACATTTTATTTGTGTTACTTATAGAAATCTGGGTTATTTACAGGAGCAGAAATGACCTCAAGGTAGCTTCATCACCAAACCTAGCATGGGTGATATTTGACCCAGCATGGGTGGTGTTTGGTATCAAACCTGGGACACATAGCTGATTGAGGTGCGTATTTAACATGTCAAAGTGGACCTGACCACCAGGTTCTCCCAGCAACCCTCAGTCACTACCTGTTACAGGGTATGGTTGCCATACCTCACTTCCTACCCTAAACTTTTCCAGATTAGGGCCTGGGCTGCTTTTTCTTATATAATTTAGCTATTTTGGTTACTCAGCCCTTTTCCCTCTTTGGTCTACCCTTTGCCATCCTGACATCTTGGTTTGGCTCTCCCCTCCCCCTTTCTTTATATGACACAGCTCAAGGTTATGTCCACTCTAGAGTCTCCCTGCCTCCGGCTATGCTCTGCCTTTTATCTACAATAAACCTTCTCTTTGCCCATACCTAGGAGCAGTCATATCCTTCAGTTTTAAATTTTTTCATTCAGGTGACAGCTCATAGAAACTGTGAATCTGGAGCACACTGCACAGCTAGCTTGCTGGCAGCTCAACAGGTAGGAAAGTGTCCTCTCCAGGCAGCCCAGATGGTCTGATTGTCTTCCAGGCAAGCTAGCTTGTGCAATCATCTTCTAGGCAGCTTGGTTAGTCTCTGCTTCTTCAAGGTTGCTGGACTTGTCTGAGAATGCTCTCAGCAGTCTTTACCACTATTACCTAGTGATCCTGGTTGGTTTTAGGGACTTCCTGAAGTTATTCTGAGTTGTTTACTTCCTGTCTCAATGATATTCCCTGTAGGATGGAATGTCTTCCCTTCCCTTAGTGCATCATATTGTTTTACTGTACACACATTATGCTGAATGTTCATGGTTTAGAAACTCATAAGGTATAACATTATAACGTTTAAAACTAGGAAGTTGTTCTGATTAGACAAAGTCATGAGGGTAGAATCCTGGTGGTGGTCTTAATGTCTTCCTAAAAAGGAGACACATCTGGGCACAGTGGCCTGGGCTTCTAGTTCTAGTTATGTGGGAACATAGAAGCATGAGAATCACTTGACCTAAGAATTTTGGGTGAGCTTGAACAACCTGAAGCTACTTCAACTTTTAATAAAACAAAACAAAACAAAAAGACAGGAAAGACTAGAGTGCCCCCTGCAAACAGGAAGAGGTCATGTGGGTACATAAAGATGTGACAGCTGTCTGCAAGCAAAGAGGCCTTTGTTCTTTTGCTAGAGTACTCTGCTTGAATCTTGCACTCAAACTTCTCAGTAGCAGTCTTGTTAGGTCTATCTTTCCATTCCTTGGTATTTTGTTACGGCAGCTTGTGCAGACAGATACACTATCAACAAACTGTTGCAACCATTAAATATTGAATAAGCAAGCGATGAGAGACTTGATGTTAATCTCATCTAAACTTAGATGGCTCATAATGGAGAGTCATAGTTGTCTTTCAAAATTTCTAATCTGCTCTCTATGTCAGGAGTTTACAGTGATGTAACCTTCTGTGTCAAAATGCTCAGTTCTGCTTATAATTAATAAAACAAAAACATAACTACCAATTATTTTAAGCTTCAACACTACTTAAAAAAATGATTCTGTTTTGTACTTTTGTGAGTCCTGGTGGGAATTATGAAGCTCTTTTGTAAGTACAATTTCTCAGCTCATTTAAAATTGTCAGCAAGGGTGGGGGGGATGTACCGTTTGATCTCGTACATCGGTCTCTTCATCTCACTTAGTGAGTTTCACTAAACTGAAGGAAGAGAAGGAGGTGATGTTGACAGATTGATAAAATGCCTGGAGCTCCATAGAGCTGAACAGTGGGGAAATACTCTGCATGTAACTGCATGAGCTTCTCAAAGTGGAGATTAAATCAGACACATGTAACATTAGGTGCTTGAATTTGTTATTGTATATAATGATTTAATACTTTGTGTTGACTTGTTAGGGGGAGCAGTAGTCAAAATGATGTGTATTATTTATTTTTTTTAACTAAAGGATAATCTATGTATTCATAGAAAAAGCTGAATGGACTTATCTCTAGCTTATAGATATCTATAGATATCTATAGGTAGCCTATAGATATCATCAAAGTGTAGTGTGCTCTTTATACACATGTCATCCATGTATAGTGTGTTCTCTATGCAGATATCATCTGTGTAGTGTGCTCTCTATATAGGTGTCATCCATGTGTAATGTGCTTTCTCTCCTACTCTCTATAGTATAGAGTTTTCATGCTTGAAGTTTGCTTTATATATCCTTCTTTTCTTTTCTAAGCCATAATTTGTAAATCCATAGTTAACACAAGGGGTCTTTTCCTATTTTATTATTTCACAGCCTAATGTTTTAGTTTCTCATGGAAGAAAATGGGACTGTTAGGGAACTTAACTCTGCTGAGTTAGTTTTCAGATAGAAGAAGCTTGACGGTTAAGTTCAAGGATAGATGGCAGAAGCCGGCCTGGGTGGGACAACTTGGTCTGGTATTTTTGCTGACATAACTATTTTTCTTCCATACGGTTGAACACCATGCTGCCACCATATTCATACAGAGGTCAGGAACAGGGAAAGAATGAATTCAGAACTTGCTGCCCGTGTCAATCCTAATAGAAAACTCCCCAACATATCCCCATCCTCATGACCACCAATGCTATCCTGTAAGAAGACGTCATACCACATTGTGTGTTTGTCTTTATGTGCCTCTGAAGCTACAGGTTTTGGGGTGGCTTCCCTGTGGAAACATTATCACCCCTTTCCCTTTGGAGAGCCCTGGCTAGCTCAACCTTTTATAGTAAGATGCTAGCTGAGGCTGACAGAGAAAGTATTTCATTGTGTGAATTTCTTACCATTTCTTTCCACATCACCCTCTAGTTTCTTTTATTGTTGTCAACAGTTATTTCTTCCTCTCCTTTTGCTCTTATCTTCTTCTTTGGAGTTTTCTCCAAGTTTGATACTGTACTTGGCTCACACTCTGGCTGTGAGCTGATGCAGAGGTGGCATTTGGTTTAGCTATAACCCTGCCAGGGTGAGGAACAGGTCAGACCCTTATTTTCTGATTGTCCCACAGCTCCTGAAAAGATTTCAGACCTATGCAGTAATAAGGTCCTTTCCCTGTTAGTCCAGTTTACCTGGCTTCTCTCCTCCCCATCTCTCTGGCTTCTTCACTCTCTTCTTTTCCTTAGGTATCAATTTGCATTGAACCTAGTGGATCCATTAAGTAATGCCTCCCATCCCTACGTCAGGAATCTCACGAGTCTTGTATGGATTCCTAAAACCAATTCACATCTGCTTGTAGTTTTCATATGACCCAGAACTTTGTGCTCTGGCCGGAGCTGAAATCTAGTTGTTGACTAAATCCCGGTGAAGTGCAAGCTGGGATGTACGGAGGCAGGCACATGACTGACCCATTCTTTCTTGAGCTTGATTCCTGTGGAAGGATCCAGATAACAGGCATGTATGCAAATACTCGTCAGAGTGGGTGTCAGTGAAATCTGGGAACATGGTCAGCTGTTAGAGAGAAGGTGATGGCAAAAATCTCTGTGAGCGAGAGGCCTTTGAACAGAGGCTGAGTGGACTGGTAGGGGGCTATCTGGAGAACAGAACCTGAGGAGCTCTGAAGGAAAAACGTCTCCATATTTATCCATGATGTTTGAAGATGACCAGAGAGCTAGCAGAGTTCTAAGGCAGGGAACTGTAAAAGGCAATGGCCCCATAGCCTCTAAAAACACTGGGAAAACCAAACCCAGAAAAACTAAATTCAAAAGTTAGTAATTCTTGTGGTAAGACTGTATCGTTGAAGACAACACAACGCATACTTGTGTTATTGAACATGGAGACGTCGTGCAGGAGTTTAACAAGAAGCTTCACCTCAACTGACTAACGTTCATGATACCTGACGATACTCTGTACACTGCCAGAAGAGCAAGGTATTCATCAGTATCACCCAACTACAAACCTGCGACAGTGGCTGGGCAGTGGTGGCGCACGCCTTTAATCCCGGCACTTGGGAGACAGAGGCAGGCGGATTTCTGAGTTCGAGGCCAGCCTGGTCTACAGAGTGAGTTCCAGGACAGCCAGGGCTATACAGAGAAACCCTGTCTCGAAAAACCAAAAAAAGAAAAAACAAAACAAAAAAACCTGCAACAGTTACCTGCCTGCAAGATACACTAGTGCAATGCTGTCACAAATGGTATGGGGGCAACCAACTGTGGGGCTGATAGCTTGCGTGCGTGCCGGCATGGGTCCTGTTGGGCAGAGTTGTGATTCCTGCGTGTCTGCCACGGCTCAGTCGGCTGGAACTGGCTCAGAGTGGCAGAAGCATGGGAAATTGACTGAGTTCCTTCCACACGGCACCAGGTAGGCACTGGGGGCCCTCGCCTGGGCGTGGAAAATTTCAGCCTGAAGGGGGGGGCAGGGCTCCAGAGGGGGATCTCCGGGTCGTTGTGGCTGACCCAGGGATGGGTGGTAGTCTTTGGACTCCCAGACACTGCTGAGATCTGTGGAAGAACGGAGACTGTGAGTGTGTGGGCAGAACCAGCCTGCAGCCGAAAGAGACGAAAGGGACAGAAGCCCTGTCAGTGCCCTGCAGGTAGAGACTCTTTGTTACCCAGACTCACTTGGCTGGCTCAGCTAGCTTGGTTGAATTGGCAGCCTCCAAGGTAGGAATGTAAAGTTCTCAGCAGGAGATTAGGCGGTGGTGGTGGCTCATTAGAGGCCTTCTCCACAGTTCCCCATGGCGGGGGGGGGGGGGGGGGGGGGGGGGGGGGGGGGGGGGGGCAAAGACACAAGGAAGTCCATGGTTTTACAAGCTTTATTGTCATGGTGGATGGTAAATAAATCTGGCTGCACCCCTTAATTCTCAGGGCAGACCTGAGTTAAATAGGGAGGGAGGAGGCAGGAGGGTCTGGGAAGGAATACTTAATTGGCTGACCCTCTGGCTTTCAGGTATCTCATTAGTATGTAAATCTCTTGAGGCTCTGAGGCCTGTAGTCATGCCCTCTACCTGTGGAGGGGCTGGTAGGGGTGTTGCCCTACGTGACTGAAAGGCTGGGTCAATGGAGGTCTTAGACTGTGTGTCAGGAGCCTGGGGTCTGGGAGTGTGGCGAAATGTATTCTGTCCTTGCAGGGTTTCCAGCCATCTCTAGCCGGTGCTCCACCAGAAACCAAGCTATTCTTTTCACAGTCCTACAACCAACCACTTTAAAAATAGACTTAAAGCACATTCCATGAAATGGAGCTCATGCCAGACACTGCTAACATGGATAACAACTTGAAACTAGAGCTGTAAAGAGCCCTAGGGGAATACATACTACTATTATTCTGCGAAAGAAATATAGTAATAAAAATAATTCTTAATGACATATTGCTATGTCAGTATATTAGTGTCTAAATCCCATTTCATGCTGCTTCTTTAATAAAATGACTAGAAATTATAGCTTGACTTTTATATGCCTCCTAACTGGGTGATGAGGATTGACATCAGTCATTGAACACATGGGGTTCCCTCCGGGAAGCGAGTCGCTGCCGTCATCCCGAGTGTCATGAGACTGAATGAAATTACTAGTGTAGAATTAACAACTAATAAGATGTCAACCGGAATCATTGGTCCTAAGCACACTAGGAGCATATGTTAGTTTTTGCTTTGCTGTAGTACATACTGTCTAGCAATGCACTGCAAAGACAGAGCAGTTACAGGGTTGAAGCACTTGGAGATTCACCTCTGGATCATAACATTTAGTTATAAGGTATCTTAATAAAATATTCTTATCCCCATCTTCAGCTAACCTGTAACAGCCTAGAACACTCAACAACTCTAGACCTGCTCTTTTCTCACAGCAGTAAGTCAGCTTTGCATTTCTTGTGCTCCGATCTAGAACCTCATGCAGAATTTAGAAGCTTGTCCTTTGTGATTGCATGCATGCATGCTTCTGAAGAATGGCTGTGGTACAGAAATTTATGACAACCACAAGAATGAAGCTCTGATATCATCTTAATCTGCCTCTTCACTTAATGTGGTTGCTGTTGGCTCATCTTGACCCTGCAGAGTCAGGGTTCTAAGAAAAAGAGGAAGATGGCTTGCTCATAGACTCCACAGAAGTGGGGGGAGAGAAACATTTTTCTTGAGTGATATAATCTGTACCATGCTTAACAAGTTTCCATGGTTGTTTTCAGAAAAATCTGTTGCGAGTCTTTAACTTTCCTGATTCCCCACCCCATGAAGGTGTGAGTTACCTTCATGCTTAGTTCCTTTCCCAGAGTCTCAGGTTCCCGTGTTGTAGGCCTGGGTGGGTCTTGGTTTAGCATTTGGCTGCTCTATCAGCTGTGGGACTTTGAACTCCTGGCTTAATCTCCATAAAGCCAGGTTTTCCTACTTGTAAACTAATAAAAAGGACATGTAACTCATGGGGCTGGTGACAGGAGTATGTGGAATAATTTTTCAAGATACCTAATTTCTTCTAGGTAAATGATAAGGTTAAGGAGTAGGACAGTGTGTGAGAAAGAAAACACAAATAGGCATAAGACATAAGATGCTAGAACTGGAAAGAGGCATAAGGAAAATAGGAAATAAACACTCAATGGCTAAAAAGAGAAACACACTTCGCTGCAAGGAAGAGGCAAGGACTCAGACTGAAGATAAGGACTTCGGAGTCAGAAGCAGCATTAGATTTCTTTCATTCTTATCTCTGACATCTACTCTCTCCAGAAACTCTGTTTTGAGGTTACTATGAAGGCAACTCTCAAAGAAGTCAGTAAGATCATGGATACCTTGATACTTATCGGGGGAAGAGCAACAGATGTCTTTCTGATTTTTGACAAAACTGTGTGGGGATTTTTAAATTTGTATTTATTTATTTATTTATTTTTCTTCTTCTTCTTTCTTCTTTCTTCTTCTTCTTCTTCTTCTTCTTCTTCTTCATCTTATTATTTATCTTCTTCTTACTATTTTATTATTACTCAAAAACCGTGTGGATTTTTAAATTTTATTTTATTTATTTATTTTTTATTATTATTTTATTATTATTCTTTTTTGAGACAGGTCAAGGAAAGCATTTGTCCAACAGAGATCTATGTTGTGAGAATCTAATCTTCCTTGTCTGGCTATTGTCCTGTAGTGTTTTGTCATTGTAATATCTTCAGTGTGGATTACTTCTTTGAGTTGTTGTAATAAAAATAATGCAGACTGGATGACTTAAGCAAAGATCATTTACTCCTCTGGGTGGAGGCTGAACAGTCTCTGACTGAGGCATTGGCAGAGTCTGTTTCTGGTGAGATCCCTGTTGTTCCTATGGTCTTACATGGTAGAATGACTTGGTAACTCTGTGAAGTCCTTTCTGAAACATTAGTCCTACTTATATAGCCCCCCCCCCGCTTACAATCTAATCAAATTGCCAAGGCCTCAGGTCTAAATATCATCCCATAGGAGGCTAGGTTTCCAAATATGAATTTGATACACACATTCAGTTTTGGAGTTTTCATCTCATGCTAGGTGTGACCTTTGCTTTGAAGTCTCTGGTGGGACACTAGCCCACACATGTCAGGAGGAGGAGGCAGTCCATGGTGGGGAAATACAAGATGAAAAGGCCAGAGTTGTATTTGTTTTCCCTTTCTAGGACATGTCTCCAATGAAGATGTCTACCTCTCCCAGTTTCTACCTCTTCCAACAGTGCTAAGACAGAAGGTGAGCTTTATACATGCGTGCCCTAGCAGCTGTTTCCCCTGAATGTCAGCAGATGGGTGGGTATTCCTCTAGGCAGGGATCTAAAGGAAAGATAATATCCACTCTGTATGCAGTGGGGACTCTCTGGGCCCCAGTGTTATAGATGCTCAGATGAAATAAGAATCTTTGCTTCTGAGATCTTTTGGTTAGTATAATTACAGTAGTTCAAATACATCATTCCTGAAGTTGGTGGCTTAAAACCATGCCACCTGTTGATCATTTCGCTTGATTTTCAGGCTGAGTGGGGAGTTTTCTGCTGGCTTTGGTGTGTCCCACAAGCTATTGTTGTAACAGAAAGATTTGCCTACGTCACCGGAGCAGGTTCACTATTGTCGGCTCCATGCCAAGTTCCCACCAAATCTAGAAGCTGCTGAGTCAAGCATTGAGTGTAGTTTAACTTTTCTGTATAAGTAATTTTACTATACCAAGGCATCTTGAAAAAAAAAAAAAATCCCTGAACCAAGACCCAACGTAACATGGCACTTACTCTTTTAAAGCAGTAATTCTCAGCCTTCCTAATGCTGTGACACTTTAATACAGTTCCTCATGCTGTGGTGACCTCCAGTCATAAAATTATTTTTGTTCCTACTTCATAATGGTAATGTTGCAACCGTTATGAATCATAATGTAAATCTCTGCGTTTTCTGACAGTCTTAGGTGACCCCTATAAAAGGATCTCTTCCTTCTCCCCCTCCCTCCCTCCCTCTCTGATGAGCCTTTCTTAAGCTATCTCACAAACACAAAAATGAATCTCTTGAGTAGTATGTAAGGTAATTGTATAACTTTGGTAGTTTAGAAGGGAGAAGGGAGAGGCTTTTTCTGAAGCACAGTTCTACTTTGAAACTTTAAAGAACCACTGTGAATGGGCCTTTTCGTCAATCAGTTTCATCCAGTGACCGTGGTTTGGAGAACTCTTGTGTGGGACAGTGTGGTCTGTACCCAGCACCTTCCATTCTGTTTTGTTCTTTTTAGTCTTTGCAGGGGAGGGTTGGGTGCTTTGGTTTTTTTTTTTTTTTTTTCCATTTAGTGACTGTATAACACTTCTTGAAGACTAAATTATACCAACTCACTGCTTTCCCCCACTGTAAGCTACCCAAAGATGTCATGAGAGTTACTTCTGAAAGATACAAATGTGTGCACAGGAAGTCCAACTAAGACCCACCATTACCCATCCTCCCAGAAGAAGAGGCAGGGCTGCAGAATTTAGTGTAGCCACTTGCAGAGGGAGAGTTGTAATTTTGTGTAGTAGAGAAGGATGAAAGGGAAGGCAGATGATTTGGTGACAAGAATAAATGTTTGTCATAGGTATTGCAAAGACCTGAGCCTACCGGAAGTATATGCCTCTTGGGGAAGAAGGTTAGGATAATTAAAAGGACTGCTTTGTAATATTACTTTCTAATCCTGGAATGAAATTCATAGATGAGTATAATATAACTATGCACATAACTAAAAAAAAAATTAACCCACGTCTCTTACTGGAAATGTAATATTAATCTTATCTCTCAATGCTAGGACAAAACCACATTAGGCATACTGAGATGCTCCAATACTAGTACCTACTTATATTAGTGTGTTTGAACGTAAGAGGTAAAGGTTTGACTCAGCGGGATATTGATTGACTGTTTTCTGTATATTTGGAATATGGGACTAAGAGCCTAAGAAGCACACTGTGAGTATGTTTTGCATCATGATGACCAAGGCAGCTGCTTGCAGAAGACCAGAGCCAGACCAAGGCAGCTGCATGCAGAAGAACAGAGCCAGACCAAGGCAGTTGCATACAGAAGAACAGAGCCAGATAGGGATTGGGTTGATGTTTCCGAGTTACTGTCCTAGTCCTGTAAAGAGACACCATGGCCAAGGCAACTCTTTTGAAAGGAAGCATTTAACTGAGGCTGGCTTACAGTTGAGAGGTTTAGTCTGTTATCATCATGGTGGGAAGAATGGTGGCACATGGGCAGGTGCTGGAGAAATAGCTGAGAGTCCTATATCCTGATCTGCAGGCAGCAGGAAAGATGGACTGGGCCTGCCATGGACTTTTAAAACCTCATAGCCCAACCCCAGTGACATGCCCACTCCACGCCCACTTCACCAAGGCCACACCTCTTTATCCTTTTAATCCTTTCAATAGTACCACTCCCAGGTGAATAAGTGGTCAAATGTATGAGCCTATGAGAGCCATTGTTGTTTAAAGAATGGTGTGATACAATCACCTCAAAGGACATAGCTTGTCCTGACATGTTCTAAAATGGTGGAAAATTCTTTAAAGTGCTGAATAAACAAAATGCTCCCAGTTTATATAGAAACACTGTGTTAACCATCTTAGAAACATGTGTTTACTATATATATTAAATATATGTGCATGTATTGTGTGTGTATATATACACATACACACACATATATATATGTGTGTGTATATCTCAGAAGTACTATATATAGTAAAATCAACTCTATACAGTTAAACATATGATAGGTAAACTTCAGTGGCCTTTGTCTATTTTTTAATATGTCTGCCATGTCCCTCGCCACTCTGCCCAATGACGTCACTTTCACCCTGACTGTCCATCAGACTTACACATTTTGTCACTACTTTCTGTGTGGCCCTTCAGCTGCTCCCTTAACTACCTCAGTTAATGTATCTTGTATCCTAATTTTCTTCTTTATTTCACCCTTGTCCTGGCTGTGTACGAGATCCGCCTTCTATCTGCTGAGTCTGTAACTAGGCTGTTTTAACATGCTGTTTTAGGTAGCCATGTGGTCAGCACAGAGACGGAGAGATGAGCTTTTGTGTCCTGGAATTTTGGGAAACTCAGTCTATGATGAGTTAAGTGTTGAACTGTATATAGGAAGGTAAGAAAATGTCTTTGGACTGACATAGATTTGGACTCTCTAGCGTCTAGGTAAGTGAATGGTTCATCTGGACTGACTCTAACAGCCTCGGAATGAGTTTCTGGTTGATTTAAGATTCCTTTTTAGCATTCATTAGATCAAAAGTCTAATGAAATCATCAAATTCTTTAGCTTTGCAGTTATTTGTACAAAGTTGACCATGTCATTACCCTATACTTCTATTTTATAACTGTGATTTTCCTCTTTTTTTCCTCTTCTACTTATTTAAGTCTGTTGGTTTGCATATTTTCATTTCTTTCTCAAGGATTCAGTTTATTTTAAGTGTCTTTAGAAGCCCAAGTGCTTTCTGATTCATTAGCCTTAGATATTGTCTGGAGCATTGCCTTTTCTTGCAGAGATTATAATGCATTAGGGATTAAGTCTGAGCTTCCAATACTAACAGCGAGTCTAGATTTGAATTCTCTACTTCACGCTCCCTGTCGTCTGTTGTCTATGTGTTGTAAGGCTGATTCTATGCCTGCTGGAGCCTGTCTCATGGGTCTGTTTGTTCCCGTGTCTACTCCTGTCTATCCCTGTGTGTGACTGTGTGTTACTGGTATGTGTATGCACTGTATGTGTCTGTGAGTGGTGGGTGTCTCTAACAAAGGGCTTCTCTCTCTCTTTATTGAACAGTATAGAAATCATCGCACAGGGAAAGGAATGAGATCCTTAGATCTTTAGCAAAGTTTTACAAGAGATCAGTCTCTGGCTCCAACCGACCACAATTGACCCGGATAACAAACACTATTGTCTGTCAACCAATATCCATAAATGGTTGATTTCAATCTCTTTGATATGTTTTAGGAGGTTCCTTTCTGTGATTGCTGCTTTGAGCAAATGATACACATGCAGTGCTTGAGTCAGGAGCATGGAAGAATACTTGTAACTTAAGACTGCAGCTATTCATTAGCTTAAGTTATAAAAGTTGCCTGCATGGGAAATCCAAGGCAAGTAAGATTGGCTGTTATATGTTCTCTTCAGGTGGTGGGTCTCATTCTTCCTGACACTGTGATCCTTAAATACAGGTCCTCCCATTGTGGTAACTCCCAAGCATAAAATTATTTTGTTGCTATGTCATAATTGTTATTTTGCTACTGTTACAAATGATAATGTAAAAATCTCATATATAGGATATCTGATACGTGATCCCCCAAAAGTTGCAGCCCGCAGGTTGAGAACCACTGTCTTAAAGCCAAGTTAAATGAACAGGCTAAGTCCACAGAAGACAAGCAGTCTTAAGTCTCATATGACCTCAAAGACTTTTGTTATTAACTTTGGCCTTGAGGTCCAGCAATAGTTCCAGACTCCTAGAATAGGAGGAATATTTTCAGAATATTGAATCACCACACTCTTCTACTTCTTAAGATTATCATGAGGTACCTTTCTATATTTTATTTTTTCATCTAGTAATTTTGGTGTTTTAGTCTATGAATTTTCTCTGAAATATATTTACCTTAAATTCTGTTTCTTCTTCATAGACTCTGGGTTATTGGATTTCATTTCTGCATCAGATTTCTTACAAAAGAGTGGAAATATTCAGTTTTTTTCAATATGGTAAATTTCTTTCTTTTTATATTGATTAATATTTTTTCACTTCACTATCTTTTTTTCTGTGTTGTATATTACTTGTTGAGTTTTATCCTCCCAAATGAGCTGTTGAAATTTTGCCTCCTGGTACCTGTGAAATGTGAGCCGACAAATACAATCTTTTCAGGAGTGATTAAGATGGGATTGTATAGGATTAGAATGACCCAATTCAATGACTGGGTTCTTATGGGAGGAGGGAAACCTGGACACAGAGACACACAGAGAAATGGTGTGACCACGTGAGTGGAAGTTTAAGAACTGTGTCTACAAGCCAAGGAAGGCCAAAGATGGCTGCCAACAGCAGAACAGAAGAAGAGACGAAGACACAGTTTCTGGAATCTTGAGATAAAGAAGTAGCAACATTTTAATTTTGGATCTCTCCTTTCAGAATCTAAGTGATGAAGTTCTGCACCTTGTTGTGACATACCTACATCAGTGAGCCTAATCGTGCATGCAAATGCTGACAAAGGTCCTGTGGAGGAAGCTGTAATCATCTCCCCTCAGGATGCATCACTATGTCCTCTGAACCCTTCCTGAGGTCTTTTGTTTGTTTGTTTTGTTCTTTGTTGTTTGTTTTTTTTTGAAACCAGATCATTTAATTTATGACTGATTGAAATGCCCAACAAGAACCAGATGATTCCAGAGCTGCCATCTTGGATTTAGGTGTTGCTCCTTCATGGGATCCATGTCTGAATCTTTAGGCGCCTCATCTGCCCAATTTGGGTAGTTTCATCTCTTACCCTTGGCATTCCAGTTATACTTTCTCTTGCACTTGGCAGGCCACAGGTTGACTGCTGAAGGCAGAAGACCTTAGTGCCACAGCGGCAACACAGCCCATGATTGTTTCTGCAATGCTTTCCAAAGGATGACGGTCCTTTCTCATCTTGCTTCTGCCTCCTTCCTGAGTTTTGGTTCATTTGATTTTTCAAGGATTTAGAGGTCATTGAAGCTCATTTGTTACTAGCGTGCTTCTGTCTGCTTCTTAGATTTTTGTTGTAAACATTGAGAACAAGTCTTCCAGTGAGTTGTTCCCAACTGAAGCCTCGTTGGAGTAGATGAACTCTAGTTGCATCCCTGTGAAGAATGTAAGCCAGGATAACCTGTTTTTAATGGTTTGATTTTTGAGATTATAAATTAATTACATTTCTCTCTTCCTTTTCTCCCACCAAAACATCCTAAATATCCCTCATCACTCTCCTTCAAATTCATAGCCTCTTTTACTTTTTTTTTTACTAATTATTATTATTATTACATGCATATATGTATAGGCATATACACATTTATTCTTAAATATAACCTGCTCAGACCATGTACTGCTCCCCATATATATGGTTTCAGGGATGACCATTTGGACAGCCAATCAGTGCACTCTTTCCTGGGGAAGACTACCTCTCCTGCTCCCAGATTTCCCCAGTAGTCTATAGGTTTTGGTGGGGGGGTTGAGGGCTCATGGGCTTTCCCCATCCAGTATGGTATGTCCTTTGGTGCCTTCCTTGTTCAGCTCACATTAGGGTGGTCATTAGGGCGGTCATTAGGGCGAGACTTTATGGGTATAGCTTCTGATGTTACTAGGAGACATACCTACCAGCAAAGTCCCTGATGCCCTGGTTCACACAATCTTCCAGCCTCCTCTGCCTCAGTGCTCCTCAAGCTTTAGGTGTGGGAGTATGTTGTCGATGTATATATATCCACTGGGACCAGGATCTTAGGGGTATGTTGTAGATGTATATCCAGGATCTTTTAAGAGATGTTGATTTATTTCAGTTCCAAAATATACTTATTTGCTATTATAAAATAACACGGGTTGATTTATTTTACTACAAACTTATAAAAACCAGGAAAAATCTAATCATCTACTATAATGAATACATCCTATCCAAACTACCTGTAGCCCATTTATAGTCTTTCAAATGACTGCACTTCATCTCAGAGTTCAGGCTTCTAGAGCTCACAGAAGAACTTGAGACTCATGGGTGCTTCTTTTGGTCCAGTCAAGCATGAGAGCATAATTAAGTCATTCATATACACTCAATATGCATAGATTCATTGTAGATTACTGGTGACAAGTTGGGAAGAGATCTCCACCCAGGACCAAAAAATGCACAAGAAATATGTCACAGAACTTGTATTATTATACAAGTTTGCTCAGAACTTCTGCTGCACTGTCTAACTTTGGCAAGAAGCTTCTAGATGTCATGTCACCTGCTAGATGACATTGACAGCAGGAAAGAATGGGATTAGACTCTTTGTCAAAGCCCTTTCTTTCTTCCTTCCTTCCTTCCTTCCTTCCTTCCTTCCTTCCTTCCTTCCTTCCTTTCTTTCTTTCTTTTTTTTTTTTTTTGGATAGGGGGTTTCTAGGGAGGGGAAATGGGGAAAGGACATGGCATCTGAAATGTAAATAAATAAAATATCCAAGAAAAAGAAACCCATTTCTTACTTTCACATTCTCAAAAGCATCCCCATGTGTATTATATGCTGATAAAATGTGACGCAGTAACTGTAGCACACTCGAACGGCACACATCATGGCCCACATGGACAGAGCCTCATTAAGTCCAACATGTCTTAGTTTTCTTCTTTAAATATGGGAATATCTTCTATCTACAAGATATCCAACTTTTGCCTGCCATTATCTCTTTGTCCGTGATAATGCCTAGACCCTTTTCCATCTAGAGAGAAAGCCATCTCCTTCAGGATACTCCTTTCTCTGTTCCACACTTGGGGCAGATCTTCTGCTAGAGGGAAGGAAGCTTGGTACTAGGCTAAGGGTCAAGTTGTAAAAGTTCTTTACTAACATTCCTGGCTGTGAGCCTTCCGATTTTGGGGATATGGTGGTTTGAACATGCTTGGCCCAGGGAGTGGTACTATTAGGAAGTGTGGCCTTTTTGGAGTAGGTGTGGCCTTGTGGGAAAAAGTGTGTCTATGCGGGTGTGGGCTTTAAAATTCTTATCCTAGCTGCCTGGAAGTCAGTCTTCTCCTGTCTCCCTTTGGATGAAGATGTAGAACTCTCAGCTCCACTAGCCCTGTTGTGGATAGCCCCGGCCTTGTATTTTGATACTAATTCCCCTTTCCTATGAAAGGCTGCAGAGGAGGTGTGAGTCATTACACAGGTGATTTCTAGTGAACCTTCTGCCCATCTTAACTTGTAAAATAAAGGCTGGAGCCAGTGATTGGGTAGAGGAAGGGGAGGTGGAGAAATAAAGGCTGGGGAGGGAAGAGAGAGAAGGAGGACGACTGGAAAAAGACAATGGGGAGGAAGACGATGGAGATGATGACCACTTGGGAGAAAAGAAAGAGTCTCATAGCTAGAGAACAGCGTAGTGTAGGGCTATCTGCCCAATCTAGGCTTACAGAATATATTCATAATTATTGAGTTGTGTTTTCATTGACCGGTCCTGATTGGGTTGGAGATTTAGATATCTACCACTACGCAGCCCCATGCTTGCCTGGATGCTGCCATGCTCCCATCTTGATGATAATGGACTGAACCTCTGAACCTGTAAGCCAGGCCCAATTAAATACTGTTCTTTATAAGAGAGCATGTGGCCTTGGTCATGGTGTCTGTTCACAGCAGTAAAACCCTAACTAAGTCAGGGAGTAATTTTTATTTTTTATTATTTATTTATTTATTTATTTATTTATTTATTTATTTATTTATTGTGGATCATATAAAAAGCCCTAAGGGACATAGTTGGGTTAAGCATCTGTAATGGGCCCAATGATGATATGGAGAAGTCTAAAACATTACCCTGGAAAAACTGTTTAGTTCCAAAAGAGATTAGACCCTAAGCCCCCCCCCCCACCCCAAATAATGATGAGATAAGTCAACCTCAGATGGTGACAGTTCATTTGTTGTAAACAATGTATCTATCAAAGGGATATGTCAATTTTTGAAAATGCATGTACTATTTGTCTAACTGAATAGCATAATATATACCCTATTATTTCCTTACTAGCTATATTTGACCTATAGCCTACCACTTAACCCTCCCAAATTTCTTCCTGTTTGTGCCACAGAGTTGAAAATATGTGACATGCTGTCCTATTGGGATGTTCCAGCACAGAGTTTCATATTGATGCTATGCAGTGATACATGATATATCACGGTATTCCTAGACAACCAGATGAATATATTAAATAAAACTCTTCAACCTGAATAATAAAATCATGGGTACCTGTGGGCCATCTAAACTTATCAGCTGTGCATTCTTGAAGAAGGATGAAATGATGTACGAACTTTCATTGAATTTCTCCCAAATAATCTTATAGCTTGACACTTGACATTTTGAGAACAAGTCCCAGGAATTTCTGTGGGTCTAAGCAGGCAAGAATCTATGGTTTGGCTGATCCCCTAGACATTAGAGAAAGGAGAAGAGGTGACTTACCCTCTACAAAATCTTTCACAGAAATACAATATGATTAGAACTCTCAAACCAAGAAAACTCACGGTTTTTTAGATAGGTATTTGAATTATCTTATAAGCTATGCGCCTTTATCTAGAACATGATACATTTGTTGACATCTTGACATTAGTTCACTCAAATGAGTGCGTTCTCTTGCATATACAAAGAGCAGTCACGGATGGTGGGTGGGCTGAGTGTTGCTTAGGACTGTGCAGTTTCTTCACAGTGAGGATTGTTGTGATAGAGTATGCATTTGTGACCAGGTCAGAGGGAACTAAAGGGGAATCAAGAAGAACTTCTCTAGACCTCTCCCACCAAGAGAAGCATTAAAGCCTGTCAGGCCTCCAAGTCTCTGAACCCCAAAGCTCAACCAAATTAACCTCAGTCATGCCTGCTGAACTCAGAGCCTTGCATACCTCACCCTGAGTAAATCAGAGGAGAAACTCTAAATGACCATTTGTCAACAAAACTTTTCTTAGTCTCCCCTGAAGCTTCTCTGATTAGCCTCAGCACAAGTTGAACCCACAACAAGATTACTGGAAATGTCAGTAGTCAATAGATACTTTACTGTAATTGAATCTTGGTTGTCACCTAGTTCAGACCACAGGCCCTGGCAGCCCGGAGCAAGAGTAGCTAGGAGCACTGCACCGACAGGAAGCATGCTTCTCAGCTGGGTCCCACCACAGAGCTTTGGCTTTAAGTTGCAAGAAGGAAAATTTACCAACCACCACCCCATCTATTGCCAATAAGACGCTGTCACTGAAGTAATATTAGAGGAAGGGGGGCAGATGAACAGTAAAGAAAACCAGCTCTGGTGGGGACTTTTCAAACCGACTTCAGAAGAGTATTTTTGTGCTTTTGTTGAAGTTTCTTGTATTATTGATCAATGGTCAAAGTCAAGTGTGGAAGGGAAATTCCAAAGCCCAGTGGGGGCAGCTGGACCACTAGGTGGGCTCTGCTGACATTTAGCGGAAAATTATCTAAATGAGATACCTTTGCCTTTCAGGTGATTTTGAGCCGCAGTTTATGATCTCTAAATCCGTGTTCAGATGAGTTTCAGTCTCCCAGCTCCCAGACAAGGGGAAATGTTCGCTAGCTCAAGCTCAGGATAAAGTGTCCTCATTATCTGGTGCTCAGTGTAGTTCCATTGGCCATGAGCCAGCATCACTCTGATTCTAATGGTAAGGCTGATAGAAACTGAAGGAGGGGCCGTCTGGAGACCATTCCACCTGGGTATCCATCCCATGTGTAGTCACCAAGGTAGATGCTGATGTGGATGTCAGGAAATACATGCTGAGAGGAGCCTGATATAGCTGTTCTCTTAGAGGTCTGCAAGTGTCTGACATATTCAGAGGTGGATGCTCACAGCTACCATTGAACCGATCAAGGGGTTCCCAATGGAGGAGTTAGAGAGAAGACTGAAGGAGCTGAAAGGGTTTGCGGCCCCATGAAGAGAGCAACAATACCAACCAACCAGAGCTCCAGGGTCTAAATCTGCAGCCTGGGAGCACACAGGGAGGGACCCATGGCTCCAGCTGTATATGTAGGGGAGGATAGCCCTGTTAGTCATAGGTGGGAGAGGAGATCCTTGGTCCCATGAAGGCTGGGTGCCGAGTGTGGGGAATTCGAGGGTGGGAAGGTGGGAGTAGGGGGTTAGGGGGGGCACACCTCATAGAAGCAGGAGGAGGGGGGGATAGGATTCCTGGGCGGGGGTGGGGGGAAGAAATGGGGTAAGGGGATAACATCTGAAATGTAAATAAAATATCCAATAAAAAAATAGAAAAAAAAACCGAGGCGATGCTAAGTTAGTTCTGTTGGAAAGAAAACTCGTTCCCATTTGTTCTGTGTTCACTCATGACCTGTGCCCCATTTCTGGCTTTCTGGGGTCCTCAGTGGGTCCTGCTCTCTGGTCACTGCTGTGACCTTCCAAATGTGCCCCTACATTCCTCCTTCTGAAAAGGGAAAGAGCGAGGGGCAACTGATTCTCTCACGGGTTTCCCTCACCTCTAGCGGCTCAAAGCCCTGTGTTTGTTCTCTTTATCGATGTACACGCTTGGCTAATGTCAGCATCTTAAATGTCAGCTCAGTCACACCATTTATCAAGGAGGGAGAAAACTTCCTCACCCTGGTAAGGCGGTCTGATAGCCATTGTGTCTGTCAGAGTTGTAGATGTTCTCTTGCTATTGACTCGCTGGTTACCTGGCCCCAGGATACAGACAGGCTTCTCCCTACAGCTGGAATTCTCTCTGGTTGTTTAGGGATCTCTCTAGAACTAGTAACTTACTATAAATCCCCAACAGGGACTGGCACTCTAGCACTTTGATAAACTCTTGTAAATCTCCCTCCCTGAGGTCTGGCTTCAAGCTTTACCTTTAGTGGGAGGGAATTCCAGTTACATAGAACAGATGTCCTGGGACGTTCTACTGCGTGACTCATTCTTACATGTTTCTTATATCACATCATCAAGAGAGCATAACTGTTGAACTCTTAAAATGACTCTAAAGAGAAAACAGAGCTTTCCTTAGCTTGTTAGATAACAAGTAGGAGATGACAAGCTTTAGTGTAGACTGAAGCTGTAATCTCATCTACTCTCCTGGCATTGCTTGGTCTGAGTGGCTGAGCTATTTTTTAAAAAGGACACTGAGGTCTCCTACTCTAAAGTCCTATTCTGAACAACCTGCCTGGCCATAATTAGGTTCTCAATACTGGAAAAAAAATTGGCATTTTGATAGAGAATTGTATAAGATAAAGAAAGCATAGGGGAGAAATTGTAGACCTCTATTAAAAAAAAAAAACTAAAAAGATCCAAATAAATGAACAGACAAGCCATGTTCTCATATATTTATCAGTAAGAAGATTATTATATATGCCCATTTTCCCTTCATTAATCTGCAGGGTCAATGGAATTCAATCAATATCTCTACTGGGTTTTCTTTTTTTCTACTCAAATTATTTTTTATACAATGTATTGATGGTGCTTTTGCCCTCTCCCAATTCTTCTGCCTACTTAACTTTATATTCTCTCTTTCTCCCCAAAAAAAACAAGACAAAAATCAAAGTAAACAAAAAGTTAGTAACACAAAAAAATTTTAAGAAAAAGAAAGAAAAGAGAAAGTCCAAACAAATGAATATAGAGTCAGTTTTGGGTTGGTCAAGTACCCCTGGGTACAGAGCCTACCTCGAGTCTGGTCCCATGTGTCACTCCAGTGGGAAAACTGATTTTCGTTTTTTCTTTGTAGGTTCTGATTACAAATGACTTCTTGATTAAAGATGGGAACTTACAGTTCTCATTCTCAGAGCTGGGAGCCTGTCTTGCTTTCTTGCTTTCATCTCTGCAGGCCTTGTGTGTGCTGCCTCAGTGTCTCTGAGTTAGTATTGCACGAGTCCTGTTGTGTCTGGAAGACACTTCTTTTATTGGATATTTTCTTTATTTACATTTCAAATGTTATCCCCTTTCCTGGTTTCCCCTCTGGAAACCCCCTATCCCATCCTCCCTCCCCTGCTTCTATGAGGGAGCTCCCCCACACACCCCCTGGAACCCACTATCCCATCCTCCTCCCCTGCTTCTATGAGGGTGCTCCACTCCCACCTCCCTGGCATTCCCCTACACTAGGGCATCGAGCCTTCATAGGACCAATGGCCTCACCTCCATTGATGCTGGACAAGGCCATCCTCTCCTGCATATGCTGGAGCCATGGGTTCCTCCATATGTACTCTTTGGTTGGTGGTTTAGTCCCTGGGAGCTCTGTGTGTGGGGAGGTCTGGTAGGTTGATGTTGTTGTTTTGGAAGACACTGTTAACTTGGAGTTGTCTATCATCTCTGGTCCTAAATCAGCTGGCTTCATCAAACCCCTGCCCTCAGAGATCAGGGATCGATGTAGAAGAGGAGACAGAAACAGTCTATCACTCTCTGCGTGTTATCCAATTATTATGGGTCTCTGAAGCTTTTGTAAATCTACAAGATTTTCTGATGAGACCTGGGCAAGGTACTACTGATCCATGAGTATAAAAACACGTTGTTCAGCATGAGTTCCACACCCAGCCCTGTAGCAGCTTTGTTAAAACATCACTAGCATGGTGCAATCCTTTCTATATCAAGGTTGATTTTACAATAACTTGGAAGCGGGGTGGGAAAAATATGTTAAGAGTTATTTTATTGCTATCTTTCTGTTATTTCTTTAGCAGAAGAAGAGTAGAGGAAGTATCCCCTAGAGTCAAAAACTATCTTGTATCAGGTTCTTGGTCACCTTTAGCAGTCAGACATATGGGTTCCATCTCATGGGGTGAGACTGTAAATCTAATCTGGAAGTGGTTGGTTACTCTCATAACATTTATATTACTACTGCACTATTGTATCTTATATGGGCATCTCTGTTATAGATCCCAGAGTTTGAAGCGGGATGATATTGGTGGTTACTTTTTTCTTCTCTGGTAGCCTGCCTGAGTACCTTCTAGTATCATTAATGCCTGTCAGAAGGAGTAAAGCTTCTAGTTGGGACCAGCTCGATTTGATGGATTTGATGACATAAGTATTGTGTTCAGCAGCAGGGCCTCACTTTCAGGGTGAGGAGCAAGCAATAGCCTGTGATGCGTGGGTGGGAGGTTCATACATATAGATTCATTCTATAAGCTCTGTTACTCTAGTGAACCCCAACAAATAAAGAGGACTAGTTGGCAGTCATTCTCTCCCCTCTTATTTGGTTACGCCATTTATATTTAATTATATATGGAAGCTTCTACAGTCATAGGTTCCATATGGGTTTTTCAAATGTCTTTTAGTGTTACTTGGTCCTCCCCATATTGCCCCCTTCACCCTTATCTCCTACCCCCAAACCCATTTAATTCTCTTGTTCGAGTTTCCACTTGATCTCTCCATAAAGTTATCTTCCATTTCTCCTTCTTTGGAGTCTCTTCTTCCCACTTGGTCCCTACCTAGATATCTGATCTCTGTGGTTATGCAAACATCGACTCATTTTGAAAGCCTGAAAGAAAACACCCACATAGAGCAAACATGCAATATTTGCTGTATTTGGTTTGGGTTACCTCACTCAGGGCTCTTGTTCTTAGCTCCATCCATTGACCTGCACATTCCATTTCTCTTAACAGCCAATAGAGATTCAGCTTGTGAACATAGCCCATTTTCATTATCTATGCACTAGTTGATGGACATTTATAGTTTCCAATTTCTATTATGAATAGAGCAGCAATAAACATGGATTAGTATATCCTTTTGTGTAGATGTCCAAGTGTGGTATAGCTGGGTCTCAAGGTAGGTTGATTTTCAGTTTTTCCTGAGGAACCTCTGTGCTTATTTCCATAGTGGCTATAAAATTTTGTGCTCCCACCAGCAGTATAGAAGTGTTCTCCCTTTTTAAGCATCCTTACCAGAATGTTCTGTCATTTATTTTATAGATCTTGGCCATTCTGATTTGGGTAAGATGAAATCTCAAAATAATTTTAATTTCCCCAATGACAAAGGATACTGAAAATTTAACTGTTTCTCAACAATTTGTAGACAAGTCTCTGTGTAGTTCTACACCACATGCTTAAGTTGGATTATTTGTTTTCATGATGCTCAGCTTTCAAAATTCTTTTTATATTCTAGACAATAATCCTCTATCAGATGAATAACTGATAAAGACTTTCTCCATTCTGCAGACTGTCATTTTGCTTGGGTGATGGTGTCCTTGCTATATAAAAGCTTTTAGCTTCACAAAGTCCTGTTTATTAATTGTTGTTCTTAGTGCCTGTCCTATGATGGTCAGAATGTCCTTTTCTGTGTCATTAATTCAAGGATATTCTTCACCTTTTCTTCTATCATGTCCAGGATATCTAGCCTTATATTGAAGTCATTGATCCATTTGGATCAAATTTTGTTCATGGTGAAGGACATGGATTTAGTTTAATTCTTCTCTAACCAGCTATCCAGTTTGACTAGCATTGTTTGTTGAAGGCTCTGTCTTTGTTCCAGTGTGTAATTTTGACTTCTTTGTTAAAAATCAGACGTTTGGTTTATGTCTGGGTCTTCATTTCAATCCCAGGGTACAACATGTTTGTTTTTAGGCCAGTAGAATCCATGCTGTTTTTATTACTATGGCTCTATAAACAGCTCAACATCTGGGGTGGTGATGCCTTCAGGTGTTCTTTTTTTTTTTTTTTTTTCCTCAAGATTTATTTTTATTTATTTATTTTTTTTTTTTTGGCTATCCCCAATTTCCGATATGTAGTTGAAAATTATTTTTTCAGTTTCTGTGGAGATTTATGTTGGAATTTTGACAGTGATTTCATTGAATCTTTATTTTGATAGGATGGCCATTTTCACAATATTAATTCTGTTGATCCATGAGGATGGAAGGTATTTCCATCTTCTGGTTTCCTCTTTAGTGTCTTAAAGATTTTTATTATAAAAGTCTCTCACTTGCTTGGCCAGAGTTATCCCAAGACGTATTTTTTAAGACTTTTGAGACGGGTATTATGTCCCTGATTTTTTTCCTTAGTATGTTTGTCATTTGTAGATAAGAATGCTACTGACTTTCGTTATTTTTTTATCCTGACACTTTGATAAGATGTTTATTAACTGTAGAAGTTTTCTGGTGGAGTTTTTTTTTTTTTTTACAGTAATTTATGCATACAATCATATTATCTGCAAATAAAAATATGTTGACTTCTTCCTTTCCTATTTGTTTTCCCTTGATCTCCTCCAGTTGTCTTATTGCTCTAGCTAAAACTTCAAGTATGATATTTAATAGGGATGGAGAGAGTGGGCACCCTTGTGTGGTTCCTGATTTTAGTGGAAATGCTTTGAGATTTTCTCTGTTTAGGATAATATTGGCTGTGGGATTGCTCTAAAATGCCTTTAGTATATTGAAGTGTATCCCTCATCTCTTTTATCACAAGGAATAATGGATTTTGTTGAAGGTCTTTTCTGCATCTTAGGAGATGATCATGTAGTTTTTGTTTTTCCGTATGTTATATGGTGGATTATGTTTATTATGTTTCTCTAATCATCCCCATACCTACATTTCTGAGACAAAGACAACTCCATCATGGTTAATAATCTTTTTTTAAAACATGTTTTTGAATTTAGTTCATAATTATTAAGAATTTTTACATCTGTCTTCATAAGGGATATTGGACTATAATTTTCTTTTGTTCTGGGTCTTTGTATGGTTTTGGTATCTGGGTAGTAGTTATACCAAACTGGAAAATCTCAAATAAATGAACGACTTTATATATATAATCTACCGAAGTTAAATTAAGATATACTAATTTCACCGTAACATGTAGTGAAATAGAAGCAGTAATTAAAGCTCTCCCATCCAAGTCCCATGTCCAGCATATGGTGTCCAGCACAAAATGAACTCAGTGGTATTTTTGGAGACTCCTTGTCCCATATTGCTTTGTTAGGACTTCTCTCTCTCTCTCCTCTCTCTCTCTCTCTCTCTCTCTCTTTCTCTCTCTCTTTCTTTGTCTTACTAGCTTTTTGGTTGTACATTATGTTTTCTGAATTTGAGTTTTTGTAGATTTTGCGTGTGTGTTTTCTGTTTTTTAAAAGATTATTGTTATCCTCACATTGCCTCTTCATTTCTAAAGAGAAGGAAAGAATGGCAGGAAGTTGGGTGGGTGGAGAAGCAGGAAGGAGCGGGTGGAGCTGGGAGAGGAATAAGCCCAGGGCCGGATGGATCCAGTGCAGAATTCCACCTGACCTTCAAAGAGCAAGTGCCAATATTCTTCTAATTATTCCGTAATAGAAACTGGAGGATCGTTTTAACTGGTTTTTCCTCTGTGTTCATATTAAAATAGATCTCATCAACAAGTTCTACAACGAATATGGAAAGGGACAGTAAGAAGTCCGCAAGAAGGTGAGGACTCTGTCCCACGGGAGACGATGACTTACAAATGTACGACAACCGAGACATGTCAGATCCATGTGTGAAGCATGAAAGGACGAGACCAGGGAGCAGAGTTCAGCCATGAGCCAGAGGCTAATGGGACTCTCCATGTAGTTCCCAGTTAAAAGTCTCAGATGACGGGAGAGAGGAGGGACTGGTCAGTAAATCGCGCTAGGAGCACTGCTTAAACATAAGCCACACTATTATAAACGTCTGTTCCAGATGAATTAAAGCTTTAAGCGTGAAAACTGATGCATCAAGATTTTGGAAGTGACTTGAGGAGAAACTTTTCCCATTCCGTTCTATGAAAACATTTAAACCAAACTCTATATTAAAAGATTAAAAACATTAAATATTGAAGGTAAAACATATATTTGAGTGCTGTAGAAATTAACATTATGAACTAATGAATTAGTGACTGCTTCCCTACAGAGACCACCATACCAAGATTCTCTTACCCACCTCCTAGTTCAGCTGTATAGAATAAGCCTGCCTCCTCATTCAGCCGTGCCTAATGAATTAGCCGAGCTTCCAGGCTGCTGGTGAATCTCCATCAGAATACACGACTCCCTCCATCCCAGCTTCTCTGTATGTGTATCTGCTTCTTCATTTCCTATCCACCCTGACCACAGTCAGGATAATTCCAAAGCTGTACCTGTCACAGCAAACATGGCGGTGACAAAATCAACTCCTAGAAGGAAGGTGTATTAGGGTTCTATAGAGGAGCAGAACTGACAGAATATCTCTCTCGCGCGCGCACGCAACACACGCACTGAAAAGCTGGTCGTTCCAGTATTGCCAATCACCAGTATCCCAGCCTACGCAGTATAAAATGATGAGAAAATGGGCAGTTAGGAAATGAGGAGGAGTGTTTCCTGTAAGAAGTATACACAAACACTCTGAGCATCATCTGGCTTTGTGTACTGGATCGCTAGGCAGGGGATGAATGAGGATCGAGCACAGGATGAAGGAGATTAGTGATAAGAGACAGAACCGGAGAGGCAGAGGGGACCGCATGGAAGAGTAGTGCCGATCATTGAGCACTTTGGGTTTTACTGAGAACACACTGGAAGCTTGTAGGCAGATTCGTGACGTTACCTGACTCTCAGATAGCCGCCCCATTCTTGTTACTGCCGTGAAGCATCAAGGGACACAAGAGCAAGAAAGCTATTGTAATTAGATCATTAAAAAAAACAAAACAAAACAAAACAAAACAAAATCTTGACCATAGATCAGCTGATGGAGAGTTTGAGAATGATTGCGTTCTCCTTGGGATAATGTAAAAATAGCAATGTCATTTACCTACCTAGCCGGAGAAGACTGTTGGAAGGGTAACTTTAGGAAAAAACGTGGAAATCACAAGTTTAGATTGGGCCATGCTCCGTTCAAGCTACTTTGAGAGGAGAGGGTCAACAGAGAGTTGGGTAGGCCAATCTGGAGGTGGAGACAGACAAGTCTGGATTGGGGAAATGATTCAGGAGAGTTAGTCTAATGGCTACGCTTCCCACTGCCATGACGATAAGACCAAAATGAAAAGCCACCAAAGGCTTCGAGCATGGTGTTATCTGAAGGGCAGGGGACTGTCTCATTCTGGTTACCGTGTTGAGATCAGGCTGGTTGAAGGGAAGCTGACATTTGAACCACAACAAGGAGGCTGTTGCAATCTGTTTTGTTACAAAAAGTCATGGCGGCTTGGAGCAGTAGGGGCAAGTGGTTACTAGATATTTAAAAAAAAAAATCTTGACTGGAGAGCAGCTGGTATGGATCTTGAAGTCTTAAAAAAAAAAGTGATTAAATATTGTATTGAAATAATGTAAATACAGTGATGTCACTAAGTTGAAGAATGAGGAAATGGAGATTTTATAACTTATAGGCTGTGAAAGAAAACCTGGTGTCTTAGTCGGGGTTTCTATTGCTGTGATAAAACATCATGACCAAAGCAACTTGGGAAGGAAAGGTTTATTTGGCTCACACTTTCATTTCACTGTTCATCACTGAAGGAAGTCAGGACAGGAACTCAGACAAGGCAGGAACCTGGAGGCAGAAGCTGATGCAGAGGCCATGGAGGGGTGCTGCTTACTGGCTTGCTCTCCACGGCTTGCCAGCCTGCTTTCTTATAGAACCCAGGACCACCAGCCAGGGAAGGCACCACCCACAATGGGAAGGGCCCTCCCCCATCAATCACTAAGAAAATGTCCTACCAGCTTGCCTACAGCTTGATCTTATGGGGTAATTTTCTTAATTGATATTCCCCTCTCAGGTGATTTTAGCTTATGTCAAGTTGACATAAAATTAGCCAGCACATCTGGTATGTTCGGAAATAAACCCATCATTGAAGACTGGAAAGATTCAGTCTTTTACCTTACCAATTGAAAATTTCCCAAATTACATTATTCATTCATTACCATTTCAATAAAAGTTCCAAAGGGGATTTTTGCCAAGTTTTACAAGCTAATTTTAATCATGGAAATGACTTCCAGGTCATTTCCTGGGTAGTTGGCTGGGTTTACAGTACCAGGAAGGAAATCCCCTTCTATTAAGAAGACGTTAAGTTCAATTAGATAGCTGCTGGTTACCTACAAAATAATAGTTCCTTCATTGCACTACTGGGTACATGAAGCATTGGTGCAGTTCACAGATTTACACTCAGGTGAGATTATTGCTTTTCTCCCTTGGCAGTTTACACAGCACCTTCTGAGAGATAGTCTTTAGAGAAGAGCCTTCCAGGTCAGTTCCAGCTTGATTCCTCTCAAGTCCTGTATCTAAAGTATGTGATCTATTCAGAAATAGAGCCTTTTCTTCAAGTTTAGAAAGAAGCCTAGGGTGACAGAAATAGCCTGTATTGGTTTGGGAGTCTCTTGGACCATCCTGACCAGCAATCCAGGGAGACTTCCCATGCCTAGCATTGAAGGATTTGTTAGTCTTATGGGTCTTTGGAAGAACATTAGTACCTTGCGTGGTGCAGAACACTGACTACTGCTATTTTCCTAGACCTAAATTCTAACTGTATTTTAGGTACTTATGCTTAGACCCATAGCTCTAACCTCTCATCAAAGAAGCTGCTCCTTCTTCTTCTTCTTCTTCTTCTTCTTCTTCTTCTTCTTCTTCTTCTTCTTCTTCTTCTTCTTCTTCTTCTTCTTCTTCTTCTTCTTTTGCAGCAGGTGGTGGCTATGCTAGAGATCTGCATCTGGTCAAAATGCAAAGAATGCAGAGTTATTGTGGGCTACAAAGACCCAGTTAGTACATCTACTAGTGGGGGTGGGTAGCGGGGATGGAAAGAATGTAAAAACCATAGGACCAGGGCACGTGGTGCTATGTTAGTGTCTTCTAGACATGACAGGGAAACCACACCCATGAAGGGTCAACAATATGGTTCTCTAAACAAGACTCACATAATGACAACACAGGCTGACACAGCACTGTGGAGCCGGGGAAATTTAACAAGGCCCCGCCTTAAATGAAGAGCAACAGGTAACCAGTGGCTTCAAATAGGTAGAATCAGTCTGATGGGTTATCCGGTGCCAAATGGTCAGCCTGAAACACATGTTCAACACTAAATGGGCTCAGTAAGTTTACAAAACACACACACACACACACACACACACACACACACACACACACACACATTATTGTGATATCTGTGTAATTCCTGTGTCTTGAATATATAGAAAAAAATTTAACTGAATCCCACACTGCAGAGGCTAAGGTGGTGATTGTCGGAGCCTTTATTGGAACATGCTTACATGGCCAGGGAGAAGCCGAAGAGCATGGGGGATGGATGCTGAGCAGGAAGGTGGGCTCAGATCGGGGCTTGCTCACTCTGTCATACTCTAGGACTCACACTGAATCAGAGGGAGTCCTTGAGGCCTTTTGTATCTCTGTGTCTGCTCGCTTTCTACCAAGCATGTTCTGCCCACTGTACTCAGGAAGGAAGGTGATCATATCTCTCCTCGATCAATAATTCCCCAGAGAAAAGGGTTGTTACCATCTGTCATCTCTAGCTGCTTCATAAAAGGGGGCCTGGAGGAAGCAGCAACAATTTCTTTTGTATGCCCCCGGTGACACCCCTTCCACACATAGATGCCCATATAACCATGTGTTCACATGCTGAACAGCAAACGATTCCAGATATTCATAAAAGCCTGGCAGCGTGATTAATCTGGAGACAGTTTGAAGAATGGAAAGTTCTGACAAAGTGGGTGTGAGTTTTACATTTGATTTTGAAGACAAATGTTTCATTACGTATTGAGTCAAAGCTTTTAAGAAGAATATAAATTTTTCTCAGAGAAAGGACTCCATTATTCCACTCCGCCATCTTCCAGCTTTATTTGTGTGCTTATTAAACTGAAAGTCTTTCATAGGAGCTACAATAAAATGCCAGAGACCCTTTAAATATTTTTTTTAAATTATTTCTTAGATCAAGAGAATTATAGAGCACTCTGGTCAGATGTCCTTCCGGTGTTCTGCTTAATAAATACTGTGTTTACCCAGAGCCCAGTTTGTAAACTATGGGAAACACACACAGTTATTCACTTAAATGGAATTTCAGTGAGACAGTGTCCATTTTCCCATTTCTCTCTGATTTTATCAAAGCCTCCCGTTCTGAATGGTTTTCGAAGATATTAAAGCAACATGATAATTAATCTCCTTTTCTGCCAAAAATTGGAAAGGAGTTAGACACTCATGTTTCTGCCTTCTGGTATATTATGAAAACTCTCTTAACATCTTAGCTGTTTAGCTTTGCCCATCTGCCAACAGCTAATCTTATGTCCTGTTAAGAAGGCTCCCCTCCCCCATTTAAATTCTCCACTTTATCTTTGGGTGTAACTGAAGGCAGAGCTATGGTTTCAGAGGCTGTATATGGGCTGGTGAGTTCTCATTTGGACCTTTGTATTTAGCTGCCTCGTTGACTTGTCATTCTTGGAGTCTTCAGTGAGCATCTCAAACTAAAAATAACTTGATTTCCTTCCCATTCTCTCTCACCTCCTCTACAATGGCTCTTCCTCCCAGCTCAGGGAAGACAACCTCATTTTTTCCATTTCTTATGTGAAATGTATGAGAAGTCTTTGATCTCTCTGTCTCTGTCTCTCTCTCTCTCTCTCTCTCTCTGTGTGCCTGCTTGGGCTCTTTCTCTGTTTCTCTCTTAAAGTGTATGTGTATACATGTGTGCATGTGTGTATGTGTATCTTTATGTGTGTATGTGTACATGTATGTATATGTGTGCAGTTGCCCATGAGAGACAGAAGAGGGTACTGGTTTCCTGGAGCTGGAGTTAGAGGCAGCTCTGCGTTGCCCAATGTGAGTTCTGGGATCTGCATCCAGGTCCTCTGCTTACTGTTAAGATCTGAGTCTGCTGGGGCTTCTGCCCCATCAGCAAATCTTCTTGACTACTTCCAAAAATTTCCTGTACCACAAGTTCTTCATCTCTGTCAACAGTGCCCTGACTCCAATAACATCTTACTCATGGACTGTTGTGATAAAACACACACACTCTCTCTCTCTCTCTCTCTCTCTCTCTCTCTCTCTCTCTCTCTCTCCCACCCCACTCCCACCCCATTGGCTCTAATTGCACTCGCGAGGCAGTGAAATCTTTCAAAAGTTCAAATCACATTCAATTTTTTCAGGTAAAATCCTGAACAGCATTTGGAATGCAAACAACATGCTTAATCATGGCTTTTAGAAACTGTGAGACAGACGTCTCTCTTGCTGTCTTCTTGGCTCATTTCAAACACCCCTTCTCTGCTCCTGACTCTTTTGGGCTTCTAGGATTCTGTTGCACACACCAAGCCAGCTGGTTTTAAATGTTGTTGGTCATTTGGGTCATTATCTAAATATTTGGTTTGTGGAGAGGTATTCTGATCCAATGTTCCTTTTTCTGGCTCATCTGGATTCTCCCATCGTACTTCCCACCTCTGATGCTTCTCTTGTTTGCTTATTCCTTCATCTCCTGTACACATAAACCTCTTAGACCTAGAAGCCATGTTCAGGCTGTGCTCTTGGTATATTTATAGACTAGGTCCTGGCTTTTAATATTCACTAGACAGACAGATGGAGGAATGGATGCAGTGAAGTAATCAGAACTGTGAAAGAGACATGACGGACATAATACTTGTCTCTATGACATGATCTGACAATCAACTTGGAGTTCACACAAGCATGACTCTGGAGTGAGCTGTGTGGTATTGATTACAAGTGAGAAAAGTTCAGAGGGGCCTGTGGGAGATGCAAGAGGCTGCTCTTCCAGTATTTGCATGCGGCGCCAGTATGCAAATCACTAACTGAATCATAGACTTTCCATTCCCATCTCTGTGGTTCTAACAGGGCTTAGATGGTGCTAAAACTGTCTGATGATAATTCATGCATCAGTTGCTTGTCTGGTCAACATTTTCTTCCAGTGCTGCTTTCTTTGTGTATGTTTTAAGTCTTTCCCAAACTGAGTAAATAATTGAGGCAAACTTCTGCCTTTCCTAAGCAACAACAAAACCAACAACAGTAGAAAACACACAGACACACATACCACAACACACACACACACATCACACACAACATCATACACACATATGCACAATACACACTCTCACACAGACACTCACACATGCACACACACATGCACACACACTCACAATACACTGACACATACATGTATACACACTCTGACATAGGCACACACATATATTCCCTCACATATACACATTTACATATGCACACACATATACACACATATACATATACTCTCACACACACTGTCATACAAGCACACACACCCCTCCACACTGTCTCTCACACACAAATACACACACACATACACTCTCAGACTTGCACACTTTCTTAAAAACGTGAACTCATGGGTAATAAGATATGCAGTGATGACTTTATGATGTCAATATATTTCGCCCTTAATTGGCCTTTTAGGCCTTCAATGACTATGCTACCTTGATTTTTCTATCTTGATAATTCTTAGAGGTGAAATGTTGTGTGAAACTTATTACTCATTCATTCAGTGGAGTGTCTGAATAAAAGCCTTGGTGACCTGTTTGGCAATTAACTAATTTACTAGTTAATGCTGTGGTTATCTGGCCATGTGTAACTGGATCTACTTCCTCTATTCACCAGAGAAACAGAGGTGAGCATATTAAGTGAATACACCCGAAGGTTAAAATAATTGTTTTCAACTTTGTAGTTTTCTGTTGGAAAGCTTGAAGAGTCTGCCTTGTTGAAACAGGGGAGCCCCCTGGAGTGGAAGCTGGGTGATATTAAGCACCCCTCCTTCTGGAGCAATTTCAACATAGTCAAAGAGGCCAAGACTCAGTGCATTTGCTTTTCAGATAATTGCTTGGGGGGGTGGGGGGCTACTAGCAGCACCCCTGCCCTGCAGCTGAACAGACACTGAAATTCTTTGCCATGCTGGGTTCCTGGGACTCTGCTGGCTTCTCCTGGAGATTCCCTCCAACTCAGTTATTTCCCAATTAAAGAGAGATCCCAGAAGAGATCCCAAGAGACACTGGAACCCCATTGTCGTTCCTGTTCCCTGACTTTACAGTCCTCCCACTCGCATGCATCCTCAGGAAGTTCTGTGCACAGCAAATATCCATATTCCATCTTATAAGGAGAGCAACATCTGGATGGGCTCCCATTTGTGACTTAATAAAGTAAAGTCTAAAACAATAGAACCAGAATCTTTTACTGTCCTCAAACCTGAATTCAGGTCTTAAAAGAATAGAGACTATTTGGGGTGTGGGAGGCAGGAGGGATACATCTATTATTTTTCAATTATTCCTTTGTGACATATTATAAAAATATAATACATAGTTTTTAAAAAAAAAACATAGCTGAAAAAATTTCCTTCTATTTATAATGCAGCTGATGGGAACAGATATAGAGACCCACAACCAGATGTTATGCAGAGGGAGAGAGAGAGAGAGAGAGAGAGAGAGAAGAGAGAGGAGAGAGAGAGAGACAGAGAGAGAGAACTTCGTAGTCAGCACTAAATGGCATGTCTAGGTCAAATGCTCCCTCAGAGCTCAGGAACCCTGGGAAAGAGGAGGCAGAAAGAGTGGTAAGAGCCTGAGGGGACAGAGGACAGGCCTTACAGGCTGTTAAAGGAAACAGGGTCCTTTAAGTCAATTGAGCAGAGCTCACACAGAAATGAAGTAGCAAGCACATGGCCCACACCGAGCTGCACAACGGTCCTCTCCGTGTGTATTATAGCTTTCAGTTTAGTATTTCTATGGAAGTCCTGAGTGTGTGAACAAGCGTGTCTCTGACTCTTGTGTTTACTCTTAGGGTTGCCTTGTCCAGCCTCCATAAGATGGTTTTGTTTCAGTTTACTATATATTTATTTTACCATGTTTGTCTGTTCTCTCTTATGACCCTATCCTTGTTTAAAGAGAGACAGAAATGGAGAGGATCTGGAAGTGGGACCTGGGAGGAATAGAGATAGGGCAAACTCTAATCAGGATTATGGTATGAGAAAAGAATCTTTTCAATAAAAGGAAAACAAATAAAGAGATGCTGTTAACAGTTCCTTTGGATCCTTCATAATTATAAACAAGAAAACAACACTCATGAAAATCCAAGTATCACCTTATTACTGTTACAAAAGTCCTACAACCCCTGAGACAGATGACAGTTAAAAAAACAAAAAAGCCAGTTCTGAAAACCAGCGTTCACATACTTTGTCTGTTACAGTTTGAACGTGTAATGTCTCTCACAGGCTTGAGTGTCGAACACTCGATTCCCAGCTGGTGGCGCTGTTTTGAGACGTTCTGGATACTTTAGGACAGATGGCTGGCAGATGGGCTTGGGTCACTGAGGTTAGACCTCCTAGGTTATGGTCCATTCACTTCCAGCCTGAGCTCCTTGTTGGTGGCTGGGATGTGGTCATCTGTCATGAGCTTTTCTGCTTATCTTTCCCAACATGTACCAAGGACCAAAACGAGCCTCTCCTCTCTTGATCCTGTCAGGCATTTAGTGATGACGACACAGTAATGAACACACCCCAAACAGCAGCAGTAACAACAAGAGCTTGAAGAAAATCAATGCAATGCAAACTTCCTGATTTACTCAGAAGGAAAGGGTCCCACATGGAAGGGATGTCAGTTCCCACTGTGAACCAGGCAGCCATGGGCACTGGGCTCCACTGTGGGGCAAGCAGGCCGCTAGGTTGTAAAAGTGAGGACGGATACTGCACATACAAAATGTTATCAAGTGCAGAACAAAGATGCATGCGGCCATTTATAACTACATGAGCAATTGGTATCCTTTACAAAAGAACTCCATTTAGATACAATATGCTATCGCTATCTCAGCGTTATTTATCAACTGAAGAGTGCTCTAAAGGAATCATACTTATGAAATCATCTGGCCACATCACACAGTCTATCATTTGATCCCTGTTAGAGACTACAAATTACAAATCCAGTCCCCCTACCTTTTAAGCAGTAGATCCCTACATAGGCAGGGTAGATCTGTGTCTATCTTTGAACAAATAAACTACATTTCCCAGCCTTCCTTACAGGTGGAAGTAGCCAATGAGAAATCACCTCAGATGAAAGTAATCATCTGGGGGATGTGCCCTTTCTTCAGTGTTCCTCCTCTTATCCAGAGCAAGACTGTGGTGGAGATGGCTGCAACTGGCTGCAACTGAAAGGTTACTATGAGGTCGACCTGAGGATGGAAAGTACCCATTGTAGATGATGAAACAGACTCTGGATTCCTGCTGTCAATAGAGCCACCACGGCAGCCTCACCCTTAAGCTTCTGTTACTTTTCTGGGGGTGATGGGGTAGGGGTTACAAGAAGTCAAACCCAGGGCCTCATCATCTACACTGACAAGTACCTGACCACTGAGCTATACTTCCACTGCTCAACGCTTCTTTCTCATATGAAATAAAGAAATCAAATAAAATCTTATTTTGATACGCCGTGACTGTTTGAGTCTTCTTGTGTTTTCGATATACTTGAATTTATAGATAATTTCTGTTTCTTAATACCTATTAATCAGAAGAGAAGATGTATTGGGTGGATACTTCACAAACAGGGAATCCCCATATTAGTGTACTGACCCTGTGAAATAGACTCAAGGGGTGTTGTTTTGATGGAGATGTGAGTTTTAAAGATGGTGAGGTGCCGTGTTATCCCTTTCCTTCCCAAGTTTAGTCTCACATCCTAGTGTAAGTTCCCTGGGGTATGGGATTGTCATTTCCTGAAGGTAGCTCTGGAGGAACCGACAGAATCCTCTGAGCCTACAGTTGTCTGCCATGAGATCCTAGGTAGGAGATGGAGAGAGGAAAATGGTTGCAGAGACTGGCCCAGGGAAAGAGCCATCCCACTCTTCAGATTCCTCGGGGTGTAACAGTCAGAGCTGTTGTCTTAGAGCTGTGTTGATGGATCTGGCATGTCTGACATGGAGAATTCTGGAACATTCTTGAACATACAATTTATTCATTTGTCAAGTGATATGCTAATGTGATTTGATTTGATCCAACAAGCTAGCATTTTTATCCAGAGTCTAGCTCAGAGGCTCAGGTTGGTTGGTTTTTTTTTTTTTTTTCACTTTACTTGAAGGTTCCTTCTCACTAGAGACTTGCAGAGGGTAAGTGGCAGCTTGCACAGGCTTTAAGGGAAATGATGGTTGGCAACATACCATCTTGTCCTATAGATGGAAACTACTTTAGACTAATTAAAAGGAGAAACTTCTCTTCTGTTTGTTTGTCGTGTTTGTTTTTTTGAGACAGGGTTCCTTTGTGTAGCCTTGGATGGAACTTGCTCTGTAGACCAGGCTGGCCTCAGACTCACAGATTAAGCTGCCTCTGCCTCCAGAGTTCTGGGATTAAAGGTGTGTGTTGCCGCCACTCCCCACTGTCACCCACCACCAGGCCAGAGAGACTTCTTAACTACAAAGCCCTGTGTCACTCCTGGTGTGCCAAGAAGGACTGGGCTGTGGCTTGCAAACAGCATGCAGAGGACCTTTGTGTCACTTCCCTCTGAGCACCCCAGTCTCCTGTTCGAGGTGATGTCACAGGGATAAAGTGTCTGTCTGTTATACACATTCTTTCCTCTGTCTCAAGGGCAGGTGACCTCTGGTCAGTGTCCAGGACAGAATGAGAGTGACTTCCTTAGCACCCCTAGAAAATTACATTTATCTGTGGTAAGAAAGACAGTTTCCACTTTGTTAAGTACCCGCTGCTGGCTTCATGCTCAGGCCAGAAACATTGCAAGATTTTTTTTTCCAATTCACTAGAAACCATGGGCAAATTTTCAAGGAAAGAAGCCACACTGATCTGTTAAATATTTTTTAAAGACTGACAATAAAATATTAAATATAAAGCGTGTGATTTTGTTAAATCTTGCCATTTACAGAGCTTAAGGAATGATGTTTGGAGAGAGACAATTCGTAGGTTAGTCATCTGAAAAATTGTACCTGCTTTTCGACCAGAAAGAGTTAAACGAATTGTTTTTGGTAAGTCTTCTTTAATTTGGTGTTCAAGTCAGCATTGTGGTTTATTTATATTTGACACGTTCCCTAAACTTTATCATTGATTATCAGAAAAGTCAGCTCTGTGTAAGTGACAGGGAAATGTGCCATGTCGCCTTGGAACTCATTCTGAGGAAAGGCAAGAGGAAGAAATCACACTGATCCTGGGTTTGGTCCAAGACTAGCCATCAGGGCCACATATCACCATCTTTCTACCATCAAATTTTCTTGCAGATTATTTTTAAGTATAAGCTAATTACATGAGAACCTTTTTCTTGGGAGAGTATTAATTGGAATTTATTCCTGGCTCATAAGTGGTTTTTTTTTTTTTTAATTAACTTTAAGTCACTTAACCACCCTTGGCCAGTGGAGATGACTTAGTTACAAAACAAGGCTAAAGTGTATCTGCCTGTACTTCTCACCCCACAGAGACTTTATGTCATGAAAAAAAAAAAAAAAGTTGACTATTTCTGGAAATGGGCTTACGGCAATCAGAGAACCATTTGCCGGAAAAAGCTACATCCATATCTTTAGCCATATTTCAAACTACAATACAGAAGGACCAATCTTTAAATATAGGAAATAAAAGTATAAATTTCCAAGAAGAATTTTTTTATAACCTTGGAGTGCCTGTTGAGTTGAAATATAATCTTAAATGCACATATAAGATTCTGAGTAAGAGACAGGTATAACTAACTCCTGGGGGTGGAGCGGGGTTAATAGGTGAGCCAGTTCCTCATGTCCCAGGCCATATCTTAGGTCACATGATAAATGACAGTACACCTGAGGTGACATGATAAAAATCAGACAGAAACCCAGGTACCTGCCCATGATCCCTGCAAACCCAGGAGTAGAGGTACATACATGCCCGCGACCCCAGCACTGAGGTGGTTGAGGAAGGAGGATTGTTTGAGGCTACAGACTGAGAGTCTATCTCAAATAATCACAGCCACTTCAAAAGCCAGGTGTTTTATATAAAAGTAGCTGGATTTCACATAGGCAAGAGAAAATATAGTGAATTTTCCCATTTATAATCAACAATAAAAATGCCAGGTGTCTCTGACGTCTGGGAAGATCCTGGATCCTCGTTCTTCTCTCTAAGCTCACTCTAACCACAGTTTTCTAAGGTCCGGTTGGTATCTCCAGCCTTTATCACCTGGAGGTATGTCCAAGAAATGTTCGAGGGATGAAGCCCAGACTTCATCCCTTTTGAGCATAAATGCCTTAGGCGAAAGAGCTCCCACCTTCATTAGATCTTGTGACCTAGGGAAGGACCAAGCCAAGGTTACTTGGCCTTCATGGATCTGAGCCATTAACTAGGTACGGCGTCACCAGGTTTAGTCCTCCGGGCACATGCTGAAGAAATCCTTCAGAGGAAGTGAAAGGAAAACGTACTCTTTCCACCAGCTGCATTTTCATGTCTCAGGAACCTAGAGCTTTCTTGCAAAAGAACTTGTAACCTGTGACTACGCTTTGCCCTATGGCAAAGGACAATTGAGATGGCAGATAAGAATCAGGGCTCTTAGTCAGTTAACTTGAAGAGGTTATCCAGAGTGCCCACGTGGACCTGGTGGCATATCACAGTGAAGACAGAGCCGAAGTCAGGGAGATGGAAGACATCAGGATGATACAATAGGAGAAAGATTTTATGTCAGCGGTTCTCAGCCTGTGACTCATGACCCCACTGAGGGCTGTATATCGGATATCCTGCATATCAGAGATTTACATTATGGTTCATAGCAGTGGCAAAATTATAGGTATGAAGTAGCAATGGAAATAACTTTATGAATGGAGGTTGCCACAGCATGAGGGACTGTAGTAAAGGGCATTAGGAAGGTGGAGAACCACTGCTTTACGTGGAGACATTGAAGACAGAGGAGGGGATCCGCCCACTAAGGAAGGAGGAAGGCCTTCAGAAGCTGCAAAGGACAAAGACGCTGAATCTCCTTGTTGCCTTCAGAGAAAGACAATGCTACTGATACAGTGCCTTTATTGTGGGAGGACCAGGGTCAGGCTTATAACCTGTAGAGCTGTAAGACAATTAGTTTATAGGATTCAAAGACATTTGTTTTATTATCATTTGAGGACTTCATACTCAAGGACTACGTTACACCATCTCTTCTTCACATTTCCCACTCCAACCCCCCCCCCCCCAATGTCCTTCCCAACTCCTTCTCAACTCTGTAACCTCGTCCTTTCTAGGTACTATTCCTATACATACATATGTATGGATGTAACTCAATGAATCCACTTAGTGCTGTTCATGTGTACCTGTGTTTAGGGATGACTGCTTGGTAATGGATAACTCATCAGGGGGCCCATTCCCAGGAAAATTCGGCTCTCCTCATAGCAGCCATTGATTGCCTGTAGCTCTTCATTTAAGTCTTATAAAACTTTTCCATATATGTTGGGATGCCACCTGGTGTTTATGGGCATCATACAGATCTTGTTTATGTGGCCATATTGTTTAGATGTTATGAATGCAGCTCCCTTGTCATCTTGTCATTTAGAAGGCACTAACGTCACACTGGGTATCTTGGCCCTCTAGTGCATCGTCTTTCTGTCCCATCTTTCACAATGTTCCCTGAAGCTCAGGTGTAAGGGCTCTATTGTTGTGGATGTACCAGTGGGGATGGGCACTCCTGTAGTCAGCTGTTCTCTTCATTTTGGCCAGTTGTGCATTTCTGTGCAGGTCTCTGACGGTGGCAAGGAGAAGCTTCTTTGGTGAGGGGTGTAAGTCTAGGTATTTAGAAGGTAGCTGGGAGTTACACCGATGTATAAGAGTATGGAAACAGTAGTTCTCCTCTAGAACCCATGACCTCACCAACTACAACTGGCAGGCTAGGCTTACAGTAGCAGCTGGAAATTCTCTTCTGTTATAAGTAGGTCTTAAGTCCAGTTAAGTGGGTGTTGGTTACGCCAAGATGTAAGTGCCACTATGGCAGGCTTAGGTACATGGTGCCATGCTGTGGTTTGTTGGATTCACATCCACGTAGGACTTTTCATTGCTTTTCCCCATTGGAGGACTGCACAGAAACTTCTGGTACTGTAAGAGACAGTATAAGAGACAGGGAGGAGGCTTCCTGGTCAGTTGTAGTTTACACCCAAGTCCTGTGTCTGAATGTGGTGTCTACAGCCATAGGATCTTACCTTTAAGTTCTGTTCTCTGAAAAGCAAAAATGGAGATATTATTAAGACAAGAAAAGATACTCCTGGACAGAGATTGGCTTGTGAGCTGAGGGTAAATCTCCCAGAGCTAACTTTTATGCATTCCGTTCATGGCCACTTGTTTTAGCAGGAAAAGGAAGCCAATATATGCATCCTCCCAAACCCCTCTTAAACTGTGAGCATTTGAGATGGCTTGTGGGGGCCATCATTAAAATCTGTCTAGCGTGCATGCTCAGATCTCTTTTCCCTCTCTCCCTTTGCTGTTCTTACTCAGGAAAGCCTATCTCTGGTAATATCTTATTTTCCCGGACTTCCCTCCACTTCAACAGTTGAATATTGCTGGAGAGAAAAAAAACTGCAAGGCTTGCTAGGTTCTCTCGACATCCATGATCATTAGCCTGCAAACAGATCTTACTGCTGCCTGGCCATGTCATGTCCATCAAGGCTTCCGTCCCCATCGATAACTAATGTGAACTTGCTCCTTTCTTCTCCTAACTCTGGCACCTCTTCCTTGAACCCCATCTTAGTCCACTTTCTATTGCTGTGATAAAGCACTGGCCAAAAGCAACCCAGGGAGGAAAGGGCTTACATGGCTTATGCATCCCAGGTCACAGTCCACTGAGAAAAGCCGAGACAGGAACTTAGAAACAGGTACTGAGGCAGAAACCATGAAGGAAGGCTGCTTATCATCTTGCTCCTTGTGGCTTGGACAGCATGCTTCCTTATACATCCCAGGACCATCTGCCTAGGAATAGCACCACCCACAGTGGCTCGGCTCCTTTCACGTTAATATTATTCAAGAAAAGGCCCCCTACACTAGCCTACAGGCCAATTCTCAATTGGGATTCCCTCTTCCCAGCTATGTCTAGGTTTGCATCAAGTTGACAACAAAACCAACCAGCAGACGACTCATCTGTACCCATGAACTTGCTTGCTACTTCATGGAGAAAGCGTGAGACACAAGCTCTTTTGCTCCCTTCCTCCGCCTTGCCATCCATATCTTCCTCTGCCCTCTTCACATTGTACTTGGAACGCTTTTCCCTATTGCCCCCTGGAGGATGTCCTTCGGCAATGATGTCTTCTTTCCCCTTTGCCACAAATACTTTCTTAGTAGTAGATTATTCTCACCAGCAAGTAAACATTGAATTTTTGCCATTCCAAAACCTCATTTTGCTCCTGAGTCTCTTCTATCTGCAGGCTTATTTGCTCACTTTGAAAGCTAACCCTGGCCTAGCTGCTTACGCTCACAGTACCTCTTTTCTTCCCATTCTGTGGTGAACCTGTTGCAATCAAGGCCTTCTACTGTTCTCCAGATGTTAGCCGCCCCAAATTCCAAACTCACCAATAATTTCCCCTATTCCTAAATACAACAGTCGTTTACCCATCCTCATCTTATTCATCAGCAGCCTTTGTACATCCCTCTAAGACACCACGCCGACATCTTCTTACCTCAGCGATTCTGTTGTCCCTTTCGGGATCTTCATTTCCTTCATCTTAAAGTCTCCATATTCTTCTAATCACGCTGAAGGCCTTTGTCACCTTCGTAACTCCCAGATTCAAGAACTTCAACAAATAGATCCACATAAATCCTTTGAGACCTTGTTACAACCTCAAGAGCAGCTAACCTGTGCAACGTGGATACACCTTGGAGGATGGCATTTCAGGTCCACCAAGCCTACAGCTGACTACAGATCACTACACTCAGGATAGAGTTAGGGTTATCTCTTCTTCTTCCACAATGGATGGTGTGTGTGTGTGTGTGTGTGTGTGTGTGTGTGTTTATTCTTATGCAAAGCTGCTGATTGTCCATCCCTCCTCAGGTGAGAGGCCTCCTTGGTAGAACTGGGAACTGTTGGCCAGCTTCTTAGTGCTGAGCAACTGGCAACCACACAACCCAAAACAGTAGACTTTCTAACCTAAACACACGGCACTGCATGCCCATAAATCTGTTGCAGCCAAGGGCCCAGGACTGTAAATCCTGCTTTTTTATTCACGATTTTCATTCAAGCAGAGAGAAATAACCCCAGCCCACTCACTGGTGTGAGCAGATAGAAAAACGATTGAATGACTCAATTAATTGAATGACTCCAATATTTAAGAGTATATCATAATAAATAGTATCAGACATGTCTTAAGAGTCAACTTATTATTATGTTCATGACAGTTTTAAACTGCTTATTGAACACCATTAATAAAAAGTGATACTAGAAGTCATAAACCTCATTATGTCATGGACAAAATATGATTCCATAGATCACACTATCGTCTTGTCTGCCTGGGGAATGCTACTTTCATAGGAAATGCCTCTGTCATTTCTCATGGAACAAGGGAGATTCCCACACTTTACAGCCAACTGGGACAAGCAAGGCATTCAGTATGAGACTGTGAACACTGTGTCCCCAAGTCCCAGCCAGTGTAGTCAGGGTAACGATTCCTATGCTGTGGAGAAAGCTGCATAGCCGGAATAATCCATGGGATAGACCTAGTGAAGAAAACAGGCAAGAGGCATCTTCAACCTGTTGGATGGAATCCCTGCTCCTGGCCTTTCCTGGGCGTTTGCAGCGTCTGACCCTTGACTTTACCTCACTTATTCTCACTGTCCTTGATGTGGCCACCTGATAAGTCCCTTCTTGCTAACATGTGCTTGTGTTGGGGTTCTGTCACTTGCAGTCAATGCTCATGCAACAGGGTAGAGGAGGGAGACATGGAGCGAGAGTCACTGAAGCAGGAGGATGCCCATGGATGATGACTGGACATCAGCAAGTGGAAGAAACATGATCTCATTATGTAGAATAGTACGCACAGCTAGCACGTGGATGCCGTTAGAAAATATCTCACGGTGGTAAGGCTTTCGGGGACTCCTGTTTTACCCCTTTACTTTTCTTTGTGCTTCAAATTTTGTATACTGAAAATATAAAGGCAATACATCTTTGTAAATGTAAAATAATAAGTTCCCTTTGCCTACATTATTATTCTGATATTTGTCATATATATTAATATATATGTGTCCATCCATCTATCTATCATCTATCTATCTATCTATCTATCTATCTATCCATCCATCATCTATCTATCTATCTATCTATCTATCTATCTATCTATCTATCTATCTAACCACAAATACATTATATGTCAGAGAGAAATGGAAGAATTTTACAGAAGTCTCTTGAGTTGATTCTTTGGCTTTGATGGACTGGATACCCATGTTGCATTCCCCCTTTCCCACCTTGACATAATTTACTAACACAGTTAAAAGGCAATTACAATACATGTCCTCTGCCATGTTTTATTTCCATTCATTTCTCTCCGCACCTTTTAGAGCAAGTACCTATAAAAGTTTTTCTTACTAAATAGGAAATATCCACAAAGTGAAAAAACCATATTAATTTTGCAAGTGATCTAAAGTAGGATGGACCTACTCCCTCGAAAAAGCTGAAAAAAAGCACCCAGAAATACTTGAAAATACAGGCACCCATGCAAGATAGGAAGGCCAAACGCCAGGTCAAGGTCAGTGAGCTGAGGTGAGGGGCTGTCTGGAGAAGCATAGACGTTTGCTATGACTTATTTTATTTGATCAGCTTGGCATTGTTTTTAAATTGTTTTATTTATTTACATTCCAAATATTGCCTCCCTTTCCTGGTCCCCCCCTCTAAGAATTCTTCACCCCACCCCCATCCCCTTTACCTCTGAGAGGGTGCTCCTCCCCCACCCCTGCACCCTACCCCCCCAATCCTCCTTCCCTGGCATAGACATTTAAAGGGCAGTAAGTAGGCTGATCCCAATGGAGTCAGAGGAGTTCAGCTACCCTTTGGTCAAGATACCGGGCTATAGTCCAGAATCCTCCTGTTACTCAAGACCCCGTATTCTATCTTTGGGCTTCTAGAGCAGCCCAGCCGATGGCTTCTAACATGGTTTGAAATGGATGGTAAGACAATGTTCGGCAAGGCTCACTGCGATGTGATCAATGAGTAGTGTCAGCCCTAGGTGTGAGCGGTGCGCACCTTTGATCCCAGTGCTCTGGAGGCAGAGGCAGGTGGCTCTCTGTGAGTTCGAGGCCAGCCTGGAATATGGAGCAGCTAGTTCTAGGTCAGCCAGGGAAACACAGAGAAACCCTGTTACAAAACAAAACAAAACAACAAACAAAAAACTAAAACAAACAAGATTTAAAAAAACCCAACCCCCCCCCCCCCAAATTTAAAAAAACACAATGATGTCATAGGAGAGTATCAGACACTCCTTAGGAATGACACAGGAAGCTTAGATTTTTCCTTTGTTGTGTTCTCATTCTGTCTGTCCCTTTAAATCTTTAAATAATTTTTTAACCATGATAAGCAAGCACACTTTTAGCTTCTATCAAGGCCACCTCAATAGATAAGAGTACAGAGTTGTCTTCTTCTTCTTCTTCTTCTTCTTCTTCTTCTTCTTCTTCTTCTTCTTCTTCTTTCTTCTTCTTCTTCTCCTTCTCCTTCTCCTTCTCCTTCTCCTTCTCCTTCTCCTTCTCCTTCTCCTTCTCCTTCTCCTTCTCCTTCTCCTTCTCCTTCTCCTTCTCCTTCTCCTCCTCCTTCTCCTCCTCCTCCTCCTCCTCCTCCTCCTCCTCCTCCTCCTCCTCCTCCTCCTCTTCCTTCTTCCCCCTTCCCTTCCTCCTCCTCCTTCTTTACTCCTCGTATTTCTGTGGTACATTTCTGTTGTACTGAGTAGCTGTGGTTTGTTTTTACTCTTATATAATGTATTCTGAAACCAGGCAAGCAGCCAGCTGACATTGCACTCCTATGATGTGTCAATGATGAGGCTTCTGATTATTCCTAGGGAGTTTTGCTACAGGGCAAGCATACGCTAACTATGCTAAATAAGGCTGTGCAGCTCGGGGTGGGGGGTGCTTCTTAGCATAAACACATATGTTGGCGTTGCATTGTTTTCCATCTGCTTTTATAGTGAGTGGGAGCAGGCCTCTGGTGCTTGATAGTCAAAAGCAGGGTCTGAGCAGCCCTCCCTTTTTAATAACAGAATTTGTGCCATTTGGAAAAGGTGAACTGTTTCACTTCCTAATTGACTTTCCCTGCTCTTGCTCTCCTGGTCAGTCTCTAAATATTTATATTTCACAATATTTGCCATATGCAAAAAGAGCATAGTAACAGAGTAAGATAAATACAGAGACCAATGCTCTCGGCTTTAAATCGAGCCCCTGTCCTGCCCTGCCTGCACCACCGGCTCCCCTCTCTCGAAGACGTAACCTGTATCCTGTAGGCTGTGGTTATCACGTCCTTGCATGTCCACGGATCATTTGCAGGTAAGTGCACATAAGCCCCCATGCCTTTGCTTGCCCTGAGTCTTATTAAAACTGATCCCACTGTTTTCAGGCTTCTGAAAATTGCCTTCTCTTTACAGTACTTTCCTAAGACGTATCATGCTGTCTGTGTGGTTGGCGAATTCTTCAGCCACTGCACAGCACGGGTTCTTTGTGACTGTCTGATCTTTATCGTTGATTTTTACTGAAGAACATTCCAATTAGCTGAGTTTTCCACACTTAAAAAAAAAATTTGATACCTGGGAACTCAGTTTTTTAGAGGCAGTTGTTACCATGGGGGAAATAATCGGGAAGGACTTTTGGAGCCGACGATGGAAATCTGGGAGAGGGGAGGATGGGTGGGAACCTACTGAGGTATCCTCTTCACGGCTAACTAACGCCTCCTTCTGAGGGAACGATTTACTCTGTTATCAGAGAAGGATTGTGGGGGAGTGGGGACCAGTGAAGACACTATATAGTGACACGCATGTGTGCAGGTGCCATGATGCAGCACATCGCTTTGTATGCTAATCTAAGAAATGAATATTTCAGTTGATGACGACAATAGGCATGGACTAAATTTTGCCCGCCCACAGTCTGGATTTGAAGGTAGCGAATACCCACTCAGCCTTGGATCTGGCCTCATCCCGCCTCTTGAGTGTCTCACCAACCTTTTCCTGTTGAAGTGAGGCTAGTTGGGTCACATTTTCAGGCTCCACATCCTTGTATTATCTAGTTTCTATTGCTAAAGGGATCCCAGGGAAGCTTTCCTGGCTGAAGCACAGACAGCTTCATTTTGAAGGTCTTTGAGCCTATTGTATATTGTATCCTGGTCTTTCTCATTGCCTGTCTGATTTCCAACCCACCTCTTAACTAGACCAATGTCTGGATGCTCGTTGAGCCTGCTTGCGTTATGTCTAGACGGCTTCAGAACGGCTCTATCCTGGACCCATGTTGAAGGGTGGTAGGTGATGATGTCAGAGTTATTGTGGGCAGTAAGGATGAACCAGAGTTATTCAGCTGGGCCATATGGTCACCCTGAATTTGTGGGAAGTGAGTGCCCCATCTCATCTTCAGTGTCTGTTTTTTCTTTCTATAAATAACTTGCCAAGCTCTGATGACAAGACTTTGTGCATTTCTTCTATTTGGGAAATTTCCTTGCTAAGATTTTTGGTAGGTATGTTTGTTTGCTTGCTTACTTGCTTTTGATCTTAGTCTTACATCTTTCAAGCCTCCAGGAACATTGGATACTTGAGTCCCACTTATTAGGCTGGATCAGAGCTAAGAGAAGCAACCTAATTAAGATGTTGAGTGTGTGTCTAGGAAGGAAAACACTCTTAGAGAGAAGATGCTATTTTATGACTCACAGATCTCCAGCTCTCTCCTTGTCATTTAAGTATTCCCCCCCTCACAACATTATGAGGTTACTGTTCTGTGTATTTCAAGGCACATAGACAGATGTTAAAGAACTCTTCTACATTTTCATTGCTGATGAAGATTCAAACCCAAGATTATGGGGGACGACCATGGACAATGTTCAGAGAGCCAGGCAGAGAGGAAACTGGGATCAACCCATGTTACTGCTCTCCACAGTACTTAGGTTACAACAGACATTGATGGGCCTCAGACAATTAAAAATATATATTGCTGATAAGACAAAGCCAAATAGAGAGGTTTGCCACCCATTTCCTCAGACTTGATCAGATTATGTTAGAAATTTTCTAACAATCCATGGTTTCTAAACGTTCTAGTGGTTTTCACCTGTGGGTCAGGACTCCCATAGAGATGGTACATCAGGTATTTAATTTTGATTTATAACAGTAGCAAAAGTGAGGAACTGTATTAAAGGGTTACAGCATTAGGGAGGTTGAGAACAACTTGTTAGAAAAGAAACTAAGCATGGACATTCCAATCACTGTGGTTAATTGGCTTCATCTGAAGCAAAGCTGAATTTCTCTAAAGCCTGGCCTTTGGTTGTACTCAGGGAAAAGTGTTAGGGCTAACAATCTTGCTGGAAGCAGAATTTCATTGCTTGGAGTGCAAAGTACTACTGTTCAAATTCTGAGTGTCACAAAATTGATCATAACATTCCTGTCATTTCCTTGCTCCTTTCTCTAAAATGTAAGGCCTAATCTGTGAGTGGAGATGGAGTTGAACCCTTTGGTGTTACCTGTCAATGTTCTCAGGTGAGTCTGGCTGAGATATAAGACGATAGGAAAGGAATCTTTAGTGAGGATTTTCAGGCTCCCAGAGGCCATGCAGAAGGCTCCCAGCTAGGACCAATGCTCTGAATCACACCTTCAGAAAGTGTTCTGGTAGCAATGGCTCCAGAGCCTGCCTTGGGCTCAGTGCTTCTGACGATGCTGGGCTCCTGGCCATCCTTCTTGTTGTATTCCAACAAATCTCAATTGTTCAACTTTACCAATAAAGACTTGGGAGCCAGATGTTGGGGTGAAAGCCTGCTAGCTCTGAGAGACAAAGAAAGCACCCAGCTGACAGTCCTCCACGGCCTACATCCAAAGAAAAAGGAAGCTCTCCTTTTCCACACTGTCTCAAAAACCCTTCAAAACAAATGTCCCTCCCTTCTACTTCCTGTGTGTCTCTCCCTATCCACCCTCCTGACTTCCTCTTCCTCTTTCTATTTTTTTCCTATGTTCACTCCCTGTCAACTGGTTGCTTCCTTTACCTTTTGACTTGGGGTTGACTTTATTTAATCCTGTTTGCCATAAGCAGCTCTTAGATTAAAGGTGTGTGCTAGGGCTGAGCCACACCACAACTAGAAACAGGTTTTCCAAGTAAAGACTACATTCTCAGGGTTCACAGTGTGACCAAATGTCCTGCAGCACATTCCCTCTGGAAACTTGATCTCCCTGCTGCCATTCTTAACAGAGCAGACTGTTGCTGTCACATACTCAGGTATGTCACTCTCAGGATTTGTGTCACAGCTCAATGTCTCAGGTGCAAAGGACCCTGGAAATCTCCAAATGTAGGAAATGTGTTCATTTGTATGGAGTCTAGAACAGTGGCACTGTGTTCCCCTGGCCACTACTGCCTTCAGAGTTCCTTCCTTTCCCTTCCTCTTTGTCATCTAATGCAATCACTGTCTCCTTCCTTCTTACTCATGTAAAACCAAAGCCTTCATTAGATTTGAATTCTCTGTTCCTAATGACTCACCAAACATGTCTAGACATAACTTTATCCCAACACTGGAAACCCAGACATGACTTTATCCCAACACTGGAAACCTATAGATTCAAGCAAGAACTCTTATTAAGAACTACCATAGAAAAATACTCAACCCTCCCCAAACCAGAGTCCACAAAACTATACCTTGCAAAGATGGAGGTACTGAGCCCTCAAAGACTGCATGCACATTTTATTAAGTGATGGTTGTGTTCTATTCTTCACAACCATCAGTCTAGAAGCCATAGAACTTCTTTTTTTTTTTAACACCCTTTTTCTTAGTCACTGAACTATGTGAATAGACACCATGAACAAGCCACTCTTTTAAAACAGGGCATTTAACTAGAGCTTGCTTGCAGTTTTACAGAGCTAGTTCATGGATCATCATAGCAGGAAGCAGACAGGCATAGTGTTGAAGCAGTAGCTAAGAACTTTATATCCTGCTCTGCAAGTTGCAGGGAGAAAGAGAGAAACTGAAAGACAGATACAGAGATGGACACAGAGAGACTGGGCCTGTCATGGGCTTTTGAAACCTCAAAGCCAACCCCCAGTGACACAACTTTTCCAACAAGGCCACACCTTCTAATCCTTCCTAAATAGTCCACCCACTGGGGATTAAGCATGCACATTTATGATTCTATGATGGCCATTTTCATTCAAACCATCATATCATTTATTAAAAATTCATCTTAACTATTGGATGGATCTAAGCTCTGTTAAGAAATTAGTAAACTAAAGTCAGTCTTGCCCTTGGGATGCTTACTTTCCTAGAGAAACAGGAGAAGGAATTGCATGTGTGCATAGTATGATGTGCAACCACATGAGTCCTGAAGAACATGCAGGAGGATGAAGGGACAGAAAGTGTAGGAGGAGCTAAGGTGGGAGGAGTAAGGAGAGGAAGAGGAAGAGGAGGAGAGGAGCTAGGGGAGAGGGACAAGAGAGAGGGGAACATGGAAGCGGATGTGTGAGTGTCTCTAGCAGTCAAAGGTAGTTGGTATATCTAGGTTGGGTACTGGGTTACACCTCTGATTGTATGGGCATCTTGTTATTGAGCATTACCAAACATATAAAGCCTTTGGATAATCTAAGCATTAGAGTCTCATTTGTACCAAGCCCACATGGATGCATTAGAGTTTCATTTGTACCAAGCCCATGTGGATGGCAGGATGGTCTGGTCAATGCCCAGCCTTGTGGAGGACAGTGTGGTAGATTGGCAGAGCCATCTCCCACACTGGTGTCTTGTGGGTGGCAGGGCTGGTGTCTCTCACTGCCTAAGTGGATGGCCTGAGCTGAGCAGCGCAGTACGGCTGCAGCTGCTCCTGGCTGCAGGCCTAGGCTAGTCGGGAACATGGTGGCTGATAAAAAAAAGCCAGATTGAGTGCTGCCATTTTAAATATCTCTTGAAATAAGAAAGTGTCTGAGTGTGTGTTCATTGTAGTGGGTGGCCTAGGGAGGTGATGCTTGAGCAGAGATTTGAATAACAGGACAGCACAAGTGTGAAGAGATCTGTGATCAGAGACGAGCCTGGGACAGTAAGTGCACAGAGATGTTGGAGCAAGAGGCAAGGCAGTGTGTGTGAGGCAGGGAAAGCTTGAAGATAAAACTGTTAACCAGGGCCTCAAACATGGAGAGTGTATCGTTTACACTTAGGGGGTTTGAAATTTGCCCTTAGTGTATCAGGAAACTGCTGGACAGTTCTAAGATGAAATACAGCTGGACCAGATGTGGAGAGCCGTTTAGCCACGCCCCTAAGGCGGACATGAGCCTTGGCTTGTCCTTGCCATTTACAACTCCTTGTATGGCGTGGGGCTGTGCTGACAGTGGTGTGAGGTTACATCTGACCGCTCTGGACCTATGGGCTCGGACCATGCCATGACCCGTGATTGGCCAGGACCAGGATGGTGTACCTTTTATTTCTAGGCGCCATTCTAAGATGGCGCCGGTTTTCCAAGGCCAGCTCAGCTTCCTGAGTAAACAAGCCCTTTGCACATGCGTCGGCCTTGAGCCCTTCCCGAGCAGGCTTATGCTAATGAGGTATTGGCAGCCTAACCTATCCTGAGAGAACACCTAGCCTGCCTAGGGTGGATATATAAGCAGCTCGTTTCTGCTGCTTGGGGTCCCCGTAGTCAAAATTCGTTCCTGAAATAAAGCTGATTGAGAAGGATCCGACCGTGTCGTGTCTTACTTGCTGGTCGAGGAGGACGTGACAACCAGATCCACAGTTCTCATAATCTCTGTAATTAGTGCAGAGGTATACATGCTAGAGAGCCTGAGCTTATGGGTAAGGAGCATGGGCTCATGGGTAGGGAGTATGGGCTCATGGGTAGGGAGCATGGGCTCATGGGTAGGGAGTGTGGGTTCATGGTGGGGTGGCAGTGGGAAGCATAATCCATGTGGACATGAGTGTTGTGTTAAACTAAGATGGGCACGAGACAAGACAAACAGTAAGTTAAAGGGCCACAAGAAAGAAAGGTCCTCACATCCTTTCTCCTCTATTCCTCACTGGCTGGAGGTTAAAAAAAATTCAATTTATCTAGCAAAAGTTATTGTATGATTCCCTACAGAGAGGCAGTGATCTCTTATGTAGGAACCACTTCACACAAAAGAATGTACACTTACTGTTTTGGGACCAGACCAAATGTTTCAGGGTCCCTTGCTATTAAGACATTATTCTCTCCAGCCTGAACCTGAACAAGACACCCCATAAACTACCTTATAATTTCATTTACAGGAGGAATTCATTAGGATAAGAGATGTAAGGACTGGGGACATGACTCTGTGGTTAAGAGCACTTGCTATTCTTGCCAAGGACCCTCATTCAGTTTCCTGTACCCACATGGCAGTTCACACCCATCCGTGACTCCAGTTCCAGGGCATCTTCCACCTCTCCCGGCCAGGCATACATGTAGTACCCATGTATGCACACAACAAACACTCATATACACATATAGTATGCTTTTAAAGATGAGATATATAAGCAAACTAAATCATCTCATATTTAATTTTTAAATATCACTTAATTTAAAAAAAATTACATAACCTATAAATACAGTTGTAAAACAGATCCTTTCAAGATTCCAACTCTGAATTGTGGCAGTTGTGTCTCCCGATGGTCAGAATGACTCTGTGTGGTTAAACATCCTGAAAGCTTCAGCTGAGTTTTTCTGCTGTATCAGAAACCCAGGTTGGTGCTTTCCCAGGGAATTTCTCCATTGCCCTCACCCCCCAACCCCACCTACCACGCACACAGACACGCACAGCATAGGCACCCAGACATGCAAGCACCAGTAGGGTCCCCATTCTCAAAAGACTCTTGACTTCATTGTAATACACTTGCATTGTGGTTTTGATTGATTTCCTGACTTGTGGGCTACTGAAAGCATCCTGGGATTCTGCAAAAGAGATGCTGTCCAGCACAACACTTCACTCATCTCATAAGGATTCACAAAAATATAGTTCTTTGAAATCTCAAATATAGAACCCAACCACATGCTAACAATCTCTCAGCTAGGCTCAGCCTAATCTATCTCTGGTGCCCCTGAGTCTTTGCCTTGTTTTGCTACATAAACTAAAAAACAAACAAGCATGCTAACTCTGGAAGCCACAGAATCATATATGCAGCCATTGCAAAGACATTTCTGCACAATTTCCTCTCTTGAGGAAGTTGCACACTCATGCCTTGGGTGGGCATGCACCATCCTTTTCTAAACGAACTTGAACTTTGCTCCACACTGACCATTCTGACATCCCCTCCTGCAGAGTCGGTCAGGATCCCCGCTAGAGCTGAGGGGAGGCCCTACAGCTGAGGGGAGGCCGAGGTGTGGTGTTCAGACTACACAGGCAGCTGCACCTCCAGAGGCTGTTAGGAACAGCGAAGGCACTGGGATTAGATGCCCTTGGGGTGCATTCTGCTGTTGACTTACTTATGCTTTATGTGTGAAAATGCAAGATGGAAGCTCAGACTCATTTCCAGAAAATTACTTGATGTTTGGTTGTCTTAAAAATCATGGGCAAATATTTCCCTTTTTTCCCCCCAGAATCTTTTCCCCAAACTCTCCCAGCAGGGAGAGTTTAGGTCAGGCCTAAAGTCAGAAATGGAAACAGATGTCTTCTGTAACCCTGACACTTAGGAGGCTGAGACAGGGAGTTGACAAATACAAGGCCACTCTGGGCTACATAGTGAGACTCTGACTCAAAACAAACAATAAAACAAAACAAACAAAGAAAAATGAAGACAAGACCTATAATAAAACAAACTGAGCAAATCCTACAAAGTAGCTGGGATCTATACCCTGTGCCCCTCAAAAGAGGCAGATTTGTGCCCTTCATCTTGTCAGAGGCTGGGCCACAAAGTGTGATGTGGTTTCTATCTTCCCTTAACTTGACGCTCAGTCTTATAACCCTCCTGGGATGCTGTGAGAAAACCCAGGTCACAAGGAGACAGAGCAGCATAGTCCTCAACCTCCACAGCCAAGCTCTACTGGCTAGACCTCTGGTTACACCTTCTCAGAAGTGTGTCTCACAGTCAGGCCTGAATCCTTTCCATCAGGATGCTTGCCCATGTCCTTAACTTTCCTTACGCTGATCATTTGAGCTATTATGATGACTTCCCTAACCAAGGTATACAATGGTTCCTGGCTCAGTTTCCATGTTGCATGGCAAGAATCAGCCTTCTCCTCACCTGCTTTCTCCTTAGACAGTGTTGCATCGTCTTTGATAACTGGTGCACATCTGTCACTGTGCATGTCTGTAATCATTGCTCTGCTGTCCTCTAGGGGCCATGAGTCACATTGTTCCACTTGTATCCCTGACACCACAGGCAGGAAGTAGGTGATGCTCACTTCCAGGACAGAACTATCCTGAACACCACAGACCCATGTCCTCTGTGATCCAGGACAATTCAGTGAAGCACGTGTTAGTATTTGCTCCATCTTAAAGATCAGGCAACCAAGTCTGAAAACCAAGTAACTTACCCAAGCAATGCCTCACCCTGGGCCCAAGCTAGACCCAAAGGAAGGCAAGGTAGCCTTGTTTTAGAGTTTGTGCTGAGTGATTTCCCTTTGGTGGAGTGGGAAAGGGAGGTAGGATCGGCATCGGCAAAATATGTTCATTTGCATAATTCATTTCTTAAGATGGGTTTTGCCTTGTATCTGGCTCATGTGCCAGCTACCAACTGGTCTCTGTTGATGGTTCTTTCCTTCCCAAGCTGTTACTAATGAGCTAGAGGGCATCTTATCATTTTGCCTCTCCTCTATATGGACAAAACTCTAACCAGTGTTATCAAAGGACCAGATTAATTAGTCAGCTAAGCAAATGGGATTCAAATATCCTGGTCTTAAAACCACAATCCCAGACAAGAGTCTCCCGCCGTGTGGTTATCACGCTTGGTAAGCAGTATTTATCTCTGAGCAGTATTGGCCTTTGTGCTATTTAACACTACATCAATGCTGCAAGGAAGAAAGTGGTCTTTATTTTGTGAGAGAAGAAATCCCACTGTATAAAAAGCGTTGAGGTCTAAAGTCAGACAATAAAGATGATGGGGGGTTAGGACTGTTATTTCCAGAAGAACGGTCACTCCTGAAATCAAAAGAGCTTTCCCAGTCCACATGAGCTGTGTACTCTTAACTCTGGTCACACACAGAAACTCACTGATATCAAGCAGGCAAAGGCTGCCCAAGATAAACAGAGGCTAATAAAAGATGCGCTTGCACTTGGCTCGCTACAAAGACATTCGGGTATATTCCTGAGAAACGTCTATGGCTCTGCTGTAAAAACAGCTTGTAAAATGTGTGGAAACCTGATGTGAGAGCAGTATGAACAGTGAAGACAAGAGAGCCTGGAGAAGCCAGCACACCATGCCCACCAGCCTCTGTGGTCAGGTCTCACATCTCTCATTGCCTGGACCTTTCCTTTCCTTTCCTTTCCTTTCCTTTCCTTTCCTTTCCTTTCCTTTCCTTTCCTTTCCTTTCCTTTCCTTTCCTTTCCTTTCCTTTCCTTTCCTTTCCTTTCCTTTTTCCTTTCCTTTCCTTTTTCCTTTCCTTTCCTTTTTCCTTTCCTTTCCTTTCCTTTCCTTTCCTTTCCTTTCCTTTCCTTTCCTTTCCTTTCCTTTCCTTTCCTTTCCTTTCCTTTCCTTTCCTTTCCTTTCCTTTCCTTTCCTTTCCTTTCCTTTCCTTTCCTTTTCTTTCCTTCATAACTTTTTAAATTGACCATTTGTAATTTCACATCATGAACCCAGATCACACTCACTTCCCAGTCCTCCCAGGTCAGCTCCCCTGACCTTTGTGATCCCCATCCCCCAAAAAAAGAAGAGGAAGAGGAGGAGGAGAAGGAAGAGGAAAAGAAGAAGGAGGAGGAGGAGAGGGAGAGGGAGAGGAAGAGGAAGAGGGAGGAGGAGGAAGAGGAGGAGGAGGAGAAGGAGAAAAGGAGAAGGAGAAAAGGAGAAGGAGAAGGAGAAGGAGAAGGAGAAGGAGAAGGAGAAGGAGAAGGAGAAGGAGAAGGAGAAGGAGATTACCCTGGAGGAGAGGAGAATTACTAGGCTTCCCAGCCTGGTCTACAACTTTATTCCTCTGGGGTTTTTATTTCACCCTGGGCTCTGCTGCAGCTCACATACTCTGAGGATGGGAGTGGAGAAGGTAGAAGCAGAGACATCATTTTCTGGTAGGTGCTCCTGTTGGCTTGACTGCTGATTTGCACGCCACACGCACAACACACACGCACACACGCACACACGCACACACGCACACACATGCACGCACACGCATGCATGTGCACACACACACACACCACACACACACACACACACACACTATAAAAATCGGGAGTGGGGAAGCGATCAAATTTTATTAGGTTAGAATACCATTTCCCAAGTTCCTAGCTTTCCATTCTTAGATCACCAGGGACATCATCACTGATGTAGAGTCCCTGATGACTTAAGTTGATTTCATCCTTTCTTTCTTTCTTTCTTTTTTTTTTTTTGTTTGTTTGTTTTTGGAGACAGGGTTTCTCTGTATAGCCCTGGCTGTCCTGGAACTCACTCTGTAGACCAGGCTGGCCTCGAACTCAAAATCTGCCTGCCTCTGCCTCCCAAGTGCTGGGATTAAAGGCGTGCACCACCACCGCCCGGCTGATTTCATCCTTTAAAAAAACCTCTATAGTGATTATACTCCAGGGAGGATGATGCAAGGAGTGCTGACGTCATGGCGGGCAGAGTATGCTGGAACCAGTTAAACTGCACCAACACTGGCCCGTGCATCAATCTTCTAATATTGATCATTCAAAACCTTTGCCAAGTGCCCTTTGAAAACAAATTAGATTTGAGACCTATAGAACACTAAATTATTATGATGACATTGGCCCCGAGGACTGAACTCTTTCCAGCTCCATCTACAGCTATGAATCACTCGCAGCTGTGAGTGATTTACTCACGTGTCATGCTGGAATATTCCCCATGTGCACTCGCCTGCCACGCCATTTCTCCCTCTTCATCTTCAGCCTGAAACACCTGTAGTTATAAATTTCACATCTCTTGGCTGGATGTCACCCCTCATTCCTATCTGCCTTCTAGCCTTGGAAGAAAAGGTGATATCTAGGAGACAGTATGATTATGACCACTTCTGATCTTGACTTCTCCATTGTGACACTTGCAAGGACCTAAGGTGGAAGGAGAAAAAAAAATATATTCTAGGACTAAAGGTGTAACAGGACGGTATTGGAAGGATTCTACATGATACTTTGAGACATCCAGAGAACTAACGATAGTAGCTCTCCCTGGTGAAGGTGGTGCTATGAGGAATTATTTGAGGTATCATGAGGACATTGTTTCAGTATCCCACCACAATTGAAGACCTTTAGCAGTTGGCTTTGCAACTCAGCTCTCAGGATGGGCTGGGAGAGAGTGGTGGGGTCATCTCTAAAGATGCCCTTTCTGTCTCATGGGTCCCATTTCTTCCATTTACTACATTGTGTTTTGTTTCGGACCACAGAGTTCCAAGACACCCACTGAGATGCAGAGGCAGTTATTTGTCTAGATGTATTGACACCTTGGGCATTCAAACAGTCGAGTCCTATTAGATAGCTTTATGTAACTGTCTGTTACTATGACAGAAGATTGGAGATAAAAAACCTAAATGGGATGTGGGTATTTGCAATCGTGGTTTCAGAAGTTTCTTGCATGGTGTTTAGGCTCCATCAGTTTGGGCTGGTGGTGAGGTTGAAACATCCTGGCAGATGGTACACAGCAGAGCAAAGAATACTCTTTGCAAAGAAGCCAGAAAAGAAGCAGGAAGAAAGGAAGGGAGGGAGGGAGGATGGGAGAGAAGGAGAAAGGGAAGAAAAAGGAGAGAGATAGAGACTGGTGAGGGGCAGAGAGACAGATGGGAGGGGTGACCAGGGACCAGGGTCCCGATACACCCACTCAAAGACATGCACCCATTGGCATACTCCCTCCAGCTAGATCCCACTTCCTAAGATTCTGCAGCTTGCCAGTAGCCACCAGCTGGAAGTCAAGTTTTCAACACTCCAGACTGTAGCACATTTACGATTACGGTGTAGCAAAAGCTCAGGTTTAGTTGTCAACTTTGGTAGGTAGATTTTTTTTTTTTTTTCATCATCGTCAGCCAGTCAGTGGAATATAATATACTGTTTTCTAAACGCAAGAAGCTTACCTCTGTTTAGTTAGCATTTTCTTCTATGTGGATGATTCTGACAGAGTGTTATGTTGTAGATGTATAAAGTGTGAACACTTGTGTTTCAGCTGTTTTGGGAATGTCATCAAATATTGGGAGGTAGTGTCTAACAGGAGGAAGTGAAGCTCTCTAAGGTGGGAGTGGCTGTCCTTCTCATTTCATTTCTGATGGCTTTCCACCAGGGTGTGAACAAGCAGCTGACTGTGACCTGCTGCCACAGAGCCACCTACCCCATACACGTCCCCTCCACCCCAGTCGTGATGATCAAACTCCCTCAGACTGTGAACAAAGTAATCCTCTCTTTCTTTCAGGTGCTGCTTCTCTGATATTTGGCAACAGATACAAGGGAAATTTCCCTTTAGGGAATACATAGTAAAGCGTGAGTTGACCAGCTATTTATTGGTCTAACAGCTGACAATTCAGTTAGAATTCCTCAGACTTCCAGACTTGCATATTCTAATGAGTCTGGTTTGGCCTCAGCCTACATAGATGGGAGATGAGGTAGAGAAATGTCTTGGCCTTTAGTCATAAAGGTCAGCTACCAAGGTAGTTAGTGCTAGCTAGCTCCTGGGAAAAACCTCAAAAAAAGAAAATCAAGACTCAAGACATATTACATTATTCAGATGTTGGTATTCTTAGTCATATGTTAAGCAGAAAAAAAACTGCATTTGGTTTGCTTCAAATACTAAACACTGGAAATGGATTGCTTAATTCTGAAGAAGTAGAACATCAACTTTGTCACTTAGATGAGGAAGATGGCTTCTGCTTTGTCATCCGTACCTCCCTCCACAGGACAGACGTGTGGTAACTTAGAAGCGATGGTCTGAAGTTGGGTAGTCAAGATCACCTCTGGGAAGAGCAGCCCTGGCCAGCCCATCTGAGGCTAATGCTTCTCCTACAGTTTGCCTCTGCTGAATCTCACTCATCGCATTGATCTGACTTTCCCAGTTGCTCAAATGGAAGTTGCCATCGTTAACTGAAGAGTCATTTAGGGGTTATTTGTGAAGATTAGGAATTGTTATGTGTGACTAAAATACAGTCAGGATACTAATTTCCCCTTTGCCTTAGGTAACAGGGTCCTCCAGCAACCAGGATTCAGGTCAAGTGGCTTCCTGAGGGAGCATTCCTCAGCAAAAACTGATCAGAGAGAAGGAGGCAAAACAGGAAGGAGTGATTGCTGCTCAGACAGACAGTCTCAGGTAAAGTGGAGTCTTGGCCTGATCAGTGAGGGACTATGGTGTCAATGTGGCTAGCATGGTACAGACCACTGCCATTAACTGAGGTAGACTTGCCTTGTGTGTTCCCTGGGAGTCAGCCATTATGTCTTAGTTAGAGTTTCTATTGCTGCAATAAAACACCATGACCAGAACAGAAATTGGGGTTGAGGGTAGGATTTATTCGGCTTATACTTCACTAATTAAGAAATGTCTTACAGCTGGATCTCATGGAGGCATTTCCTCATTTGAGGCTCTTTTCTTCTGATGACTCTGGCTTGTGTCTAGTTGGCACAAAACCAGCCAGTACACATTTCAGAGAGGTAGGGGAAGGTGCAATTCAGAGATCTGGGAGCAGTCACAGTCCTGTGGGGTAAGATAACTTCCCAGGCATACTTTGGTGAGGTGGCTTCTGTCAGCTATGGTTTTCCTTCAGGTCCTGAAACCTCTGTTTTGCATGTGGGAACTTCTAACCCTTACAAATGCATCCCTGAGGACTCCATTTTGTGCTTATTACTTTGTATTACAGTAGCGCACTGGAAGCTGCCTCTGAATCATAGAGTTTATAACAGAGGCTGAGTGCTGCACAGTTCAGGCCCAATGCTTGGCATACTCCGGGGTTCCGCATGTGCAAGCTCTTCTTTTCCTTTTTAAAATAATATTGTAAATCAGTGTGTGTGTGTGTGGTGTGTGTGTGTGTGTCATGTGTGTGTGTGAGTGTTGTGTGTGTTGTGTGTGTGCATGTGTGTGGTGAGTGTCTCTGTGATGTGTCTGTGTTGTCTGTGGATGTGTGTGTGTGTGTGTGTGTGTGTGTGTGTGTGTACACTATCATGGGTCATGTGTGGAGGTCATCGAGTAACCTGTATGAACTGTTTCTCTCTTCCACCCTGTGGGTTCCAGGGATTCAGGCAGGTCAGTGAATTGTTGGCAAAATATCTTCCTTCCAATGCTATACCAGAAGTAAATGGAAGAGGAAAGAGTATAGTACAAGCCCCTGGCACACAGTACTTGGTTGAAGTTGTTGGTTCCATCCTTGCTTCCCATTTTTGTAGTCACAGAATATATGGAATGAGTCTCTCTCTCTCTCTCTCTCTCTCCTCTCTCTCTCTCTCTCTCTCTCTTTTCTTGTGTGTATGTATGTTGCTCACTATATAAAGCAAGTGAGAGAGATTCATATCCATATATGTTCATATATATGTATCTATATGTTCATATATACATATACACATACATATTCACAACACACAGACACACAGACACACACACACACACAGAGACACACACAAACACACAAAGGGAATTTATTGGAATAACTTAACAGGTTGCAGTCCAACTAATCCAATAATGGCTGTCTATGAATGGAAAATCCAAGAATCAGGTAGTTGCTCATTCTCAGGAGGCTGGGTGTTACAGCTGGTCTTCTGCATAAGCTGGAATCCTGAGAAGGCTCCAGTGGATGAGCTGGCAAAGTGAGTGGAAGGAGGTGAAGAACAACCATTGCTTCTTGCATTGTCCTTATATAGGCCTCTGCAGAAGGTGTGCCCAGATTAAGAGTGTGCCTCAAGATCTGGTCAAAAGCCTGTGTCTTCCAGCCTCAAGATCTGCATCACAGGTGAGCCCTCCATTTCTGGATTATACTTTGTTCCAGATATAGTCAAGTTGACAAATGAGAATAACCATCACATTTTGTGATGACTTTTGTGATGGTGTAGAAGAACTTGTTCAGATAATTAATTATCATAGAGGTTGTCATCAACAATAATTAGCACAAATGTCAACACCAAATGGATCTAGAATCACAGTCAATTTGGATTAATGTAGGTGGAGAAAATAGCCAATTTTATATTTCAAAGTCTTTACTTATTTTATCTCTGATTCTTCTAAAGTATATGTAATAGATTTTGCTGTCTAAGTTGGTATTTATATGACTGCATTTTTCCTACTTTTATTCTCAGATCTTGAGGCTAAGAACTATGCTCTATCCCTCCTATTCTTATAAGTCCTTATTCAATCTTTAGTTCAGTTAGGACCAAAGAAAATGCCCAATGGACATGTGTTCTGACAGCATAGGGGTGAATATAGGGGTGGGATGGGTAAATGAAGTCACCCACGAATCAACAGGCAACAGTTCCCTAAATAAACTTGTGAGAAATGTCTTCTGGGATTTCACGTCAGGAATTTAACAATTCCCACTGGTATTTTAAAACATGAGCCTTTTCAGCCTGCTATTGCTCCTCTGTGACTATAACCTTACCAAACCCACACCCCAGGCACGTAGATGTTCATCCAATAGAAATCACTGGGCCGAGGAGACGGTGCAGTTGGTAACTCGCTTGCCTCACCAGGGTGACGACATGAGCTTGTGTCCAGCACTTGTGCAGAAAGCTGGGCTGTAGTGTGTGCTGTTCAATGAGATGGAGGTGGAGACAGGGGATCACTGAGTTCTCTGGCCAGGTGACCTAGCCTATGTGATGAATCTCCAGACCAACAGGAGACACTGCCTCAAAGGAAAATGTCTGACTGACATCAGAGGCTCTCTCCTTACTGCTAGGTGACAGGGAGAGAGTGGGGGGAGGAGGAAGGGGAGGAGGGGAGGAGGGGAGGAGGAGGGAGGAGAGGAAAGGAGAGGAGAGGGCGGGAAGGAGAGGGGGAGAGGGGAGAGGGGAGAGGGGAGAGGGGAGAGGGGAGAGGGGAGAGGGGAGGGAGAGGGGAGAGGGAGAGAGAGGGAGAGGGGAGAGGGGAGGAAGGGAGAGGGGAGAGGGAGAGGAAGGAGATTGTTCTCTGGGATCCATCCCCAGTGCTGAGAAGCAAAATAAATTGTTACATTCAAAAGTAAATAGGCAACAGTGAGATAAATCTAAATAATCTGATGGAAGGACTGCTAAGATACAAGTGAAAGAAACCAAGTTTGTAGACACACTTACACGCACAGACACACAGTCATATGCATACACACATGCACACATGCACACTGCATATGCTGAGTGTATTTGAAACCTTTATATTACTTGTCTGGTCACTATTAAGCTTCTTCCGTCTTCCTGATGGACCTACGGTTACACCATTTATTAACTCATCAAAATTTTCCCCCGTGTCAGATCCAAATGATTAATCTTTCATTATCATGTTTTCCTGGGAAACTGAATGTTTTCTGAGAGCCTCTGCTTTGCCTCTTCTATCAGAGGATCCTATCAATCTGGAAGTAGTTTTTCTGCGACTATGTGGTTGTCCTATCACGTGTGCTCACATTCCATCCTATTTCTTCTTCGTCTTTAAAAACTTTTTAGGCTACATTCATTTTTGTATGTTTAAAAACAAAATATTAGAACGAGGATAAACATTTTCATTAAATAATTGTTAACTGAAGGAGGACTGACAGTTTTATAACGGGCCTTTCTATTTAATCCTCTTGTAGAGTTTTCCAACACTCTCGTTATTTTGGTAAAAAGGGTTCTCCTAGTTTGCTCTCTGTTACTGTGATAAATACCAACCAAAACCAACTTGGGGAGGGAACGGTTTATTTTAGCTGATAGTCCAGCATTGAGCCTGGAGCAGAAACAGAAGCAAGGGCAGTAAGCACGGGTGCTCACTGGCTTGTTCCCGGGCTCACAGTCTGCTTGCTACCTTTCTTATTTGTCCCAGGCTGACCAGCCTAGGTATGGTACTGCCCACAGTGAGCTGGACCCATCTACATCAATTAACAACAAGAAAATGCCTTACAGATACACCCGCTGGCCAATTAGATAAGGAGATTTCTCAGCGGAGGTTCCTTCTTCCCAGATAAACCAAACTGAGAACCAAGATGAGCCAGCACAAGGCTATGTCTACATTTTGGATTTTCCTTATTGTATGTGTATTTAATAAATGCTTATTTGTTTCTGGAGTGTGTGTGTGTGTTTCTATACAAACTTTGCTGGGAAAAAAAATCTATGGTTCTTTTAATGGTGATTTAGATTTAGGAAGGATATAGAAAATCCTAAACTAAGTTCAAATTAGTTTCAGTCTTATTCTTTTTTAATAGAGTCTATCCTAATCCCGTCTGGCCTTAATTTACTATATAGCTGAGGGTGACCTTGAATTCTGTGTCTTCCTGTCCCCACCTCCGATGTGTTGGGATTACAAGTGTGCACCACCATGCCTGCTTATGGTTTGAGTTTTGTTTTTGTTTTTTATAGTGCTGAGGATGGGGCAAAGGGTTTCATGTGTGGCTAGGCAAATCCCCAGTTCCACTTCTAGTCTACATTTCCATCTTTCCTGAAGCATGTTTCCAGAGAAGAAGCCAAAATACAAACCCTTGTGTGCCCTGTTCTTACTTCACATGATGCTGTCTAGAACCTGCTCTGGAAATCCCCACTGAGGGTGGTAATGGAGCCTCCCAGCCCTCCTCATGTACAGTTGTTGGGGAGGACAGGGGCAGGGAGGCCTCAATTTTATAGGACTTGATTTTAGAAGCCACAATAGCGACCCCAGAGGCCAGCTCTCTCCACTCCATATTCCTGACTCAGTTTTAGTCAGAAATCACAGGGGGGTGCATACTCCAAAATGTCTTCATAAGGCAGTGACACTCTAAGCAACCCCAAATAAATATCTTTCAAACGAGAGGTGTGCATTTCTGTGCATGATTGGCTCAACAATTTTATGAACTAATTTAAAAAGAAATCCCTTAATTTTATGTCTTCTGCGTTCTACATAAAGGAAAAGAACAGAGGAAAAAGCCACCGATAGCTTTCAGAACAAGGAACTAGATGGTTCTGGAATGGTTTCTGTTACCCTTTGTGGCGGTCTCTCCCCGAACCCTTTGTCCTATCTGCATGCTGTACCTTGAGTTCCTCTTTTATGTCTCCACTCAGATATCAGTAAGCAGCTGAGTCATGTCACTGCCTCACCTCCATCACCACGTGCCTCCTCCACAGAGCAATTGTATACAGATGGGGTCATTCATTGGACCAGCATTACAATCGTATGGAAAGAAATCCCAAAGCTTTTGTTGCTCCTTGTCCTACTTGCTCATTCATTCATTCACATCTCAATCATTGCCCCTCCCGGTCCCCCCTCCCACACAATACCTCTCCCCTCCCCCTCCCATTCTCCTTTGAGAGGGTGTGAATTCCCCGACTCCTGGATACACACCACCCTGGCACATCAAGTTCTCTGCGGGGCCTCTCCCACACTGTGGCCAGACAAGATAGCTGAATCAGGTGAACAGATTCCATAGATAGGCAACAGCTTTAAGGACAGCCCCTGCTCCAGTTGTTCAGGACCCACATGAAGACAGAGCTGCATATCTGCTACATGTATGTGGGGTCCTAGGTATGCTCTTTGGTTGATGGTTTAGTCTCTGAGAGCCCCAAGGGTCTGGGTTAGATGACTCTGTTGGTCTTCCTGTAGAGTTCCTATGCTTTTCGGGGCTCTCAATCTTTCCCCCAACTATGACACAAGCTCTATCCAATGTTTGACTGTGAGTCTCTGCATTTGTCTATGTCAGTTACTGGGTGGAGCCTCTCAGAGGACAGCCATGCTAGGCTCCTGTCTGCAAGTATTACAGAGTATCATTAATAATGTCAGGGATTGGTGCTTGCCCATGGGATGGGTCTCTAATTGAAATGGTTATTGCTTGGACATTCTCACAGTCTCTGGTCCATCCCCTGTCCATACATTTCTAGTAGACAGGATGAATTTGGGGTTTAAAGTTTTGTGGGTGGGTTGGTATCACTATTGCTCCATTGGGGTTCTTGCCTGGCTATAGGAGGTGGCCTTTTCAGGTTCCATATCTTCACTGCTGTATCAGCTAAGGTCACCCCCATTGATTCTTGGGAGCCTATCCTATCCCGGGTCTCTGGCATGTCCTCAAGATGACCCGCTGTTGCAGATTTCTATTCATTCTCATAGCCATCTGGTCATCTTTCCTGTTCTCCTCCCCATACCTGATCTAGAACCCCCTCTTTATTTTCCCCTCTCCCACCTCTCTCCCACCAATTCCCTTCCTCAATTTGCCTCTATGGACTATATTTATTTCTCCTTCTAAGTTGAGTTTCAAACATCTTGTTGAACCTTCCTTCCTGTTTAGCTTCTTTGGTCTGTGAAGTATAGCATGATATCTGCATTTTACAGCTCAGTATCCACTTATAAGTCAGTTCTACCATGCATGTTCTTTTGGGTCTGGGTTACCTCATATGATGATATTCTCAAGTTTATCATTTGGCCCTCAAAATTCATGTGTCTTGTTTTAATAGTATTTTATTGTGTAGACAGATGTCCACATTTTCTATATCCATTCTTCATTTAAGGGACATCTGGGTTTGTTTCCAGTTTCTGGTTATTAATAAAGTGGCTATGAATATAGTTGGCAAGTGTCCCTGTGGTATAGTGGGTATCTTTTGGGCATATGCCCAGGAGTGAAGTAGCTGTGTCTTAAGGTAAACTTTCCCAGTTTCTGTCTTTATAACAAAGGGCCAAGAAAGAAATTAAGGAAACAATGCCCTTATACATAGCCACGAATAATATAAAATATTTAGGTAACCCTAACTAAGCAGCAAAGACCTATATGACAAGAACTTCAAGTTGTGGAGAAGGGTATTGGGAAGATACCAGAGATGGAAAGATTCCCATGATCATGGATCATAGGATTAAGATAGTAAAAATGCCATCTTACCAAAGCAATCTACAGATTCAAAGCAATTCCATCAAAATTCCAAACAATTCTATACAGACATTGAAAGAGCAATTTCAACTTCATATGGAAAAACAGAAAAACCAGGATAGCTGAAACAACCCTGAACAATCAAAGGACTTCTGGACATATTGCCATCCTGACTTCACTCTGTACTACAGAGCAATAGTGATAACGACTGCATGATATTGGTACAGAAACAGACAGCTTGATCAATGGAAATTTAATTGAAGACCCTGGTATAAACCCACATACCCATAGACACTTGATATTTAATAAAGGGGTAAAACCATACAATGGGGGGAAATGCATCTAACTGGAAGTCTGCATATAGAAGTATGCAGAGAGATCCATATCTATCACCCTGCATAAAATTCAAGTCCAAGTGGATCAAAGACCTCAACTTAAAACTGGATGCAATCTAATAGAACAGAGAATAGGAATAGTCTTCAACTCATTGGTACAGGAGACAACTTCCTGAACAGAACACCAATAGCCCAGGCTCTAAGATCAACAATTGATCAATGGAACCTCATGGTACTGAAAAGCTTCTGTAAGGCAAAGGACACTGTTAATAGGACAAAATGTCAGCCTACCAATTGGGAAAGGATCTCCATCAACCTTACATCTGACATAGGGTTAATATCCAAAATTTATAAAGAACTCAAGAAGTTAGACACCAACAACCCAAATACCCCAATTAAAAAATGGGGTGTAGAGTTAAACAGAGAATTCTCAGCAGAGGAATCTTGAATGGCCAAGAAGCACTTAAAGAAATGTTCGAAGTCTTTAGTCATCAAGGGAATGAAATCCAAAAGAATTCTGAGATTCCATCTTACACCCATCAAAAAGGCTAAGATCAAACTTAAGAGATAGCACATGCTGGCGTGGATGTGGAGCAAGGGGAACGCTCTTCCATTGCTGGCGGGAGTGCAGACTTGTACAACCACTTTGGAAATCCATTTGGCAGTTTCTCAGAAAACTGGGAATAGCTCTACCTCCAGACCTAGCTATACCACTCCTGTCCTTTATTAAAACAAAAGGGAGCTAGATGATAAAACATTCTGAGATTCTTCTACGGACACAATCCAGCTCCAGGAAAATTCCTAGGAACCGAGCAGCTGCTGCTTCAGTTGTTCTGCCTGGGAAACCCGTCGCTGTTGCTCCGCTGGATGCGCATGCTTGACCTTCCACGTGTTCTTTAATGTGAGGCAAACGTCCTCTCTCTCCTTTCCCCCTCCCCTCCTCTATCTCTCTGTGTTCTTCATCTTATTTTTGAGGCTGGGTCTCACTTATCTGGCTTAGGCAGGCTGGCTAATAAGGATACTCAAGAATACTCCTCTCTTCACACAATTCCCCGGCACAGGGGTTATGAACATACCCCGTTGTGCTTGAGTTTTTACTTGAGTACTGGGGATCTGAACTCAGGACCTCATGCTTACACCGCAAATACTTTATAGACGGAGCCGTCTTCCAGTCCCCAAACCTATGTTTTTGCTCATCGTTTTTAAGCCAACGGGCAGGTGGTGTTTCTCTATTGCAGCTGCAGCAGATGCTGAAGGATAGAAAGCTTCTTCTTCACTGAGAGATGCTGTTGTCTCTAAGTAGACTCTTACTGATGATAAGTAGAGGGGCCGACGCCCATGACGCAGTGTGTACTATGGTGCATTCACCCATCAGGGAAGACAGTTTTCCCAATTGGCATAGATATGTGCTATCGTTTTAAAGTTTTCAATTATAAAAATAATACTTGCCCATGAGGATCTTTAAAAAAACATTAAGAAATCAAGAAGACAAAGTTCCTAACAGCTGGCTTACACAAACCACCCAATGCCACCTCTACATTTACCATTAATATTGTTTATTAGAAAACACTATTTACAATAGCAAACCAGTTACATCTTGATGGTGTGTTTTGTGTGTCTATTATAACGGATACAGGATTTCCACTGATTAATTGTAAAGTGAAAATATATTTTGTCTTCCTGTGTATTAATATTGTTTTTCTTATAGAGATCTTGTTAACTTATACAAGTTCATAATACAATAAAAATTTACATTTTTTTGTATTTCTGAAGGAATTTTCATAATTTGCTTATTTAAAGTTTATGTAATAAAGCTTCAAGACAGTTTCTGGTTTAATCTTTCATTGTCTTCCTTAGAGATGTTATTATTTTCTTTTTTTTTTTTTTTGGTTTTTTCGAGACAGAGTTTCTCTGTGTAGCCCGGGCTGTCCTGGAACTCACTCTGTAGACTAGGCTGGCCTCGAATTCAGAAATCTGCCTGCCTCTGCCTCCCAAGTGCTGGGATTAAAGGCGTGCGCCACCACTGCCCGGCTGTTATTATTTTCAAGCTTAGTAAACCCTTTTATCTCTAGATTTTCAGTAAATATTGACTTCACTTTCTTTTTCGCTATTTTTCCCTTTGATTCTTGTATGTATATTTCCCTTAACTATCTAAATAAATATATATATTTACAATAAAAAGTAAATGTGAGCCTTTGAAAGTGATTTTTCTCAAATTGCTCACTGCCTCCTCAGATAGTACTGGCTTCAGTTTCTCACAGATGGAAGCGTCTTTTATCAGGACCACAGGCTATATTTGATGTGTTCTATTTTCTAGGCTTCCAGCCCCCCTCACCTCCCACCCTGCTGTTCATTGGTGGCTTACTAATGCATAATGCAGTGTTCAGAAGCAACAGAACGTGTAGGCAATCTGTTGTGATACTGTTAACAACACTTTTATCTCTGTAGTAGTTTTGCTTTCTTTATTTTTTATTGTTTTTCTCTTTTTCTTTCAGTTGTGTGTGTGTGTGTGTGTGTGTGTGTGTGTGTGTGTGTGTGTGAGAAAGAGAGAGAGAGAGAGAGAGAAGAGGAGAAGGAGAGACAGAGAGAGAGAGAGAAGAGAGAGAGGGAGAGAAGAGGGAGAGAGAAACAGAGAGAGCCATTATTTTTCTGATGTATTTTAGAAGAACTTTGGTGTGTGTTTGTGTCAGAGTGGGGGATGCCACTGGAACTTTGACTAGAGTCATTTTGCATGTGTAGATTCATTTTAGAAGAAGTTATATTCAGAAGAGTCCAGGAAGAGAATGTTTACACTTCTGGGCTAATAGTTACGACACATAGTGGTTCATTTCAGGGCGCACTGAGGGCTGAGAAAGATTAGCACAGTAAGTAACTGGCTAGTGCATCTGATGAAATACTTTGGACAAATTTCATTCTTCTCTAACACACTTTTGCATAAGCTGTGTGAGGGCCCAGGTCTGTAATGCCTATTCTCACAACGGTGAGGCAGGAGGATTATATGGGGCCAGCTTGAGGAACATTGGGAGAGCCTGTCTAATAAAAAGGTGAAGAGAAACAAGCCTGTGCTGATATTGTCACCATCATGATTTCATGAACATCAAATGATCACAGCACTTTCAACAACAAGGAGAAAGCTAAAGTTAACCACTGGTTTGGTATTAGATAACGGCCACAGGCAGAAGACTTCATCAGTGCAGTAATGGGTTTTAATTAGTCCTTGTTCCTGAAAGCCTCCTTCTGTCTTCTGTAAATGTCACTTAAGATCCTTAACAGTCCATTGAGGTTGAGATCAGACATAACTTTCCCAGTTGATCTTTGATTAAATCTTTAATTGTTTTTGAGACAGGGCCTCATATAGTTCAGGATAGTGTTGAATTTACTGTGAGGTAGAGGATGGCCACACATTTCCTATCCTCCTGCCTCCACTTCCCAATTGCTGGCATTATTGGTGTGTACAACCTTAATCTTTTTATATGGTGCTGGGCATCAAACTCAGAGCTTTAAGCATGCTAGGCAAGTACTCTACCAATTGAAGCAACCCCCAGTCTAGTGTCTGAGCTGTCAATCACTCCATCCCTTCTCTCTCTCTCTCTCTCTTCTCTCTCTCTCTCTCTCTCTCTCTCTCTCTCAGGTTATTTTTTTTTTTTAATTCACTCAAGTGTTAACATCAGATTTGTCAGGTATATCACAAATGGTCATAGATTACAACTAAATCCTGTAACTGAGCGCGGACTTGAACCTATGGCTATGATCTTACAGGGAATGTGGGTGCATAAAAAAGTACGACATGTAATTTATATGTGATCCTGGGGAAACAAACAGGGCCTTGCACACCACAGGCAGATACACACTGCACATGGACATCGGGGAACTATGTTAAAGTTACTCAAGCATAGAAATGACTTCTCAAAATAAAAGTATTTACCAGACAGAAATGCCTGCCCAGCATTGATGAGCTTCTAAGGGCTGAGGCCTAACACACACAAAACCTTATCACGTTGCATCTAGTTAATAGGCCCCAAAGCCACACATCAAGTCAGTCTTCAGCAGGTGCCCGTGCAGATCCTTTCCTCAATCAACGAGTTACTTGGAATCACTCATTGGTTCAAGTACAACCCACAGTTCGAGAGAGCAGCGTCTTAAAAAGCCACTTCCTCCTCTTTAACTCCATGTCTCCTGTTTACTGGTCAGCTGCTTGTCTTTGCACAATAGTGCCTTGCGTATGCTTCGATCCCTCCTATACTGATGCTCCTGAGTTCAGGGGTTTAAGTTTCAGGCGTTGTGATGGTATGAGTGTCACGCAATTGTAGTGCATGTGAAGGTATGGGGAAACTCAATGCATGCCTACTACAGAAACATACAATTGCATAAAAGAAGCCCAGTATACATGACAAATATGTCTATAAGGAAAATATGGGCACAAAAGTTTCTAGAAATTTTCATAGACTTCAAACATACCAAATTCTAAACATAGCAAATTCCAAAGACTCTGGCAAAACTCAACACCACCAAAACCAGGCTGTGCACAGGTTGTATGTGTCTCGTAGGCAGCAAATTCCTCTCTGATTTCAGAATGACATATGGAGACCACTTGCTTCAACATCTTTGTTTCAATCCAACAAACACGCACAGTTTCCAAGATAATGTTCAGCTTTGGAAAACATCACTTTAAGGCATGCATCAAACCCAGTAGGTGACTCTGTAACCAGACCAGAAATGTCACCAAGAAACTGGGCTTTCCCAAGTGGAAGGGTGTGATGCTAAACAGAAACTGCAGTGTCTACCTGTGGGTAACATTTACATGTCAGCACAACTGACCTCAGGTGTGGATGAGGCTGGTGATTCTTTACATGGAACTCTTTACCGGATTCACATCCGGTGCACACTCTTCCCTGTGTGTCTGCCGAGGGACAGAATGCTCTCAGCATCGTGCTGTTGTTTGTAAGTGTGGTAAAGTGAGTTAGGGCTGGGGCTTCAGACCAGTGGTAGAGTACTTGTTAGCTCGTCAGAGGCTCTAGGTCCAATGCCTGACACTGCTAAAAGGAAGAGAGGAGGAGGAGGAGGGGGAGGAGGAGGAGGAGGAGGAAGGGAGGAGGAAAGGGGGAGGAGGAGGAGGAGGGAGGAGGAGGAGGGGGAGGAGGAGGAATTAGAGAGGAGAAGAGTTTCACAAGACCAACACAAATTACATGTCTGGATTACAGGGATTTTTTTCAAAGCATTCAGTACAAATGGCTACCCCATGCTGACTCACTAAAAGCCTTTCTGCACATGCTCCATCAGTTCCTTTGCATATGGCTTCCCTTGTATAAAATACTTCTTAATTTCCCTTTTGATTTCTTCTTTTATTTATGGCTTATTTAGAAGCATGCTGTCTCCTTTCCAAGTGATTAGAAATTAGTTATCTCATTTTTTTATTATTCATTTTTATCATTAAGTTGATACTAATTTAATCCATGGGTGCCAGTAGTACACTGTGCATGGTGTGAGCCTTTCTATGCTTTTAAAGCAATAATAGTGTTTTAAAGGCTTATTTTTATATATGTTATATGCTTATATATCCATATATATGTAAGCATGTGTGTGCATTCGTGTGTGTCTGTGTCTGTGTTAACAGTATGCCATGGGTACATAGGTATCTGGAGAGGCTAGAAAAGCCCCTTGGAGACGTCTTGGAGCTTGAGTCACAGGCAGCTGTGAACCACCCTCATGAGTGCTGGAAGAACAGCCAGTGCTCTGAACTGCTGAGCCATTTCTCCAGCCCCCGACAGTACTATTTGGAAATTATTTTATGCTCCAGAACATGGTCATTTTATGAACCTTGTAGACACATAGTTTTTACTTCATTTAATGTCCCTTCTGTTTTATCCTTAACTCTCCTCAGCACCTCTGAGTCTCCCTCTCATGCCATCATATCTGTGGGGTTATCTCCTCTCTCTCTCTCTCTCTCTCTCTCTCTCTCTCTCTCTCTCTCTCTTCCATACACACACACACATACACACACTACACACACACACACACACATATGTATGTACGACACCAGACACATCCTACTCTCCTTCTGGCTCCATTCTCTCAGTTGTACCCATTACTCTTGTGTGATCTTTCCTTTGTTAGAGTATACATTTCACAAAACACAAATCATTGTTAATTTTGCTCATTCAAATATCCTGAGCACCTATGTATGGCATCAGTGTCTAGCATACAATAGGTGTCCTGTGAATAGGGTTAAATTAATTTGATTTACAAAATAACATGTGAGCGAAAATACCGCCGATCTATTGTCATCATTTAACCAACACACTAATCACTAACACCAAATAAACTGTAAAATGAAGATTCTATTCACAGTCTGCTTCATGGAATCCCTTTATTGGTTGTCGGTGCTTAGGGCTGGTGAAGATGCTGGAATCCAAGATGGAGCAGCACCACACTGGCTGTGGACAGATCAGTGTGTTCTGGACCTCATACTGTGGGATAGAAGCAGTCAGGGGAGAAACTGAACGTGGGAGGGTCTTGTGCCATGGAAATGTTCAGAGTGACAGGGAGGATCAGGGAGACACGGCCCAGCTTAGGAAAAGGAGCTGTATGAACAAGTTTGCACACTCAGATGCACAAATGACACAGTGTTTGTCCAGTTAGTATTTGTTGACCCTCTCCTTTGGATAAAAGACTGTTCTCCCTGCTAGGGTTATAACAGACAGCAAAATATATTCATCAAGTGTAAAGCCCAGTGGAGAAGACAAATAATAAACAAATAATCAAACAAAAATGCAATATCATCTGAACAGTAAATGCTTCAAGGGAAAATAAAGAAAGGTACAGGAATGGGGTTGGGCTGTGAATTTACACAAAGAGGTCAGGTCAATGATTCTTATGAAAATTATATTTGAGCAGAGACATCAACAAAAACATAACAAAAAATGTACGAAGCCAATTCTCGAAAGTTCTAAGAAGATGGCAATGACCATATACGCAATGTTGTAGGACAGATATGAACTTTCTGTGCTACATGAAGATGAAGTGGGTGAACGCTTGCATTAGGAAAATGATGGATTCTAATGAACTTTGCAGGACAATTCTAGTAGATTTGTGCAAAGTGTACTGTTGTGGTATAAAAAAGAAAGCAGTTAAAACCAGTTAAGAGATCATACAACGGGGATGGAGAGATGGCTCAGCGGTTAAGAGCACTGACTGCTCTTCCAGAGGTCCTGAGTTCAATTCCCAGCAACCACATGGTGGCTCACAACCATCTGTGATGGGATCTGATGCCGTCTTCGGGTGTGTTTGAAGACACATACATAAAATAAATAAATAAATCTGAGAGAGGAAGAGGAAGGTGAGGGAGGGGAGAGAGAATTCAATACAAAGAATAAGAGGGTGCTAGAGGGTGTGTCCACCCTGTAGTAGGGGTGGTGAGACATGGACCTGGTAGCGATGACCCTTGTGAGGTGCCCTTGAGTGTGACCTGGCCATTGTTGAACTGGCAGCAGTTGTGACTACCCACAAGGGACCTGGTCAATATAGACACATCGACTTTCAATCACAGAGTAGGGAGGGGTTTACAAGACTCCACCTTTCCCCAAGGAGTTCTGAGGAGTTAAGAGAGAGATTTTTTTTCTTCCGTGCGATAGAGACTCATGAGTTGCACATTTTCTTGTCAGTGATTGGAATTAAACTTGTTGTTTTCCCAACCTCCACTTGGGTGAAGTAATTTATTTGTTTCTGTCATTGGTGTGCTACCTTGGGTGAGTAGACATTTGTTTATTCAAATCTCTAAGTTTATACAACAAACATGGTTGCTGATGAGTTTGCAGGAGGATGTCGAGGAAAGGAATCTTAAAAAGTTTCCAAGTTGGGCCCGAGCAATAGATCAGAGGTGGATCAATTCTCTGACATAAGATGTTCTGGGACTGGGCCACGTAAGCTGAAATTAACCCTTTCTCTCCCTCCACCAGCTGTGTCCAGCTGTGTGCATGGCATGTTGTAAGTTCAATGAAGGCAAGAATGATGAGATGTAAAGATTGTTCCAGAATTTATGATGTGTAATATCTATTGTCGAACTATTGTATTGTACTTACTCCAAGAGAACACCCACAGCTGGCTAGGTGATCAAGTTGTCAAGCAGATAGAACTAGAATCCTAGGTTCTGGAGCCCAGAAATCTGGAGAGGCAATGCTGGGACAGTCACTAAAGATTATCTCTTTGGAAAATCTGAAGTAAAACACAGCAAATAGGTCACACAGAAGTTGGCAAAACTGGGCCCATAGTTGTGGTGTTTATGGCTCAGCTCTACTTAGAAGTAAGGTGTGCTATTCTGTGTTTAAAACACAAACCAAACCAAACCAAAAAACAAGGTACTTACCATGGTGGTTATCAGGGGACTTGGTGTCAAAGAATGGTGCCAGATTTTCGGATGCTCTGAACTCCACTGGCACCATATAGCTTACTCTGCTTCTCCTTGCAGTACATCAACAACACCCAGTGGCTAGCTAGAAAGGGAGAACAAAGTTGCCATTTCAGCATGGAGGTGTTGTTTGCTTGGGACGTTCCTTCTACTTGCTGCTTGTTCTGGTTTCATTTCTGTTGCTGTGACAAAACACCCTGGCAAAAATCAGGAGGGATGAAGGGGTTTATTGTAGCTCACCATTCCAGGTTATCATCCATAATTAATGGGAAATGAGAAAGGAATAAACACATGCTCACTTGCTTGTGCTCAGCTCAGCTTCTCCACTCTTTAAGACCCTCTGCCTAGGAAATGGTGCTGCCCACAGTGGGCTTGGTCTTCCAGATCACTTAATTAAGATAATCCCCACAGATATCTCCACAGGCCAATCCAATATAGGTAATCCCCCATTGAGACTGTCTTTCCAGTCATTCTAGGATGTGTCTACCTACTAGATGAAGCTAACCTTCATCCCACCACTGAACTGACTCACATCTAGCTGCCCCTTCCTTCCTCCTCTTCTTCCTTCTCTTCAGATCTGTCTTTCTATCACACAGTAAGGCAGAGAAAAGCAGTGATTTGCATCCACAGATCTGAAGCCACTTCTTCAATGGTGTTAGATATTAACGATGCTCTGTAGATTCATAAAATCTTGCAGTGACCTTGAGGGAAGTGAGTGCTTCATTTCTTTCAAGTCCAACCTTACTTGTCCTAAAAGATCATAGCCTTCTACATCAGTTACAGTGATTAAATCAGTCAATACATGTAAAACTCTCAAACCAATGTTGAGCACACGGGTTAACATAAATAGATGCTTATGTATTAATATGGGTACTTTTCAGGTTTGATTTTTATAGTCCACAAAAGAGACAGTGGGCAAATCACAGAGCTAGCTTTAAGTAGTTCCAAGTAAAGATGTGTGCAGTTAAACCAGAGGAGGGGACAATGTCTACAATAATATTCAAGGAGTGATTTTTTTTTAAGAATGTGTCTTAGAAGGCTATTAACTTTTGTCACTGAGAAGGGTGGCCAGTCTGAGCAGAGATGGACGTTTAAGGGATGTGTCACTCATCAAGATGATCTTGGGAGGCGCTTGGAAGAAATAATCTTTGGAGGAAGAACAGGTGATCAGTGTTATAATCGTATATGAGCACAGTGGGACCACTCCCCATGACTGCACTGCACTGTGGGACTACTCCCCATGATGGCATTGCATTATGGGACCACTCCCCATGACAGTGCACTGCACTGTGGGGCCTCTTCCCTTGACCGCATTGCACTGTGGGACCACTCCCCATGATGGCATTGCATTATGGGACCACTCCCCATGACAGTGCACTGCACTGTGGGGCCTCTCCCCGTGACCGAATTGCACTGTGGGACCACTCCCCATGACTGCACTGTACTACAGGACCACTCCTGTGACTACATTGCACTAGGGGACCACTCCCTGTGATAGCATTACTGTGGGACCACTCCCCGTGACGGCATTGCACGGTAGGGATGTGCTTGGCTGTTTTCCAGTATTCAAACCCGATTCTTTGAAACATTCTCTCAGTTCTTATTGTAGGGGATGTGAGTCGAAAGTGCTGTCACTTGACACTTTGACAAAATACCCAGTGGTTTACTCATACTGGGCTGCTATTTTTGCTGTCACTACAGATGGGAGTTTTCACTATCCACTTCTCTTAAGAATACGCAGAGAAAACAACACTTGCTCTTCTTGAAGACATTGCATTTCTTAATCCGTGAAGCTGCTTACTCTTCATCCGCCCAGATTCCATTTTCCGGTGGAAATATTTACGAAATTTGACAATGATAAGTGACAAATATTTACTATACATGGTGGCTTTGCCCTAAATTCTTAACCTTTCTTAAAAATTGTAATTTCCTCTTTTTATACAGTAATAAACAGCTTTGAAACATCATCTCTCAGGATTTTAATGTTGAGGTGCTTTGGTGTATTTATTAATGTATTGATGTATTAGTTTGAGAAGTGTGCTATCTCAATACGTGTAAATAAGTTGTAGCTTTTGTTACAGAAGCCTGCCAGCAACCAGTGGAAGAATGCACTATCGACATCCAACTCTATCTTAACTTTAAACCAGTGATGCCTGACCCCCACACTCCCACATCCACCCACACAAAATTCTGTAGTATTTATTTACTAAGGCTCAGATCTCAGTATTTTTAGTCCTTTCAAAATTCTCCGCCACTCTCCAGTGCCATTCTACAGTTCACATCCTCTCTCCTGCTCAGCTGTCCCGGTGTCCTTCATTCCCAAAGACCTTGTGCCTTTGGGTCTAAAAAGCTTTGACGTTGTGCTTTTTTAGTCTTGGCTAACTTCTCCTGATCCCTGGTGGGCTTGCAAATTCCTCAATAAATGGAGCTTCTCTCTTTTCTTTCTGGATCTAGTCTAGTGACCCTTCAAGGACTTAGACTCTTAAGTGGCTCATTCAGAGCTGAAGAGTTGGTCTCCTCTGGGCTGCTACAACTTTTGATTCACCCCTCCAGTTGGTTGTTGGACTCCTGTAACAGAAACCACAGTCTATTTGCTAGCGTTGACATAGAAGCATTCACTGACTAAGTCTATATTTAGAACAATGAAAAGCTCCCATAAGTAAATATTGGTGCCTCTAGTTTATTGAGTATGCCATATATATTTACTATTCTCAGGAATTGGAGATAGTTGAGAATTTTATTATACGTTCTTAGGACTCTGATGAGTGTGGTAGTTGAAACTGAAAGACACCTCCTCCGATTTTGATGCCCTTTTGGTGTTCAGGGTTCTACTCACATAATCTTCTTTAGGCTTCACTGGGTTTGAGCTTTTTAGGTGCCTGTTATAACCATGGAAATTCAGACTACATGTCTAATGGTAGGCTCCTGAGTACTTCCAAGGACAGTGTCAAAGTCTGGAGCCTGACTAGGTGGGTTTGAATCCTGGCTGTCCTTTGCTCAGCTGGGATAATGACTAAACCTTTCTGTACCTCACATTTTTTCATGGCTGTACTTCAGTATTGGGAGTGGGGTGTCTCTAATTCTTTCCTACTCTTGGGACTCTTCTCCTCATCTAGCCTTAATTGAGGATTTGTGCCTAGTTTTATGGCATCTTGGTATGCCATGTTCAGTTGATATCCCTGGGAGGCTTGCTCTTATCTGAAGGGAAACAGAGGAACAGTGGATCTGGGGGAGAGGAAAGGTGAGGGGGGACTAGGAAGAGTTGAGGGAGGGGAGGCTTCTTTTGGGATGTATTGTATGAGAGAAGAATAAATAAAAAGAAAAAAGAATAAAATAGGTTAATGTACAGAAAGCTCTTAGAACAGAGGTTGTATGTAGCAGTAAGCCTTCATCATCATCATCATCATCATCATCATCATCATCATCATCATCACTACTATCATCATCTTTGTTATCATGTCTTATGAAGGTAGAAGTCAGAAGTGATTGGATTAGATTTGGATCCCAGATGGAGTTGGATTAGAAACCTTCTCGTGTGTACACATCAACTTGCTTCTTGCTTTGTCCATGTCTTGAGTAGGGAGTGAAAAGACCTCTTGGATTTCTCCCTTAGTGATTCGAAGACTTACTTCATCAAGTTCCTTTTGTTTGAAAATTGTGAGCAGTGTTCCCAGAGGTGGAAGACTCCAGAAACATTAGCACGAGAAAGCCCACATGCTGTCATTTGATGGCATCTTAAAAACCCTGGGTCCCCTGACAAAAGTTGTACAGGAGAAGTATTAGCCTGATTTGCTCTCAACGGCTCTACAGGGTGAGGAAGGACTCAAAGGACCTGCGTGTGTGTGTGTGGCGCGAGCTCACACAGAGCTGGTAACATCTCTCGCTCCCCAGTTCAGCTCCTGCGCATGCGTGCTCACCGCAGCACCAGTCTCGCCCCTCTACACCCGTCTTGCTCTACTAAGGACTGAGGTGGAGTCTTGTAAAGTTGTAGAATGTCTCTGTAGGAGTAATTCTTCCACCGCAGCCTCTTTCCTCTGTTCCTCAGAAAAGCATGGGCCCCACATTGCTCAGGAAGGGCAAAGCAGAGGTGAGAGGCAGATAAGAAAGGTGTTATATTTGGCATGACTGTTTTAATGTTAAGTTTGGGCCTAAATAGCCATTTAGGGTGATTTTTCAAAAAAAAAAATGTCCTTTGGGTATACTTTGCTGTGTCTGCATTCACATGTTCCTCTAATTAATCAAGAGACTTAGATGGTAAGATAATTCTCTTGGAGTATTACGCTTGTAGTTAAACTCAATTAAATTCAAGATTTTTTTTTCCCCTGACCTTGAGTTGTGGCTTCATTCTGGGACTTGTGGATAAAACTAAGACAAGGCCAGGTTTCTCAAGAAGTTCCAAGTTCTGTCTAGAAGACAATCCAGTGCTAACGCCACACTGCCATGCATTCTGCAGTGGTCATAACCATAAAGAACCCTGAACCCACACAAGTCGGAGACATCATGGTCCATGTGGTTGGCTGGGGCCAGTGGTGTCTGAGGAAGTAGTGGTAGGGAAGTATGGAAATCTTCCTCTTTATGGAGAAGGAAGAGTAAACGCACCAAAGCATACAACAAGAGCTCAGGCTTAAAGAAAACTCAAGTCGAGTTTATCCAACAGGCTGCTCTAAAAACAGCAGCTTGAAAGCGCTCCAGAGTGAATGAAGAAACTCACTTGGGCAGTGTGCGGGTAAGCTTTCCGTGGACTTGACATAAACTAGGTGTTTTTGAAGAGAGCCGTTCAATTGAGGAAATGCCCCCATTTGATTGGCCTATGGGCAAGCGGGTGTGCTTGTTCTTGACTCATGATTGGTTGATGTGAGAAGGCTCAGCTCACTGTGGGTGGGGCCACTCCTTGCTAGTGTTCACGGGGTCTATGAGAAAGCAGACTGAGCAAGACTTGGGGAGCAAGCCAGTAAGCAGTAATTCTCCATGGCCTCTGCATCAGCTTCTGCCTCCCGATTCCTGTACTGTTTGACTTCCTATCCTGACCTTCCTCCACTGATGGATGGCCTGTGATTGGCAAGGGATGTGAGATGAAATAGACCTTTCAAGTCACTTTTGGTCATGGTGTTTTGTCGCAGCAATAGAAACCCTAACTGAGACAGATCATGCATGATATAGACAGTTGAGTGACAAGATTCAAAAAAGGCAAGCTATCTCCATAGAAAGATAAACTCATTAGCCACTAAATTTGGTCTTTATGATTAAAAACCACCTTGTTGATGATCTTTTCTAGCCAAGATTCACAAACAGAACTTCGTGGGAGATTCCTAGAACTATGAAGATCCGGTTCCTACAAGTAATTCAGTGTACATGGCTCCACTATCCAGCCAGAAGCATAAACCAGTGTCTGGCGAGGAGCTCTTGACACACCCTTCTCTATCTTCCACACCCATTTCCTTGCTGGGTTTTCCCAGTTCCCCAGTGACCCTTCTATCTCAAGTCCCAGCATCTACAAGCAAGGCTACCAACCCCAGTGCTCTTCCAGCTTCCCCCAAATCAGTACTCCAGACTCTACCACACAGTACATGTCACCCTTGCCTCAGGGTTCTCTAGGCTCGAGGCTGCCCCTTAAAACTCTTTCTAAATCTTCGCCATAGTCCACAGGGCTCGTATGCCCAGTCCATGAGGGCAGGGCTTCTCATCTCCATAAAATAACCAAGATAATTCTGCACAGACACACCCACAGTCCAACCTGATCTAGGCAATACATTACCAAGACTCCTGGACTATATAGCAAGTTGACCATGAAAACTGATCACAGTCCTACTTTTCAGCTGAGCCTTGGGGGGATCTATAAGACAGTATTTCATCTTCATTGTCTCATCAAAAGTATTTTCTCACCACTCAGATGATAGAAATTCACAAAGTGTTAATAGCCAGGCAGCTAACGCTGGCTTCCCCTTTGTTCGTGTACTTTTCCTGCATTAGGAATGAATCAATCATATAGGCAGTAATGAGAATTTACATCAGTTTCTGAGAAGACGGATGTATTATCTTTTTTCTTATCTCCATTTTGCAGACAGGGAAATAGAGCTACAGAGCAGGTAGCAACGTTAGCCTAGAGACTGGGGATGTGGCTCTATGGTAGAGCGACTTTCCTAACGTGCTTAACACATAGGGCAGTGCTGCAAGGAAGCTTCTATCTGCACTGTCAGCAGAAACCATTCTGCCCTGCTGCCCTCAGATGGGGCCCGAAGAAGAGCAAGAGGCTTTGTTCACCTTCATGCTTGGTCCTTTGGCTTTGATGAGCTCCTATGGTCTTAACTGCTACCCTCTCTTTGGGTTTTGGAGGCATGGTTTCCCTGTGTAGCCCTGGCTGTCCTGGAACTCACTTTGTAGAACAGGTTGGCCTCCAACTCACAGAGATCTGCCTGCCTTCTGCCTCCCAAGAGCTGGGATTTAAGGCGTGCCACATTCAGCTCTTAACTGCCTTTTATCTCAAAATCTGTGTTTTATTACTTCCTATTATGCTTTTTTGCCTACACTGCACAATTAGTCTGACCACATGGAAAGAGACTCCATTTTACTTTGCCACCATTTAATATGTACTCGTGTATTACTCAGAGGTAGGGTTTTCTAAAGAAATAGAACCAGTGTGTAGTGGTGATGGTGATGGTGGTGGTGATGATGATGATGATGATGTGTGTGTGTCTGTGTGTGTCTTGTAATAAATTTGTTTTAAGGAACTGTGTTATGGTGTTGTGGAGGCTTGGTGCATCCAGGTCTAGACAGGAGGCTGGTGGATTGGAGACACGCTAGAGGCTTGTAATTGAAACCCACAAGCAATCTGCTGGAGACTCAGGAGGAGTTCATGCCTGCAGACTTCTTAAGAGTTTCTACTTACAACCCTTTTAGTATGAAAAAGTTTTATGAATATTTAAATAGATAAATGTACACACAGGTAATACTGATAATATGCATTTGATTACAGAGAAATTTATTTTAAAACAATTCTTGAATGTGCAAGTAAGTTTTATGATCATTGAAAATGAAAGAAAATTTGCATACTAGTGAGCAGATATACTTGTATATTTTTATATAAGGAAATCTTGGCTGAATACTTGATGCTGCAGAACACAGCATCTTCAATGATTTTCAGAGTGGACTGATATTTAGATTTTATAACAGTCAGTATGGGGAACATTGCTTTGTATAAAATGCTCAGTACAAAAATAGCAGAGGCATATTTGGGGTCCCTTCAGAAACTGTTGGAAATTCTGTCTTAATCTGAGTCAAAATTCATTTAATAGCTTTTAAAAGTTCACACAGCAATTTAAAAATGAAACATTTGAACACAATAAAACCCAATGACATTCAAATTTGATACTGATATGTTGAAGAACTTAATATTGACATATTCAAAATAGTTTGTTTTCTCTAATCAAATCATAATTTTCTTAAGGACTCATAAAAGAACTATGTAAGTATATACAGTAAAAAAAAAGTAATAGTGGAATTTATTTTATTACCTGGGATAATCTGGAAACAAGTGTCTGTTTGGATTCAAGTCCTCCTCCATGGATAAATTTATAACCTCCTATCATTACTGCAGTAAGAACCTATGGCAAGACAGATCATAGGCCCTTGTAATGAACCGACTACTATTATTACATTGCCAAGTGGACATAGTATTATACCGAGTCCTAATGACTTCTTGTTAAACCCGTAGATCATTGGATCTCCCAGCCCTCATCTGAGGAACTTCTACTTGCATAAATCGTGATTAACACAAGGGCCCACAAATGCCCAAGGCACAGAGAATAAGGAACTGTAGAATGCTCAGTCCTAAAGGGAACTCACACACACACACACACACACACACACACTTACTTCTGAAGCTCAGAGATCATTTCGGAAGAGGTGGGAGAAAGAGTTTAAGAGCCGGAGGGAGTGGATGTCTAAAGGAAACATTATCTCCTGGACACAACAAGCAGCTCCACGTATTAACTCACAGTGGTTGGACAGTATGCACAAACCTTCTGCAAGCCCCAGCTAGACCAAATCCCAGCATAGAAATGGGGGTGGGGGGGGAGGGATCTGGGCACACAATGCTACCCCTAGCCATGGAGATATTGACAACTGTTGGCTGCTGGGAGAGGGAGAGAGAGTTTTTCTAAGAATGTAGTCCCTTGTAAGTTGGGTACTCTCCACTGGGAGGGCATACAGCCAAGAATATTTGGCAGCACAAACTGATATTGAAGGATAAAGAAGGAGAGGAGGGGAGGGGAAGGGAAGGGAGGGGAGGGGAGGGGAGAAGAGGAGAGGGAACAAGAGGAGACACAAAATTGAGTGTGAGTAGAAAGGAAGGGTGGATCTTATAAGGGCTGAATGAGCTGAGGAGTTTGATACGATTAAAGCACATTGAAACTGTCAAGGAATTAATAAAAACTAAAATAAATAAATAAATAAATAAATAAATAAATAAATAAATAGGGAGCTTTTTAGCTCTGAGAAGCAGATGTCAGTAGAAAAGGAGGTGGCCCCTATCATGGTTACATTACCCAAACAACTGGCTGAGAGAAAGTGTTGCTACTAACGAGTCTTATAGAATAGGACCATAGTCTCATGTTCAGCCATCCACAGGCTCCGAGTCAATCCCAGGCAACACGGTGGGGGCATCCATACCAGCGTTGAGGAGGCTTGGCCATTCAAGTGTCCTGCTCCATAGTTTCTCTACATTTTGCTTTCATTTCTCTGGCCTCATCTACTTTGCCTGCTTTGCCATTCATAGTCCCTTCCTTTCCCCCAAGCGAGCTCTGAAGAAACCAAAACCCCGGACACGACAGAAAGAGCAAAGCTCTCCTTGTTTATAGGCAACACACACACTGCTTTCCTTCTGTGCTTGATGACAGAGCCCTCGTCACCCTCTGCGCATCCTAATTGTCTTTCTTTACTGGGAAGGCCGACATGCTGGGACTATTTTATGCACACGACATGATAGCAGTAGGTCTGGTCAGTGGTATATAAATGTACATTAGTTGAATTTGACTTCACGGAACAAGAGCAGCTGGATGATGAGTGTAGGGTCTCCATCCCATCGACGCAGGTGGGATCAGTAGTTTTGATATGATTCCCTATGAAATCTCCTTAGGAGAAAGGAGACTATACAAACTCCAGTTTATTGCTCTTCTGACATAGGGAGAACTGTAGGCAGTAAATGTAGGGGGAGGTTGACTAATTCTTGATTGGGTCAATAAAGACAGCAGAAACCAATTGCTGGGCGAAGTTGAAGATGGGATTTCCAGGCTGGACAAGAAGAAATGGGGACACAGGGAGGATTCAGGAGTTTGAACCAGTGGAGAGGAGATAGAAGAGAGGCAACTCTTGGGGACCAATAGTTTGTGGCCTCCGTCAAGAGTGAAGCAGGATATTCTTCCCCCAGTCTTTGAGTTGTCTGGTCAGTTTTAAAATATAAAAGTCTCTAGTGTTTTTCTTCCATGGGGCTAAAAGGAGCTAGGTGAGATGGCCGTTGCCAGCACCAGGCAAGGAGGAATGGGCAGAGCTCTTGGGAATACTGGCAGTGGCTGTTCTCAGAGCATAGCCAGGACCTCAGGAAAGCATTAGCTAGCCGTGGGGGCTAACTAGATGGCAGGTGAGCGGCTGCTAGTCCCAGAGTCTAGGCTGAGCAAGTGTGTTTTTAAAATTACATGCAACAAGTATCTCCTTGGTCCTCTCTCATCTTCAACGGCAACTTCTCTGTTGTGGTTAATCCACTCACGCTCTTCCCTTTATACACAATGACTCTCAGGTACTGAATTTAGAGGAACTCAAGAATGCTGGTGGGATGGGGCAGACCATGGGGGTCAAAGCATAAAGGTGCATTATTGACAAACCCATCCATCCAGTCCTGACAAGAGAGCGAAAGAAGCTTCCCATAGTCGTCAGTTTATCAGGTCCTTATCATGAAGGTGGAAACAAGACTGTCGGGGAGAAGGAGTAGAAACAGTGATGGTGGTGCGGGTAAATGTAGTCAAAGCACCAAGAAGACTCATCTGAAACTGTCTTTATGAAACACATCGCTATTTTTAGGTCCTCAGAGTGACTTAGACACTTGACATGTAGAGTGAAAAAGTTAGCAAGAAACAAAACCCAAACAACCCGAGCTTTCAGTCTAGAGACCAGAAAGAAGTAAAGGAGACAAGAGTTTGATGTCAGGGTGGATGGACTCGGCTCCCACACCCAGGGGCAAGAGGATTTAGGAATCTGTTGCGAAGTGTCTCTACTCATCCTCTGTGAGACGCTCTTCTTGTAGACTGAGCCAAAGTGTAGCAGGCTAAGCAGAGATGAGTCTTCGGCTCTCATAAAGTGGGTTGCCTCTGTTAACCAACAGCCAGGTCAGCTAAGATGCCTTTGGAACCTCTCATCTGATTCTATGGTACCATCAGGGATGGAACCACTACCAATAAGTCTCAGTGTGATGTGATCCAGCTGTTCTCTCCATCCTTGGCCCACTAGGATCATTCTGCTATCTTCTCCATATGAGTTTGCCCATTAAATGTAACAATGCAGGTTATAGATGAGCAAAATCAACCAGCACTTCTGCAGTTTGCTGCATAAAATAAGCATAAGGGGTGGCATTTGGAGCTTGAGCTAGCTAGAGAATCACCTCAGTATACACCCCAGGGTCCTCTTCTATATCCCTGTTGCCCTTTGGAGCACAACACCTGCACGATATAGCTCATTCTGCATTTCTAGGTCATTTGGAAGAGATAGGGGGTAGTCATAGGGCTGTAAAGTAACGAAGGTTAGTTTACGAGAGAGACCAGAGAAGAAAGACTGCATTGATAGTGGTTGCTCAAAAGCTAGGTTCTTAGTAATCAATTGTTGAATAATTGAACCACAACCCGCGGTTAGATTAAAGGAGGTCAAATTTAAGTTTCCAGCATTGACTCTGTGTAAAGCAAGCTGGGGAGGCGGAATTAGCACAGGAATGGTGCTGACCTGAGCGGTCAGTGTGGGATTTGGATGTTTATTTTAGATATGTCTCTGGTTACGACAGGTCCCTCATTTCTGTGCTCTAGGAAACAAGAAACCCATCTGGGGCACCATCTCCACAAAGCTCTAAAGAGTCCAGGGCTAGCCCCCTCATCCGATTGCACGCCTTAATGACTCTGTACTAGTTTTTCGCATCTATAAACATATCTCACAGGGATGCCGTGAAGATTAAATACGATCTAACACTTGGCAGAGACCCAGCGTATAGCAAAGAATTAAATAAACAGTGGCCCACATGGGCAGTTGAGTTAAATAACCATTGGTTAGTTATTAACTCTAGGAAATCATTGCCTTTTCTGCTGTGTAGAGAAGGGAAGGGAAACTGGAATATTGAAGTGACTTGCCAAGGTACTAGGGCAATAGAGAAGCTACCCCGCAAGTCATGTGGAGGCTACCCAAAGGTCCCTTGCTCCCACTTTCCTAGTCAGTAGTAGCTGAGGCAAGCTCTCAGAAGAGAAAAATTATCAAGAAGAGCAGCGGCCATCACCTTAACGGGTCAGTCGAGGTTCATTATATATAAGAAGGCCTAAGGTAAGCCTTCTGTGGAGATCGTGCCCTAGGAGTAAACTTGGGTGGAACCCTGGAAGCCAGCTGGAAAAGGACATGTTGTAAAACACTTAATGGGAAGGACAGATCAAAAAAACGTGAGGCTGTGGCACAGGGGTAGGGCGTATGTGTGTGTGGCAAGGTGGACATGGGATTTGAAATCGAGAGAGTTGGAGAACGGCATAGAAATAAACACGAGGCATGCACACACACACACACACACACCCCACCTTGCAGTTCAAACAGGAGTGCACAGTGGATATAGTCGTGTGAACATTATCTGTTTCTAAAAGAAGTCTGTGCATTATTAAAGAGCGTTGAGAAATTCTGGGCAAGTGTCCCCTCTGCCTATGCTGGATACGCTCACGGGTTAGACTGTGCAGAGCATGGACTCACACTGCAAATGTTGTAGCCTGTAGCTCCTCAGGAGTGGTGCCGTTTGCTCCTAATGATCAGCGGCTGCCAGAAGCTCAGATCCCATAATGGGATGCTCATGGGTGTGGGACCAAAATGGCCCAGGGTTACAGAAGAAGGGTTGAGGGAGCAGCAGTTGGCTACCTCATCGTTCCCTACTTGGTGTCATAAAGCCAGCTCCCCCATGATCAACCCTAGCAGGAATTTATTACCCTGACAGTTATTAGGCTTCACTCTTTGTTTGACCTTATAAGGGTATTACCCCAGGCCTTGCAATCCCTGAGTATGTAGGTGAAGTATCTTCCAACACCCCTGCCCTGGTCAATGGTACATCACCACACAGACCTTGCCCCAGAGATCCTGGATTCTTCCCCAGGGGCATTAATAATCCTTTTTCTCCCAACCCAATAAACTAGCCAGTTTTCTGAAGCTGTTCCTGGGTATATTTATTGTTCCCATACTCACTGCTGACTGAGATCCCGCACCTAACCCTACCTGCGCCGACCTAAGCTTCCTTCCCTCCAGGTGGCACATAGGGCTCCTTCAATGCAGTGGCACACATTTATATGGGACAAAACTTACACCTGATAGTATCTTAAATGCTTGTGTGCTCATCATTATTGTAAATTATTGCTACATTTGAAGTTTTATTTTGAAATGACAGTAGGTTTTCTTTCTGTGAGCTTCGGATATCCTTGCCTTAGCTGAGATAGAAGCATGTGGTAGTGCCTTCTTTTTGTTGTTGTTGTTTTTTGTTTTTCGAGACAGGGTTTCTCTGTATAGCCCTGGCTGTTCTGGAACTCACTCTGTAGACCAGGCTGGCCTCGAACTCAGAAATCCACCTACCTCTGCGTCCCAAGTGCTGGGATTAAAGGCGTGAGCCACCACCGCCCGACTTTGGTAGTGCCTTCTTAGGGTTATCTCTATACACTAAATAAGGATATGATAAAGCCTAGGGCACAGAGCAACTACCAGTAATAAAAGACCAGCTCTTTCAATGGTCTTCCAGTGACAGCCGCCTAGGCCAAGAGTGTTTCATTGCAGCAAAACATCAGCCATTTAATTAAGATTCTGCTTCTATGGCTTTCCCAAGCCTAGCCATTCTAATGGAAATGGAATGATCTTCCTAGCACCCATAAGGTTGTGTGCTTAGCAGAAATGAACGACTGCTTTGCTTCCCAAACCAACGACATAATTAAAAGAAAACATTTTCTATTCTGATTAAATGATAGTTATGCTTCTAGTGCTTTCAAACACATCATCTAATTTAAATGTCATGGGATTCTTAAGACGTATAACATTTTAAAATCTTCATTGAAAAGAGGAGAAACAAGAAATCCAGGCATAGACAGAGAAACAAGCTCAAGCCTAGATTATCTGGATTTAGAAATCATGCTGTTTAATGCTGGCTTCCAGTCACACACAGCTCTGTATGTTGATATCGCTTGGTGTGCTCATGGCAGAGAGAGTCATCTGCCCTTTGCAGGGAGGTGCAACCATGTGACTGGGTTGTCCTTACTGGAAAGAAAGCAAAGGAGAAAGATTGCTGCTTCCAATCTTGTTGATTAGTGAACCCTGCCCCATCCCCCCACCTCCTTGGTTTTCAGTGCCATTTTCCTCTTATCCTACAGATGCAAGGAACAGTGGAAATCCTAGGGTCAGGGAAGCCATGGATAGAAAGTGTAGGCAGCCGTGTTTAAGATAGCACCTGGGATGGTTGCAAAGTCTTATGACTAGCACCTGGATGTAGGCAGCTGGCTTCCAGCGTGGCCAGCTCAGCTAAACTGGTAAACAAATCCTTTGTGCATCCTTTGTTGGCCTCGTGCCCCTCCCAAGCGGGCTTATGCAAATGAGGTATTGGCAGCTTAACCTATCCTGAGAGAACACATCACTCAGCCTGCCTTGGGAAGATATATAAGCAGCGCATTTCTGCTGCTGGGGGTCCCCGTCCCCGTCCATAAGTCAAGATTCGTTCCTGCAATAAAGCTGACTGAGAAGGATTGGACCGTGTCGTGTCTTAATTGCTGGTCAAGGCGGACTCGACAAGAAAGAGTCTGGGTTACTGAACTACTTCCTGTATGAAGAAGGGCTTCCCCACCAACCTTATCAAGATCTGATTTATGAACAGATATTAATTTGCATTGTTCATTGTTACTTGCTGACACTAAGAAATCCGCTTTTTCTGCTTACTGCAGATTAGCTTCACTAATCCTTAGCAGAGATTTGTGTGTGTACTTCTTGTGTAATCTACAAGAAGGCAGGCAGTACAATGAACGATGCAAATTAATATCTGTTCATAAATCAGGATCTTGCATGCATGAGTTTGGCTCGCCAGCACTCTGAAAACACTGGGACTGTTGGCAGTATACATCTATAATTCTTCTGCTGGGAAGGCAGTACAGAAGGATCCCTGGGCATCCCAGGGCAGCCAGACTAGCCAGACTATCTAGTTCGTCATCCAGGCTCAGTGAGATACTTCGTCTCACAAAGGAAGGGAGAGAGTAACAAGAAGATATGTAGACTTCTGTCCTACACATGTTATTTGTAATACACACACACACATACACACACACACACACACATAAAACACACACATACAAATCTCTGCTAAGGATTAGTGAAGCCAATCTGCTTAGCTTAGGTACATAAACAATAAATAGATGATGGATAGATGAATGGATGGTAGATACATAGATGATAGATAGATAATAGATGGGTGGATAGATAGATGGATGGATAGATAGATAGATAGATATGCCTTGTAGTTCTGATGATAAATAGAAAAATACATTTAATTTGAGGTGATCAAAATAAAAATGGATTGATTTTTCAAAAACTTTTATATTAGGCTCCATTAGTAAAGCCCTTGTGAACTGCCTATCTATCTATCTATCTATCTATCTATCTATCTATCTATCTATCTATCATCTTTTGTCATCTTTCTGCCAAACTATTCTGTAATGTATCATAAAATATTTTCATTCTGTTTCAGCTTGTTTCACAATCATTGAGAATAACATATAGCAATTACAATATGAGATTTCAGTAGCTGTTCACAAGTGTTTTAGTGATGACTATGATTACTGAAATTTGTTTGATTCTTAAATCTTGGGGCAGAAGGAATATCAATTCAGTTCAGTTTATGGTGCTATAAAATTACCCTGGGTGGATCTTGGTATTTTATAAAGTTCCTCCAGTGGTTCTGAGAATTGAAACCAGGGCCTGTGGGTGTCAATTCAGCATTCACTCTGCTATGGGGATACATCCCAGTCCAAGTGCTTTGTAAAGGAAGAAATCTTATTTATCTCAGAGTTGTAGATGTTCAAGATCACAGCATCCTCAGCATCTGCTTGGCTCTGGTGAGGGCCCCATGGCAGACTACTGTTTCACAATGTCATGAGCGTGTGCCAAAGAGACAAAATGGCAGTCTGAGGAGTCAGAGAGGTCGGAGGAGACAGCACCCTTCCGACCTCCTTCTAGAGAAAAACACTAACCTCCGTGTAGCCCCATGACCCAGTTATCATTCACCAAGCATCACTTGGTAAAGGTTTTTCACCTCAGTACCACCACAATGCAGCCTGAGCTTCCCTTGCATGAGTTTTGAGAGATGCTCTCAGACCATATCTAACCATAGCAGGGAGCAGCAAGATCTTCAGATATGATCATGTTTGCATGTGCTCTCTTTGCAGCTTAAAATTGAAATGGTACTCACTACATGACTTTATCTGCATTTTCTTATCCGAATTTAATTTTTGAAAAGCAACACATTAATAAGTTCATCTTTTTTGTCAAATGTTTTGACTATGGTAAGATAACTCTCATTTATTCCTTTTGGGGGTATATAATGAGAGTCTTTTATATGTCCAAAGCCACTGGCATGAGTAGAGTAGGTTCATTTGAGGATGCCTAATGGTTGGTTTATAGAGTGCTTACTGTGTGTCAGGTGTTCTTCTAGTGACCACCCAGAGCTTCATTAATCCTCAAGATAATTCCATGAGAATAGTCCTCTGTCCAGTTCATTTTATCATGTGGAAATCAAAGAATAGGAACATGTAGGAACATCCCAAGTTCACAGAACATGTAGGTGGTGGGGCTTGAACACAAATCCACCCTACATGGCTTCGGGGCCTGTGCCTTTACTCACTGTTCACACCTTTGCTATGTGAATATGGATTCTGTGCTTCTGCTGCTTGTTCTAATGATATTATCCTTTCTAATGCTTTACATGAAATCAGCACAAACTTAGATTAGAACAACCTACTCTTATGAGCTTGGATTCCATGGTCAGGAGTTCAGATGCAGCTTCCCTGGGTCTTCAGCTCAGCATCTTGAAAAGCTTCAATGAAGGGTCATCCCAGCTCTTCGAGTTTCATATCCTCTTCTACAAAATACACAGGGGAGAGGAAACGTTACTTCAATCTTTACAGTCCACTAAGAAAACTGAACAAAGTGACACAGACTTGTAATTCCAGCAGTGGGAAGATGGATACAGGCACATCCCTGGGGCCTCTGAACCATCCAGCCTAGCTAGAGAAGGACCCCAACTCAAAGTGTGTGTGTGTGTGTGTGTGTGTGTGTGTGTGTGTGTGTGTCTGTGTGTGAGAGATTCCTGAGGAAAGACACTCAAAGTTGTCCTCTGGCCTCCACACATGTACACACACATGTATTCACACATGTACAACACATGTACACACATGCATGCACACATGCATGCACACATGTATAACAATGCATGTACATATATAACACATGTACACACATGTATGCACACATGTATGCACACATGTACACACACATGTACACACACATGTATGCACACATGTGCACTGTCACACACATCCACAATAAAACATTGAGACTCAAATAAAACTGGAGAGTCAAAAGCAAATGTGAGGGATGGCTTGTCACTCATTTCCTGAGAGTGAGTTAAACCCCTCAGCTCCTAGGGAACAATTTTTTTTTTTTAGAAAGAAGTGGATGCTTATTCTTGTGATTCAGTGAGTCATCTAAAGGAGACAAGAAAGGACACCAGTCAAACAGGCTTTCAATATATGGATCCTACTCAGAGAAGTGCAAAGTAGAGTCCAATTTGGTTGGTTGACCGGACATCTAGAAGGCAATGGATGTATTGGAAGGGTTTTGGTCATCATGCGAGGTAGCAATACCATGGTGGCCTTGGCAGGTGGCCAGATAGATGAGGTAGAAGTTTGAGTTCCATGGTTACTGAAAATCTCTTCAAAACTACATTGAATGTATATCTTGATCATAAAAAGACAAGGCAACTGGTGGCCGTTGGAAGGTGCACAAGAAGGCACAGTGTGAGGAGATACTGACAGAAGACATGGTAAGGACCAGAGTGCTCACCAAAATGTTCCTTAGACTCAGCAGACTTGGTGCTACATCCAGGGGAGGAGACAAAGCCATCCACTGAACATCCAGAAGATGCTGATCCGGATGATACTGCTTGTATTATGAGGCTAACTCTAGCCTCGACATCTTTGGGTACTCATAGGACGAGAGGAAGTATGAAAGACTGAGCGTTTATCCCAAATGCATGCATATCATAGACGAGTCCAGTTAAACGAGAAGCGACTTTAATACCTAATCCTGGCAAGTGTCCCCCATGCCTGGTGAGGTGAGTGTCTGAAAAAGTGCAGCTTGATTATAAACAATCTTCCTAAGTTTGATGTAGCATTTTAAATTTGTACTTGTAACCTGAGACTCATGCAAGCCCCAATCATACTAGGGTCCCAGCCCTTCCTACTATACCACAGCTTCGTCATGGATATGGAGAAAGTCAGGATACTGTAGATAGTTCCATACAGCCTCACCTACTCTCCAAGATAACGTGATCGTGTGGGTACTGGAGCAAGAGAGAGATCCAAGTTTGGAAAAGAACAAAATGCTTCTGACTTGAGCTCAGTAAAGGGGGGGGGCACACATCAGGCTCAGTCACGTGCTTGAAACAAAATGACAGGACCAATCTCTGAAGTGCTATACTGAGTAGGTCGAGCATAGGTCAAAACACAACATAGTCAGGTTTTTCCTTTGAATGAGCTCAGCTCTATTAAGAGAGAATTTGGTCCCCAAAGGTATCCTAACAATAAGAAAAATCAAGTTTGCCTGGTTCAAAAGATGGTTTGTTTGTAAATAGCACACAAATATGACCACCTCCGCATTACCTGCTTCTAAGGAAAGAAACAGGATCTTATAGTAGAGGAGAGACTAAAACCCAGAAGAGAGGGGATAAAGATGAAATAATAAAGTACTTTAGATAAAGTAGACTTCTATAGTTTTAAGATAGCCAAGGAACATTGGTAGAGTGAAGCTATGTATAGAAATAAGATTAAAAAGTAAGGAAAACATTCTCAATTATCAAAAACATATTAGATGAACATAAGCCAATAAACAAAGTAGTATACATATTCAGTCCCACGCTTAGGGCTTATGTCAAGGATGCTATCGGTTGTTCATATGATTATTTCAGGTCCCTGGATTTTCCCTGCTCAGCGCAGGAAAGCATGTGGCTCATGGGACTTCTAGCTCACCCAGGTGTTATTAGCCATGACCATTTCCTCAAACTTCTGGGAAGAAATACTATATTTGGAATATACCAATTGATTCTAGGAACGGTGTATATGCCTTCCATAAAATAAGTGCTAAGGAATTATAAACAAAGAAGAGAGAATGTCTTATTATATCTGGTTAAGTGTCACCTTGCCTAAGGAACTGGAATAGACCAGTCTAGTCCACTTTCAAGATCATTATCGCCTTCATGTGCAAGCTCTTTCTACAGTGGCAAATTTATGAGCACAATTGAAATTATTTTTGAACCATTAAAAACAGCCTCTCATCACACTTTCGATATGCATCCCATGAAAAGAAAAAGCATGGGCTATGGCTCAGGAAGGGAGGAGAATAAATAGAAATGAGGAAAATAGATATGTGAAATTAAATAGGAATGAAATAGGAAATAAAAAGGGACGGTGAAAGCAACAAGAGACATTTGTATTATCTGACTCCAAGTAGCTTCTACCCTCAAGAATATACACACACTCATTACACACTCATACTAACTCACACACACTCACACACTATAGATACTCTCACATACACCGATAGACACACACTGACACACATACATTCACACACACACATTCACACTTGCACACACATTCACACACACACATATACTCACACTTGCTCATACACACTCACACTCATACATACCCATACTCACACACTCAAACACAAACACACATGTACACATACACACACTCACATACACACTGATACTCATACACACTGATACACACACATACACACACATTCACACACACACTTACATATACTCTCTCACACACACTGACACACACACATTCACACTTGCACACACACACTCACATACATACACTCACTCAAACACACAGATACACACACACATACACACACACATACACACACACACACACACACCATTGGTCCAACATCAGGAGAACATGCACTTAGCCTCAGTGTCCCAGCGCAGTGTGACTCTTCACTCAATGGTCTGCCATTGTGCCAGCCAAAGAGAGACCTGTGTCCCTGATTTCAGAGACATTCACCCACCCATATGTGAATCAAACCCAAGACTGTAGCCACTTAGATTCTGGAGCAGCTCAGTCAGCTCACTCTTCCTTTTCCAGGCAAGAATGTCCCCACCAGACAATACTATACTCGTGTATCACTTTGGAGGGGACGATTATAATTTAACATGGCCAACATCCTTAAGTGTTTAAATCAATATAGTAATTAACAAATGTATAACAGTGAGTAGATGTGAGAGCGTGGTACAGGATTTTACTGGTATAAAAACCACAGTTTTCCCATCCTTACCACTTCCTGTCCTCATTTACAAGGATCTTACTTGATTTCTGCACGAGTGCATTCCTTGAGATGGACACCTAAGATTGCACACTACAACCCAGACACTCTTAGACAAGTGGTTTTCCTTTGCCCCATTTCTTGATGTTTCCTGCCCTCTGGTGGTGATGTCGGGAGATCTGCTATATATTTTCCTTGGGAGGTCAAAGTAGAAACATTTCATTAAAAATTAAATAAAGTCATCTCTCTGTGTGTTTCTCTGTCATAATGGGCATGTGTGTTGACTCTGTTCCTCCTTGTGTCTTCTTAGGCAAGACTTTCAGGATCAAGCATTCCATGACTAAAACCAAAACAACCCATCCCCAAAGGCTTCCATTGAAAATGCAGTAAGGGAAAGTATAATTCTAAGAGGAGACATTGGAGATGAACCCACTGGGTCTATAAAGACATGGGCATTTGTCAATGCACATGGGTATTCTGAATTAGAGTTATGCTACTTTGCCATACCAGGCTAAAGACACACAATGGCCACTTGGGCATGCTTTAACTAGGGGGAGGTGTTTTTTTGTTTTTTTGTTTTTCTCTTGCTTTCTATTCTCAGCACTAGGTTGGCTCAGTAATAAACATACAAAACCTCGGACTTACAAAAATTAGGGCAACATTCATCATAATTAGCAACTAAGATGCTCAAAATTCACTAGGATACATGGTCACTCAGTTAATTTGCCAAGCACCGTATCATTCTTTAGATCATATTCTCTGACAATATGAGCAATAATTTGAAAATTAAGTCAATGAGTCAGAAAAGGAACATATTGATCTGGGGGAGAATTTATGCAATAGATATGTCATTATGAGTATTTTTAGAGATTTTCATAAACAGGACATATTTAACCTTTTATTGAGAGAACTATTTTTTCCACTGACAGATGTTAAGTTGTCCTTTTTAAAAATTAAATTTGGAACTGTACCTGGAAAGGTTTTCAATTCCTCCCCAACCCCCCTTTTCAGTCTTTTTTATTACCTTTCTATCTTGAAATAGTTTCAGACTAACAAACATTTGCAGAAATAGTACAACGGGGGTTTTCTCTCTTGGAAGCTCATCCACTCTTGGGAATTTTTCTTGTTTTTCCTTATCAAATCTATTATCTCAGCAAATCAAATCAGTGCAAAGAATATCTAGGGACTCTTCATCCAATCCCAAATGTGAGGTTAATCCCACATTTCTTAATTCCAATGTGGTTTTCGTGTATGGGAAAACTACCATTAAAACCATACTATTAACTACATGTGTTCCTTATGGAGTCATCACCATATGGTAGTTATCATAGCAATGCCCATTGTATAGTCCAGGATGTAGATAATGAATAAATCAGTAGTTGTTACATGTAGCCTGCACATGTACTGTGTACAGAAGTCATACTGTGGACTTCTCAGTGTGTCCTATCAACAGGTCCATTTTCTTGGTTTTCTTTTTTACTTTGGGGATGTTAATGTTGAATATTTGGGTAAAGTAGTGGTTCCTGCTGATTGCTGTCTTAGTTAAGATTTCCATTGCTATGAACAGACACCATGATCAAGGAAACATAAGGACAACATTTAATTGGGGCTGGCTTGCAGGTTCAGAGGTTCAGTCCATTATCATCAAGGTGGGAACATGGCTACATCCAGGCAGGCATGGTGCAGGAGGAGCTGAGAGTTCTACATCTTCATCTGAAGTCAAATAGGAGAAGACAAATCCCTCAAGCAGGTAGAAGGAGGGTCTCAAAGCCTAGCATCACAGAACACACCTAATAGTGCCACTCCCTGGGCCAAGCATATTCAAGTCTTCACAATTGTCCACATTTTAGCATCACAGTTTAGCAATTTACTTGGTCAGTATCCTGTGGAGAGACACTTTAGGACTATAAAAATACCCCTTTCCTTGTACATTGGCCTGCCATCATCTCCAACTGGTGATTTGTCTACTCTAAAACTTCCCTGACATTCATTCCTTGCAAGAAGAGTCTCCTTTACCCTCCTCTATTAGTTAATTACTTTCATTATTAGGATGGAGTCAGGAAAGTTTGTATGTTATCATTCATCACAGTTACCATTGACGTTTTCTTCAAGTTGGCTCGTATTTAATCATTAGGAATCACTTTTAGCGTGACTCCTCTGTCCTTTGAATTCAAGGCCCTAATCTTCCGGGAGATTTTTTTGGGGGGTTGTGTTTGTTTGCTTGCCTTTTGTGCCATCAGATATTTTAGAATAATCTTATTCTTCTCATGCTCCAATATAGAAATTACTAATTTTTTCAAGGATCCTTGGTTTCTTCTATTAGAGAGTAGTATTTAGTATTTAGAAGCAAACGTTTGGATGCTTGCTATGCTAATTGATGCTGGAATATTTTCAGTTTCTCATCAAAAAAAGCTATCAAAAAGTGTTTTTAAAAAACATGTATGTGTATGAAATATAAGTCTCTATGTATCTATCCTATCTATCTATCTATCTATCTATCTATCTATCTATCTATCCATCCATCTATTCATCCATCCATCCATCCATTTAGCATATATCTATCTCTGTGTGTGTGTGTGTGTCTGTCTGTCTATCTGTATGTTTATGTGTCTAACTATCTCAGGCCTGGGGTTGAACCCTAGTCTTTGTACATTCTAGGACAACACTTTACCACTGAGCTACACCCACAGAATTTTAAGAATTCTTTGTGTGGTGTTAATATTTGTATTTTGTATCTAGGCAGATTTACTTTGCATTAAAAAAAAAAGTTTATCAACTGTCTTTGACTTTGCTTATGATCTTTTCTGCTATCTAGAAAAAAAAATTATTTCCGTTTAGTCAGAACAATGTTTTCTTTTTTTTTTTTTTTTGGTTTTTTTCGAGACAGGGTTTCTCTATATAGCAGAACAATGTTTTCATAAAGTATCTCTGAGTTATGAGACATTGCTAAGAATTTTCCCCTTACACCCAGGAATTTATTCATGGTTTCCCCCAGGAGTTTTAATTTTTATATTTATATCTCAGTTACATTTGGGATCATGCTCACATATGGCATGATGTGTGCTCTGAACTTATTTTGTTCTAATGGATACTGAATCATCCCTGAGAGGTAAATGAGAGTTGCTACTTTTATTATGTATTGTTCTACAGTTCCAGATGTACTGCTATCTAGTTCTGTGCTTTTTGATTCACTCTCTGGGGTCTGCTTACCCAGCCTTCCACCAACAGCATACTGTTTAAATTACAAGGACTTTATAGTATGTTTTAATGTCTGGTACGGCCAGCCTTTCCTATGTTCTTTATTTCTTTCCAGTCTTTTATTGGCTATTTTGGGATTTTTGGTTGTTTGTTTCTCCACATGGTTTGGACATGAATATGTTTACTTCTACATATTTTATTGAGATGGTGTCAGATTTACGCACCAATTAGAGAGAGTCAACATTCAAGAGACAAAGCCATGCCTCACAGTGCCTTGAGATGCCTTTGCATTAGTTCAAGTTCACTCTGACATTTCTCATGGATGTTTTTGTCTCATGTAGTTTTCACAAGTTTATTTACTTTTAAATATGTTCCCAAGTATTTCATATTCTTCATTGTTATTGTAAATAAGGGGTTTTCTGTTACCATGTCTTCTGATGAACTCTGTGTGTGTGTGTGTGTGTGCATGTGCTTGTAAAAGCACGCATATAAACTAAATGCTAATCCTGTATGTAATATTTTAGTCTGAGATCTTTACAACTTATTTTATTGTTTGAGTTAATATGTTTTCATGAGCTGTACAAAAATAAATGATTGTGTTAGGCCTTTAAACTTTGATCTATTTCTTATGGTAGTTAGGCAATTCTGAAAGACAAAGAGGAACATATCTGCCAAGGTCACAAGGTAAGAAATGAACAAACAAGCTTTTAAATCAAGGCCCTTCAGCATTAGTCACTCTGAGAGGTCAAGATGCAGATTTCCTGAAATGCACTGCTTCTCCTGCTAGCAAAAGAAGGCTCTTTAACCTTTTTCTCTTGACTGACTTAAAGCTCTGTCTTAGTTTGGATTTCTATGTTGTCTGAGACATCATGACCAAGGCAATGCTTGTAAAAGAAAAACACTTAATTGGTGCTGAGGCTCACCAATTAAGTGAACTAAATTTACTTCACTGATTACATGAACTAAACAGTGCAGAGGTTTACTCCTTTATCATCATGGGGGAAAGCATGGGGGAGGCACACAGGCACACATGGTGCTGGAGAAGTAGCAGAGAGCTATACATATGATTGGTAGGCAGCAGAAAGAGAAAGTAACACTGGGTCTGGCTTGAGCATTTGAAATCTCAAAACCTGCCCCGCCCTCAGTAACACACTTCCCCCAACAAGCCCACACTTCCTAATAGTGCCACTTTCTATGGGACTTTGGGGGCCATTTTCATTCAAACCACCACAAGCCCCAACATTAATGTGGGAACTGAGTGGGAACACAAGCAGGACAGCTGGATGAGGAGTCTACCTGAGGTAGACCAGAAAGCTGCGCAGATACGACAAGAACATCTTATAACATACACTTCATTGTTTGGCACGGATGTAAAATTAAACTTCTGGCTGGAACACTAATAAAAGCTCAGCTCTGGCTCACCAAATAGCCCCTGTGAGCCTTAAGAATAAAAATGACTCTGCCCCACTTGCCTGAGGTTGTTCAAGGGATCCATGTTTAACCCTGAGTAGAGGTAGTTCCTCCCCACGGCTTCCCTTTTCTCTCCTGCCTCAGCTCTAACACTAACCCTACCATGTTGAAATTTCACACTCTTGCTACATAAAATCTGGAGAGAAGAGCCTCACAGGCAATTTTTTGATTATAGATCCTGTATCAAATCCAGCACTTAGTGAGCATTTAATGTATATTTGTTGAGTGAGTGATGACTTCATATTGCCTTCCAAACTCCCAGAATACACAGTGTTACTTGTATCATACACATGAACATGTCAGTCTCTTTTACTTCCAACATGAGATTCTAAGGTTATCTATTGGAGTACCTTACTTTTTTCAGATTCACACTATTAAGCAAATTGCTAGATACATTGTATGGCCATTGCGTACATATTTGCTCAAATGTTTTGAAAGCTTAAACAGTTTTCTCCTAGTCTTAAGGAGTTGTATATATGGGGTTTTAACAAGTTGGGTATAGCAACACATGCACATTTATACACACACACACACACACACACATATATATATACACATATATACATATTATGCATACACACATATACATATATACACAAACACACATACATGTATATACACAGAAATACAGATTTACACTTCTACACACACATGCACACACATGCACACACATGTACACACATGCACACACATGCACTCTAGATTTATTGATCCAATGAATACATTTCTGGTTCTTATTATAGCAGATGTTGTAAGAGTTCAAGAAAGGAAGAAGACCCCATGATGTCCTCTACCTATTGCTCTTCTTGTTGAGCTTCTGAGATGAATATAAAGATACTTCGAAGGATGCTAAAGAGCCTGGTGTGTTGGGACTGATTTTCTATATACCCACACTGGATAATAAAGCATTCATTTAGCTCATTATCTTTTAGAGATTCCTCTGCTGGGGGCCATGACTCTTTTCTGAAGGAAGGATAAGGAGATTGTTGCCATTCTAGGAAGACATAACTGAGTTCATCTTTAGCTCCTAGGACTGCCCAATTCACCACATGTGCTGAATCTCTGCTATAATGGAGGAATACCTTACTCTATGGAATACCTCTCAATTCTTGGGAGGTCAAGATATTTCCATATATCATCATAGATAGTGTGGTTGGCAAGGATCTGTGGCACCAGTCTTCAACTCTAAGCAAAGAATTTTCCATTATTAACACTCTCGGTCCAAACTGTAGAGGATGAAAGTATGCATGTGTAAAGATCTGGTATCTCTCACAGGGCACTGGAGAGCAGTGTTATATCTTGTGCAGTTTCTGGTGTGTATGTTCTGCAATGGATCCAAAGGAAACCTGATACCTCCTGAAGCATCATTGCAACACTTGGTGCTGGTTACTTTTGTTGGGGTGTACTATGTGAAGGTTGTCTTTGTATTATTCAGTTGTTAGTTCTATACTGGCAGAGAGTTGAGTACTGGCCAGATTTGGGAATTGTTGTTCTTATGGTTCATCACCTGCCTCAACAGTTTGTAAACATACACCTTCCACAATCACTGATTGGCTTAATCCAGATCTGATGGCCAGTAGCTGGGCAGGAAAGAAAGGGCAAGACTTCTGGTCTGAGAGAGGGTCTCAGGGAGAAGAATCTAGAAGGGAGGATTTCGGCTGCAAGACACAAAGGAGGTTGGACACACTGGGGATGGGGGGAGAGAGGGGGGAGAGGGAGACGGAATCGGAGAGGGAAAGAGGGGGGGTAACTGGCCACATGCAGGATGTGGAATAGAATAGTCCGGATAATTAAGTTAGATGAGGTACCTGGGAGTTAGCCTAAGCTAGACCTAAGGTATAATAACATTAAGTCTCTTTGCCATTATCTGGTGGATGGCGGGTTCAAGAAAGTCCAACAATATAGTTTTATGTCCACTCGATACAAGCTAGAGTCATTTGGGAAGAGGGAACCTAAATTGAGAGAGAATGTCCTCATGATGTTGGTCTGTGGGGAAGCCTGTGTGCAATTTCTTAATAAGTGATTAGTGTGGGAGGTCCCAGTCCATTGTGGGTGATGCTACCGCAGGTGTGATGTGTATGAGAAAGCAGGCTATCTAAGTCATGGATAACAAGTCAGTAAAGAGCACCTTTAATTCTTGCCTCCAGGTTCCTGCCTTGAGTTCCTGCCCCAACCTCCCTTCATGCTGGGCTGTGATCAGGATGTGTAACCTGTTCATGACCTTTTAATCACAGCAATAGAAGCCCCAGGGCAATGTTAAACACAGAGGAACATTGGGAACCCCCTAAATGACTATAACGAATAAAGGACGGATACATTTTGGAATAAGCATTCAGCGGTCTACTGGACTGTAGAGAAGAGAAAATAATTCAATGAAAATTATGTGTACCTGCATGGACAACTAACAAAAAATGAATGTCAAGCAATCGAAGTGAGATATGAAGATAAGTGTAAGGTGTGGGGCTAGTCCGACAAGGTTTAGAAACAAACAATATTACTATCATTTGTGTACATCTAAGAAACATGAAAGTGACAAACACCAGATGCTATCCGGGGAAGAAACATGGAGGAAGACAGTAGAGCCAAGAGGTGGTGTACAACAAGCTTAAACTCTACTATTTTATTTCTTATTAAAATGTACAGAGAGCATGAGAGTGTGTGAGTAACTATGGTAGGTAGGTGGTTTGTCTAACCCTGTGGTCAGCTCTGGATAACTGCACGAATGAGCAATGCTAACTTAACCAATCAGGGCATGTGTGTGTGTGCACATGGGTGTAACTAATAATTAAAGAAGGAGTTATTGATTTGGGAGAGAGTGAGGACACGGGAGGAGTTGTGGGGGCAGGGGAGGTAGTAGTAATGGGAGATACAGTGCTCATCTATGAAGCTCTCAAAAAGAATTAAATTTTAAAAATACCCAATGATAAAATACTTGTTTTACTCTAAATACCTCTTTTCTGCATTTGAAGTGTACATTGTCCTATGTCAGGGGATGTGTCTGACGTCTTTCTCCTTTGTCCCGTCAGTGAACCCTGCTGGAATCTTTCCCTCACTGGATCTGCAAACTTGACATTACCTTCTTTACGTGTCTATTTATCCTGAAGGCTTATTCTCTCCCATCTGGGATATCGCTCTGTGCACTGTTGACTTTTAAATAAATGTTTAGTGAATGTCGGAAGGAGAATGGGACAACTAGGAGACCGTGTAATGCTGCAACAAAAACCAACGAAAGACCCAGAAAGCTTGCACTAGAGTGTAAAAAGGGTGGGAAAGGACATCGGAGATGATTTTATAGCTTCTAGGAGAGGGTGAAGAACAACAAGATTCAGAGAAGCCCAATGGCATGAGTCTGTCTGGAGGGTTTACTGTGTGCTATGGACAATTCCCAAGCATTGCCAGTGCTAATTCAAGACCCTCCTCCCGAAGCCCTGTGAAGGATGTGCTGTTATTCTTACTTTGCTGTTATTCTCACATTTCATAGTGGATGGCATGCAAAGGAGACAGGCTAAGTAACTATGGGTTTGAACCCTGAAAACATGCTTCTAAGTCCATGCAGTCCGTCATAATAGCAGGGACTAAGTAATGCAGGGATTGAGCTGGGTGCACTAATACCTTTGTTAAACCTATAGATGGGGGTGAAACTTTAAGGCGAGCATGTTCTGCTTCTTTGCTAAGGCTCAACACAGAGACACAGGCTGAGGAGCGCTGATGACCAAGCTGGGCAAGGGAGGTGCCTACATCAGCCATAGAGAATCAGGGAAGGGTTTGACTGCAGCAATATAACAGATGAGAAACCAGTCTGCTCTCTTATGGTTCTGGGGAAGCATTTCTGAACTGCAATCAATGCTTGTCTGAACTCTACACACTCGACCTGGTTACTGTCATTTGAAATGCAAATACTCTTGCTTTAATTATCATCAGGGAAAGGTGGGGCTTTGCTATTATTTGAGAATTTTTTTCCCTAGGCAATTAATGGAAGCCTAGTAGGGTTTAAGAGAATAAATGCAGAGGAGAAAGACTCAGGATAGCTGCCGGGATAAGCACCTGAAAAGATGGCCTGGAGCCCGAGGTGGCTTTGAGCAGGACAGACCCTGGGAAACTGAGTGACACAGAAGAGGGAATGAGGTCAGGAGGCAGAGAGCAGGAAATTGGAAGCTGCCATTTCGCTGGTTCGTGGATACTGTCAATCTGTCGGTCAGTCAGTAACTAAGCATCTTCTACAGCCAGCCAGCCCCTCTTCCCTCTCCTTAAGGCAAGAGAAGACAGCTTTGCCACACACCCAAGGGTCGTTTTGCTCTGTCCATTTTCTGTGCACCTCCCAGTATCGCACGGTCCCCTGTGAACCGCTCCCCCTCCTTCTCAGGCTCCGCCCACTCCCCAGCCTCAGCCCCCATCTCTGCAAACCACAGAAGCTTCCTGAAAGAACATCCCCCTTCTCAGAACCAGTTTAAAGAGTCACCTGCTACTTGTTTGTACTATGCTTTATCCTGGGTCTTCCTAAAACCCAAGAACCAATACATGGACAGATAATCACATAAGGTGGCGTGAGATAGTGTCACGTGACCAACTGACCAACCCACCCAAGAGAGGTCAAAGGGGATGAGACGCTTGTGTAGACAGTCTGTTGCTTCAAAATTAATAAGTTAATTAATTAATTAAAAATATGAATTCTTTTAAAATGCTAATATGTAAAACATTTTTAATCCCCAGAAATGAGGATTAGAAGGTTGTCTTTTGTCCTAGAAGATGAACCAGCATTTCTAGATTTGTGACTATAAGAAAACTAAACCAATCATTCTTATCATTCACCATTGAGTCATTGCTATGGGTGGTCTTACTGGGGTTTACAGCAGCCGTTTCAGGCTAGTGAATGTCGCAGAGACCTGTTTGAGCCCAGAAGACATGACTTCTCTCCTTTGGTCCTTTTATCAGCCAATTGGAGAAGCCTACTTTAAGGATATTGATTTGAATTTAATTTCAATTTTCTAAACAAAAATTTAGAAATGTGCCTGAATCAGCAACAAGGATTGGAAAAATGGAACACAGCAGAAAACAAACAAGAGGTCACTTACGGGAGCTGATCCTGTAGAGAATTATCAGAAATCCTATAAATTTTCATTAACTTTCCCTGTTTTTTTTTTTTTTTTCCTGTTATAAAAAAGATCAGTTGGTTATCCAAGACCTGTGGTGTGAGACTTAGCACCATTGCCTTAAAGGGCATCTCTAACTAAATCCCTTTGCAATAGAGCCTAACCAAGTCCATTCCCACAAGTCTTCCCGGGACCACGTCACTAGACTAGGTCAACCAAAGCTTACTGGGGACTCGAGTCCAGCTGGATGGAGGCTCTAAGTACTTCCTTCCAGCTGGATCTGAAACTTCAGGAAGAATGTGTGAGCTTCCAGAAACAAGCAGATCTTTTGAGCAATCCCTTCCCCTGAACTGACATAGAACGTCCGTTCCTTTTAGCTTCTTCCCGTTCCATTCAAGCCTTCCTTTCTCCTGTCCCTTCCACCTCCTATCAGAAACACGAAGAACATCACCCACTCGAAGCATCTCCTAATTCCACCCACAGTAATGCTACATTTAAAGAACACACGTTTATTTGTTTTAAAAATGTACTCTGTCAAAGACCCTCTAAAGGAAAAGCATCCTCACCCTCCTGTTGTCAGTCCAAGTGCTATGTTTCTCTCAGACTCTTCTCTTCCCGGATGACTACACTTTTGGTTGATGTTTCTCCGAAAGAATGGTCAAGACCGCTTTAAGAGTCAGAAAAGCTACCTGACTTTGCAGGCAGCTTCCTGTGGGGGTCACAGCCTGCAGAGTGAACAATGACTCCTTGCACAGAGAATGGGCAAGGTGTTTGAAAAAACAGGAAGCACCTGCCAATGTGTGACTTTCTTCCTGGAAGCAGAGAGCTCACTCTGAGGTGGTTCTAGATGCTTCTTGCTGCTTCCACTATGAACGCTAATTCTGTGAAGTGCCCTAGGGAACAAGGAAAGACTTGTGAAGGGCAGGGTTATTTGGAGAGTACGACGATGTAGGGATGAGAAGATGGCCGTCCATAGCTTCTCTAGTTTTCCTTTTTGGTTGTAGAGATTCGTTTGTGTAGAAGTGAACCTGAGTGATCGTTGCAATGGGAGATTCCAAGCACATGAGAATTGGGAGGTGACATGTTTGCTATTATTGCATGTTCCAGTAATAGGAACACGCTTTCATTGATTGATTAGTTTATTCAGTGAACATGTTCTATGTGAAACAGTAAGAGAAACCTTAGGCATGTGCAGGGGACAACACAAACATGTATTCCTGTACCCAATGTTAGCCTTAAAATTACTTATAAGGTGCCATGTTTCAGATTTGTGTTTTCACTTTAAAGAATGTTTATTTTATTTAGTATGTGTAAGGGAAGGGGTGTGTACTCGCTTGTTCCAGAGGTCAGAGGACATTATGCAGGATTTTCTTTTCTCTCTCCACCATGTGGGTCCAGGGAATCAAACCCAGATTATCAGTCTTGAAGGAAACACTGAGTCATCTCAGTCCTTCATGATTTCTTTTCTTTTTAAAAATTCTTGTATGCCTCTGAATATGTCAGACTCTTGCAGACCTCTAAGGAGATGCTCACAGCTAACCATTAAACTGATCATGGGGTTCCCAATAGAGGAGTTAGAGTGAAGATGAAGGAGTTGAAAGGGTTCATGACCCCATGAGGAGAGCAACAATACCAACCAACCAGAGGCCCCAGGATCTAAACCACCAGCCTGGGAGCACTTAGGGAGGGACCCATGGCTCCAGCTATATATGCAAGGGAGTATATATAAGTGGGAGAAGAGATCCTTGGTCCCATGAAGGCTAGACGTTGTGTGTGGGGGAATTCGAGGGTGGGGAGGTGAGGTGCAGGGAGGTAGGTGGGGGCACATCCTCATAGAAGCAGGAGGAGGGTGGATGGGATAGGGGGTTCCTGGAAGGGAGGGGGGAAAATGGGGTAAGGGGAGAACATCTGAAATGTAAATAAAATATCCAATAAAAAATTCTTGTATGCATGTAATGATGATGTAGTAATGTGTTTAATGAAACACCACTGAGATCAAGCCCACTCTTGAGTTTGAAAGTTCTAGGCTGTTGGAGGTAAGCTGGTCAGGCCAGCTTGTGATAGTATGTGCTAGCTACATCTAGACCAAGCAAGTCATACTTCTGTTAGTTAATTAGATTAACCAAATCCCTTGACTGGAGATATCTAATTGCTACCACGCTAACACACATGTGGCCACAGAGAAATGGATTAAAGATTCTCAAAAGAAGTATGACCTATCATGTTGGTTTGCATAATGTTGGTAACTGTTTTCATAGCTAGGCAGGTAGAGGCCACATGAATGACTCGGATAAATACTGCAGCCCTTGTCTGGGTATGGAGGACAACATTTTAGGCAAATCTCTTTCCCACTTCCTATAGAAACACAAGACTCAGAAAGTTCACCCAATGAAGGCGGCTCTAAAAGTGACGCCTCAGGAGAGAGCCTGAGTACACGTGGTTTCCTTGGGTGACTGAACAAAGCATTGAGGGCAAGGAGTGATTATGAAGCACCAGGAAAGGAAAAGCTTCCGGTACTTTCTCTTGCTCACCCCCTAGAAACAAAGTGCTTCCAACGCAGCCAGAGCAGCCAAACACTGTGCTTGAGAACGGACCATTCCTTAGGAACCAACATTACTACAGTGGGTAAGGTCTCAAAGCTCGTTTGAGTAGAAATTAGTTCACTTGGATTATATAGTAAGCGAAGGTTAGTGAATCCTCAAATCTCACCAGTACCTCATCAGAGTAACTACTTCCTGCATGTCCCTGACAAAGCTTCCTGGATTATACCCAAGCTAACTGATCGCTGCTCCTACCCGCTTACACGATGCTCTTCACAGGTAGGCAGAAGAATCCCTGGCGTACCAAAGAATAAGGCCTTCCTATCTGTAAGGGGTCGGAGGTTCTGAAGGGCAGTCTATAACAGCATTAGCTTCAAGGCCAATGAGAAAACATAAGAAGAAACATCTCTTGTGACTTACAGTGTCCATGCCAGGGTTGAAAGACTCATTTTCATAAGACAAATTTAAAGAAAATGTTGTATTGATTAAAAAACAAACAAACTCCAAGGGCTAAAGCACTAGCCATTTAGAAACAAAATAATTGCTTTTGATTTGTGCTTTTGAGACAGGGTCTCTCTATGTAGACCCAGATGTCCTAGAACTCACTACATAGGTCAGGCTGGCCTTGAACTCAGAGATCTATCAGTCTCTGCCACCTGAGTGCTGGGATTCAAGGTGTGTGCCACCATACCCAGTCAAGAGGCAGACTGGTTTTTGATTTGGAAATGATCCCCCCGAAAATCAAAGGAGACAAGTGAACTGTTTTCAGCAAACCTGTGGGCATAGCTGTGTAAATGTTGTAATCAAAGCTCTTTGACGGTTTGAATTTGAAATCTCAAAATAAATACTGTTGATTTGTTGGTAGGCTTCACTGAAAGAAAGAGCAGTGACTGAGGAAGAAGCCGGTTACATTCCAACTCTGTCATGTACGTGCGTGAGCTTCGGTGCGCTCTTGGGCATTTTTGCAAGATCAAGTTTCCTTTCTCATAAATGGAAGTAATTTCCATACTTACTTCAAACAATGGTCACGAGAACTGAGTTATGGGAAGTGTCGCAGAGCAGGGTAATTATCTCTCCAGGTTCTAATGCTGGATTGGGACTGGAGCCAAGAACATAAGGTTGATGTTGGAAAGCACATTTTTATCCCTGGCACCTTGGACACCAACAGTGTGAAGATTCTACATGCCCTGCCTTTGAATGGCCCCCAGATGGCCCTTCTGAGTGACTGACCATCAACACAGGGAGGTGTTCTCCTGGCTACACACGTGAGTTTCCTCAACTTTGCATCTGTTCCTTGGAAAGAGAAAGAAAATATTTCATCTAAGATTAGAGCGAATTTCACAAGTGACCAGTTAGCAGCTGATTGATTTTTAATTTGTCTTAAAGGACACTTTCCACACTGCGTGAATGACTAAAGGCATCCACAAGAATTCAGCTAGTATCTAAACGGTACCAGCAGGGATGGTAGCATGAAGTCCAGAACTGACACCATTAACATCCACGAAATGGATGTCCTGGGACAAGAGACTTCTCTTTGCTGAGTTTGTTTCCTTTACATAACATATGGACAACGTAAGATCTTTCTCATAGGGCTCTTGAGAAGATCTTGAATTGATAAGAGAAAAAGAAAGAAATAGAAGAAAAGAGAAGGGATAAGAGGAGTGAAAGGAGAAAGAGAAGAGGAGAGGAGAGGGAGAGGGAGAAGGGGAGGGGAGAGAGGAGGAGAGGAAGAGGAGGAGGAGGTGGAGAGAGAAGAGAGGGGAGAAGAGAGATGGGGAGGGGAAGGAGAAGAGAAGGGGAGGGAAAGGGGAGGACAGAGGAAGAGAGGAAAGGGAGAGTAGGAGGAGAGGAGAGAGGAGAGAAGAGAGGGAGAGAGGGAGAGAGAAGAGGAAAAGGGAGAGGGGGTAAAAAGAGAAAGAGGAAGAGGGGAGAAGGGGAGGGGAAGGAGAGGAGAGGGGGGAGGGAGAAAAGAAGAAGACAGGGAGGGGGAAGGAGAGGAGAAGGGGAGGGGAGGGGGAAGGGAGAAGGGGAGGGGAAGAGGAGAGAGAAGATCTTATATATGCATCCTGTTTGCACGTGTCGAGGATATTCCAATTATATTTTAAATAAACTCTAATATAGCACCTACTGTGTGTTATGTGCTATGTTAAATTTTAAAGATAAAAGAATGTTCCAGATTACTGGCTTAAATTGGAAAGCACAAATAAACATACTGTTTATCACTGATTAATACAAAGATGGACTGGAAGAGGTCTCAAGACTCTGGAGAAGAAATCTGAATGTGCTACTTGGAAGAGAAGAAGGGTTAGCAATGAATGACTAAAGGCATTCGTGACAAATCGAGCTATTATCTTAATTCTTATCTATGACAAACATTGTGAACAGAGAGGAGAGATTTAGTTTTAGGGTTTTGTTTACAACCAGTAACTTTGGGAATCCTCTATAGGAGCTGCTGTCACTTTTCTGAGCTGTAATAATCGTGTTGGAGTTGGGCAGACTTGGTATCCCATAAATTGAGATAGACAATGTTCATACTTCTTCCAAATCACCAGCATGAGGATTGAGATATGCAAAGCATCTAGAACAAAGCGGTTCTCTACCCTGCGGTCTCTACCCTGGCTAGTGTTGGATTGAGACCTGAGATTGACTCGGAAAGGTCACCTTCCTCCCTGGTACTTCCAACAACTCCAACATCGAGACTTTTTTTATTTCCTACCTATTGATTCAACAGTTGTGTCCTCCATGAATTAGCCAAGAACATACCTTATCTGGGCATCTTGTAGCCCAGTTAATACAGAATATTAGCATCTGCAAGCTTCTAATCCCTAAGACGTAAGAATTTTACTTTATTTAGAAATGGGATCATAGCTGATATAATTATGCTAACATCATACTAGAGTAGGATCAGTATCCAGTAATCCAGTATGATCTGATTTACTAATGAAAAACAGTAATTTGGATATATGTGGGGGAGGGGGCCACAAACAGAGAAAGAATGTTTTCTGAAGACAGTGTGACACATTGGTGTAAGGAGTCAGATCAATCCAAGACTTCATAGAGGTCCTGATAAAAGGACGAAGGGACTTGGTTCTGTGTCTTTGTCCAAGAAAGGACTTGGCAACTCCTGTTTAGTGCTGGAGCCAGTCCTCCCCCTACCCCTCCCCTGTGCCGTGGTTAACAATCCTAAGACAACTAAACCTAGGTATCCCATGTTCTCTTTGCCAACACTGTCTGACTTAGCTCTCTGCTGATACTGGCCATTTCCTCCCTTACAATACCATATATGATACTATACTTGTTAGTAAATGTGCTTGGATGAAGTCATCTGCTTGTGCAAGACCTTCTGTCCTGAGCTGTTGCTTTTATCTTCTTTATTTCTCTTGCCCAGGTCTCCCACTCAACATCTTGCCATTCAGGACTTTAGATTTACACACCAAGGGAAGAAAACCAGTAAGCCCATAAAAGCAGCACAAGCTAGTTATGAGCATGGACCATTTGGGTTGCCAGTCCTCAGGAAGGACCAATCCTGTCAACACCTTCATTTTAAGTTTTGGCTTCCATGCCAGAGAAAAATACATTTTGTTTATGTCATCTAGCTTGTGGTACATGGTCAAGAGAGCAGACAACAACAAACAAAACACTACAGGGCTCCGACTAGTATGTATGGTGAAGGGTAAGTCCTGGAGGTTCATAATAGTTAACTTAGAGAGTTCTAAACAGTGGACCAGTTTTCCATCCTTGTTGTGTCTATGCGCTGCTATAATTCAGCCTTCTTTGCTAATGAGAAGCACTGCCTTTCTGTGGCCCTGAAGTGTGTGACCAGTGAAACTGCCCAGGGGTGACGCAATGCTAGTGCTAAGCTTGGTCTTAAAAGTTGAGAGGATGTGGAGGGTCCCACAGTGCAGACACTCTAGCTGAGGTGTTCTCCTTAACCCGAGCTTATGAGAAACGAATGTTCACGTTCACCAGATCCTGAGGTTTGTCATCCAGCACTGACTATATGACCACTTTCATTTTCTGATCTAGTTTGCTTGTTGAGTATGAGAGTTCGTTCTGAATTTACTTCAGCTTGCCAAGAGAGAATTACAAAACACACATGACAGAAAGGGGGCCTTGGACCAGCCCAAGATAAAGACTCTGGAATGCGTAAGAGCGTCTACCAAAATTTCATGTATCCTGTGCTTTTAAATGTGGTCATAATCAAAAGCAGTATCCTGCATTTTAAATATGGAAAGAGTTGACTACATAGATGTTTTGCAGAAAAGCAAACAAACAAATAAAAACCTTAAGATATAATCTTGATTCTGTAATTTCGCTTTTCTAAATTTGAACCTCCTCATTTGTGACATGGAAATAATGCTATCGGCTTATATGTCTAAAACCTATGATCGTATCAAAGGCAAATGATAATATATAATTGATAATACATAACCTGGATCCAACTTCCCTGGGTGTCTTCAAGACATAATGGCAAGAAAGGAAATAAGACTTCTGACAAAGACAAAACTGTGCCTTCCCAACATTGCTCTTCTTTCTGGAAACTCAGTGAAGTCCATGCTTCCTTACTTAAAATAATATCTTTTATTTTTGTTGGAGAATTTTATACTCTATACTTGTATTTTAATCATATTTACCCCCATTTCCCTCCTCCAACTCCTCCTGTTCCCTTCAACATCCCCCTCAAAATTCATATCTTTTAAAAAATTTATTTAAACCTACTGAGTCCAGTTAGTGCTGTCCCTGTGAATGAGTGTGCAGCCCGTTTTTTTTTTTTTTTTTTTTGGAACAGAAGCAACCTTGCTAGGACACACACCTGGAGATAAAGGACTCTTCCCTCCCAGAGCAGCCAACCAATAGCTCCTGAGCTAGGGGTGGGGACATCATCAGCCCCTCCCCCTTCCGTGCTTGAATGTTGATTGGCTTGATCCTGAGCAGGTCTTGTGCAGAGAACCACATCTGCTGGGCTTATGAGTGCAAAGGTCTGTTGCATCCAGCAGGTACTAACTCAATTAGTTCTCCCCGCCTCCCCATTTCTGACTTTTTACAGACCTCCCCCCACGTTGTTCGCTGAGCCGTGGGGGCAGCGGGTGTGATACACATGTCCTGTTTCAGGCTTCAGCTCTCCACATACATCTGCTCTCTGTACTTTAAAAAGGCTTTTGTTTTAATAAATGAAATGTAAGTTGCTTCCAGTCTCGGTTCCTAAAATCAAAGTAACCACCCAGTCCTTGCTGCCACAGTTCAGGGTGACGTTGGAGATCACGGACCCAGTGTCTTTTACACAAGCTTGTGGGTGGGAAATGACACCCCAGATTTTCACCAGACTATGAGGTAACTTTTACTAGGATTGAGTTTGTAGCTTTGTTTGTTGGAATAACAAGCATTGCTTTCTCTGTTTAGTACGAGATCTTCCACCATACTGCGGGAGGTAGTTTTGAGGTGAGGGAGTTTCAGACTCTCTTTCTATCCCCCATTCCCACTGCACAAGATCTCTGGTTTGGTTCTGTGAGAAAAGGAAAGGATAAGACATTGTGACGAAGGAGCAAAACCAAACGGAACCAAAGCACAAAACAAAACCAAAAAAACCTGTAAACCATGAAGCTGTGAAGAAAGATCAACACTGAGGATATTTCGTCTATTTTGTGACTAAGCAAAGTGTGTATGTGGAGCATTTCAACTGTGCTTAAATAGCTGAAGTTTGGGAGGATATCTCCTTCTGAATGTGATTTCAGGTGTCGGTGTTAAGAGCACGGGATGAAATAAAGGATAGAATTTTGGCTTCATATGTGGGAGAAATTCTGTGTTTCTCTCAATGTGACACAGGGTGCATTAATGGACACACATCAAAGCAGAATTTGACCATATGCCAGTTTGTCACTGCGCAGCTGCGTTAGTCTTCCCTTTCTACCTGGATGAGCTAGCGGTACCGTGCAAGGGCTTGTTCCTGGCCTGGCCTCACGCTGGGAGAACATTTCCTCTGTCTTTGCGTTGCTCCACTTGAGAAAGTGGGTCCCTTCTCACCGAATGCCCGGAACATTACCTTAGGAGACACAAAGGACTTTAAAAGCACGCATATATTACAGAGAGGGACGAAGTAAATGGCTTCTAAGTTTCCTTTAGGATTAAGGATGATGTATTGTTCTGGTATTTTTAACATTTGCTTTTTCAGGCCACAGTTTGTGTAAATCAAAGCACTCTGGGAATGCAGGGCTGCCCTTGGATCCTTTGCATCGGGGGTTCCTCTCTGCACTCCGATTCAACCGTAGACAGCAGCAAGTTGATAATGGAGTGACTGAGTGGCGTTTCAGCCCTCTTAGGGAATGGAGGGCAAGCCACTAAACAGGTGGCTCTAATTACTAGAGCTGTGGCTGCCAGGGGAGACCAGAGGGAAGTAATCAAACCACTGAGGAAACATGCCAGGTAGCTGGGTCAGTCAGGAGTCTTTGGAGCGTTGCCAGCGAACACAGCCCCACCTGGCCAGCTCTGTGACGACTAAATGAAGAGAATTTACCCAGAGGGACAGCATGTGTAGTAGATATGCCTGCCTTTAAGCTTCAAAGCTTTAAGGCAATTTTTTTTATAAAAAAAAAAAAAAAAAAAAAAAGGGGGAAAACCCAGGACTTAGAGAAGGCGGCTAGAAGAAAATGGAATACAGTCTGATAATGACTTCCAAGATAAGGATGGGCTTATGGTGCCCTGATGCGCGCTCCCACCGTACCCTAGTCCTGTTCTCCCTGTACCTTGGCATTTCCTGCTCTCATGCCAGCCAGAGCAGCAGGGTGATTCTTTGACTCAACACCACGGAAACTTCTTTCTTTTGTGCAGTGACAGAGCAAGCATTAGCCGACACAAGCACGTGTGTGAGCTCGTCCCGGTCAAAAGGAAAGGACGGGCAAAGCAGAAGTCAAGCTGGAGCATGTCTTTGGTTGGTTGCCGCCACAGGGGCATTTCGCCAAATCGTTTTTCAGTTGAGACAGATGCTATATAACCAAAGTTCATGCTGCTCAGAGCTAGTTCAGGAGCCATTGCTTCCTATCTCCCTTGAAGAATAAGGACCCTGTAATTAGCCAGCCAGGACTCTGCCATCCTTGTGCCCGGAGAAGCATCTTACTATTTTGATTAATATGACAGGAAGACTGTGTGACCTGTGAGTAAGGCTCCTGTCATCTGAGTCAGATAGCTGCGGACTCATCCTTGGCTCTTACTAAGCCTCGTGCTCCTGCAGAAGTAACAGAAGGTTCTGTTGTCACTTGGTCAGCAGCTCCACGAAACCCCAAACACCCTCTGCCCTCAAGAAGTCTCAAGGGCGATATTCCATTCCTGTTGGATTTTCCTTTCATGGAACCAAGCGTCTGAGATAATATCTTTGTAAAATTTGATTGACAAATATAGGAGCTTGGATTCTACAAGGTGAGAGCTTACGATCACCTTGGACAATTTGCAAAAGTAGAAAATGAAGATTGAAAAGATAAAATAAAAATAAAGAGAAATAAAATAAAAAAGAAATATAAAGAAGTCTATAGGGAGAGATAAAAGTTTTTTCTTTTTTTAAAGATTCAGGAAATAAAAAACAAACTTGGCTTGAGCTGTTCATGTCTTCTCTGAGGACAGAAGATAACATGATCTTTGATGTACATATAAATTTTGTCAAAATTAGAATTACCATGCGTTCAGCTACACCACTTCTAGGAATTCCAAAGGCAACCCAACTTAGCACACTTCTTCCAGAATGGCCAATTATGGGAGCAGCTTAGGTCTCTATAAACTGATATATAGATTAAAAACACAGCAAATACACACAATGGACTAACTAAATAGTCATAAAGAAAAAATGTCATTTGAAGAATACTGGAGTTTGCGTGCTTCCTGGTTGCCCTACTTGCTTCTGAGAGAGGCAGACAGCAAGGGCCTGTCCAGCCTACAGCTCAGTCCTGAGGACACAGTTATATTATGACCTCTAAGGGAGTATATTGTCCCAGGCAAAAACGGCCACCTTCATTTCCGTCATAATATCCGCACCTCATCTGCTATAGTGGGTGACATTGAGACAGGTATTATTATCTTTTTTTCCCCTAATCAAATTCCCAGGCACACAGACAAAGTTCCCTGAAGGTCTTTGCACTAAGCTTCCTCACTGTATTTGCTGGTCCCCCCACCCACCCGCAACCTCCATCCAGTGTAGTCCATCTTCCTTCAGAACACCTCTCAGAGCTTGATACCTTTGTTAGGTGGCAGATGAGATGGGAGTCACGCGCTATTGACTTTATGAGGCTCTCATGATGAAGGAAAAGCATTACATAAAGAACACAAACCAGTTCTCAGATTAGAGTGCACTACCGAGTGTCAGCTAAAATTATAGACATCCACCACATGCTCATAGCTTTAGGATTTGAAAAGGTTGAAAACCATAAAAGGGGAAATAAAAATCACCCTTGGTTCCATTATTTCATGTGTCTTTTGGGGAGCAAAACCTGCTTCAGGCCTGTTTTTGTGAGACCTCCAGTTAAGTCTAAGATAATCTTAATAGTTTAAGATTATTAAACTATTAAGAGCTTTAATTATAATAGTTCATGTATCACACACACACACACACACACACACATATATATATGCACGGAATAAATTGTAGAACCCATACATGGCTACTAATACTAAAATATGTGTTATTTGGTCTTTAAAAAGTTTGCTGACCTCTGATCTAGAACTAACCATTTTTAGGTTGGTGCCTCTGTCTGTCTATCTGTCTATCTATCTATCTATCTATCTATCTATCTATCTATCTATCTAAGGACTTTTGCAAATTTTATTGGGAAAGAGCAAAGCTGTGACATCACTTTATACTGTTTTATAATGTATTTTTCTCTACTTTAAAATCACATCATGAGTATTTCCTCGTGTTATTATTTTTAATGAAAGCACATTTTAATCATGCAAATCAAAGGTAACAAATTACCTTTGTGGGACACGAGTCTTATTAGCTAATCCTAATTGCCACATAACTCAGACTTTTCAAGGGATGAATGAAACCTACCAACCTTAAAACAATGTTGAAATAGTTTTAAAGTTCCCATCATCCATCTGAAGTGTACGTGCGCTGTGCAGTCTTCGCCAACGCACAGTCCTAAATTTCATCATCTTAAAACAAAAATCCTCACACCCACAAGATACTCCCCTCCTTCCCTCTCCACTAAAACATGATTTTTATAGTTACACAATGCCTATTCTTTGAATACCTTCTGGATCTCATTGGGAATTTCTCTGTCAATGTTGGACATGGATGCTATTATTTTTGTGTGTGAACTCATTTAAAGTACATAGAGAAAGTAATTAAAGTGAGATAAAAGAATTGTCACCAGTGCTTGTGACAGTACTGTTTATTTTTTGCTAAAAGTATAGTCATAATTCAATCAAACGGCACTTTTATGTTTAAAAGAAAGTTGTGGAATTGTGGTTAGAGTTCTGTCCCCGTGACTTAGTCTTCAGAGTTAGTTAATCCCATTGAGTCTCTTGTCTCTGCTTCATCAGACAACCAACTGTTCTCTGATTGAGGTGATGTAGTGCTCCAAGGAGATTTGGTATGTGAAAATCACTTAAAATAGTATGCAAATGTCAATTATTATTATGCTGCCACAAAACTCGACATCAAACAAAGTTACCAGAGAAAGAAATATTTGGGAGGCTTTTTTTTTTTTTTTTTTTTTGTAGTAGGAAGATCAGTAAAGTCAAAGAGGAGTGAGGGAAGGTTTCAGAAATGACTTTTTAGCGGCTCAATTTTCCCCTGGAAATTTCCCATTGTCCTGGGATATTGCATGGTTCAAAAGTTAAGCAAGCATTTGATTAAAATGTAGCCTGGGTCCACGCTATGTGAAGAATTTTAAAGAGTCGTGCTCCATGAATTGTGCCCGGCTGTCAGCGCTATCTTTTTCTTACTATTCATATCCCCATAGGAACATACTGAACAGTGGATCAGTGAAGAAAGCAGGTTGGGACTGTGTGACTCTCTGTCCGGTGCTTTTTAATATTTTGTTTTTGAAAGTCTGTGATTATTTCCCATCCTATTTGCAATGGTCAGGAAGTAAGATTACCTGTCCATCACCATATCTGCCTGCATGTCATCATGCTTTCTGCCATCGATGACTATAGACTAAACTTCTGAACCTAAGTGAGTCCCAGTTAAATGTTTCCTGGTAAGAGTTGGTGTGATTGACTACTACAGAGCTTGGGGCATTCATTCTTGACATAGTGGCTGTCCTGTTGAAGCCAGCATCTCTTAGATTTCAGGCCACCACTGGGGAAATAGATCAATGGAAGATTCACAGCAGTCACACAAATAGAACTTGGATTCCGGAGATGTGCCCTGGCTTCTTTCAGCGGAGACAGGAGAATCTGGCAGCCAGCTGAATCCCTGTCACTCTGGGACTCTTTCCTCCCATCATGTGCAAATGTGACCAGGTTGGACAGAGACCAAGCTGGAGACATGCCGCTTATAGACTGTGTCAGGATGACCTTTTTAGGGCTGGATTGCTGACTGGGTTAACTCCACCTTACTGTGAAGCAACAAAGTTTCAGAGAGCTATTCTGGTGACAAACGGCCCAGATAAGATGCATTTCTTCTCAGACTGAGTGACAGAGTGCTGAGTGGTGATAGTGGCCAGGAAGCTTGCAACAGCAGGCTGCTCCCTTCTGAAGCACATTGACCTGCCATGGATAGAAAATAGCAGGAGCTGTAAAGGCAAAAGAGAGCTGAGAATAACTTCGGAATTATCAGACACATTTCGTTGAAAAGTTTCCCATCCACCTTCCCTTCCCTTCCCTTCCCTTCCCTTCCCTTCCCTTCCCTTCCCTTCCCTTCCCTTCCCTTCCCTTCCCTTCCCTTCCCTTCCCTTCCCTTCCCTTCCCTTCCCTTCCTTCCCTTCCCTTCCCTTCCCTTCCCTTCCTCTTTCCTTCCCTTCCTTCCTCTTCTCCTTTCCCTTTCCTTCCTCTTCTCCTTTCTCTTTCCCATTCTTCCCCTTCCTTCCCTCCCTCCCTCTTTCCTCCTCCTCCTTCCCTCCCTCCCTCCGTCTCTTTTTCCCTCCCTTTTTCCTCCATCCCTCCCATATCCCTCTCTACTCCCTTTCTTCCTTCCTTTCTTTCCTTTTATCTTCCCTCTCTCTCCCTCCTCCTTCCTCCCTCTTTCCTACCCTCCTCCTCTCCTCTGTCCATTCTTCCATCTCCCTTTTTTCTCTTATATTATCTTTTATGATGTTGCTGGGTAGCCCAGGGTGGTGTGAGCTCAATAATTCACGATCCTTCTACCTCAGTCTCCTAAATACTAAGCTAAATGGCACGTACCACCATAATACCCAACCTCCTGAAAGATTTACTTATTAAAATTTAACTTATTTACTATTAAATTTCCTGATTAGACTCCCAAAGTATGGATGTGCATTCAATTAGAACAAAAGCATGATTATGGTTTGAAAAAATAATTTAATATATTTTATATTTTTATTTGATTTCATGGTTCTTCCCAATTTCTTCTCTAGCTCCATAAAGAACATTGAACATTGTCTAAAAGTGTCATGTCACTCTTTTATAAAATCACACACACACCACACACACACACACACACACACACACACAACACACAATGACCCATAGGATGAGAGCTCCAGGTCTGTAGAGAACCTTTTAGGAACAAACAATCTAAGGTGGAGAACAAAATAAAAGCCCGAGGCTCACAGTGGCGTCCCTGTTGTAGAGCAGCTGAATAATTAGATGCTCAGAGTTGGGTTAGTTGGTTTGTCAGACACTTGAGTCCTGTGTAAGGTAAACTCGTTGCACGTGATCATTTGACATAAGGATTCAGATTTTATAAAGCTTGTATTTCAGCATTCCTATTTTTAGCCATATCCTGCTTTTCCAAAACATGCTTTTCCAATAAAATAAAAGTGAAGTGGGGGCATATCACGAGGTCTTATTATATCATGGAGTAGAAATTATGAGACATGGTGACCAGGTTTTAATAGGGGGAGATTGCAGAGAGGGGAGGGGAGGGGCTGTACTTCACAGTAGAGTAGGATCATTCACTTCCTGAAATCTGAGAGGAAGTGAATACAGAGGGAAGACAACCATCTTCCCTAATTTGACCTAGCCTGCTTCATTTACCATAAGCACAAGACAGCTTGGCGATTTTGAAGGACAGTCATGGTGATGTATCAGAGATGGAGATGTTTGATTGGATCTAGCCTTGGTGTCATTGGGGAGACACATTTGTCTGTCAAATGCCTTGGAAATATCTTATTAGGACTCACCATGAGACTCAAAGCACTAATTCAATACCTATAGGTGTGGCAATAACTCCTTGGTGTATCTTCCAGCCCTGGAGTATGATAATGTAACATAATATAACATATTAATAGGACATAATAACATAGCATAACATATTATAATTGATTGCACTTGTAGTCCCCAAGCTATGCACTTCCCCTGATGATTTTATCTGACCACAGAGCCTCATTTGATCTCTCTATGGCAAGCAGATAGGTCAAAGAATTAGTGTTTCCTGAGAGTGTACCCCCAACTAGTGATGAATGGGAGATGATGGATAAATATCCTGGCTCCCTTGCACCCAGGGGAGCATTGGTTTCCATTGGTTTGGAGAATTTCTCAGAGGGGTAATGAGCTTGTTACTGTATCCTCTATTGCCTGTCTCATTCTTTGCTGTGCCTCTCTGCTGTAACCCATTCTTAATGTTTCCTTCTGAAATGAACTATTTGTACTCCAATCCCTACCTCACAGTTCATTTTTGAGGGAGCTTGAACACAGACATCAATCAATATTGATGATTAATTGGCAATAGAGTGTTCCAATAAACCTCTGGATAATCCACTTCTGTGAGGTATTCTGTTGTCGGTTAATGCCCGGATCAACTGTCCAGTAGTCATATCAACTAACGGGGTCTTGCTTGTTGTGTCAGCTTTAGGGCTTTACTAGTGTCACAAGATATTTGCAGCACCTCAGAAATCAGAGCAGTATTCCATGAAGAACAGAAGAGAGCTGAAGCTTGCTTTCTATCTGTCTGTTTGTCCTCTGTGTCCCTCCCTCCCTCCCTCCTCCCTCCTTCCCTCTCTCCTTCCCTCCCTTCCATCTGTTCTTAACAACTTTGACTTTTGGTTACAAAAATAAACCCTATCCAGGTTCACTCACAAGGTCACCTTCACAATCACACCCAAGTAGACAGGAATTAGAATGCCTGGTTCAGATAAATGATGATTCTGGCTCCAGAGGGAGTCCACAGAGTCTCCAAGTGCGAACAGCCGCTGCCTTCCGCAGAGCAGGGAGAGTCGCTGCTGCCTCTGCCAGTGCCTCTGACCTCTGACAGCATCTCCACAGCTCAGTGGAGAGGGGAGAATCCTGAAGGGTTTCAGGGAGAGCTGAGTCTTCTGAAGTGTTACAGCTCTATGTTACAGCTCTTTGCTGAGCTGGTAAGGTGCCCTGTGAGGTGCTGGCTAGCTGGCGAAGAGGGGAGGGTCCATGATAGAAGCTCTTGGACAACTAGATGATTCTCGCACACCTTTACTTCTAAGTTAGGCTAAGTATATACAGTTTGGGGTGGGTTAAGGTTTGGCAGCAAGTAACCCCTATTGGCTTGGTCTGAGAGCTTGGGGATGCCTCATCTACATGTGGGAGAGCCTGGGGACACTACTCCTACATAACGGATGGCCATAGACCTCTCTGTGGGAGGGGCTGTGGAGGGATGAAGCTGAGAGAGCCAGGGGCCAGGAAAAGAGCTGAACGCCTTCCATCCCAGGGGGTTCTCCCGGGTTCAAAGCTCATTCTACCAGGCACCCGACTGTCTCTCATAGCTCACCGCCCCACAAGCCAGCATCCCTCTCAGAACAAATCTGGATTCTATTAGCTGAGAAGTGGAAATGGTGGGTGTAAGCAGCAACAAAAAACTATCTCATACAGAGCACTACCATTTATGCTGTTATCAAGTATTGCAGTAAATATATCAGCTTCCTGTCCCCTCATGACTTACTTCCAAGCAGTGGCCCATTAACAACAGACTCAAGGGCAATGACAATATGGAAGCAAAACCACTCTCCTTTGCTTCCATAGTAGCTTTGATATGACTTTCTCTCTTTTATCTTTCCTTGTTTAATTTTTGTGTGTTGTGTGTGTGTGTGTGTGTGTGTGTGTAATACTAAGCATTGAATCTAGATCCTTGAGTATGGTAACAAATGTCTACTAATGAGCTGTATCCTAGGTCCTTTTGTTGTCTTTTCCTTTTGAAAGTAGTTTCTTACTACATTGCCGAAGCTGGTTTTGAACTCACTGTGTAGTCTAGGCTGGCCTTGAACTTGTAATCCTCCTTCCTCAGCCTTTACAGTAGCTGGGATGACACAGTGTACAACTTGAGATGTCATCATTGAGTTTGTTTCCTTGTGTCTTTTCTTGAGTTTTAGACAACTTTAGCAAATTTATTTCTGATTCATTCTGAGAAAATACATTTATTTTTTCGCTCTAGTCTAAAAGTCATAAGCCATACTAATTAGTCCTTGCCTGTAAAGGGGGCATGCTCACCTGACAGCATCTTTTGTGCAGATGTAAAAAGAAGACAGAATCTGAAACAAGAAAGCTATTTAGAGGAAACTTGTTAAATGAAATCAAAGGCCAATGACATTCAGAAGAACAAACTCTGAGCTCAACTTAGTTACCACAGATAACTCCTCACGAGGAAGTCTGTAAGGAGCCCCTGGGAAAGAGCTGGGCTTTTAGCATTTGAATGCTGCCTTTCACAGATGTAACTGTGAATCTTAAAACACTACATGCAGGTTAGTTGTTAGGTCAGAGCGTATTCAACTTGACATCTGCAAGGAATAAAAACCTTCTTTCTTGTTTTGAGGACATTCACTGGTTGAAAGAACTTAATAAATCAACGTTCCTGCTAAGATACTTATTATTAAACAGCACATGATACTTGCTTCCACAAGAACAAATCATCCTTAGTCAGTACAGAGCTGACACCTCAAGAGACAGAAATAGAACATTGGCCAGTCATATAGTCAACCAATATGTTATTCTTGCTTTCCAGAGAGCCACACAGAGCCGTTCAATATAATTGGAAACTCAGCAAAACCACTTAATTCAAACTAGATGTATTCTGCCCCATAAAACTTTATGAAGCAGATATGGTTAATTCTGATAATTCCATTCTTTGTAGCTTTAAATCATTTTAATACTTCTTGAACAGACACAGATAACCTAGAGAAATAATATGTCCCATGGTTTTCTGTAAGCCATCTCTGCTGCTGCAGATGGCTTAGCTCGTAGTCTTCATGACCATCATAGTACTGTATATGGAAATGAGGGAGGGTGGAGGGTGGAGGGAGGGAGGGAAAGAGGGAGGGATAGAAAGAAAGAAAGAAAGAAAGAGAGAAAGAGAAATACACAGAGAAATATACACACACAGAGTTACAGAGAGAGAAATACACACACACACACACACACACACACATACACAGAGAGAGAAAGAGAAAGAGAGAGAGAGAGAGAGAGAGAGAGAGAGAGAGAGAGTTCCACCACTTATTCCATTCTAGTTTAGCTGCTTTGAATGCAAAGTCAGATTCTGGAAGCATGGAGAACAACCTTCCCCTCTGTTCCTTACCCTGTCTGTCTGTGGGAAGGACCAGTGTGTTCTGGGCTCTTGGTTAAATCACTGCAAGAAGCTAGACTGGGACTTTCTCCCTAAGAATGCACCCAAAGTTTTGAATGTCTACTCAAGAGCTTCAGACAGACATTACGAGCCAAAGTTTGTTATGAATGTATGTTCGTGTTGTAGGAATTTACCAAAACAACCTGTAGGTCAAATGCACTTCAGGGTGTCTATGAATGATGTCCAACACAAAATTGTAAATGTACCTAAACACGGGATATTTTTGTGTGTGTGTTTGTATGTGTGTATGTATGTTTTAACTCTGTAACTCAATTGCATGCTTCTTAAGTATGAAGTTTGTAGATAACAACCTGGTAATGCAAAATCAGAAGACTGGATGTGCCTGGGGTTTAAGGCTGTCCATAGCTCTAGATGATGAGTGTGACGGCTGTTGCTGATCCCAGGGAGCGTAAAGGAACCTCTGTCACTGTCAGTTCTGGCTTCTACTGAGCAAGAGGAACAAATGGAAGACTTCCTTCCAGCTCTGGCCTCTGCCCCACAGAGTTCTACATAGTAGACCGTGGTTCTCAACTTGAGGGTGCAACCCCTCTGGAGGTCAAATGACCCTTTCACAGAGGTCACAGAACAGATATCCTACATATCAGATATTTACATTATGATTCATAATAGTAGCAAAGTTACAGTGATGAAGTAGCAATAGAAATGATTTGATGGTTGGGAGTCACCACACTATGAGGAACTGTATTAAAGGGTTGCAGCATTGAGAAGGTTGAGAACTGCTATGGTAGACCATTTCCACCTACCATGCTATAGATATTAGATGTGATCCTAAATAATCCACCACAGGTCTGTAACTGTGTAGCCATATTTTCTCAGCACCTACCTTTATGGCTTTCAGATAAATAGAAGAAAATAATGACCCTTTTGTTAAATTTTTATTGTTTTTTATTTTGTATTATTTTTAGTTTACATTATTTTATCTTATATTGTATTTATTTTTACTTTACATTATTATTTTATTAGTGATCATAAATGCCAAGAAAATGAAATCTAAGAACAGACAAGACAATGAGTTGGAAATGATTTAAAAAAAAATAGATCTGAGTCCTAAGGTTCACCTCAAAAATAGTGGATTTTCATAAAGAGACAAATGTAAAGAAGGAGCGAGAGGCAGTGGATTTACTGCTTCTCTGTGACAGGTTTTCTAGATGAAATTTTAGCTGACAGTTTTTTTTTTTTTTAAAGATACTATATTCTAAGTAAATTTGGAGAGAAATGGCGTTTCTGAACATAGCACAGTAAGATTCTTGAGAAAAACAAATGGCCTCCAGAGAGAAATAACAAAATCCCCCAAAGAAGAAAAAGAATTTAACGAGGCTAAGAGTAAAGAATAAGGCTTCTGATAGTTCCTTCCTCCGTCTACCACCCGTAGGATCCCAAGCAAAAATACCAAGATGCCTAACAGTCCCTCCATTTCCATCTGTCCCTTTCTGTCCGTCTGTCTCCCTTCTCTTACTGTTTGTGTTCCTGCTGAGCTCTGAAAGGTGGCATACTATTTTTAATAGTGGACGTGGGGGCTAAGGAATATTTTTTAATGTCAACAATGCAAGATACTTCTTAACTTGTACAAATGTCTGTTGTTATACCATGTATGGGATATGATATCCACTTTGAAATCATTTACACTGGGTAAACACTGAATACTCAAAATTGAATATAGTCTTGTTTGACATTTCTTTTTGAAGAGGAGTGAGCCTGGCTGTATCGCCAAGAAGAGTCTCAAGCTTATCATATCAAATAGTCCTTCTTCTTAACTGGACTGTGGACATACACATCCAGCTTATTTATAAGTTAATGCTACATTAAGATTTACTAAATGTCAAAATTCATCCCTCTTGTATGTGTATGTGTAGGAGTGTTTGATTGCATGTATGTGCACCACATGCCTGCCTGGTGACCATGAAAGCAAAAAGAAAGCATTGGTCTCCTTGGAACTGGAGTAATAGACAGTTGTGGGCTGCCATATGGATACTGAGAACCAAACCTAGATCCTCTGCAAGAGCAGGAGGTACTCTTAACCACTGAGCAATCTCTCCAGTTCCAAATTCAGCCTTTAAAAACAATTTAGCATGGTTTTCCTATTATTATTAAACAAATATAACAATCACTAAGTAATAGCACAGCCTTTGGAGCAGATCTATGAAGATATACTGTCTTGTAGTGATGCTACATAGACAAATAGATGACTTCTTAAGTCTTAATGATGATCCTACAAGAATTCCTAAAATTATATCAATGATTAATAAGCTCTTTTATAGTGGGACTGCTATTTGGTCCTTTTCTGATAGTCAAAACTGCAATGAGAACTCTGCCAGTCTCCAAAGTGTCACCAGTTAATTGCTCTTAGTAACTAGACTTTGTCCTACTCAGAGCACATTCCAAGAGGTTGTAAAACAATTAACCAAAGGTCATTTAAAGGGGTACTAGCAATTTATTATAGGTGCTAAGACAGCAGATAAAATATTGCCTGGGTTTATCTATACCAAACTCCACTAATAACTTAGTCGTGGTTTTAAACCTTCAGTGAACCTGTGGAACTAGACAGGTGATGGGTGTTTAGCCAGATAATTACTCCTAATGGATATGCATGTAAACATTCTCTGTTGTAAACTTCTATTTCAATTTATGATTTGATTTTTTGTGTGAACTTGTGATGAACTTTGTAGCATGTGATCATGTATTCTGAAAGATGTATAAGTACTGAAGACAAAGACAAAGAGAGGGTCGTTCGTCACTTCCCTTCCTTTTCCCTCCCTAGGAGAATTTTTTCCCTTAGAACTTTTCCCTTATTAGATTTTTTTCCTTTTCCCCACTTAGGACCTTTCCACTTTTCCCTTAGATAGCTTTCATAGGAAACTTTTTATACTTAGTAATAAACTATATAATAACTTCTCTAAGTGTTGTTTCTTCCTGAGACCTCAGGCTAGCAGGCATAAGTTAGAGCCCAGCAGTTCCTGCTGAGATAGAACAAAGGCTATTTACTTAATCCTTTGCTGTTTTTAGGACGAGGTGCTAAGTCCCAGAGACTCCAGTTTCTGGCCTCAGAGGATCACAAAAGGCAGGTCAGCTACAGTAGCATAGTAACTTAGATAAGTAAACTTTTATTATATAGCAACCCTAAATATCTGGTAAGACTAAGTCTTAGCCCCGCCTACGCTCTTCCTCCTCTGCTCTCTCAAGAAGAACTGACAAGAAGAAAGAAGATCACTTCCCCCACCCCATGCCAGAGCTGGCCCCCAGCAGGTGACAGGAATAGGATGAAGCTATCCATATAATTCAAGATAGAATGTACACAACGTGTATACACCTCAATAAGGGGCTCTGATTGTCAAACTGTATGCCACAAAATTCTAAGAGTTTAAACACATACAGAAAATACATGCTAAAGATAAAAAATATACATGTACCACATGCTGTTGTGCCAGCAGACTTAATGTGTGTAGAAGTTGGAAATGGTCCAATGAGTAATTACACAAATTATATTGATAGATAAGAACTCAACATGCAGGTACATGCTATTCTCTCTCTCTCTCCTTCCCCCCTCCCCTCTCCCTCTGTCCTTGTCCCCCTCCCCTTCTCCCTCACTCCCACCCTCCATCTCTTTTTCCTTTCCCCCCTTCCCTCATCTCATGTAGCTCAGTTTAGCCTCAACTTGTTACCTTGTTATGTAGCCAAGGATGACCTAGAACTTCCCACCTTTCTGCTTCTTTCTCACCAATGCTAGGATCATAGGCATGGCCAGTTTCTGTAGTTCTAGGGAAGAAACTCAGGGCTTCACACTCTCCTGGATGTCTTCTCCCTACTTGGCTACCTCCCCGTCCCTGGAGAAGGTTAACCTCTTGATGTTATGAGCTCCCAACAGGAGGGGTCCCTTTCCCTAAAATAAAAGTCCATTTAAAAACTAAACAAAAGAGGTCATAAGTCAAAAGGCTATCACAAAAGTTATTCAGTCATCCTGTGTTCTGGCTAACTTTCCTGTAGTTCTGCTAGGAAAAAACATTAATGAACTATATTTTATTGTTATCACTTTATAATATGCTATGGAAACCACTGATTGTCAGTCCACAGAAGTATTTCTCATTCATTTTATGCCCACATGGTACTGGTTGTGTTGATCAATTATAGTGTACTAAACACGTATCTAAGTAAGGAACACAGGCATGATAGACCAGAAACTAATGAGGTTGGCTATTCCAGTATGTAAGAAATGAATAGAAGAGTGGGAAGGGACTGGAATTTCTCAGGATGTACACCTTATTTCATGATTTTGACTTTCAAAGCATACTAAAAATTTATATCACCCAGGTTGGGAAAAATAGAACTTCAAAATAGAAATATAGTCTGAGTCATTTCAAATTTATAACAAAGCTATAATGAAAAAGAAAATCAATGATTTTTTAATATAGTGTGTGCACTCTAGATTGTCAGGCTGGTGATAAAAAGGACTGAAAACAAATATGCATTCTAATTGGGTTTTTGTTTTGTGGGGTTTTCTGGTGGGGGGTGTTTTATTTGTAGTAATATGGCTAGTAAATCTAGAACTTTCTAAATTAGGCAAATGAGTTCAAAAGAGGAAATAGTTTTATTTTGGATAAAAGAGCCAGAGAAAAATGACAGAGAAAGTCAGAACAAGACTACAATTTCTCGGATTTTAGGATGGATGATAGGAATGTGGGGAGATAATAACTTGATAGATAGTTATCTAAATAAATTGATACATATTTACATATACTCATACACATTCATGGATACATAGTTGCTATATTCAAAGGTATGTGTAGATAGAGATATGTGTGTGGATAGCTCCTAAGCCCCATCACCACACCTAACTCTTCTGCCCAGATACAAACACACCCAACATTAATTACAGCACCAAATTTCAGTTACAAAAGTACTGTTCTGAATTTGAGGAATTTGAACTTTTGGAGAGAATATTGTTATTTAGAGCTGACTTCACATCTGACAAACGAAATACAGGTCAGCAAGGAAAGTTGAATAAGGTTGAAAGCTGAGACACATCACAGGGATACAAGAGCTAGCCTAGCCCAGAGGGGCAGATTGCAGGCTGTGGAGCCTGGATGCTCTCTCCGAACACCTGTATCCATGAGAAACTCCTTCTCCTGACATCTAATTAGTAACTTGTCTCATCGCTGTGAAAAATAACCTAATAGAAGCAACTTAAGAAAGCCAGAGTTTATTGTGGCTCATAGGTAGATCCATCATGGCGGGGAGGTCCAGGCAGCAGATCCCCAGACAGACAAAGTATCCACAGTTGGGAAGCAGAGGGTGATAAATGCTGGTGCCCAGCCTGATTTCTGTATTTACCTAGCCAGGGCCCCAAACAATGGCATGGTGTTGTCCCCAGTTAAGGTTGGTCTTCTCACCTCATTTAACTTAATCTAGATAATCTCTAGATTATCATGCTCAGAAGTTAGTCTAATCTAGGTATTTGATAATTCCTTGAAGGTATGGCTCTGGGCTTGTCTCCTAGTAAAGCCAAATCTTGTCAAAGTGACAATAACATAAAAGCATCACAGTATCTGCTTCTTCTTCAGCTTTCTGAGGCCATTTTAGGAAGGCAATGAGAACTGTGCCCTTCGGTTGAGGGTCTGTAGTACTTTCCCTGGTTGTCTTACTCAGGGTCTCTATTGTTGCAATGAAACACCATGAGCAAAAGCAAATTGAAGTTGAAGTTTCTGGTTTCTTTAAAAATTCAGTTGTGTCATGTTTTTCTGGAAGCTGCTTTGTGAAATGTCATGTGATGTTTTGCTGAAAACAGACACTTGAGAGAGCATATAATGTTTAGAAAGAATATAAATAGCACCCCACAGACACTGAGAGGATGCTGGTCCTCACTTTGTAGAGAGAAATGCACCAAAGAACTTCTCGAAGTATTCAATCATTCTGCCCACTTCATGACACATGCGAAACCTTGCAGATTTTGCTGGATCATGTCACCATTACTGATTAATGTTTGGGTGTTTGCTACTGGACTGGACTTCTGGTATCCTGATGACAAAGAGCGAAATCACCCCAAAGAACTGCTTCTAAACAGGTCCACAACACATCTTTTCCTATTAACCTTCTTTCTCACCTACCTCTGGTTGGTGGGCTAGAAGAGAGCGATCAAAAACCCTAAATTAAATAGGTTTAGAAAAAATTAAAGCCAACAGTAAGTTGTAGAAGAAAGGGTTTATTCAGCTTACACTTCCACATCACTATTAACCAGCAAAGGAAGGTCAGGACAGGAACTCAAGCAGGGCAGGAACCTGGAGGCAGGAACCGATGGAGAGGCCATGGAGGAGTGCTGTTTCCTGGTTTATTCCTCATGACTTGCTCAGCCTGCTTTCCTATAGAACCCAGAACCACCAGCTCAGGGATAGAACTACTCAATGGGCTGGACTTTCCCTCATTCATCACTAATTAAGAAAATGTGCTACAGCTGGATCTCATGGAGGCATTTTCTCAGCTGAGACTCCTTCCTCTCTGATGACTCTAGATTGTATCAAACTGATCCAAAACCAGCCAGTATATTGGGCCTTGCCTTAGAAGTTTGGGGACCTCTGGTCTTTAACACTTGGATAATTAATGGATTATGTTAGTACTGTCACTGGAAGTAGAATTTTCTCAGAAACACAGTAAGCTGATCTGCTTGCCTCCAGCAAGTTCCATGTCAGTAACCAATGACATCCTAGAATCCTCCCTAACGTCAGGTTCCTATTGTCAATTTTACCAAATACATCTTCCTGTGTCTCTTTCTTTTGACTTATTAGAACTGCTTGGGAGACACTGGAAAGAACAGGCTTGAATGAGCTGCACGCTCAACTTGCCCTAGAACCAAATCACTTTATTAAACTGGGAGGGAAGTCTTTCAGAGATTCGGATTTTCATTCTTTCACTTCTTAGATTCTTGATTTAGTGTTTTCCTTTCTTTCTAAGTCTGATTTCAAGTCAGCCATTTTTTTTTTTCACAAAGTCACTGTTGCTCAATATCTTGCTCAAAGTGGCATGAAAAGCCACTCTTTGTGAATGCTGTGCCCAACTCCTTCTCTTTAATGCCACATACTCAAGAGACGTGTGGCATATTGAAGTGAAGACAGGCTGTTTGGCTAAACATGTTCCCCTGTGGGACATGGATTTCCATGTTTTTTTTTTTTTTTCAGCACGTTACCTGTTTTCTCACTGCCTACACATGATCGCTAAGCTAATCTAACTTTTAAAAATCTCTAGTAATGCTTTGCTAAAATAAGGCTTTCTGTATTGCGATGACACTGTCAACTGCTGTACCGCATGAGTCCTAACCTGCGAGCCCCACCTAACACTGAGGTCCAGGAAATACCCTGGCTGGGAAGCCATTTTCCTATACATAGTGATTCATGATCTTATACTCCTTCCATCTACTGCCTCCAGAACCTGGATGACCTCTCATCCAACCAGTGGATAGGAAAAGAGAGCAAGAAATTTATCAGTGATACACGCCACTCAACTCCTACCCTGCTGCCTGTGCCTTGGCCTACTGCCTGATCCTACCTGCCCTTGGATTTGAAGGTGAGGTGGTTCAGAGTCAAGACACAGACTCTGGGAGCAGGTGAGAAACACTGCAGCAACTCTTCTGAGCACTGCTGCAAGCTCCTTTAATACTCTCCACCGTGCCCCATTGGTCTCAAGAAAGCATCCTTCTAAACAGCAGTTCCTGATTGGCTGACATTGTCTGCTTCAGCAATCTTTGGTCTCTCAGGAAATCTTCAGTTAGGTCCTCCTCCAGGAGATGCCAAAAGGCTGCATGGCTCCCAGTGTTTATGCAGAGGCTGCCGCACGGTTCCTCCTACACTGACTGTCCCATTAGTGGGAAAGCAGCACATACTCCTTAGTAGCCTCTGAAATGGGAGCGCCAATTGCATGTAGATAGTTTTTTCTGCTGGTGGTTTGTTTGTTTTTAATCTGTCATAAAGGCTGCATTACTCTTTGGTCAAACACTGCTAATCCCCTGCAGAAAACCCAACTCACTGAGTTCATTCTTATATTTGTCATCTTAGCCTATCTTAGTGAGGAATGTTAGCTACTTTTCTCACTGCTAAGACAAAACAGAAGCTATTTAAGGGGAAAGACTTTGTTTCACTCACAGATGAAGGTTCAGGCCATCATGACCAGGAAGTCACCGGCACAGAAACAGGAAGCAATAAGTCACATTGTGAACGCAGTCAGGAAGCAGAGGGAGGTGTGTGTTGATCCTCTGCTCGCTTCCTCCTTTTTCTCCAGTCTGGGATTCCATCCTCTGGGATGGCACTGTCTGCATTTAGGCTGTCTGTCTCTCTCCGCATAAGCCTTTCTGGAAACACCCTCACAGACACACTCAATGCTGTGTTACCATGGTGATTCTGCATCCCATCAAGCTGACGATAAAGACTAGCTGTGACATGAAGTCAAATCCCAGAGAGGAAGGAATCAGCATTTTCAGTATTGTTTTTAATTTTTGAGATTATAATAAAATTATTTCATTCATTTCTTCCCTTTATTTCCTCCACACCCTCCGACATATGCTTTTCTTTCAAACTCATGGCCTCTTTTTCTTTAATTTTTGTTTTAAATACACATACATATATATGCACACATACTATATAGAAATGTACATTATATATAAACATATATTATATATACACATATACACACATGCACATTCTGCTCTGTCTGTAAAATGTTACTTGTATATTTAATTTCAGGGCTGACACTTGATTTTGGATAAGTAACTGATGTGTTCTCCCCTAGGAAGGGTATTTCTCTTGCTGTCAGCATTCTTTAGTTGCCTACAGTTCTTTGTGTAGCACTGTGTCCTCTTGAGGTTTCCCCTGCCATGTGAGCATGTCTACCGGTGACATTCATGTTCAGGTCATCTACCCAGGGCTAGTGAAGTTGTGGATCTTGGAGGAGGGCCTAAAACTGACCTTTCATGAAGCCAGCATAATTCCTAGGTATATTCTAAGTATTTGCCCTTATACCCACGGGGGAGTGTAGTTCTCACGGATCATCAAGGAAACTTTGTTGCAACAAATGGAGACTGTAACAGAAAACCACAACCTATCAAAGACAGAGCCTAGTGACATCTGATACATCTGTAGCAAGACTGTTGCACCCAAGGTTCAGGGATCATTGTGGAAAGGGGGGGAGGGGGGGCTGTGGGGAGGCAGAGGGGAGGAATATTATAATAGCCAGAGGAACAGAATGTTTTCTGTGAGACTGTATCTCTAGAAATTCAGAAGCTACACACATGAGTCTCCCCAACAGAGTGCCTAAAAATCAGTGTGTCCCTCTGTTAAACTTCACCATGGCAACAGCATCTCTATAAACACAGCAGTGATTTAGGGAATGCATTTTATTAACTGACACACAGTGATGGTTGATAAAAAACGATGCGGTGGCTTGCAGGCTTCCTCTGATTCGTTGTGCTAGTCTGTGGTGCCTTTTCAGAACAGTTTGTTCTCTGTGGTCTCGAGGCTAATAAAATGGTGTGGAATTTATTTCCACAGACAAACAGCTGAACAGTGTGTGGGTGAGCAGACAGGGACGTTCTGGATGAACTGTGTCCATTAAAAGCATGTTGATTCCTTACCTTCAGTGCCTTCAAATGTGACCTTATGTGAAAGTGTGGCCCTTACAGTTAGGTATGGTTGAGGTGAGGCAGTTAAGGCAAACCATCACTTAAAATGACTGGAGTCCTCATAGGAAATGAAGACGGACACACAGGGAAAGGGTCAGTGGTGGACAGAAGCCCAAGCTGCAGTGATATAGCAGTGGGCTGGTACTCACCTGTGAGGGCCAGCAGCAGAGGCAGGGAGGTAAGGACAGATTATACTCAGACTCTCAAGGGTAACACGCTGATGTTGATCAACTTTGATGTTGGACCACCAGCTCCAAAAGTTCAAGGGCAGATTTTTTTTCTGTTTAAGCCATCCAGTGTGGCCCATGGCTACTTAGGAGAAATCAGTTCAAAGAACAGGGACGGAAGGCAGAGCAGGTGTGGGTATCATTGTCACCGGCCACAACTGCCATCTGTGGGGACAAGACAATTTACCTCTCTGAGCTTCTCAAATACAAAATAGGAGAGGATACTTGTTTTTTTTTAAAGAACTCTTAGGAGCATTAAAAATAAAACCTTTAGCCTAAGTCCTGACAAACCTGTGCTATTACAAATCTATTGTGACTGTTTTGGTGTTTTGAGTGGCATGGAGGTGTTTTAGATATTACTTACCAAAACATTGGATGAGACGAAGCATTTTTAATGTCCCCAGGTTCTCAATAGTCTACCACTTAGGGACACTGGTGACTTCATGCTTGGACTATTTAGCTTTGGAGTCCAAAGAGGAAAGAATTTAAATGACAAAGATCAAGATGGTCTTGCAATGCAGTTGACTTGTGGATTGAGGAAGTACTCACTGAGGACTTGGTGTGGCCCAAAGTGTTGGGGATTCGACAGAAAATAAAGCACGTGCAACTGATGACAGGAGGGATCTAATGATGAGAGTCCTGAGGGAAGTGAGGTAAATATAACTCAGCATAAACATGGTACCTGCAGCCACAACCCCTTCTCAGAGCTAGGGCAAAGATTCCTAAAGTTGGTCCCTCAGCTGAGGCCCCATGTGCAGGTGCCAGTCACTGAGCCTGAACAGCTGAAAAAACCCCTTCCTGTGGGCCAGCTTCCTCATGAGTTGCCACAGGAGTGGTTCTGTCTATTCTTGTATATTCTGTGATGTAATTCACTAAGACTTGGAAACTTTATCTTATCAGAAGCAACAGAGTGTTCCTTTGTCATCTAACTACTCATTCTGGGCTTCAGTTTGTCCCCACGCACCCAAATGGTCTGACCACAGTTTTCAGTTGAAAAGAAGCCATATGTCTGTATAATACAACCAAAGCCACACTTGGCGCTTTTTTTGTCTCAGCTATGTCATTTGTTGTGAAATTTTTTATACTGGTATAGTGGGAGTTTAAACTGGTGCAGACATTATGGAAACAAGTATGTGAGATTCTCAAAGGTTAAAATTAGGATCCAGCCTCTCGGTCTGCCTAGGCCCAAAGGAGTCGACAGCCTACCATAGACCCGGGAGCACATCCAGCTCATTGCTCTTCCTTGACAATAAGAAGACAATGGAACCAGCCTGAATGTTCATCACAGGAAGTTCGGTAATGAACACATGATCCATGTGTTCATGGATTTCACCCATAAATAAAATTGAAATTATGACATTAGAAGAGACACGGATGGTACTGGAAAATATTATACTCAATTGGGTAACTCAGACTTGGAGGCTGGGTGTCGTAGACTAGGAGAATCAGCTACATATCTGACAGGGGATGCAACTCTCTAACGCATTCAGAACTAAAAAACGACTACACCACAAAAGCAAACTAACTCAAAGACTAAAAGGGAGAATCAAACAGACATCTCCCAAAGAGTGAACTACAGAGAGCCAATAAATACATGAAAAAGGTCTAGCATACTTAGTGGTCAGAGAAATGCAAATCACAAGCACCTTTGACAGGGAAATAGGGTTATTTGGGAAGAGTGAGAGCTTCTGTGGGGCAGAGGTGGAACAGGAGAGAGCGATGCCTAAAACCCATCTCTGTATAAGAACTACACAACAACAAAACTTTAAAAAAAAAATCACAGAGACAAGTTGAAGTTTTGGAGCAAACATGGGCACAGACTCCACCCGTCTCTCCTGGGAGCATTCTAGTTTGTTTCCCTCATCAAAAGTCTACATCATCCATCAACCCATGAGCACACTAACCCATCCTGTCTGAAGGTCTCTCACAGCCTATTTAGACACCGATTTATAACAAATCTTGTTGTTATTGTTAACTTTGATACTGAAAACATACTTCAGTGAACACTCTCATTCATCCAAGTATGTTTTCGTCCAAAAGAGGTCTGCAGCAAAAGAGAATGAAAGCTCCCCTCTGAAAACAGAAAGCTATATTCTCTTTCACTCGGAAAGAGATTTGAGGGTTGATATCGAACATTTTTTATATAATTGAAGGTGAGCGCTTGCTTTGAAGATTTGATCACACTTGTAGGACCACAAAGATGTTTAATAAATAAATTTTGCATTTTTATTTGGGACAGGCACCAATGGTAAGCAGGACTTTTAAACCACACACAAAGCTAATTGTTGTTGTTTAATTAACTAATTTACTTTTGTATATTTAGCCGTTTTATTTACAGTCCAGTCTTGATGCCCCTCCAGGTCCCCCCTCTGGGGGTTCCTCATCCCACTCTTCTGTCCCCTGCTTCAAGAGGATGTCCTCACTCTCTGGGGTCTCAAGTGTCTCGAGGGTTAGGTGCATCGTCCCTCACTGAGGCCAGACCAGCCAGTCCTCTGCGGTCGATGTCAGATGGAGTTTTAAGTGGCCCCTCTACTGCTTCCTCTGCTTCTTGCCTTTCTGCTCATGTTCCTTGGAGGGACTGCTCTCAGAGCATCTTTTAGAGCCACCGTGTTCTTTTGCTTCTTCCAAAAACTTGTCCAGACCAAAAGGATCTTCCTCAAACTGAACTGGTCCTTCTCGGCCCCTCTGTCCACGGTTTGAAGCAGAAAACTCCGACTCGGGAACAAATCTGTGGGTCTTTATCCTGGTTTCCAGGTCATCACCATACATGTCCTTGTCCAGATTTTGACTGGGCTGGTAGATCCTCTGAGCCATATCTTTGCCACCCCTCCAGGCCTGATCGTAAACATTGTAAATGTCATCTTCTCCGCCTGCACATCCACTGTCCATACCCTGGGACTGGTTGAAGAGCCTTTGGTCATACTGGACTTGATTGGAAGTTCGAGGCTTGGGCACACCAAGAGCAATGACTTCACTGATGTCTCGATGTTCATTTCTCTGGAGTTTGGACCTCTTCTCGGGAGCTGCTCTGGAAAGGTTGCGCTCGTGCTGCCTCTCTCTGCGCCTGTCATGACGGATTTCACCTCTTGCACGGGCCTCTCCATCCTCGTTTTCCACATGGGTTTTGATCCCAGCTCTCCTTTCTCTGGCTTTCTGGGCCACTTCTCTAAGTTTCTCTTCATGTTTCTCCTTTGCTTTTTGAGCCATCTTTCTCTCCAGCTGGGCTCGCGTCTCCAGCGCTTCTCGAGCCCTCCGGTCTGCAATGTAGAGCGCTTCAGCCAGTCTGGCAAACTTACGTTTATGTGGACAGTCTCAAGTCCTCTTCCACCAGCAGCCTCCCGTTTATCCAGTGGAATTGTGTAACCCTTCCCGTTCTTCCACTTGGATACACATGGCGGGATCTTCCACTTCTTCTGCTCCTCTACAGTAATCTGCCGAGGAGGAGAGTGCATTACAGGTACAGGAGGAGACGGAGGCCCCCGGGGAATTTTCTTATTGGTCCTGAATCTTGGAGGCTCCATTGCGTCTTTCTGCCTTTCCACGATCCGGAAGATCCTCTGTTTAGCTCCAGCATTCATGGTTTTCCTTGCTGACATGGCGTGTACCGGATATACTGGGCAGGAGGCAGGATCTCAGCTGCAGGAACAGGCTTGGCCCCAGCAATCTTCTTTGAGAGTATCTTCTCCAAGGCTGCTCTCATCCTTTCTGTAGTTTCTCTAATTGTCTCCTCATCAGGCCTTTGCAGTTCTGAGTCGTGTGGATTCCAAATCTCCTTTGGAACAAGGTCAGTATATTTGCTATAAATGACCTCGTCTTTGGAGTGTCCCTGTCGAGCAATGGTGTCATATTTAATTTTCCCTTCCTGATCCAAATGAATGGGCAGAGCATTGGCCATCTTTTTCTGTCGCCCCATATCCAGAGGATACTGGGCCAATGGATTTCAGGGAAAGCACCTCCATCTCCAAAATCCTCCGGCAACTGTGGGATCCAGCCTTCCCTGCATCCATAGGAAGGAGGCTCCCTTGGAGACAAATGCAGAGAGGTCTGCAGTGATCTCTGAGATCTTGCCCTGTCTTCAGCTTCAAGTTGGTCCTGAGATAGCTGAGTGGGCACAGGTAAAAAGCTGGTGAGCGTCATCTTCTTCTGCATCTTCAAGAGCAAATCACAGCTTCCAGAGCCCAAGCCTTTCCCACAGTGTGAGGAACCCAATGGAGAAAATGCTCAGTGCACAGATGCCCTGAGCGAACGACCAACCCTCTAGGCTTTGCAGTTCTTTGAGCTGAAATTGTGGCAAAAAGCCAGCGGTGTGTAGTTCAGAGAAACCAACAAAGGTCAGCTGGGAATGGGAACCCCAAGAACTGAGTCGACTCTCAGTCCCAAGAGGCTAGCTGTAGAAGGAGCTTCCAACAGCTTTGCTGGCAAGTGGATGAATGAGCCTTCCTTCCTCCAACCAACCTCCTTATATAGGTCTCTAGGAGCAGGTGTGGCCCGGATTAAAGGTGTGAACCACCACACCTGGTGCTTTGGGACTTGCTTTGCCCCAGGCTGACCTGGAATTCAGAGGTCTCCTGCTCTTATCAGAACTCTGGAGTAAAGGTCTGTGCTCTCTTGCCTGGGCCTAAGCTTTACACAGCCACTCTGCCTCAAGGCCTCCCTGCCAAGATCCAGGTCAGAAACTTGTATCTTTTGGCTGAAGATTTGGATCACTAGTGAGCCCTCCAATTCTAGATTGTAGGTCATTCAAGATATAGTCAGGTTGATAACCTGGAATATCCGTTAAAATGTGGGAAATCGAAAACACATAGACCAAAACCTGGGATGTAGGAATGATAGGAAAGGATGGATACATGTTCTTACAGTCAATTGTCATTTTCCAGAGGCCTATCATCTGGGGTGCTTGTAGCATGATCGTCTCTCCATGTCCAGACACCGATCTGGATGCAATCAGCAAGAGGTTTAATGATTCCAGTATACTGGGCTTCCCTGGAATGCAAGCCAGAAGAGAGAACCCTTGTTTAATGTATAATATGTCGGAAGCATTGATTGTATACTATATAGAAGTTGTTCTAGAATATTCAACAACATAAAAAAGGCAAATTGATTTCAAGTTAAAATTCCATTTACTAAATGTTGCGGTTTGAATATGCTTGGTTCAGAGAATGGCACTATCCAGAGGTGTGGGCCTGTTGGAGTAGGTGTGTTTCTGTGGGTGTGGCTTTAAGACCCTCCTCCTAGCTGCCTGGAAATCAGTCAGAATTCTGCTATGAGCCTTCAGATGAAGATGTAGAACTCTCAGCTCCTCCTGCACCATGCCTGCCTGGATGCTGCCATGCTCCCACCTTGATGATAATGGACTGAACCTCTGAAGCTGTAAGCCAGCCCCAGTGAAGTGTTGTCCTTATAAGAGTTGCCTTGGTCACGGTGTCTGTTCACAGCAGTCAAACCCTAATTAAGACATATAATGTCAAATGACCTGATTGTTTTCAGTGAGCAAAAAAATTTAAAGGACAAATTTGTGGTCTGCTAATAATTTACAGATATTCATAATATTAAAATGTATACCATCAAGTATAATCCAATAAAGCAATATATGCATGAGAGTCTTTTTATTAATTAAAAAAATTAATTATTCTATTTATTTATATCCCAAATGTCCCCTTCCCTGTCATCTCACCCTCTCTCCTCACTCCTCTGAGAGGGTCCTCCCCCTGCCCTCCAGGCATCCCCCTGTTCCTGGAGTCTCAGTTCTCTACAGAATCAGGCTGAGCCTCTCCCACTGAGGCCAGACAAGGGAGTCCTTTGCTACCTAGATAGTTTGGGAGTGGTACTGTGTGGTGTTGGTAGGGCATTTCCTCTGCCCCTTTGTTGAAATGGACTAATATAGGGTTTGGCTAAGCAAGAACCTTTTGTATAGGTTCTATTTAAGGATCCACAGAAGTTCTCCCAACATCACCTACTTTGTGCTCCTCAGAGTCCTGAATCTCCTCCAGCATACCATTCACTAGAAAACATTAAAAGAATTCAATTTCATGCTTGGTTTTTGTTTTTTTTCTTTTTTTTTCATGAGATAGTGAGCAGACAGAGGGGCGGACTGTATCTTATTCATTGCTTCCTTCCTGAAAGACACTTTAGCATGCTGCCTACCATACTCTTAGCTGATAGTGAAATACACTGGACTGTTAGTAGAAGTCTATGTATATGTATGTGTATATGAATATGTATATGATGTGTATCTATGTACATATGTGTGTATATGTATACAAATGTATGCATATGTATGTATATGTGTTTGTGTACATATATCTATGTGTATGTATATGCATATGTGTATATGCATGTATGAGTATGTATGTAAGTGTGCATATCTCTGTGTGTGTGTGTGTGTGTGTGTGTGTGTGTGTGTAGGCTGTCAGTTCAGACATAGGGAAGAACACTTGCAAGGGAGCTATGTGTGGAGAATGGCTGGCTAGACTCAGGGATGAAGGGGTTCTCCTAAAGTTCTCTTATTTGTTGAGCCTAAGAATCCCAACCACTGTGCTCCCTATGGAATCTCCCTCCATGGAGCAAGCAGATTTTTTTGTTTTGGGTGACCATCCAGCGGAGCTGGAGTCTTCAAAGCCTCAGCCCATAAGTGGTGAACTCCATGTCTTGGTGAATGTTCTGGATTCTAAAAGGTTGGCAAACTGACACCTGTGGAGGATTAGGGCTCTCTTGCCTGTGTCTCCCAACATGTGTTTTGGTTTGATATAGAGTCCTGCCTGCCAGTATTGTTTCTGTTTGTCCTTTCCCCCAGACCCATGGGTGGTGTTTATCTAAGATGGGTTCCTCTCCCAACTCTCAGCTGTCAGAGGACCCCCAGCACCTTCTAGTGAGCTTGCTCTTTTGTTTGAAATAGTGGATTGATTGCCATGTTCCTTTATAATTTTGCTACTTTAGTTGTTAGGTGGACTTTTTTTGACCATCATGCTGGTTAGAGCAAGCCATCCTCTGCTTATCTTGGACAACTCTATCTCATAGGTTAATGTTTCCATCACATTTGACGTCTTTCCTAGGAAAAACAAGGAGACAGCGTAAGGCAAATAGGTGGGCAGTGGAGGGAGCAGATACTGAGTAACTAGAAAGATACTTTACAATCTATGACAGCTCCATGGTCTCTTGAAACAAAATCTAAATTTAGCTATGTCTTAGCTTTCGGTTATCTGAAACATGCTTACCCTAATCTACACGGGTGTGAAGGTGCACACCTTTAGTAGTGGCACTTGGGAGGTAGAAGCTGGTGGGTCTTTCTCTGAGTTAGAAGCAGCCTGGTCTACAGATCCAGTTCCAAGGACACAGACAATACTGGCGGAGTGGGAGTTTGAACTGGTGCAGACATTATGGAAACAAGTATGGAAGGTTCTGAAAGGATAAAATTAGGATCCAGCCTCTCTGGTCTGCCTAGGCCCAAAGGAGTCGACAGCCTACCATAGACCCGGGAGCACATCCATGCTCATTGCTCTTTCTTGACAATAAGAAGACAATGGAACCAGCCTGCATGTTCATCACAGGACGTTCGGTAATGAACACATAATCCATGTGCACTGGAATTTCAGTCATAAATAAAATTGAAATTATGACATTAGAAGAGAAACGGATGGTACTGGAAAATATTATACTCAATTGGGTAACTCAGACTTGGAGGCTAGGTGAGAATCAGCTACATATCTGACAGGGATGCATCTCTCTAACTCATTCAGAACTAAAAAATGACTACACCACAAAAGCAAACTAACTCAAAGACTAAAAGGGAGAATCAAACAGACATCTCCCAAAGGGTGAACTACAGATAGCCAATAAATACATGAAAAAGGTCTAGCATACTTAGTGGTCAGAGAAATGCAAATCACAAGCACCTTTGACAGGGAAATAGGGTTATTGGGAAGAGTGAGAGCTTCCTTGGGGCAGAGGTGGAACAGGAGAGAGCGATGCCTAAAACCCATCTCTGTATAAGAACTACACAACAACAAAACTTTAAAAAAAAAATCACAGAGACAAGTTGAAGTTTTGGAGCAAACATGGGCACAGACTCCACCCGTCTCTCCTGGGAGCATTCTAGTTTGTTTCCCTCATCAAAAGTCTACATCATCCATCAACCCATGAGCACACTAACCCATCCTGTCTGAAGGTCTCTTACAGCCTATTTAGACACCGATTTTTAACAAATCTTGTTGTTATTGTTAACTTTGATACTGAAAACATACTTCAGTGAAGACTCTCATTCATCCAAGTATGTTTTCATCCAAAAGAGGTCTGCAGCAAAAGAGAATGAAAGCTCCCCTCTGAAAACAGAAAGCTATATTCTCTTTCACTCGGTAAAAAGATTTGAGGGTTGATATCGAACATTTTTTATATAATTGAAGGTGAGCGCTTGCTTTGAAGATTTGATCACACTTGTAGAACCACAAAGATGTTTAATAAATTTTGCATTTTTATTTGGGACAGGCACCAATGGTAAGCAGGACTTTTAAACCTCACACAAAGCTAATTGTTTTTGTTTAATTAACTAATTTACTTTTTTATATTTAGCCGTTTTATTTACAGTCCAGTCTTGATGCCCCTCCAGGTCCCCCCTCTGGGAGTTCCTCATCCCACTCTTCTGTCCCCTGCTTCAAGAGGATGTCCTCACTCTCTGGGGTCTCAAGTGTCTCGAGGGTTAGGTGCATCGTCCCTCACTGAGGCCAGACCAGCCAGTCCTCTGCGGTCTATGTCAGATGGAGTTTTTAAGTGGCCCCTCTACTGCTTCCTCTGCTTCTTGCCTTTCTGCTCATGTTCCTTGGAGGGACTGCTCTCAGAGCATCTTTTAGAGCCACCGTGTTCTTTTGCTTCTTCCAAAAACTTGTCCAGACCAAAAGGATCTTCCTCAAACTGAACTGGTCCTTCTCGGCCCCTCTGTCCAGGGTTTGAAGCAGAAAACTCCGTCTCGGGAACAAATCTGTGGGTCTTTATCCTGGTTTCCAGGTCATCACCATACATGTCCTTGTCCAGATTTTGACTGGGCTGGTAGATCCTCTGAGCCATATCTTTGCCACCCCTCCAGGCCTGATCGTAAACATTGTAAATGTCATCTTCTCCGCCTGCACATCCACTGTCCATACCCTGGGACTGGTTGAAGAGCCTTTGGTCATACTGGACTTGATTGGAAGTTCGAGGCTTGGGCACACCAAGAGCAATGACTTCACTGATGTCTCGATGTTCATTTCTCTGGAGTTTGGACCTCTTCTCGGGAGCTGCTCTGGAAAGGTTGCGGTCCTGCTGCCTCTCTCTGCGCCTGTCATGACGGATTTCACCTCTTGCACGCGCCTCTCCATCCTCGTTTTCCACATGGGTTTTTCATCCCAGCTCTCCTTTCTCTGGCTTTCTGGGCCACTTCTCTAAGTTTCTCTTCATGTTTCTCCTTTGCTTTTTGAGCCATCTTTCTCTCCAGCTGGGCTCGCGTCTCCAGCGCTTCTCGAGCCCTCCGGTCTGCAATGTAGAGCGCTTCAGCCAGTCTGGCAAACTTTACGTTTATGTGGACAGTCTCAAGTCCTCTTCCACCAGCAGCCTCCCGTTTATCCAGTGGAATTGTGTAACCCTTCCCGTTCTTCCACTTGGATACACATGGCGGGATCTTCCACTTCTTCTGCTCCTCTACAGTAATCTGCCGAGGAGGAGAGTGCATTACAGGTACAGGAGGAGACGGGACCCCCGGGGAATTTTCTTATTGGTCCTGAATCTTGGAGGCTCCATTGCATCTTTCTGCCTTTCCACGATCCGGATGATCCTCTGTTTAGCTCCAGCATTCAATGGTTTTCCTTGCTGACATGGCGTGTACCGGATATACTGGGCAGGAGGCAGGATCTCAGCTGCAGGAACAGGCTTGGCCCCAGCAATCTTCTTTGAGAGTATCTTCTCCAAGGCTGCTCTCATCCTTTCTGTAGTTTCTCTAATTGTCTCCTCATCAGGCCTTTGCAGTTCTGAGTCGTGTGGATTCCAAACCTCCTTTGGAACAAGGTCAGTATATTTGCTATAAATGACCTCGTCTTTGGAGTGTCCTGTCGAGCAATGGTGTCATATTTAATTTTCCCTTCCTGATCCAAATGAATGGGCAGAGCATTGGCCATTTTTTTCTTCTGTTGCCCCATATCCAGAGGATACTGGGCCACATGGATTTCAGGGAAAGCACCTCCATCTCCAAAATCCTCCGGCAACTGTGGGATCCAGCCTTCCCTGCATCCATAGGAGGGAGGCTCCCTTGGAGACAAATGCAGAGAGGTCTGCAGTGATCTCTGAGATCTTGCCCTTTCTTCAGCTTCAAGTTGGTCCTGAGATAGCTGAGTGGGCGCAGGTAAAAAGCTGGTGAGCGTCATCTTCTTCTGCATCTTCAAGAGCAAATCACAGCTTCCAGAGGCCAAGCCTTTCTCACAGTGTGAGGAACCCAATGGAGAAAATGCTCAGTGCACAGATGCCCTGAGCGAACGACCAACCCTCTAGGCTTTGCAGTTCTGTGAGCTGAAATTGTGGCAAAAAGCCGGCGGTTTGTCGTTCAAAGAAACCAACAAAGGTCAGCTGGGAATGGGAACCCCAAGAACTGAGTCGACTCTCAGTCCCAAGAGGCTAGTTGTAGAAGGAGCTTCCAACAGCTTTGCTGGCAAGTGGATGCAAGCACTCAAAGAAAATGAGCCTTCCTTCCTCCAACCTCCTTATATAGGTCTCAAGGAGCAGGTGTGGCCCGGATTAAAGGTGTGAACCCACCACACCTGGTACTTTGGGACTTGCTTTGCCCCAGGCTGACCTGGAATTCAGAGGTCTCCTGCTCTTATCAGAATTCTGGGAGTAAAGGTCTGTGCTCTCTTGCCTGGGCCTAAGCTTTACACAGCCACTCTGCCTCAAGGCCTCCCTGCCAAGATCCAGGTCAGAAACTTGTATCTTTTGGCTGAAGATTTGGATCACTGGTGAGCCCTCCAATTCTAGATTGTAGGTCATTCAAGATATAGTCAGGTTGATAACCAGGAATATCCATTAAAATGTGGGAAATCAAAACACATAGACCAAAACCTGGGATGTAGGAATGATAGGAAAGGATGGATACATGTTCTTACAGTCAATTGTCATTTTCCAGAGGCCTATCATTTGGGGTGCTTGTACCATGATCGTCTCTCCATGTCCAGACACCGATCTTGATGCAATCAGCAAGAGGATGAATAATTCCAGTATACTGGGCTTCCCTGGAATGCAAGCCAGAAGAGAGAACCCTTGTTTAATGTATAATATGTCTGAAGCATTGATTGTATACGTATGGAGAAGTTGTTCTAGAATATTCAACAACATAAACAAGGCAAATTGATTTCAAGTTAAAATTCCATTTACTAAATGTTGTGGTTTGAATATGCTTGGTCCAGAGAATGGCACTATCCAGAGGTGTGGGCCTGTTGGAGTAGGTGTGTCTCTGTGGGTGTGGGCTTTAAGACCTCCTCCTAGCTGCCTGGAAGTCAGTCAGAGTTCTGCTATGAGACTTTAGATGAAGATGTAGAACTCTCAGCTCCTCCTGCACCATGCCTGCCTGGATGCTGCCATGCTCCCACCTTGATGAAATGGACTGAACCTCTGAAGCTGTAAGCCAGCCCCAGTGAAGTGTTGTCCTTATAAGATGTTGCCTTGGTCATGGTGTCTGTTCACAGCAGTAAAAACCCTAATTAAGACATTTAATGTCAAATAACCTGATTGTTTTCAGTGAGCAAAACAAATTTTAAAAGGGAAAAAAATTTGGTCTGCTAAAATTTCAAAAATTCTAATTTAAAAGTAACCTCAAGTATAATCCAAAAACAATATATGCAGAGGGGGTTTTTTTAATTTTAAAAAAAAATTATTTATTTTTTTATACCCCAATGCCCTTCCCCCGCATCTCACCCCTCCCTCCCCCTCGAGGGGCCTCCCCCCTGGGGCCCCCGGGACCCCCTGTTCCCGGGGGGTTTATTTTTTTACAAATCAGGCTCCCCCCTCCCACTGGGCCAACAAGGGGGTCCTTTTCTACCGTAGTTTGGGATGGACTGTGGGGTTGGGAGGGCTTTTCCTCTCCCCTTTGTTGAATGGGAATAAAAGGGTTTTTCAAGAAGAACCTTTTGTTAGGTTTTTTTTAAAGGTCCACAGAATTCCCCAAAAACCCTCTTTGTGCCCCCAGACCCCTGAATCCCTCCAGCATACCATTCACTAGAAAAATTAAAAGAATTAATTTCATTTTTTTGGGTTTTTGTTTTTTTTTTTTTCATGGATTGACAAAAGGGGGGGACCCCGTACATTTATTTTTTCCTTCCTGAAAGACCTTAGATGGCCCCTACCTCATGATAGGGAAAAAACCTCTTTAGTAAAAGTCTATTTTGTATGTGTAAAAATTTTATAGAATTGTGATCTATGTACAATGGTGTATATGTTAAAATGTATGTATAAGTTTTTTGTGACTAACTTGTGTATGTTATGATATGTTTTTATATGCAGTTGAGTATGTAATTTAAAAGTGCAAATTCTTTTTGGGGGGTGTGTGTGGGTGTAGGTGCGTTCGACATAGGGGAAGAACATTTTAAGGGGGGCAGGTGGAGAATGGGGGCTAACTCAGGGATAAGGGGGTTTTCCAAATTCTTATTTTTTGGCCTAAATCCCCCACGTGTCCCAGGAATCTCCCTCCAGGGCAAAAGGGTTTTTTTTTTTGGGGACCATCCAGGGGGGGTTTCCAAAATCAGCCATAAGTGGGGAACCCCTGTTTGGGAATTTCTGGTTCAAAAGGTTGGAAAAATGACCCTGTGGGGAAGGGGTCTCTTGCCCGTGCTCCCAAAGTGAGCTTGTCTTTTTTTTTTAGTTTGTGGAATTAAAATTCCCTTTTTCCCTTTATATTTTTGTACTTTGATGTTAGGTGGTTTTTTTTTGACCATCATGCGGGTTTTAGAGAAAATCCATTTTTGCTTTTTTTGGAAAAACTCTAACTCATAGTTTAAATGTTTCCATCACAGTTGACGTTTTTCCTAGGAAAACCAATTTGACTGGGGTAAGGCAAAAAGGTGGGCAGTGGAGGGAGCAGTTTTTGGTACTAGAAAACTTTATAATATATGACAGCTCCATGGTCCTTGAACAAAAACTAAAATTTAGCTATATCTTAAAACTTTTGGGTTTTCTTAAACTTTTCCCACCTTTAAACTATAAGGGTTTTGAGGGGGCACAACCTTTTAAAAGTTGGGGATTGGGGGGTAAAAGCTGGTGGGGCCCTTTTTTGGGGTTAAAAACCAGGCTTGGGCTAAAGATGGAGTTCCCAGACACAAAAAAACTCTGTCTTGATATGAAACAAAACAAAAACCCCAAAAGTTTTGTAGAAAAAATAGGGAAATTTAAAATATTAATCATCAGTTTTTCCTTTCATCTGTTTCTGGGTATGGGGTTGCCTAAAAAATAATTTTTTAAGCCCTTTGGGTTTCCTTTTGTCTTTTAAGTTTGGTTTTAACCCCCAGGCGATCCCCTTTCCCCTCCCCCTCTTTTTTTTAAACCCTTTGGGCCCCCATTTCTCTATTAGTTTTTACTTTTTAAAACCAAAAGGATTGGGCAAAAGATTATCTTTAAACCCTCATTAGGAAAGGGTAGTGTAAAAGGGGAAAACCCGAAAAACCCGGGTGCTTGGGGCGAAATGGGTTGGCTAGCAACCCCAAGGGGGCCCCGGTTTTCCCAAAAAGTTCCCCGTTCCGATTTCGCCATAGGTGTCGGGTAAAATTTAAACTAATTGGATGTCCCAAATTTTGGACTTCAGCAAATAAGTAGCAATTTCGCCCGAGTGTAGCAGAAATAAAAAATTTAAAGGGCATATGGCTAAAAAAACCCTAAAGATTATCTCTAACGCTTATTTTTAAAACAGCGGGGGTAGGCCCCTTTGGGAAAATGAATTTGGAAATTTATAAAAATTAAAAAGTCACACAAAGAGGTTCGGTCCCCTTTCCAAAGGGGAAAACGGGAAACAATCTTTTTTATGGATGCTTCTGTCCCCGTTTTATTAAGCCGGGCACCCTGCTGCCTGGGATTTTTCCAAAACTAACGAGGGTTTTTTATGGGGCTAAGGTTTTTGACTGGCTCTTGGCTTTGTTGAGTTTGACTCCTCTCCTCCCGTCCTTTTATTCGCACATCCTTTTTTTTTTGAGCCATTTCGAGAAAATGCGAGGAAACCCAAAATTTTCCTGAAAAACCGCTTAATAGACTTAAAATCCTGTTTCCCAAATCAGGGTTTTTGCTGGGGGAACCCCCCTTTCTTATTTCAAGACTTGGTCCATGTTTTCCCGGTCTCTTAAACCGAACCCCGGGAGTTCTCTTTTTCTTCCCAAACAAGGCACGTGGCCTTTTCCGGGTTTCACTTTAATTTACTGTTGATGCATCTGACCCTTTTCCAGACTGTGATCTCACGAAGGGCGGAAAACCAAATTTTGAACCCCTTTCTAAATTGGGTTGGGGTTTGGGACATTGATTATTGTTCTTTTTTTCTTGAAACTTCTGGTTTGTCAAAGGGCACCTTGCCCGGTCCCCCCCCTCCCATGGCTTCAATTTTTATGTCAGCCCGGAAGGGAAAAATATTTTGATTTTCTATATTAGATCGTTGGGAAGGAAAAATTTAAATATTTACCCAAAATTTATGTTAGTTTTTCTTTTGGGGTGTCGGTGTGTTTTTAAAGGTTTTCTTCAGATGTTTGTAAAGAGGGGGTGTTTTTTTATTTCACCCATTGCCAATCTATTTCAAGCAGTTACACAGCAAAGGCTAAAGGGGTGTATTTTTGAAAGATTTCTAAATTAACACTTTGGGGGTCATTTTTAAAAACAAATTTTCAGCATTTTTCCCCTCCCCGAGAGAAATAACCTTTAAATTAAAAAAACATCTTTTTTTTTCCCAAAAAGGTTTTAAAACACTTGCAAAAATAACCCCAAAAAAATTTCAAAATGGGTTAAAAGTAAATTTTCATTTAAATTTCTTTGGCGTTCTTTTTTTTAAAAAAATTTGGATAAATTAAAATTTTTCCCAAAATATTAAAAAATTAAAAATACATTTTTGGTTGTTTTTACAACCCAAAACCGTTTACTTTTTTGCTGGGGGGGGGAGGTTTTCCACAGGGGCAAAGGGTCCCTCCCCTTTAAGAAAAATGACAACTAATTAGAAGGGCTTCTAAAAATTTAGGCTTTTGTTTAAGGGGCTAGGATCAAAGGGGAAACTTGATCACCATGGGAGACGATGTGTTTCCAGGCAGGTTTTTGCAGAATTGTGGCATTCAAAACCTGAATTTCTACCATTGCCAGAGTTAGACTTTGTTAGTATTAGTTTCTAAATTCATGACTTAGTCAAATTTGGGGTCCCGAAAAGGGGCACAGGGTTTTGTCTAAATCCTATGTTTAAAAGGAAAGGGTTTTTAAACTGGCAAAGGGGTCACTGGGGAAAAAATTTTTTACCTGACAACTGGATTTTTGATTCTTGAGGCCCCTGGGGAAATTTTGGGGGTCGACTTCTGAAAACTCTCCCCCCCCCCAAAACATACTTTTACACATGACCAACAAAACACTCATACATTCATCCCCACACCAACCATATACACTCATACACAACTCAAACACACACCCCTACACACCAAAAACACACAAACCCTACCATACTTTTTTTCCCCTTTTTACTCATACACACCAAAACCCATACCAAAAACCCATTACAAACACCCCTACAAACACCCCTACCACACTTAAACTTTCAAATCACACCCCACAAAACCCTATCTCAAAACCCCAACATACATGCTCCATACACAACTTATTCACCACTTTACACGGCCCATACACAAAACCCCATACCCCGCACCCCCATCACACAGTCATGCATGCAAAAACACACGCACCCATAAAATACACACACAAACACCCATTCAAAACTCATGCACACACCCAAACAGCCTCATAATTTCCCCAAAAATTTTGCAAAACTGGGTTTGCTGTTCAGGTATCCCTTTTTGGTTTTTTCCTTTTTTTTTCATATTACAATATAATTTTATCAAATTTCTCCCCCCTTTCCTCCCCCAATCTTCCCATATGCCCCCCTTGCTCTCTTTAAAATTTAAGGCCCCCCCTTTTAAAAATTTAACGTTGTTATACCCCACTTTTTTATATACATACATCTATAATTTCCCCAAATATAGCGCCTCATCTTTTTGTTTGGATATTTTCAGGGCTAGAATTTGGTGTTTTATAACCCGGGAGGGGTCCCTTCCTTTTAAAAAAAGGGATAAAGGTTTTTTGAACAAAACAAAATGACTATCTTAGGTGCCTCTAACCCAGCTAACAAAGTTTGGCCCCACTCCCAAAAAAAAAAAATTTTTATAAAAAATGATAAAAAAGGGGGGGGGGAGCCCCCCTTAAAAAAGGGAAAGGGGGTGGGGGTGGGGGGTTTTTATGGAGGGGAGACCCGGGAAAGGGTTATAACCTTTGAAATGTAAAAAAAATAAAATGATTTATAATAAAAAAAATGATAAAACCAGATTCCCTTTAAAAAAAAAAAAAAAAAAAAAAAAACCACTAAAATTCCCAATTTTCCTGGGATGAGGAGGGCCCTGTGGTTTTATGGAGGTTTCCAGGTTTACTCTGGTTTTAAGGGGCAATTAATTTTTATGGGCAAAAATTTAAAGGGGCCCGGCTACAACTTTTTTTACTATAGTTAAAAAAAAACATGCTGTAAATTACTTTTAACCCCTTTTCCCTTTTGATCTACAACAAATATTCCGTCTTAAAGGGGGACCGAGGAGATGAAACCCTCACCCCGCACCGCGTGTTGGCAAAGCTCCCAGAGAGAAAACAACAGACAAAAAGCACTCACAACCGGAAGTTCTGGCGAAAAACTTTACCAGGCACGCCTCTAACCCCCGGGAGATACAATACATTTCCTATCCCGGCCGGGTAGCTCACTGCTTGTTCTTTTTAGAAAACCAGCTTAAACAAATCCCAGGGAGGGTCAATTTTCAAATCCCCCTTTCCCCGGGAAAAAAAACCCCTTTTAAATCATTCCCAAGAAAAGGAAGGGGATTCCCTCGGGGGTTTCTCTGAACTGGCTGTGGTGGCCCCCCTTTTGGGGGGGATGAAGGAGGAAGGCCCCTGGGTACTGTTACCCGGGGGAAAACTCATCCCTCTAGGCAGCCCCTTTGGGGCCCCCTTTTACAGCCTGTATCAGAAAGCAAATGGGCCCAAAAATTTTAAAAACAAACCGCAGACAAAACTAAACCCCAGCACTCCTGCACCCCCTTAGCTTGGGCAACCTAGTTTCTTCCAGGCACATTTTTAAAAAAAGGGTGGGGGGGGGAACGGCCTTTTTAATCACTTTGCTGAGGTTTAAAACATCCGATTCTGTTCACACAAAAACACTCCCTTTTTCAAATGGGCAGCTGTGACTTTTGCCCAAAAACCCGAGAAGAAAAAAAGACCCGGTCTTTTATTTTTACAATTTTAAACTTTCAGTTTTGCCAGGGACAAATTTTAGGGAAAAAGCCTGGTGGGGTGAGGTCCCCCTTTTGGGCCCTTTCTTTGGGGGCAGCCCCGGTGGGTTTCCTTTTAAAAACCCCGGAACTAAAATGGGATAGGGGGTTTCTTTCCCTGGGCTTCCCGGGGGGAACCAATTTTACTAGCTCCTTTTAAAACATTGGATTTCTCCCCTACCCCCCTTTTCTGGTTTGCTCCCCAGGAAGCCCACTAGCTTTTTGAATAATTTCTAGGAATCAATTTTCAAGGGCAAATATTAGGCAAATGGATTTTACATACAGTGTTTGTTTTTCAGAGCTGGATGGGACCGTAAATGGGTTGGGAAAAGAAATTAGTTTTTTGAAATTTAGATATTCAAAACGGTGGCTTCAATCTGTTTTTTTTTTAATACTGCCAGGGTTTTCCCCACCCAGGGCCCAGGCTTAGGCCACAGTGGGGGGCCCTATCCCACTTTCTCAGGGTCAGGGCCCTCCCTCAGGGCACCTGCCCTGCCACCCATCAGATGCCCCTTGTGGGAGATGGCCCCGCAAACTTCCCTTTCTGTCTTTACAAGGTTGGGCCTTTTGCCCAGGGCCATCCTGCCATCCACTCGGGGCCCCCGTAGCAAAAGACTTAATGTTTAAAAAAGTAATCAAAGGCTTTTTTATAAATTTTGGGAATTCTTAAAAAACAAGATGCTCACATAATTATGATACTTCCCAATTTAAATAAACCCAATATAAGTTTTTTTTACCCCGGACTGCTTCCCGGGTTTAAGCGGATTATTCCCCGCACCTCAGCACCCCCTATCTCTGCCTTTCCCTCCCCCCGCTCCTCCTTTCCCTTTCCCTTTCTCCTCCCACCTTAGCTCCCCCCCAACTTTAGGGAAAAAAATCCCCCCACAATTTTGTCTTTTAAAAACCCAATATTTTGCAGAGGGGGGCTTGTCCTTTTCAATAACGAAAGCCTGTTTCCAATAGCGAAGCTTGAAAAAACAAACAGTCACTGAAAACCCCAAGGAAATTTTTTTTAAAAAACTTTAAGATTCTAATTTGGGTTTTCTTCCCAAAAAATTTGTTTGGGGCCTTTTGAGTTGAGTGTGTAATTGGAAAAAACAAACATCCCCCTGAATCTTCGTTAATTTTTTTTTAACCCTTTATTTGCTTGTGTGTGGGGTGTGTTGGGTGTGTTTTGTGTGTGGGGTGTCACGAAACAACTCATTAAAAGGGATGGATGTGGAGGCCGAGGGCCCCTTTTTAAAGGGGTTGGGTCTCACCTTTCGCCAAGGGTAACCCGGTTTTTTAGCAAGGTTTTGCTGTTGAGCTGTTTTGAGCCGGGCCCCCCTTCGGGTTTTTAGGGACAAAAACGTACTTTTTTTGTAAAAGAAGATTTTGCATCCCAAAATTTTTTTATTGCTTTTCAATTTATTTAAGGTAGCCAGCTGACCTTTGCCTTTCCCCATAATCCCAATGCTCTGAAGTTGGGGACCCGGAGGAATTTCTGTGAGTTCAAGGTTAGCTAGGCTACACTTAGTGAGTTTTAGGCTTTTTTGGAAACAGAAAGAGGGGGGTTTTTCTCAAAAAAAAAGAAAACCCAGAGGGAGTCCCAAGGGGTGAGCCTGCTTTTTGGTCACTCCTGTTCAGCTTTTTCTCAAATGCCTTTGTAACAAGCAAAGCAGGTGATAGTTAACAGTAGAAAAGCAAATGGGGGGTGGGAAAACACCACAAAGGAAATATGCATGTAAAACACACACACACACACACCCAAACACACACACACACCCTGTATTAAAACCCGGCGGGGTGGGTGTGATTTTAGGTTTTTTTTTTCCCCTTCGTTTTCCTGAACAAAGGCCTCACAGGGAGGTAATTTCCTTTTGGGACCCCTCACTCCCCCCCGGCCCCCCCACCCATTTCCCCCACCAAGGGCCCCCCCCAAGTGGGCCCCCCCCCCCATTCTTTAGGGAGCCCGTGTCCTAACCCTTGGGTTTTTAATATTTAAAATAGGGGGGGGAGACCCCGGGGTTAAGGTGATTTTTCAGGGGGGTTTTCCAACTTGGGAAAATTTTTTGGGGAGAAATTTGGGGGGAAAGGTTTTTTTCCCAAAAATAAAAAGGAACCCCAAAAAACAACCCACTCCACTTTCTACAACAAAAAATTCGCCCCAAAGTAGACACCAGGAAATTTAATACAAGTTTGCCACAAATGCACCTATTCTCCCCAACAAAATATATAATGTGTAAATTTTCTGTTTTAAATAAGTTGCATTTTTTGTGTTGGGGGGTGTTGGTTTTGCATGGATTGGGGTGTGTGTGCTATTTCAAAGTGTGGGTGCATGTGTGGGGCAGGGATGCCCCCACATTTCTTGTGTGTGTGTAGTCCCCGGTTGGGATTTTTTTTTGAGGAAATTTTTCCCGGCTTTTTTCTTGGGGTCGCAAAAACCGAGAATGGTGGAAATAAATGGGCCACCCCCTGGGAGTGAGTATGAATACCCGGGGGGATAAATTGAGACCCCCCTGCCCCCTCCTACTCTATTTTTGAGCTATGGGAACGCAATGCTACCCCTTTAAATCTTCATAAAATCATTCCTCGGGTCTCAAAATCACCTCTTGCTTGAAAACAGGCAAATTTTAAAATACACACAGGGCCCTTTTCACGATGTGGGTTGGGGGAAGTGTTATTCTAATCTTTCTTCAGATGAGAGGAAATCTAAAAGCAGCAGCCCCAAAGCTCAGGTAGCTAAAGGAAATAAAGTAAAACTGAGGATCGAGGGTGGCCTTCCCAAAATTTTTTCACAACCTAACCATACACACCTCATACACACTACCCTCACACTCGTCACTACATACACCCATATTACTCACACTCACCATACACACACTCATACAAACCCATACAAAACCATCACACACTTATACATACACTCACACACACAACCATACTCATACACACTCATACATGCTCTCATACACACACTTATACACACACTTATACACAGGCCCATACACACACTCATACATGCACTCATACACACAGTCATGCATGCACTTATACACACGCACCCATACATACACACACACACACCCATACACACTCATGCACACACCCATACATGCACTCATACATGCACAAGATTTGCAAAACTGATTTGCTGTTCAGGTATACCTTTTAGGTTTTTTCCTTTATTTTTCATATTACAATATAATTATATCATTCTCTCCCTCTCTTTCCTCCCCCAAGTCTTCCCATATGCCCCTCCTTGCTCTCTTTCAAATTCATGGCCCCCTTTAAAATTAATCGTTGTTATACACACAATGTATATATACATACATCTATATTCCCAAATATAGCATGCCTCATCTATATGTTTGGATATTTTCAGGGCTGAGAATTTGGTGTTATATAACCGGTAGGTGTCCCTTTCCTTATAATCTAATGGATAAAGTTATTAGAACAAATCAAAATGACTATCTTAGCGTGCCTCTAACCCAGTCGGTAACAAAGTTTGGCCTACTCCAAAATTATCTATAAGAATGATATAACGTGGGTGGGGGAGCACCCCCTTAAAAGGAATGGGGGTGTGGTGGGGGGTTCATGGAGGGGAGACCAGGAAGGATTATAACATTTGAAATGTAAACAAATAAAATGATTAATAATAAAAAAAATGATAAAACACAGATTCCTCTAAAAAAAAAAAAAAAAAAAAAAACCTACTAAATTACGATTACCTGGGATGAGGAGGCCATGTGGTTTTATGGAGGTTTCCAGGTGACTCTGGTTCAAGGACAATTAATTATATGGGCAATTTGAAAGGTCTGAGCTACAACTTGACTATAGTTAATATATAAAACATGCTGTAGTTACTAACGCTTTCTTCTGATCTACTAACAAATATTCCGTCTTAGGAGACACGAGGAGATGAAACATCACCCAGCACCGCTGTGTTGGCAATGCTCACAGAGAGATAACAACAGACAACAGCACTCACAACCGAAGTTCTGGCGAACACACTCACCAGGTCACGCCTCTAACACGGGAGATAGCAATACATTTCCTATCCCGGCTGCTAGCTCACTGCTTGTTCTTTTGAGTACAACCAGCTTATCTTAGTCCCAGGGAGATCAATCTTTCAAATCCCTCTTCCCAGAAGAAAACTCTTTAAGTCATTCCAATGAAAAGGAAGGGCATTCCCTCGCGGGGTGTTCTCTGAACTGGCTGCTGGTGGCTCCTTGGGCAGGGATGAAGGAGGAAGGCACTGGCTATCTGTTACTGACAAGCTCATCCTCTTGGTCCAGCCCTTGGGCCCCTTCCTTACAGCCTGTATCAGAAAGCAAATGCCAACAGTTCTAAATCAGCCGCAGACAAAGCTAAACCCCAGCACTCCTGCACCTCTTAGCTGGTGCAACCTAGTTCTTCCAGGCACATTTTAAATAGAGATGGGGGAGGGAACGGCTCTTTGAATCACTTTGCTGAGGTAACACATCCGATTCTGTTCACACAAATCACTCCTTTTGCAAATGGGCAGCTGTGACTTAGCCAAGAACTGAGAAGAAAATAGACCAGGTCTTTCATTCTACACTTGAATCTTTCAGTTTTGCCAGAGGACAATTTCAGACACAGCCTGTGTGAGTGAGGCCACTCTGGGCTTGCTTGGGTCAGCCTGAGTGGTTCCTTATTAGACCCCTGGAACTAACTGTATAGGGCTGCTTACCCTGTGCTCCAGGGGGCAACCAATTCACTAGCTCAATTAAAGCATTGGATTTCTCCCTACCCCCTTCTCTGAGTAGCTCCGAGGATAGCTACTAGCTATAGAATATTGCTAGGGAATCATTTACAAGACAGTATTAGGCAAATGGATTTTACATACAGTGTTTGTTGTCAGAGCTGGATGGCACCGTAAATGAGTTTGGAATTGACATTAGTTGTTGAGTGAGATATTCAAAACGGTGGCATTCAATCTGTTTTTTCTTAATCAGCTGCCATGTTCCCGACTAGCCTAGACTTGAGGCCACGAGTGGCGGGGCCATATCACCACTGCTCAGCTCAGGCCGTCCGCTCAGGACACCTGCCCTGCCACCCATCAGATGCCATTGTGGGAGATGGCCCTGCCAATCTTCCATGCTGTCTTCACAAGGTTGGGCTGTGCCTAGACCATCCTGCCATCCACTCGGGCCCAGTAGCAAATGAGACTCTAATGTTTAAATAGTAATCAAAGGCTTTATATATTTGGTAATGCTAAATAACAAGATGCTCACATAATTATAGATACTTCCCAATTAACTAACCTAGATATAAGTTGTTACCCAGGACTGCTTCCGGTTCATGCGTGATTATCCATGACACCTCAGCACCTCCTATCTCTGCCTGTCCCTCCCCTCGCTCCTCCTCTTCCTCTCCTTACTCCTCCCACCTTAGCTCCTCCCAACTTGAGGGAAAAATATCCCACCACAATTAGTCTTCAACGACCCAGATATATGCAGAGGCAGGGCTTGTCCTTTTCAATAACGAAAGCCTGTGCCAATAGCTGATGCTTGAAAAACAAACAGTCACTGAAACCCGAAGAAGTAATATAAACAACTTTAAGATTCGTCGACTGGATTTTCTTCCAAAGAATTCGTCGCCATATAGAGTTGAGTGTGTAATTGGAAAAAAGCAAACATCCACTGTGAATCTACGTTAATATTTTTTAACTTCATTTGCTTGTGTGTGTGTGTGTGTGTGTGTGTGTGTGTGTGTGTGTGTGTGTTACACGAGCATACTCATTAAGGCATGGATGTGGAGGTCCGAGGGCCGCTTTCAGGAGTTGGGTCTCACCTTTCGCCATGGATCACCAGGTTTTGAGCAAGGCCTTTAGCTGTTGAGCTGTCTGAGCAGCCCACGTTCGTTATTAGGCACAAAGCGTCACTTTTCTGTAAAAGAAGATTAGCATCCAAGATTTTATATTAGCTTTTCAAATTTATATTTAAGGTAGCCAGCTGAGCGTATTGCTATACCCACATAATCCCAATGCTCTGAAGTCTGAGACAGGAGGATTACTGTGAGTTCAAGGTTAGCATAGGCTACACTTAGTGAGTTCTAGGCTTTCCTGGACTACAGAATGAGAGGCTCTCTCAAAAATAAGAGAACGAGAGGGAGTCCAAGGGATGAGCCTGCTTTTGGTCACTCCTGTTCAGCTTTCTCTCAAAATGCCTTTGTAACAAGCAAAGCAGGTGATAGTGTAACAGTAGATAGCAGTGGTGGTGGGCATACACGCACAAGAGTATGCATGTACACACACACACACAAAACACACACACACACACACACACTGTATAACCTGGCGTGTGGGTTGTGTGAGCTGTCTTTATCCTCTCGTTTCCTGAAGCTTGGCCTCCACAGGAGCAGGTAGTGCCTGTGAGGTGAGCTGCTCACTCTATGGCTCTTCCTCTACTCATTACCTCAGCGATAGGCCCCGGGGAGATGCTGGGCTCCCATCTTTCTTTAGGGACGTCCTTGTGTCCTAACTTGGGTTATTAATTTTTATAGTGAGATCTCTGGGAGGTTATACTGAGTTCACACATGGAAAAGTAGGTAGAAAGTTGAAGGTTTTTCTCCAAGTAAAACAGGAACACGACTCCACTTTACGTACATGCAAACATTCGCACATGTAGACACGCATGCATTCACATACAAGTGTGCACACAAATGCACCTATTCTCCCCAGACAACTATATAATGTAGTAAATTACTGTTGAGTAAGTTGCATTTGTTGTGTTGGTGTGTGTGTGTGTGCATGGATGTGTGTGTGTGTGCATATGCATGTGTGTGCATGTGTGTGCAGGCATGCACACATGTTCTTGTGTGTGTGTATGTGCCTGAGTGCATGTGTTTGAGGATTTTCCAGGCTTTGCTTCTGTGGATCGTCAACACAGAGAATGGTGCAGTAAATGGGCCACTCCCTGGCAGTGAGCTATGAATACCTGGGCATAGACTTGAGACCCAACTGCCACCTCCTGACTCTATTTAGAGCTATGGGGAACGCAATGCTACCTTTATCATCTTCATAATAATCATACCTCGTGTCTCTATATCACCTCTTGCTTGAAAACAGGCATTTCAAAAATACACACAGGCCTTGTCACAGATGTGGGTGGCAAGTGTTATTCTAATCTTTCTTCAGATGAGAGGAAGTCTAGAGCAGCAGCCAAATGCTCAGGTAGCTAAAGGAAGCTATGTAAAACTGAGGATCGAGCTGGCCTTCAATTTCTTTGATATAATTTGTTGAAGTGGGTACTGATTTCTTTTCCTCAGTTTTTTTTTTTTTTGTTTTGTTCTGAAACATGATCTATACTTCATACATTTACATTTTGAATCTCCATTTTTATGACATTTTGAATATTACTTATTTTTAATATTTTCACAAAATTGTGTACCAAAACCACTATCTAATTCCAGAATATTGTTATAATCTCAAAAAGAAATCCCACATACGTGTGGGACCAACAACTATTTCTTCCTTGCTCTGCCTCTGGCAGCCGCAAATGTACTTTCTGTCTCATTTATTATTGCCTTTTGTCTGTTACAGACAGCCAATACAAATGCCTCCTACAATGCATGATCTTGTGTCTGGATCCTTTAACTCAGCATAGCATTTTCAGGTAAAGACCCATTCTTACTTAGGACTAAGTAAATCCCCTCACCTCCAACCCCCAGCGGTATTGATAGACGGTGTTTTGTTTGTCCACATAGTAGCTGATGGGCATTTGGGTTGGTTCTATTTGGGGACTATTGAAATAATGCTTTGTGAATATTTTCTATTTCCTGGGGGAATGTCAACAAATGTCTATTCACCCCATGATGACAGTTATAGAAATGGTCCCATCCAAGTCTCACTTAGTAAAATGACTAGCTTTTTACTAAGTGACACCCACGGGAGCACGGAAGAAGCAGGCAACTGCTTCACTGGGACGCTCACTACACCATGGGTTCAGACCCTGAAACGCTGCGTCTTTGGGGTTTCCTGTGTAACGTGCTCATAACTCCACCCACCCTCTCACTCCAACCTACCCTTTATTTTTTTCCTGCTTACGTCACTTGTGGGAGGGACCTTGTGAGCTTCAGGACCTACTGGATTCTGATCATCTTTCCTCCTCTTCCTCTAAAGGAGGGAGGGCTTTAGTCTGGAGGATATAATTGCACAACATTAGTAAACGTGTTTTCTGTAGACATGTTTTCAGATTTCTCGGATGTGTACGCAGTTGTGGAATTGCTGAGTGCCATAGAACTTCAGTCTTTAACATTTTGAGGAATCCTCAGACAATTTTTAGCCTGCGGGGCGCAACCCCTTCGGAGGTCGAACGACCTATTCACAGGGGTCACATAAGACTACGGGGAAACACAGGTGTTTACATTATGGTGCATAATAGGAGCAAAATTACAGTTATGAAATAGCAATAAAAATAATTTTATAGTTGGGGGTCACCGCAACATGAGGAACTGTATTAAAGGTCACAGCGTTAGAAGGTTGGAAACCCGGGGCTTGAGGCTGCAGGTTTAAAGTCCCTCCGAGTTCTGAGCCTTTGAACCCTCAAGAGCAGTTTTTTAAATCTACAGTTGTGACAATTAGCCATGCTACTCAATGTTTAATTTTAATAGGTGATTTTTAAAAATATTGATTTTTTTTTTAATTATTTAAATGCATGCATGTGTGTATGTGGATTTGTATGTGTATGTGAGTGCAGATGCCTTCAGAGGGCGGAGCTGCTGGGTCCCCTGCAGCTGGAGTTGCAGGATAGTTGTGAGCCAGCTGCCTGATGTGAGCACTGAGAACCCAACGGGAGTCTTTTGGGAGGGCAGCCAGTGCCCTGAACAGTACCATTTCTCTAGCTCCAGTAGATGGTCTTTTGAAAGAGATCTTTTGTAGCTGGAGCTGTTAGGTCACTTTCAAGGTGGGAATACACAAACTGATCTGTGGAAAGGGAACCACGATCTGACTCTTCAGATTTCCTAGCTATCCGGTATCTCTGTTTCACAGGAGAGAAGGGAAGAGGCTCAAGGCCTCTCCTCAGCCCCATCCACTCCCAAAGCCCACACTAAGTTGGTCGGAAGGCGTTTCCAACTTCAGTTCCCAGTTCCGCATAGACACAGAGCTCACATACCCCACAAACTCAAGAGCTCAGGTCACTGAATGTTGTCATTTTCTTCAGCAGTCCTGGGACACTCTGTGCTTGCATTTGATACATTACTGATGAAACATCAAATGTACCATATGCACTGGCCCCAGAGCATCCCGACAACCCTGTAACTTGTGTTGTTATTGACATGTTGATTCTGGTGATGAGGAGATTGAAGATGACGGTGTATAAGGTCAATTTCCTTCTCCGAGAGGCTGACAACGGTGACGTGCACCGGACAGGGGAGGGAGTAATGTCAGCCGTGCCTGCCTGGTACTTGTAGCCATTTATTACTGTATTAATTGCTTTTCTCAATGCGGGGACAACATTCCTGGCAAAAGCGACTGGAGGAAGGACACATTTATTTTTTGCTCACAGTTTCAAGGTATCGCCCAATCCGTGTGGGAAGCCACAGGAGGAGGGTGAGCAGCCGCCATATTGCTGGCATCTGTAGTGTAGTCAGGAGCAGAGAAGGCTGAATGCTGGTGTCCCACCTGGCTTCCTCCTTAGACTTTTTATTCAGTCCTAGGCCCGCACATTTAAGGTGGACATTCCATTCTCACTTAAACCTTTCTGGGAGTATTCCCATAGACACAGCAAGAAATGAGTTCTCACGGTGAATATAAATTCAGTCAAGTGGATAACGACATTTGACCATGGAAATCTCTAAACAATGAGACTTTTTTTTTTTTTTTTTTTAGAAATCCATTGCTAGGCAATCTTATCATCATGCAAAGGACCACATTCACAAAGATAGTTAACTAGGGAGGACTGTAGGTCAGTTAGTCAATGTGGCCTCCTGAGACTATTAAGACCTAGTTAAAAAAAGGATGTGGGATGCTTCATGGATGTAGTGAAGTAACACACTTTCACAGCCCATGAACCATGTAGAAGTAAATTCTGAAAGTGCTAATAAAAATTAAGTACACACACAAGTGACAGTCATTTATTGTCATAATATAATACAATATGACATATTATGATGATAGATAGATAGATAGATAGATAGATAGATAGATAAATAGATAGATAGATATAATATGTACATGATTTTGTGTGTTGCACACCATACAACTGGCGGTATGTTTGTTTCCACTGGTATCCTCACAAACAGTTGGGTGACATGTTTTACCACGATGCCGGGATGGCTACCACCTCTCCAGGGTTTAGAATGATTTTTGTTCCTCTGCAGCCTAATGGTGAACCATTCCCACATGCAATGTCCACTGCTGACGGAATGTTATCATGTGGGGCACGGCCTTCTCTGACTCTGGGAGTCTGGAGGATTCTCGTACACTGAGAAAACGAAAAGCAATTCTTTCCCTTTACCCAGCATTCAGTCATCTTCAGGGAGTTATAGAGCAGTCCCGGGATGTCTCACTTTATTTAATTGTAATTTTAATTATTCCATGTGGCCACTCATGTCTCTAGAGATAGTTCTTCTCTGTCTCTCTCTTTTTTAATCTAATGCTAAAACGCTAACTCTATGAATTCTTTTTCTGGTTGTTTCTAAGTTTCTCTCTAACCATTGGGTCAGTGTAAGTTTGGGGGGAAGTCCATAGGGTGTGGCCATTGATGATAAGTCTAGTCCCACGTGTGGCCCAGACATCCTTATCTTTCAGAGTGGTGAGATAGAGCCCAGCACTGTCTTCTCATACCAGGTGAAAAACAACTCCAAGGCAGGCAGGATAGCCTATCAACACTTCTTCCCATTTCTCTAAGCTGTGAAAGACAGCGTAGCAGCATTGCCAGGGAGGACTCTGAGTTCTTGATGCCAGAGCTCCATTAAATGGAGAGAAGAGAATTGCAGGGTCAACAATGTACTCAGATTGAATGTAAAGAATCCTCTCATTAAAAAAAATACCCACTTAATTGAAATGAGTTCTCTTCTCTGATATTGAGACTATGTCCAAAACTATCAACTATGTTCTCACGGTTTAAAATACCAGAACAGGAAGTTCAGGGTTTGAAACCCTATGAGAGAGCAATTCATTTGTTCATTTTTTAAAATCTTGTTTGTGTGTGTGTGTGTGTGTATGTTTTACAACTTCCTTACCCTCTTAAGGATGTAAAAGAAGGCTTGATCAACTAAAGAAATATAGACACTGTTCGTTTTCTTGGGCCTTGATGACATATTTTACTTCGGTGAAAACCAAGCCTCACCCTTCCTTCTCATCGTTTTAAAGAAGTTGTAATTATAACTATTTTTATATGTGTGGGTGTGCGTGTGCATGCCCTTTACCCAGCCTTGGAGGCCAGAGGCATTAGAGCAGTTGGAACTGGGGTTTTAAGCAGGTATGAGCTGCCCACTGTGTGTGTTGGTAATTAATGTCAGGCGCTCTACAAGAGCCTGCTCTCCAGCCTGCTTCTCATCCTTTTATCGGTCCCGAGGGCAGGACCAGGAAGCTGATTGGGTATATTCTAAATCACAGGTTATGAAGGCTGTAATGAGTGTGGCCAGCTTTTCATTGACTTGAAACAAGGTCAGGGACTCTTGGAGGAGGGAGCCTCACTTGAGAAAATGCTTTCACTGGATTGGTCTATAGGCAAACCTGTGGGGGCACTTTCTTAATGATTGATGTGGAAGGGCGTGGCTTACTTTGTGTGGGTGGGGCCGCGCCTGGGGAGATGGTTCCGGGTTGTATAAGAAAGCAGGCTGAACAAGCCATGGAGAACAACCAGTAAACAGCGTTCCTCTGTGGGCTCTGTCTTTACTTCCCTCGGTGATGGGCTGTGGTCAAATATGGAAACCAAATAAACCTTTTCCGCCCCAATTGCCTTTGGTCACGGTCGTTTGTCACAGGAAAAGGTAAGAAGCTAATACATGGAGAGGAGGAAATCATGGCCAGAGGGAAGGAGAGAGAGAGCAAGAGAGAATTTACACTTGCAAAAACTGAAGAATCAACTGTAGAGAATACTGGTAAGTTAAGTTTAATTAACATAAAACCAAGACAACCCCTCAGAGTTGTTCTCCTAGCCGTTGTCAGACACAGCCTCGTAGTTTACCTCGTAGTTTATCGGATTACACTAAAACGGCGGTTGATTCTGATTGTCATTCACTTTGTTTCTGTATGATTTGAATTTCTTTCCAGACACAGTGTGACAACTTGATAAGAGTTTACAGTGCACAGTGATTACTTCACGTCTGATTTTCAAGTGTTTCCTCTTACCACTTTCATAGAGACAGGTAGACATGTCTTTCTTTGAGGCAAGCATTTTCGTCCCAGAGACTTTTCCTGGTGGTCATTCTCTGGAATGGGTTGCATGTGATGTCTTTGATCGAGTCTTAGGGTTGACATAGTTCTAAGATGCAATGTGTTTTATTTAAAATTTAAATTTGGAATGCATCTCGGTGATCAAGGAAGGCATTATGGAACATGTCCAGCCTGAACACAGCTGTATCTGCTTCTGGACTATTCCTCATCCTTCCTGTAGGGAGCTGCTCTACATCTTTAGACTCTCTGCTAACCCAGCCTGGATACAGCACCACAACCTGTGTCAATAACACAACCTGTGTCAACCTACATACCCTCTTGTCTGGACTAGGATAATGTCTGTGGCCAAAAAGTGGAATCAGAAGATGGGTTTGAATGTGCAACATGTCCTTTGCTTACTCTGTGACTCTCAGTAGATAGTTTGATTTTTTTCAGATAGTTTACTTTTTGAAAGTGAGAAAACTCTTGATACTTCTCATAATTATGCCTTTAATCTGATTTTCTATACAAAGCTCGACCATCATAATTCATTTAGATCAATGCCTGTTTGAAAAATTAAGTATTTCAGTAATTTCCCTCTGGTCATTTCCCTTACCCTTTATCTTCTCCACATCGGCATCAATATCTGTCAGTATTAAAGCAAATTATAGTGATATTTCTCCCAAAGGGACTTGGCTAATCTTTCTGCTCAGCACTGGCTTTTTCGTTGGTGCTTTGTATCATTTGTGGAAGTGAATATGTAATATGTAACCGTGTAAAATGAATATCCAAGCATCATAGGGAACAGAGTGAGTACTATGGGTTAGACCAAGTTGTTTTAGAGAATACTGTTGAGACATTTGGCAGAGTTTCCTCTAAGAATTCACAGGAAAGACTTAATGAGCCAGGATACACACAAAGATCATAGACAGGGCAGAGAAGAGGACAGGGAAGCTAAGAGAGGGTCTGGCAGTTACCTTTTCTCAGGCAAGAGTGAACTATAAGCAAAGAGCTAAGCATCACGGGAAGAATACATGTCCTTGAAGCTGCTAGAGTCACAGACCTGATCAGAAGTGTTCTACCTGAGTAGGGCTGAGAATTCTGAGGAAGTAGAAGGGACACCCCAGGACCAGAGAAAATCCAGCAAGAAAAAGCTGAGTGAAGCTATTGGCTGTCATGTCATGCTTTAGTGGTAGTATGCTAAGCTCAGCCCAAGGCAGTGGTGGGGCATCTACAGCAAGGCCTGGAGGCTAACTGACACAAGATAATGATGCCATTTATAATGATGCATTTAAAACCAGAACTCACAGTGGGATTATTTCAGTCACTTCAATTAACAATATTCATTATGACTACTAAGACTGTAGAACATTTTGTTTTTAGAAAATGATGTGAAATTTACCGAATATTTATCCTATCTATCTATCTATCTATCTATCTATCTATCTATTACCTATCATCTATCTATCTTCTATCTATCTACCTATGTACTTGTCTATTTACCTACATACCTACTATCTATCTATCTATCTATCTATCTATCTATCTATCTATCTAATCTATCTATCTATCATCTATCTATGTATCTATCATCTATCTATCTATCTATCTATCTATCTATCATCTATCTATCTATCTATCTATCTATCATCTATCTATCTATCTATCATCTATCTGCTATCTTCTATCTACCATCTATCTCTTTATCATTTATCCATCTATCTACCTATCTGTCATCTATCTATCTATCATCTATCTCATCTATTAATCTATTATCTATCTATCTACCTATCTTTGTCCATCTATCTATCTATCCATCCATCTCTCTATTTATCTATCTGTTATCTACCTACCTGTCTATCTACCATCTATTTCTCTATTTATCTATCATCTATCTATCTATCTATCTATCTATCTATCTACTAACAATTTAGTCACAGCTATCATGAATCTCTTATTAAGCCGCTTGGCATTGCTTGTGGTTGCAGGGCAGTGGTGAGGAAACAGGATTGGTCACTCCCCAAAGTCACAAAGATGGTACTGCAAAGAAGTCGTCAGACAAGAAGCATCAAAATTAGCAGGTTGGCACTGCATAGCAGTAAGTCCTGTAGAGACTTGTGTGGAGTGTTAATTTGAAGACAGTGGTACAGACAGTGGATCTGAGGACTGACTTGCGAAACTCACTGACCCACACTAAGATCCAGGCAAAGGACATATGTTGTAAATGTGCAGCTTGATTTCATGAGATCTCAAACATCTGGAGTGGGGCTATCCTAAAACATGCAGCCTGTTATGGAGTACGGTCTTCTAAAAAAAAATAGTTGTTCAGTTATTCATGGAATATTATTTTTTTATATCTTTGTATTCAGTTTGCAACTACTTCATTGAGAATTTTGTATTATATTCATGAGGGATACTGGACTATAATATATATATTTTGTTGGTTTACACTTGATTTCACTATTTCAATATTATTTGCTTTGTGAAGAAAAAAAAAAAAAAAAAAAAAGAACATGATTTCAAAGAAAAAAAAAAAAAAAAAAAAAGATCCAGCAAAGGGGAACGGAAATGGATTCAATAAGACCTAGACTGGATGATATGTCCTATCTCTTAGGCAAGCACACTCTAATCCACTCTGGTTAGTAATTGGCATATGGCTACAGGTAACATTCTCCAAGCTGAGTTGGGACACAGGCTACCTATTCAAGTGGCTACTTACCAAAGATTTTGAATGCCAGTTAATGTACGCCTCTCTGGATAGACTACGTGTGCTTATGAGAACTTTAAATTCCATAGGCAAATAGACTACAAACACTAAGTTTAAGTTAAGTGTGTTTCTTTATCATACTGGATTTCAGTCAGGTATAGTGGTGCAAGCTTTTAATCTCAGCACTTGGGAGGCAGAGGCAGGCAGATCTCTGTGAGTTCTGGGATAGCCTGGTCTACATAGTGAGTTCTAGGATAGCAGGGCTATCTAGAGAGTCCCTGTCTCAAAAAAGTTATACTAGATTTCATCATTTGAGGGATCTAAGAGAAGACAAAATATTCCTCAATCTTATCTACAAGTAGTGTCTACCAGAAAGTTTCTAGTGTTCATGGACACAGAGGTTCCAGGATAAGCAATTTGGTAAAAAGATTAAGTGTGTATCGGATTATTTATCAAGTCTTCTAGATAGTTAGTCTGAGATAACACCCAAATATAGATAGTCTACAGTACATTTCACAAAAAAGGCTAGTAGTTAGATGTGAATAACTAAACATATGTATATCACATACATATATACATGTACATACACGCATACCTTTTTAAGGATAAGAATGAAAAAGTTACAGGTATATCAAACACTACTGGGTTTCGATTTTTTTGTTTGTTTTTGTTGTCCATTTTTGTGTCAAGGTATTCGTGCACAGATCTTGGATGGAAAAGAATGTAAGTTCTACCTCAGGTCTACCCTTAAAAGATGTTTGTGGAGGAAGCACTAGCAAGAACCTGAGCGGATGCAATGCTGGCTTCACAGAGAGAGGTTGGGTTGCTTTAAGAATGGCCTCTTTGCTCAGACACGCCCAGTGGGAAGAACAGAGACAAATAGAGCATGTTAAGTCTGTCCAAATCCTGTGACTTTGGCCTTGGATGTTTGAGCTGGCTCGAACTATTTTCTATGAGTAACTATGTCATGTACTTATGGGGGCCAAATGGCGATGTAAATTGTCTCAATAGTTAGCATCCTCATTCCTTCTCTGAGCAGTGTGGGGCAAAGTAAATTCATTTAACTGCTTTATAGAAGTTCCTTTGTGGAGAATCCTTGGCAGGGCAGGGGCAGGGGCAGGATTGAAAGTTGTAGTCTCATGCCAAATATCCCTAAAGTCTCAGCAGTACAGTTAATCCTCTGTGCTGGCAGAAGCCACATTTCTCTCATTGTTTAGGTGTGTTTTGGCAAAGGTGCTCTTAGGCACAAAGGAAACATGCACAAAAGTGTCAGTCCACCTTTGACACTGTCACTGTGGGGCCGAGTTCAGGGGTCGGTTTCAGGAGCACCTTGTTTCTGTCCTGCTGTGCAGCTCTGTCAGGATGGCAGGGCAGGCTTTTGTCTTCTGTGGTGTTTTCCTGAGGCACAGCAGAAATCAATTGCCTTGGAGAAAGGGCATGCAAAGGGTATGGTGAATAGCGTGGGGTGAGGTTTGGACATACTGAGGCCTAGCGTGGAATGGGAGGTGTGTGCAAGGTAGGATTTTGGAATGCTGGAAAGGTAGAGAGATGTTTCCCTTCTTCCTATGCATGTTGGCCACATAGGACAGTACAGTTTGTGTGCACAGTTCCCTTGCTTCCTTCTGGAAAAGAGCTGAGTCATTACTTAACTAAAAACCTACAAAACAGGTATGAACTAGGTCCCTGTGCTTAGAAAAATAAAATGGTCCCCTCACCCATCACTACCTTTTTTCCTTCTTTCCTTCCTCTTTCATTCTCTCTTTCTCTCTTTTCTGTTTTCTTTCTTTCCTTTCTAAAAGGTGGGAGGGAATTCCAAGAATAAAAGCAGATTGACTTTCAGAAATCAGTAACTACTATCCAGCTACACCACTCCTGGGAATACCCTGAAGGAATCTAAGTCATCCCACCACAGAGGTGCTGCTCGCCCATGCGTACTGAAGCACTGTTCTCTAAGCCCAGATGTTCATTAACAGATGATTGCAGAGAAAAGACTAATAAAGCTTTATTCATATAAAGAAGAATGGAACAGAGCGATGTCATTTGAAAGAAAAAAACAAATCCAGAACCCTCCAGAAAAATAAATATCATATATCAGTGTGTGTGTGTGTGTGTGTGTTGTGTGTGTGACATAAAGTGGAAGAAAGAGTATTTGGGAAGGGAACAGAGAGGATGGGGAGGAGGGAGGACAGGAAAAAGTGGGTAGAGTGAATGTTTTTCAAAGCATATGAGGTACTTATACAATGTCCTTATGCAATCTATCTCTTTGTATAATGAATATACACCAATAACACTGCCTCGGGAGAAATTAATAGCAAGATTTCCAATACTCAATCTTATACTACTTCTGTGGCAAGATAATATGCCTAGAGAAAGAAAATTTAAGGGTTTCTTAATCAGGTCTTAGCTTGGAGAACTAAGTCATATAAAATTAATCAGGCTTCTTTTGTGGGTATCTAAAGACTTCAATAAAACAAGGTACACTGTGAAGCATTAAAGGGAAAAATATACAGAGTTCTCTGAATTTATTTTATCATGGAATCTTTTGTTTAGGTCTTAGATATTTTCTTGAAATGTATATTTTCAAAAAGCTAAAGCTAGAATTAGTTATCTCACCTAAAGAACACATATCTATGTAAAAAAAATTAAACAACTGTCACTTATCTGCCAATCTGACTAAATTCCACATTTTTGTTGGAGAAATTAGACCAAACAGTATTATAACAGAGACGTAATTTAGTTGTTGGGACTTATTAAGACTATAGCCATAAACTTGGAGAAGTGATCTGCGAGCTTTGTGTAACTCCCATCTCCTTGGACAGAATTTTTTTTTTCTCTCCCATATGAGAGAATTCAGGTATAAATGAGTGATAGAAAGACAGCGGGGAGCTTACAAACATCTCTGAAATGGGAAACAGTGATTCAAATCACTCTACTGTTGGTGCCTTCTTTCTCATGTGGATCATACACCAAAATGGCCCCTGTCAGGGCTGACTGATAACTTCAAAGATCCTGTAATGGGCTACTGGGTTTAACCTAGCTTTTGTCAACAGTGAGTGTGTTCTTGAAGGCATGTACAGGTGTGACAGGTGTGAGTGTGCAAATTCTTACTCGTGTGCAAGTGCTGGAGTCAGGGCTGGGAGACAGTACAGAAAGGACACAGCCCACACTTGCCAAATGTCTTCAAAGCTCACCGGAATCTCAGAGCCATTGCCTTTAAAACTCCCCACGGTGTGTTTATGGAAATCGTTCTTAAGTTATCACAGGCCTTGAATACTAGGACTTAGTCCGTTGGATTTTTGTCCTATGACATAGAAAAGTCTTCATCGATATTTTGATCTGTCCGGGAACTGCGACAGGCAAAGCAGCGCCCTTTGCTTACAAACTGAAATAGGAATCATATTTTCAAATGTAGAACAAGTGTCGATGTAGCTTAGCACGGAGATTAAGAGTAGACATTTAGGGGCTGGGGAAATGCATCAGCCGGCAAAGTACTTCTTGTGTGGTCATAAAGGTTTGAGCCTGGATCCCTAGACTTCCTGAGAGAAGCCACGCCCACAGCTCCAGGACCAGGAAGTGAAGCAACACTCTAACCAACCAATAAGCTCCAGGTTCAGTGAGAGACCCTGTCTCAAAAGTAAGATGGAGGAGTGGTTGGGGAAGCCAGCCCGTGTTGGCTCCAATGCAGACACACATGACTGACAAAGGCAGTGTGAGGAACACAGTTTATTATTAAGCCCCGAGTGTCTACAGTGTTTCTCTTCCTGTACTGCGTGCCCTCATTTCCTCATTTTCTGCAGGCTCAAATCGATTGGACTCACTAGCTCTTGCTAACCCAATCCCACAGAGACTGCGTAGCTATCAGAACGGCAGCTTATTAATTCAATTTGACAGGTGTGTCATTTAGACCTGAGACACTCACATGGACGTAATTCAAGCCAATTTTCTTTGTTGTCGGACTTCTTAGGAACCAAACATAACCCCAGCCCTAAGCCAGTGTGTGGGGTATGTGTATGTGTGTGTGTGTGGTATCTGTGTGGTGTGGAGGGGTGGGGTGCATGTATATGTGTGGTGTGTGTAGAGGATGGTGTGTGTATGTAAGGTGTGTGTGTGTGTGTGTGGTATTCGTTTGGTGTGGGGTGTGTGTATGCATGTGTATATCTGTGGTGTGGGATGATGGGGTGGTTTGTGTATGTGTGGTGTAGGGTTGGTGGTGTATGTATGTGTGGTGTGTGTATATGTATGTATGGTATGTGTATATGTGGTGTGTATGTATGTGTGTGTATATGTATATGTACATGTGTATGTATGTGTGTGTATGTGTGGGGTATTTGTATATGTGGTATGTGTGTACGTATGTGTATGTATATTTGTATGTATGTGTGTATATGTGTGTGGTATTTGTGTGGGGTGTGTGTGTGTGTGTGGTGTTTGCATATGTGTTTGATAAGTGTGTGCTCATATTTATGTAGGCCAGAAATTGATATCCACCATCTTCCGAGATGGCTCTCCACTCTACTTCTTGAGACAGCATCTCTCCCTGATCCTGAAGCTCATCAGTTTGGGTAGACTGGATAGCCAGCGTGTTCCAACCGTCTGCTTGTCTCCTCTCCCCTCACTCATTCTCCCTGCAGCTGCAGCAATGGATTTACAGACTGACTTTCTAACGTGGGTTGGAGAATCTGAACTCAGGTCTTCTCCATAGCTCTCCAGGCAGGAACTTTACTGATTGCATCATCCATCTCCCAAGTGCCCCAAAGTCACCTACCTTATCTATTCACAATGAGACATTATGACACAACACAAGGACAGGAGACACACGGAGTTCACAGGTTCACCCACTGTCCTGGTTAGTGGACAGATTTAGACAGACTTCACTCCGAAAGCGTGAAGACAAAACAGAGGGAGTTTGTGAACCAAAGACCCAACAGCGAGAAGCTAAAGAGTTCGGGAAGCAGCTGTCTCCCGAGGTCTTGTTCCCAGTGTGACTGAACAAATCAGAAGTCTGATAACTAAACTTCTTATCAGACACGCCCTGCATGAGTCCTATGCCTGATGTATTCTATGCCTTAGGAAACTAGGCAGAAATTTGTTCCTGGCATAACTGTTGCGAAGCAGTGAAAAGTGTGAGAGGTGATTGTAGTTAAGAGGGATTATGCAGTTTTCTCAGGAGTAGATCAGTTCCCAAAGGACAAGGTTGTCATTAGTGGAAACCTAAGTCATCCTCATCCTGTGTTTTCTTTGCACCTCCTCCTCCTTATGTGCCTGCTAGCCTTCCCACTTCTGTGTTGTCAGATGTAGAAGTCCGAGGCCCTCACAGATACCCCACGGTGTTCTCAGACTGCTGAGCCAGGTAACCTCTTTCCTTTATAAACCATAGTCTCAGAGGATTTTTTTTTTTTTTTTTTTTTTGGTAGCAGACTGAAAGCTGTCTACATGCTACCATTCACTCCCCTCTCCTTTCTCTCCGCTTTCTGAGATCCTTCATTCTCATCGCCATTCCCACAGGAAGAATTGTTAGCCCACTGCGTTTACTCGTACGTTTAATCAGGATACCATTCTCTCTCCTCCCTCTGTGTATTCATTTTATAGTCTACTATATGGATACATGGTTATAGACAAGCAGCGAGGGAAATATTTACAGCGTTTCCAAGGAGAATCAACACTGTCACCATCATTCTGCTTGGCTACAGTAAGGACTTGTCCTCCAGGGGCTCAAAACCATATAGGAGGGTCACACAAAGACAAGCACATAAATATCCAGCTTACAGCGTGAGACAGCAGTGACCAAGGAAGATGATCTCAAGCAGCAGTTCTCAACCCACGGGGGTCAAAGGATCCTTTCCCAGAGGTCGCCTAAGACCATCAGAAAACACAGATACTAGCATTATGATTCTTTTTATTTTAATTGGAAATTTTATTTACATTTCAGTTGTTCTCCCCTTACCCCATTTCCCCCCTCCCTCCCAGGAACTTCCTATTCCATCCCCTCTCCTCCTGCTTCTATGAGGGTGTATCCCCACCTACCACCCCCACCCCCCACACCTCACCTCCCACCCTCGAATTCTCCCCCACCCCATGATGTCCAGCCTTCAAGGGACCAAGGATCTCTTCTCCCACCTATAACACTCTTGCATAAATAGCTGGAGCCATGGGTCCCTCCCTAAGCGCTCCCAGGCTGGTGGTTTAGACCCTGGGGGCTCTGGTTGGTTGGTATTGTTGTTCTCCTCATGGGGTCGCAAATCCTTTCAACTCCTTCAGTCTTCACTCTAACTCCTCTATTGGGAACCCATGATCAGTTTAATGGTTAGCTGTGAGCATCTGCCTCTGAATAGGTCAGACTCTTGCAGACCTCTAAGGAGACAGCTATATCAGGCTCCTGTCAGCAGTACTTCCTGACATCCAATCAACTCTACCTTTGGTGACTGCACATGGGATGGATATCCAGGTGGACTGGTCTGCAGACGGCCCCTCCTTCAGTTTCTGTCCTGCACTGTGTGTCCATATTTGCTCCCTTGAGTATTTTGATTCTTAAACAGTAGGAAAACTACAGTTTCGAGGTAGCCAAAAAGATTATGGTTGGGGGTCACCACCACATGAGGAGGTGTATTAAAGGGTCACAGCACTGGCAAGGTTGAGAACCACTGGTCTAAAGAGAAGCCTTAGGACAGGGAGTGTGCTAATGCCTCTTGGTGGATGGTCACGAGCAGATGAAGCAAGGATTCTTGTAAGAGACGATGCTTGATTGCTCCGTTGACACAGATGTGCTGGGAAAGGAGACAAAGCATAAAGCTATATGGCCATTCCTATAGTGAGCTAGCTGACGCGGTACAAGTGGGAGACAGGCACAGGGTGTTGGTGTGAAGAACACCTGGGGTTGATTGGGGCTATCATAATGATAACAAGTCCACAAAGAGGCTGGCTGCCATACCAAGATCTGTTGCTCACAGCTTTGGAATCTTGAAATCCAACATAGGGGTGTGTGCAGGGCTGACTGTTTCTGAGTGCTGTGCAAGAAATATCTATTTCATATGTCCCCCTATCTTCTGGTAGCCTGCTGGCAATGATATGATACTTCTTAACAGGCGTTAATTAAACTGATCTCTGATGTCATTTTTATATGCCGTTCTTTATCTCTCTGTCTGTTTCTGTCTGACTCTCTGCCTCTATGTGTGTCTAGTGTGTGTGTGTGTGTGTGTGTGTGTGTGTGTGGTATGTATCTCTGTGTGTGTCTGGTGTGTGTGTCTGTATGTGTGTCTCTGTGTGTGTATATCTCTGTGTGTTGTGTGTGTGTGTGTGTGTGTGTGTGATGTGTGGGTCTGTGTGTGTATCTCTTGTGTGTCTACGTATGTGTCTTGTTAGTGTCTGTGTGTTGTGGTCTGCATGTGTGTGTCGTGTGTGTGTCTGTGTGTGTCTGCCAAATACCAACCGTGCCTCCTTAGGCTCCAGCAATGATTAGGCTCTCCACTGATGACTGCTTTTTATCTGATGTCCTTCAAGCCTGTCTCTAATGAAAACACTGTCTGAGCTGAGCTTCCAGGGATGGGGTACATGGAAACTTGGGGGGACTCTTTCAGCAAATAAAACTCACCTTAAAGGCAGTAAGTGGAACCATAAGTCTCCACTAGAAAAGTAAGAGAATGATGTATTAAGAGTGGATCGGGCTGAGAGGCTGACAAGCAAGCGACTGCTCGTTAAGAGCAAGTAGTTCAAGACACCACATCTCCCACCTGATTGCTGTAGCTCCTGCTCTGTCCTGGTCCTTCCCTTCACCTTGCAGGGGACACAGCATCCTTAACATTACATTAACATGTTTAACATGTGAGCATTAACATGTGATTAAGTGCAGTTGCTCTAAGCACACTGTAAGTACTAAATCTAGCCTAGAAACCTGATTTAGTCTATTGCTATGGCTAAGAGGAATGTCATAATTAATACCAAGGGGGCTCGAGATGGGTATCAGCTCCCTCCCCAAATACACAAAACTATTTAAAAGGTCACACCTTGGTTGAGGGTTCTTGTCTACACTGAAGGGACTCTATCCAGCCCGAGCATGCAAACATGGCTCTGGAGGCCTTTGGCATTCTGCCTTATTCTCTCTGCCTTGATAAAAACCATTAGATAATGTTCCTACAGTGAGCCTATTCCTAGGCCTATTCCCTTATTTGACCACTGTCTCCTCCTGAGGCTGACTACCAAGGTCCAGCTATCAAAGTATTAAAGTCCAGCAATCAAAATCCCCTCTTGGCTCACTTAGTTAACATGCCCAATTAAAATCAACACCTCATCCTAACATGGACTTTCTCCATTACTTATAAACTGCTATTTTCCTATGGCCCATGCCTGTCTCTTCTCTATCCAGAGACAGTTCTTCATCTCTCTCCGGGAAATATTCTTCCCACTCTCCCTTGTTCCCTTCCCCTTTGTCCTCATCCTCTATCTCCTGTCTTTGTCTCTTATTCCCTGTCCTTTGTCTCTCTGGGAAAATAAATCTCCTTTGTCCGAGAACTTGGTCTTGGGGTATCCTGAGCCAATACCGGCTTCTTTCATCTACCATGTGTAAAACTCATTAAATTCCATATTTGGCTTTTGTATCCAAAAGCCTGTGGAAACACACAAATACCAAGCATGTGAATTTCAGTCATGAGAGAGGATTTTATGTTCCCCTCTTGAACTTTTCTGGAAACTAGGTGTCTGGTTTGATGTCCTGTGAATCTTTTGTTCGTGTTTGGTTTGCATGTAACATGATAACTATCTACAAAAGGACAGTGCAGTATGTTTCTTCTTTCCCTTTGCATCTAGCTTTGGAGTACACAACGTGTAGTTCCTTCTCCTCCACCATTTCTGCCACCAAAGAGATGACGAGATCGTCCCTCTAGCATCGTGTTCTTAGCTTGACCGTTGCAGACAGGAGCTAGTTGGGACAACACTCAGACTCTGGAGACTTATTTTAATACTCGTATACTTTCAGATGATATTTGAAACCATTCTCTACATTTCGGCGCATGCTTTTATACCAACACAGCCCTGAATCTAGAGCTGAGGCTTTGAAAGATTCCCCACCTCCTGAGGTATTTGCCTTGCTGGCATTTTGCTGAGGTAGCTAAGAACTCCTGAAATGAAACCTTATTTTTTTCAAGAGAAGTTCATTAAAGTAGTGCTTCCGAAAGACACAGTAGTCTAAAAGTCATCCGTTGTTTACACAACCGAAAATGCAGTACCCACGGTCAGTTGCTCTCTTCTCTTTTTGCTTTGTGTTTCCCATTGATCATAACTGTTCCTTCAGTGATATCAGAGCTAGCCCTTTGTTTGCTTACCCTCAGCCAATCCAAGCACATTGACAAGTAACTTGTATGGAGCAGAAGAAAAAGTCCAAGTGTTGCTTAGTGATTTTCTTTGAACTGAGACTTTCCCCGCTGGAGGGGAAAGGCAAACTTGTGGTTTGGGGGTGCATACAAAATCTACAAATGCATGAACATCCAAATATAAGTAGCCCATTGCCAAGGTGACATGAACAGCCGATGAAGCCATGAGGACCTGCCTAGGGGTCATTCAGTGTTCTCCAGAGATGCCGCTTTCATGACTGACCCAGTGGTATCACTGGCTTCTCAGAGATTCGGCTGTCTTTGAGTTATCCCTTCTCCTCTAAGTGACTCCAGCAAACCTGTTAATTTGCCTCATTGGACTTTATTTAGTAGAATCACTCCTTTGGTCTGGGGTGGCTAGGCATTTATTCTTGTCTCCCCAGGAAATGTCCATGGGCCAGGCAGTGACAATCACTTTGGGTTACATACATCACTGTGTCTAGCAGTGCTTTTCTGTGTCTGTGCTTTTCTGAGACATGGACCACAAAGCCATTGTGTGTTGATTTGGGTCTATGTCTACTGTCTCATAGTTCAATCCTCTCTAGATGAGGCTCTGTCCCCACTCAACTACAGTGTTTAGTGGTCCCTCCTGCATGTCAATCTTTAGGGACCACCCGACTCTGGATATATGAATCTGCTGGTCCCTGCCCACCATCTTCAGATAACAGTCAAGACGTTTTAAAGATATATCCAAATGACAGCCCCAAATTCTCATCCTTTGGGATCTTTCCACAGGCTGTCTGCTTTAGACAAGTGGAGATGCTTTCCCATCAATGTCTATATTATGTGTGTGCCCATTGCTCGTCCATGCAGAGCCTATATACTCTGGCCTCAGCATGGTGCTTTCAAGACACTTTCCCTGATAGCTCTTGTCATAAGTGATGTCTTCAAGGAATTATTTTCCTAGAGCCCATGTTCTTTAATTCTGTTCTTTATTTTATATCTGCCCAGTTTCCTCCTGGACTGAAAAGCCCCTTGAGTATATAGATGTTTATAGATATGTCTCATTCATAGCCCTGCGAGTGTCTGGTACAATGTCTTACATATACAGCATGTACCAGGCTAACGGATGAAGCGACACCCTAAAAGTTGTCGCTGTGGATTGTCTACCAGATACAAGCTCCAACCACACTTTTATAAGCAACACTTTAGGCAGAACTTCCAGATAATGTGCTCCCCGAGGCTGGCTGCCTGTTACTGTCTCTCTTATATTCTTAGCACAGTCCCCATGGCAATGGCTCCTTATTTTGAAAGCAAGGTGGGTGTGGGGGGTGAGCAGCGTTCTGTCTGTGTTGTTCTGCTGGTGCATCAGGTTCATTACTTACATCTCGTCTCGGCTTGTCAACACACCAAGCTGATTCTCAGCCGTCTCATTTTCAGAGAGCTTTGCTGGCATACAGTGGAAGGGGCCTCATTGCTCTTGGAAGTCCCAACAAGCTACTGTGATTTGCGATTCTGGCGGTTTTCCATTTTACTTGCTGTGAGCAACCAGGATCCCAGATACAGAGCTGGCTATGAATTACAGCACACTGAAGCAAAATCTCCAAGTGGTCCTCGCCTTGTCCCCTGTCTCTGTCCCTCTCCCTTGTGTGTGTGTGTGTGTGTGTGTGTGTGTTTAGGTGTGGGGGAAGGGGTAGATAGAAGAGAGTATCAGGTAAGATTGAGCAATACTGGATGTTGATTTAGTAGTTATGACTGAAGAAAATCTCAAAAGAAGATCGGGAATCAAGGTACCTGCCATAATCACATAGTCACTAGTCTCTTCCCACAACAACCCTGTCTTAATTAGGGTTTTACTGCTGTGAAGAGACACCATGACCAAAACAACTCTTATAAGGACAACATTTAATTGAGACTGGCTTACAGGTTCAGAGGCTCAGTCCAGTATTATCAAGGCGGGAGCATGGCAGCATCTAGGCAGGCATGGTACAGGAAGAGCTGAGCAGTCTACATCTTCATCTGAAGGCTGCTAGCAGAAGACTAGCTTCCAGGCAGCTAGGATGAGGGTCTTTAAGCCCACACCCACAGTGACACACCTACTTCAACAAGGCCACACCTACTCCAACAAGGCCACACCTACTCCAACAAGGCCACAACCTACTCCAACAAGGCCACACCTCCTAATAGTGCCACTCCCTGGGTGGAGTATATACAAACCACCACAAGCCCCAATGGATGCTTTACCCAGTTGGCCCTTCTTTTTTTTTCATATTTATTTTGGCCTTCACTACTGTTCTTCAAAGTCTCATGTGTTCAGCTGGCTTTGAACTTGATGTGCAACCAGGATGGCTCTAGGCTCCTTATCCCCCTCCCTCCCACCTTTCGGCTGCTGGAATTACAAATGTACACCACTATGCCTGGCGTAAGAAAGACAGTAGTCCTTATTAGAAGTGTACTTTTGATTGTGGGGAAATCCTTTGAACATACCTCTTTGAGTTATTTTTTTAATGTGTGGTGGGTGTTTTACCTTACATGTATGTCTGTGCATCACACGTGTGCCTGGTGCCTGAGGACATCAGAAGACACGGGATTTCCTTGAACTGAAGGTATAGATGGCCGTGAGCTGCCATGTGGGAGCTGGGAGTCGAACCAGATCCTCTACACGAGTAATCAGTAAATGATAAAGCCCCAAAATAGCCTAAATGGTAATTCCTCTCTCTGGCCCTATACTGAGTATTTCAAGGACTTCATAAATATTTGTTACATGAGTAATTGAGTTAATAAAACTGTCTTGGCTCGTTTTATGTCAACTTGACACAAGCTAGAGTTATCTGAAAAGAGGGAACCTCAACTGTAAAAATGCCTCCATAAGATCTGGCTGTAGGGCCTTTTCTTAATTAGTGATCACGGAGAAGGGCTCAACCCGTGGTGGGTGGGGCTATCCCTGTGCAGGTGGTTCTATTAGAGATCAAGTTCTATAAGTTAGCAGGCTGGGCCTGTGCGAAGCAAGCCAGGAGGCAGCTTCCCTCCGTAGCTTCTGTATCAGCTCCTGCCTGCAGATTTCTGCATTGTTTGAGTTCCTGTCCTGATATGTTGTGTCCTACAACTTAAATTTTGACTCCACAGCAGTAGCTGTGCCACTCGCAGTACTTCTGAGGGCTGCAGACAGAAGGTGACTGAAGAAACCTGGGAGTCGTGCTGTGCTGTTCAGCATGGCGGCGGATAGTCTCAGGTGGCTCCCGAGTTCTTAAAATCCAGACAGAATGTTTGATGATGTGCTGCACATGAAAATACTCACTGGACTTGAGTCATCTCTAAAGTTCTTAAGATCTGGGTACTAAGAGGCCTTGAACCAGACCAACGACGCATTGCAGTGAACATTTACAAGTGAAGGTGTGTAGAAAAAGGATGTCACACTATGACACACTTCAACTTCCATGACTAGTTTTTGTTGTTGTTGTTGTTGTTGTTGTTTTATTTTTATTTTTTATTTTCTCTTGGTGGGGGAGGTTGCAAGGGTGAAGGGCAGGTATGAAGGGATAGGGAGATGATGGAATTGGGTGCATGATGTAAAATTCACAAAGAATCAATCGGAAGTTTAAAAAAAGGATTCGGGTTCTATGTTGGGTGATAGTTTTCAAGTAGACTTGATGAAGTACAATAGGTTATTAAAATTAATTAACCAGCTGCTTCTTTTTACTTTTGAAACACAGCTACCACAACATTTAAAATTCTATTTGTGGTTAATGTTATTTTCTGGATAGCAGTACTGTGGTATAAACATTTCAAAGGGGTTCGATTGATGCACGCTATTACTGTGGGTATACTGGGGTGCTGGGCAGAAGCTTGAAAGGAAGTGCTCATAAGGCTGGGCAGCAGCAGGAGAGCAGGGCCACAGGCCAGGGGGCTGGGGGGCAGGGAAGGGAATGGGGTAGAAACTCAGGGTCTAAAGACAAAGGGTGTAGCTTGCAGCAGGCACTTGGAAGACAGCAAGCTTGAGAAAGGACAGACTGAAGGATATGCTTTCGAGAGGACGGACTTAGTGAGGCGTCAAGCTGCCCAGAGAAAGGAAGGGTGATGTGTAGAGACAATTGTGGTTGGCGCCTTGGGATAATGTGTTTCAGATAAGGCTCGATGGCACAGCATCTGATCATCCTATAGACTTCTCTTCCCACATGACGGACCATCTGCACTTAGGCTGTTTGCAGAGACCCTGCTCTTAACCTACTGTCATAATCTTGATTAAGATGAATGATGTATTTGTGAGCATTCAAGGGAACATCATCATCCATCGATCAATGAGAGTCTGGTCAGTGACTGAATTAAATTTGACCATACAATCCAGGACCTCATCAAAAGGCCCACATTAGCCACCATCATGTACTGTGGTCTTAGTTATTCAAATCAAGAGAGGAGATAAAAAATGGCATCTTGAAGATGTTTGAAATAGGTTTTTTTGTTTTTGTTTTTGTTTTTTTTTTTTATGGAGCTGCTATGCTCTGTTGGAATTTTCAAGTCTCTGTGATTAAGATCCACGTAATAGTTTGCCGTTATCTCTATAACCTGTAAAGATGCTTTTGTTCTTGCCTTAAAAATGAATCAACTTGTCTTCCGCCAGACCAAAAGATTAAATGGCACTACTCATCTGCCTTGGATAATCATATGGCAGAATTAATTTAGTGCTTAAATTGTGATCATAATCTAATAGATGAGCTGGTAAAATTATCTTTTTATACCTCGTTTTGACCTTAATGCTTTTTATCTGGAATTCCCTGGTTGTGTAGTCACAGGATCAGATCTTAATGAACTGTGGATTGCAATCAGCTGCCACGGCAGGTGAAACAGCCTTTCCCCACCCCCAACCTCACTGCGATTTCACCATCCCAGAGAAAGCTTCAGTCATGTGTAGATTTTCCTAATTGAATCGCTGGAGAATTCAGACACAGAGCACAGTGCGAAGACGCTTCATAACACACCCTATACTTACTTCAAAGGAAGGAAACTCACGGCTCTTAAGTTTTCTCTTGGATGATAGATGAAAACCCTATATGGAAAAATAATACTCTCTTTTTGTATTAATGGTAGAAGCACGGATGAAAGAGACAATTATAAATGCTTGCTATTAAAAGCCCAGTAGTATAATTTAGTAGTACCCTTACTGATCCACAGGACCGTGAGAGCAATGTCCTGCCTTCCTCTGTAGCATAATCAAAAAACCACTCTCCCTTTCTCCCACTGTGGCAGATAAACTTGACCTTGGAGTTCCTCAGCTGGGCCAGCCTCAATCCTGTCACAGGCCTTAGCAGTAATCGTGACTGTTTGTTGAACACGATTTGATCTTTATATGTCCAGCCCTTGTTTTTGTTTTTTTAATGATCGTTTCCGCTGACATTATGAAAGCAGCTTTTGCTGATAAGTACAAGAGGCTGCCCCTCATCTTCAACCCCTCTATCACCTAGCTACATTGCTCTGACCACCATCTGAAATGTCATTTTTGATACTCCCTCTTGAGAATAAAAGCCATCTAAAATTACAGATGCTGTTTGCCTTGTTCACATGGTCCTGGCACATGGGACAGAGCTGACTGAGCACGTAGAGACTCCCGTCGATGTAACCATCTACCTAAGTGTTCATGTCTCGATGCTGATCCCCAAAGTCCTTGTTAATGGAGTCTATACATGAAAGCATTACTAGTAGTACTTGGTTGTGTCATAGTCAAATGGGAGGAATCATGGATATTTTGCAAAAGCAAAAGGTTTTCAAATGTAATTCAAACTCAAATGTGTAAGAATTTGAGTGTTCTGGAAGTGCTCATCCACTGTGAGAGCAACCTCCCTGCAGCCTTGGTTCTGAAAACTTGTGTGTTGTGTACACCCCACACCATCTCACCACACAAGCCAACAGAACTACTGGGAACATCTCAGCTCCTGATTTGAGACTGTTGTATGCTACTAATTGCATTGACCTGACTATCTAGTTTGTGTTCTCATAGAAGCAAAATGGCTTACTATATTACTAAAATATTACAAAATATTTTAGTATTTTACTGTCAACACCCATATATATATATATTTATTTATTATATTTATATATATACACACACATTTATATGTATATATATGTTTTATGTAGTATGTATATAGGGATATATGTATATAGGTATACATGTATATATGTATATATGCATAGATACATAGATGGTAGATGTATATATGCATATATACATATATGTATATACATATACATACATATGCATATATTCATATATATACATAAGCATACATACACATACACATGCATATATACATATACATACCCATACATATACATACATATGTATACACATATATATTACATATAATATATATAGTTAAATAAATATATAATTAGTTCATTTTGGATTGTATTACATTAGCATGTTTGATTTTTTAAAAACTTGAGGTTTGAGTTGCTGACTTAATTTTCATAAAATATTGTTGAATGGATCTTGGATTTAGATTAAGAGAGTTTCTGAAATGACCGTAAGCATTCTTCTGCAATATGCTACATGTGTATGTGAAGTCAGCTTTCTCAGCATGGACACACGGATGATGGACACATGGATGACGGTAGCATCACAGTATGCATCCACTCTGTGAAAGCATTGCCGGGGCTCTGTCCTGCAGTATCAAACATTCGGCCGAGATGTAGTCCTTTCTGTAAGAATAAACAAGTGCATCCATTGTATTAGCACACACATTTGGTTTATCCTCAATGGTAAAATTATGTGTATACCAAAGCATTACTTTATAATAACATTTTTCTGGTTGATTGTCTGTAAATGATTTGTATGTCCATTTCATAATAAGGTCTGAGGGTCATGAAAAGATTTATCAAGCAAAAGAAGTCACAGTTAAAGAAGTTTAAGAATCTCTGCCTTACAGTTCTGACACTGAGCAGTCATCGTTTGAAGGTTATCCACACCAGAAGGCATGAGCATGGGCTACTCAGTCTCTTTAGCTCATTTCTGGGGTGACGCTCTGCTGAGGGGGTCAACCTCTAGCACTTCTCAAACCAGGAATGACAGCAAACTCTGCTGCACACCAAATTGCCCAACAGACTCGAATACCTACTGCATGCTGTGTGCTAGGGACCATTCTAGATGCCAATGATACCCAGTGAACTGAAGGAACAAACCCTCCTATCTCATGAGCCAGCTGTGCTAGTGGACAACTTAGCAACCTGTAGATGCAGCTCTCATATCAGGACAGTCCCTTTATGTTAACAGATTGTCACCAGAATTAAAATAGTCAAATGAAGGGCCTTGATCCTCAAGAGAGAGAATAAAGAAAAGAATTGTGTCCATCCTTTTTGTTAATATACTTGTAAGTGCATAACTCCTTGTTTCAAAGTGTGTGGCACGTGGGAGTGGTACTAGAGCCTTGATGTTCTTCTCTCTCTCTCTCTCTCTCTCTCTCTGTGTGTGTGTTGTGTGTGTGTGTGAGAGAGAGAGAGAGAGAGAGAGAGACAGAGACAGAGTGCTCTCTGTGTCTATGTGTGTGTATGTCTCTCTCTTTCTCTTTCTTGTGTGTGTGTGTGTGTGTGTGTGTGTGTGTTGGGGTGGGGGTGTTACAGCCTGTCTGGTCCACACTGCATTACTGGAGCAGCTTGTCAGAGGTGCTACATGAGATGCTTAGAGATCATGGCAATGAAGACAGGCATAGAAAGTATTACAGTAAAACAGGATGAGAAACCAGGGTATCGGGAGCCCTGGTTTCAGGAGTCCGGAGGACTTGGTGATTGCTTCTTGGAAAAAGAGTCATCTGAATAGAAACTTCAGTGAAGGCTGAGAGTTAAGAGAGAAGAGGATGAGAGTGTATTCCAGACAGGGGCACAGCCACACAATGACTCAGAAATGAAAGTCATTCAAAAACCTGCAAGTAGTCAAGGGGACTCGAGCAGTGGTTCTCAACCTGTGGGTCATGACCCCTTTGGGGGGGGTCACATATAGATATCCTGCATATAAGATATTTACACTGTGATCCATAACAGGAGCAAAAATGCAGTTAGGAAGCAGCAGAGGGATAATTTTACGATTGGGGGTCAGCGCAACATGAAGAACTGCATTAGAGGGTTGCAGCCTTTAATACGGTTAATACAGAGGTCGAGAACCACTGGACTAGACTATCAGACGAGGCAGTGAGGGACGGGGCTGCTGATGAGAGTGCAGGATGGGTGGGCGGGGTCATACAGGACCCTAGGAGCCTTGTGGAGTTCCCTGAAGTGTTTTCATCTACAACTGGGGGTCCTCAAAGCCCTGTAAACCAACCACAGTGATGTTGTCAGTAGGCCAAATAGGAGACACCCTATATTATCTTTCCATCTTATTTCCACCCATCTGTCAAATAACTTTTACAACTTTCTACTTACGTTTCTACTTATCTATCTAGGGAGAATAATATACGTAGTTTTTAATCACCCTGGGCTTTGACGTTCTCCATCTCTTTTATGTCTCTAGAATGCTAAAGTCCTCTCTCTTTCTGAGAACCTCTTTTTAAGACTGTCTATGCCGGGGAAACACTGATTCTAAGAGACAGTTTGAAAAAAAAAAAAATGAAAGGGAATCTTAGGTCAAATGTATCGACTTCTTGGAAAATCACAACCCACAGGAGACAGAAATATCTTGTAGAAAAGAAAGTATTTTAACTGTATGTGCCACTGTTTCTCAAATGTATCTTATGAGGGGCGTATCCCCATCACTGTTTTGTTATTCATTTCCTAATGCACCTCTCAACATCCCCAGACACCAAGTCCCTGCTGATTGGCTTTCTTGCTGTCAGCTTTTCTTCTGGTCAGCTCTGCTATTTATGGTTCCAACATCCCAGCCTTCCCTCCTCGCTCTCAGACACTCTAACAGAAGCTTTTCATGTCACAGGGTATTTTATTCCAAACATTAATCCTTATTTAGAGGTTCTCTGTACCCTGACTCAACATATTTAACTGCCACTGTCTTGACATTCGAATCCCTAGCCTTCACTTTGGATTCAGTCTCCATTTTCACTCTTACTCTTATTCATTCCCCTGGGGGCATGAGTCTGTAAGTTCCCTCCCCAGGACCCAGGGGCCATATTGTTTCTCTTCTGCTGAACACGTGCCCTGTTAACAAAAAACTAACGCAAACACACATAAAGTCCAAAGAGGGGAAAGAGCTACTCAATTTTTTGCAAGGTCACATATGAGGCTAAACAGGAATCAAGTCTCGCGTCCCTTAGTTCTCATCACCATACACTCTCATGTCTCCCTGCCACTCTCTCAACAAAGAATCCTGCAGACAGGTGGTCACCTGAATTTTTACTTTGTTTCCAGAGGAGAACCTGAGGAGAGCATCGCATTAGCTATCCCAAGGGAGTGGATGTGATTTGGAAAGGGAGAAGTTGTAGGGTAGGGTAATACAAGCATTTAATTTGGCAAAATCAAGAGAGGCACACATTGGGAAATGAAAGCATGTCAGGCATGCTGAGGAGGTAGATCATAGACAGTCTAGCTGGAGATAAATGAACGTTATAGTCCCCGTCTGCTCTACACGCCATAGGCACTTCCGATTGCTCCAGGAATGGGTCTTCTATTTCTCCTCTCAAACATTAGGACTTATATTTGGTTAAGTTAATTCATTTTTAACTATTTATTATTATTTTTTCGAGATTATAATTACATCACTTCCCCCTTCCCTTTCCTCCCTCCAAACCTTCTTATGTACTCCTCCTTGCTCTCATTTGCACTCATGGCCTCTTTCTTTCACTGGTACACACTCACACGCCCCTCAATATATAAGTGCTACTCGCTCAGTCTGTACAATGTTACTTGTGTGTATGTTTTAGGGCTGACCATTTGGTCTTAGACCACCAATTAATGTGCTGTTTCTTAGGGAAGACTATGTCTCTGGCTCCCGGCATTCCTTAGTTTCCCGTGGTTCTTTGTGTAGACCGAAGCCTCATGGGCTTTCCCCATCTGCTTTGGCCTGTTCATTATTGTAGTCCTTATTCATGTTTAGGTAATAATGTTGGTGAGATTTTATGGGTATAGTTTCTGGCATTCCTAGGAGACACTTTCTACTCCTTCTGTAGTGATCCCAGTGCTTTAAGGGGTGGAATTGTATTGGAGATTCATTCTCTGGACTGGGGCTCTATGACTCTTCATTTTGATTGGATGTGGTCTTTGGTAGTGCTTTTCATTGCAAAGAGAACTTTCCTTGATAAAGCCCAAAGAGTACATTTATCCCTGAATATAAGGGCAGATGTTTGGAATGTAAAGACTGTTTCATGTTTAGTAAAGTGGTCGTAGTAGATTCTCCTCCAAGATCCATGCCTTCAGTAGCTCTGGGAAATTGGTGAGGTTTCTATTACTAGCCATGACCTCCCTCTTGTTGAGTTGGTTCTAAGTCCAAGTAGAGAACTGTTGGCTACCACCGAGGTGTGTGTGCCACTACTGCACCCTTTGAGTCATTTTGCCACTTTGGTCTTTGTCGCAACTCACAGGCGTTGGAGCCAAGTAGGCCTGTTGGTTGTTTCCCTCCTTAGGAAGCTTGCATGGTGTATTCTGATACCATAAAAGCTAACCCTCAGGGAGTGGGCATTCAGGTCGCTTCCAGCTCAGGTTCCTTTGGCTCCTGTGTCTAAAGTGCATGGCATCTTCAGCATCAGGTGTTGCCTGTGCCCTGGACAGCTCTCAGCCTGACCCTACCTGCCCATGGGGTTTGGGAGCGAGTTAGTGCAGAGTCAATGACACAGACTCCAGAGTGAGAGCAGGTGAGGAACGCTGCAGAAAGCTCATCTGAACACAGCTGCAAGCTCCGTTAATACCCTCCACCCACACCTCCATTGGTCCCAAGAAAGCTCTTCTAAACATCAGTTCCTGATTGGCTGGCATTATTTCACTAGCAATCCTTAGTCTCTCAGGCAGTTCTCAATTAGGTCCTCCTGCAGGAGGTACTTTTGCAGCTGTGGATCCCATAGAGGCGTCCCTGCTGTTCCTGCTACAAAGAGGGATTTACCTGCTACCTCTGTGGGACAACCCAGGGCAACAGTAATAGCAAGTAACATTTTGAGGGTCTCTTGGACACCCCGACCATTGTTAGAATTTTAAATCTGAAGAGTTCCATAGTCAAGGATCTTGGATCTTTTGTTCTTTCCCCCTTCCTTTTCCTTTTCCCTTATCCTTTCCTCTTCCTTACCCTCCTTCCTTATCCCTCATTCCTGCCTGTCTTTCCCTCTTCCTGCGTTTACTCTTCTCACTCCGTCCTCACAGTCTATTTTTAATAGGATCTTTTGCACAATCCAGGGCCTCAAATTCATGCTCTTCCTACCTCCACCTCCGGAGGTGCTGTTGGGATTACTGGTGTGTGCTGCCCCGATGGCTCTAATGGCCACTCTTAACCACAATGAAGCCATGTTGAAGCCACTTGGCCTGTTGCCTTTGCTTTGTCTCAGGAAGGGGAGGCTGCTTCCGGGACTCCACTTCTAAACCTGATCACCCGTGCTTTCTTCTCTTCCTCTCAATACTCAATTGTGGAGAACCTTGAAGTTATTCTGGGCCTTTGTGTTAGGTGGGAAGCTAGGGAATCCGATGTTTTTGAAGTTAGCTGTTGGTGCCACCTTTTCAGGGGAAGTGACTGCTCCTAATTAAAACCCGATGAATAATTAACAGTGGAAATCTTCCAGGAATGCAGAGCTCCACAGGGGTTACCTGCACACCACAACCTCAGGGTTGCCTCTCAGGTTTGTCTAGAAGGCCCAAAGGTCTCCATGACTGCCACAGTGCACAATGCATTGGCATCAGGGAAGGCTATCCAGGATGCTGAATCCGGTCAGGGAATAATGACTTTCCTTCTGCAGGGAAACCTAAAGTCATTTGTTGACATGCATCCATGCCAGAGCAAACGCTTTATTTACTACGAAGTGGCAAATGCTGATTCAGCATCATTCTTCAGACAAAGCCCCTACTGTGTCACCTAAATGACAAGCAACTGAAGCTGCTCTTCTCTTGACTCAGCCCAGGGCAGGAGGGAAGTGGCTGCCACAGCGCCATAGCACCATAGCCATCCCTCTCCCAACTGGCTCAGCGATCACTTTTCTTAGGCATCACAAAATCAGATAGCGTGAGAAAGTCGTTTCAAAAAATAAGCACGCACAGTGTTATAAATAAATTCAGTTGTCTGAGGAGTGCTCAATTCAATTTGAAGAGTCATCACTTTTTACGTATCAACAAGAGGTATGGCATTTGAGTGACTACGTCGAGCTGGGATTCTAGAAATTTCAGAGTAATACACAATACACAGAGTAATAAGGGGTTTAAAAATATATTCTACCAATTCTTTACCCAAAGGCCTTTAGCAACATGCCGATCTGAGAGACTTGGATTCTTGGCTTCCATTTTCTGGTTGGCCCTAGTAATTCAAATAAGAAACCAGAGAGAAACAGAGCCTTGGTTACTCTCAGTCCCACCTGGTCCTATGCTATGCCTGGTTCTGCCAAGTTTTTTTTACTGAGAGTGACCTTCCCAGTTGCCAGTTATCCCCAGTAGGAGATTGTAGGTCTAGGCTGAGATTCCATTCACTCTGTCTGTTGTCTCTTCAGTGACTGGCTTCCTACCTCATCCCTCTGTGTTTATGTAAGTTCTTTGTCCAAGGATGGACTTTGGCTCTCCTGTTTATTTTAGCGGTACATGAACATGGTTCAGACCCAGATCCTGAGTCTACAATCTCCTGCTATACAGAGTCTGACAGGATCATGTAACTGGTTTTCATTTGGTAAAAGTTAGGAAATACCCAAAGAAGTTCTGTGGGGCTTCCTTCTGTGGCAGGATGCTATGGTCCTCTCTGACTTTTTCTTGTATCCCTCAGGGCTTCCTGTTCTATGCATCAAGTTTGGTCGGCCTGGCCCGTTCTGCTCTCTACCAAGGTTCAGTTCCAGCAATGAGGCTCTCGGACACAAATGCTTCCTTTGTTTTAATGGGTCTTCCTGAACATTCTTTTTGCTTTAGGTATCACCTTCCAATATTTATTCATTCAAAAATATTTATGGTTTCTAGGTTGAGTCAGGTGCTATAAGTGATCAAAAGGAGACAACGCTCCTTTTTTCTAAATGAGCCTATGGTCTACGGGAACACTATAAGCAGTAATGATAAGCAGTTATGTAGATGTAAAAGTGTACAAACACACACACACACGTGTATATATATTCAGATATATTAACCTTTGTGCATTTAACTATTAATTGATTCTCATTTAATACCACAACTATTCCAAGGGAGTCATGAAACTTACTTTCCCATGATGTAATTCAGATTCATCCTGTCGAGAAACTTATAAAAGTAATAGATGTGGGAAAGCCTGAAGTCAGAATCGCTGCTGTTTTCACCATTCAAGAATTCATTTCAGGAGACTTCATATATATCTTCCCTTGCCCGACCTAACTGGCTTTGTTGACCTGTATTAACTGTGAATTCATCATAAAACCTCAATTCAGGACCATTAGAGGACTTAACATCGAAATTAAGAGAACACACAACATTTGCTTTTGAAATATGGGTCATATAAATAGATTAGCATGGCCACAGTTCAGATTATACAGAGGCTGATAGGATCATATAACCATTTTTTATTTGGTAAAAGTTGGAAAATAACCCAAGGATTCTCTGCTGTATGTGTGGTCAACTGAAAAATATTCTTCTGAGAATTTCCAGACAAAACTTGTTCATGACAGTGAGTACTAGATCCATAAAGGATTGTGGGCACTACCACTGTGTGGAGCTACAGTTTTTAATTATTTTACATACACACACACACACACACACACACACACACACACATACATATATACTCATATACATATTATTGTCGCTGTCTTCAGACACACTAGAAGAGGGCATTGGATCCCATTACAGATGGTTGTGAGCCACTATGTGGTTGCTGGGAATTGAACTCAGGACCTCTGGAAGAACAGCTAGTGTTCTTAACCACTGAACCATCTCTCCAGCCCCCTGGAGCTATATTTTTAGGTCAATATTCTAAAGTTCTTTACTTAATTTCCCCTGGAAAAGACAGACAATGAACAAAGAAGTATATTGAGAAAGTGGCTTCAACAGAAGTGTATGCCAAGTGGCATTAAAATGAGGAGCAGAATCTCAGAAAAGCTAGGGAGGAAGAATTATAATCAGGATATAGGAAAAAAAACATTTTCAAAAAAGAAAAATATACAAAAGAGGGATGGATAGGGGATGATGCAATGAAGTATTACACAATAGAGTGTGATATGGAGAAGTTGATCTCTGGTTGGAAGAAGAAGGAGGAGGAGGAAGAAGAAGAAAGAAGAGGAAGAAGAAGAAGAAGAGGAGGAGGAAGGAGGAGGAGGAAGGAGGAGGAGAAGAGGAGGAGGAGGAGGGGGGAGGAAGAGGGAGGAGGGAGGGGGAGGGGGAGAGGGGAGGAGAAGGGGAAGAGGAAGAAAGGGAGGAGGAGGAAGAGAGGAAGAAGAGAGAAGAAGAAAGAAGAGAGAAAACAACAACAACAAAAAACAACAAAACAATCTAAACTTCCAAGAGCAGGATAGAAGAAAAGTTAAACTGAGGGGCTTACAGGATCCAGAGCAAATGATGTCATTATCTGACAATTATGTCTGCCTGCAACAACAGGCTTATATTAAAAACTAGTAAATTGATGTCGATGGTATAAGTACAAGTAGCAAGTCAGCATGTGTGCAAGCAGGTGCACAAGTATCAAAGTAACATGGCGATAAGGTGAACAAACTGATCATGTGACCACACATGAAAGGCTAACAAACACTGAGTTGATATAAAACTCACTCATGGGAAGGAGAAAACAAAATCTTCCAATGTGCTAGAAATGTAAGAAATCTTACTGAGTTAATATTTAGTAACCAACAGTCACTATACTTTGGCAATAATTCCTAGACCCTGTTTCATTTAAAAACATCGATGCTAATTCTTGTATTATTGTGCAATATTGTCTTGACCTGAAGGTCCTATCTAACAAAATAAAACACATTTTTAAAAAGAGGTTTGATTATTGGAAAAGACAATTTTAGGTGATGTGATTGATTATCTACTTTGAAAATCTAATGTAATCAACTTATCTTTAATCACAATTAGAATTAATTTATCAAAGTCTATAATCAACACATGTCAAACATTAAAATCAGTCACTTGCTAGAGGTGGTACTCACACCTGTAATTCTGAATCTCAGCTCTCAGGAGGGGAAGCAGGAGGATTGTGAATTTGAAGCCTGGGTAACTTACCAAGACCTGGTCTCAAAGCCCTCTCCCACTCAGCCCCCAGCCCCAAAGCAAAGGATCAAGAGCATACCCATATACCAACAGCATCGCTGTAAGGTTACAGGCATGTATAGTTGGCTACAATGTTTTCCTTTGAGAAATGGACTCAACTGTATGGTAGAATGCCTCTTTGTGTTTCAAGTACTGCATAAATATGGTATATGATAGTATACCATATATGACAATTACACTTCGGTGGCAGATTCATAAGAAAGGGTATATCTTATCTGTCTTTGAAAAATCTCTGGGAATTGCAGATCAAGAAACTGAGGCCTAATGGATAACATACATTATGAGAACCTAAGACCCATTAACTTATTTTTTTATCACAGGCTGGTTAAATATTTTCAATAGAAACATCTCAGGGGTAGAAAGGCTAATTATTTTATTCCTATAAAATGCATCAATTGCTTTGCCATAATCATGTAGTCTTCCTTCTTCTTTCACTAGGACGAATGCTATTCTAATGTTTGACTGAGGCTAGCCTTCTACAGTCACAGGAGTGTAGGAATATGACACACATTCTCTTTTGTTCTCAGTGTGTGAAGTGTGATGCCCGAGGACAGGATGTGAATGTTGTTAACTTATGGAGTTAAGACACAGGATTAGTTCCCTGTTACAGTCCGATGACAGGCTCTAAATCCCACCCACACCTCTGTGAAGGCACATCAAAGCAGTTCTGCATCTGATAGCATTCATCGCCATTGTTTGATGTGGCTTGTTTTATATACTGATAAGATAGTCAGGAACTTCTGTTGTGCTGTCCCTAATTAACCTCATAGGAGAGGCAATCGTCAGACATGTGGAAACACAGATGCTTTGACAACATAACCGCTCGAAAATGCTGAGCTTATCTAGTTATTCTTAAAAGACACCCAGCTTTCTAGTCCATCTTAGGCTCTGGTAAAAGGGTGGATTTACAAATGCCAAGAAAGGTTTCTCGGTGTCAAATGGAAAACAATCCTGCTGCCTACGTGCTCAGAATCTTCCAGATTGTTACCATTCAATGATACAGAGAAGGGAGGTATTGGTTTCAAACAGCTCCCCACCCCACCCCCCTCATTCTTTACTCTGAGCCCCCAATAGCTTCTCTCCTCAGAATTAATCAGGCCATCAAACCATAATAAAGTGTTCCTTAATCCTCTCAGTCAGGAAGTATCCCAAGCCGAGTGTGGTAGTATGTATTTCCTGCCTTTCACCTTACCTGACTTTTCAGCCAATGGCCTTGGATTTGCAGCTCATTGGTTCTGAGAATCCTAAAGGGCGCATCTATGCTCCACTCGTGGCCCTGCTGGGAATCTGTATTGCTCTCCTTTATTACAAAGTATTTCCAATATAGTAACACAAGGGGACACTCTTGGAGTTGAACTTGAACTTCTAATAAACTACTAAAACAAATGGAAGTCCTCCAGTTTTGCCCCACCCCCAGTATCTTCTCTAGTAGATCTACCACTTGCTGGTTACTCAGACCAGTATCCCATGAGTCTTCCTTGGTGCTTTTTCTTTTAAACCTCATCTCCAGTTATCGGAAAGCAACCCCATGACCTAGCTAATTCTCACCAACTCTATAACATCCTTGCTGGTCCGAGTCTCCACTGTGACTGTCCCATATTCCTTCGGCAGCTCTTCTCAAGACAGCCATGTTAGCAATGACCAGTGTTCCTGAGAGAACAGCTTAAAGGAGGTAGCTTCTTTGTCTCATGGTTTCAGAAGGTTCAAACCATGATCTCTTGATTCTGTGTGCTTGGGCAGAACCCTGTGGTGACAAGAATTCGTGGTGAAGGACACTGCTCACCTCATGGCAGACAAGAAGAAGGGCTGATGCAACAAGAAGCCAGGGATAAGTAAGGCCCATACACTCAATGATTCAGTTTTCCCAGCTATGTCTAAGTATTAAAAATTCTAGAACCTTCCAAAATAATAGTACTGGTTGAGAACCAGTCCTCTAGCACATGAGACTTAAGGGGACAGTTTCACATTGAAGCCATGTCACAACTACCTGATATTTACAAATATTGTTCACTGCTAAACTCAAGTCTCAACACTGGTTTTCCATAACACACAGACATACACACAGACATACACACAGACATACACACAGACATCACACACAAAACACACACAGACACACACACACCACACACAACCACTGCCACACACAGACCACTACCACACACAACCACACAACAAATCACAAGCTCATAACTACTGTCTATTCCCTTTGTATATGATTCACCTCACTCCCACACCCACTCAATTTTCCTCAAACACGGAGTGCACACTTACGTGTCTACCCCAGAACCAATTACTTTCTAATCTCTGCTGGAATTCTATTGTGTCTTTTTGGTTATTTTTTTATTGCTCTGATAAGAGTCTGACAGTACCTTCAGAAAAAGAGTTCGTTTGAACTTACAGCCCAGAGTTTCATCCTGACCTCAAGGTGGAGCACGCAGAGCATGGCAGGTTGACGGAGCAGTACTTGAGAGCTCCATTTCGAGATGACTCTCAGGCAAAGAAACGAATAGGGAATGCATTGAACTTTTGAAATCTCAAAGCCCACCTCTAGGGACACACCTCCTTTAATGAGGCCACACCTCCTAATCCTTCCAAAGACTCTCTCCAACTGGGGGTGAAGTACTCAAAATACATGAGCTTATGGGAATCATTCTCATTCAAACCACCATAATGTCATTCAAGTAGCGCCTCGTTGGTGTGAATCTTCCTGGTTACCATCGTAAAATGGAACATCTTGTTACCACCCTCTTGTCCACTTCAAACGGGTAACTTTGTGGTGTGTAAATTGTACTTCAATATGGATTCTTTTTAAAGACCGTAATTTTTAAAAAGTCAGAGGAATGTAAATTAACAGTACATTAACAGATCAAAGCAAGCAGCATTATATTATATATATATATATTATATATATATATATATATATTTATATTTATATTTATATTTATATTTATATTTATATTTATAATTCCAAAAATAAAATGAAAGAAAATTGATTTAGAGACAGAACTGCTTCTAGTGCAGTGCCTGATGTCACCTAGGGATGGCTTTTCCACTGAATTCCAATGGTATACAATATTTAATAAGAGTTCTTTCTAGTCTTAGTGTTTCCTGTGCTTTAGTGTTTTTGCTAATCTGCACATACATTATTATACACACTCTCTCAAGAATTGAGCAGTTAGACCCATCGTGAAAAATGTGGCTAAAAGGTTCACTGCTCAATGAATCACTGCCACCAACTGGCAGGTGTTGTCCTTGGACCAAGGCAGAGGCAGAGCTAATCCTCTCTAGTCCCTAGCCAAAACAAACAAAGGACAGGGACACTATCAGTTCGAGCATTTAGGAGGTTTCAGGGTGTTCTTGTCTTCCTCTTGCACCTTCCTTTCTTATACTAAGAAATTTTATGCTAAACCAGGCCCAAAGCCATCCATCCATCTATCATCCATCCATCCATCCACTACCATCCGCCCAGATATACTGTCTCCATAGAAACTTGCTGCTTCTCTTATTTTGATAGATTCCCAGTGCCTCTTTACCAAGTCTATCTTCATACTATTAGATGTACATATAGAGTTAACTTACAGTGGCTGATGAGGGCCCCTCCAAATAGCCAATGCTTCTCCTCCTGTCTGCACCGAACAATCCAAAGGATTATGGACGACATCTGTTCTTTCAGATTACTTGGTTCCTCCTCAGCTTCACTTCTAGAAGAGATCATTCTAGAAGGCAGCTGGGTAAGTGAAAAGTGCCCCAAATGTAACCACTACGGTTTACAGGTGTCCTTCCAACACGCATGTGAAGGAAGATTGGTCCACAGGAAGGGGGTGGTACTGAGTATTCTGGAGCCCAATGGGAAGAGCTTAGAGGATGAGTACACTCTCTAGTGGGATGGGGGGAACTCAGGATTTCTCTGTTTCTTGGCTTGAAATATGAGCACTCGCTCTGATGAATATTCCTGTCACAAAGGCTGCCTTCACCAGAAGCTAGTAGCTACTTCCCAATCAGTCTTGGATTTGACCTTCCCATACCAGGAGCCAAATAAACCTATTTACTTCAAAGGTAACCTGTGTCCAGTACTAATACAGCTCCATGAAGTCTCCTGATCATTGTGATTACGTGATTCTCCCGTTTATTGGTATTCACAATTGACCTGTGTCCACAGTCCTCTCATGACAACCCCTATGTCAACCTGAAAGATCCATCTTCTAGCCCCTTAGAGATCCTGCTTTATACCGTGTCTTGTCTTTTCTCATCATTTCCTACTCTCTTCTTTTCCGTCTTCTTTGACCTTGTAGTTTGGCCTTTTTGTTTATTTAGCTTCAATTTCTCACATGTGACATCAGAGTCTCTGCCCCTACTTCATCGTATGTTCTCAGAATCACTGTAGTTTCTACTGAGTATAAAAGAAACCATCTTCCATTCCATGTGATCCGATCATGTCCGATCTTTTGGAGTCCCTGTGATTAATAAATCAAAGTCTTAGCACTGAGGAGTTGACTCGTGAATGAAGTGCCTGTCCTGTAAGCATGAGAACCTGAGTTCAGAGCCTCAGCCTTCACTAAAACTGAAGGATGGGTTGCATATCCGTAACCCTGGCACCGAGGGTGGGTGGAAGTGGGTGGATCCCCGGGGGCCGCTGACATCCAGTTTAACCAGAATGGTGCCTTCCAGGCACAGTAAGAGACTTTGTCTCCAAAAATAAGGCGGAGAGCAATAGAGGAAGTCATTTGACAACTAATTTTGACTTCTGCTTATGTGCACATGGATACACACACACACACACACACACACACACACACACATACACACGTAAGCATGGAATTAGAAAAGGTTTGCCCATCCCAAAACATAGTAAGGTATTTGCTATTTCAAGTATCTTGCTTTATGCTGTCAAAAATGGACATTCCAAAGAGATAAATAACCTTTCTAAAGTCATTTCATTATTGACAGAGTTAAGGCTAAAGTCAAGTTTCTGGGTTCCCTGTCCTGGGCTCTAGTTCTCTTCCTCTATGTCTCTGTCTCCATCTCCAACTCCCTCCTGCTCTCCTCCTCTTCCTCTTCTCCTTCCCCCTCCCTTCCCCCTTCCCCTCCCCCTCGTCTTCGCCTCCATCTTTATCTCTGTGTCTGTTTCTGTCATGTGTATGCATGTATGTATGTATGTATGTATGTATGTATGTATGTATATTTGCTTTTGAGGAGAGCCCAGTATAGCCTGAAACTTACTATGTAGCCCACGCTGATTTCAAACTCCCAGGGATCCTCCTGCCTCAGCCTTTTTAGTGCTAGGATTACAGACATAACAGGACCTTCTACTCTAAACCATGTTGCTTTTATGACCAGGTATGCTCCACCAACATCCAGGCTGGAAAATAACTAAGAAAAGAAAAATCTCTTTCCTTTTAATCACCCCCTTCCCCCCTCCTCTGCAGACTTCAAATGTGGGAAAGCTGTTATCCTTAGGCTATGCCAAAAAAAGGGGGTGGGGGGGGAGCCACCATACAAGGCTCCCAAGACAGGCAGCCAGCAGGCAGGGCCTTGCCTTGCTTGGCTAATGAGATGGCATTTCACTTGGTACCTTGGCCCACCAAGACAGGCAGCCAGCAGGCAGGCCTTGCCTTGGCTAATCAGATGGTATTTCACTAGTAGCTTGGCCACAGACAGCAGCAGCAGGCAGGCCTTGCTTGCTAATGAGATGGCATTTGGTACCTTGGCCCACGCCCTTGCTGTTTCCAATGTATGTGTCTGCCGAGAGCACCTGCTCAGCGCCCTTCCTCCATCAGCCACTGAGCACAGTTCTAAATAAGTCAACCTTGGGTCGCCAAGAAGCCTTCACGCTTCTTGCCTACTAAGACAAAAAGCAACAGCTGGGTGAGAAAAATATAACCCCTGTCACTTTTCCAAACAGTATAAGAACTGGCCAGAAGGGGCCCCCAAGTGAGCTCTGGACCACGATGTCATTCACAGCTGCTGCCTGGAGTGACATTTTTCCCTCCCTGATGTTTTGAGTGGCGGAGGTTGGGATCATTTTCTGATGTTTCTTTTCTTCCTGGGGACTTCTTTGTTCACATGCCACCGGGCATTTGCCCTCTCTGGTCTTAAGTGTTTACATATAGCATGGGTATGAAGTTCATTTTGGGGACATTTCCTGAAGCCACTTATTTATTCCCCCTAGAAGGGGAACTGAGGTTTCTTCCACAGAAAAACAAAACCAAGAACCAAGCTTCCGAGTTACATCTGTTTTCTTTTCTGGAAACCACCCGCTTGCTTGCCCAATTTGGTTGCTGCCTCATTTTTTTTTTTTTTCCAGCGGGGCTATACAAAAGTCTGAATTCCTCTCACAGAGAAATAGCTTTAGCCAAGAGCCACTCCGATTTGAATTTCTTTTCCTGGCATTCATTCTCTCCCGCCACTTCCGATTTGATTTCCCACTTACACAAAATAATTATGGGGAAAAATGGATTATGAATTTCCTTAACAAGAAGCAGAATTGAATCGTTAGTAGAAAAAGAGAGAGAAAAAAAAAACCATCCGACGGTTGTCCACGTTCATTTTGATACTGTGAATCTGATGAACAGAAGCAGGCATGTGTGTCTTTTAGGTAAACAGCCTGTGTTCAGAAGGGACCTTGGTGCTGGGAATGAAATAAAGACTCAGGCTGGATGAGCTTCATAATCAGCCAAGCCTCTGCTGCCATCTGTCAGGGCTGGGCTCCTCTCCCTCTGGGCTACAGCTCCTGGGGCCCAGCTGACAGACGGCATCATTAGCTGGCTTGTGGGCTAGGTCATACCACCGAGACAGGTCACCTTGTGTCTTTGGGGTGTTTTGCCCCCTCCCAAATTTAATCCTGAAAAAGCGTAATTGAATTTCCACGCTAAAATTAAATGATGATAGTATGCAATGTGTCCACTCCTGTCTGGTGGCCAAGTAGGCTTGTTAAAAGAGCAGGGATAGGATCCAGTTAGCTCTTCCTTCAGTCTTCAGGGGATCAGAAACAGGGAACCCTGCCTGGGCACAGCCCACAGAAATGCAAATGTCTCAGAGATGCTTCCTGCCTTTATAGAGCCTGGGCACACAGGGTAGACTGGAGCCCCAGAGCTTTGTAAAACAGTGCAGTAGAATTGGTACAAGCTGAGAATCAAAGAAAAAGACCCTTAGAGAAAGACAACACACACACACATACACACACACATACATACACACACATACACACATACACCACATACACATACACACACATATACAGATACACACATACACACACATATACAGATACACACATACACGCATACATATATACACATATACACACATACATACACACATACACATACACACATACACACACACACACATATACACACATACATACACTCATATACACACATACATACACACATACATACACAATACACACACATACCCATATACATACACACACATACATATACACACACATACATACACACACATACATACATGATATACACACAAACATATGCACAGTGATAGAGAGCCTTTACAGAGCCCTTGGATTCAAAGCAGAGGTGGACCTTGGGAGCTTTGTGACTGCAGTGAGGTGTAAATGTTCTTAGTGGGATCACAAGGACAGAGCCCACATGCTAGTAAGCAGCGGCAGTTTGCTTGCACAGAGAAGGGACAAACTATGAGTATCCCTTTGGTGCCCCACACTGTCCTAGTTGCCCCCTGCACAGGCCCCCGTGCACCTTGTCACAACGTTGAAAATTCAATTCTGTGTTTCAACATCTTGATCAGTTACTTCCAGCCTTTTTTTCATGGCACCTTGCAGAACTCCAAACTGCATTGTAATCCATATTACAGCTCCCAGGGTTTCTCCTTTCTCTGGGGGTAGCTTCCAATCCTCATATCCACGGAGACGAGTCCCCAGTCTTGATGGAAATGAGAGATGTCCCCAGCCTTGGTGCAAATGATAATGGGGCTCCAGTAGCCACACAGCTGTATGTCTTATCATTTCAGATTCGTGATATTTTTGAAGGAGCAACTTCTTGGCTTTAGGCAAGCTGAGGCTACAATTCATTAAAAGCTCCTAGAATTTCACCAGCTAGGAGGAATGTCAATGAAGACAAATGTCACATTTACAAAGCACATTTTTATGTTGTCACACCGTGTGGTCAATCCACTCATCTGATTATTTTGGCAAATGCATTGGACTGGTAGAGAAAACAAAGATTTGAAACTTAGTCCTGGAAACCCGTAATGTAGCTAATGTCATTGTGGTTTCAAGACTTAACTGAAATCAGTTGAAATTCTTCTTTTCTGAAGTATTTTGGTTTTTCCCACCATTAGAACGTAAGTAACAGACAAATTCTATAATAGTTAAATCCAACAGGGGTGAATCGTATACATCTGATAAAACCCTGTAGAGACAGTTTGGAGTATGCCATCATTAGTTTGGATTCTTTCTTTCTTTCTTTTCTTTTTTTTTTTTTTTTTTTTTTTTTTTTTTTTGTTGTTGTTGTTGTTGTTGTTGTTTTGTTTTTCGAGACAGGGTTTCTCTGTGTAGCCCTGGCTGTCCTGGAACTCATTCTGTAGACTGGCCTCAAATTCAGAAATCCGCCTGTCTCTGCCTCCCAAGTGCTGGGATTAAAGGCGTGCGCCACCACTGCCTGGCACCATTAGTTTGGATTCTTAACATCCTCCAAATGCTTATGAATTCAAAACTTGGTCCCAAGACCCCGGTACTTTTGGGAGTAGCAGAACCTTTAAGAGGTAGGACCTAGTGAGCGGAGGTCAGGTCATTGAGGGTATGTCACTGAAGGGGAGAGTGTAATATTAGCTCTTCCTGTTCCTGTCTGTCACGTGATGAGGAAGCACCCACCATGATGGTCTGTAACGTGGCAGACACAAATTAACAGGGCCTAGCAACCGTATGTGATCTTTAAGGACACTAGATCATGTGACCTGGGATGTCACCAATCAGATTACAATGCTCAGGACTCTGTCTTTGGGGATCTCCAGCAGCACAGATTGCAGAATCTAAAATCTCCGTCTTTAAGTCTCTGCTTCCACATCCTTCTGTACACTCACTCAGCGTCCCATCTGCTGCCTCCTTGCTGTTATTTCAGACTTTAACGATGCACCAGAATCGTTGACTCTGTCTCTGCTCTTCTCTATTGTAGCACAGAGCCTTCCCTCCCCTAGACCGAGGTTTCCAGAGACTGACTTCCTTCAGAGCCTTTCTAAGTGGTGTGTGTTGTGTTTTATAAAAAGATAAGGAGATAAGGGATATGATTGGTAGATGTGTAGTCAGGTGTGGGGGAAGGGGGTGCCTCTGGGGGCCCATGCTGAGGCATCGCTTCCCCTTGAGGGTCCAGCCACACAACAGTATAATATAGAATAGAGTTTATTCAGGGCATGGGGAGGAGATTTGAGAGGGTAGGAGAGAGAGGGGGTGGGGAGGGAGGGAGGGAGGGAGGGAGGAGGAGGGAGGGAGGGAGGGAGGGAGGGAGGGAGAAAGGGAGGAGGAGAGGCCAGTCATGAGCAAGTGGAAAGAAAGGGGGAAGGGGAATGGGAAGGGAGGGGGAGCAAGACAAGAGGACAGAGCAGGAGCAAGAAAGCAAGAGAGCGCGGAGAGGGCAAGCAACCCCTTTTATATTGAGTCAAGCATGCCTGGCTGTTGCCAGGTAACTGTGGGGCGGAGCCTAGACAAAACTGCTAACAGTGTGTGACCCTGTACTTCCCCAGTTCATGCTCAGCACGAGGAGGCAGGGCTAGTGACCCTCCCCTCCTCACCTTCCCCTTTCTCCTATTTTCTCTTGTACTCTGCCTCCTGCAGATCCAGGGTCTTGTTTATCTTATGTCTGTTCTGGTCACACTTCCTGCCAGCTCCCTCTGGTTGCTTCAGGAACTTGGTCTACTCTTTGCCTTCTTCAATTTCCATCACGCACCTGTCTCCTCTTTCAAATGCATGAAAACTTTCTCTTGTTTTTTAGAGACCCCTACCCCCCACTTATCTTCTCAGCTGTGTGCTTAGATGCTATGTGCCTGAGAACCTTGGATAAAGGCCACGCTTGACTGGGAATATTGAGAGGGAAAAGGTTTGGAGTGAGGAGTGATACTAGAGTCCTTTTTCTTTTGAAGACTGAAGGAGCAGTGACTGAAGTCACCTCGGTACAGCTCTCTCCTCAAATCCATATGCCAAGTGCAGGGGCTGTTCTTAATTCAGTGCCAGCGGCTCAGGTTTCTGAAGCTATGCCTCTTTGGGTCACGTTACTGTTGATTGTTTCAATGATGAGTTATTCCAGCTACAAAGTATATTTCTGGAATGTGCTATCTCTGGTCGTAGAGCTATCCTATGAGAGATAACTGACATTATCAAGGCTCTTGTTAACCTCATGTTGTAAATGAATAAATGAATGAGGCCAAGCAATTGTCCCCTTTCACTGCACAGCTGGTAAGCCATGGACTAAGTTTTCTTAATCACCATCTTTAAGCTCCCGTTTACTCGGAATTGTAGATGAGATAAAACACAGACAGACACTTCCTTACGGATGTGATGGATGTACCTAACGGCACGTAGGTACAGTCAGCTCTCCAGGTGTGTCAACACTACTGCTGAAGGTTCCTCCAACGCAGAGAGAAAAGATCCAGGAGGAGAGTGTGGCTATGCTGACCAGTGTAGCCCGATGACTTACACAGGATTTGTGTTGTGTGCTTTCCCACAAGTGAGCTTGAGATGGTTCTGTAGAAGGATGTACACAGTCTGTACGTGAACACTATGCCATTAGATCAAAGGGGACTGAGCTTCGTAGAGTCTGCTGTTCAAAGAGGGTGAGTTCTGGAACCAATCTGTCTTGGATACCCAGAACTGACTGCACAGGTCCCAAACTATCAGCCCTGCCTTTTTCTATTTTATGATTCTCTGTGTAGGACTTTTAGGTCTCGGTTTGAACTTAAGATTAAAAGAATCCCACTGTCACAGGACATATCCTGGGAGGGGCTCATTCCTTAGTCAGAGGACACTTGCTAGATTAACATTCAGAGGAAGAAGGGAGAGGCTGATTAACATTCCTCAGACCACAGGGGAGGGAACCCACCTGCGGGTCAGGAAGGCCCAGAGCACCAGACACATTCCAGGAGAACCAAGATGAGAAGTAATCAGGAAGCTGGGCCCTTAATGTAATAAACCTGGGCAAACGGAAGACACTCATTGTTATAAAAATAATGTGGGAATCTGAGTCACCTAGAGACCGACCTGGGAAGGTCAGCCTTGGTTGCCCTCATGAACTCTGTATAAAAACTGCTCCCAACTTTGGCTCAGGGTTCCTCTTATCTGCGTACAGGGAAACCCCAGTATACTGGTTATCATCTTATCATCAATAAACCTCATGTTATTGCAGCGAATCCATCTGTGAGTGTTTCTAGGGGAGGCATGTCCCTTGGTTTTGGATCTTAGAGTCCAACATCTGTTAATGGCCAAATCCCCATCTTTAGAAACTTCGGTCCATCTGGACGCCTTTTCTTCTTCCTTCCCTTTTCTGATATCCCCAGCACCTCCTTACCCTACCTCTTTCTCCTTTCTCAAGTCTGTCTCTTCTCCATTCCTGTCCTGAGGAGAACACCTTCCCTCTGTCTTGCTACTATAGCTGGCTTTCCCAACTTACTGCCCTTTTCTTGGGGTCTTACATATCTCTATTGACATTCTACTCTGATTCTAGAATTTTCTAACAAACAGATAACACCTTGTCTTTATCAGTTACCTCCAGACAAGGTATTGAGAGGAGTCACAGTCAGTTAGACTTGGTGCCCAGAGGTGTCGGGGGATCTCCTGGGATTTGTCAGCCATGCTTCCCCAGGAAATGGAGAGTATAGCCACCTAGGCCTTCAGTGCCTCCTTCTCTGTCAAGGTCTTCCTCATAGCTACTGACGGGTGGCTTCTGGCTCCTTCCAATTTTAACTGGCAGCCAGGGAGAATAAAAAAAAAAACCCACAAAATAACACACTGAAATTACCAATTTTGATTTAACCGTTTCACTTTTGGATCTCCACGACACCCAGGATACCCATCCCATCATAAGAGCAGTCATTTTTCCTAAAATTCCAAATCTGTCAGATCCAACTGGCTTAATCACACCTTCAGTGGGAAACTGCTGGAAATATAAATGCTTTAATAGGATCAATATATGAATCAATTTTCTTCTCATGTAACCATCAAAGATCAGTTGCTTATCTTTTTGTTTTTAAGTAGGAAAAAAATTCAATGGGTGGTTGAAGAGCTAAAGAGACAGGTTAAGTGAGATAGTTGTATAGAGTCATGAACAAAGTAAGCGGCTTAGTTGGATTTTGGACAATGATTTAACACGACTTCTTTATTATTTGTGTAGAATGATCTGGGAATATAAAATAGCATGTATTTCTAAGATGTCAACATTTTAAGTACCCTTTTGTTAGTCAAACACACCCCTTGTCTTCCTAACACACATCTCAGATTTGGGGGTATCAGAGGGCTATAAACATCAACTCCTGGGTTTTGTATAACTCTTTATTCTCTTGTGTTTCGCACAGAAGGCTCAACCCTGGTGAAATGTTACTAAGCAATTTCTTCCTGCCTTTCTGATTTATCCATTTCTTTATTTTTTTCACTTTCTGCTGGTTTTAGTTGCTGGACTTGGACCACACCCTTTTTCTCTCTCTCTCTCTATGGAATGTAGCCTGTGAGAGGCTCTGAGGTTCTAGGTCTAGTCCCCTCTGTAATGGGTCCCCAGATCTTAGCACAACTGACACCATGACAAAGGTACCATGGGCCTTAGAGCCTGCCTGTTGGCAATACCACCTATCATAACTAGAACAAAGACCTAACCCATCAAAAATATGTAGTCCTGGGCAAGACCCTAAATGTACTAACCTTGCTTTTTTGACTTCTGTAGTTCAGCTTCTGGCTAAATGTTCTTGCTGAATGAGGTGTGCCAATCCAAGATATGGTTTTGTGCTTAAAAGCTCATCCTGAGAAAGGCTGTGGGCTACATGTGATCCTGAACACCTAGTATAGTCATCAGCCAGTTAATAGAGACTTTCTGTTGGCTTGAACCTGTGTCCAAGTGATCTTCTCTGGTGGATACCTTAAACACCACTGCCATCAAAGGGAAGGAGGGGGAACAGCAGCTTGCAACCAACTGCATCTGCATCAGAATTCACATCTTGTATTAAAGTTAATAAGGAGACATTTATTTTAGTGATTCACACACCACGTGGTATGTTTGCTTATTTTCTTGGATCTCCCATTCTTCCACTTCCATTTCAATACAGTAGTATCTCACATGTCGAATATGGCATCCTAATAACAAGAATAATGGCCCTATGGTTACTTTAGTTCTCCAGTCAGTTACTGAAAGGCACACAATGTGGGGGAGGGCGGGGATGGAGAAACTGCTCTTCACCTTAAAAAAAAAAAGAAGACAGAGCCACGTGTCATTTAAAGCTTCGTTGTCATCATCACGAAACGGGCCACAGTTGTCTTTCACTAGCTTAATGGTACTTATCTTTTGTTGCATTTTATACTGCTGTGAAGAGATACTATGGCCAAGGCCACTCTTACAATGCAAACATTTAATGGATCTAAGTTACAGTTTCAATGGTGGGAAGCATGCCAGCACATCCAGGCAGACTTGGTGCTGGAGGAGCCAAGAGTTCTACATCTTGATCCGAAGGCAGCTGGGAGGAGACTGAGTCACACTGGCCAGACTTGAGCACACTATGAGACGTCAAAGCCCCACTTGTACAATGACACTTCCCCTGACGAGGCCATACCTCCTGATATGCCACGTTTCAGTGGGCTGAGCATATTCAAACCACTGAAGTACTGGTTTTTTTTTTTTTTTTTTTAATTCTTTGTGAAATAATATCACAAATAGCACAGGCTAGCCTTGAACTTGAGACTCCCCTGCCTCAGCCTCCTAGTGCAAGAAGAAGATGTGAGCTACCCATACCAAGTTCTCTGGTGAAAGTTCTCAACTGTACCTGTAATCAGAAGGCTCAGAGTGAGTATAGATTGTTTCTTAGTATTTAGTTCCCATGTGACTCTGGACAAAGATGGTCCTGAACCATTCTCATCCTTACATATACATCCACAGCTCTGAAACCACACAGTCTATTGCCTTTCCATCTTCCCAGTGCTACAGTTATCCCCAGTGCCTTCCAATGGATGGAAGTTTTGTTCCTGGCATCTCCTAGTGGAAATAGGAGTCTCCTTCTGGGCTGAGTGAGGCCAAATTGAGCAGGAGGCTCAGCTGCTATTTCAGACCAAGATGAATTTGGGCTATGGTGCCTGGAGGAGAGCCAGGGTGTTTGCTTTTAATTATCAATTCTCTCATGGTCCTTGGCTGCCTCTGTGACATCCCCAAGGGATGAAATCCACATCGGGAAGGAGAAGCAACCATGTCCTGTAGTGGAATTCCACAGAGGCACATTGTTTCCAGGGCTTAAGAACTTTTTTAAGGGCACTGAACAGGCCTGACACAGGGCACTGGGTCAGGCTGGGACTGAGGGAAGTAGTTGGACTTGGGTGTCAGGTTGTAAATGTACTTCTAGAGTTTGCGATCTATTGATCTAATGGATGATGGCTATTTTACCCTTTTCTGTATGAGACTGAAGGCCAGCAAGTTGTCTTTGTCTATCAACAAGGATATCCTTTTAAGTTATGTGTTCAGTGGTCTTTCAGTTTGTGATTCAGATCTTATCAATGACCAAACATCTTGTCAAAGTTAACGACATCCTTTACCATCTAAATGCTTCCCAGACAGCCCATTATCAGTATCATTCTCCAGCTGAGTTCAACCGATTTACTATAAAGCCTACCATTCATTGTTCAAACCACCCAGTGAAAGAGGAACTAGGTCTGTACACTGAGTTTGGGTCAAGGCCGTTTTTGAAAGGGTGCATTATTAATACTCAAGATAAATTGAGTTACCAGACAACTTTCCGAGCATGACTTTTTAAAGGGACAACAAATGCTAACTGGGGCTTTCCAGAAATGGTGCCGTGCTTCAATCTATCACCTATCAACTGTCCTGGTTTTATGTGGGATGGAAACCAGCCACAGAATCTGGACTCTATTTTTAAGGCAGTTAGACAAACATGGGGAATTTCTAAGAATAGGAGTGACCATATATTGGTAGCCAATTAAGGCATTTGTCCCTGCTCGCTGCTCTCTTATAGCTGATCTCTCAGCAGGCTTGGGGAGCTGAGTGGTATTTGAACAACCACAGGGAGCAAAGGCATTGCTGATGCTTTATGCAGCAGCGGACATGAATAGCTACTTCTCAAGGGCCCTAGAGTATGTAGCTGCCGGTTTGTTCTTTCTTGGTGGCGATTGAAAGAAGAATACGGCTGGTTTGTTCCTTGGAATACAAAGTACACAAAAGCCACTAGGTGAAGGACAAACAAGAACATCCTTGCTTAAAACAAAGCCCTAGGGGCTAGAGAGACATCTCCCTTGGTAAAGTGCTTGCTTTAAAAGGAGCAATTAGATCCCTAGTGGGGAAGAAAGCTGGATGTGCTGGCTTATGTTGTGTCATTCAGGAGCTGGGAGAGGTAAAGGCAGGTAGATCCTGGTAAATCCAGACCAACCAGTTTAGAGAAGCCAGACTATAGCTAGAATTGGATAGGGGCTGAAAAGTACATATGTGTGTGTGTGTGTGTGTGTGTGTGTGTGTGTGATATATATATATATATATTATATATATATATATGTGTGTGTGTGTGTGTTATATATATGTGTGTGTATATGTGTGTGATTATATGTGTGTGTGTGATATATGTATGTGTATGTATATGGGCCTCACACACATATTTTTATGGGCCTCACAGGTTTATAGTCTTTTTGAAGGAGAGATGAAGGAGGTTAGGGAAGGATGGGAGGAAGAAAGAATGAAGAAGAAAATGTTGCCACACATGGACAGCGTAAGTAAATTCAGTTTCCCACTATACACTAGCTCATTTAATCTCCACAGCAGTGCTGTAAAGTATGATTGGCTGTCTTTGAAAGGACACTCACAGAGTCTAACAATTCAGACCAGGGTTGCCAATAGCGTGATGCAGACTCTGAACCTGAGACCCGCACATGAGATGTCTTCTGCTTTTCTGTGGACTCCTCAGAGAGGTGAGAGGCGGAGTTGATCAAGGTCCTGCAGGGTGCCCACTCATGCTTTCAGCACCTATGGTATCTTAAGGGTTAAAGTAAAATTAACCCTTACTGTGTCCCTGTAGATGAAACCACGCAGGATGACTATTCTTGATCCTCAACTTGACCATACGTGGAATTAACTAAAACCCAAGCAACTGGATACACCTGCGAGAGATTTTTTTCTTCCTTAAATGTTTAAAGTGGAAAGACCTACTTTAAATCTGGGTATTTTGAGGTGTGGAGATACATCTTTGTTTGTTTGTTTGTTTTTAGAGATAGGGTTTTTCTGTGTGACAGCTATGACTGTCCTGGAACTCTGTTTGCAGACCAGGCTGTCCTCAAACTCACAAAGATCCACCTGCCTCTGCCTCCCGAGTGCTGATATCAAAGGAGTGCTGAAGATACATCTTTAATCCAGATCTTTTGAGGCAGGAAGATCCCCATTCCATCTGGGCCATATCTTCTGCTGCAGCCTAGATAAAGGGCACGGAACACAAGGAAAGAGGAAGCTTGCTCTCTTTGCCTGAGTGCTTTCAGTCATGCTAGCAAGTCCTTTCCTTTCCTAGCCTTAGAGCCTGCTTCTATTGGATTTTAGTTTATCCTGAAGACCACTGAGATATCCAGCCTTGCGAACTAAAGAATTACTGGATTCTTGGATCTTTAGTTGGTAGACAGCCATTGTTAGACTAGCAGGACCATGGTCTACAAGCCACTCTAACAAATACAAATTGTGTGTGTGTGTGTGTGTGTGTGTGTGTGTTTCATATATGTAACTTGTTTGCACATTGGTAATCCTAAGACATTGTCTCCCTGGAAATAAGAATCTCGCCTTTGCCTTCAGGATCAGAGTGTGCAGATTCCATAGTGAGACTGTAACTGTAAACAACCTCAGCCTAATGATTCTTCTGAGGGCTGAGAGATTTCCCACCTGTCTTGGAGCTGTGGTGGAGAGTGGTTCCAGTCTGGTAGGTGTCACCTTATGTGCCTGGGACTGGCACTGACTCTAAGGAGAGCCAACGCAGGCAAGGAAAAGGATGGGAATGTGTCCTTCCTAAAAGCTATTCTTCTATATCACACTGCTCCTCCATGCCGCCCCCTCCAGAAAACAAGGGGGAGTTGTGCCCTGATGGACTAGAATGCTAATTACAACCATTACCTAAAGCAACCAATCTTCCTTGACAAGGGTGGAGCTGTCAGATACTAAGAGTAAAGCTTCGTGTTTCATTTTGGTACAAATTACTTTTCCGTCCCCTCTTGACAAATGCCTCAATTTTGATCTCAGCTTTGCTGTTAGGATGGACGTGTAATTATCTGCTCTTGTTTACAGCAGCGAAGGTCAGGTTATTCCGTAGATATTAATAACCACTGCTCCAAGAGCCCTCTTCCGGCTCATCTTGCATGCTGAGCTTTGGCCTGATTTCAACCTTGTGAAATTTTTATGGGGCCGAGTCTATACCCTAACTAACTCTCTAACACTCTTATTAACTCTCTTATCTGCTGTGATAACCATGCTCGGCCAAGTTGCCTTTTTATGAACCCAAATTACTAAGCATTAGAAAAGCACCGCCTTAGTCCACTGGGGTTAAGGGAGTCCATCTGAGTAAAACTGGAAAATATACCTGATTTATTGGGGCCTTTGTGATTTGAAGAGTCCAAAAGGGCATGACCAAAATGGGATTCGGGGAAGATCATGGTAGCACTAACATTGTAGAAGGTTCAAGGTAGCTGCATGGAAAATTTATATCATTCTGAAAAGAAAACCAATTGTCCTACTTAGCTTCAGCTAGCAACTTGATACAATCTAACGTCACCAGAGGAGAAAGTCCCATGGAAGGATTATCCAGATGACATTGGCCTGTGAGCTTGTCTGTGAAGTATTAACTTGATTATTAATCAATGTAGGAAGGCACAGCCCACTATGAGTGTTACCATTCCTAGGCAGGGGTTCCTGGACTATATATGAGCCAGAGAGTGAGCCAGGCTGCAGCTTTCTTTATTGTTTTTATTTCAGTTCTTGCTTGATTTCTTGCCTCACCTTCTTTCAATAATTGACTGTGACCTGAAAGTATAAACCAAATAAATCCTTTCTTCCCCTAGGTTGCTTTTGGTCAGAAGGTTTTATCACAGCAGTAGATAGGCAAATAGAACATATACTAATATCCTGCCTGTAGCATTTCTTCAACACCGCCATTACAACAGTGTGTGTTACTTAGTAACAAATGTCCATTAATTACAATAGGGTGTGCTACTTAGTAACAACTGTCCATTAATTACAATACAGTGTGCTACTTAGTAACAACTGTCCATTAATTACAATAGGGTGTGCTACTTAATAACAACTGTCCATTAATTGCAATAGGGTGTGCTACTTAGTAACAACTGTCCATTAGTTACAATAGGGTGTGCTATTTAGTAACAACTGTCCATTAGTTACAATAGGGTGTGCTATTTAGTAACAATTGTCCATTAGTTACAATAGTGTATGTTATTTAGTAACAACTCCAGACTCTCACCGGCTGCTTGTTATCTGTATTCTTCCTCTGCTGTTTTGCTTCCTGCATTGCTTTTCCATCTAGACAGTGCATGGAATGAATGTTTATCTGGTTAATCTGAGCACAGCTACTTGTGCATTTCAAAAGCACGAAGAGAAAGATCACACTAACTTTGTTCTGCCTTGTTCACAACTGTCCTTCTAGGCTGGCTCTAGGGGTATGACTGGTGAAGTGATCTGTGGCTCTTTGCTTGATCAGCTGAAAGTTAAGGTTGATCGGCACACCGGTTTGCTACTCCACAAACCCACGTACTTTCCAGAGTCCCATAGCTGATAGACATGCTCGCACATGTTGATTGGAGCTTTCATCAGCTCTGGAGAGGAAGAGGGTCAAGTACTTCTGCAGGGATGAAGACCTGATTTATTACTCCTGTGCATTCCCACTTTGGGGTTGAGATAGGCAGCAAGCTGTTGATATAATTAATTAAAGGAAAGCATGGTCTAAGAGCTGTCTTTAGATAAACATAGCACTTTATCTAAGATAGAATGGAGACATAGAATTCTTAAAAAATAATCCATTGATTTTGCAATGGAAAGTTTTGGAGACTCTCACCAGAGACTCTTAGTTTAAAAAAAAAAAAAAGGAAGAAAAGTTATTTGATGTCACTGGATTTTCCCTGCAGATTAATGCTGCCGTCTCTGAGTCTGTCCGTGAGATCTGCTAGTAAGAAAACTAACTGAAGGCTGGAAAACGGCAAAACCTGAAGAAACAAAGGCTGGTGGGAGGTAGGAGAAGGCGAACAAAGGAAAGCAAGGTGTGCTGACACGTGACTGTGGAGATGTAAGGAGACCCATCATTTTGTTTTGCTTTTTCAAACATTAAAAGTAGATTTATTTTCTCACACAGAATATTATAAACAGAATCACAGTTTCACCACCCCAGACTCCTTTTTGATCATCGCCTCTTCCCCACACATCCATGACCACAGCCTTCTCATTAGAATACAAGCAGACATCTGAACTCATTGGTATAAAAAACAAACAAACAAACCCAAATAGGACAAAAACAAGCAAACAGAGAAAAGAGCCCCCCCCAAAAAAGAAAAGAAACTCACAGGAAACACATACAGACTCTAACACACACACACCACACACACACACACACATACACACACACATAACCTAAAAAATTAATTAGAAAAATTCAAGAATGAAAACTTAAATTGTAAAAATTGCTTTAACACTCTTCCTTTGACCTCTTTCATCTAGATCTCTTTCAACGATGCTTCAAACCAACATTTAAAAAAAAAAACTTGTCTGTGGAAGAAAATATTAAATTAGAAGTGGACTTTCTAAAGTATGCTGAGCTAAAAATAAATATTAACAGGTGTTCTTGCTTTCAGGCTCCTTGGTGCGTCTCACAAGCTGGGGCGTATGTGGCTATTTTTAAAGAGGGATGTTTGAGGAGATATTTCTCCATTGTCTCCAACTACATGCCACACCCACCGAGAGTTTATGCCTCGGTTGGTGTGGAAGTTGGTTCGAGAGAAAGGTGGTTAGATCGCTGGAAGGGACCAGTATAGTTTCGTGGGACTCCAATTAGTTCCCATATAGTGGGTTTGATAAGTCACTCTCTGGCTTCTTGTTTACCATGCAATCATTGGCCCTTATCATGTCGCTACCTACAGTGAGACCCTCATTAGAAACTAAACACATGGGGTCACTCTGTCAGCAGTGTCAGAGGGAGACAGAGCCCAACATAGCTAGCAGCCTCCTAGGGAGTTTTCTTTTCTGCTAAGGGAGCACCATTTGGGATGGACTAGAAGGAAGCAAAGCTAGCAAGTTTATTAACTAGTTAGTTATACAGAAGGTTGTAACAGACAAGACAAAGACAACACACAATCCCAAGATGTGGATTCAAGCTACTTGAGAGGATCCTCCTCAGGTGTCTTTACAATGGCTCAGTGCATGAGCTTGTTACACACACACACACACACACACACACACACACACACACACCTAGGCATTCTGCATCACATTGGTTAGAGGATCTGATTTACAAACTTTAAAAGTTAAATGAAAATATATGGGCTACTAGGTCTATGCAGTCATGTCTATGCAGGCTTTAGTACTTGGTTAATTCTGATCATTATAATATCCAAGAGTCATCCATTTTCTCACATGTATGGATAGCTGGTTCTTTCAGTTGTTACGTGATATAATACTATGTCGACACTCTGCTCTTTGTATGTCTGTTCACCTTAGTCATCCAAATGTGTTTCTAATTTTGGGCCAATTTCATATAAACTGCTACAAGGTTCTCATAAAAATACATGAGCTGGTTAACTCATTTGCCTATCTAAAAAAAAAAATTCTTTTTATCAACCAGATTGTAAGGTCTTAGTTAAGGTTTTCATTGCTGTGAAGAGACACTACAACCAAAGCAGCTCTTATAAAGGACAATATTTAAATGGGACTGGCTTACAGGTTCTGAGGTTCAGCTCATTATCATCAAGGTGGGAGCATGGCAGCATTCAGGCAGGGATGGTACAAGAAGAGCTCAGAGTTCTACACCTTGTTCCAAAGGCAAACAGGAGAAGACTGGCTTACAGGCAGCTAGGAGGAGGCTCTCAAAGCCAACTCTCACGTGACACACTTCCTCCAACAAGGCCACACCTACTACAACAAGACCACACCTCTTAATAGTGCAGCTCCCTGGGCCAAGCATATTCAAATACCACAGTGATTTAGTGAGACAAAGCCTATGTTTTAGGTTTAGAGTTGAGACAGGAAAACAATATGTGAAACTTGGAATACAAATATCCTGGACCTGGTAACCGAACTGCTTTGTTGTTTTAACACTGTAGTTTAGGACACCTATAGGAAACACACCTAATCTCCTAGGCAGTTTTATCTTGATCAGTTGCATGAAATCCCTTGCTCTCAACAGCAGAGACAAACTAGATCCAAAGGGGGGGGCTTCTTTCCCATCTCATGGCCCCATGCCCCTCAAGTTCTCTTTTCTTTCTTTTTTTTTCTTTTTTTTAAAGATTTATTTATTTTATGTATATGAGTACACTGTAGTTGTCTTCAGACACACCAGAAGAGGGCATCAGACCCCATTACAGATGGTTTGTGAGCCACCATGTGGTTGCTGGAATTGAACTCAGGACCTTTGAAGAGCAGTCGGTGCTCTTAACCTGCTAAAGCCATCTCTCCAGCCCTCTCTTGTCTTTCTATTTTGCCTCAGACCCATCTAGTCCTTTTATCCTCTAAAACTACACGTTAGACAAACCTCTATACAAAGTATCTTGCCTCAATGTTACGTTGTAGCAACAGAACTGCACCTAAGAAATCAGGGAGCTGCTATAAAAAACCTCAAAATATGGAAGCCAACTTTGAGACTAAATAGGAGGCAGAGGAAGAGTTTGAAAGCAAAAGTTAGGGAAAGCCTGGAATGTGGGAAACAGAGTGTTCGAGGCAAGTCTGGCGAGGGCTCAGAGGGTGGAGAGACGAGGAAACTAGCTCCACATGGAAAAGCTGATCATGGAAACCGGAGAACAGCCCACCCATCTTTCAAAGCAGCAAAGAAAATGGCTCTGCCACTCTCCTTGCCCTAGCTTAGTTTTGAGGGAAGCCAATCTTTAAAGACCACAACCTAGGATCCTCAGTAAAGATATTCTGAACAGAGTCGGGCACACAGCCTGAGCTATGACGATTACTGATGGATTTTAATTAGATTACAGGGAGACTCGGGAAACAAATGTAGGAAAGATTACTGAAGTGTTTGCTTCAGTAGGGAAGGAGTGGGAAGTACATGGCCAAGCGACTGCCTGACAGTGAGGAGAGCAAAAGCCAGTCATGGCTCTACTCATCTGTGGTCCAAGTTCTTGGAGGCTACCAGGAGTGGATTTAACCTGAATTCTATCTAAAATCAATGAAGGGGGAGGGGTAGAAGACTGGAAGGGAATGGGGAAGGAAAAGAGGGAGGTGGTAAAGAGAGGCTGGGGAGGGAGATTAGTATGCTAATTAATCACCAGTACAACTGGAAAGTTTGCTTGAAGGCATCGCAAGAAATATTTGAGGCAGGCTTTCCTAACATGGGACCAGAGGCTCTGTATTTCAGGGGGTAACTCTGGGCACTGCCCCCACAAGGCTGCCTCAGGATCCTGCTCTCTCCTTTTAGTTTACGTGTTCTGTCCTGGCTAGTTTTATATCAACAGGACACAAGCTATAGTATATGAGAGGAAAGAACCACACAATTGAGAAGATGTGCCCAGAAGATCAGGGTATAAGCAGGCCTATAGAACATTTTCTTAATTATCGATTCATGAGGGAGGGCCCAGCCCATTGTGGATGAGGACACCCCTTGGCTCGTGGTCCTGGGTTCTATCAGAAAACAGGCTAGGCAAGCCATGAGGAGCAAGCCAGTAAGCAGCACCCCCTTCTATGGCCCCTCCTCAACCCCTGCCTTGTTTGACTTCCTGCATGACTTCCTTCGATAAGAACACTGATGTGGAATCTTAAACCAAGTCAGTCCTTTCCTCCCCACTTGCTTCTAGTCATGGCGTTTCATCACAGCAAAAGTCATCCTAACTAAAGCACCCTCCACAGCCATCACGGCTGTGGATCAAGCAGGCCCACATCCAGCTCATGACAGCACTAGACCTTAGACAAACTTATTTTTCTCTCTCTCTCTCTCTCTCCTCTCTCTCTCTCTCTCTCTCTCTCCTTTCTCCCTTTCTCCTCCTTCAGGCCTCTCGCAAGCTCTCTTGGCTCAGAGAACATGGCAAAAGAAGAGTTAGAAAGATTGTAGGATCTAGAGACTGGGGAGGACAAGTGCAAAAAAAAATGGTGTCTTCTGTGTCTTCCAGGCTGTTTTACTCATACGCCCACAGCAGCTGTGGATGCCTGCACAAGACCTACACAGGATCAAGACACTCAGAATCCCAGCATGGTTAGGGAAGGAGACTGTCAAGGTCCTACCCACCCTGAGCTGAGGAGCTGTTGACAGTTGGTGACTGTTGCCGGGAGGGAGGGTCACTATTTTTAAGGAGTCCCTGGTAGGTTGCCCACTCCTCAGTAGATAGCCTTGCATCCATGCACATATGTGCAGCACTGATTGGAATCCATAGGTTATAAAAACATAAGACCTGAAGATGGGTGTGACACAGTGTAGGGAGGTCTCTGGAGAGTTGGGGGGTGGGAGAGTAAAGAGTGCACAGGCTCAAAAGAAATGGTACATATGTGTGAAATTCTCCAAAACAAACAAAAGTACACGTTTTTAAAAGTCTACATAGTGTCGTGCACCATTTGGCTGTAAAAAGAATTTGAAACTTCAAGACTGTGAGGCTATGGATGTGGGCGATCACTGAACTACTACAGGTAAGATGGATTCATCACCTGGCTTCTACAACTGTTGTCCATGTTATATAGAGTATGTTATATATGCTACAGGTGTAGATGTACCAGCTAAGATTGTATGTATATAGAAAAAGACTACAATCATGATTAATAAAACAACTGTTTTGATTCATGAGACAAAGAGGCATTTGTTTTCCATCTTGAAACCCCAGCTGGGCTGGGGAGTGGCTCAGTGGTTGAAAACACTGGCCTCTTGACCTGGTTTCTGTACCCAGCAACCACATGGTAGCTCACAAACATCTGTATCTCCAGTTTCAGGAGATCCAACTCATTCACACAAGATACAAATATGGTGCACAGATGTATATGTAGGCAAAAGACCCATATTCATTAAGATAGATAGATAGAATGATAGATAGATAGATAGATAGATAGATAGATAGAGTCTTAGGGTTTCTATTCTTGCACAAAACATCATGATCAAGAAGCAAGTTGGGGAGGAAAGGGTTTATTCAGTTTATACTTCCATATTGGTGTTAGGACTGGAACTCAAGCAGGTCAGGAAGCAGGAGCTGATGCAGAGGCCATGGAGGGATGTTATTTACTGGCTTGCTTCCCCTGGCTTGCTCAGCTTGCTTTCTTATAGAACCCAGGACTATCAGCCCAGGAATGGTACTACCCACAATGGGCCCTCCCATCCTTGATCACTAATTGAGAAAATGCCTTACAGCTGGATCTCGTGGAGGCATTTCCTCAAGGGAAGCTCCTTTCTCTGGGATAACTCCAGCCTGTGTCAGGTTGACACACAAAACCAGCCAGTACAAATAGATAGATGATAGATAGGTGATAGATGGATGGATGGATAAATAGATGATGGATGGATAGATAGATAGATGATAGGTAGACGATAAATAGGTTGATAGATGATAGATAGATGATAAATGGATATAGATAGATAAGATAGATAGATAGATAGATAGATAGATAGATGGATAGACAGATAGACAGATAGATCTTTAAAAACAGAAACCTTTAGCACGATGGTGCCAGCATTTAGTGTGATTGGCCCTTTCTCTCTGATGTGCCTTAGAGAGAGAGGTACAGATAATAAGACATCCTTCATTGCCCCTTGTGTTTCGCTTGCTGTATTTTCCATTTCTTTTCCATTTCCTTTAAAGCATACCATATGACAGAGGTGGGTGACAGGAATTCTAGATGCCACTTACCTTACTAATTTGTGGGAAATGTGTAAATTCTTTAGGTCTTCCGTGTCACCTCATAATCTAGAGGCTTAAACTACAAATATACATTGTCTGGGGGTTTCTGTAGGTCGAGAATCAGAGGGAGACTTTGCAGGTGTCTCAGGCTTTCCATCGTGCTGGAGTTCTGAGCTAGGAGACCGTCAGTGCTGTGATCTGGACTGAAGGTTTGGCGTGTCGGAATGGTAACTTCTGTGCTCACTCATGTGGTTCACGACTGTGAACCTGCTGGTTTAAGTTCTCAGTTACTTGCTGACCCTACTCCCTCCCACTTTCCCATGACACCCTTCACTGGTCCAGAAGCACAGAAAGCAGTTCATTTTCCCAAGGACAAAGGCTCTGAGAGACAGAGCAAGGATGAGCAAGGCAAGCTACAGTCTATTAACCCAACGGGGAAATAGGGTGTTCTCTTTGTCATCTATTAATAACCCCCCTCTGCTTACACTTGGGGTGAGGGAATTTCCTATGGGCATGTATCCCAGGAGGCAAGGATCTTAAGGTCTGTCCTAGAAAGGTATTTCTCTACCCAATCCCTTTGTAGAAGGGACCTGCTCTTCTAGAGGATCTGAGTTTGGTTCCTGGCACCCATGTTGGGCAGTTTACAACTACTCCAAGTTTCAGATTTGGAGACTCTGATTCCTTCTTCTGCTCTTGAAGACACCAACATTCATGTAAAAGTCATACAGGCAGAAACATAACTTGTTTTTTTAAAGGTAAATCTCTATTCTTCGTAACATGGACACTAGCAGTGAAAGATAATAAAGACACAGAGGAGCGAGATAGCATCATGTATATGGAGAGAAGTACTGTGATAGACTAAGAAAGAGTAATTACAACCTATATTATAAATGATATTTCAACAGGCTAACTCTATAAGGAGCTATATATAAATCAATTAGAAAAAGGAGAATATGCCAAAAACCTGTTTATGATTTTTTCAAAAAAATTGAAAGGAAAAATAGATGCAATATCACAAGTTATGTAAAATCTGGAGATTAAAACATCATTAAGCCTCAGCATTAATTAGTCTCTTTAAATTGCTCTGGTTCTTTTCAGTAATGGCAGCCAGTGTTGTTTGGGGCTTTCTGACTCTTTCAGGAAGCAAATGTTTATTTCCTTTCCCCAGGAGGTGTTGTGACAAGGTGTACCTGATACCTTCTACATGAAGAGGAGGGCTTTGCTGAGTCAGTAAGACTAGACATTGAGTGGGTAGAGTGAGCCTGCTTAAGAGATGGAAGGTGGGTCAGTTCAGAAGATGGAATTGTAGGGTGGGTCAGCCAAGGAGATGGAGGTGTGGGTGGGTCAGCCCAGGAGACAGAGGTATAGCCTACTTAGGAGACAGAGGACCAGGCCCCCTGATTCCTCTCCCTCCCCTCCTGAATGGTTCTCTTTTCAAGATCCAGGGTTCCATCTTTTCCATCTTTATCAAGAGCACTAGTTATTCTTGTAGAAGTCTCGGGGGTTCAGTTCCCAGAACCCATAGGATAACTCATAAATTCCTGTAATTCTAGTTTCAGAGCACTCCATACCTTGTTCTGATCTACATAGACACACACACACAGACACACACACACAAATGCACGTGTGCACCTTAAATAAATAAATAAAACAAAACACCAGCTTCTCTCCTTGTCCCCTCTTCTCCTTTCCTGCATATTCTCAGAAACTTATTCATCTTCAGGCCATTAAGGAATTATATCTAATATAATTATTTAGAGGAATGACATTTAGATTCAGTGCCCAGTGCTTAGATCACTTTAGTGTGCCTTGACCCAGTAATGGCTTTGTAATATTTGAGGAGAATAGAATTTGAATTCTTTGAAGATTTCTGCAGATGTTGAGGAAAACACTACTGCTCATGGTTTATTTATGTACTGTTCTTAATTGGAGAACCCAAGCAGAGCAACACTTCTAACTGTGCCATGCACACAGATCCTGTAGACCACAGGAAATAGACGGAAGTCGGGCGGGAAAATAGGGAAAAAGAGAGATCAGCAGGAGTGGGAGGTATAAGTGAATGCAGTAATGGTGGGTAAATATAATCACAATTCATGTTATGCATGTGTGAAATTAAAAAGAAGCAAATTTTAAAAAGAAAAAATAACCTGTAGACTGCTTAACCCTGGCTGAGTCAAAAACTGTGATTGAAGAGATAGAATGTTGTTAAGTCTTGGGCTGGAATTACCTTGGGCCCATTTAAGGGCCTTTAAGAATGAATTCGATAAATTCTTATATAAATGGATGGAACTGGAAAATATCATCCTGAGTGAGGTAACCCAATCACAAAAGAACATATATGGTATTCACTCACTGATTATTGGACTTTAGCCCAGAAGCTTGAAACACCCAAGATTCAACTCACAGACCACATAAAGCTCATGAAGAATGAAGACCAAGTTGGGGGGGGGGGCTACAATCCCTCTTAGAAGAAGTAACAAAATACTCAAGGGAGCAAATATGGATGCAAAGTGCAGGACTGAAACTGAAGGAGGGGCTGTCTGCAGACCATTCCACCTGGGTATCCATCCCATGTGCAGTCACCAAAGGTGGCTGGTCATGGTGGGTGTCAGGAGGTGCATGCTGACAGGAGCCTAACATAACTGTCTCCTTAGAGGTCTGCAAGAGTCTGACATATTCAGAGGCAGATGCTCACAGCTAACCATTATACTGATCATGGGGTTCCCAACAGAGAAGATAGAGTGAAGACTGAAGGAGTAGAAAGGGTACGGGACCCCATGAGGAGAGCAACAATACCAACCAACCAGAGCCCCCAGGGTCTAAACCACCAGCCTGGGAGTGCTTAGGGAGGGACCCATGGCTCTAGCTATGTATGCAAGGGAGCTACATATAAGTGGGAGAAGAGATTCTTGGTCCCATGAAGGCTTTACATCGTGGGGGTGGTATTCGAGGGTGGGGAGGTGAGGTTCTGGGGAGGGTGGGTGTGGGTACACCATCATAGAGGCAGGAGGAGGGGGGAAGGGATAGGGAGTTCCTGGGAGGGAGGGGGGAAAGGGGGTAAGGGGAAAACACCTGAAATGTAAATAAAAGTTCTAATTAAAAAAAAATCTAGAAAAAAAAAAAAAAGAATCAGTTATCTTAACTAGTGTACCTGGCATTCTCTAGACTAGATAATAGATAATCTTCTTGGCACATACCACAAAGTTTTGCAGATGTCTAGCCTCTACCAACTCTAAAGGTAAGTAAGAGGCGTTAAGAAATCACCTTAAACCTATGGATGTTTCCTGCCATATTGTATGGAGTCTTGCCTACCCAGTCCCTCAGAAATATAACCAGTAAATATAACCAGTTTATGACTTTCTTTTATTCTGTAACTGTAAAAGTTCATTCAGTGACTTCCATGGTAGAACATGTTATGCAGAATGAGTTGAACTCATGTTCCCAGGACATCATTACTCACACTCAACTCATACAAAACAACAATTCTCTAATTTCATTTAAAGCAGAGCTGTCCCTTTATATCAACAGTAGGCATTTCAGACATGCTGACCTTACTGAAAAAAATCTGTGAGATGAATGTGTTCCCTATAATTTCTGCATTGAAGCTTAATCACTAATCTGGTATTAAGAAGCAAGACCACAAAAAGACAATTAGACTCTTCGTGGTACTTAGGGCTATTGCATAAAAGCTGGTGTGATGGTTTGAATGAGAAGTGACCTCTGAGCAGGTATTTGAACTCCTGGTCCCCACTGAAGACACTTTGGGGGGAGATTTAGGTGGAGCAACCCTGCTGGAGGAAGTATGTCACTAGGGGCTGGCCTTGGCTTTAAAAGCTCCACACCACTTGCAGTTTGCTCTCTGGTTCATGCTCTTGGCTCACAATGTGCGCTTTCACCTCCCTGCTTTTACTGCCTTGGCTGTCACTTGCCATCATGCCTCTGTCCCTCCATCATGGACTCCTATCCCTCTAGAACAATAAGGCAGCCATACATTGTCTCTTCCCTGAATTACTTTTGATCATGGTATTTTATCACAACCACAGGAAAAATCACTAATACATCAGGATGTGTTTATGTTTTTGCTCTTCCTTCATGTGAGGGGTTCTTTCCTCTGGAGGAAACAGGAACAGAAAGAGCATCCCTCCCCATACAGCACATACCTGTACCTTAAATGTGATCTTTCCAGCCCCTAGAACTATAAGAACCACATTTTTACAGTTTATAAATTAGTAAGTCTGTGGTATTTCATTGTAATAGTACAAGTAGACCAAGACAGATAGTAATGACAATTATATTCATATTTTCTGTAGTAGAATTTTTAATCCCAATCTGAGGCTTCTTATCTCACCTTTGACCATTTAGTTCCTGGATAAAAGACACACACACACACACACACACACACACACACACACACACACACACCTTTATATTTACAATAAGCTTTAATCAGCACAAGAGCTGGGCAAATATCTGCACTGTATACTATTAGAATCTACTTTCCTATCAATAACCCTGAGTAATTATTTACTATATTTCATCTGGGTTGCTCTTAATTCTAATTTGCCAGCCTTCAAGGCCATGTTTTCATGAATCACATAACCCATAGTGGGTCTCTTCCTCTTCTTCTCTCCTTCCTGATTCTCCTCTTGTTTAAAAAAAGGGGGGTGGGTGAGGCAAAACCCCAGATTTGGATTAAAAATTTTAAAACATTTTCTATTTATTTTCATGTCAACTTTGGTTGGCTGCATGATTTATAGGAATATTTGATTTTCCTTCTGTGGTATTTTCCACTTACACCTTTGTTCTTTGTCCTTGACCATTCTGCAACACTCATAGCTTGTCTCCTAGCCTCGGGACAGCTCTGTTCCACCTTGGCTGCTGTTCTTGATGCTCATCCCATGATCCTAGCATCTTCTCTATTCTGGGGTCTCTGCTGCAAAGGAGGTTGCTACTTCTTCCCCAGTGACCTCTCCTGGATTCTTCAGGGACTCTGACCTTGCCATGTGATTTCATGTCTCAGCTTTTCTCCATGATTCCTTCAATCCATGCTGCCTAAAACCAATACCACACAGGAGACTCTTACACATTATCAAGTTCATTTGAGTAGTAGCATTGGCATGCTCAGTATTTTGTCTCAATGATGCTGGGCTTTTATTAATAGCAACTGATTTCCCAACCCTTGCTAACTCTTGGGAAGGTAAAGGTTTTCCTTCAGTGATGCTGGTCTCCTGGTAACCATAGCGAATTCCTCAGTCTTACCTGATCAGAACCATAGAGTGTTTTAATTCAAATATATAACATGAATGTCCCTGTTAGAGTCTTTGCTTCCTGCTGAAACTTCACAAACCAGATCTCCATGGTGTGTACTTTTCTTTGCATTTCTTTCTTCCAAGTTCCCACGGGACAGCTTGGTAAGTTTCCAGAACTTAGTGGCTTTTCCACTTCAAATCTCCACATTGTCCACAATCCTCTTAACAACAACAACAACAACAATAATCAAATAAACAAACACACCAGAAGAATGGAGTTGGATCCATCATGGCAATACCTCATTCTCTGGAACCAATTTTTTTTTCTCTACTTTGGTTTCCTTGCTGTGGTAAAACTTTGACCAAAATTGACTTGGAGAGAAATGAGTTTAACTGATCTTACATTTACAGGTAATAGTTCATCATAGAGGGAGCAAAGCTATTTACTGTCTTTTTGCCACTTACTTGTTCAGCTTGCTTTTTTAAACAACTCAGAAAAATCTGCACGAGGATGAAATGACCAGCAGTGGTCCGGGCCCTACTACATCAATTAGCAATCAAAACATGCCTACAGGCCAGTCTGATGGTAGCAACGCATATATGTTAAAGTTCATGTGAAGCTGCATAAACTAATCAGAACGTCTTATTTTATTTTACTTTAAGTTCTTAGAATATTTTTAACAATGGAACAGGAAGGGATAAGTGGGGTAAAGGATGGGAAGGCTGGGTAAAGGAAGGAGAAAATGGAAGGACCATTGAAATATGCACATATATAAGATACATGGATAAATATTATATATAGTATACATATATGTATATATGTAGTTTAAATGAATTTACCCTATAATGGTATGACAATTCTCCACTAGACAACATAGGCTATAAATAAAAAAGCCCATAGCCAGGTGTGAGTTACCTCTTTTTAAGTTATTCTACAGTGGAGACTGGAGACCACGGCGACCCTCCAAACACTGCAAAGTGTTATCACTGCTCTTGGTAACTAACCCTCCTGAACTTGATGATAAGAACCTACAGCAGAAGATACCACACACTTGAGTCCCAGGACACAGGGAAATCACATTGATCCGTACTGACTGGAAGCTTCATTCATGCTGGCTAACTCTCATATTGCCAGACGTATCTTTGTATGTTACCACGGGAGAACTCAAGTTTTACCCAACTGTGAACCCTGTGATCTAGAACAATGAGTGGCCTGGAAAGACATGTTTACTGGTGCTCTAGTAGCATAAGTGTTATGGAGAGTAACCAACTCCTGGCTATTCTATAAGAGTGAGTACATCCCTAGTATCATCATCTAGCCTAAACACCATGGCTGGCTTAGGTCCTAGTCTCCAGAGGAGAAGCCAATAGATGACTCTGCTAAATGGTTACAGTACCCTACTCCATCTCAGTTCTTATAGCTATATTCTTATAGTAAGAGATGCCCATGGTCTCCCAACCATCATCAGAGAAACTTTTTGCAGTAGGTGGAAACTTACACAGAGACTCACGACTGGTCAACTGTACAAAGAATAAGAGACAATGAGTTGCTCAGTGTTACCCGGGACGCCTGTCCCATAATGCCTTCCCTCCGAGACAAGGGACTCACCAGGAAAATAGGTGCAGAAAGATCGGAAGAACCAGAGGTACGGGACACTTGCAGCGATGTGGTATTTTCTGGGCCATGGAACAGACAAACTCATAGCGGCTGTGACCACACAAAGACTTATTCAAACCAGCCAAAATCCAAGCATGCATGTAAGTAAGAGAAGCTCACAAGTTTCCGCTGCCAACTGAGGAGCCACTGGTAATTAATGATTTCTTGACAGAGAGCAATTTTTTTTCTAGGGTGCTGCCCCTGAGGGGTCGTTCTACAGCCACAAGAACCGGTGGCACAAAATGTGTTCAGTAAATCATGACATTGGGAGGGAAACACTGGAGAGGATAGGGGAAGAGCTAGAGGGGGGAGGGAATGAACAACATCCCATCAAACCCACATTGTATCCATGTATGAAACTCTCAAACAACTGGAAAGATGGTTTAAAAACTTCTAAGTTGGCAATTATCGTAACATGTGCTAAACAACCAGAATGAATGCACTCTGAGGATGGCCTGGTTCTCTAATTTTGTCGTTATGCAAAAATATACTCAAACAGATTAAGGAGGCTAAGATTTCATTAGGCAATGCAATCCCAAGGGACCACTGTCAAGGATGCTTGAACTGCTGGTCTAAACGTGTTATCTATGTTATCTTCCTGACAGTGAGGCCACTTACCTTCTGGCCTCCACGCTGCTTATGGAGAAGCAGATATTGGTTTAATTATTGTTCCTCTTGAAGTTCTCTCTCTCTCTCTGTCTCTCTGTCTTTGTCTCTCTCCCTTTTTTTCCTCCTCCTCCTTCCCATATTCCTATTTCCTCATCCTTCATCTCTCTACTCTCATTCTCTATTATCTATCTATCTATCTATCTATCTATCTGTCTGTCTGTCTGTCTGTCTGTCTGTCTTCTGATCTATCTATCTATCTATCTATCTATCTATCTATCTACCCACCCACCCATCTCATTTTCTGCATAGATTTGGATTTATTTAAAAAAAAAAAAAAGTTTCATGAGAGTTTTGGACAGGCAACTCAGGTTAATCACTCTTCCAGTTCTTGCAGATCAAGGTTCAGTTCCTAGCATCTGTCTTGGGCAGCTCATAACCACCTGTAACTCCAGCTCCAGGGGATTCAAGACCCTCTTCTGCCCTTCACAGGCATGTGCTTCCGTGTGCCAAGAACTCACACATACACGTACACTTAGATTTAAAAAAAAAACAACAAAACTTTAAGCTTGTTGATGCTTTTTGTGCATCCTGGGCAGTTCAAGACCATTTCCTTTACCACTTTTCTACCTTATCTCTTCCAGTTTAAAGTATGTTAAATCTCCTAGACCTTTACTTTCTAGCCCATGTGTTCTGTCCTTCCATGCTCATTTGCGACTGAATTCTTCTAATCCAGCTTCTGCCCAGCTGTGTTTAATTTGCTTCTAAATCTGTCCAACAGGTTTTAAAACTTTATTTCTGTGATCTTTACCTCTAGGAATTTTTATTTCACGAACAGTTGAGGCACCCGCAGTGCCCAGGATTTTACAAATGTTCCATCCTGCCAATATCAGTTGTCATAAGAGAAAGCCATCTTCATTTTCCTAATTTTACACTGCTGATATTCACAAGTCCCCAAATTCCCATTCCGTGCAGTCTTCGTCCCTAGAAAACTCTTACTCTTGTGTATAAGACATTTTCTGCAGGTATGCCCCTTCTGTGTCTTCTGCAGCATGGATATCAGGTTCTGATTGATTTTCGTGTTCTTTATAACACTTTTGGAGGAGAGAATATATCATTGCTAGGTCTGTACTCATAATTCACCTTTTCCTAACAATATTTTTTCTAGGCACCAAGAATACAGGGTGAACACGGCAAGCATGCTTGCAGTCTTCTTGATGTTTGTGAACTCACGTATACTAACAGTCTGCTCAGAGACCTTTTTCCAGACTCACTAAAAGTACATAGCTTAAAAATTGATTTTGCAGCTATCTCAGTCAGAGGTCTGAAAGCTACGTAATGGAAACGAACTAATTCTTCCTGACTTACGACAGAATGAATTAGTTGACACCAGTTAGCACACAGTATCACTGGGAAGGATGGGGACCCTGACTTTTGGAACAGACAGGAGCAAATGAGGGGAGGCAGGTGGCAGCAACAGCATGTGATGCTGTAAATCCAGTCCAGGGATGACCTGCAGCTCCCAGCTTGTGGTGATCCTGCCAGAGAGAACTCTGGAAGCCTCCACAGAACTGCTGTTTTACAGAACACACTGGCTGCCCCCGCTACTGTGACCACCAGGATCCATTTGCTCACCTCAACCCCTTTGTCGCTGTAACTCCTGACTCTGATTCTGTATCTGGCCTCAGATCAGCTAAACCTTAGCCCCATGATCATTCTAATTGCATGGGAAGGCCAGAAAAGAAGCATCCAATAATGTCTGGACAGTTCTGTAACAGCACAGTGGCTGTGTATCCAAATTAAAGTCATGTCATAAAGAATTTATCCAATATAGGATAGTAATGAAGTTAAAGCCCCTTGCCCCCAAAGAAATATTAAGTATCATTCCATCATTTATTACAGTGACCTCCACTGGGCTTAGTACTCTGCATGAATCCTTTTGTATAGTGTAGTCTGTGTAACATACTTGATCTCTTTTTATTGGTGAGCAAACTGTAGTTTACAGAAGTTAGAAGCTCCTTATAACCCCATAAGCAGTATGGTCTGGAGCTAAACCAGAGTCCTGACCACAGAGTCAAGCCTAACAAACCCACCTCCTGTGTTTCCTCAACTGCCTACGCCCCCTCCTTAGGGTTTGGAGAAAGAGCCTTTCTTGCCTACTGGTGAGACACTAGAGTCATCATTAAAATTAAACTTCCATTTGTATGTGGTCTTTAAAATGATCATTAAAATTCAGGCAGTCTCTTTCCAAACAATGCATCAACATACTTCACCACTGTGCTAAGTGTTGGCTCATGTAGACTGGCTGCTGCCCATTGCTGGTAACATAAACACTACACATATCACTCATTAAGCATCTTTTACAATGCCATCCTCTTGGCTTGCCTAATCCCTATTAGAAGCGAATTTTCAGAAACAGCATTTTAAACAGAGATATCTGTCCTGCACTCTTAACCAGAAGGATATGGAGCTAGAGGAAGATGGATCACAGCGTAAGATGAACCACGTGTATTCAAAAGCACAAATGAACGCATCAGCATTAGGCGAGATCCCAAATCTACCCTAGCTTTTTAGCTAATCCCTTTTTGAGACACTCATATATAAACACGCAAACATAAGAATCAAGAAAAGGACTGCCTTCCGTATAGCTTGTAACTGTAAATAAACACTTCAAAACTGAAGGGGCCAGGTGGTGAGGTTGTGGGGATTTTTTTTTTGCCATGAGACCTATCACAACGAAACTAGGAAAACAAAGCTGTTTGGAAAAGGGCATTAAAATAAGCGAGGCTGTGGTAGAGTCCCTGTTTCTACTGTCACCTATTGTTTTATTAATAAATAAAAGAAGAGGGAGGGAGAGAGGGAAAGACAGAGAGAGGAGAGAGAGAGAGTCTTGTAGAAACCAAAATAGCAGGAAGAAGAGAGGTCTCTGAGGCTCTGAGGAACAGGACATGCTAAGGCAGGCCACCCAGGGAAGATCCAACCTGTGCGTGGCATGGACAATACTTATAGCTGCTTGTCTGTGGGGCAGAGGACCACAGTTCAGGGACTTCAGATGGATACCGGGAAAACATAGAAAGGAAAATGAAGTGTAGAGGCAGACTGTGGCGAAGGAAACTGACATGTCTACGAAAAGACAAGCCATCCCAAACAAGAGTCCGTGCACACACCCAAAGTCCAAGTCACCGTAGGCAGTCACGTGGTTTTCTTCTATAGTTGCTTAAAGATCCTTTTACAGAACTTCAGCCTATCAGCGGTGTTCCCGTAAATCTGCTTTGCACAAGTACGTCAGCTTAGTGGTTTCTCACCAAGCTTTCTCTCTCGGCCAGTGTCCTAATGAGATCTGTGCATCTTATTTTCTGAGGAGGAAGTTCCACTTCTTTCCTAAGCTGTGCCATGGCTGTAGGTTCCTTTCTAGAACTAGGAGTGTGAGAGTGCAGTCGCTGCCACATAACCTTGGCAGGCAAAGATGACGTTGAGAACAGGATTCACTTTGTGTCTATCTTTACCCAAAGCAAACTCTGAACGATGTTGTTCAAGAACTTTGCTGGGCTCCACTTGAAGCAAATTGGCCGAGATTTTCATACGGGAGCCCTGACAAGGGTTTAAGGCGAGGCAATAAATCAGAAGCTTTTGTTACTAGAGCAGCTCTTTAGCATCGTGAAAGCAACAACCTCCGCTCCCTGGAAAGAGCAGTCTCCCAAATGCCTGGTATCTGCCAGCAGGAAAGGTCACCTTTTGAAATTGCACCCAAATTTTCCCTTCCCCTTGGCACTTCTTTTTCTAAGTCACAGCCTGTAAACCTGGTGCAGACCCAAAGTGTCCTTGCAATAGGGAGTACAAATGAAGTCACTTCAATATGAATGAGATGAAATAAAGACGCTCCTTCTACCCAGAGCTGCTCATAGACATGAACCAATTCTGTTCCCCTCTCTTCTCCAACATGCCAAGACTTATCTTTTCAGTTCCCAAGCATTTCTCTGTGTGCTTTGAACAGTTAGCTGCCTTCGTTCCTATGAAAGGGAACCGTCTTCCTTTACTTCTCAGATCCCCTTTGTCTTTCGTCCTGGTGGCCAGTTCAAGACTCTCCATGTCAACAGAACCTATCACACCCAGGAGCATCTAACCCTGGGGCATGATTTCTAAGCCCATCTCTCCAAATATTCCAGGATAGTTTTATCCATTGGGCAATCCCAAATGACCTCTGCATTCCAGACACTGTACAGACACTGGGGGTCCTTCCCATAAATGGGCTCTGCTTTGCTATTTGACTAAGCAGTTGTGGGGGGGCGGGGAGTCAGTTTGAAAGCAGCTTTTAAAATCATGGGCTGGAGAAATAGTTCAGCGAGCACTTGCAGGTCTATAAAGGACCAGGGCTTGATTTCTGCCCATTATAAACTGTTCAAAACTGCCCGTAACTCTAGCTCCAGGGCTGTCCCATACCTCTGGCCTCTGTGGGAACTGGAACTCACAGGCACATGCCCCTCCCCAGACATACATATAACTTAAAAATAAAAAATAAATCTTATAAGAGGGTGACTTACAGCTTAGCAGGCGGACTCTAAACCACTCTAAAAGCTATGTCAGTGTGCTAAAGCACACTTTCCAAGGCCTCATCCTCTTTGCTTTGTCAGGAGCTTTCCTGGCAGGCCAGGCAGGAGAATACCTAATAGAAAATGCACACCAGTGCACATTCATTCAAACAGACGGACTAACAGAGAGAATACAACCCCTCCTCTTTGTGAATAGTGGGTTTCATGAATAGATGATCTCCCAACCCCAGTCTTGATTTAGATATTCTGTTCTATCAGGACTGGCGTTCTGTTAGCTGAATTGAATATTTCTCTAAACCTTTCTTACTATATTATCAGTCACTTAGAACCTATCAACTTTATATGGTCCCCTTCTCCACAGTGAATCTAACGTAATGTCTCTTATACTACTGGGCTGGCTAGTCTTGTGTGTCAACTTGACAACAAACTACAGTTATCTGAAAGGAGGGAACCTCGATTGAAAAAAAAAATGCCCCCATAAGATCTAGCTGTAGGGCATTTTCTTAATTATTGAATGATCAGGGAGGGCCCAGCCCATTGTAGGTGGTTTCATCCATCTCTGGGTTGATGATCCAGGATTCTATAAGAAGGCAAGCTGAACAAATCATGTGAAACAAGCCAGTAAGCAGCACTCTTCCAAACCTCTGCATCAGCTCCTGCCTCCAGCTTCCTGCCCTGCTTGAGTTCCTATCCTGACTTCCTTAAGTGTAGGCCAACTAAACCCTTTCTTCCCCAACTTTTTGGTCATAGTATTTTGTTGCAGCAATAGAAACCACCTATTGACTAAGACCACCGCCATTGGGTTGATCTGGCAATGGCTCATCTCGTATAAACCAAGAGAATCTCAAGAAATGGCTGTCAAGGTTTGCAGAAGCACAGTACAAAAGGCCTATGCCTGCCTGAGAAATGCTTTGTGTCATGCATTTGCTCTCTGGAAGCTTCTTCTGTCACGAGCCTTGTGTTCACTCCTCTCCATCAAAGTTCAGATCTCATAGTAATAAAAGCAAGGCAAGTGAGCCCCGCACACCCTCACCGTGTTGTCTCCCATCTTGCTTCTCAGTGAGGCCTCATCTGGCGGTGAGCACACAGTCTCTACTCACTCCCCCTTCCCCCAACTTCATATCTGCAAAGTAGAGTTTCATCTTTCCTTTAGGTTGCTTTAAAATGAGGATAATGATAAGTCATTAGCAATCAGTTAATTATTATATTCATTAAACAGCATAACAATAATAGGCTCTTCCCTGCGGTCTCTCACCTCTCTAGTTACAGGTTCGTGGCCTGATAACCTTGCCAGAAATAAGTTTCATCTTAAGGCGCTGGACTTAAATCCAAGCAAAAAGCATCGTAATTTCCATGAGGTTCGTGCCACTATTACACCAATAAGCATGTATTTCCAGAGGAGAGAAGTAGCAGCCGTCAGTCAGACTCAGCTTTGAGTTCTGTAAGCTACAGCAATGGCTGGTTGCCAGGACTTCTTAAGACTTGGTGGGAAATCTATTCATCAGTTAAATCAATACACAGGGCTAACCCAGATTCAACACGGAAATTAACTAAAACTGGAAGATAAGAGTGTGCTAGGAACCTTCATCAGGAACTAGTGACCACGCTGGCCCACTTTTACCACACAACAAGTCTTTGGATAGGAGCAAGCTTTTTTCTATTTGGATAATTTATTTAATTTGATTTATTTTTTAAATGATGATTTCCTCAAAGCATCTATGAGTGTTGTTTTCTAGTACCCACGTGTTTGTTTCCCTGAAATAATAATAAAAAAAATGCAGGTATTTTCTTATAAAATATAAAAACAATTTCAGATGATTTAGGCAATTAGAGGCCTGTCCTGAAGTTTACACTTAATTAACAGACACAAATGATCACCCTTTATGAACAAGAGCTGTTTGTTTAACACCTAAAATATCATGTTCCCAAAGAACCTTCCATCACAAGTTGAAGTTTGCAAATGTTGTCAAGTTATGAATATTATTGTGCGTAATGAGTCTGGAGGAAACGCTAAGGTAGATGAATGTGTTTAGTCGTATGGAATATGCTTTTATCATTATGTCAATTGTATGTATACACACACACGTGCACAGAGGTCACAGGACAACTTGTGGCACTTGGTTCTCTCCTTTCACTGTGATCCAGGAGCATGAATTCAGGTTGTCTTGCTTGGCAGCAAATGCCTTTCCTCTCTGGGTTATGATTATTGGCCCATGCAAAATGTTTTCTAAGCTTATTTGAATAGGAAAAGTTTTGTCTCAAAGCATTCTCAGAGTCTGAAGTTCTTCCCAAAACTGCACAAGAGGAGGGGCTCTCTAAGGCTGCACGTGCTGTAGACGTCATGCCGCTTTGAAGGGTCTTTATGCCCCATGCCTTGCAAAATGCTTGCGGAAACAAAATAAAGCACAGAAGTCGCAATAATTACACACCAAGGTAACTGTGTTTTTGCTGTTGCTATGTTCTATGTAATGTTCTATGTGCTGTCTGGCTCTTCTATACTGAACACACGTCTCCACGCATGCTCTTCCATCTTCCTACCGTTCCACAAAGTAGATAGGATTACAAAACCTCCCATTTTAAAGATGGGGAAACTGAGTCATATAAGGACATGCGTTTATGAGTTGGGGTTATGACTTCGGCGGCTTTGGTTTCTACACTCCATCTTCTGTGCTCCTCTACAGCTCTGTGCCGCCTTCACTTCTGCGTATCAAGTACGTTTCCAGTTCTGAGCATGCGTGCTTCAGCTTGGATCAAAGGTCGGTAACGTCAGAGAAGATGACATTTTAAAAAAATACTACAATATGCCAGGGCTTATTTTTATTTATTTTTATTTTGCTTCTGAGACTGTACTTCACTGTGTAGCTCAGGCTGCCCTCAAACTCACAATCTTCTTGCCTGCATTACAATTATAAGCATGGCCACCTATACCTGGTTAAAGTGTTTATATGTGTTTTAATGTTTGTAATAACTATAGAAGCAGAGTACTGAACATTCTGTTTATTAAAAAAAAAAAACTGTCTTCATACTGAATGACTTACAAACATAAAACCAATCTCAGAAAGCACTTCAGGTGATTCCTCAGGAAATCAATGAATTCTGAAGAGCAGTCTGTTTCCTTTGTGTTTCTCTACAGAATTGCTTCACGAGTGCTCCAAACCGTCAGTCTTATTGTGGCTGAACTGTTCTTTCTCTGGCCTATTAAACAGCCACTCAGGGTTCCAGAGACCTGTCTACTTAGGGAACATGTCTATCAAGCCCTATCTTCCAGTGGTAATGAATCTTTCTTGATCATGAAGAAATACAAATGCAATAAGTGGAAGTTAACATGACAGCTTGAATTTATTTACTTTTATACACAATGCAACCCGTAAGAAAACTCTCTAGAAAAACATGTTGACTTTAAAAGTCATTTCAAGAGGCCAACCTGAGCCCCATTCACAGCCCAGAGGGTCCCCTGAAGGTAGACATACTGTATCAATGGAAGCTTTGGCTGCTTGGTGAAGCCTTTGCCTAGATCCCTACCCTTGGAGGGCAACTCGTGAATACAACCTAAAAATGAAAGAATGGAATTATAGAGCCAAGCTAGCTTTGTTCAAAGGCTGCCTCTGCTACTTTGTTGCTATGAGACTTGGGCAAGCCACTCTGTTGCTATGGGATTCTATGCTTATGCGCTGTCGGTAGCTATAGCTTGTTGGGCAAGTCGTTCAATGTCCTTGAAAACAGGGTAGAAACTGTGTCCAGATCAGAGGTGCTTGTGAATGGGGAATGACTCTATTTACATGATGTGTGTGAGACAGAATCTATGTGCTTGCAGCAGTGATAGCTCTTATCATCTCATCATACCTACCTGAACTAGCATCCTCGGTTTCACCTCATCATTACCTTGGAACTCTCAGAACATCTCTGTGCTTTACAACTATGGAGTCCGAGTTTCAAGGCGACCTGACTCTGGATTCTGAAGGTATGGTATCTCTGGAAGGTATGGTATCTAACTTACCTAAAGCAATGTCATGGTTGATTGCACCGGCAGTACTACCAGACTTCCTTTTAAAGAAGAGAGAAAACATATCAGGAGATAGGTTCTCTAACCCCTTCCAGCCACCTGGGAATTTGGTTTTAAACGTGAATAGCTGCACGAGGATCTAATTAGCACTAGAGAAGCATTCAATATAACTGGCAACAGAAACTGATTTTATAGAACTGGATATAATCCACAGAGCAAAAGAGAAATAAGGGTTACATAAAATTAAAAATACATAAATGTATAATTCCCCATTTCTGAATATTAAAAAGAGAAAGAATAGAACTCTGAAAGGCAAAAACACTCCAAGGAGATTTCTGAAGATAAATCATGATGGGAAGTTGAGAGAGAAAAAGTTGAAAGAGAAAAATAAACCTAAGTTGTCTAATTCATGAGGGTTTCATGGAAAACTAATGGGCTTTAGGGAAAAAAGATGAATCCACATGGTAGCTCACTGAGATGATCCCCACGTCCCAGGACTGAGGACGATTCCATCACTCCCACTGGTGAGATTTTTGAATGCAAAGTTATTAATAATATTATGGAATCCCAGGACCCCAAAGATTAGGTGAAAGTATAAAAGTAAAAGCAAGAATCCAACATCTGTCTGTTCAGGAATGAGAGATGCTGAAGACATCTGTCTTCCAAGAGCCAGTCAATCATCTTCTTAAAAGGTGAGGACAAGCCTCTGAGAGGCTCCACCCAGCAGCTGACTCAGACAGATGCAGACACCCACAGCCAAACAGTGGATGGAGTTGGGGATTCTTATGGGAGAATAAGAGGAAGGATTGTGGCCCTGAAGGGGATAGGAACTCCACAGGAAGACCAACAGAATCAGCTAACTTGGACCCTTGGGGCTATCTTGTCTGGCCTGAGTGGGAGAGGATGCCCCTAACCTTCCAGAGAGTCGAAGAGCCAGAATACGGAGATACCCACTGCGTCCCCACCCACTCAGAAAAGGGGAAAAGGATGGGGAAGGATTGTGGGAGGAGTAACCAGGAGGGGAGAGTGAGCAGAATGTAAAGTGAATAAGTAAAAGAGAAAAAAAAAGGAAATTTAAATTAAAAAAATAAAAAGACGGATGTGATTGCATGGTGTCTGCAGCTAACCCACACCAGGCCTCACACAGGAACTAGAGCCATTATGGCAATAACAGAAATCGTATTTTTCTAGTGTGTCCCCTTTACCACAGAACCCCAGCCGCCCTTCAAATTTGTCTTCAGTGACACCGCTGTGCTCTGAAAATTAGTCATCTTGGCCACAGGAGGCAGCCTGCATACTCTATCTTTCCTTGCATGCCCTTTGAAATTCCAAGAAACACACCAGTGTGTGCTAGGAGGTCTGCTATTGGCCAAGGCCAGAAATAGCAGAAAGGCACAGCGCCCAGTCGCACAGGCTGCAGCTGCTCGGTGCCCCATCTTGCTTCCAGTTCCATCTAAGACTTCTGGTGTAACCTTGACTCCTCGGCCTCAGTTTTAACCTCAGTACACTGGAAATGAAACTAGGGTTTATCTCATGCGTTTGTGTGACCAAAATCCTGTTTAAAACCTCATCACACTGTATAGCGGCGGCATCCCGGTGGAGTTTCCCTGTAAGGAGCAGCAGAGTAACATCCCACAGGTCGCATCAGCGATGTCTGTCAGCGGACACACTTCAGGTGCGGTTAGACCGCTCCGGGCTTCAGTTCCATCAGTTCCCTCCGAAGCTGCACTAGCTTAGGTGACATTTCACTCAAGTGAGCCGTCAGTTTAATTCTCTTGATTTATGAGTCCACTTACATCCCCCTTTGAGCACCCATTCTGAGCAGTGATAGAAAAATCAGTGGATTTAGAGCCCTGCTAGCACTTCCCAAGTGACAGACAGGGTTCCCAAGGGGACTGGAGCAGCAATGTGTGTCTCCTGGGGGGGTGGGGGAGGACACCTAGTCCTTGCTTCCCCTCAGCTGAGATCTGTGTTCTTGTTCATCAGCAAAGTCTACTGCTATGTTTCTTGACTCCCATCTAAAGGTTCCTTCAGATCCAGCTTTCTGGCGTCTTCCTGCATACGTAGCTCCTTCAAGCTCTCTCAGAGGTGGGCTGGATCCTGCATCTTCGCGCAGGAGCCATGTTTGATGGGTGACCCACCCCCCGCCAGGCCAGCCTCTCAACTTTCTTGAGCTCTGAATGGACAGGAAAACTGTTTCCGAACTCCTTACACCGATCTGGATGGCTTTGCCTACTCTTATCTCCTGGGGATTCTAGCCAAGAGCCCCATTTTGAAGAGCACATGTCCCCATCCACCTTGCCTATCTTTCCTTCGCAGATGCTCCTTTAGCCTGGAGGCCGTGACGGGCTCATAGCTATCGGCTTCTCGGCCATAACATCCCTAAACAGAGAAAATGCCACCGAGATTGTGGAGAAGGAAAAAAGAAAGGGTGAGGACATAAAATCATATCAAGGAAAGTCAAATTGCTTTCTCCATAATCTTGTTGAATCATAGCACCAGATAATAGCTACCGAGAACTTACCAGATGCAAAGTTTCCCTCTAAGCGCTGTCTGTGTGTTAACTATTTAATCACCAGAACTGTTTTATCTGGGGAGAATTACTGAGCAAATCCTTCTTAGATGGTGACCATCCACTATCATCATCAGCAGCAGCAGCAGCATATTAGACACCAAATGGAGAATATTTCATTCTGACTTTCTAGAGGGAAGATGGAGGCTTGAACAGGTTAAAGTAACTTGCTCAGGCCAGTCAGGGTGCCTATTACCAATCTGAAGGTCAAGCCCACAGGATGTGGTTTTAAATTCTGGACCTCTATCCACCCTTTACCTTCATCTTCTAGGATATGCACCAAACAGCTGCTTTCCCCCCTCCCCTTAGACTCTAACTGTAACTTCACGGAATCAGCAGGGATCCCCAAAAAATCTTCACCACCTGTCTGTATCCCTTGCCTCCTGATTATCCCTAGAACATACCTCCTGCACCTCTCTTTTATTTGGGATGTCATTACCTCACTTAGATGGTAATTGACTATTCCCCTGTGAACCTTCCTACACTCCAGACAGCTCTGTTACCCATCTAAGAAAGAAAGATATGTCCTAATCAAAGACATAGGGCCATAAACAGCCACTTCCCTACTCAGTGGAGACATCAGCCAAAATTTTAATCATCTGAACCCTGGTGATCTCATTCCTACAACAAGGATAGAGCCAGGTGTGGTGGTGCATACCTCAGCATTTGGTAAATGAAGCAGGGGGTGGGGGGTTCCTGAGAGTTTGGGGCTAGCCTGGGCTACCCACTGAGTCATGAAACTCTAACTCAAAAACCAAAACCAAACAAAAACAAAACCAAGTGAGCCAGAGATATGCTTCAGTGAATAAAGCCCTTGATATGCCAAGTTGACATCCAGAGTTTGAATCCTCAAAATCCACTAAAATGAATGAAAGCTGGACATTTGTCTGTGTTCCTCCTGCTTAAGACACAGAGACTCCCAGGACAGGCTGGTTAGATGCTAAAAGAATGGAACTCCAGCTTCAGGGGGAGATCATGCCTCATGACACAACACCAATGTCTAGCTCCCACAAGCACACACATGTGCATGTCTACCTGTGTGCACTTGGGCCCACATGCATGCAAATACAGATACAAATGCATGTACATCATACAGTCACATACACACATACGCACATGCATACACAAAAATACGGAATACATAAAAATAAATATAAAAATTGAGGCTGATCCTAGAGTATCTGGCCATCAGATGGGCCATGCATAGCACAATGGGACATGCATAGCACATGGGAGGCCTAAATGAGGAAGTCAGCTCCACGTTTCACGTAAGCCTTCGAATATATAAGTGCATTCTAACCAGAAATGACACGAACTTACGCTGTGTGCACGGTGTGAAACCTTCTCTCGAGGTCTTGTGTCTTTAACTGCTGTTACTCCTTAATAATGTGTGCCACACATGGAATATACTAAATCTAAGGTGTTTTTCCTTAACAAGCCATGGCTGCTCTGTTTAGATTTGGGTCAAGTGGGGTCAAGTCAACCGGTTGTTCCCTGGAATAACCAAGCACAGAGTACTAAATTCATGCACTTACTAACGATGTCAAATGTTGCCATTGACCTCCTCGCTGTGAGCTGTTGTGAGCTCAGCCTTGCAGTCTTGGAATAAAGGAGCCCTTGCATTGTACTGAACAGGGTACCACATTTTTGAGATGCTGATGATCTAGTCCACAGATCCGAGGCAAGCACTAGGCAGAGCATGGGCTGAGCACTGTGCTGTGATCATCTGAATCTGAATCCAAAGCTTTGCTCCTCATTTCCAAACAAACACTGTGAACAATGAATCACAAACGAGGTGACTTTGCCTGTATCTCTATACTGTTTTCTGCTCCCCAACAATTTGCAGATTAATCTAAGTCACATGATCCATTAAGCATTGCAATATACAGGCAATGAAAATGAGACAGAGCAAGTCTAAATAGGATTGTTTTCAAGGCCAAAGAAAGGAAAGTCCCAGGAGAATTCTCTATCATCTCAGCAGGGACAGAGTCTTTTGTCGTGTGACCCTCAAAGCAAATTATTAAAATCTGGTACGCGGATTCTATGTAAGTCTTCTGTGAATATAATTCCCGGGCCTCTTCAGCTATGTGATAAGGGTTAGAACTCCATTGACATCTGAATTAAAAAGTCAAATTCCCCAATATGAATATTTCATGTTGAGCGAGTCGTCATTTCTTCATCGGCGTGTGTTATAGTACCCAGTAGCCTGCGTTTATTCACCAGTCTCCCAGGGGCTTTAGTTAGCAGACTTCCTGCGGGGTGAAGTGGTTCTTTGGAAATAATCATAAAATAAAGGCAAACTCAACAGATAAAGGATACATCCGTATACAGAAATCTTTATGGCTTTACCAGAATGGAACCCCTCGCCCACACCCTTTTATAGGCCTGATTAACATGGAATTTTCCTCCAAGCAGATGGAGCATGAAAATTACTGCCCCTCGGAATCTGTCGTTTAAGCAAGTTCAACTCTTGCATTTGCTTTTTCTGTTATTCTTCTTACCATAAGCATTCTAGCTGTAGCATGTGCCTCTAGGTGCCAGAGGCAGGACGATTTCAATTTTAGTGTCTGTCTTCTTTGTACTTTACTTGAAGCAATTTGGTTTACCACATGGAGTGAACAAAGCTGCTATGTAATTTTTTTTTCCCCAAAAAAGAATAGGATAACTCTAATGGACTGGGCCTTCATTACCGGAGTAGATTGTTTTATTTTTTTTCTCTCTTTTACTGAAGGGCATAAAAGAGAGGGTGATTTCAAATTGGATGGGGCATAAAACAGTTTCCAGCATCTCTGCTACTGTTTCCAAACACATAACCCTTCCTAGAGGATATTATTCCAAATGCAATGGGACTATGTTTGTTCGTTGGTCTGATTGGTTTGGGCTCCCACGTGCTAATCCTTCTGCATGTAAATATGAATTAAAATATGACCTCTGACTTCCCAGATGCATTCTCTGTGTCAAATTTTGGCTTTCTTCTTCCTTGGGAGACTGAATCCCCTCTTATATTCTCTCCTATAAGCGCTCACATAGCCTTTAGCCACGGCTGTGCGTGTCCTGATATCTCTGCCATATCCACTTCATTTGTGCTTGTTTCAGAGATGCTATGCCCTTCTTTATATCTCTGAGATAATAGCGTCACTCGTGCCTGAGGCTCTGTGGGAAGTTATGCAGAATCTGTTGGTATGACATCCATGGCGTCTCTAAGAAACGGCTGCTGAAGGAGGGACAGCTAAGAGAGAGGAGCCATCTTGGTAACACCACAATCCTTCCGACTTTTTGCCATTTAGCTTCCTCAGTGGTGATGAGGATGATGAATAGAGTATTTAAAGAGCCGTCTTGGCAAAATATTTTTACACCTCGAAAGCACAAAGCATTTTTCATCTTGGTATGCACAGTAGCGATAGCCTCATGACGAGCACTGACTGATCTCTTCCCGATTCCTGACCTGATCATCCCACCGACTCTGGGAATCATTATTTTCTCACATAATAGATGAGGAGACCGAGGTTTGGAGGACATGGATGGGGGGTTAGTATTCTAATGCAAACATCTCTGAGTTTATCGCATCTGCTTTTGACTGATGGCAATGTTATCTCCTATGGGGGGAAGGGCAGCGGACACAATACACAGTGGACTATGGAGTAGAAACAACAGGCTCGAAGTTGTCCATGCGACAGTGGGCTGGAAGACCTCAGATCAGGTCTGGACTGGTAATAAGACAGGGAGAATGGCCTCGGCATTCGTCTCCTGATGTCTGTGTGAAGTGCCCTGGCTTGCTGGCTTGCTGGCTTGCTTCCTCTCTGAGCTTGCTGGCAGCAGCTCATGCCTTTGCCTCATTTGACTCCAGAACCACATTTATAGACAACTACCAAACACCTCCGTACCTGATGCTTAGGGATCATCGCGGAAGAGAGGGTAGAAAGAGCTGGAGAATCGGGGAGTTTCCTGTAAGATTGCGTTTCCTAGCAACATCGAAGCTACACCCAGAGAGTCTCACTTACATGACTGCCTAAACCTGAGCTAAACAAGGCACAATACACTGCTAAGGTGAATGAAGGAAGGACCAAGAGGCTCCATGAAGAACTACAGGCAACTAAGGAATGATGAAATCAGTAGAGACAGTCTTCCCTAGAGAAGAGCATACCAACTTGTTATCCTATACCAAATACTATACAGATTATATTTAGGAATATACATATACATCATATATGTATACATATATATACATCATATATATCATACTCATATTTATCATCATATAACATATGTTATAATACATCATTACATCATTACATCATATACATCATTATATCATACATATCATTAAATCATATACATCATATATATACACATATAATTCTGGATTACTGTAATTAACACTAATTACTGAATAAAAGGTCATCAGTTTGAAAGAGAGCAAGGAGGGGGGCATATTGAAGGGTTTGGAGGAAGGAAAGAGAAGGAGGAAATGATGTTATTATTATCTCAAATGTAAAAGAAGTAGTTTAAACAAAGAATAATTTAAAAATGAGAGTAGTAGCCAAGGGCAGGCCATTTGCCACAGGAAATGTTACTGCCCAGTGGCATCCCTTGTGAGACTTCCATCTGAGAAACACAGTGGAAGAGCTGAGTCTCCCAGCGCCCCTAATTCATGGCTCTTTGCTCTCAGTTGGGGTCATTTTGTCCTCACCACAGGAAGCAGAGGTGGGTAGCACTGGCCACACCCAAGATACAACCAAACCTAGGGAATGGATGCAAAGACTCCAAATGTCCCATCCCTCCTGAACCCAGAGCCATGCTTGTTGGGGGCTGGTCCCTCACCCCCATATCTCCCGTTTTCGGAGAGTGTTTTGGGTAAGTGCTTTTCACACTACTGTCTGGCCTTTCCACTCGGTCTCTTCAGTTATCTGCTATTTCCTGAACAGTCTCCACAGTGATCTCCTTTCTCCTAGGAAATTCCTCCCCAGGTGTTCACTGAAGGCACCACCCTCCCTCCCAGAACTACCTTCAAATTAAGCTCAGAATGAGCTATGATACCAACGCCTACTCTTGGAGACATCTATATTATTCTCTCAGAAGACCCCCCAAAGCATCTCTAGGTCTTTAAGCATCTTTGAGCCACACAGGAAAGGTGCATTCAAACTCATTAATAAGACCACACTGAGGAAAAAGCACTTAGATTGACTTTTATGTACCCAGGGGCTGCCATAGATAGGACTCCAGGGGGTTCTTAATGAGTAATCTATCCAAGAGTGCCTTTGAAGTGCATTGGCCTTTTCTCTTCCCTCTGTGACCCGGTGTCTATCTAGTTCTGTTAGATATAAATATAAAACAAAACGGAGAATGACCACACTAAGGAGAAGTTTTAGGGTAGGGAGGCTGCTCTGCAGTCAACAGCCATTGTGTATTACTTGAGACCCAGTTGTCCGAAATAAAACAAAGAGAACCCAATAGAGACAAAGTTCCACAGAGATGACATTAGACGGTGACCTCAGCCTATAGCCATCCAATCATTTCAAAGGCCCCTTCTCACAGAGATTGTGTGGCCTGGTAAACGTCAGGGGAACCAAAATTGCAGAATGAGGACGAACTCAGTACAATTTATGTACTGCTGCCTAGGCCACTTTCTTGTTTGTATATGAAAATTGCTAAACAACAGTTCTGTGCTCAATTCTGAGGCCATGAAAGGGAGAGTTGACTGGAGGTGACGGAAAGAATTCCCAAAACCCATTTCTTCCATCCCCAGTTAGCATCTAAATCGTCCCATAAAAGGATACTGGATGATATCATGGAAACGGAGCAGGCTGCAATCAGCAAAGGCAGCAGAAATTCTTGAGTTGCCTCGGGTAACTGGATGACCTTGGACAAATGAACATTGTTGAATCTGTGCTCTTTCATTTAAAGCCAGCATACCACAAGAAAATATGCCAGTGTTCACGTGCCGGGTGCAGTCTGACCTCTTAAGGACTTCAGGGAAATGCCAGCTCACTCCTCAGAGGGCTGAAGTTTTCAAAATATGATCACCCTTCATTTGCTTTAGAGCAGTGGGTCTCAGCCTTCCTAACGCCGTGACCCTTTAACGCAGTTCTTCACTTTGTGATGACCCCCAACCATAAAATTAACTTTTTGCTGTGACTTCATAACTGTAATTTTGCTACTGTCATGGATTATAATGTAAATAGCTCTGTGTTTTCCAATGGTGACCCCTGAGAAGGGGTCTTTCAACCCCTAAAGGGATTGTGACCCACAGGTTAACAATCACTTCCTGAGAGCCACACATCTCAAACTTGTGTGTTTCCACATTTTGTATTTCTGCTGAAATTAACCATCTTTTACTTATTTCTTCTCTAACGTTTTACATGCTATCGGCTGGAATATCAGTTGAAAACCAATAGTGTCAAATCTTTATCTTTTTCAATATAAGTCTTCATACAATTGAGCTAGCTACCCAGCCCCTCGTGTACCTGCTGCTAAGATACAAGCCTCACTGCAGGTACATAAAGAAATGAAATCTTTTAAACATTCAGTGCTCAAAGACAGGGCCTTGTTTTCCTTCTGGCAAGGTAGAGCCTAAACATCAATAGGAATTCTAACTATGGAAGACATACACCAAAGCCAGAGAGAGTATTGTGAAGGTTAAACTCTTCCAAAGGCTATCAAGTTTAAAAGTTATTTCACAGTTGACTTGAAAGATAAATGGAAACAGTAATCTTTTCTCCCAATGGACACTGTCTAAAAAGGATTCTTGGTAGATCACCCAAGAAAATGACTAAGTCTTAGTCCACGGTGATCCTCAGAATGCAGGGTCATATCCCAGCACCCAGTACTAGTTGGATATCTAGGATTGGAATAGAAGTCGACCCCTCTGGAAAACTGGTGTGTGTGTGTGTGTGTTGTGTGTGGTGTGTACGTACATGCATGTGGGCACCTCAGATTAAACATCAGGTCTTGTGCCTGCTACTAAACACATGCCTACCCACTAGGCTACATTTCCAGTCTGAGAAAAATTTAAACATTTCCTATCAGTTTTTTATTGTTTACTGGTTCTGTTGTTTCCTTGGATTTCCCTAGTGTAGTTCTGTGAGAGAGTTTCCCACTGTAGTCCAGGCCAGCTTTGCACTCACTACGCAGCCCAGGCTGATTTCATACTTACGGTAATCCCTCTGCCCCAGTGGTGTCAGCCTGCTTTTCCATGTAGACAGTCTGGACATATGAACCTTTCGGGTGAATGAATCGTTCTTATTTAACATCAGTGTGCTCGATCGCTCGCTATGAGATCCCGATGAATGTCCGCCATTGACTTGAAAGAAACTATTGAGTTAATGCAGGAATTATAAATGGAGGTGGAGGTTTGAACGCTGGAGATCTGCGGGGGGCTTTCTCAAAATATAAATCCTTCAACAGTTTGAAAAATATCCACCTTATGCTCTCTTTCTTCCGTTACGAACATTATTTCTTCAAATGATTGATAATTAAATCTATTTTTAAATAGTTCCTTGAAGTAAAATGGTTTGAGAAGTTGTTTAAAAATTAAATAGACAGAAAGCAAAAGAGGGAGTCGAAAGGTGCTTATGTGTCCCTTTGTTTTGAGGGTGAGGATCCTGTGTACAAAGATTGCCTAGAGTCACAGACTGAATAAGTGTGTCCCAGTGGGTTCCTTCCGTTCTCTACTGTTACAACTCTACAAACAATTAATCCAAGGGCCAAATGACCAAGCCTGAGTCCATAGTTGCCGAAGAAATGAGAATGTTTTGCTCACTCACTGGTTGAGTCCTGCTCTGTCTGCCTGGCTGACTCTCATCTTTGCTACATAGTAGCTCATGGCAGTGTATCGATTTTGTTAAACGCAACATGGGGAAAATCAGATAATTATTTAATGAACCGCTGAACTTTCCAGCCCTAGGAAACCCGAGCTAAGACATCCATTCACTGCTCTCCCTTTGCCCCCAGAACAGTAATTCATTTGTATACCCAACAATGGGCTTTGGCCCTCCAAAGCCTTGAGGCTTTTCAAGCCTCTGTTCAATTGCTAGAGCTTCTGACATTTTATGAAATAATTCACATCATCTTGTATGATCACAAGACATCGAGGATAGTCTAAGGGACCTGGTTTTACTTCCTTTGAGGTTGATGAAGAGCTACTATTTAATTACAGTCCTTCTGTTTACAGAAATATGTCCCCTTCGTGACAGCAAAATAACCATGGCTGCCTCCAAAGATTAACTTCTTTGTGCTTCGATATAATTCCCAGTGAGTACCAGTCTCTTCCAACCGGCCCTAAGAAATATTTCACAGCATCTTCATGGGGCTAATTTAGTCTGTATCAATATTGAGAGGGGCCTATGAAGCTCTGTGTGACCATGCCCAACTAAACACCATCCTGGGCCAGTGGTGAAGCTAGCCACACCAGGATCATTCCCAGAGAGAATGCCGAGTGGTGGATGTCTGTTTGATACAGCAGTGGACCTGATTAGCCAACTAATCAGCTAACAAATGCTATTCTAGAACAACCCATGAGCCACAGAGGACAGGACAACAATTTTTAGAGCCTTTTGCCAAGCTGATGAGTTAAGAAGCTGCCTAATTAAAATAGGATTTTTAGATACTTAAGACTCTAAATATTTTGCATGTATGATCATCAATGACAATCTTTATTGAAATTTTGAAAGTGAATATAAATAACACCAGCTATGGCTGCATCTGTTGCGTTATACAGTACATGGCCAAAAACATTAGCACAGTGGTTGTCAACCTCCTAAGGCTGCTCCCTTCAATACATTTCCTCGTGGTGTGGTAACCCCCAACCATTGAATTATTTCATTGCTACTGTAATTTGGCTACTGTTGTGAATCGTAAGGTAAACACCTGCATTTCCCAATGGTTCTAGGCCTCCCTTGACTCATTGAAAGCATCATTGAGCTCTAAAAGGGTTGCAGCCCTCAGGTTGAGAGCCTCTGTGTTAGACCTTGGTGGTAATTGATAGCAAAGAAATTTTTGCGTCCTGTTCTCCTTGCTTTCCAGAAACAAGGGTAAATAAAGTTTCGAGCTCCCTTAAGATAGTCTGTTCATCAGGAACACTAGAACTTCTTAGGATGTACACCTGTCCTTTGAGGAGACACCCCCTTTTTTTTTTTTTGGGGGGGGGTTATTGTGCTTTCCTGGTAAATGGGCTGCTAAAGACTAATGAAAAGAACGATCTATTTCAATGACTTGTGCCTTATTATAGGCACCAAGAGACAAAGATGAAGTAAAAGGGAATTCAATTGTCATCCATGTCCCATGTCAGACAGAAGGAGAGTCACACCTTGAGAAAGGTGATAGCTAAGAACAGGAGTCCTCTTTGTGAATCATGAGAAAGTCTTAGCAAAGTGGATTTCAAACAAATATTTTCGGAATCTTAACCATGGCTCCCTATGGTGCCAAGATAATTGGATATAAAGTACTTTTTCTCACCCTGCTTTGGGGTGAGAAGAGTAACACTGAGAAGCATCTTGAAGGAAGATGTAAATGAAGACCTGGAGGTGGCAGGGGACAGAGCTGCTGGCAAGAGGCTAGAGGATGACATGCTAAGACAACGATCCTCAGGCTGTTGGCCATGGTGCCAGTCGGGGTCGCACATCAGACATCCTGCATATCAGATTTACATCGTGATTCATAACAGTAGCAAAATTACAGTTGTGAAGTAGCAACAAAATAATTTTATGGTTGGGGTCACAGCGTTAAGAAGGCTTAGGACCGCTGCTCTCAGAGGAGACCACAGCATCTCTCTTGTTCTAGGAGGAAGATGATTGAGATTGGGGTACAGAGAGAAGCAGAGGAAGACTCAAATCTTGAAGCCATGTGCAGTGCATATGAAACTTTACAGACAGGGAAGAGCATACATTCATGGGAGACTGGCCTGATTTTATTTCTGTCTCTGTGATAACATACTCTAACAAAAAGCAACTTAGGACAGGAAGGGAATTGTCGGGCTTAAAAGTCCAGGTGACAGTCCAATATGGCAGGGAAGTCACAGTGGTCAGGAACCTGAGACAGTCACATCCACCCTCAAGAGCGAGAAGTACATACATGCATGATTGCATGCTAACATGTGCTCAGTTCAAGTTCTCAACTCTTGCACAGTTCAGGAACCCCTGACAAGGAAACAGTGCCTTCCATAATGTACTGGGTCTTCCCATACCTTAATGTAATTCCCATATCCTAATGTAATTACGATAACCCCCACAGACATGGCCATAGGCTAACCTAAATGTAGACAAGCCCTCACCAAGACTCTCTTTCCAGGAGATTCTTGATTGTGTTAAGATGACAATCAAAACTAACTGTCACAGAAACTTTCTTGACGTGCATGCCATTGATTAGATGACACATACCTGCACCACACACACACACACACACACACAACACGATACACACACACACACACACACAACACATACATACAACACCATACACATACATACATCACACACACCACACACACACACACACACACAATACATACATGCCACACCACACACATACACACAACACATACATGCCACACCACACATACACATACATACATGCCACACCACACACATATACACAACACATACATGCCACACCACACACATACACACAACACATACATGCACACCACACACATACACACAACACATACATACCACACCACACCACACACAACACACACAACAATACACACACACAACACACAACATATATACCATACCACACACACATCACATAAAGAGACAGAAAGAGAGAGAAAGAGAGAGAGAGAGGGAGGGAGAGAAAGAAGACAGTCAGAGAAAGAAGAGAGACAGAGATAGAAAAAGAGATCAAATGATTGTGAACGGTACATTTCTACATAGGTAGAAATCCAGAGCACATTTGGTGGTGCTGTTGCCGATCCAGTAGTATAAAGATAATAGAGAGAAATAGAGAACCTACAAGATATTTGAAGGCAGACTCATGGATATAATGGATCCTGCGAGATCTGATGAAGTCCAATGAAGTGAACATGACTACCCTGTTTCTACAAAGAGATGGGTGGAGGTCTTGTTGGGAAAACCAAAAGCAGGGGATTTAGTAGAAGGTTGGCTGCATTTGAAATGCTTGTGTAATATTGAAATGAACGTAAGTTGACAGTTACTTGAGTGTGGAATCCAAAGGAAATTCAACACCAGATATATTTGCAAGGTTATTTAATCAATACCTGAAAACATTTATTGTTGCCATCCAGAGCTGTCAAAGTGATGAATTATTTAATCGTCCTAATAAAAGTACAAGGCAAGCATAAGATCATTGAATATTTTTAAAATCTATAAGAACATCTAGGCACAGAAAGTTGAAAGTCTCCCAGTGAGGAGCCTTAGAGCCAAACTCAACCCCAGATGGCCTGTCCCAGATTCCACATTCTTAAACTCTAGGCTGTCAGATGTCGGTGGACTTCCCCAAGTAGAGATGGCAGAGCGACAATAGCAGAGAAAGCCCTCTGAGTAACTTGAACTCTTAAAGTCAGTAGAACAGAATGAGTTGTCAAAGGGAGAGGTGTTTTGTTAAAGGTTCATGAGACTTACTTGTCTGCCCAAAGATTTTTCCAGCAATGATTCCTGCTTTGATGTTAGCAGAGACCCAGAAATCAGGCGGTCATTTGTTCCCATTAGTCTGTGTTCTTCCACCAACCTGTCCAACCTCAGGGATTTGTCCCACTTGAAAACCCAGGACAGAACCACACAGCACTTTCCTGGCTTTGAAGAATTGGTGCTCCTCCAAGGCTGACACTACTGCCAGCAACTTGACTTGGATTATTTTTAGTGAACTAGCATGTAACAATCTGCTCCTTAAAACACTTTAAGCCTGGAATGCTGGCAAGAAAAAAAAATCTCAGCAAAGAAGACAGCTGTAGGTAGAGAGTAACAATGGAGAAGAAAGGGGTGTGGCACCGTAGTGAAGAACAAAAGTTGCAAAAAGAACCTGATCTTTCTGAGAAAGCCAACTGAAAGCTCATTGGTCCATTTAAGCCAACTAAAAGCTCATTGGTCCATCTAAGCAACTAAACTCATTGGTCCATCTAAGCCATCAAAAGTCATTGGTCCATCTAAGCCAACTGAAAGCTCACTGGCCATCTATATCAACTGGCCCTTCATCACTGTGGAAAACACCCGAGAGAAATGGAGGTAGGAAAGGATTGTGGGGCTCACAGTTTCAGAGGGATCAGCTTTCCATTTTCTGGCTCCATCGCTTTCAGGATGGTGGCAAGACAGAACACCTTGGTAGCAGTGAATGCTGTTGAGCACAGCAGCTCTCCTCCTGTTAATCCAGAAGCAGAGAGAGACAAGACCTAGATAGAACCCCAAAACACAACCCCCAGGGCCCACTGCTTTCTACTGGATTCCATTTCCAGAGTCTGTATCACCTTCTAACAGCTCACAAAATTATGGATCCATCAATAGATAGATCACTCCCTGATAAAGTTGACCCTTATGATCCAGTCATGTCCCTCAAACCCCAGTGTTGAATATTGGGGACCAAGACCTCTGCATGTGAATCTCTGGGAGATAAATCAGATCCACGCATAAGAACACCCTAGTCAGGGCTGGAGAAATGACGCAGTGGTTAAGAGTACTGATTGCTCTTCAGAGGTCCTGAGTTCAATTCCCAGCAACCACGTGGTGGCTCATAACCATCTGTAATGGGATCCAATGCCCTCATCTGGTGTGTCTGAAGACAGCTACATGTATTCATATACATTAAATAAATAAATAAACAAACAAACAAAAAATAAATCTCTTTAAAAAAAATAAAAAACACATCCAGTCAAGCCGCATGTCAAGGGACTTCACCCACAGTGACCTACGTCTCTCTGTTCAGTCTTGTTCCTTTGCTTTACTCATTGTGCAATTTCACAGAATCCCTGGCATCAGACACAACATAGAGTCAGTCAGGGACAAGACTCTGGACCAACACCATGCAAATCCTGGCCATGGCATTGTGTCATTTTAAGCATTTGCTTGGGTGACCTTAAAAGCTCCTACTGTAAAATGAGAATAATTGTGTCATTTGTCTCATGTGGTTCTCATGAAGTATTTGATGCATCTAAAGCAGGAGAGGGTAAATACTCAAGAGTCTGAGGTTGATTTTACTTTTCAAGGGATGGTTCTTTTCAAGTTCCTTTATAACACCATGATGCTTTCAAAGCCAACAAGGAACCATGTTCACAGTCATTCCTACTATCACGCCATTAAGTGGGGGGGGTGGCATTTAAAACTCAATTTATGTATTGCAAATTGAGTTTTGCTTGAAGCTGTTAGCATTCAATTGGGAAAGAAGGGCACTGGGTATGTATATGTGAAAATATGTGGTGTGCCCCTTGTGTTCATATGCATGTGGGTCTGTATTTTTATACATTCAGGTGTTCATGTGTGCACATGTGTGAGCATGTATGAATGCATTGGTATTGGTGTTGAGAAGGGTTTTTTGTTTTTTTTTTTAAAGGTTTTTGGTGTTTGTGGAATCTGGATCGGTGTCTACACTGAATCCGGATCAGCATCTATACTGAATGTGGATCTAGTCTTTTTGTCTTATGCTGGAGCTTGAAGCCACAGAGCAGGCTGGCAGAAAGAGAAGCTGGATTTACACCATGGAGACCTAGAGCAGCCTAGAGCCCACAAACAAAAGCTGCAGCCTACATGGTCAGTTCTCACATCTCTGAACTCAATGATTCAGCTGTTATACAGAAGTAGGAGCTTGTGTTGTGGAACTAAACGCATGGCCCAGGAACCAGGTTAGCTGAGAAGGTCACTGGAGAAGACCAGAATAGGTAGAGTCCCTTGTCTGTCTCATGCCAATGAGATGAGCTAGCCAATGGCAGTCTGTATGAACTACAAAATGATTGCTGTCTCACTTTGCCTTCCAAGTGTTCTACTTGAGTCTCTTTTGTAGGCTGCTCCAAGTGGAAGAGTGCAGGAAAGGAAACTGTGGGAAGTGTATTTCAGCCTAGTGATTGCCGACACCAATTGTTACTACCATGGCCACTGACTAAATGATCTCAGCTGAATGGTACTCAGCTCTGAGCCTGTTGTCTTCTTTTCTCTTCTCTTCTCTTCTCTTCTCTCTTCTCTTTCTCTTCCTTCTCTCTCTCTCCCCTTCTCCCCTTCTCTTCTCTTCTCTCTTTCTCTTCTCTTCCTTTCCTTATCATATCTCTACTTTCTTCCTTCAAGTCTACCCATCTGTCACCGGTAAGGACACTAACAAGAAGAATTCCACCTAAAGTAAATGACTAAGGTTGGACTGATCTGTCCATAAATGGAAGTACAGCTAGCTACAGTTCAGAGTTAGTGTTCATGCAGTGAATTTTCTGTACCATTGGGATTTCTCCCCCACATGCATGGTGCCCTGTAGCTCCATTTTGCTGTTGTTAACATCAGAGGATGAGGTAGACCCAGGGCACTGATGTCCCTAATGATAGCATCACTCTCTTAGACTCTAGAGGGATGAAATATTCTTTTAGGTACTACTTATGTAAACATTATTCTATTAAAATTAAGTAGATAACACCAAATGGGATTATTTCATACACTCAATTAATTTCAAAAGCTAATAGTTAATTTTAGTGGCTTTCTAAATGTAACTCAGAGCCAATATGTCATTATTTTATATGTGTCATGTAATTTGCATCAATTTGCCCTAAATTTAATAAGATAGGAACGGAATTCCCTACTGTTACTTAGTTCAGAGGACAGCATAGTGCTGACGCTGGAAGCCCTGAAGGCAAGGCAGGTAGATAACACTTGCAATTTATAGTTCAAGAAAATATTGGAGCCTGGGGAGGTCGCTTAGTCAGCAAAGTGTCTGCCTTCCAAGCATGATGCCTTGACTTCGATAGCCAGAACCCATGCAGAAAATACACTGAACCTGCTGGTGTGCACATGGAATCCCAGTGCTGTCGACTCCTAGGACTCAAGAGCCAGCCAGTCTCACCCATGTGGCAAGTTCCAGGCCAATGAGAGTGTCCATCTCAAATAAGGTAAACAGTACCTGATGTATGACACCCAAAGTTGTCATCTGTCCTACCACACCACACACACACACACACACGAACACACGAACACATGTACACTTGCACAACATACACACATAACTATACAATCAGACACATCTACACACACATGCACATATACACACACCACACAGGAACACATGTACACTTGCACAACAACACACATAACTATACAATCAGACACATCTACACACACATGCACATATATACACACACACAGGAACACATGTACACTTGCACAACAACACACATAACTATACAATCAGACACATCTACACACAATGCACATATACACACACACACAGGAACACATACACTTGCACAACATACACACATAACTATACAACAGACACATCTACATGCACTATACACACACACAGGAACACATACACTTTCACAACAACACACATAACTATACAACAGACACATCTACACAACATGCACTGTACACACACACACACACAGGAACACATACACACTTGCACAACATACACACATAACTATACAATCAGACACATCTACACAACCCAGGTGTACCATGCACATGCACATCTAGGTACATACAACTAACCCCATGAACACATATACTTAACACACATCTGTACACATATATTCTCTCTCTCTCTCTCTCTCTCTCTCTCACACACACACACACACACACACACACACAAAACTATATACACAAACACATGCACATGTACATACACACACTGTAAAGACAATATGAGTACTTGACGAAAATAAGTCAGGATGTCTGTAGATGATGACTATCTCCTAGACATGATGCTACAGGTAGGCAGCAGAAGTCACCAGAGAGGGAAGCAGAACACACAGATTCTTAGAGCCGGTTTCATGTTCACAGGAAAGAGCTGCATACAGTTTTCATTTTGGCCTGAGATCAGGTAGAGTCACAGGTAGTCTCAGTGACAGGGAAGAGCTGATGAAGAAGAAATGCAGACTTTTTTCCCCTGAGAACTCAGAAGACTGAGTTTTAGGAGATACAATCACTGGAGAGAGAGGAGAGAAGGAAAGTACTTACATGTGTGTGTGTGTGTGTGTGTGTGTGTGTGTGTGCATGTGTGTGTGTATGTGAGAGGTAGTATGAGAGAGAGTGTATGTGTTTGTGTATTTGTGTGAGAGTGTATATTTCTGGGTGTATATGTTTGTGAGAGTGTGTATGTGTGTGTGCGAGAGAGATGTATGTATATTGTGTATATATGAGAAAGAGAAAGAGTGTTTGTATGTGTATGTGTGTGTGAGTATATGTGTGTTTGTGTGTATATGGGTGAGGCATGTGTGAAAGAGTGTATGAGAGAGTGTCTGTGAGAGTGTTTGTGTGTTTATTTGTATGTGAGAGTGTGTGTTTGTGTATATGTGAGTGTGTGTATTTGTATGTGTATATTTTTGTGTGTGTGTGTTGTGTGGTGTGTGAGAGAGAGAGAGAGAGAGAGAGAGAGAGAGAGAGAGAGAATGGGGAGGAGTCTGATAGCAAGTCTGAATTATGTTCTCATCCTCAGTAGCTCTTGAACCCCACATGTGCAGACAAGGCTCAGAATAACCCTGCTGAGAACCAATACTATGAGCTAGATTTGGAAATGACGTATAAGAAATTGAGATTTCTGTTCTAGCATGGTGGAAAAGAAAAAGAAAAAATTTAGTGAATGCCAAACTGAAACAACTTCTCAAAATGGAACAAGGAGCTATTATCCAATCAGCACTTCATGCCACTCCAGATGCTTCCTGGATGTAGACCCTAGTTACCTCCATCCTTTGACAGAAGTATATGGAACCACATAAAGGACCAGAGCCAGAGAGCTACTTCAGACCCAAAGACTCAATGGTGTACAACAGACATCAAGGATGCTGGAAATTGTTCCATATGGAAATTGGTACCCTTAAAGCAAGAAAGAGCATCAGAAATGAAACTGTGTGGATCATTACAGAGGCACTAGGTCTTTCTTAAAATTCAACATCTCTTCTCTGGCTAAAGTTATGACTGACTGACAGATTGAAGAGTAATTCCTAAACTAAGCTCACTTCTAGAACATCAACTAGAAGTTACCCCCTGCCTCCGACCACTTGGACTTCAATAATTTAATTGAAGTTACTGCTCATTAATAAAATTGATAAATAAGTACTTAATTGGCACATACTCATGTGGGTGAATTTAAGGGAGCTTATGTCAAACAATAGGAATAATCTAGATGACTCTGTCCATGGCTTGATAGAAATTTTAGACAAAGATATAGAGATGGAGAACAGATAACTGGTTGCATGGACAATGGACTCAGGCTAGACAGTAAAGTGCAACAGGGCATTTGGGTATTAAGAAGTTTCCATGTCTTATACATGAAGGCGGTTATGTAACAATAAAGTTACTCAACTCACCACATTGTGTACTTTAATTCTTGAGGCTTAAACAAAAGGAAACCATGCTGCTACATGGTTCAGACATGAAAATTGAAATCATGGGATCAGCTGCAAGGCTTACTCGTGATATGTGTCCATGGAGTCTGCAAGCGATGCTCCCAACATGGAGTATCCCACAGATGAAGGCCTCACACAGATCACTGCAAACAGTGCATTGGGAGTCTAATCTGATCTTCCCCCTGAGAAATTTCCCCAATTAAGACACAGTTTTCTCTGGATCTCAGTTTTATATGGATTCTAGTGCCCCTTGGAGACAAGTAACTAGCCCATGTACTTCATTTCCTGCTCATGTCAAGTGTCCCTAATTGATCGTAATCAAAGCCTTATGGACCCAGAATCCCAGACTCCATGTCAACTGAACATCCAGGAGAGCTGCATCAACAGCTAAACTGTGACAGGTGAGTCTTAGTTGCTGCCTCCACTCAGGACAGTGAGTAAATCTCTATCATGATTCTAACAGGAATCTTAGAGCCCTGATTGCTTGACCATTCTAGCTGAAAACAGAAAAGAGCTAGTAGCACCTGTTTGGAAAGCTAGCACAAAGCAAATACATGAGAAGTTGCCCTGAAGGCAGTCTTCGACAGTGAAGTTGTCTTAGTTAGGGTTTCCATTGGTGTAAAGTGACTCCATGACCAAGACAACTCTTATAAAGAACAACATTTAATTGGGGCTGGCTTACAGGTTCAGAGGTTCAGTCTATTATCATCAAGGTGGGAGCATGGCAGCATTCAAGCAGGCATGGTGTAAGAGGAGCTCAGAGTTCTACATCTTGTTCCAAAGGCAAACAGAAGACTGGCTTCCAGGCAGTTAGGAGGAAGTTCTCTCAAAGCCCACCCCCACAGTGACACACTTCCTTCAACAAGGCCACATCTACTCCAACAAGGCAACACCTCCTAATAGTGTCACTCCTGAGCCAAGTGTATTCAAACCACCACAGAAGTCTAGCCATGAAAATGACATGGACCTTATGGAATGTCATTTATGTCCTCTCTCCTGCATGTTGTGCTTTCCTTATCATTATAACCAGAGTATTTTATCAGCCATTAAAAGGCCTTTAATTCCTGATTATCTGTCCAAGGGCATGACTCTGACATTGCCTTATAAGACAATTGCTATCACATATGCATAAACTCAAGCTGTGTCTGGACTCTACAGGGATTTGCGTCTGGTTAATGGTACCTGTCATGGGCTAAGGGATCCAGCACATCCCCTATTCCTGAACACTGCTAGATGTTTTGTGAACAATCTATTATTAAACTCTGATGAAATTTCCAAATGGATATTTATATTCTTCATTTTCGCATAGGAGACAACCAAATTTCTGAGTGTGCTTACGTTTCTCAGAATTCTGTGAACGATTCAATTCGTTTCCAAATAAACTTTCTTTGCCGCACCATGAAAATCACTTTTAGTGCACACAAAGCAGAGACACAAGACCTTATTTTCATTTTAAAAAATTGTATGTGCGTGCGTGTCTGTGTGAGTGTATGCCACATGGTGCACATACCCACAGAGGCCAGGAGAGGGCGTTGGATCTACTGGAGCTGGAGCCCCAGAGAGTTGTCAGCTACCTGACATGAAGGCTGGAAACTGATGTCAGGTCCTCCGCAGCAGCCGGTGAGCCACCTCCCCACCCCTTGCTTAGAATTATTGTGTCACACGTTGGGGACAGAACTCCAGAATGGAAGTGTTAGGAAATACATACACAAAGATGTCTAGACGATGGTTGTTCAGAAGATTTGGCTCATATTTTCATGAAGATGATGGTATCATGAAAGCGCATCTGTGAGCTAGGACAGCAGAGAATCCTGGAACATCCCTGAGTCCAATCCAAGCTCCCCAGAGCCAAGTAGATAAGGTACAGCATCTGCACTGAGGTCAAGGTTCAAAAGCACACAGTGAAAAGGCACCTATACAAGTATCAGAATCCAAGGGCCTGAGAACAAGGAGTTCTGGTGTCCCAAGTCAGGACAACAGTGCCCTAACTCTGAAGAGAGAGCAGATTGTCATGTTCCCTATCTCTTTATTCTATTAGGATCTTCTGATAGCACTTGGCCACATTGACTGTGAGACTTGTACCGCTCCGTCTACCAGCTCTTTTTTTGGGGGGGGGGGTGGGGGGGTTCTAGACAGGGTTTCTCTGTGTAGCCCTGGCTACACTCTGGAACTCACTCTGTAGACCAGGCTGCCCTCGAACTCAGAAATCCACCTGCCTCTGCCTCCCAAGTGCTGGGATTAAAGGCATGCGCCACCACTGCCCGGCTATCTACCAGCTCTTAATGGCCAGTCATCTCTGGAAAACCCTCATAGCCCCATCATTCAAATCCTTACCTGACGTGTAGAGGTCCCTGAATCCAGCCATATTGACACTCCAAACCACACATCAAGTTCATCAAATTGCACAGTTCAGCTATGAATGCTCTCCCCACCCTGGACGATGGCCTCAACATCAGCTATCTGACTAGCTGCATGTCAGTCACACCAAGTCCCCTAAAGCTTTGGCACGTCGTTAATTTTACAGCTCTCAGCCTTTAAATGCAGTGTCTGATTTCCCCAAATGGCTCATTATTCTTCTCCTGTTGCTTGATGCTAATTTAAAGCCTTCGCTTAGTGAAACTGTGCCCGGATCTCCAAAGTCAGGCGAGGCTCCTTCGGTACGGCACCCTTCTCATTTTTATCTGTGTTCCATTCTCTTCTACCTGGCAATCGGTGTTTTCAGGATACGCGCCACATAACTCCCTGTAAAGGGAGCTTAATAGCTACTGTTTGAATTGGTGAGTATACGTTGTTCTTGGGGGTAACACAAATAAAAAGGAAGTGAGAAAAGACCATTATTTTAGGTGATAAGAAACAATGAGTTGCAATTGGGTTGTTTCGGGGGTTGGTGGGGGGGAACCCATTTTTCTAGGACATGCCATAGTTTACCTAGAAGTTTCCATTAGTGAGTCTGGTGTAGACTGCAGTACTTATCAGATGACATTCCCCAGTCTGTCTTGCACCTTGGAGTCTTATTACTTTATGAGTTACATATGGTAAACAGAAAATACTTATGAATAATATAAACTAATTTTATCATGGCTGAGGAAGAACCCTCCACTCTCATTGCCTTCATCATATCTGCTCTTGAAAAAAGGCCAAGATGATGAAAATCTTAGTTTAAGAGCACTGCAGATGGAAGGAGCTTGAATCACCGAGGACTGACTGCTGGCCGATGTGGCTCTGCACAGATGCCCAATTAGAAACATTTACATGGGTATCAAGCCCTCGAGATTCGAGTGTTATTTTTATGTGAAATTATGCCATTCTCATGACTAATATGGACAGATAACAATTCATTTATACCCATACCGTTTCACATAAAATTCTACAAAAAAAAAAAAATTGGGAAAAAAAAGAAATCTTCAGAGCTGTAAGAGAACGCCATTTAATTGAAGAGCACTGATAATATATTCTCAGTGTGGTGTGCTCATTAAAAGGAGCCGGTATCTGTAGACAGAGAAAGGCATTTCCACTTAAAGCAGAGGTGCAGTTGAGAAGCTCTAATGTGCAGTGTGTGTGTACTTTCAGAGATTAACTTTAGAGCCAGATGCTGGGCAGTGGTGGGGTGTGACTTTAATCCCAGCACTCGGGAGGCAGAGGCAGGAGGATCTCTGTGAGTTCAAGACCACCTTGGTCTACAGAACTAGTTCCAGGACAGCCAGGGATATACAAAGAAACCCTATCTTGAAACAGCAAAACAAGACAAAACAAAATTAATTAATTAATTAATTAATTAATAAAATTATCCAGGGCTATTGAGTCAGTCAGTCAGTCAGTCAGTCAGTCAGCCCTACCTTATTCTAAGAACGTGTGTATGTGCAGATACAGAAATGAGATTCTCTTGGTTTGTTTGGTAAGAAACTGGGTAGAAAATGATGATTGTGGTGGAAAGAAATCCTGAGGCTTTGTTGGGCAGGAAGCAGAAAGAAGCACATATGTGATAGAAACACGATTTCTCTTGGAATCCTGGGTACCACGTGTTCTGACCAGCTAACCCCTTCCTTATTTTCATACCTCTATCTCTCTTTTTTTTTTTTTTTCCTTGCAGCCAATTAGCCATTCTGCACTGAAAGCCATGCATTGCTTGTTATAATCACAGTCAAAGTGAAAACCCACAGACCCTCCTAGGAAACAAGAAGGCTGATGTCTTAGTCAGGGTTTGTATTCCTGTGCAAAACATCATGACCAAGAAGCAAGTTGGGGAGGAAAGGGTTTATTCAGCTTACACTTCCACATTGCTGTTCATCACCAAAGGAAGTCAGGACTGGAACTCACACAGGGCAGGAAGCAGGAGCTGATGCAGAGGCCATGGAGGGATATGCTTACTGGCTTGCTTCCCCTGGCTTGCTCAGCTTGCTTTCTTATAGAACCCAGGACTACCAGCCCAGGGATGGCTTTTCCCACAATGAGCCCCCCCCCCTTGATCACTAATTAAGAAAATGCCTTACAGCTGGATCTCATGGAGGCATTTCCTCAAGGGAAGCTCCTTTCCCTGGGATAACTCCAGCTTGTGTCAAGTTGACACACAAAACCAGCCAGTACAGCAGAGAAAACCTGAAAGTATGTGTGATTAGTCACAGGAACAAAACCAGGCTAAAGACCAGTTGCTTCGGGTATTATTACTATCCAAGGGATGACTTCCCTGTGATACAGCAGATGACATTTGAGTCAACTCTTCGCTTGATCAGATCTTAAAATAGATGTGGGCAAAATACGGTAACACAAGTGAAATGGATATCTTAGGAAGCAGGGAACCACGGGGCATGATCAGACTGATGTCGTGGTATCCATAGAGCCCCAGACACAGAGACAATTCTCACAAGTTCAGCTCACGAGCTAATGCTGAGGCGATATCTTCAGACAATCTCTCCACTCTTTGCATTCTCTTACTGAGGAAATGAACTAAGGCAGACATGGCAACCTACAGCCAGCAGTCCTTCTGTGAGGATGTGATTCATGGATGATGCAGCTGTTCCCTCACAAGTCCACTACAACACTCATAGACCAGGCCACCCTTTCCACTGTCGGCCCGCAGTCAATGACTTCAACAGCAGAGAGATAGTGGCAGCTTCACTTTTGTATGTTTTCCAGCATTTCCAGATGGGTGACTTTGACTCTCGTTGACTTAGCCAACATGTGGTTATTGTTGGAGTGTTGGGTTCTGCCCATTCATCCTTTTCTTTGCTCCCTCCCAGGGTTTTAGCCAAGCATCCTGATGTCTTTTACTTTTCCCATCTCCCATGTTTAAGTCTCCCAGTAAACCTCTTACATATCAAATTTTGTCTTAGCACCTGTTTCTTGAGAACTCAGGGTTCTAAGAACTAGGTTTGTCTTCTAAAATAACTGTCAAAAAATAGACAGCTGATCAAAATGAGAACATCAGATATATGGCTCCAGAAACCTGAGATATAGAAGGCAGATACAAGAGCCAGAGCTGTGGAGCTCAGACATCATTAAAGGCCCATTGATAAAAATGTCCATTGACTTTGAATGTCCTAGTGTCTGATATTGAATTTCTTAGAATTTTCTCTCCAATATAGTCTGGTTTGGAGCTAGGCCTTTAGAGCCGTATCACACTCTAATTTCTTTTATCCTCTTTGTTTTGTCTAACCCAGACTGAGTAAATTTCCATTACTTGCAATTAGATGAGTCTAACTTGCTACATTGAGAAAATTGTCCAGAGTGCTCACAAGTCTTTTATGGTGCTACAAAGGCTTTAGCCGGATCCTTTCCAACCCTTAGATGGCATTTCTGTGGTATTGAGTTTTGCCCTCTGCACAAAGGCTTTATTTTTAAATTGTGAATATTTTTTCCAGGGCATTTAAAACATAAATCTCAAATTCCCAAAGTAAAGTTGAAAAGAAAACATGACTCACAGAAAGGACATTTTAATAGTCAGAAGTTATAGGGAGGGATCTGTCCCAGATCGGTTCCTAACTGTCATACATAAAAAGGTGCCCAGAATTCTGAAGGGACCTTGTGACCTGCACTGACCACCACTTTAGGAGATCAGAAAGTAACAGATCAGAATAGATCAGTAACAGATCAGAAAGTTACAAAGCCTTCATTTCTAGCTGGATCTTAGGGAGGAGAGTCTCACTATTGGGTACTGAATTAACAAACAGTAATTATCCTAACCACTGAGGCACAACCAGAAGAAGACATGAGCCTGACATCCCCTGAAGGCAGTTTGCCTTTGCTTCCACCTGCACTGGAGTATTTCTAAATGTCCCTCAGATACACACACCTACAAGGTCTGGGCTCATTGGAGCACACTGGACAAATGATTCTAAGTCCTATTTCACGAAATTCAGCGTTAATCTAGGAACCAGAATCACGGCTGGAGTGGAAACTCTCTCGAGTTTTAAGAAACTGCCCAGACATCCATTTGACAAAGAGATCTGGCTACCCAGGAGGTTCCAGCCTCTTAGTCTTTTGAGAGAGATTTGCATTTCTCCACGTGGATGCTCTGAATGATTCCTCCGAAACAGACGGCAGAAACTTAACAAAGAGTATTTATAAGTGTTCTTTAAATCCCTTCTCCAACCTGCTCACTGAATAGCAACCCATTGACTAAATTTAGGCGAGGGTGGGGGGTGGGGGAGGAGCAATATGAACTCTCAGAGACACGGAAGCTCTTATGGACGAGTGTGGTCTGAACAGAACTGTTCTAGAGTCTGAGAATCTGTTGGACTCTAAGGGTTCCCTCAATAGTTTTCAAATATGTTTTAACACAAGATCAATTTGTGATTGCTGTGCCTATCGTGTGGACACCATCCTGTGAAAGGATTCCGCAGAGCCCTCCTTTTCAGTGTTAGATACTTTCCATTTGGCCTCGGAACGTGGCGGGGAACAGTGATTGGTCATCATCTGTTTAATCTCTGCTGACAGAAGGAGAGGGAGGGCATGGTTTTATTTCTGGCCTGACTTACTTCAGTCTTAATCTTTTTTGGAAGCAGAGGAAAGATGGCAAACAGTCTGGAACATTCTTTCCTGCAGACTCAGCAGAGAGTAAAGCATACCTTTCCTTCAGAGGCCCAGTGACATATATTTTATTTCATGGGGGATATGGAACAAGGTTAAGACTTGTCTGGTCTGGGTGTAACGTTTATACTGCCTACTAATGTTACATGTCATTACCAAAGACAGGCTGCCTGCCTGATTGCATGCTTCTGGGATGTCCTAGCTTCTAAATGGCCCTCTTGGAGTGAATTCTAGACGTTTCTGAGGGCTTCTTCTGTGTTCCATGGTCCAGCTAGTTTATGATAATCATGTTACTATGAATCACTGATTTCTTCTTTTTTTTAAAAAAAGATTGTGTTTATTTTATGTATATGAGTGTACTGTAGCTGTCTTCAGAGACACCAGAAGAGGGCATCTGATCCCATTAAAGATGGTTGTGAGCCACCATGTGGTTGCTGGGAATTGAACTCAGGACCTCTGGAAGAGCAGTCAGTGCTCTTAAGCATTGAGCCATCTCTCTAACCCCACTGATTTCTTCTTAAGGGTTCTAGCAGTACTTTATGTCTTGCCTCCTGGTGGGATGCATGGTCTCTCCTTTCAATATTCTATTACAGACTACTAGGACAGAAGAAGAAGAAGAAGAAGAAGAAGAAGAAGAAGAAGAAGAAGAAGAAGAAGAAGAAGAAGAAGAAGAAGAAGAAGAAGAAGAGAAGGAGGAGGAGGAGAGAGGAGGAGGAGGGGGGAGGAGGAGCAGGAGGAGGAAGAGGAAGGAGGAGGAGGAAGAAGGAGGAGGAGGAGGAGAAATCAACTTTTCTTAAAGACAAGCAATAATGTATGACTCTTAAAAGGGGCAGCTTAAATTCAGATCATGAATGGGATATGACCACAAGCATTAAGGAAGTAGCTAATGTTCAGGAAGGGAGGGAGGGAGTGGGAAAGCGAAAGAGAAGAGAGGGAGAGATGGGTAGGGAAAGAGGAGGGAGGAAGAGAGAGTGTCTCGCTTCTCTCTCAGAACCATCTATCTCCAGTCACTCTTGCACCCGATGTGTATTCAGTCACAAAGGTAATAATTTTAAACAAGTTGTACCCATCAGCGATTAGCATGGGTGCTGGTTGGGTTGACATCCCATCCCTCAGCTGTCTTCTCAACGGCCACTCTTCTGTTAGTTCTTCGCACACACAGCACTCCTTGGGGTCTCATGCTCTTCTCTCTCTGTCTCTCTCACACTGTCTCTCTCTGGTTTTGATTCTCTGTCTCTCTGTGTCTCTCTGTCTCTCTGTCTCTCTCACACTGTCTCTCTCTCTCTCTCCTTCTCTCTCTCTCTCTCTGTCTCTCTCTCTCTCTCTCTTCAGGTTTTTCTTTTATGGTACCCATGTCTACAAGCTCCGCTCTTGTCTTGTATTTACACAAATACTTTCTGTAAGCCTGCCCTGTGAGGTTTGATAAAGAGTTACTTCTTTTCTAGAAATAATATCCTCTTCAGAGAAAACGATGGCTCACCCACCGTGTATTGTGTACTAACTTCTTTCACACTGTACCTCTTATTTATTATTCTCCTTCAGCTTTTTTTGTTGTTGGTTAAATTCTCCATTAGATTATGGAGTCCAGAGTCATCCAACTCTATCCCCCACCAAGTGTTTTAGGGCAGAGAGCTAGGTAAGTATTTGAAATGGGGCATTGAAGGAATGAGTGCTCCACACAAGAAGATAGGATTGAGTCTAACTAATTTTCATGATATCACAAACAAAGGCAGTGAAATCTGTACACAGAACTATTTAATCTGGTTCAATTGTATGAGAATAGGTTTTTTTCCTTCCTTCTGAGGGACGCAGCCCTGGCAAAGGTGGCCTAGCCAGATATCACCCATTCCAAACCCAACGCATTCAGCACACTGTGACTTAATGTGTCGCCCGGCTTTCTAGAGGCACAAATTTCCATTGTTGCTATGCCTGTCTCTACAGATGGGAAATAAACAGCCTATTTCCAGCCCACATAAAACACAGATGCCTCCCAAACCACAGGTTTGCCCTGGACATTGCGACAGTCATGCCAGCTGTCTGGGATGTTACTTTCCACAGATCTACCCACAGGCAGGGTGACTTAATTATTTCGGGAGGGGGGAGGGGTGGAGCCTGAGAAAGCAAGTAAACACCAGGAGCATTTCCAATTTAATCCTGGAAAATGTGAACATCTAAGAGTTAGTGAGCACAAGAAGTCACAAAGACCAAGTCGTCATGCTAACTGCATCTGCTGTCATCCATGAGACACCTACAGTGCCACCTCGCATTGGCCAGAGCTGCATGGAACACGTGTGAGACCAATTTCTGTAAAGTGTGTCACTTTAAAAGAGTTCAGGAGACACAGAAAGCAAAGATAGAAGAAGCCTCCCAAGGTTTTCTAAAAATAAGAACAAAGCCGGCTTTCAGACAACAAAGGCTAAACCAGTACTAATGTCCTCAGTCTATATTTGGAATGGCAGGACCAAGTCAGGGGAAACAGCCACCAGGAAGCAAGAAGAGATGGCTGCACATGTCTAGATAATTAAGTGACTAATGGGCCACTGTGTGTGAAGCCAGCCTGAAGATCTTTCTTCATCTATTTTTTTGCTTGTTTTTCCTCATAAACTTATCCCTGCCTTCTGCTTTAAGCAATGCCTGTTCTCCAGGATCCCACTAAGGTAACAGAAGAAAGCCAATCATTGGCACCAAGCTACTGTTGTTTAAGCATGGCCCTCGGAAATTCCAGTTTAAGCATTAGTGGAAAAAATAAGATGTTTGGATAACAGAGGTTCTTCCTGTGGGTGGAGAGGAGACTCTTATAAAGCTACCTCAGTTGTCCTGGTACCTTCCACTCGAGGGGACTCCCCGTTCCTCGGTCAAGAGAGAGCAAGCAACAAGGGCCCTTTCTCTTCAGCATTGCATGGCTGTACCATGATTACTAAGATAACCAGCCTAAAGGAATTAAACTTTGTCTTGGATCATGGCTACAGGAGCTTTGCTCCTTAGGTTTGGTCTCCTTGCTTGGGCCTGTGGTGAGATGATCAGCATGGCAGAGAGCCCATGACAGACTCAAAACACCTCATGTCATAGCAGCCAGAGCAGGAGAGAAAGAGGCTAGATGCTAATAACCCCATAGTTGCATACTTCCCGGTGGTTCAACTTCCTTCTACCTATCTCTACCACTTCCAGGTTCCACCGCCCCCCCCCCCCCGAATAATGCCATCAGCTTATTGGGGCCAATCCTCCAACACAAGAGTTTTAGGTGACATTTAAGAGCTGAATAAGCACTGTTTTGGAAAGCAGAAAAACAACAATAATCAGGAAATTATACCTGTCGGTCTCCTGGTCTTGCTCTTTCCAGTCACTGTGGAAAAAAAAATTCAATCTTTTGGTTTTGTTTGTTTTACAAAGGACCATGAAGAGAGTCTCTGTGCAGACTCAGTTATGTCCGGCGATATTTTGCTGAAGCAGGCACAGGTGAGAGGATATTTTGCTGAAGCAGACACTGAGAGGATGCATGATGTTTAGAAAGAATGTAAACAGAACCCCACAGACAGGGTAGCGAGGCTCTTGCATTGGTTCACCTTGCACACGTTGCCCATTTTCACTTGTTGTGACTTCATAAAGAGTAACTCGCCAAAGAATTTCTTGATATTCCGGCTGCTTCTTGCCATTTCTGCAGAGTCATGCTGATTTGGTGGAAACCGTTTTGGTGGTTTCTTCTGGATCGAGCTGAAGTTACTGATTCAAGTTTGGTGTTTGCCAATTAGATTGGAATTCTACTACTGATTTGTGTTTGGTTTTTGGACTGAACTGCTGATATCCTGACAAAGACTGGGATCTTCCCCAGTGAACTACTTCTAAACAGGTCCACAAGCCCCATTTCCTATCAACCTTTCTTTTCCCCTACCTCTGGCAGGTAGGCTAGAAGGGAGGTTGAAGCGTTAAAGAACCCCAATTAAAGTAGATTTTGAAAAATCCAAGCCTACATGACCCAGATTTGGTAGCCCAATTCTGTAAATGTAACCACATTAGTTACCTCTTGATCCAATCAAAACCATTGCCTCATTTATAAATGTCGTTCATGGACACCCACACATATATAAATACTTAAGCATCTCTCCTCTCCCAAACAGCTCAGTAACTCGTACAATAAGCAGCTGAGGGGTAGTGAGAGTTACAGGTTTTTCACTAATAAAGTTTATTTAAGGTATTAAAAATGAATCTAGAAGATTTAGGCCATCACGTTATTTCCCTGGTATGGTCTAAGAAGTGATTGTGTACTTAAAAATAATCAGCTTGGACTTCTCCTCTCTGTCCTTTGTTCCAGAAGGCTCACGCCATGATTTCTTTGCCTGTGGCTTCTAGCTTCATTTAGTTACTATAAGGAACCATGAGGAGATGAGAAAGTAGGAGAGGGAAGCCATCCGGGCATGTCTTCCTGCTGGACAATGGTCCTGGAAGTGGTTACAATGACTCTGTCTTCTTCCACCTCCCCAGTTCCTCTCCTACCTTGTCCAGGCCTGGGGTTAGGAAAGGAACTTCACAGTTGGTCACCAGCCAGTGTCTCACTGTACCTTGTTGATGCCCTTCCATCTCCTCCCACCTAGGCAACAGTTGCTTCGGGAAGTTATTTCATTAAACCTTCTGCGGTGGCGTGCGTTTGATTGATCTGGCATGCTGAGAGTTTTATTTCTATCCCAAGTATATCAGGAAACCACTGAAATATTTTAAACTCAAATTTCAAAGTTCTAACTCTGGCTATGGTCTAAGGAACGGCCTACTAAAGAGAGAGAGAGGGAGAGTAGACATGGATAGATCATTGTGGGATTTTAAAATAGTGGTTCAGGAGAGACATCGTGATGACTTGACTAGGTACAGGTGATGATGGAGATACAGGCGATGATGGAGGATTCAGGAACTGTCTGCCTGTAAAATCAATAGAACCTGGTGATGGATCCAACTCAGAGAGAAGAGAAAAATGAGAGACTTTCAGTCATGGGCTATGATGAATACAGCATCGGGAACTACTTCTCTAAGCCTTCATCTCATGATTTTGATTCTGAATGCGGATGGTGAGTTGCCTTTAAACATATCTAAGTAGGCAAATAAATCCTCAAGTCTAATAACTGAGAGAAGAAGTCCAGACTGAGGTTATAGATCTGAAACCTGCCTGTACACGGGTGCTAATTAACCCTGTGAGTTATGATACCTTGGGATAAGAATGTTTTCAATGTTCCAGATAGAAATATGGGGACTCTTTAGGGATCCCCAAAATGAAGGAAAGTGACCAAATACAGAGGTAAGATGCCACTTTGTACTCTACTGCCCATATCACATTAACATTTTAATATGAACATTAAAAATACAAAATAATGAAAGGACTGTGTTGTACCAGGTATATACCATCTTCATTAGCCGAGCTGGATAAGAAAGGTTCATGTCTCATGGAGAATGCATGCTAAGTAAACAGCATGATATATGATAGTCTCAGGAAAAAAAAATTTGTTTTTTTATCCTGAAGTGTAAGGGCTTCATACTGTACCAAGTTAAGTGGCGTTGTCATAGAAACCACAGAGGGTTACTATCATCTTTCTGTGCTAGTCTATGCACTGGCAGTACAGCCCATATTCTTATCCATCTTGTCCATATACTATCCAAAAACAGCTCTTTCATGCACTCCTTCTTCAGCAACTGTAGTGATTCCCTACCCCTAGATCCTTAGTCCTGTGTCCTCTGAGAATATTTATCAAATGTGGTTGCAATGTTGCCCTTTAATCTTTACCCATCCTACAATTAATTCTGGACACATTGAACAAAAATTCCTACTTTTGTAAAGGCAACCAAACCAATTATCTTTTGGCACAATACAAACCATTGTTTTAGCCACGAATGTCTTAGAGGAGCGCCCATATGCATACGTGTCGCTGAACATCTAAAACAAAGCTTATGTTTGCCATTTGCAACCCACTATGAATCTATTTTTAACTCCTTCATTTGTTAAGATGCTAAGAGTGGGACACAAGCTTGATTTCTTAATCTATTCTTGGGTCACAGACACATTCTCCATAGCCCCGCTCCTCAGCTAATTTTAAAGTTAACCGCCTCGGGATCAGTGTTCTGTTAGACACTCACAATGACCTGAGTATTGTTGTTGAGTTTTCTTTATTTTCAGTCTGGAGACACCAGATGGAAGGAGGAGTGGGAATGGCTGGTGGTATTCATGGATAGGCAAGCTGGTGAGCAGTGATCGGTGTATGTCAGACATGTATGCTCTTGATATGATCCTACGGTAGCCCGTGGCAGTTGTTACATCATTGGCATTGAGGAGGTTGGCACCTTTACTCAACTGTGTCTGATATTTACTTTTAGGAAGACAATTTGGTTAGGCTTCCTTGCAGAGAGGACCAGTGTTTCCAGTGAATAACCACAATACTTTTAACTTAAGCACACATCATCATGAAGATGACCGTTTTCTTTTCTTTCTCTCTTTTTTTTTTTTATTAATCATTTTATTTGTTTACATTTCAAATGATATCCCCCTTCTTGGTTACCCCTCCACAACCCACCATCCCATCCCTCTTGTTACTCCCTCCCCTTTGCCTCTATGAGGGTGCTCCTCCACCCACTCGCCCACTCCTGCCTCACCGCTCTAGCATCCCCCTATGTTGGGACATCAAGCCTCCACAGGACCAAGGACCTCTCCTCCCACTGGTATCAGATAAGGTCATCCTCTGCTACATAAGCAGCTGGAGCCATATGTATTCTTTGGCTGGTGGTTTAGTCTCTGGGAGCTCTAGGTGGTCAGTTAGTTGATATTGTTCTTCCTAAGAAGTTGCCAATCCTCTCAGCTCCTTCAGACCTTCCCCTAGCTCTTCCATTGGGATCTCTGGGCTCGGTCTGATGGTTGTCTGTAAGTATCTGCTACTGTATCGGGATGACCATTTTCTGGTCAGCTGCTGAGAACTTCACACTAACATAAATGTGCGTCGTCTTTACTGACAGATCTAAGTTTCACTCTGGTCCTTGCTTTCCTTCTCCTCTCTCCATGAGCTACTCTCTATATTCAGATCTACTTTTCTGAACCATCACAGGAGTCAGGGGGAACAAAGCATATACACACAGACAGGATGCACTGCACTAAGATACTCTGGTACGATGTCAGTCGTTAGACTGCCTAGGTCCTATTCCCAACTCTCATCCATGAGGGTGTGACTATCAGACAAAGCATGTGAAGTATCACCGTTCTTCACGTACAGTCAGTGTTCAATCACCAACGTTAGCTATTGTTGTAATAACACAGGATTCAACTTGTTTGTTTCTACATGTAGCGATGTACGTAGGCACGGAATCCAAAGAAACGGTAAAAGTTCTTTATTTACCCAAAGCTTGTGATGTCATCGTTCCATGACAGCCTGGTGTCTTAGGAGGAGTCACATATAGCTTTTGCTAGGTGTGTGGCTGTAATTGGTCTGGCATTGATGGAACATTGACGGCAGGTTTCAAGGGTTTATGTTAGAATTCTAGAAGCAGAAGTCCAGGACTTTCACTGGCTTATTGACAGCTACCTTCCTTCTGTATCTTCACATGGACTTTTTCTCTATATGTGAAGAAAATGAGACCGATCTGATCTATCTTTCTCTTATCATGAGGGCAAAATTCCCTTGGACAAGGGCCAAGACTTCTGATCTTATTTAAACTTAGCTACTTTCTTTTATGAGTGATCCATTTTAAATTGTGTTTGTACACACACACACACACACACACACACACACACACACACATGCACGTGAGTATGCACGGCTTCTGTAGGCCCAAGACAATGTCAGGCCCATTGGAGATGGAGTACAGTCTGTTGAGCCACTTCAATGTGGATGCTAGGAACTGAACTCCAAGGGCAGTACCTTTCTGAACTGCTGGGGCCACCCCTCCAGCCCCTCAGTTACCTCCCTAAAAGTCCTATTTCCAAACACAGCTACATTGAGAGCTACAGCCCCAACCCACAGGTTTGAGGGAAACACAGAGGTTGTCAAGAGTAGAAAGAAAAAACATAACAACAAAAAGAAAACAAAAAAAAAAAAAAAAAAACAAGCACCCAGACAACTGGAAAAAACACCTTCAGACTTGAGGATGGGAGAGAAAGGGTTATGTCACTAACTAAAGGGTTAATGGCACTGAAGACCAGAAAGGTTGAGAAAGACTAAGACACTCACAGACAATGTTGCAAAAGCAATTCTTAAAACACTCAGGCTGTCTCAGATTTGAGAGGTGCAGTTTCAGATCCTTGAGCTCAGCCAGAACATTTCATGAGAAGAGGCATTTTCCCATGACTTATATAACTGTGTCTGCACAGGCCAGAAATGCCACGGGAACTATTTCTTTAAAAGGCTCTGCTTGGCTTAGGCAAGCAGTGTTTAGCATAGCCTTCATCAGGCCTACCTTGTCTTTTGCTCTTGATCATTCATCATTAGTAAGGGCAGATTTTCATGTTGCGTTTGTAAAAGATCTCTAGATAATACCCTTTAGATGAAATTATAATAGGTGTTCTAAGCTGGCAGTCAGCCAGGGTCTTATAAAAGGAGGGAGGTGTGTGTGTGTGTGTGTTCTATAAGTGACAGGTCTTAAAACCCAATCATGTTTATTATAAGAAAAATAAATTAAACCAATCACCTCCCCTAAGATGCTTCCAAACAAAAGGAATGTGAAATCTCTGAGCTCAAAACATCCTATGTTCAAATCCCCATTTTAAAATGAAATCAGGATGAACTGACACTAAAGATAGATAAATGGCCAAATCTTCATTTATAACAAATATCACATAATGGTCTGCTTAGTGTGAATCCAGCCAGAGCTACACAATGAGACCTCTATCTATCTACTCTATCTATCTATCTCTTCTATCTATCTATCTTATCTCTCTCTGCCACTAATAACTAAAGTGATTTTTTTACCAATTAAAAAAAATATAAATAGAGTAGAAGAAAGAAAAATAATCAAAAAGAGAAGAAACAGGGAGTGGAGAGAGTGAAGATGGATGGAAAGACAAGTAAGAAAGGGAGTAAGCATAGAGGTGGTGGAGGTGGCGACCCTGGGCCAGCGGAAGGGGAAGGCGGTGTGGCTCCCAGACGGAATGAAGGGTTCGGCAAATACTGTGAGACAAGCAGATCGATGTGATTCGTGGTCCTCAGCCTTATGGTTCTTGACCTTGGGTGTGTGTGTTGGGCGGGAGGGGGGCGGTTCCAAAAGTCTTAGGTTTTAGTTTTTCCTTTGCAAATTTAGATGCTATTTCCCAATAATGATTTAAAAGTTTTGTTGTTGCTGTTTGGTTTTCATTCATTTGCCATTTTTTTTTCCTTACAACGAAAATTTTAACCAAATAGAGAGCAATAGATGCTCACGGTGGAACCTGATGCAGGCAATGGGTGTCCACTGCGGAAGCCGGATGCATGGAACCCGGATGTAACATGGAGTCAGACTCTGGTGTCCTTGACAGAGCCCACTCAGTAAGCTTGCTTTCAGATGACTGTATTTGCCCACATGACACTCTCTTGGCCTTTCGAGAACTGAGTGAGCCTACAGGAAGCTGAATTCTACTTCTAAGAAAAGGCAAGGTTATGCTGCAGCCTCCAGTGCACGAAGACATTACACTCGTATCTGAATTCTGGATGTGTCTGTGCCGTGCATATGTGCACAGCCTCTGTTCCCCTCAGTCTGAAAAGTCAAACCTCTGTGCAGAAGAGCCTGCCTATGAGTTCTGTAACCCAAACCCCACTCCAGGATCCAAACCATTTGACCTACTGGCAGCCAACAACCCAGAGAAAAAAATGAGCTAAATTTAGAATGTCCAAGTAAGCACTGAAGTTCGCTCGCTGGTGTTTGGGTCCAAAGCGCTATTCTGGACACTGCACCATTAAACAAAGAAATGTAGCTAACTAACCGCAGCCCTGGGAAAGGGGGGCTTGGTTTTGGAAATAGCTCAGCTCTCAGCTTCTCACAGTCAGGCAGCCGCCACTCTCTGGCAAGCTGCAAGAGCAGGTTTGGTCCATCAACACGCATGCCTGGAAGCCTTCAGGACTCCGTGCTTGGCAAATCTCACACGCAGACTGTTGGAAATGATCTACTCTGGCTGCTTTTATTTTGTTTTTTTAAACCAACCAGATTAAAACCCTGTTCTCCAACAAATTATAACCTAACACGAGGTGTTTTCAAGTTTAAAAAGTGGTTATGTAAAAATCGACTTTGAGGGCCATCAAAACCAAAGCAAATATTTGATATATTCAAGCAATCATGTCTGTGTCTTTTCTTGTGCCCCACACCCCCAGAGCAAGCAACTTCAAGTATTTGTGCCCTGGAGCCCTGACTTGGAGCAGTGGCTAAGGTGGAGAGAGCATCTGCAGGCAAATTGCAATTACTGCAGAAAGCTCCCTGAAGAGCCTTGCTCTCTGAGATAAGGCTGCGCAGCCCGGAGCTCACATCAAGGGACTTTGCTTTAGGCTGGGATTAGATTGTCATAATGCAGTAAGTGACCCTGTTTTACGTCTCCAGATGACCGTAAATTTTGATTATCAATGATCTGAGATGATTAATTTAAAAACTAGTTATAAAAAAAAAAAAAAAACAAGGATTTTCCTCATATTGATGCAGTTTGGTAGATTGTATCTTTCAAAATAAAGAGCCAGAGGTAACAGTAACAGGTGGAACAATTAAGGTGAAAATATCTGCAGCTACTTAGAGATTACTCTAAGAAAGTAAGGGGGGGTATGTAGCTTACCGGTGATGTAGCTTAAAAACCACAGAAGATCAACATGGGAGACTGAATGTAAACTTGTGTAAGTTCACTAAGTAAGGTGTTGCCTATGTGACTTTATGGGATGGAAAAGAATGTTCATAATCTATTGGAGCTATAAAATAATAAGTTACAAAGCAATTAATTGACAAGATTAATCACAAGAGTCCCCTATTCAATTGCTGGATTATTATTGTATTTGATAAGTCTCATTGGATTAGTGGTGATGTCTCCTGAGTTGCTTTTGTAGGACAGGAAAAAAAAATAGGTGGGTCTGCGAGGTAAAAATAATGAATGAATGAGATGAATGAATGAATGTCAGGCAGTGGTGATGCATGTCTTTAATCCCAGCATTCAAGAGGCAGAGGCAGAGTGGCAGAGAGGCAGAGAGGCAGAGCGGCAGAGAGGCAGAGAGGCAGAGAGGCAGAGAGGCAGAGAGGCAGAGAGGCAGAGAGGCAGAGAGGCAGAGAGGCAGAGAGGCAGAGAGCAGAGAGGCAGGAGGAGAGAGGCAGAGAGAGAGGGCAGAGGGAGAGGGCAGAGGGAGAGGGCAGAGGGCAGAGAGGCAGAAGATGAGGCAGGAGAGAGAGCAGGAGAGAGAGGCAGGAGAGAGAGAGCAGAGAAATGGCAGGAGAGAGGTCAGGGAGAGGAGGAGGAGGAGGCAGGAGGAGGCAGGAGGAGGCAGGAGGCAGAGGCATCTTTGGTTTGAGGCCAGCCTGATCTACAAAGGAGTTGCAGAACAGCCAGAGCTACACAGAGAAACTCTGCCTCAAAACAACTCAAATAATTAGAAGATAGGTAGGTAGTAGATAGGTAGATAGACAGATAGAGACAGATAGAAGACAGACAGACAGACGATAGGTTGATAAGTAGATAGGTAGGTAGATAGATAGATAATAGATAATTAATGTCAAGGCCAGTGGAAGACAACAGTATACAGACAGCATGTCTACTTCATCTCAACTGGAAAGAGAAACTTTCCAGTCTGAGAAACTCCACAAGACTTTGTTCTTCTGATACGTGATTCCCTCCACACAGCCCCTTCTCCTTCTCCGTGTCTGAGTCTTTCTTTACTAACTTGACTACTGAAATGACTTTGTGGCAGTTGATCAAGAAATGCACTGTACTTTGTATTACTGTCAATGAATGTATTCTTCATTACCCCCCCACTATATCAGTCCCGATGGTCAGGCTGGGTGGCAAACTCACTAGCTCTAACACGCCTTTCTAGAAGAATCCACACTTAGGTTTGTCAGTTAATCATTTTTTATAGTTCTTTCCCCCATTCCCTGCTCCTCAGCTTGTTTGAAAAATGTACATATGAAAGAGATTCACGATTTTCCGTTACTTGTATGCCTTTCCTCTTAGATATCCCCAGAATGTGGTGCCTAACTGAAGTGCCCTCTAGCAGGCCCAAGCCCTGCAGACATGGCACTGCCTGGTCTTACCCTTCTCCCCTCTTCGTCCTCCTCTCTCCCTCCCCTCCCCCTCTTCCCTCTTCCCTCTCCTTTGCCATTCATTCTTAAAGCTAAACACCAAGGTCTATTCCCTAATTTGGCCACTTCCTTATGCCTGACTAAAACTCTTCAAGGTCAGATATCAAAACTCCACGGTCCAGCAATCGAAATTCGTTATTCAGCTACACTGGTTAGCGTGTCCACCCAGGACTTGTCAATTCATCCTAACGCAGGCCTTCCCCTTTTCTCCTTAAAAACCACTCCTGCAGAGACACCTACTGCTGCCTTTGCCAGATCCAATGATAGTCCCCCTTCTCACTGCATGTCCCTTCTGGGTGCTGAGAATTTGGTGCTTGGGTGTGTTCTGTACCAACTCCAAGGACCCTTCACTAACACCCTAATTACATAGTAGAACATCACTGACCGTCTACCACCATTGCCTACTTCCTCCCTTTGCAGCAGACTGTAGATAAACATTTCTGGGATGAGCTGTGCTCTCTCTGTGTGTCTCTATCTCCTTTTAGTTCCTTCTAATACTTATAAAGGAAAAGCATAATGAATTTGTTGGTGGACAAAATAAGTAATCAGATCACGAGGGTTCAATGGCCGCCTCTGTGTTTTACATTCTCGTTTCCTCTCGACTCAGTGATTCTTGGTCAAGGGAGGATGCTGCTCCCCAGAGACAGATTTGAAATGTCATCATGACTGGGGCAATGAGTCTGCTAATGTTGTCTAGTATAGAGCCCAGGGATGATGGTAACTATGCTTCCATGCGGAGAACAAACCATTGCAACAGTTACCTTGCCCATAGTACCAGTGTGGATGTGGAAAACCCTACGTCGCTCTGCTTATCTGATTACATTCAGCAGGACATCACAGCCGGACCGTCTGCATGACATCACAGATCTTCAGTAAGGATATCATAGTCAAGTCGGATGACATCACAGTCAACGTCACAGCCAGATCATCAGAGACATCACAGTCAGGCTTCTCCTTCCGCATTGCTTCCAAACCCTCAGCCTGACTCAGTGGAAGATGTTCTGAGGTAAAGATGAGGAACCTGTAAGCCCCTCTGGAGCTACCTGTTCATGAATAGGACCTACTCATCCTACTTTTTGGATTATTGTAAGGGCAAAGTAAACAAACAATTCTTCAGGTGCTTTTAAAAATCGACGTAATAGGTTAATAATCTGTGCCAAGATATATGTGGAGTAGAAAATGGACTACTTGGTAGAACAGAATCTCCTTTCTTCAATAAAGATATTTATCTTCCATTCTGAGTCACTAAGTCAACATTTATTAAGCACCATTCATATAGAATACCAAAAAAAAAAAATGCTACTGAGTTTTTGATGAAAAAAAAATCATAAAATTTTATAACAGGAAGTCAAATATTAATATTTCTGGACTCCATGGAGCCAAAATCCTCTTTACTAAATTGGAAAATGCTTTTCTTTTGCCCTAGATGGGCATGAGCCAGGGTTGGACCGGTATGACTGCATTAAACAGAGAACGCATTACCTAAGCTCATGTAATCAGTGCTCTGTCATGTTGAAGACTCCCCCGAAGTCTTATTTACATGAACTCTGCCTCCTTATGTTTGGCTGCCAATACCTATGCTCTTGAATTCCTAATCCGATATCACATATGTTGAGGTTTGAACTCCAAGAAACTACCCAAAGAAAAACATGAGTTCTGTGAAAGAATGGGGTTCCCAGAACTTCAGTGTGTAGATCTTAACCAGACCCCCAAGAACGCTAAATTCATAAGCAATTGTTTTAAAACAAACCAGGTACATTTATTCTTTGGTGGCTCCACAGTGTTGATTTGATCTGACAGGATAGTCTAAAGTATGCATGCTTTTGTCTGAGAGAGCCAAGAGACCAGCAATCCTGTAACCACCGCTCTGGGATTTTATGTGTAGGCTGAAGAGATTTGCTTCACATTGCATTTTTCAATTCTTTCAAAAAAATTATGGAAAATGATTTTGCAAACCGGGTCAGCATGAGAACAGGACATGTTTGGGCACTCTTGAATGTGTGTGAAAACACAAAACACCACGTCCACTTACACCGCTTTTGAGTCAAGAGGATGGCTCACCAAGAGTCTACAGAATCAGTTTTACGTAAATATAACAAAAGTTAGGTATTATGTTAAAGGCAAGGAAGTAAAGAACTCACACTCTATCTGGAGAGATATGTTTGAAAGTATGTCACCTAGATATATGCCACTAGATAAAGAAGAAGATATGTCAAGGAAAAAAGCAGAGATGATAATTTCTATAGATGGAAAAAAAAAAAAAAAAGACAAACAGGAAACTTGAGGGAGATAAAGGACCGGTCTTGATTTTGAATGATGGGATGGCCAGGTGCAAAGGAAAGGAAAGACATTTGGGAAGAACTGAGATAGAAGAAAAAAAAGAAGTTCTGGAGAATTAGCACTGCATTCAAATAGGCATCATTCCGTTTCTTCCTGTGTCCAAGACAGTATGGTGACTTCCATGGAGATGAGATATAGTTTTCACCCCACACCACACCACATCTATGTAGAATGCATATTGGTTAGAAGCCACAATTTCAAACCCTGGATCCACAAGGGCAGAAATCTCTGAAGTGATGTGCAAACGTTCTAGACCACTGATTCTCAGACTTCCTGAGGCTGTAAACCTTTAATACGGTTGGTTCCTCATGGTGTGGTGACATCAGAGCATAAAAATGATTTCTGTTGCTACTTCATAACTGTTATGTTGCCACTGTTATGAATTGTAATGTAACTATCACAGGGGAACCCCTGCGAATGGTCATTAGATCCTCAAAGGGTTTGTGAACCGTAGGTTGAGAACCACTGCTCTAGGGGACGTGACCGATTGTGTGTTGGGAACAGACTAACAGATTTTTAAATAATACTGATTCTTAATTTTACTCTTTATGATTTGTTCAATTGTTTTATATGTGTGTGTGTATAAAATCTATTACTATATAAGTGCGCTTATATAACTAGAAGTAGAGCTGTGGATGTTTCACGAATGAGTGTTCTCATCTCTTTGCTAACCACAGTACAATATCAAAAACCTACTGCATCTCTATGGTAATGTTGTGTGCGCTACACTTGAAGTGTAGTAAATTGGAATTCCTGGGTTTGGAGAATATCCAGCTACTTCAGAAGGAAGGAAGAGAGGTGGTGTGCTCTTGGGATGCGGGTGGGAGGTCTGGGCCTGCACAGGATGCTCCTGAATGGCTTGGTCTCCGAAGAGCAGGTGGGTCTCACAGTGGCAGATGCAGGGACTGAAGCAGGCTCCCTTTCAGACAAGGCACGGAGAGGCTGTCATCTGTCGAAGAGAAACATCTCATTCAGAACCACCACAGGAATCCCAGCTGGGGAAGAATTCGTGTGTACAAAGGCCGAGATGGTCCGCTTTTAACAAGTTTGCTGAGCCTAAACCAGGTTTAAAGGTCTTACCCTTTACAGGAAGTCAAACACCAATGGTTCATAACCTTTTGTAGCTTATATCCACAAACTGTAGTCTTTTCTCCTCAGGAAAGAAAACTTCTGTTAAGAAACCATGCAAGGCTGAAATCCTCAAGTCTGTTTCTTCCAAATTAGACACAGAAGAGGCTGCCAAGGTTAAACCAACCTTCAGTTTCCTGAAGGCCCCTTCACTTTCTAGAGCAAAGACAGCAGACTTAGTCTCACTCAGACATTATATGTGGCTCAGCTGTTCTCCAGTGGGATATCAAGTCCTTCATTTGCCTAGTTTATGCTAAGCACATCTGTGCCCAGTTTATCCTTAACACATCTGTGGATGAAAATTAGCTCACAAGTCACCATACCAAGGCCAGGTGAAACACCTTTGTTTTGCTTCCGTGGTGTACAATATGGGCTGGGAACCTTAGAGACAAGTGGGGGGTGGGGGCCAGTGGTGGAACTGCCGTTTAAGTCATCAGAGTTATACAACAGTGATGCAGTAATAAATTATTGGGCTTGGGGATATACAGCATACATGCATCATGCACATATAATCAGAGTGGCTAGTTTATGTGCCTGCTAATTCTATACAGAAAGCACGTGCTGCTTTGTATAGAATAACTTCAATCAGAATCACAAGCCTCATATCCACAATTCACACGCGCCGTGCGCGCGCACACACACACACACACACACACACACACAGTGCTTTATCTCTACCTTACAACGGAATTCTGCTGACTGTTAGTGAGAAAATGGAATTCTCCTTCCAAGAGTGGGAGCTAATTAGGCGGCCCCAGTGAGGAAAAGATTAATGGAAAGAAAAAAGACTCCAAATAACCCTTTAGTGGTCCCTCGAGTCTTCAGTCTTTTACAACCAAGAAAATACCCCCTAAGGTTACAGGGAGGTTCACACATCCCTCGTTCAGCATCAGGACCGGTAAACACGTTCTACTGAGCACTCCTAGAGTCTCAGAGTCTTAGACCCTCTCCATCGCTCCACCATGGAGTGTCCACCGTGCCCTCGGTGGTTTTCTGTGAGGACGTAAGTGCTTCCACCGGGCCACTTCCAGTTCTCAATGTCAAACCGCCTGAGCCAGCAAAATGACGGTGAGGACAATTCAAGACAAACGTACAACCACTCGGGGGTAGACTGATTGTTTAAAATGGAGCTGCAAAAATGAGAGAAATTGGTACAGCGGTACTGTTTCATGAAGCAAACTGAACCGTTATCTTTCAAGTTTAGCTAATTAGCATTCTCTGGACAGAAAAGCTATCCATTTAACTTAAAAATGAGGAACAAATGTAAATCTGTAAATGCTTTTCTTATATTGTCCCCTGTGATGATATTTAGTTTAACCATTCACTCTATCCCTCGATTGGAATATTATCCTTAACTTCTTTACCCCTACCTGAAATGCTTGAATGTCTTTTTCTAAGTGATGGCATAGAAATCTATTATTTTGTCTCTGAGACAGCTGGGCCACTAAATGATCTAGTAAGGAACTAAGTGTTATAATTAGTTAAATATGTCTTCATCTGGAAAATCTGGGCTCTGTGTAGAGCACATAGAACAGAACAGAACGGGACAGAATGTGGCACTCTTCTTAGTGAAGCTCTAAAACTTCCATATTTTCTTTCTTACTCCAAAGGAGTTACAATGATATAAGCTAGTTCACAATTGCTGGCTATTTGAGAAAGGTCATAGTTCAGATGGATGAATAGTTAGATGAATTCATCAATGGAAATAAAAAAAAAACCATTAAAAAATATGCGAGTATCCTAATCAATGATTTCTGGGCCGTTTCATAAGCTGCATTCAAAGCCTTTGCTTTCTTTTAAATAAAATCCATTTCTACATTGAATTAAAAATATCTGGAACTAGAATAGTTTATTTTCTGACACTCATATATGTGTGTCAGAACATAATCTGTGTCATTTTTATTATACTAGAATAACATACAGCATTTTTAGTCATATCTTTTGTGAAGAAAACGTGTATATACCTTTCAGCTATGAGATTTTTAAAAATCCCAATATTATACTTATTAATAGTGCATGTGTTTTGTCCATGGAATCCAGTAGCTGGAAATATTTTCAGACATAATGTAGTCCAAAGTCACACCCAGCATTGGAATTTTCAGTAAAACATCCTGCACAGATGGTTAGCCTGTCTGTCTACACTACCCACGATCAGGAAATCTCTCAGAAAGTGGCTCATCCACAGAGGAACAACGTCAATTGTTGTAAAACTTTCTTCTTAGTGAGATGTGTGTCTCTATGAAGTTATTAGCTCTCTAACTAGGTACTCGATTTGCAGGACTGTTTTGTCAAAGGACACTTCTCTACATCTACCAATTGCTTTCTTTCCTTCTTCCTTCCTTCTCTGTTGTCTGTTGAAGACAGGCCTATCTCAAACTCACAATGTTCTGCCTTAACCTCCATGTCTTTCTTTCAGGTCTGCACTATCTACTGGATGTAGAGACAATGGAAAGAGGGAGAGTCAACGAAGATTCTAGATATCAAAACAATGATGTAACACCTTGATACTCAGCAGACAGAGCTCCAAAGCCCAAACTCAATTCAATAAATAACTAAATAAGAAATGATATAGGAGAATTGGCTGGTGGAAATATATGCAGAAAATCTCTTCGATTTCTACCTAGACTTCAAATCCAAGGCTACACCCAATTAAAAATAATTAGCAGGAAACTACATAGGAGTCAGTTGTGTGGTGTGGCTAAAAATGTCTGAACAATCCTAGCTTGATAATAATAGAAATCTAATTAATTTCCTAAATCTTGTGAGGTTTGCACGTTTTAGCAAAAATAAACCATGATCAAAACACATCTCAGAACACTGCCCTAGAGGTCTTTGGGCAGAATAATTGTGCCCATAAATGGATAGGACGACAGAGGATCGGGGAACCCCACCGGATGTGAGAGAAGAATCCCAGTCAAAGAAGAGTACAGACTATAGAAGACAAGATGGCTCCAGACTCTCAAAAGGACCGTGTGTCCTATGAAGGATCAAACCCAGGATGGTGTTTTGCTAAGAAGGAGCTTTAACGCTGAACCACACTCTCAGTCTGGGAAAGGACATTGTAACACAGAGACTTCGTGGCTGCTCCATGAAGCACTTGGAGCCTCCAGGAGGAGGGTCTTCAGGAACTGTCAGGTACCTATGCTGGAAATATGGATGAAGAACAGAATCAAACATTTATTCAATACCTGCTGCTTGGAGGCTTCTGAACGTAGAACAGTCATGAACTGAAGCAAATTTGTATGCTATGCTGAAGCCACGGGTTCCTCATCTAATTGAAAGGTGGTTGGACTGAAGAGATTTTAGTTTAGCTCTGAGATTCTGCAGTGTTCTTTATGTGCTCTGTCTATAATATTGTTCAGACTTGGAGCACTGACAAATATAACTTTATAAAGTATGTCGGAGAGGAAGGCTTTGTATAACATTTCATTCTTGAGTCAACGTATTGAATGCCTATTATATTTTGAGTACGAAAGTGCCCCATGAAGGATAGCCTATCTCAAGGGTTACAACCTGTCATTACAACCATCCTTTAAAGTAGAGTACTTGGACCAATTCAGAGCCACACAACCAATAAATAAGATGTCTGTGTAATTTATCTTCCAATTCAGGACATTTCAGAAAGTGGAAGGGATGCTATTAATAACTATGCCAGGGCAGGATGTGTGGAAAGGGGGCTACGTAGACAAATGGGGACAACCAGTCACACTCCATGGCAGAGGGAAACCTAAGCTTTCTGAGAAAAATAAATCCTCTTTAAAATTGGATGTGCAGGCTCAACACCCATGGCTGTGTCAGACTGGCTTTTCTTTCTCCATTTTTTATAGAGTACTGCTTCCCTCTTCTCTATTCCAGGACTCTTATCACTCTTTACCAAGAGATGGTTCTTTATCCTTTGTTCATGGGACACTTTTATAATTGACCAATTCTAGTGGTAAAAGCTCACCATATAGAACTTGGGTGCTACCTCTAAGGCCGTGGTCTACTGGTGAGAATGAAGCCAACACCCAGAGAAAGATAAATGAATGAAAGAGAGAATCCTGCAAAGAGTGGCTGGCTCTGTTCTCAGCTTACCTAGTGCTTCACTGTGTACCATGATCTTATGACCAAGCCTTCAAACTGCATAAGATGCATTAATATCCTCCCAATACTTTTTTTTTTCCTTCAGCTACCTTCAGTCAGCTATGGTCATCCAATTCCCTGAGTAACTGAAGATGTGAAGAAATACTTTAAGTATATAAAGAGACGTCTTTCTTAAAGCTTCTTTCATCCAATCCCTACCTTTGGCTCTCTCTCTCTCTCTCTCTCTCTCTCTCTCTCTCTCTCTCTCAAATGGTAGATAAGAATGCATTTATCAATTTATCAAGCAGCTGTACAAGGTTAGTGAAAGAGGGAACACAAGTTGGCTTTGGCTTTCCTTTTGACTTCTTTGACACAGCTTGTCTCTCTTTCTAAACATTTCTCCACGTATTTTCATAACATCTCTACCTTTGCTAACTGTCAGAATGTTAGTAGCAGCAGCAAGCAGTAGTAGTAGCAGCAGTAGTAGTAGTAGCAGTAGCAGTAGTCTTTGAATATTCTTCCCAAAACAACTATTTAAACCTCATGACCGCAACCAATACCACCGGACTACATTTCTTTTTTCTTTTTGAGCTCCTAATGTTTGACTCCAACTGCCTACTGAACACTTTACACTGGATGACCTTTAAGCAGCTCAACATCAGTGTGCCCCAAAGTCAATTTGTCTTTCCCTAAACTCAGCTGGATTTCTGACATTTTCATTTTCCTCAAAGAGCACTACCTATAGCCCCCGACAATTCTCAAAGCTGTATTTACCCACTGACGCTTAGGTCAGGTCTTTGTCTTTCTTACTTTAACTATTTCACTCGTTTCTTTCCTCTCTTCCTTCCTCCTTCAGATAGCCTTCCTCGTCTTTTTGGCGTAAGTTGGTAAATGTCATGCAGCCTCTTCCTGGTACTTTTGGTAGTACTTCTTTTGTTGTCATTAGAAACAAACATGCCATGTCATCCACTTATATGGAAAAGGGCAGAGAGGGTGCTGTGAGCAACAATTCCAGATGAGCCCAGCCTAGTGGTGAGCTAATAATATGTTTCAAGATAATCCTCAACAGCTATCCAATCTTGTTGCCCATCTGAAATCAGATGATACTCAGACATCAAACTATATCAGCTTCTCTGCCATCTCAACTTCTGCCCCACCCTCACCCCCCAAAATCAATGCACATAACCAAATGGTTATTGTTCTCCAACAAGTTTAGGGTAGTTTTGTTACAATGTAACCGAAATACTGCTTGTAACAGCAGTCATTATCTGCAATGCTAAAGGTTGCTTCTAAGTATCCGCCATAGTTTGTCCTCAGCTATAGTCTTTCTCTCTTTTTCACTGAAACAGAGTCTGATTATAAAGCTCAGACTGGCCTTCAACTCACTGTGTAGCTTAGCTGGCCCTTGGATTCCCAGTCCTACCTCAGCTCTGTTCCCACTCACTCAGCAATGGAATGACTGATGTCTTAGTTAGGGTTGCCACTGCTGCAACAAAACCCATGACCAAAAAGCATGGCAGGAAAGAGTTTATTTGGTTTATACTTCCATAGACACTGTTCATCATTGAAAGAAGTCATGACAAAAACTGCAACAGGGCAGGAACTTGAAGGCAGGAGCTGATGCAGAGGCTATGGAGGGTGCTGCTTACTGGCTTGCTCACTGTGGCTTGCTCAGCTTGCTTTCTTATAGAACCCAGGACCACCAACCCAGGGATGATCCCACCCACAATAGGCTAGGCTATCCCACACCAATTACTGATTAAGAAAATGCTCTAGAGCTGGAGCTTATAGAGGCATTGAGGTTCCCTGTTTTCAGATAATTCTAGCTTGTGTCAAGTTGGCATAAGACTAGCCAGAACAACTGGTATGAGTCACCCATTGTCTACTGTGGGGACTGTCTAAGTAGCAGCGGAAGACTTGTTATAGGTTCAGAGGTAGAAGAGATGTTAACTTGAACTCCTACTGTGTGTCAGGAACTCAAGGGTCTTTATAGTCTATTGCTCTAAATGTCATAGAAACCCAGTGAAGCAGGCATTATGAGCTCCACTTTACCTGAGGGCCAGCACGTTTCAATAATTTGGCGATTTTACTGGTAATTGGCAGAATTAAGAAACAACCCCAGTCTGGTTGGCCGGAAGTAAGTATACTTAAACCACATCCACTGTCAGGAAACCACCCCCCCCCAGGTTCCAGATATACTAATCCACAAAATGTATAACAGATAAAATTTCCTAATGACTTTAAGCATAAAGGGACTTTGTCTTCCAATGATAAGCATAACACCTAAAAGTGACACAGTAATATTCTTACAATATGTCCCCTAGTTTGTCAACGTGATATAAGCTATAGACATCTGAGGGAAGAGCAACTCGGTCAAGAAAATGCTTACCCCATGGCTGCTCCGAAAAGCCATCTTTGCTTTGTTCCCGGGTCCTGCTCCGCTCTCACTGCAGCCACCTTGGCTGCCCACCTGCCTCCTGCAGCTTTCTCGCCAGAGTCCTTAAATTCCATTAATTCCTCACTCTCTGCATCAGACCACTAGCGTGCCCCACCATGTCAGACGCAGCAGTGACACCAGCTCCGAGATTGCCACCAAGGACTTGAAGAAGGATGTTGTGGAGGAGGCAGAGAATGGAAGAGATGTACGTGCCAATGGAAACGCTCAAAATGAGGAAAATGGGGAGCAGGAGGCTGACAATGAGGTAGATGAAGAGGAAGGAAGTGGGGAGGAGAGGAGGAGGAGGAGGAAGGTGATGGTGAGGAAGAAGATGGAGGTGAAGATGAGGAAGCTGAGGCTCCTATGGGCAAGCGGGTAGCTGAGGAAGATGAGGATGATGATGTTGATGCCAAGAAGCAGAAGACTGAGGAGGATGACTAGACAGCAAAAGGAAAAGCTAACCTTACGCACGCACTGTGACCTATTCACCCTCCGTTTCGGTCTCAGAATTTAAACGGGTCACCTTCGAGTAGAGAAGCAAGCCCCGCCCACAGCGGGGAGTGCCAATCACAGATGCCGTGCGCTCTCCACCACCCCTCCAAAACCACAACATGGATTGGCAACATAGAAGGAAAAAAAGAACCAGAACTTCCCAGGCTCTGCTTTTTTTTTCTTAAAAATACTTTAAAAGGATAATTTGTATTTTTTATTTACATTTTATATTTTAGTACATATTGTTAGGGGTCAGCCATTTTTAATGATAATGGGTGACCAAACCAGCCTTCAGAGCGTTTTCTGTCCCATTTCAGACTTTGCTTGCTGGTGTGACCATGCTCATTATAATCTCAAAGAGGAAAAAAAATAAAAACAACTTGTAAAAAAAAAAAAAAAGCAAAAACAACAACAACAAAAAACAATCGTTATTCCAAGTATTCCAGTAACTTTTGTGTGTGTGTGTGTACCTAGCTGTACTATAAGTAGTTGGTTTGTATGAGATGGTTAAAACCACCAAAGATAAAAGATTTTTTTTCCTTTTTTTTTTTTTTTGTCTATGAAGTTGCTATTTATTTATTTATTATTTATTTGGCCTGTTTGATGTATGTGTGAAACAATGTCCAACAGTAAACCGGAATTTTATTTTGCTGAGTTGTTCTAAAAAAAAAAAAAAAAGAAAGAAAGAAAAGAAAGAAAAGAAAAGAAAAAAAGAAAAGAATGAAATGCTTCCGCAGGATCCAGTTGTAGGCAAGCCTATGGAGCATGATCTTAGTAATCAACGGGGAGGGTCCAGGCCATTGTGAGGGGGGCTGCCCCTGGGCTGGTGGTCCTGGGAATGAATGAATAAATAAATAAATAAATAAATAAATAAATAAATAAATAAATACAGGCTGAGCAAGCCATGAGGAGCAAGCCAGTAAGCAGCACCCCTCCATGGCCTCTGCATCAGCTCCTGCCTCCAGGTTCCTTCCTTGCTTGATTTCCTGCCTGACTTCTTTCAGTGATGGACTAAGATGTCAAATTGTAAGCTAAATAAACGGTTTCCTCCCCCATCTTGATTTTGGTCATGGTGTTTCATCACAGCAATAGTAACCCTAAGTACTTCAGGGCATGTTTGCTTAGGGGCAGGCTGGCCTGCAACAGAGGACTGGAGAGTAAGAGAAAGGAAAGAGAGTGCAGAAAGTCCTGGGGAGAGGAAAGAAATGTCTCAAGGTGAGGTCAGAAGAAAGCTCTGGAAGGGCAGCTTGTAATCTACAACAATGGCCCTTCCCTGGAGATTTGATTGGAGATTTGATTGATTTGAAGATCCAAGGTCTGGGACAGCCTTTCCGATAATACAGACAGGAAGTAGAAACCTCTCCTCTGATCTCTACACTCAGAAGAGGTAACAATGATGCTGGCCAGATTTGATGATCCATTTTCACCCCTGTTAATGTTTGAATATTCTTTTTAATTATTTGTAAATTGATTAATTTTTTTTCACGGTTGTCAGAAAATTCATGTGCAGCAAAGTTAGCTCCAGGATCAAATTGTGTTTCCTTTTCCCTAAACCAATATATCTTAGTAAAGTGTGTTGATCTATATTTCTGAAAAGACAATAAGGCTATGTTCTATAAGCATCCCTGGTCTAGAGCTGAGCCAAATGCAATACCAAAGGCTAGGTTCTAACTATTCCATTGAGTAAGTCTTAGACCCTGGGCCACAGTGCTGCCAATGGAAAGTTGAGGCCTTTGGCAATCTCTAGTACGTCTAGATTCTTAACTTCTTCCTTCGTCTGTAGGTCACATGTACCTGTACCTTAAGGAAGCAAGGTCACGTGTTTAGAAGTTGGTTCTTAAGCAAGAGTTCAGGGATGTTGAGCAAGGCCTAGCTATGTATCATGAGTGGGCTCTTCTCCTGCTGAGGACTCGTTCCTCAATCCCTTGGGGATAGTTAAGCCTCTGACCCATCTGGACCTTGGTCTATCACTGAGAGAAAATGCTTGTTCTTTAAACACACATATATGTTCACATTAAGCTTAGATGGTTTGCGCTATGTGCCTTTAAATACCAGGTAAAACACAATCAGAAAACACAGACTGCAATGTTCGGCTGTCAAAGCTCAGTCGTGTCAGCTGCCAGGTGACAGACAGCTCTGCTCTTTGCCACACTCTATAATCAGACAGCTTTGGGCCTCCTGAGATGACTTGATCCAGAGGACAGACTTCAACTCATCTACTTCACCATCTACTTCACATTCTCTCATCAACACAAGCATATGAAGCTTCTTTCCTGTGCAAGGACTTCACCAGTCTGGAGTCACTGTGGGAAATGGAAGAACCAGACACTTGCTTGTCCTTGGAGCCCAACAACGAGAAAAAAAAAAGGTAAAAAGGAATCAACAAAATCCACAAGATCACATCTTCATCAGAAGAACACAGAGAGAATCAGCCTAGAGAGTCACAGGATGCTGGGCACGTCTCTCTTACACAATCAGAGAAGGCATCTCTGGGAAGACAACAATTGAACTAACACTGATCTGGAGAGGTAAACGCCAGTCTCATGAACTGGTAGACATAGAGGTTTCTGGGCTAGGAGTAGAAAGAGCAAAGTCCCCTAAGCAGAAACAGTGTGACATACTTCAGGCACCATGAGGAGGAGAGAGATGGAGCAAAGACTTTAAAGATACATAAAAGAAAAACTCAACAGAAGTAACAGACAAAACAGACAAATCCATAGTCACTGTGAGACTTAATACTGTTGGAGACTTCTTACCCAGAAATTTCCAGAGAACTTAATGATTTAAACCAGCAAGCACATATGCTGGGGTTCGGCAGGGGTAGTTGGACACAGCTAGCTGAGTGGCTCTAGCATAGTGACCCTAGTACACTGTCTTCCACACAGCAAGAGGGACTGTCACCATTGTCATCAGAGGCCTGTCTCAGTGTATAAAGGTCCCCACTCTCACACCCTCAGTCCTCACCAGCTGTAAGCAAGAGTTGGCCGATGCCTTTGTTAGGACCACTTGGGTATCTGCAGACTCTGTTCACTGGTCCCCAAGACGAGTGAATTTAAAAGAGAAAGTCAAAATGAGTCTTTAGAAACTACATGTCATTACTTTTGACATATTATTTCCATTAAAAGCAAGTCACTAAGTCCAGCTCACACTCAGAGGAAGGAGAGGAAACATAGCAAAGAACCTATAGCCATGACTTAAAATCGTGACAGCCATGTGAGTCTCTAAAGATGCCCAGGCAATGATCTTAAGACTGCCATAGGAAGGGTCAGCTTGCAATGAAGGTCAGGTGGCCTGCACTGCAGACAGGCATTGGAAGTCACCAACATAAGTGGTATTAGTTGTTAGGGCACTGGATGAAACACACACGCACACATTAGGTGGATGGATAGATAGATAGATGATAGATAGATAGATAATAGATAGATAGAAGAAAAGAGAGAGAGAGAGAGAGGATGGATAGATCCTCTGGATAGGTAGGGTGGATGGATGGATGGATGGATAGATAAATAGATAGATAGATGTATTTTTATATAAAATATAAAGTAGAGGGTCCAGCCCATTTTCAAGTAAAAGTCTGATGAAGGAAAACAAGCCAACAAAGATGAGAAGGCAACCATAGATACTAACATTGAAGAAACCAAGAAAAAAAGAACATCATAGTATCATTGAAACACAGAAACGAGCGTTTTGACTGATACTAATTAAAACGATAAAAGCAACGGTTGCTAGCATCTACTGAGCATTCTCTGTTGCCTAAGGCATTCTTCTAAGTGTTTCACACAGGTTGGACTTTTGTCCCGATAACTGAAGGTGAAGAGTTTGAGTCCCTATGTACAGTTGGAGAAACTCAGGGAGAGTCAGACAATCACTGGGAGCTGGAAGAGGAGATGAGGTACTGACTAACCTGAGCCACCATTTTTGCCCATTCTCTGTGTAGGCCACCCATGCGGTTGTAGGCTTTGGACTCCATTCTTCCAGCAAATACCAATCAGATAGCAGATACAATCGGAGGCACCAAAGGCTTGGGTGGTGGTTGAACTACTAAAGATGAAATCCCTACCCTGTGGAATGTAGCTTCTGTCGAGAGAGACGAGTAATGAAATGAATACACGAAGTATATTCAGTGGAGAGGCTCGGTAAATTGATGAGTGATACAGCAGAGAGATCAGGAAGTGTGTGCAGAGTGGTCTGGGAGTAGTTTTAGAGAGGCCACTTAGTTAGAAATAGAAAGAGGGGCACTCAGTAAAAACTGTCAAGGGAGGGATGAGCCATAGAGCCATACAGATACCCTGGGTCAAGGTAGGGCTTTTCAGGCAGAGACAAAGCTAATTTAAAAGGCTCTGGGCAAGAATGTGCTTTGGGAAGGAATAACAAGAAACCCAAAAAAGTGGTCCAAGAGAAGCCAGAAAAGAGTGTTTGGAGAGGGCAGAGAGAGCAAAGACAGAACAGATGGGAGCTGTTCGGCCAGCAGAAGGTGAACCTTGACTTTTATCCCACATCAGACCGAGAAACACTGGGAAGCTTTTGAACTAGGAAAGCACATGTTCTGACTTAGGTGTCGAGCTGTTCATTTAACGGCCAGCCTAGCTGCAGGACTCGAGAGAAGCCAGAACAGTAGCCAGCCCATCTAGGAAGCGACTACAATAATCTAGTCAGTAGTTGTCAGTGACTTGGCATGATGTTAGCAGAGAGTTGACAAGAGAGACTGGATTCTGGAAGCACTCTGGAGGGCAAGCCAACCGAATGGGCTGATGCCTTGTTTGCAGGCTCCATGAGATCAAAGAAAGCGGAGCTTGACCAAGGGCTTTGGATGCTGGGAACGATCAGAGCAAATCACATAAAACTTACAGTCGTGAGACCAGACTAGGCCACCAACAAAGTGAGCATGAAAAGCAAAACAGCTGAGGTCAACGTACTAAGCTCGGCGTGTCCCCAGTGTCTAAGGCTGGGGTGATAAATAAGTACCAGAAAGGAGAATCTGACAGGCGGCTACCAGAGGGACAGCTGGGAAAGCAGACAAGGGTGAGGTCCTGGGTGCCAAGGGAAACAAGGGCTTCAAGAAAACTTGAGCAAATGCTCAAAGGAAGTGAGGCAGGAGCCTCCATCAGAACGTCTTAGGAGCTGTTCATTGACCTTGATATGAATATATTCTTGGCTTAGGGATGGAAATGCCTGACCAGAAAGAGTTAAAGAGAGAATGAAGAATATAATTAGAGGTGACAAGAATAGGTATAGCTTCCGAGGAAACCTGACATAGAAAGGAGGGAAACCGAGGGGGATAGTCCGGCAAAGTGAGGTCAAGGTTCATTTTTCATTGTTTTGTTTATTGAGACAGGATCGGGTGTAGGCTAGCCTCCAACTCTGTGTAGGGGATGCTAGCACTGACTCCTGCTCCTCGGCCCCAACTTTCCTGAAGATATAGGCATGAATCATGTTATTAGCTTTTTTTTTAACGGAAGCTATGCACATTTGTTGGCTCTGCTGGAAGTGGTGTGGTAGAGAGGAAAGCTCAGGTGGCGAGAGACGAGCGAGCTGAATATCTGAGCCATGTCAGTGAGTACCTGGAGGAAGTTAGGATCTAGTGAACAACGGAAAAGTTTGACCTCACTCAAGACTGTAGACACATGAGTGAACAGGACAGGACACTGTACTTAGATGGCGGTAACAAACCCATTTATCTGTGTGCCCCTCTGTATGTCCTTTTAGGTTGACTCAGCCTTCTGTACCACGGGAAAATAAGACATGAGGTCATCCATAAGATTAGGACTAGAAGCTGGTGTAGGTCCAAGGGAAGAAGAGAAAGCACGGAACACTGAGAAGCTGGAGGGTTGAGGAGGGATGAACGAACTAGAGCTTCTGGGATGGATAAACAACCTGCCTAGAAGTTAGAAATCACCTGTTTTAGGTCAATCCCTGTGGTGTGTTCTCTGAATACAGATCCGGAGAGACTTCAAGAGGTTTCCAGTAGCAGGTGTTGTGAGTGCATGCTTTTAATACTAGCACACAGAAGGCAAAGGCAGGCAAGTCTCTTTGAGTTCGAGGCCAGCCTGGTATACAAAGTGAGTTCCAGGACAGCCAGGGCTACACAGTGAAACCCTATCTTAGAAGAAAACAAAAAAATTTTTTTTTAAAAATTTAAAGAAGAAAAGATTCCAGTGGAGTACAGAGAAGGAAGTCAAATGACTTCTTTGACTGGATTCTATTTTCTTTTCTTCTTTTTTAAAAATTTATTTATTTATTCACTTTATATCTCAGTTATAGCTGTCTCTCTTCCTTAACCATCTCCCTTTCTCCTCAGAGAAGGGGAAGCCCGCCCCCCTTGGGTACTACCCCACCCTGGGACATTCAGTCCCAGTAGGCCTAAGTACATCTTCCACTGAGGCCCAACCAGGCAATCTAGTTGGGGGAAGGTGATCCGATGGCAGCCAACAGAGTCATTGACAGCTCCTACTCCAATTATTAGTGGACCCACATGAAGACCAAGCTGCACGTCTGTTATGAATGGGTAGGGGGCCTAGGTCCAGCCCCTGCATGCTCTTTGGTTGCTGGTTCAGTCTCATTGAGGCCCCAATGGGCCCAGGTTAGTTGACTCTGTAGGTATTCTTATGGTGTCATTGACCCCACTGGTTCCCTTAATCCTATACCCCGCTCTTCCACAAGGGAATATAGAGACTAAAGTGGCTACCCCTTGTCCAGGCAAGACTTCCAGGAGGGAGGGAGAGGGACATCATTCCACCACAAAACCTTCAATCCCAAATTTGTCCTGCCTACAAAATACACAGGGTAAAGATGGAGCAGAGCTTGAGGAAACTGCCAGTCAATGGCCGGTCCATCTTGAGACACAGCCTATGTACAAGAACTGATTTCTGATGTTATTAATGATACTCTGCATGAAGACAGGAGCCTAGCATAACTGTCTCCTGAAACGTTTCATTCACCATCGGATGGAAACCGATGCAGAGACTCACAGTCAAGCATCAGGTGAATTCTATTTTCTTAATAATGATAAAATGTGGTTACCACTCAGGTTGAAGAGGAGACTTGGGTTAATTTGGAACACAGAGAGACTGACTAAGAAGAACCCAACCTCCTAGATGAGGCAAATGTTCAACCATGAAAACATGGCATACTCCCTGGTCATCCTTAGCTATCATTTAGTGTTTCCTTCTAGAATCTAACTTATAATTAGCCCATCTGGCTCTGTGATCTTCTTCAGCCAGGCACTAAGAAGCTGCAGAGTAGAAGGCAGAGAAGATCTACCAGTCTATGGCTACCTCCATGATATATATATATATATATATATATATATATATATATATATATATATATATATATATATATATCAACTACAAATGAGAAGCCAAGGGTGACACTGGACACTGTGTTATTCTAGTGGCTGATCCTTTTAAGTGAGTTTTCTATTTTAAGAGCCTGGATGTCAATAGTGCTTAATTTAATCAGCTTCTCATAGGTTAAGAAGGAAATTGGAAATTCAAAGGAGAGCAGGGACAAATTGTCATCATGAGCGTTACAGAGCAGGGGATGACTTATCTAGTCACCCTGAAGGTCAGGTGTGACCTTGTAGGACAGTCCTACAGCCTTCCCAATTTATCTGGATCTTATCAGGATCTGATCGCTGCTATTTGAGGAGCTCTCCCAGAGTCATAATTTGTCAATTTCTTGGACAGGCCATGGAGTCACCGCTGCTGACTCTGACAAGGGCATTGTCGGGGCATTAGTTGAGAATCCAGTGGATTCTAACCCCCTCACATAAACACAAGCACGTATGGACTCGTAAGCAGGTGTCAGTGCATGTTTCGGGTTTGTTTCCTAATACTCTGGTTTCAAAGTTTGTAGGAAAATGTCACTTGAAGTTTTTGAGGGTTCCTGTTTCCAGAGAACTTGCCCGATTTCCCCCTGCAATTAGGTTCCTTTTCTCATCTACCTGGAAGCTTGTTCCTTCAAGCTTCCTCAGATGCTCTCACTTGAGCCCACTCTAATTGTCTGCATCCCCATCTGTGTTTCATACCCAGCTCTCTGAGTGTAAACCTATCACAATTTGTGCAATCGTCTACCACAGTATTCCTTGGGGATCTATGTCTAACTTTCCCCCATAGCATGGTACCTTGTGGATGGTAGGAACTGGTGTCTGATAGGCAGCACCATCAGATCCGGTATAGGCAATTACTCTAAAGGATGCTTCTTTCCTCAATTCAAACCTCAAATTATCCCCAAAGCCGTAGCACTGTGCATGTTACACGAGCAGCATGGTTAAGTTTGAAGGTAAGCTTTAGAGTTTAGATGAACTTTACTCAAGTGCCTCTTCCTGCCTCAGTTTCCTCTTGATGGATGAGGATATATGAGCGTGGTTTGCTCATCAGGGTGCACAGTGACGAGCGAGGAAGACACAGACTCTGTCTACCGCTCACGAGACTGTGATCTGCAAGTCTCTGCAAGCCAGATCCTCACCAACTATCTTGTGTCTCACACTTGTCTGGAGACCTTAAGGATTTCATCTGCTCAGTGCTTCTGTGACTGCCTCATGCTCGCCTCCTTTACCTTCCAGCATATGCCCGCCTCTAGCTGTCTGCTCCTTCAAGGGAAGGAGCACGATGCTTCTCTCCTTGCCAACCTCAGTCTCCTGAGCCACCTGCCTACGTTAGAGAAATACCGTGACTTCGCGATTTCCCCTTGCCATGTGTGGTTGCTTTCCCTGATCAGTCTGCCTCTACTTCACTCCAGACAGAGCAATGGGAAACCAGAGAAACAATTCTGCTTGAGTCTAGCTTTTATGGAGGTTACCCAGAGAGGCACTGAAAGGACCGGTAGGGTCAAGACCCCTAAGCTCAAGTTCTGAGCACAAAGGAGATTTATTTGCCCCAGAAGAACAAAGGGAAGGGTATAAGAGACAAAGATAGGAGACAGAAGATGAGGAAGAAAGGGAAGGGAACAAAGGAGAGGGGAAAGGGGTATTTGTCCTGGAGTAGGACAAAGAATTACCTCTGGATGGAGAAGAGACAGATGTGTCCCATAGGGTAAAGGATAGATTTATAAGGGTAAAAGGAGAAACCTTATGTTAGGATGACATATTTAATTTTAATTGGACATGTTAACTAGGTAAGCCAAAGGGGGCTTTTGATTGCTGGATTTCAATACTTTGATAGTTGGACCTCGGTGGCCAGACTCAAGAGGAGGAAGTGGCCAGATAAAGGAATAGACCTTGAGGTTAGCTTCAGGAACTTAATCTAATGTTTTCTATTGTTGTTTGTTTTTGTTTGTTTGTTTGTTTTAGCAAGGTAGCAGGAAGGGAATGGGGGAACAGGACAAGGCCTGCCAGAGGCATATTTGCTATGCCTGGGCTGGCTAGAGTCCCTTCAGGCATGTGTAACTTAAAGGCAGTGGTATTACTGAAAAGCCCACCCCAGTATGGGTGACAGCTCACAAAGCTGGGAACCTGGACTCTACCACACAGCCTGAAGGCAGCTCCAAAGTGTAGAGAGTATCTTTTTTGGCTGACTCAGTTGGTCTAAACCTCTTCCAGGCAGCTTGGTCTGTTTTTTTCTGCTTCTTTCAGGCAGTTGTCTGACCCTAGAGTCTTCTTTGCAGCTTGGCTCTGTGCTTTGTCTGAAAAGGGAATCTCAGCTTTTATTGCTTAACTAACAGGAAGAGGTTCTAGTGACTCTGGTTAGTTTCAGGAACTTCCTAAAAGCTATTTTGAGTTGTTTACCTTCCTGATAAGGAGCTTCCTGCAGAATGGGATCTCTCCATTTCGGAGGACACAAACAGTTTTAAGCCACTAATTGTCCTATCTAGCAGGGCATTAAACAGGGTCCGGGGAGATCACCTAAGAGAGAATGAAGAGAAACGGGAGAACACAAGGAACACGGCTTGTCTATAGGCTGATCAAACCGTAAATTTTACTTTTTTACACACAGGTTATATACGCAAAAAGGCAGGATGTGGGGAAGGGGATGACGCAGGAGCATAGGTGTTTAGGGGGAGTACAGATATCTTCCAGAACAGAGTGTCAGCTGGGTGAAGATTCAGGAGACAGACCACTATGACTCTGCCTATGATTCACATGTCTTTATCTAAGTTGGTAGTATCCACCAAGGTTACCTATCTACAGGGTCTGTGACTACTCAGGCTTGGCAGCCCTCCACCAAAGCTGCTTGTTTACAATAGCTTCTAGGCTTCCGTTTCAGTGTTTTGTCCACAGAGACCCAAGACTTGGTGCTAGCAAACATGTATGTTAGGCCTATTGCTGAGTTTAGGCCTTCAGTGTAAGCAGGGCTGCCCCTGACAACCAATGGCCATATCATGCATAAAGGTCCACCAGACCACACACCTTCTGCCTGCTGAGGCAAGCTCTTTGTTTGGATGGCCACCAGATTGTAGCTTCTTCCCAGGGGTCCTCCTGATGTCTCCACATAAGGCTCAACCTTTCTCACTTCTTCCACTAAATCTGCTGCCATTTCTGATCTCTACCCCAAACCCAGCTTCCCTGGCTCTAGACCTGTTTCAGAGGACTGTGGTTAACTTTCATTTCTATTTCTGTCCACAATATCCACCATTGTTTGCTATGCCTCTTTTCACTGGAAGGTAACTGCCGGTCTTACTATAGCTGATGAGGAAGTCTGCAGCCCAGTTGAATTCCTTTAGATTCTTTTCTTCTACAGTGCTCTAATGTGCATGCCTTAGATTTGATTGCAATTTGTTAGCATTAACCAAGGCCATCCAAATGGGTCATCATTTCCTCCTAGCTGAGTCTCTAAAGAGAAAGCATTCCAGCTGTAGTGGACAGCAGCTCAACAAGCTGGGCCTTTGGCTTTTTATGCAAATGAACTTTCCAAGCCAAACTTCATGCTTATATAGTATTCTGCCTAAGGCGTTTTATTTATGACTATGAGATAATCTGGATAAATGAAGTGGTTTTGTAGGAAACACAAATATGAGAGTCTATGGTTCTAAATGTTCAGTGGTTTCCCAAGAATTGTAATTAAAAACAGCCCTTGCCTCCCATTCATGTAAACTCATTCAGTTGAAGTGGTTAAGTTTGGGGGAGTGGTTTGGAGAGAAAGAGACTTTGATAAACAGATTACTCTGTGATGACAGGCACCACAAATCCTTGAAACATTTACTTCAGCAAAAAAACCTGTTTCTAGTTGTGGTGTGACTCAGCCTTAGCACACACACCTTTTATTCCTCTGGCTGGAATACAGACATGCCCTTAGTATACACTTTTAATCCCAAACAATGAAGGTAAAATTAGTTTGTAGAAGGAAGCACTTATGTTTTAAAACATTTGATTGAGGGGCAGACAAAGTGATGAATCAGGGAAAGATTTGACAGAATAGGATATGCCCAACTCTCACAAGAAGAGAGAGGAAAGGGAAGCTACTTAAGAGAGCAGTGCAGAGAGAGAGGGGGGAGCAGTTTTACCTGAACAGTTATAGAGATACAGGTTGAAGAGACAGAACAAGCTAGACACAGATGAAGACAGAATGATCTAGAGAATGAGAAGGAGGCAATAGATTAGAACATACTGTTAGGGTTAGTTTGAGGTTAAACAGAGCAATTAAGGAGAGACCAAGAAAGGAGCCAATTTGAATCAATCACCATGGAGAGAAGTTTTGAGCCAGAACAGCTGAGTTAATATAGCCAAGCAGAGTTCAGAAACTGCTAGAAAGGCTGAGCTTATTCAGCAGTAAGTCTCAGAGGCTGCAACATTCTAGGCCTAGAGAAGATTGTACAGAGACCAGAAGCTTCCAGGATTAGGCCTAGGTTAGCAAAGAGAGGCAGTGAGCCTTGGAGATGGCAATTACATTAGGCAAATAAAAGTTACATTTATATATCTGTAAGATGACATTTCCTTAATTTTTGCTCTCATCAAAATCTATGTGAATGTGTATGGAATCCTATGAAATCAATTTATACATACTATGTTCTTCCTTCTTCTAGGATTGTATGTATAAAGAAACCCCATTTCTACACGTAGGGCCACTATATCCTAAAGACAATCCTCCTGTTACTAAAGGTTCATGTCCTTCAGAAAGAAGGGAGTTGAGTCCTTTTAGTTCCTAAGGGAAGACATCACATAAGGGGACTGCACAAATCATGTTGAGCAGCTATGGGAAAAGGAGGGAAGGCTGAGGGGAGGAAAATCATGGTTTACAACCTTCTGAGAGATGATTCATTCAACAGTCATGGTTCTTTTGCTCCATACTAAAAAAGCAACAGAGCTGAAAGGGACGGAATTATCTTCCCCCAGCAAAGAATACAACCCAGACAACTGAGAGAGGATGGAGAGAAAGTCTCTCTCTCTCTCTCTCTCTCTCTCTCTCTCTCTCTCTCTCTCTCTCTCTTCTCTCTCTCTCTCTCTCTCCTCCCCCTATCCCAGAGGTATTAACCTGAAGCTCCTTGGAGATTGGAGTAGCTGTCCCCTACACATCTGCATTCCAGCAACCCACTCCCACATTTAAGCTGCTATTCCCCAGAGTCTGGTGCTAAATTTAGCTCCTGCGAGTCAGCCTGGCGGAAGGCTACTGCTGCATGGGGGAACTGAATCTTCCCTTCGTGCACTCCTAATATGGTGAGCTGTGCAGCCTGCAGCCTGGGAGCCAGGGATGACTCTCCACACTGCCCAAGCTTAACCCTTCAGTGGAGGACAAAAGGGTCAATCTGGCTAGACTGACTGAGGGTCACTGCAGACTCTGTCCCATCTGAAAGCAAATCAAATGGCTGTGGTCTAAACAGGGCACCGTCTACTTCCTAAATGGAAGCACAGTGGTAAGTAGCCCATGAAGGAGATAGGGTAGGGTGGACTGCCTAACACCCCCAGCTCTCATTAGCGTAGGAAAAGAGAAAAAGACAGGGAAACACACATGATTCAGGCTTTCAGAAACAGGAACAACGACTGTGAGAGGACTTGACAATATGTGCCACCCCCTCTGCTATGTGTCTGCTTTATGACAAGAGCCACTGTCCAAGGCACGGGGCAAAGTATGTCCTTGCAGGTGTTCTCCAAGAGAAAAAATGGGGAGCAGAAAATAAACCCAGGCACAGGCTGCCCAATGGGCTTCCAGTGTTCTTGTGATACCAGCAATCAAACCAAAGCTTAGGACCACTCTGCTTTTCAAAGAGCCCATCACAAGCCAAGAGGCTAAGACTAATACATAAAAGGCAACTGGTGGACATGCAGTTAATGCCCCTAATAACTTGGTACCATTAGGATGAAATACTAAAAGCCTCTCAGGCAGTTCTTGGATATTAAGGTTCTCTGGACAACATGTTTCTCTCTGAGAATGTTCTACAATGTACAATGAAATGTAACATTTCAACATGGTACTTTCAACACACTGGCTATTCTGAGCACCCCACTGGTATGTATCTGTAAGAAGATAGGAAGGTAAAGACTCAATCAAGAATTAATTCTCTCAAGGGATCAATGTGGGAATTCTCAAATGTGGAACTGGCTGGTATTGCTCTGCATAGCAGACCAACTGTACTGAGCATGTTTACTTTCTGAAAAGCTTTTATTATTTTTAAAAAAATTGCTTTCCATATTTCCCCCAAAAGTTAGAACCTTCTACAAGCACATGGACAAAGGTTCTAAATTAGAGATGAAACTGAAGCTGGAATTCATTGTGACAAAAGTATGAACTAAGCCCTCCTAGCGACCATCTCCTGAGCGAAGGTCTATTGTGCCTGTGAATGACTTTCCCTGTTGTCTGGCCCTGCTGTCTGATCACACCCAGGTGTGTCTGCTCCATCCCATGCCACCTTGCTGAGGAGCCAGGGACCACACCCTTGTATGTGTGTTCACGAGGTTCCAGGGGATAGTTACTAGAGTCTCAGATTACAGGCTGGTGTCCTCTGATGAGGGCTGGAACAGGGACAGCGTCTGCCCACACACAGGGACACACTCATTGGCTGCCACAGTCATTGGCTTTCTCTAGGTCTAGAGTAAGGAAAGAAGAGAACAACCTTCACCTTTGGTTCCTTTTTATTGTGTCCCTTGGCCTCTCTCCATCCTTGCACTCCTTGTTTTCTCCCTTCTTGCTGGGAACCTATGCCTGGCCTTTCTAGGTCATATCCTGCCTAAACCTCTTTAAACTCTAGAGTGGGGTGGGCAAGCTATCTCTCTTTTCAAACACTCTTATTGTCATTTATTTTTAATCTTTGATGTCATATAAACTCAATACGCTCAGACGCCCTCTGTCTAAGGGTTAAGATTTCTATGATAAAATACTGACCAAAAGCAACTGAGGGAGTTGATTAATTGGGGCCTCTATTACTGTGAAGAGACCCTATGACCCATGGAAATTCTTATAAAGGAAATCATTTAATTGAGGTTGGTTTACAGTTTCAGTGGTTCAGTCCATTATCATCATGTTGGGAAGCATGGCAGCATGTAGGTAGACATGGTGCTGGAGAAGGAGCTGAGAATTCTGCATCTTGATCTGAAGGCAGCCAGAGTCTCTTCCACTTTGGGCAGAACTTGAACATAGGATCTCAAAGCCTACCCCACAGTGATGCATTTCCTCCAACAAGGCCACACCCACTCCAACAAGGCCACACCCACTCCAACAAGGCCACACCCTACTCCAACAAGGCTATGCCTCCTAATAGTGCCACTTCCCATGGGCCAAGCATATTCAAACCACCACAGGGAGGAAAGGGTTTATTTGCCTTACATATCTCAGGTCACAATCCATTGAGGGAAGCCAAGCTGGGAACTCAAGTCAGGTACCTGGAGGCAGAAACTGAAACAGAAGCCATGGAGGACCTTTGTTTACTGGGTTGCTCTGTGCTGCCACAAGGGAATGAAATCATGTACTATGGTAAGTAGGAAAAGGTCTGCAACAGAGATATGATTTTAGGCAGCATGATAGAGGAAAACACTTCTACGGGGGATACATTTTGCACTGGATGGGCCTAGAAGTATGTAGGAGGAGCTAAGGTGGGAGGAGTAAGGAGAGGAAGAGGAAAAGGACGATGAGGAGCTGGGGGAGAGGGACAGAGAGAGGGGAACATGGAAGCAAACGTGCGTGCATGTCTCTAGCAGTCAAAGGTAGTTGGTATATCTAGGTTGGGTACTGGGTTACACCTCTGATTGTATAGGCATCTTGTTATTGAGCATTACCAAACATATAAAGCCTTTGGATAATCTAAGCATTAGATTTCATTTGTACCAAGCCCACGTGGATGGCAGGATGGTCTGGGCAATGCCCAGCCTTGTGGAGACATCGTGGTAGATTGGCAGAGCCATCTCCCACGCTGGCATCGTGTGTCTCTGACCGCCTGAGCGAGGCAGCCATGGTAGGGCTGCAGCCGCTCCTGGCCGCAGGCCTAGGCTAGTCGGGAACATGGTGGTTGATTAAGAAAAGCCATATTGAATGCCACCAAACAAGAATCCTGGTATACTAGCTAGCTTGGGATGTTTAAAGGACAGAACTCTGAACTGTCACTTGCTGTTCTCACTCACAGTCCCTTCCCAGATCTGACTGCTGAAGTGTGTGAAACTCACATGACTTCGCTGCTGACTTGGCCTTCTTTGTGCGAACCTAGAACATGAGGCATGGCTCCAGGACTAGAGTTATCTAGGTCTTCCCTGAAACTTGGGTTAATTCATCCAATTGGGTTGGCAGCAGAGACGGTTGGCTTTCTTGGATAAGTCTGGGCTGACTGGCCAGCCTTAGCCAAGCAAGAAGGAGGAGCGTGATGAAGTTGGTCAGGAGCGGGACTCATGGAAAGAGACACAAAGGTCAGAATGCTTACTCTGATTGCAAAGGGAAAGAACAATGGATACCCCACTTTAAAGCAAAGTGGGATGAGGCAGACATCCAGACACCTGCCAGTGCCTGTGTGTCACCTTAGCAGTCCAGAGGCTCTTACATTTCTAGCCTCTCACAGTTTGAAAATTCTGCAACCCAAGCATCTGAACTCTGATTGGGGTTGACCACAGCTGAAGAACACTAGATAGAAGTAAGTGTCCTTTTTCCTCTGGGTCAGGAACCAGACAGGGCTTTCCCTCTGATTGTATTTAAGAAAGGCAGCAGTGTTTGCCCAACCCAGATGGATGAACTGACCCCAGCCTCAGGGAATACCTATGCATTAGTTTTTTTCTTGTTACTATGACCAAATACTTGAAAAGAAGCAATTTACAGAATTTAGTCTTACAGTCTGAGGAGATCACTCCATCAAGGCAGAGAAGGCATGACAGCAGGATCAAGAGGCTGGATGGTAACATTGTATCCTTCTTCAGGAATCAAAGAGTGACTAGGAAGTGAGGATGAGTTACAAAATCTCAATGCTTAACCCTCAATGATCCACTTCCTCTAAAAGTGCTCCACTTATGCAAGTTCCAAAGCCTTTCCAAACAGTGCCACCGGTGCAGCTCCAGGTACCAAGTATTCAAATGCATATCAGTGGGGTACATTTCACATTCAAATGACAGCATTCCACAGCTGGCTTCCACAAGCTCATGGCCAGCTCATGATGCCAAAGGCATTCTTTGCAACTTCAGGAGCCCTCATAGTCCTCAAGAGTCCCAACAGTACTCAAAAATAGTCTCCTAAGAGACAAAGGCAATCTCTGAACTGTAGTCCCCTGAAAAATCAAGAACAAATGACATACTTTGAACAGACAACGACATTAAGCAAATACACCTTTTCTGAAAGAGAGGAATTGGGTAATAGCAAGAAAAGATACCACCCAAGTGAGACCAAAGCCCAGCAAGACGAACATCAAAATCTGCTGCTCCATGTCTCGCATCTTGTGCTCTTGATGGAATTGTCTGAGTCCAAAGGGCTTAGCCAAATCTACCCTTCCAGCTCTCGTACATACAACCTCTCTTTTGAGCCAGGTCTTCTCCATGCTTCCAGCATTCCTTAGCAGCTATATCACTGAAATCATTATCCCCTTATGGCTTCCTACAGTATAGATTAGGCTTTATCGTCATTTTTAGATTCAGCCTCACTTGGGCTCTCAGGGTATGGGAATTTGCAGCCAGATTCTCTGCCAAAATGTAGCAAGCATGGCCTCTGACCCAGTTATGATAGAGTTCCTGTCCCCTCTGAAACCTCATGATCCAGTCCTCCACAAATCTTTGAACATTATGGTCTTTCAAACTGCCACCAGAATGGCTGATTAAGGTCTGCTCACTGCGGTCTCAGGCTTTTCTGAGAGTCATAGTTCCCAATTCTTCCACATTCCTCCTACAAAATATCTCCCCAAATCCAAGAACCCCACCATTAGGTCTATCACAGTAATAGCCCCACTTCCTGATACCATTTTTCTACATTACTTTTCTCATTGCTATAACCAAATACCTGACTAAACATTGGTTTAAGGGATGAAAGTGTAAGACTCTAATGAACCTTAGCTACCAGGGACCCTCGAGTGAGCCACGTGGAGCGGGAGATAGATGCAAAAGCAAGAGGAGTTTATTTTTCCAGCATGCTGGGGGTCATCCTGCATCCAAAGGAGAGGTAATGATGACCCAGGGGTGGGGGGAGTGCGGTTTGGCCAATTTTTATACAGTTTTCAGAGGTAGAATAGAGCAATCTCTTGTACCTCGAGGCACAATGTGATTGGCAGAACAGTGTGACTTTTAAACTGATTGGTCCTTAGGTTGGTCCGCCCTGAGGAATGTGTCTATGTGCTCTGGGCTTCCCTTGTCTGCAGGTGGTCAACAGATGCTCCCCTCCCCCCCCCCCCCCCCCGTGGTTTTCCTGAATAATGTGATTAGCCTCTCCTTTCCAGAGGGGAGGATACCTACATGTTTCATGACTTCTCTTTTCCAGGAGGGAAGGAGGCTGGTGGAATTTTCCAAAGGCTCCGAGCTGACCTCTTCAAAAGGTCTATTCTAGTCTAGGAGGAGATCATCTCATTGTGTTGGTAAAGGCATAGGGGGCAAGAGAAGCACAGCTGGACACACCATATTCCCAGTCAGGAAGCAGAGAACAGGCAGGAAGTGTACAGCACCAGGCTGTAAAACCTTTAGATTCACCTCATACCTACATCCTCCAGTGGAGCACCACCCCTAAGGTTTCACAACCTTCCAAAAATGCTGCCCCCATCTGGGGACCAATTATCCGAATGCTTGAACCTATTGGGGATATCTTCCATTCAAACCACAGTAAACTTTGACCTTAATTTGGAACCATACACCAGGCTCAAAGTTTATTCAAAGTAAACAAAACTAGTAAAGACAAGGGAGTTTCTAGCTTTAGACATCAGATCTGAAAATAGATCAATAATAAAACCATATGAATAATTAGATAAATATACTCGATACAATGTTTCCAGAATACTTATACTAAGCCAATTCAATGTTTATATGAAAATAAAAGCACATACATAGGCAACATGCTGATTGGATTAGCAGTCCACTGGTTGAACTTTCTTCCCTGTGTTTCTGACATATATTATCTTGATGGTTTAACATGTTACATCTGAGACCATAGCTCATTAGCCTGTGGACAAAAATATTTACACACTGGATTTTTCTCAGTACCGGAGTCCACTCAGCTTCTGGAGGCAAAGGAGTTGAAGGAAAAATGGAGTAACTATTTAATTTTGGAACATGCTAAAGATGTAGTTTTGTGATAGAGACCATTTCTTCAGGACCCGACACCTGACCTTAATGAACTACACATGAAAAGTGACATAATTCTTATGCCCTAGCAATGTCATGAGGGTCCTTTAAGGCATCACTTAATATTCATGATATTTCTTTCATGTGTGTCCTCTTGAGTCTAGGGCCGCCGAGAGGGTTAGTCAAAGGTTCTTAGAAAACTCTCATGATGAACAGAAGCGTAAATCTCAAGTCTAATTATCAATGCTATTCAGCTTTAAGATGAGTGAACCATGCCCTTTGTAGGGCTTTGAGATAGTAAAGCCGTGGGATCAATATTAGTCAAAAGGTTGTGGGTTTTTTTTTTTTCCCTCTGTTCAAATATGGAGCCTGACAAAGGAAAGAATTCTTCCTAGGAAACAGCTGAGAGATGTGTTTCTTCAGAAGGGGGTGAATATGTAGACCATGACCATTTTTCACAGGAAACATTAGCTGAACCGTTACTTTTTGAAAGCACAGATTTATTGGGCGGGTTTGTACGAATGTGTATGTTGGGCAAAGTTTTCAGATGAAAAAAATAAAACCTGTCAGCAAAGGCTAAGGAAACTATTTTAGGTTAAAATGATGGAGGAGGGGGACAGAGGCAGGGGGCAGATACTGCAGTGGCTGCAGTGGCCTGTACTGTAACCCATGAAATAACTATAGACAGATCCAGAAAAATGCATCATTGGAAAGACCTAGGAACTAACTGAGCTGTGGAGAGGGGTCTCAGAGATTGGAGCGCTCATCTTTGGGGATCCAACCACACAGTGAGCCTGAGATGGCTTTCAAGACCCAAATTTCTTTATGAAAAAAAATTAGGTCATTTGTTAAAAAAGAACAACAACAACAATAACAAACACCTCATGGATAAGACCTGATAACCTAACAGATGGAGGAAAGCCTTCTGAGTTTATTTAGAGGGGGGAAAAATGGTATCTAAATTTGTTCAAAATTATCTTTGTCTTTAAAGTACAATGTTGGGCTTTGGAGAGGCGAGAACACCAGACCTATGGTCCAGTCAAGCCATCATGGGCTAATTGCTGACATAGTTTGAATCAAAAAAACAAAAACAAAACAAAACCCAAAACATCGATTTAATTAGGTTGCTTCACCACTGGTATCAAGGAGACCATCGACCAACTGTGCAGTTGCGCAATGCTTATTTGTTATACACAAGAAAAGAACAATCAGTTGTCCAGAAGCTGCCAGAGACACGTGTGAAGACAAAGTCCCTGATAAACAGACAGGCTGGGGTGCAGGGTATGGTCACTGTGCTGTTGATCTGTGTCTCTGCGGACCCCAGCTTCCTCACTCTGCCTATCAGTGTCCTATGCTGTGTCCCCACAGGCTGATCCCTGTAAACCATCCTGGAGCCTCTGGCTCTCTGAGCTCTGGTCTCCCATTTGTAAGCGAGCAGGGGACCTGCTGGGTCTTTCTTCTCTGCTTTTTACCTCACAGAAACTATTTCTAATCATTCTTTTTGACACACGGGCATCCTTCCAGGTCACTGCCTCTAGGAAACAGGACTCCTTGGGCTTTGGGGACACAGTTCTCCATGGCCCTGCCTATGCTTTGCTGGTGATAATGGCTTTCTGCTCTTACTTAGCACCTTCTAGGCTCGAAGGACCTACCCTTACCTCTAGCAATTCTCTCTTCTGTGCATGGTTCTTTAAACCTCTTGTGTTGATCAGTTTTCCTAACAGGAGGCTGACTCAAACAGCCCTAAGTTCATACACACACACACACACACACACACACACACGCCGTTAACATGAATGGTTTTCTTCAGCCATTTTTCCCAGTATAAAAACACTGTATTCTATTGGCTGCATTTGTTTTTCTCCTGCCTGTAAGAAATCAGTCAACATCAGACAAGGTCAAGAGGAGAGAAAGGAAGTAAAGAAGTGGGTGAAGAAGAGAGACTTAATTATTTTTAAGATTTTGGCCACATTTACGTACATTATTAGTGTTTTTTTTTTTTTTTTTTTTTTAATGAAACTGGTTTTGCTTGTGAAATGGTGTCAAGCTTTTTCATTTGAAAAGGCATGAGGAAGAGTCTACATAAATATTCGGGTTACAACTTAGGACCAAGAAGATAAGATGCCCTCTCCAAACTGCTCCCTCCTGGTTCCATCTTCCACCTTAACCTGCCGGGATTAGGCATTACCTTTCTCGTGCACGTGTCTGTACAATGTGGCTTTTGTGGCTCGGAAATGAAAGTTGGCGAGCACGAGGGGTGGGGTTTGGGGTGGGAAGTGGATGTGTCTCCTGAGGATTCACCAGTGTCAAGCAGGGAATTCAAGATCCTGGGACCAGAGAACCCATCACAGCTGGAAACTTGTCCTGCAAATTCCACCTGGAAGGCAGCCGGCTGAGCCGCTTTGCTCGAACTGTGATTATATTTTGTCTCAGGAAGTCTGAATCATCGGAGGGCACTTATGTATGCAAAGGCGGTTCTCTGCAGAAATTACTTCTTGGAAAGACCTGTTTTGGGACTTGGTTCTTGTGCTGTTCGTGGCACAAGTGAGCTGTCTTTATACATCCTTGATGTCGGGTTTTCATCTTAAGAAAATGAAGAAGAAAGGAACTCAGATGGAGAGAGGTCTTCCAGGCAGATTTAGAAGGGCTCCCCTGGAATTTGTATGGGTGATGCGGTTTGCTGCGGCCTGACAAGTGAGTGATCTCCTCTCTTATCGCTTTAATTTCAAGCCTCAGAGATGCTCAGCTCTGTTGTTCAAAGAGTTTTATTAAAAATTTGTGAGGAGGGAGAAGAAGTGTCGGCGGCCTGTCTGATTTCATTATCTCTGATGGAACGCACAAATGGAACGGGGCCGGCTGAGGCTGGAGACGACCAAGCAGAGGCTTTGGATCAGTGCGGTTTTACTGCAGATGTTCTTGCCTTTGGGGATCGCTCATACAATCAACCTCTCAGAAAACAGCTGTGTACATACTCTTTGTCATTAAACCACTAGCGTTCTAGCTAGAAGAGACACACCTTGGAATCCCAAATCTTACTTAATGTAGTTAGTTAGCTAGTTAGTTAGGGGACTGGACTTGGGATACAAATCAGGGCCTCAAAGCAAGCTAGGTCAGAACTCCATGACTGAGTCACTCCTCATCCCCAAATCCCAACCTTGAAAAGACTACTCCTCATGCAACGTCTACTAGTTGTACCTCTAGCTAGCAAATGTACACTCCGACCTCTTTCCCTGAGCGTCTGGATCAAGCACCAAGCTGTCAAGAGTTCTCTGTGCTCTGATGCACAATTTGAATCTTTGCATTCCACAAAGTCATTAGGATTGGAATTCAGATGTTGTTTGAATAGCTACATGTCTACAGTATTCCTAAATGCAGGCATCTGCCCAATGGCACCAACCGAGACAGCAAGTCCATGAGAAAGGCAGACTGGCACGTCTGACCGCAGAAAGCCCACATTCATAAGGGTAACCTGCTCAGGCAGCAATCTGTTCACACACACAACGTTTTTCTATTTGCTGAAAGGTAGCTCCGTTTGCTCCGTGGTGGCTCCAATGAAAATTGTCCAGTGGATCTGGTCCACAATCAGAGTGAATAAGTGGGTGAGAGCGTGTGCTGGCAAACACTGTGGGCAAGAATGTAAAGAGGAGAAGTAAAGGGTCACAGGCCTGCTCTCTGGAGTCAAACCCAGTGCCCTGACCAGCTTCACTCCAGCCTTTCTCAACACTAAAGAATGCTAGCTAGGATCAACTGCGCACATTATAAAATCTGTGATGCCGGTGCAGAACCGCCAGAATAGAAGAATAGAACTTGCACACACACATACACACATATACATACACATATAACATACACATACACACACATACATACACATATACACAAACACATACATATATATACATAGACACATACATACATATATACATACACACACACATACATACATACATACCCATACACAAATATATACACACATACACATACATGCACACACATCATACATGCACATATACACACACATATACATACATATACATAAACACATACACACATATGCATAGAAACACATACACATACATGCACATACATACACATACACGCACATGCACACACACATGCACACACATACATACAGATAAACACACACATACATACAGCACATACATGCATAAATATATACTCATGTTCATACATGCACATACATGCACACATACACAAAAACATATACATGAACACACACACACACACTGATGGGAGGCAAATCAATGCAAAAGATTCCAAGTTAATGTAGTGGAGTGTTTGTGTATGTATTCCCTGGCAATATTTTTTGCCCTGAGAGGAATAATGAAGGAATGGCCTAGATCCAGGAGTGGACAACCAAAGGGAAAGGTAGATTTTGTGTGACCCACTGCAGTGATAGCTATGTCTGCTGCTTAGGATCCAGTGCCCCATAGCTTCTTTGGGCTCTTTGAAAATTCCCAAACCTGTACCCAGGGTAATGATTCTTATCTTGTCTGAGACCTAGAAGCTTCTCCCTTTTGTTCTTTATTAGTATCATACATATGTAAAGAACATGACAAAATTTCCCCTCTACTCTGACAAACCCTTCCATCTTATCTAAGGCCTCAGGCCACCATTTAATCGAATGTAGTCTCCCTGCTCACAAGAGAAAGAAATATGGCTCGTTTTTCTTATGTCTTGCAAGCTGTGTTCAACTTGGCAAAGGTGGTGCTGGTTTCCATTGAAGGAGTTCCTCTTACGCAACAGGCCAAGCAGAACACAGTACATGTGGCTGTGGGTGACAGTCCTGTCTTTATGGACCTAGAGAGGGCTACGGGGTGGGTAGGTATGCCACACATGCAAAAGGAAAATTCAGGGTTGGGCTGGCCATGGATTCTGACATACACAGGGCCTGTGGTTGACCCCTATCACTGAAATGAAGTGGAGAGGGGGGAAGGGAGAGAGGAGAGAGAGAGAGAGAGAAAGAGAGAGAGAGAGAGAGAGAGAGAGAGAGAGAGAGAGAGGAGCCATGAGCATTACAAAGAAAAGGAAGTGCATGGCGCAGGCCAGGCACAGCAGAGTGACCCACGTAACCGACAGAAATCAAAGGCTTCCTGTAAACTGTGATTTGGGCTGCTGCATCTTCAGCCGCAGAAAGTACGCTTCTCTTTGAAGCGCTGATGGAGCACTCTAAATGATACCTTCAGTCCTGGAATTCAGTGTTCTGCTTCCCTGCAGGATGGCAACAGAGACTGGATCCACAACCTAGCTTGTGATTCTCAAGTTACCAAATTGTGCATCGTGCAGTCCGTTTTAAAAAAACAACAACAACAAAAAAAAAAACAGTCTGCTACAAGAGGTTGTTTTGCTGATTGAAAATGTTTAGCGTGTAAAAATAAGTTAAATATTTTAAAAGAAGGAAAAGGCTGATGCTCAAGCTTCCTCAGGTCCCAGTCGTTGTCACTGGTTGCTTCTGTTGCCATCCTGTGGTCCTGGTTAAAGGTATACTGCTGTAGAAACTGAGTTAGACTAGGGTGGGGACAGGAAGCCAGGGAGACGGAACCGGAAGCCAAGGAGAAGCCCCTAAACTACGACCCTTCAGCTCCGGAGCACCCAGTCAGAGACACATTTCTTTTAAGGGAACACACTGTGGATTAGATTGTGTACTAAGCTCTAGTTTTCAGGAAAGCCCCACCCTAGATGCCACGATTGGATGTCTGCCCTTTGAAGGACAGGTCAGACCAACTGAGACCAGAAACCAGACTTTGGAAGGCATTGTAGCCGGCTATCAGCCAATCCCCTTGCCCCCTTTGGCTCTTCAGCTGTGTCGGGATGACTGCTCACCTACAGGCCCTAAGACCGTCTCCTGATCATGTGAGAAATGACCCATGCCCACCTGCCCACACCCAGAGAAAGAAAAAAGAGAGCTGTCCAGCCATAGTAACTGGACTCATGCCTTTAATGCCAGCACTTGGGAGACAGACGCAGGTAGATCTCTGAGTTTGAGGCCAGGCTGCTCTACTGAGCAAATTCCAGGACAGCCAAGGCTACTCACAGAAACAGAAAGGGGGAGAGGAAAGGAAGGAGGGAGGGAGGGAGGAGGGAGAAAGAGAGAGAGAGAGAAAGAGAGAGAGAGAGAGAGAGAGAGAGAGAGAGAGAGAGAGAGTCCCTGCAGTGATAATGTTGCCTAAGTATGGGGCTCACTTATGGACCCAAGATAGTTATGGGTTTTGGTTTTTTTTTTTTTTTGTTTTTGAGGTGGGGTGTGTGTATCCCAGGCTGCCCTTAGCCTTCAAAGTAGTGAAATTAAGGTATGCCCACTACACAAGGCACTGTTGGAATCTTTTTCCAAAGTTATTTCCATTGAAGAGGGAAATTCTTCCAGCAGAGGTAGTCGCCGTGGAGAAGCTGAAAGTTGGGCTAGCGTGTTGTTATGTCATCTTAGGAGGTCTTTATCTCTTTCCTAGGAAGGAGCGTCTCTACCTGAGAGGCCCGTGAGTCCGCCCTTGGAGCTCCCTCCCAGGCTGAAGATGGCTCTTTTCTTTGGCACGCACAGTGGTTTTCTTTCTTTGGCACTCAGAGAAGTCAGAGTCAGCGTTGGCAACGGCAGCCACAACAAACCGACCACGGCAAGGGCACATGCGCAGTTCTGCCTCACACGTGGGAATTCAGGCCAATTCAAATATTTCCAAAACACCTCTCCCAGCCAAAAACTCAGCCCTGGGGCAGCTAGGGGCAAGCGTTCCAGTTTTCCACCTCGGGCTGTTCTCACGCTGCCCTTTCTGTGAGTGTTCGGGCCAGGCTGGCTTAAGATGACCCATGCCTTGGCTCTCCTCTGAGATAATCAGCTCTGCACAAAGGCTACAACCCGTAGCTGTGTAGACGGTTGTGGTCTGGTTGTGAGTTTTAAAGAATGGTCATTAATATTCTGTACCACGGAACACTGCGCATGTGCCTTTGTGCCCGCTGTGTCTGGCTCCAAGCGAGCACTGTAAAATGAGAAAAAGGGGAGAGGAAATGAGTGGATTCAAGAGGCTTAAATGGCCCGGGGGACTCTGAGGGTGAGGGCACAGCTAAAGACAGTGGGACCTCGCCCAGGCTGTCACAGCAAGCTGCTCTATTCCAGAGCGCATCTTCAAAAGTCGAACACACAATGCTTCTTGGAGATTTTACAGAGCATTCCCAATTTCTGTGACTTTGCCTTTCGTTGTCATAAATATTCTCACACTTGGCATATTTTATTTTATTCTGCTGTGGCCGGCACATGTAAAACTCATTCACAGTCTACTCAATGAGCCCCTCTTCCCCTCTCAAACTACCGTGTGGTATGATTTTTTTTTCTCTTCACGGGATATTGAAGGAATTCTGTGGACACATGGCCACACCCTTTTGCCCTGATATGTGGTTAGTTCCTGAGTCAGATTTTCACCCTTTTCACTAGAAGTTTGCGTTTGAATGGAAGAGGCCCGAATGACTTCTTGCTTCCAGGAAAGAAACCTTTTGGATGGTGGCCAGTAAGCCACCACCAACCATCAACTGCCAAGTGTCAACTGTCATATCTGGAGGAGAAAATACATTTAGGAAGCATGGCCAGAACTCTTGTCAAGTTTTGGGGCCATGGTTTTGGGCTCAGAGTCTAAGGAGATGGGGTGGGGGGAAAGGTACACATTATTTCTCCATTGAACTTTTTCTATGAATTTTCTCCATGAAACTTTATTTTAACTAGATACAGTGTTGCTGGAACCTCCAACAGGAATGCTTTCCCAATAGTTTTTACAGATGAAGAACTTCAGCCATGGCTCTGTCACCCCACCTACACCTGATGGCCTTCCCTATGGCACCCAGAAGGCATGCTGGCCAGTGTAACAGGAACTGAAAGATTCACAATGCGACCAGAAAAATATTCAGTAGAGAAAATGCAAGCAGGCTGTAACGCGTTGGTTCTCAACCTGTGGGTCGCGACCCCCCATTGGAGTCACATATTAAATATCCTGTGTGTCAGATATTCATATTATAATTCATAAGAGTAGCAAAATTACAGTTTTAAAGTAACTACAAAAGTAATTTTATGGTTGGGGTTCACCATAATATGAGGATTTGTACCAAAGGGTCATAGCCTTAGGAAGATTGAGAGCCACACTGAGTTAGCTAAACTCCTAACAAAGCACTAGTAGATAGTGACAAATAGTTTACAAACACAGACATGGAATGTTGACTTCATACTTTATTTGCTCCTGACACCTCCAAGATCCTATTTCTGAGACATTGATGCTTATTAGAGCTCTACTAAACTACAGGAGGGAAATAGAAGGTGTCTACTGGTTAGAAATGGGATTGAAAAATTCCTTTGAGTTGTTTTTTCTTCCATTAGCAGAGAAGTCTCGTAGAACATCTTGTCTTTGGCTGGAGAGACTGCTGTGCTGATGAAGTGCTTGCCTCACTCAAGTGAGAAACTATATATAAAAAAAAAAATCCCAGCACAGGGTTTCCACCCGCCTTAGACCATTTATGTTCCTGGATGAAAGACACGAACAGCCTTATATTTTTAAATACCTCTTAGGAGCACAATAGCTGGGCAACTCCCTACCCTGCATGCTGCTAGAATCCACCTTCCCATCGATAACTCCTAGTTACCACTTACTAATTTCTGCGTTTCATCTGGGCTGCTCTCAACGCCAACCAGGCAGCCCTCTGGGCCTTGTTCTCTTAGGCTCTTAACCTATAATGGTGCTCTCCTCTCTCTCTCTTTCTCTCTCTCTCTCTCTCCTCTCCTTCTCTCTCTCTCTCTCCAAACCTCAACCCCAATCACAATCAACTGGGGGCAGGGTCAAGGACTCTTTGGGGCACACAGCCTTGGGGGGGGGCTCCAAATTAGCATTAGAATACAAGCAGCATTAGGTCAACCCACTACAGGTCACAAGACTGAGGACTTGAGTTCAATCCCCAGTAACCACATTTAAAGACTGAGGATGGCAGTGTATACTTATAATCCAGTTATTAGGAAGTAGAGGCGGGTAGATCCAGGGACCTCCCTAGCTAGCCAGTTTAGACTATTTGGCAAACTATAGACCAGGGAAGACCCTGAGACAAAAGCAAGGTGGATGGCATTTGAGGAAGACACTCAAGATTGACCTCTGACCTCTGCAACACACACACACACACACACACACACACACACACACACACAAGCTGTATCTTTATTCCCACTCTGCCGTCGTCCTTGCCATCTAGGTCACTTCATTAGGGAAAGCTTGGGTAAACTGTGTGTTTATCTCTAACCTTATATATTCTCAGTGGTTAGTGAGTGGAGGAACTGGAAAGCGAAGGGAACTCAGATTTAAATGTCTATCAAATAACCTGAAAAATAACCATTGCATTGGCAACACTTCCTGTGCCTGCAAGCCGCTACTCATTTGTCTGCATACAGCACGTCGGAGTAATGGAAATCACCAGGTATTTAATAATGATAATGTTTTTATAACACACTCATCATGCACCATGAATGGGATTAAACATTATAAATATATAAATATATGTTATACTTACACATGTATACAAATGTATTTCATCTGTACAATTTCAAAGAGTCTATTTTCCTTCCCCTTCCTGTGCTAGTGCATATGTGTGCATTTATATATGTGCAGGAGTGTATGTGTGTATATTGTGTGTGCATGTGTGTGTTGTGTGTGTGCACCTGTGTTTGCATGTGTGTGTATGCACCAGTGTGCGTGTGTGTGTATGTGTGTGTGTGTGTGTGTGTGTGTGTGTAGCCCAGAAGTCAACCTCAGATGCTAACCTCAAAGCACTATCAACTTTGGTTTCTGAGACAGGGAACTCACGGACTCAGAAGCTTGGCTACTCAGTTAGCCCAGGGATCTGCCCGTCCCCACCTCCCCAATTCTAGCATTATAAACACACACCATCATGCCCCATTTCCACATAGCTTCTGGGCCTCAAGCTCAGGCCCCCATGCGTGCATAGCATTCACTTTACTTCTGAGCTGTTTCCCAGATCGCTTGCCCCTTTCTCATACAGGTAAAGAAGCTGATGCTGACCGAGAGAGAATGGCATATCCTAGGTGACACAACCAGTATCAGGGATGCAGGATGAGATCCACAGTGTCGTCCTGTAAAGGCCAAGATGGCAGACAGTGCATCCACCGTCCAGGCAGTTGACTCTGTGTGGTCTAAACTGTGCCAGTCATCCCTGGGAGTTATATAATCTCACTAAGACTATAAATTCCCTGAGATCAAAGACTACATTCTTTACATTTTAAGGGAAATCTAAGGAGCTGGACAGACAGCTCAGTGGTTAAGAGTACTTGGGCTCCTGTAGAGGACCAGGGTTTAGTGCTACCACCCAGGTCAGGCAGGTTACAACCATCTTAGACTCTGACTTCAGGGAATCTGATGCCCTCTTCTGACCTTTGCAGACACCTGCACTTATGGGTCCAACCCTACCACCCCACACGAATAAATCAAAATAAAAAACAAAATCTATAAGAATAAAAAAAGAGAGGAATTCTGGTCACTAACGATTGCGTCGATGACGGTAAAACATGAACTTACTAAAATAAAAAAAAAAAAAAAAGAACAGAATTTGTCTTCCCTATCCCCAGGGTAAGGGTCATTTTTAAACGGCAAGTTGCAGGTTGGCCTCAAGCTCCAAAGGAGAGAACGCTCATCGAGAGGCTAATTAACTTTCTGAAATAGCTCCATGGAGAAGGAAGAGGGCAGTGGAAGTCACCCAGAGCACTCCGAATGTGTCAGTGAGAAATGAGCCCACAAAGGGCTAATGTAAATCCATCTTCCTTCCCAAAGGCCCAGATTCAAATAACTTCAGAGGCTCAGTGCTTTGATCCTTCTGCCCCTTCCCCTGGGCTTCGAACCTCTACAGTTGCTGGAGGGCAGGGGTCACAGTGGGCTCGGCCCTGGTGCACACAGGAGCCCAAGAACCGATGGCTGTGTGCAATAGGAATCCGGTAAGAAAAGAAAAAACACAGCAAAATCCTTTAAGCAATGACCCCCCCCCCCCCCGCCTCCAGGCAAATCCACCAAAGACAAGGGGGGTATTCAAAGGTTTAGGGATTCCAATCAGCTTGGAGAAGCAATCTTAGGCACAGCCTCAAAGGAAGCCGGAGAGAAAAGTCACGACACAGCCTCCCTCCTAAAAACACTGAATTCTCCACAGCATCTCCTTCAGACACATTTGCCTCATGAGTATGCACAGCCCTACCTATCTTCCTGTCCTTCAGGTCCTTTGTGCTGTCTTTATCCAGGTGTCCAGTATCCTGGCAAGGGCTGGGCTCCAGGCCCCGTCTACCTTCATAGAAAAGCTGTACAGTGGACACAAGGACGTAACACAAACACATTAAACATTAGTGTTACATGATCCTCAACAATGTCTACCACCGGGCTTTGGGGTTTTCATCATTTATATATGTCACCCTCTAAGAACTATTCTGGAAAGGCTTTTTAACATTCGTCTGACTTCATCTCTGCCTATCATCTCCTGCCAAAGGCCGGGCCTCGCCTTTGGATGCTGTTTCCTGCCCCAGACCTGTGTCCCAGCCAGCAGGGCCAGAGCCAGCAGAACACATCTGTGCTTATGGCCTAGCAAAAGGAGGAGGGGCATCCTCCCAAATGCAGCTTTTACGGAGGCCGCTGCTCCTGCACGTGGCGGACAAACGCTTGCCACCGAGTCACTGAAATGTGATTTGCAGACATCCAGGGCCCATTGCTGTGGATGCTGTTTGGAAATAAAAAATATTTGCATCTAATTGCAGTTGCCATCTGCCCACAACTTTAACTATCATCCATATGCCAGTTTGAAACTGCCACTGTAGCCCCAGGTCTCCCTGGCTTTATGATAGATACGATGCCAGCTTCTTCCTCTTTGGATGGTTTGACTCACCCACAACTGTGATCCCAGCCTGGGATAACTATAAGCATAGTTCACATTTTTAAAGCACGACAGTTGTCTCTTGCAGAATTCTGCAGGAAGGACTATGAAACAGAAAACTCAGGGGCTGTGGACATAGTCCGCTCGGAAGAGTGCTTGCGTAATAATGTTCCTGAATGCCTGGGTCCAGTCCCCAGCACTAATGAACCTGCCATGCTTGTGTGAACCTGTAATTCCAACACTCATAAAACAGATGCTGGAAGATCAGACATTAAAGGTCATCCTTGGCTACACAGAGAGTTTGAGGCCAACCTAGGCTAGACGAGAGGGGTGGGGAGAGGGAGGAGAGGAAGAGGGAGATCAGAAATTTAGATATCAGCATTTAACAAATCCACAAGATTCTTCATAGATTCAGAGTGACTGGATAGAGTGAAAGAGAAAACTCCATGTTGTCGATGAAAGCAGTAAATAACTGTTTCTGCTTAAGATCTCTGGAGATCAGTTATAACGAAAAGAAGGCAATCACTATATAAGAAGCATTAAACCCATAGGAATTTAAACATATGGAGGATATATAAAAATTAGCCCATGGTCTCTGAGAAGAAATGAGATGCTGAACAATGCATAGTCAGCAAAGCAGACCTAGCTTTTTGGAGCAAATGCCTAACCCAAATGTCCAGTTTTGGTAGTAGGTATGTCAGCTGATAGAATCATCCGTAGTTTTCAATTTAGTGATACAGGCTTCTGGTGGCTCCTTCAGTTGTCCTTTATTTGTTATTCGCTGTTTCTTGATTACCAGGAAAATTATCAAATTATAAATTAGTTTTTGCTTTAGTCAGTGTTCTCCAGAGAGACAAGACTGTCAGTAGGAGGAGGGAATTAACTTCTTTGGTCACGGAGGCTGAGAAGTCCCAGGCAGGCTGTCTGACAGTTAGCAGGCTAGCAGAGCTGGAAGCAGAGCTCAGAACAACTCTGGAGATGTCACAGCCGTGCAGGAGACTAGTGCAGTGGGTTCTGACCTGTGGGCCATGACTCTTTTGGGGGGGTGGTCGCATATCAAGTATCCTATATATCAGATATTTACATTGTTACTCATAATAGTGACAAAATTATAGTCACCACGACATGAGGAACTGTATTAAAGGGCGGCAGCTGTTAGGAAGGTTGAGAACCGCTGTATTAGTGTAACTCTCACAGGAAGGCCTGAAAGCCTGGTAACCGTAACAGAGATGTCCACCAGTGCAAATCTTAGAGTCTAAACACCTGAGAACCTCTAGTCCTGATGCCTGAGGTCAGGAAAGATAGGTACCCTGTCCCCAGAGGAAAAGCAAAAAGCCACCACTCTTCCGTCTTTGTATTGAAGTTGAACCACTAGCTGATTAGATAGTGTCTGCCCACACTGACAGATCTTCCTACTCTATCCATAGACTGACATGCAAGGCTTCCTAGGAAAGCCCAATCATTCCAATCAAATGGGAAGCCAACTGGGGCCCCTACCGGCTGTAAAAGAGTGGGTTCCGTGCCTGTGGTGATTTGAGAACACTGAATGCTTAACCTGAGCGTCTCTTAATTAATCAAGTTGACATCCCAAATTAGCCTCAGTACTCTGGCAGAACAACAGGCTGGGATTTCAGCAGTTTAAATTTGATGGGACAGTTTTCGGGAGCTAATCCAGCTTTCCCTTCAGGAGCAGCTGACTAGACAGAGGTACAACGTAAAAGGGACATAAAATCTTCCTATCTGATTCAGCCAACCAGACGCCAGAGGGTTCCATGGTGGGAATCCAAGAATCGGGGAACAACTAAATTGTGGAGAAGACAAGGCCACATTTCTAATCATACAACAAAACAGCTCTAAGAGGTTTTTCTTGCCTGAGTCCTCAGAAACAGACAAAAAGACAGGCATTGCTTGTGGTTCTCATCCTTAGATGGACAGATGGAAGCTGAGAAATAATGATAGGCTCACTGAGAATCATCAAGCAGGAATATGAACTCAGGCTTTTAAAACAATTCTGTAGTCTTGTGCGTGTGCCTGCAGGTGCTTGTGCACACGTATGCAGGTATCTGTGCACATCTGTGTGCATGTGTGTGGAGGTCAGAGGTCAATGTCAGGTGTCCTGTGGCTTTCCACAATTTTCTTTGTCTATATGTCAGTAACCATAGGGGAGTGGTTCTGATGCCTTAATTTAATCGGGAATCTGTGGTGTACTGATGCTGAAGGTCCTTGTCCCCAATTGGTTTTTGATCTATCAATCAAAATGCCAGTGGCCAATGGCTGGGTAAGGGGAGACGGGGTGGGACCCTTAGAGTTGCACAGGCTAAGATGCAGGGAGAGAGAGGAGATTGAGATATTTGGAGGAAGAGATAGAACAGACTCAGAGCTGCAGGGAGATTGTAGGCACAAAGGGAAAGAGGTCCATGGAAGGGCAGCCTGGAAGCATCTAGGGCAGCAAAAACCAATAGGCATCACAGACAGTAACCAGGAAGCAAAGTTAAAGGTAGATTTGGAAGGTGTTTAGCTAGGAGTGTGGGGGAGGGTGGGCACGCTAGCTATGAGAGGCTTAGAAGTGCCTAGCCACTGTGCCAGTAAGACATGTTAAAGATAAGCCTCTCTCTCTCTCTCTCTCTCTCTCTCTCTCTCTCTTCTCTCTCTTTCTCTCTCTCTCTGTGTGTGTGTGTGTGTGTGTGTGTGTGTGTGTGTGTATGTGTGTGTGTCTTTAATCAGTGGATCCAAAGAGACCCTGGCCAGGTGGCTGGTAGCACGCCTGCCCAGGAGCTAAAGCAGGGTAGCTAAAAACTACACTCTACAAGTAACTATTTTTTTCTTGTTTTATTTAATTAAAATACTATCACATTATTTCCCCTTCTTCCTGGTCCCCTTCCTACCCCTTCCACGACCCCCACTCCTTTTCAAATACATGACCTCTTATTTTTAATTATTATTGTTACACACATGTGCATATGAAACTAAGTGTATAGATGCAACCTGCGAGTCCACTTAGTGTTGGTTATAAAGATATATATGAGATAGAAGATAGATAGAAGATATAGATAGATAGATGATTGATAGTTGATAGAGAGATAGATAGATGATTGATAGTTGACAGATGTAGATAGATAGATGATGATAGTTGATAGAGATAGATAGATGAGATGATAAATAGAAAGAAGATGATCGATAGTTAGATAATAGTAAGACAGATGATAGATGGAGATAGATAGGTAATATATATGATAGACCAGATGATAGAGGATAGATAGATAAAATAGATGACAGAGAGATATAAAGATAGATTAGGGAGAGATGATATAGATATAGTGTGTGTGTGTATTTTAAGGCTGAACATTTGGGTTTGGATAACCATTTAGGGTCTTAGGCGAACGCGAATTCTCTCTCTCTCTCTTAGCAGTTTTTACTGCCTGTAGCTCTTCATCTACAGCAGTGATCCTCAACCTGAGGGCTTCCTTTGGACTTCGAACAACCCTTTCACAGGGATCAAATACCACACATCCTGCACATCAAACACTTACATTATGATTCATAACAGTAGCAAAGCTGCCATTTTGAAGTAGCAACGAAAACAATGTTATGGTTGGTGGGGGGGGGGGCACCACAACATGAGGAACTGTACGAAAGGGTTGCAGCGTTAGGACGGTTCAGAAACACTGTTCTGCTGGCAGGGATCCTTGCTGGTCCCGCACCCACATTGGCATTGGCAGGCATACTGATTCTGCTAGGCAGATCTGCATGTCTGGGATTCCAGCTGTACGCTGGTATGCCTGGCGTTTAGATAGTACTGGGGATCCAAACACATCTCATTGTGTGTACGCAGTGCAAATGTTTTGCCAAACCATCTCCGCAGTGCCCATGTGATGCCATCTTATCCTTAACAACCACGACACTCCTTCCTCACTAGATACCTTCAGTCAAATTAGAAATAGCCCTGATGAGTCTGGGGGCAATCGTGACATTTTGTTCACCATGGTGGTTCAGAAACATCGAAACAGCCAACGCCTTCCATTAAAATTACCGGGCAAGAGGAAGGTCTAATTTTAGTTGGTCTGAACAAAGGAACAGAGGGAACTTGGGTTCCAGAGATCAGAGAAGACTTCCTCCCAGCATCCATAGAGAGGTGAAAGAAGACTTCCTCCCAGCATCTATAGATAGGTGAAGAACACTTCGGTATCCATGACTTCATTACCAAAGGAGAGGAGTTACCGCTGAACACCTCCGGGTACCCGGGTATGCAGAGACAGAAGAGGGAATAGCAGGAGCGACAGAGCTCCTGACTCTAGACTTCATCTCCTATGAGGCCATAAATATCCTGCTGCAAGTTGGGTAGCCATTCTCGACACCTGAAAAACACCCTAATCAATATCAGCATAGCCCATAAGTCCTCCTCAGACCAGAGAGGAGGAATAGATCACTCCTAATAGATAACCTCACTCAAGTGAAGGGACCCTTAGTGTGTGCCCTTTCTATGGTGAGAGGGACAAAGTCCAGGACGCTTGAGTAACTCACCTGCGGTGACATAGCCAGTGCTTGATAAGGTTGACATTTGTACCTGGGAGGGTCTGTGTTTTCCTGTACACACAATGCAAATTTCAGCCAATCGTGACGGGTACACAGATCAAGTTCCAGTCTCAAGCAGAATCTAGGCAAGGGCCTTTTAAGGATAACGTATAATCAACGGTCTGCGTTCAGAAAGAGAGTGCCTTTCAAAACAGAGTGTCTGTCACAACAAGGAACTTGTGGCCTGTCTGGGGAAAGCCCCCTTGTGTGCCTTGGCTACCATGACAGCAGTAAAAGGCTGTAATTCAGAGACTCGTCCCAGGTATACTGAACTCTGGAGAAGAACTCAAAGTATGACTCTCAAACTCTATCAGCTAAGGTTATGTGAGGTTACTGACAGCCCTGCCTGCCCTGCTCAGGCCTGGATCTGTTATCAGCTAGTAGCACAGAAGTTCAACTCAAACAGCTAGAAAAACAGAATGTGGTCAAATAAATAAACAGAAGAAAGGGAATCCACCACCGCTGCTGGGAACCTGATCTCTGTGATGGGAACATGACTCCACAACATGCTTTATTTGACAGAATCTGCTCTCTCTCTTATCAGTGTGGTAAGAGGTTACAGAATCTCTCTTTTCTTAAAATTGGCTGCCATTCTGCTGTAAACTCTTACTGAGAATTTTAACATTTGCAGAAAACAAGCTATCGGGATGTGTGAGAACATTTCCCCATCTCTCTCCACCATGGCTCATACGGGTGCTGATGTCGGACACTGAGTTATTCTAGGTGTCCCCCTCACATGCTGTTCCCTTGGGTAGGAATATAAACAATCTATATGGCCATATTCAAGCCCTTGTCTGGCTCTATTCACCCATCCCCACCCCAAATTGGTCTCAGTCTTTTTTCTCAACCCTGTGTTCCACCGTTCTCGCTGCTGTGTGTAAGGTACGTTGGCTGATGGTTATGTACTTGTTAATATGAAGGAGATTGGTCTGACTTTTGCTTCAAACCTGAGCAGGAATTCAGGGTCTGCTGCTAACTAGCTGACTGTTACGGCCAGGTGAACTTCTGAACCAGTGTTTAGCACAGTGTCAGCCTCCCGGTGTTAAGGGGAGCACATGTATCAGATGAGATGCAGAATGTAAACATGTTACAGTTCTAATTCTTGTTAATAGTACCGAAGTACCCCGCCACGAGTCCCTGCAAAGGAAGAGGCCCTTCACACTTCACACTGCAAAGGAAGAGACCCTCCACACTTCACACTCTCACCCCCACGAGTCCCTGCAAAGAAGGAGACTCTTCACACTTCACACTCTCAGTTTCTTCTTGCAGGGGATGAGTGAAGCTTGCCGTCCAGAACCTGGCTCCTATATGAAGAATATTCTCTAATAATTATTTTTCTAATGGGCATGAGCTGCATTTTGCAAAGTGTACCCCCACATACACACACACATAATACATACATACATACATACATACATACATACATACAACACAACACACACACAGAGAGAGAGAGAGAGAGAGAGAGAGAGGAATTTCTATGTTTAGAGAAATGAGTGAGAAATTCTTTGGCCAAATATTTCCAGAGCATCTTTTCCAGCTCTGGACTATTCTGCTATTCACGGCAGACTGGCAGCTTCGGAAAAAGTCTCACTCTAAAGAATTGGTTTAAATATAGCTTTTCAGAAACCAGTTTGACCGCAGATTCCTTTTTCTACAGATAATTGCTATCCCATTCCTATGTTCCGTGGAATATTGCTGGGAAATTTTAGATTAGGGCTGGAGGCTAGAAACATTAGGAAGGCAGGAAGTAAGCGTGACAGGAAAGTGCACTGAGGAGACAGGCTGTGGTGTGATGCTCTTCTGTGTAGAATCAGGAGAATACGCATCGATGACCGTGTCATCGAGGGCTGTGACATCACTGAGGTGACTACATCCCCTCTCAGCCACAATGGGGCAGTGTGAAGGAAGGAGATGGATGAAGAAAGCAGAAGAAAACCATCTCTGATGACATCAGCATTCAGCAAGCAGTGACATGAGAGCTGTAGAGATGGATGGCTGTCCTGGCATCATGAAAGAAGGAAAACAGCATAAAGAAGAACAAAAATGGAGGACACTAGGCTAGACATGCTGAGGGAAGACACTTCTGAGCTCAACCTTCTCAAGGTGAACAAGTGGGAAAGACTCTAGACTGCTGTGCCACACAGAGGCTGCCTGGTCTTCAAAATCCTGGTGCCCTCACCAATTCATAAAAAGTGAATCTGTCTGCCGGGCGGTGGTGGCACACGCCTTTAATCCCAGCACTTGGGAGGCAGAGGCAGGCGGATTTCTGAGTTCGAGGCCAGCCTGGTCTACAGAGTGAGTTCCAGGACAGCCAGGACCAGAGAAACCCTGTCTCGAAAAATAAAAAAAAAAAAAAAAAAAAAAAGTGAATCTGTCAAAGTATTAACTTCCTGTTTGAGAAAAGGACTGAATAGTAGGTGAATGTATTAGAAATTTCCAGTTGTTACAGTAAGTTTTCTTGGAACAATCATAAAACACCCATGATGCCGTTCTAAAGCAAATATGACATAGAGGTTCTTGCAAATGGTTTAAGAACGTGGGGACTAGAGAGATGGCTCGGTGGTTAAGAGCACTTGCTGCTCTTTCAGAGGACTAGAGTTTGGTCTCCAGGACCCATGTCAAGTAGTTCACAACTGCCTGTAACTCTAGGTCTGGGGGATCAGACACCCCCTGCTGGTCTCTATGGGTACAAAGTCTCATGTACACATACACACACACCACACACACACACACACACACGATACAGATAAATAAAAATCCAATAAATTTTTTTTTAAAGATGCTTAATGAACCCACAAGATGGTTCAGTGGATAAAAGTGCTTGTTTCCAAGCTTGATAATCTGAGTTCTATACCTAAGACCCACACACCAAAAGAGAAAACCAAGACTTTCAAGTTGTCTTCTGATTATACACACATTGTGGGCACATACATGCACAATAGATAGATGATAGATAGATAGATAGATAGATAGATAGATAGATAGATAGATAGAGATTCATAGGTAGATAATGCATGGATAGATACATATAGATGATAAATAGATACCTAGATACATTAGATAGATAGATTTATAGATAGGTATAGATACATAGATAGATGATAGATATGATAGATATATGATAGATTAGATAGTTGGATAAACGATAGATATAGATAGATGGATAGACAGATAATAGATTAAATAGATGAAAATGTTAGATAGATAGATCTATAGATAGATATAGATACATAGGTCAATCCATAGATGACCTATGATGATAGATAGATAGATAGATAGGTAGATAGATAGATAGATAGATAGATAGATAGATAGATAGATAGATAGACAGATAATAGATATAGATGGATAGATAGATAATGATTAGATAGATAAAAAAGTTAGATAGATAGATACATAGATAGATTAGATATATAAATAAATGATAGATGTATATAGAGTACCGGTCTGTATATTGGACACTATCCAAAAGAATCTGTGCAGGCTCTGGCCCTGCTGGAGTGGTCAAGGAGTTGTGGCTGCTGCTCTCTTCCACGGCTGCTGCTCTAGAGCAGGGAGACACTGCCATGTGGCTGGAGGGTTGGCATGAGTCAGCAGGAAGTGTGGGGGAGGGGCTCCGCTAGCCAGCGAGGCCAGGCTAGGGGGCCCAGGGGCTAGGAACCAAGGTCAAGACCACCAGGTGGGGAGTGACCATGGTGGACCCAGGCAGCTTCCATCAGGGAAAGCTTCGGGAGAGAACTCTTCCTCAAAAGGTGTTACAGCTCTTATATGGCAGAAGCTCTCAGATGATCATTGATGAAGTAATTCCCCCACATTTATTCCTTCTGCACAGGGAGGGTCTTATATACATCTTGGGGGGGGTTGGGGTCTGACATCAGATGCTTTCCACTGGCTTGGTTTGAAATGTTAGGGATGCCTCATCTGCATGTGGAGGAGCTTTGGGATGCTGCCCCTATCTGACTGGTTATCGCGATCCTCTCCATGGAGCGCTGTGGTCATGTGACAGGGCTGGTCTGTAGCAGGTGAAGCCCCTGCCATACTCTGGTATAAGGTGCTGGGGCTTCTGAACCCACTGAACCTTACCAAGTTTCCTGGCTCCGTCCACTGCCCCAGAATAGATGATAATTAGATGACAGATTAGATAGATGACAGATGGGTAAGTAGTAGATGATAACTATATAAATAGATACATAAATAGAGAGATGATAGATTGATTGATGATAGTTAATGGGTAAAAATGCAGGACACGGTGAACAACTTGTCACCAGTAAAGGAAGAGGAAAGAAGGAAAACAGAAAAGTTAGAAGCAGTCACAGCACCTCGGTGGCAACCCCGGGAGCTCTGACCTCTCTGCTCCTCTGGAGCCTTGGAGATGGCTGGCTTTTTCCTTCATCTTCCTCTCTCCCAGCATGTCTCCCAGCTCTCTCCCGGGCCTGCCGTCCTTCAGAAGTGGATGGTCTGAGGCAGTCTCATCCTCCACCCTCGTCTCCTGTACAGCTCTGTGCATCGGCATGGCTCCCCTTTCTGCATTCCTCCTCTCTCAGATATATACTAAGCTCCCATCATGCCCTGGGCTTCCATGGTGGAGACCTTCAGAGAGTACATTCGTCCCTACAGCTACTGAAATGAGATTTATTTTCTCTTCCTATTTATGATAAATTTCATAGTTTTTTTTGTTTGCATATTGGAAAATCAATGGTGTTTTAATGCCTCAGGGAGAACAAAAATCGGACTGGAGAAGTGGATGTGGGTCACAATAAATGCGCCTGATTTTATTTGCTAACATGTTTCATATTCTGTCACTTTCTGGATAGGTCAAACGTGTTCCTATCTGGTTAGCTGGGACTCTTCATTCATTCATTCATTCATTTATATGTAAATTTATATAAATTGTAAATTTATATTTATATGCTTATATATACTATTATTTATAACTTAAAGTGGGGGGAGTGCTGTTTCTTTTTTTTTTTCCACCCCAGTCTGGGGATTTGTACATGCCAGTGATAGTATCCATAGCTGAAGAGTTCAGTAGAAGCATCGTATGCATCGGCCCATTCTCTATTAGTGTAACAAAACTGTAACACAAGTAACTCGTAGGGCAAGTTTCTTAAGTTTCTTGTGTATATACTCCTGTGTCTGAGGGAGGAGGGCTGTAGATACGATATATGCACATTGTATGTACCTGTGTGCTCATGGCCGAGAAGGCCAGGTACTCCATTACTCTCTGCCTTATTCTGTTGAGTCACCTCTCTCTCTCTCTCTCTCTCTCTCTCTCTCTCTCTCTCTCTCTTCTCTCTCTCTCTCTCTCTCTCTTCTCTCTGTCTCTTTGTCTCTCTCTCTGCACCTGGAACTTGTTTCGTTTTGCTCTGTTTTGCTTTGTTTTCTTTCATGGGTCTTTACGTCTGGGCATCAAGAGCTCTTAACAACTGAGCCATCTCCCCAGCCTCTACCTTACTTTAAAACCATTACTTTACCTCACAACCTTCTGGAAGTCCAAGGCTATGGGCTAGATCTAATAATGGCCTTCTTGCTGATGCTGATGATGTCTCAAGGCTCAGGGCATCACGTAGCGAGAGATGGACACCTTTCTTACGCATGCTTCTCTCTCTGGTTTCTCTCCCCTTCTTTAGGAGTCATTAGGATTTAATCCTGGGGACTCCACTCTGATGACCTTGTCTAATGGTGACCACTTCCCGCTGCCTCTAGGCATCACAATCAGATTAAATTTCCTCCCTCTAAATACTCATGCTAGGGACTGAATTCCAAACAGGGGTCCCTGCTAGTCACACTCAAACTGTTTTCACATGCAATGACTGCAATGCAAATACTTTTGCTTTGGGGCTCAGGGTCACAGAGTCTCTGTTGTAGCTGGTACACACCACCATTCTAGGACATAAACAGTGGACAGAAGTTGCTGTGGATTCTATCAGTAGTGATAGTTAATTTTCTTGTTTGTTTGTTTTCTGTGGCTTTGGGCGTTTCTTTAAGGGAAGATCTTGCTATGTAGGTTAGGTTAACCTTAAACTTTTGACCCTTCTGCCTCAGTTTCCCTGAGGGATAGTTTTACAGACGTGAGTTATATGGAATCCCGAAATATAAATTTTGCATAATGTTTCCATGTCAGCAAACAGTGTAGATTGTTGATGTTTTCATAAGCACATTGGAATCACTCTTAGCTCGTAGGCTATAGACCAGTGTCTCTCAACCTTCCTAATGCTTCGACCCTTTGATACAGTTCCTCATGATGTGGTGACCCTCGACCATAAAACTATTTCATTGCTACTTCATAACTGCAATTTTGCTACCGCTATGAATTGTGATGTAGATATATGATATGTAGGATATCTGATATACAAGCCCTGTGAAAAGGTCATTTGATTCCCAAAGGGGTCACGACCCACAGGTTGAGAATCACTGCTATAAAGACAAAGCACATTCAGACTGTGAGGCCATCTAAGCACTTACGTGTATACTTCTGTATCGAAATGAGCTTGTGGGACTTTGTCTTGTCATGCGTAAGGAAGCCTGACTGGAAGACTGGAGAGCCTGGCGTACAAGCGTGTGCCAAAGGAACATGTCGCTAAGAAGAACGCAAAAACAAAGATGGCAACAGCTGATCCCTGCGTGGAACATAACCTGCACTTAGTGACTAGTTTGTTATCGCTACTATGATCATTGTCACTCAGACAACTGCTGAAATATAGAAAGATAACAAATGTCACAACAGCTTCAGAGGCAAAAGTACAGAAAAGGCAAGGGAAGGGAAGGCAAGGGAAGGAAGGCAAGGGAAGGGAAGGCAAGGGAAGGCAAGAGAAGGGAAGGGAAGGGAAGGGAAGGGAAGGGAAGGGAAGGGAAGGAAGGCAAGGGAAGGGAAGGGAAGGGAAGGAAGGGAAGGAAGGGAAGGCAAGGGAAGGAAGGGAAGGGAAGGGAAGGGAAGGGAAGGAAGGAAGGGAAGGGAAGGCAAGGGAAGGCAAGGCAAGGCAAGGGAAGGAAGGGAAGGGAAGGCAAGGGAAGGCAAGGGAAGGAAGGGAAGGCAGGGAGGGGAGGGGAGGGAGGGAGGGGAGGGGAGGGGAAGGGAGGGAATGATCATAGGAGAGAAAGGAAGAAAAGCTATAAAGCCCACAATTCCAGAATCATCCTCTGGCTCTGATCTCCCAAGCTCCAGACATGGCTGCTTGAAGTTTTGAGTACTCTCTATCTCTGTGTCTCTTGTGTCTCTGTCTCTCTGTTTCTGTTTCTCTCTCTCTCTTCCCTACCCCGTCTCTGTCTATCTCAGATATACTCACTATGGTATTCTGCTGGGATCTCAAACTGAGCATGGTCAAAGTGAATTTCCCCACCACTGTCACTTGTTAGTACCTCTAAGCTCTAGGCCTCGGCTTACAATCGTTTCCTCATGCCCAGGCCTGCTGAGTGCAGAGGGGATGTTTCCTAAGGTCCACATTCTCCGAACCCTCTTGTCTCAGCTCTCTTGATAACCCATAGTTCATATCAATCTTTTCTGCCCAACTCTCTATTCTATTTCTACCTTCCATGTATTCTGAAATTTATCCACAGTGCACGGTCCCAGTTAGAAGCATCACACCATGTGTCTGTCACAATAGAAGCACACTCATTTTAAAAAGATCTATTTTATCTATTTATTCGTGTGTATGTGTATGTGTATGTCTGTGCATGTGTGTGGGTGCCCATGGAGGCAGAAAGAAGGTATGGGATCCCTGGAGCCGTCCGATGTGGGTGGTTGGAACTGAACTCAGCAAGTGCTCTTAGTCACCAAATCATCTCTCTAGCTCAGAAGGCTTCTGGATCAGAAGATCTCACTGGGGCCAACAAAATGGCGCAGAGGGCAAAGGCACTCGCCACAAAGTCTGATGTCCTAGGTTCAATCCCTGGTACCTCACAGTGGAAGGAGAAACTGACTCTAAACAAACTGTTCTCTGACACTTACACATAATCCATGAATAAGTAAGAACACACACACACACACAACACACACACACACACACACACACTTGATTTTATCTAAATCAAAAGCTGTCTGCCCACAGATAGCTCACCTCACCTGGGTTTCTACAAAAGCTCCAGCCACTCTATGTAGGGCTCAGTTCCTTGTATCTGCTGTTCTCTTCACTTGAAAAACCCTTCTGTCTCCTGCATTTCTAAATCCAAGGAGATCTTTAGGATCCACTGTGGACAATTCCTCCCCCAGGAAGCCCTCATCTAGAGATCATCTCTATTTCATCAGCCTTTCTCTTCACTCCTTTGTATCTCTCCTGAGTTTATCTTTACCTGCAAACACTCAGCAGTGTCTGGAGATGTTTGGAACTGTCATAGCTTTGGATGGGGGTGGCTGGCCTCCAGTAACTATGGGTAGGCATATGGCCAAATATACTGCAATGCACAGAAACTCTCAAAACAGAGAAATGCTAATAGCACCACACAGCTGAGAAACCCTGGACATCATTCAAAATGCTTCTTTGACTTTTATTTTACTATACAGTGGCAAATAAGGCCATTCTATGAATGGATACAATGTACTTTGAGTGCATGCTCCGCCTATCTTCCCCCATCTCCTACCCTTCCCCCTCCCCTAGACAGTTTTGCTTCAACTCCCAATGTATTTATGTGTCTATAAAGTCTAGAATACCACCAATGAGAGAAAATATCCAATATTTGTCTTCCTGGGCTGTCTTAATTTGCTTAATATAATTATCTTTAGTTACACCCATTTTCTTGCAAACAATGTAACACCATTCTTCTTTATGACTGAATATATTCTACTGTGTGTATAGCCCCATTTTCTTTAGCTATTCCACTATTAATGAATACTGAGGTGGGTTCAAACTGGCTATTGTAAATAGTGCTACAGTAAACATAAAAATAAATTAGATGCTATAATAGACATAAAAAGGCATCCGTGCTTATGGGTTACAGGAAGTAATATTGTGAAAATGAGTTTACTATCAAGCACAATGTTTGCATTAATACAATCCTCATCAAAATACTCAGGTCATCTTTTACCAAAATAAAAATAAAAATCATATGGAACAAAAAAATAAAACTTTTTTTTTTTTTTTTCGAGACAGGGTTTCTCTGTGTAGCCCTGGCTGTCCTGAAACTCACTTTGTAGACCAGGCTGGCCTCGAACTCAGAAATCCACCTGCCTCTGCCTCCCAAGTGCTGGGATTAAAGGTTGCGACACCACTGTCCAGCAAAACATTTTTCTTATTTAGGGTTTCTACTGCTTTGACAAAACACAACGAGCAAAAGCAGCTTTGGGAATAAAGGGTTTATTCCACCTTATGTCTTAGAAGTTCATCCCTAGAAAAGCAGGGCAAGAATTCCAGGCAGAAACCTGGAGGCAGGAGCTGATGCAGAGACCACCAAGGAGTGATGCTTGCTGACTTGTTCCTTATGTCTTGCTCATCCTGCGCTCTTATAGAATCTTGGTCCACCCCAACCTGGGGGCAGCACCAGTCAGACCCTTCCATATCAATCACCCATCAAGAAAATGTACCACAGGCTTTCCCACAGGCCAATTTTGTGGCAGTACTTTATCAATTGAGGTTCCTTCTTCTAAAGGGACTCTACTTTGTATAAAATTGACATAAAACTACCCAGCACACAACTCTTTGCAAACAGAGCAATGCTGGAGTTATCTCTACATATGATTTCAATTTGTGTTATAAAACAATAGCTACTAAGCCACAATGGCAGTGGCTCAAGAGACATACAAACTGATGGAAGCTTAGTTAGGGCTTTATCTCTGTGAAGAGATACTGTGACCACCGCAACTCTTATAAAGGAAAACATTTCATTGGGGCTGGCTTACAGACTCAGAGGTTCAGTCCATTATCATCACGGCAGGAAACATGGCAGCATCCAGGCAGACATGGTGCTGACGATGGAGCTGAGAGTTCAACATCATGATCCACAGGCAGCAGAAGGAGACTTGGTTCCACTCTGGGTAGAGCTTAAGCCTAGGAGACCTCAAAGCCCTCCTCAACAGTGACGCACTTCCTCCAACAAGGCCACACCTCCTCCAACAAGGCCACACCTCTTTATAGTGCCACTCCCCTTAGGTCAAGATTTCAAACACGTGAGTCTACAGGGCCATACCTATTCAGACCACCACAGAATTTAACAGAAGACCTACATATAAACCCACACAACTATAAACACTAGATTTTTTTACAAAGATTCCAAAAATATATGTTAGAATAAAGCACAGCCGAGTCGACAAAAGGTGTTGACAAAGTGGATACCCGTAGACTGAAAACGGAAACTCGATCCCTACCTCTCACCCTACCTCTCTCACCCTGTATCAAAACCAACTCCAATTGGATCAAAAACCTTAATGCAAAACCCAAAACGTTAAAATGCAAAAGAGATTTGCAGGTCATTGAGGCATGTCTGTACTCAGATGTTTAAGAAAGAAGTTCAAGTCCCGCGTAGAGCCTTTGATAAGGTTGGACACATGAGTCTGGGAACATGAAGCCGAAATAAACTGTAGTGGAGACCCTGGGACTTCTCAAGTCCTACATGGAAGGTCTGCCAAGGGAAGCTGCAAGCAACAGAAGACAATCCAAGAGAAAGGCTTTGGGACTATAGCTGGAGTGGTCTCTGTAGACGTGGGGCTACAATGATGGAGCTGCCCAAGCCCATTGCATCCTGGGTACTGGATATGGGGCTTCAGGATTTAATATTTAAATTGGCCACATCCTTCTTCATTGTGCTGTCATTCATCCCATTCATAACGCCAATGTTTATCCTGGGCCATTGTTTCTTGGCATTGTTTTCCTTTACAGGACTTCACAGTGGAGAGTTGCCTTAAGTCTCAGAAAAGACTCTGCTTAGACACTTAAGCAACGCTGTCATTGTTAGGACCACGAGGGCTCACTGAGGGAAACTAAATGTATTTTGCATTAGAGGTGGACATGAGCCGTTGTGGGAAGCAGAGAGCTGGAATGTCATAGTTTCAAATGATTCATTTGGTTATCACATTGACAAAGGGCAGACTCACAGTGATTAACCGCTTACGTGGACCTAGAATCATCTAAGGCTGCGGTCTCCGCCCTTTCACGGAGCTCACACGTCAGATATCCTGCACATCAGATATTCACATTAATATTCATAACAGCAGAAAATCACAGTTATGGTGTAGCAATGCAAATAATTTTATGGTTGGGGTCACCACAACATGCATTAAAAGGTCTCAGCAGGAGGAAACTTGAGAACCCTGCTCTATGGGATAGTGAGGCCTGTCTCTGAATGTGTCTGTGAGCACATTTCCAGAAAAGATTGACCAAAAAGATATTGCCCTGAATATGCATAGTAACAACCCATGGGCTGGGGCTCCAGAGCAGAGTAAGAAACGAAAGAGAGAAAGCTAGGTGTGGTGACAGTTAACTTTCTTCATATCTGAGAACAAATGCCAGGCAACAAGCAACTTAAGGAGGAAGGATTTATTTTGGTTCACAAGAAGAAATACAACTGGTCAGGGTGAGGATGGAAGGCCAGGTGACAGAAGCTTGAGGCGGCTAACACATTAATTATATAACACAATCCACAATCAGGAAGCAAGTAGACAGGAAGAGGAACAAGCTTCAAAACTTCAAAGACCCGCCCATCATAACCTATTTCCTCCAGCAAGGCTCCTCCCCTTAAAGGATTCATAACCTTCTAAAATAGTGCCACCAACAATGGACCTAGTTTCAATACTGAGCCTGTGGGAGACATGTCACCTTTAAACCACAACTTAAACTTAAGCCTTCTCCCGCTCTCCACTTCCTGGCCAGCCAGAACAGGACCGGCTCCATTCATTATCCTTCCCCTTCCACCACCACCGAACCTTCTAGAACTGTGAGAAAATGAGCATCCCTCCACTGAGTTGCTTCAGGAAGGTGTTTAAATCACAGTGACAGAAAGCCAATTACTGTAATGGGTGCCTCACCTTCCAACGTTTTAGTTCTGGGTAAATACGGCAATTCTGCACGAGTTGTGATTTTAAGCGAAAACAGAGTGAGCACAGCCTTTAAAGTTGGCTCTCCCTCCTTCTGGAAAGCCTGCCATGAAGACATCCAGGAAAACTCAGACTTTGAAGCATTTCAAAGACTGCTTCCGACATTACCCCCTCTCATATATACTTTAAACACCTCATATTATTTTTTAAAAAGAATCCCTGCTTAGTTCTAACGTTTCATTATTAGAGTTTATGCCTGTTTCTTCTTTAAAATGTTTTATTCCAACACACCCACCACACCACACACACACACACACACCACACAACACACCCCTCTTGTTCTCAGCCCCTGCAACCCTCTTCTTTTTCCTAGCTAGATCCCTCTTCTGGTTTCATGACTTTTTATTTACTCTTTGTTGCTCCATGGTATTTCTGTGATTAAATGAATTTCCTCTGGTTATCTAATAGGAGTATGGGTGAACATTTGTTTATAAAATATGAGACCCTTACAAATGGCTTTATCACTAAGAAAATGTCTTCTCGTCTCTAACCAACCATTAGCTGCATATGGGTCTTCACCTGAGGGTGGCCATGTGTGAGGTTATCCATACCCAAAGAGGATGCAGACAGATGATGGTTCCAATCGTGTGCCGATCTTGTGCAGGTTTATTCCATTCTTACAAAGAGAAGAATTATATTACTCAAGGTGATATATTACAAGTGATTGTGACCCCATCCTTCTTATTTCCAAATCACTTCTTGACACATATTTTCTGATTTTCCTAAATCCACAGTCCAGTCATCTCCATGGGGTTCAGGTAGCAGCTCCACACCCCCTCCCAGTTCCATCCCCTCTGTGTCACTGGTGTCTCTCCCATGGTGGGGTCACCAAGGCAAGAAGACACTCATTAGCCATTTTTTTTTTTTTTTAGCTTCTATGTTTAAGTAATAATGGATTTTTGGTTGCTTGGGAATCTAGTAGTTATTTACCATTCTATGTGTTAAAATGCAATTTGTTGCCTTTTGGTGATTGGACAGAAACCCAACTGAGTCAGGGGAAAATCAGAAATTGTTAAGTCTCTTTCCCACTCTCCAATCTCATTTCTCGCACGTCAGATCACACCCCCAGTAATTCCTTACAGTATAAAGGAACAAAATGCTTTAAAATATGGTTGCTTATAGTATAAGATACTGAATCTGAAATACTAGAATCCATGATACACAGATTTACAAAGAATTTTCCTGTGAATATTTTATGCTGCCACAATAGCTCATTCTTTAAAGTCCAGGTGACTTCAGTCCCTACATATGAAACCATGCTCCCTCTAGAATAAGACTTCAATTCCCAGGTGCTGCCAACAATGCCTTGTCTGTGTCTGAGGGCCTGGGAAGGGATGCTGTTGCTAAGCAACCTGGGAGAGTTGCTACTCATGTGAGAAACTCATGATGACCCTGGGAGAGGCCAGTTAAATCTTTTACTTAAATAAATCTAAAATAAAATTTCCAAATTTCATGTTCTTTGATTGTTTTAAAATCTAAGTTGTCATCACCACTGAGGAAAGTGCTTAGCTCGATGTCAGAGATTCTCACTAGTTTTGTCCAGGTAGCATGTAGGGTGTCATTTCTCAACGGTTGGTGAATATTTCGCAGTATCTCATTCTTTAATCCTCTCGGCAACTCTCATTCTGCAGACGCAGAAACTAAGGCTTAGGGTTAAGAAGTGTCTTTCTTGTTTTGAGCGGTCATAAAATATTATAACTAAATCGACTTACAGGACAAAAGTCTTATTGTAGTTGGTGGTCAGGCACAGACCATCGGGGTCAGGAGGTTGAGACATTAGGAACCGAAGCATCTGGTCACATCACATTGACAATCTAGAAACAGAGGACTGAATGCATGCCTGTGCTCAACTCACTTTCCCATTAGAGACAGTCTAGGGTCCCCAGTCTAAGGAAAGGTCCTGCCCACAATTAAGATGCTCCTTCCCACATCAACTAATGTCATCGAGAAAATCTCCCACAAGCATGCCTAGAGGCCCACTTCCTCCATAACCCCAGATTCCATCAATTTGACAGTCCACACTAATCATCACACAAGGCTTGTCCAATTCTACATGCCTAAGCTGGACCAGTTCTGGATGTATATTTGAGCCCAAATATGCCTAATTCCAGAATCCGTATCCTTTAAGGCCATCTGTTGCAGGAATTATTAAAACCGATCGACCGTTCCTGAGCTACTGTGGGCACCAACAGGCCAGCCACATGGCACCAGAGCTCCAAAAGTCTCTCCACCTAGCTCACGAAGTTCCCTCTGGCGGTCACTACCACGCCACCCCGTGCTTCAAATTCCCCTCAGCCTTTGTGGGGCACATCATGCAAACCCATGCTTTGCCTCCATACCTTTCCCTCTTGAACTCAATCAGAGTCTCCACGAGAAGAAAAAGACCACACAAATTAGTTCAGAAACAAGGGTAACTCAGTCTCTGGGCACAACAACTAGAGATGCTAATCTTGTAAGCCATGTTAAATCTAAATCCCCCAGTGGCGAATCTGCCAGGATTCGCTCGCTATAAGCAGGGAAACACTAGTAGCTACATCCTACCCTTACCCTATCCCTGATCCAAAAGAGACCGTCTCTCTCCTGCTTCCTCTCTTCCCCTATCCAACCCGGAAGTCCCACTTCCTATCGTCAGTGATTGGTCTTTTATTCATTAGGGGATGGCCCATCCACAACAGCCATCTAGCTCCTCCAGTGTTGACATCGAATATAACTGAACTGTACGTCTGTAACAATCTTACTTTGTTGTCTATAGGAACCAAAAATAATATAATTGAGAAAATCTGCTTATATCTTAAGATTAATCGTGTATAATTGTGACAGTTTATTAAAATCTGTAAGTATTACATACATATTATCATATCTTATATGTGTATTTAATATCCTTTTTTTTTTTTCCATGTTACAGGTTCAGGCTTTTGTCAAGCTTTGTCGTTACCTGTGATGTTTGTCCTTGGGAAGAGTGTTCCGGTTTCCAACCACTTTCATTTCTCTCACGCGTGATGGTGACAATAATGGGATTTATTCCACTAGCTGGTTATTTCGGCAATTAAATGAGATAATTCTCTGAAGTGTGATAAAATTATAAATAATTTTACCAGCTGGTAACAGAGTTATACTAAGAGACAAAACTGTGTAGGAAGCTAATTTGCAGGCTGTTTGGGCTGGGGCTGGGAAGCAGGCATGGAACAAACTGAGCTAGACGATACAAGTGATAAACTTATGCTCCTGGGCGCAAGGAGTAAGCACAGCCTGAGGAAAGCAGAGACGGGAAGAGAGGAAAGGAAATAGGGAGGGAGGGAAGGAAGCTGAGCTTGCAGCAAATAGGTGTCCACAGAAGAAATTCCAGGAGAAGGGAGACCAAAGAATTTCAGCCCAGCCACGGGCGTCTGTCATCCGCCCACTGTTGGCCCTTCTGTCTTTCTGTGGCACGCAGCCTCCGCATTGCTACAGAAAAATATGTTACAGCATCAGTGAGTGACTGTTGGAGGAAGAACAAAGGAAGGGGCGGGCCATCCCCTGATTCCTGTTGGTATAGATCAGAGGGCAGCAGCGCACCTAGCCACTGTGAGGGAGTAAACTAAATACAGAAGTGTCCCAAAACGCATAGAACTCATAGAACTCATCTCAATCACATCTTAATGATTAACTAGTATCTTGATTACGTACTTATCCGTTCGATCAACGTTGAGTGTTTACTACGTCCTGGGATATCTTACATCAATGAGCTTAAGTCAAGTCAATCTTCCTATTCCTGAACTGTACTTTCTAGTTTGGCACTATAGCAAGGACAGAGGAAGGACAGACAAGAAGTAAGGAGCGAATAAGCAATATAGGTAGCTGAGAGTGCTGGGGAAAACTAAACAGAGCGTGCATATGAGTTTTTCAGTGATGGCGACACGGGTGGAAGTGAGGCACTAACTTAGAGTAGGAGACCAGAGAGGGCTTTGCTCCAAAGCTCTCTAATCCAAAGGGAAAAAGGAGCTTTTTGATGGAGTATAGTGGTCTGCACCCTGACAGGCACACAGACTCAAGTGTGGGGGAGGGCATAAGTAAACAAGAGGGGACTCTTTCCGCTTTGCCTTCAGCTGGGACAAGGGCCTAGCATAAGTCCATCTCGCCACCTGAGGGTGTTCCAAATGACCTGCTGGGAATGTGTCTGTGAACCAATCAGCCCACTTTTCTTTGTCTAACCTGACCAATCAGAAATGATGGGAGGAGGCTGCATCCTAGGTCATTTAAATCCCCCCCCCCCCCCAGCTCACCAGGGGAAAAATGAATTTCAGCTTCTGGATCCTCTTGCCTTGTGCATGCGTATGTGTGTGCATGTGTATAGTGGTGTTGTGTGTGTATGTGTTCACTTTTAATTGCTAAGAAAATGAATGCTTAACCGTATGAAGACCCCCTAGACAGGTAACACAGAATTGGGTTATTTGTTCCAACAGAGAGATGGCAGGGCTGAGTACGAGCAGGAAACATCAGACTACAGAGGGCTAGAGAGAAAGAGGTTCCCTTGGGGCTTTGGGACAACCTAATACCAGGAAGTGACTGGCTTGAGGAAATGAGTTTTCTCTCATAATCTTCGACACTAGGGGGTCGAAAGCAAGGTGATGGCAGAGCTGTACCTTTCTGAAGCCATCGGGGTCCGTCTTTCCCAGTCTTCTGTCCTAGCTTCAGCTGCTTGCCTTGTAATCTCTGTGGTTGCTTTGTTTGTAGACGTATTTGCAGACTTATCCTTCCAACCATCTTCTATCCTCACATGACCTTCTCGGTCTCTTTACAAGAGCTTCCTCGGGGAATGTCAGTCCTACCCAGAGTTCCCCCGGTGATAGCGATAGCAGTGGCCCTGAGTTAGGACCCATCCCAACGGTTTCATTTTTATTGATTCTCTCTATAAAGATTGTTTCCAACTATTACCACTTTCTAATGAACACTCTGTAGTCCTGAAACTCACCATGTAGGCCAGGCTAGCCCCAAACTCTACCTGCCTCCGCCTCCCTAGTGCTAAATGTGTCACCACACTTGACATCTAAATTCCAAGTCTTTATGAAACTCATAAACTCCGTAGCCCAGAGCCTGCAGTAATCTCTACTCTCATCTCCCACCAGCCCCTCCTGACCCACTTACTCCATCCACCTGCCTGTTGCTCTCAACCACGCCAAGGAGAGCCCTGTTACCCTAGACCTTCCTTATGTGTGGCTTCTCTCCAGAAAGCCTGTGTTCCAGATTCTGGTTAGGGTAGCTTTCTGTTACCACACAGGCTTGGTCTTAAATACCGTCCTGACCCACATATGCCTTCTTCAAGAACCTTCTCTCTGTCACCTGGACTTCTTCACTTTCCATCATAGGACTCTCTCTCTCATGTATATGTGTATGTCGTATGTTGTATGATGTATATTTGTATATGTATATATATGCATATGTAATATATATGTATATGTGTACATATACATATATATGCATATGTATAGTGTTTGTGTGTATATGTATATATATACATATGTATACATACATATATATTTCTCTCATATATGCACATGTATATGATGTAAATGCATGCATGCTATGTAATTATTTTTCCTGTCTTGTCATCTCAGTGTCAGCTCCATGAAGATATGGAGAAGCATGCTAGAAGATGGAGCACAGCTCCTGGCCCTGTGAGAGCCCCAGTCTATGCTGGATAAGTCAATCAGGAGCTCTGACGAAGCCAGAGACAATGAGGTAGCTCATGTTTCTGTGCTCACTCAAGTCCTGTGTTTTCCGGGTTTGTGTCTTTTGGCCTCCATTGCTAATACTTCTGTGTTTCACCCATGGTGAAGTGTCTTCCCATCCAGTCTGTCTGTCCTCACTGTGGAAGTCTCTGAAACACCAGTGAGCAGCACAAGCAGCGTCCAGCGGCTGTGCTGCTGTTTGTCTGTCTGCTATCCTTTATCTTGCACATGCGTGGACAGAGATGGGGGGGGGGGGGAAGCTGCCTTTCTACTCCATCCCAGAATACCTGCAAATGCTCTCCTCTCTGCTCCACTGTGGTGGCAGGAATTCCTAAGTCTCAAAATAACTAAACAAAGGGTTACTAACACTCTAAAATATTTCCCTCTGAGGAGCTGAAGTAAATTAAACAATAACCAAGTTTAAAACAACAAGTATTTATTGCATGGTAAAACATAACTTCACATGTATTCCGATTCCCTCAGGAAAAACAAATCAGAAAGCCTGAGAATCCAGTCTTCCCGTGTTGATTTTTTTTGTTGTAATCTCCTTTTTGTTATAATCCTTTTCAAAGATAACAATCAAAGTTCACCATTTGTTTCACAAAATTGATTTAGAAACCAATGACTTTTGCCTATCTCCCAAATTCAAATTACTCTCAAATGAAAGATCCGCTATTAACATATTCAGAAAAATGTGCTGTATTTTCTTAAATTAATTCCAAAGAGACAATCAAAAATATCTCAGAATAACCACTATTGCTGAAATAAATGAACAGCTTCCCCAGTGAGACCGCTCAAATTCACAAATTTTGCAAAGATTTCTTAAATTCAATCATACTTTAAAATAACTGTATGCTCAGTGTTGTGACACGTTAGCTTTTCTGGTGTATATCTCAGTTAATTAAAAGATGGTTCATTACAGCTTTTAACAATGTATTTGATAGAAAGCTGTATATTCTCTGGGAGCCGGGAAGGATTACCCAACATGGAAATGCATAGTGATGGACTGAATAGTCTGAACTGCAAAAAAAAAAAAATAGTTTAAAACTTAATTTACCATTAGCAGGCATCTCTGCAATCCCCATGACCGTGAGCATCTGCGGGAGGGAAGAAGGAAGGCAGCTTGGTTGAACGTGACTCAGCCAGTGTTGGTTCAAACTTCTGGAGTCTGACTTCTGAGTCGTTTATTTAGGTGTATTTAACACAGCACAGTTGATGAAGACTTATTCTGGTGATGATGAACTCAATGCCGCGGGCACAACAACACATACGTAAATCTCCTTGAGGAACAAAGTAAGCTAAATACAGAAATGACTACATCGAGACTATAAAGTCCATGAAGATGGGTTCTATAGAAAGACTGAGAAGAACAAGCTCACAGATAAGACAAAGGCCACCAGGCTAATAACCACGCCCATTCCCAGCCTTCTGAGTGGATAACGGGATATGCACCCCTTCTTTGAAGGAACAACCCTTGAATTTCAGGTTGTCGTCATGCTTGTCTTGTGAGCACAGAGATCTCCATGCCTTTTACAACTGCTCTGCAATGCTGTTAAGTCCCTTCGGATTTTTACTTTGAAAGGACTTCCTTTGGATGACGACACTCAGAAGCTATGCCTATTACATGTCGTAAGTAATAAAACAATTAGACAACAAGTCGAGGGAAAACAAAAAGAGCAATCAGTAAGAGAAGAAAGGATGACTGTAGAAAAGCTTTCTTTTGACCTAACGGTCTCAAAACTGCAGACAGTATTCAGCAATTTCACAGTGTTTCTATGTCTAAATCTACCCCTAGGAGTTGCTATGCTGGTCCCAGAGCCACACTGAGAGGTGTGCCCTGCACTTGGTGCTGACTTACAGGGACATCATTCTCCTAAATTGATGGATGCTGTCAAGGTAGGAATGGCTTCCTGTAAAAGGGGGAGAATGCGGTCCCCTCTCTCCTCCCATCCTCATTTGTTTTCTCTTTCTTCTGCTCTCTCTCCACGTGACATGAGGAGGTTATCTCCTCGTGTTGTGATAGAGAATGCTGTCCCTCACCAGATGTGGCCCCTCAGTCTGGGATTTTCCAGAAAGCAATCACCAAATAGACTTCTATGTATAAATTCTCTGGACGATGGTATTCTGTTATAGCATCAGAAACTAGACTAAGACTATTTTATCTACAGAAACTTCAGCAAACCAGAAACACACATGTAAAGTCCTTAGCGGTTTATTCCCAAGTTTGATTGACAGCAAGATGTGACTCTTTTAGGAGCCGCTGTTATTTTTGTAATTTGAAGTGAATACTTGGTTTACTCAGACTGGCCAATTCTTTTTAACACTAACACTGTTTTCACTTGTTTGTATTTCAAACAAATCACTAGCCAGTTCAGTAAAATGAATCTCTACGTTTTGCAAGCTCATTCAGTGTAAAATCACAAAACGTCACAATTGCATATTGTGATTGGCAGCGGCCCAGGAGGAAATGGAGAAAAGATGCAGAAGGCTCTCTGCATCACAGGCCACGCCCTTTGTTTCTCTGCATCACAGGCCACGCCCTTTGTTTCTCTGCATCACAGGCCACGCCCTTTGTTGCTTTCTTGAGCTTGCTCGGTCTTCATTCTATGTGATGAGACTTTTTCATAGTGAGCTGCGGTTTATAGGAAGGGAAAGAAGTCTATTATTAACAGAGGTACATCTTCACGATCAAGTCAGAAGGCCTTTGGAGGTCAACAGTGCAGAGATTCATCCTTCCTTACGAGAGACCCAGTGAAGAGAGGGGATGTCTCCCTAGTAACAATACATGACGCTTCTTATTCATATCACTTCAAACATGAAAGTTTCTCTGGAAACCAAGTCAGTTACAGGATGCTGTCAAACGGCCACCAGGGAAAATGGAAACAGACAACTTTAAGTACATTTCCTCAGCGTTCCCCAGGGCTGCTCTTTATGCCCAAGGCATTTCTGGCGCAAACACCCTTAACAGCCTGTGTTGTTCTCAAAATTGCCCAGGTCTTTTTTGGGCACCGAGAAAAATACACCTACACTTAATAAACCCTGAGGTGTTTTGAGTACAGTTTATTTCAGAAATATTTTCTTAGTCTCCCATGAAAACTAGATATTGCTTTTAAGACATAAAATAATCCTATACTTTTCATAGGAATTTTGTACAATAATAGTATTTTACAGTTGAGAGTGTAACTCAGTGGTGGAGTGCTTGCCTCGAAATCATGAGGCCTGAGTTTCTGTCCCCTCTATACCAGAGATACAAATGGTTTTTGATAAGAATGTGGCCGTTAGGATAGCAACAGTAAGTCTACAGTAAGTCTTCTGAGGCTTCCAGATGGCAGGGTGGTTAAGAGCACTTACATCTTGCAGAAATTCCGACTCAATTCCCAGCACAGATATGGTGGCTCACAACTCTTCCTAACTCCAGGACCAGGGATCTGACACCTTCTGCTGATGTTAGAGAGTATCAGACACACACATGGGGCACACACACACACACACACACACACACACACACACACACACAGGCAAAGCACTTGTACATGTAAAACAAATAACTATATATCTCAAACATTTCCCCCCTGGAATTTCTCTATTACACACATATATACATGCACACATACATTATACACATAAATGTGCATACTTGTATGCAAATACACACACAGGCAAAGCACTCATATATGTAAAAATAAATATATATTTCAAACACTTCCCCCTGGAATTTCTCTATTACACACACACATACACACACACACACACACACACACACACACACACACACACGTATACAGATACACATAAACACATATGGTTGTGACTTGTGATTGGAATTTGGACATCTGACCTCACCACTGCAGATACAAGGAAAGAGAGAATTCATTTGAATTCAGACTTCATTTTAATAGGTGTAGCTATCTACTAGAAGCAGCTTGAAAAAAAAATGGTAACACTTATGTCAAATACTTTTCCACAGGCAACTAACAGTCTACACAATGAAAAAGGACGTGAAGCAGGCTGTGAGACCTGTGACGATATTGATGTGTCAGTTAACTGGGTCATTAGATGTACTGTTTAGTCCTGTTTCAAAAAAAAAAAAAAAAATTGAAGGAAGAAAGAAAAGATTTTTGTCTCCCAATCAGCTAACATGTTAAGCCTTGCTAATCATTAAAAATGCATTTAAATGATTACTTAACAGTTTAGTACTTTAAAAACTTTGTAGCCAAGTTTACCTATGAATCATTTATGTGGCATAGAATTATAGGGGTCCCACAGGATACTGAGGATTCAGTAATGAAAAGACCTACTGTCCAGTCCTCTCGTGAAGATTATTTTGTAGTTGAGGAGAAGTGGGGCTATGAAAAACTGATAAAATATAAGACTAGAAGATGATGCTAGGCTTGTACAATCAAAATAGGGCCATGTGAGAGAGGACAAGTGCCCAGGCCAGCTGGCTGGTGCAGAGTCCTCTCTGAAGGAGCTGAGGATGTAGGAAGGGCCCAGACATGCTCAGAAGCAGCAGCAGCAGCAGCAGCAGCATTTCAGGCAGAGGGGACAGCTGGGACATAGGCCCCAGTACACAATGTGTTTGGTGTATCCTGAGCACAGGAAGGAAACCAGGCTTGAGAAGTGGTGTTAGTTTCTGAAAACGGCAGGCAGGGAGTGAGACTCTAACCATACACTCTAACTGAATTTGGAAAGACAGATGGAAGAGATTTTATTCTGATCTTTGATCCCTCTACTCTGTTCATATCTGCTTTTTACCCCACCTTTTGTGAGGGAGATGGGATTAAAGACACACGTGGCTTAACGGTCTGGCTCTCCCTCTTCCCGCTCTCCTAATGCTAATTCTTATCACTACCCAATGAAGGACATTGTTAGCCCATCTGCCTCTCTCCCTTGGCCTCCCTTGACAGGACCCCACCCTAGCAACCTTCCATCCCTAGATTTCTAAAGGGGAAAAGAGACAAGTAGAAGTCAATGTTGGGGTGCGGGGAGGAGTTGAGGGAGTGGCTTCTGTGCCTGTGTGAGCAAGACGGAGTACTAGGACACAGCCTGGCCCAGAGAGAGAAACATGGTCTAGGCATGAAGGAGTTGTGGATAGTGTGGTTCAGACCCGGTGCACCTCAGAGTACTCCCCTGGGTGCATCTAGCAAGGTTCTCAAAGATCCTGCTCTCCCATCTCCGTTATGTCTTAGTGGGTATGCAACAGGAGCATAGTTAGTGTTGGGTTCAGACAAGAGGAGGGCGCCTTCGTTAGCTGTTTTTCTTATGATGGAGAGAGAACACTGAAACCGAAGAAGTTAAGGTTTCCTTGGGTTCACAGTTTGTAAGCACAATCCATCGTATAGGAGAGGTGAGACATTTGCTCGAGTAGTGTCTAGAGTCAAGAGGCAGAGGAAGAGAGGACTGCTGGACATGGGTCATTTTCTCCTTTTTAGTTAGTCTGGAACCTCAGCTCTTGGTGCCAAATTCATTCATAAACATTCCAGAGGCATGTCTCGTTGGTGATTCTAGACCCTCTGAAGCTGACAGCGTTAACCATCACAGCTCCGCTAGACTGAGATCCAAGGGACAAACCCAGAGGGGTATGGCAATCAGTGAAATCCTCAAAAGCCTTTCACTTAGAGGCAGAAAGGGAAAAGAAGTGAAATATATGTTCAATCCAACCAGGGGCAGCATCAGGAAAACTAGGTTCTCAGAGATGTGTATATAGGCCAGTCCTGGGCCCCAGACCTCATCATCCCTGCTGCCCCAATCAGGTGCTGATGGCAGCCATGCCATACATGTGGAAAAGATTCTGAGGCTGAGAAGGCTGTCATGGCCTTTGCTACAGACTGATAGCCTAGGAAGGCAGCCAGTGAATGGCCATTGCACTGTAGAAAAGATTTGGACAACCTGTGCTCAAGGTGGAGAAAACCTGACTCTAACTGCCTCCCACCTGGAGGTCTCACAATACAGGACACTCTGAGGGAGATCCTGCCCAATCCCAGCACACACAGGTCTCAACTTCATCATCTTGCCTCTTCTTCTCAGGACAGAGCTGTCCTCTGCATATCGCTCATCTTCAGGCCAGCGAACCCCATGGCTGCTAGCATCAGTCAGCTTCCCTTTCAAGGGCAGCCTGAGAATGGAATGAGATCCTTCCGTGAAAGTAAATATCTCAAGACCAATTAAATAAGTGTTTGCTTTTTGATTGCTTGGACCCACTGATGGCATATGCCCACCAGTACTAATCACTAGAGATCTGCCAAGCAACAAATGGCCCAAGCCAAGTAATTTAAAAATGAGGAGGGGGAAGGAGAGGACAGGCTTGCTATGATTGGTATAGCTGTGGGCAATGCCTTATTGCATAGGATGGCGTTTGCTTTTCCTGAGCCATACATGATGCTTGCCGGAGTGCCTCTAAAAGATACAGGAAGGGGTATATTATGGTTACACAAATACGTTGGCCACCATTACCATCCCACCAAGTGTAAACTGGATCCTGCTTCCTCTAGGGAGCTACCCCGATTTCTCCAACTAAAAGCAAGTGCTACTCTCTCTATTTCTTCACAACTGATCATTGATAATGACATATCACTTATCTTATGTTCTTCACGGTCCTTTAGTTACACAGTTATTTTCTCCTGATTTAAATCTTTAAAATCATAGCACGTCTTCCTTCTTTCTCTGTATACTGCTATATACTTGATGTCTCGCCTTGCCCAGGATGCTTTTTGTTCAGTAAAAACCAATCGTGTCTTTGAGTGACTGCTATCAACCAAAAAGAACCAGGCCAACTTTACCTTTAGCAATAGAGGAGAACATGGTCCGTTTCACTGATTTACATTTCTTCCTCTTGAAAGACCCGCCTCTAAACTTGCTTATTAATTCCCAGGAGGCTTTCACATTGGTGTATTGATGATTTTGCCAAATGGTTAGATTGTGGCATTCATGAAGTAGTGAGAGTTAGGATCTGGATAAAATACAAAATACAAAATCTAAGGTAGTAAGTGAAGAGTTTGCTGGATAGAGGGAAGGAGAAGATGATGCTTCAATTGTTTAAAAAGAGATGTTCTCGTGATGCTTCCTGGTTTCATAGGATATACACTTGTCCTTAAACTTTCAAGCTATAGGTTTGCCAACACATTCCCAGTTTAATCTAGCCGACCGTTGCTCAGCCCAGCGTTGTTAAATTGTTATTATCTATGAAATTATCTACGAAAACCATGACAACCATGTTCAGTAGCAAAATGGTTTTGAGTGATTTCTTGTATGATCTCAGAGACCTAGCGTGAATTTCGATGACTGGTTTATTAAGAGAACCGTGAACACTTTGAATTTTCCTTGAGAGCCTCCGAAATCTCTTCAAATGATCCCGGTGATTTCTTTCCTGGAACAGACACAAAGCCAAATACAATAAAAGTGGCCACTCCTGTGCTTTATGAAGTTCATTTTATAAAATATCAAACTAAGCAATTATGTATTTTATTACAGAGTAAGAAGAACCAAATGTTAAAGTATCGGAGGAAATGACGCCTACCCTCCAAACACTTTCTATGAAAGCCAAACTGAGCCTTTTTATCCAAAGCATTTGAACAAGGAGAATCTGACCTCAACAGCGACCCCACCCAGACCTCCAGAAACAGTTAGTTCCTCCAGCCCAGGCCCTGTTCAAATCTTGACAAGAGTAAGCTGAGAATATTTACTGTGGGTGTTTAGCAGCTTCCTGTTACTATAACAAAATACCGAGACTCAACTTAGAAAAGACTTCTTTTGGCTCACGGTTTTGAGGTCTCCATCCATGACTAGATGGCCCTGCTGCTTTAGCCTGTGGTGAGGCAGCTCACCATACAAGGGAGCATATGGCACAGCAGGCTGCTCTCACTCTGGCCAGGAAACAAGTAGAAACAGGAAGCCCTTGGGATCTTAACGTCCCTTTCAAGAGCACACCCTTGTCACGTGTGCCCTCATTAGGGCCCAGTTTGCAAAGCTTCCATCATCTGTCCTTAATGCCATGGATGGGACCATGCCTTTGATACAAAGCCTCCAGGGCAGTGGTTCTCAACCTTCCTAATGCTACGACCCTTTAGTAGAATTTCTCATGCTGTGGTGACCCTCAACCATGAAATTGTTTTGTTGCTACTTCATAACTGTGATTTTGCTACTGGAACGAATCATAATGTAAATATCTAATAGGCAGGATATCTGGTATGTGACCCCAAAAGGGTCATGACCCATAGGTTTAGAACTACGGCTCCAGGGAATGCCTATGTTCAAACTAAAACTGTGCCACTGAACTCAACCCAAAACTTTAAGCCTTTCCCAGCCTCTCTGACTGTCTAAGTAGGTATCAACTGAATTCTTCTAAAGACCAGCTATAAGAGCAAGAGAAGGGGAGGAAAAAGTCAGGTGGAAAGGGAATATTTTAAAGACAACAGCATAAAAAAATGGCTTTGGCTCGACTTAAAGGAAAATATCTTCAAAACATAATTTTATTAAAGATTCACTATCTCCCCCATACACACGCATGCACAAATACTGATTTAGAAATAAACGAAGCACCTGGTGGACTACCTGTAACATAGGCCTCCTAACTTAGCTGATTTTGAGAAACAACAGAATTCCATGGTCACAGGAACAGCAGGCCTGCCTGGGTCCAAATTCCACTCCTGGCACCATGGCCTTGAGAAGTTACCTAGCTCTTTCCAGCTTTCATTTCCGTGTCTATGAAACTACAGCATTCATAGTCCTGACTGTGCAGGCGGCAGTGAAGATAAGATCCCATTATCTTCAGTGTGAAGCTGCCAACAAAGGGCCTGAGACATACCTTACACTCTGTGAGTGTGAGTTACTACAGTTATGAGCAGGAAGTCAGTCGGCTTCGGGTCCACTCTCCATCCTCTGGCCCAAAATGTCAGCCCATCAAATAATTCTCTGAAAAAAAAAAAAAAAAAACAGGCTGCTTTTTTTCCTGCTTCTCACTCCCTCTGTGCCATTTGGGTTGTTCTAGGATGGTTGGTGTCAGAAGAGATGAAAATGATAGCGTATCTATTTACATAACATTATCTTTATTTTCTTTCTCCCCGCAGAAATGCTCTGGTATTATCGAATTAGTCGCATTTGGAAGATGCCATCCACCAGAACTAATCAGACTCAACCATCTTTATTCCTTGATAGCGCCCTGGCTTCTCTCCCATTAATGTAACAGCTGCACTTTTTTTTAAAGCAGGCTGAGAACACTCCCGCCGCAGACTCAGTACCGGGTGGCTGCAATCATGACTGTTTACTGAATATTAATATTCTGTGTGTGTGCGTGTGGTTTGGCTTTCGAATTAATATTGACATTCATTCATGGCAGGGAAACACATCTGCAGAGGGGGACAGGCATTTTTCCTTAATTCGAAGTCCGGTTCTCCCAGTTGTCAGCTGGCGTTTTAACCTTAACACTCACAAAAATTCCCATGTATGCTCTAAAAGAGAATGGAGATAGCTCAAATCTCCTCCGGTAGCCCTGATACATAATAAATACTCATATTTTCTTTCTGTCTGATTCCTGGCATACAACTGCTAGTGCCCCCGACTCTGAGCAGTGATAACAATCTATTGTATAGTAATGGATTAACAGGTGTCTGGGAGATCCCGAGTGGCCTCAGCGTTGGGTTAGTTACAGGAGAATTAAAGCATGATTAGGGAGTTAGGGCTTTCCTACCCACAGCCTCTGGGGAATAGAAAGGCTGAAGATTTGAAGATGGACTTGATCAGTAGTGGTTAGCTGATGTAACCATTGAATCATTCCATGGAGTGAAGCTTCCAGAAGCATTTTAAAACTGGGCTCTTGGAGGTTCTCAGGGCTGGCAAAAAGGAGAGCCTAGGGACCCCATAATCCAGTGTTTCCCCTATCCTGTGCATCAACCTCTGGTTATTCACCTCCATCTTTCACAGATCCTTTGCTACTTATTTATTATGTTGATGTGTGTATATCTGCTGGTCTGAATGCACTCCATGCTTACAGTCCAAAGAGGCCAAGAGAGAACCTCAGATACCCTAGAACTTGGGGATACTGGTGTTTGTGAGGTTTCTGATGTAGATGCCGGAAACAGAAACCAGATTCTCTGCAAGAGCAACGAATGCTTGTAAGCACTGAGCCATCTCTCCAGCCCCTCACATCTTTTAATAGTAACGTGTAGTTCTAGTGGTTTCCTGAGTTCTGAGAATCACACTAGCAAATTAATCCGCTAGCAAATTAAAGTATAGTACAGTATAGTATAATACAGTCATGTCGAGTACTGCTACTCAGATGCAGAGATTATACCTGTGTCTGAGGTGGGGCCATCTGCTGGGGCAGATCTCTTAATCCACCCATTGAGTCTGATGCTATGTTCATGTAAATAGTGTCAGTGCTGAATTGCATTGGAGGACAGTGATTGGTGTTCCCTGGAGGATTGCTGTGGTTGGCATGAGGGGGGAACTGCCCACATACCTGGTGTCAGAGATAGCAAATGGCTGTGTGAACAGAAAACAAGGAAAAGCTAAGTGTGAAAGTAGTATCTGAACACAATGTAATCTTCCAACAAGAGAATCCTGTTTGAAGTCTATCACCGTCTCTGATATGTCCTGCACATTGAAATGTCCTTTGTGTTGAGCGGTTGCTGACAGTGTTATTTCTCTTGCATACGAATGTCTTGGAAAAGACAGGTGTGAAAGCAAATGCCCTAGACTCTCTGCTTTCTCTCTGGGCTACATCTCCACGATTCCAACGGCGTCTGCATGACAAGTGGAAACCTCATCATTTACATTCTTTTTATACATGATAGGAAACAGCTCAACATTTGGTTCTATTTAGACTCAAGTTGCAGACATTTGGCCTCAATTGAATGTTGAGATTTTTCTTTTTATCTGAGTAGCTTGGCAGACTCTGCTCGGGGTCTATCTGTGGGTATGCTCGTCCTTCAAACGCTACAGAAGTGAAGAAGTGAAGATCACCGATTGATCTCCCTTTCAGAAGTCCGTTATATTCTCTTGGGTATTAAAACTCTCCTCACATTTTTTTTTTCAATCCAACGTCTGGTGACTACTACTAATCATTATACAGTTCCTCTGTGGTTTGTTTCTTAAATGCTATGTAGCTTTATTTCTCTCTTCTGGGTGTAAATATGCCCACCCGCCCTGTTTGCCTGCCTACCTTCTTCCCTCCTCCTCCTCCCTTCCTTCCTTCCTTCCTCCCTGCCTTCCTCCCCCCCCCCTCTTTCTCTCTCTCTCTCCAGAATCTCACCATATAAACCCAGAACTGAACTTATAAACCATCTGCCTCTGCTTCTTCCTAAGTACTGGAATTAAGGCATGAGTCACAACGCCCAATGCTAATGGCATGCCTTGTCAACTTATTTCTGGAGAAAGGCACAACTAGACAGTAGGACCTCTCATTTCTCAAGCCAGCCTTGTTTCTCTGAACATCCTTAGAGTCTACTCTGTGTAGTCCATGCCTTGTGACCCTAGACAATGCCCTAGAACCTGGCATATCAGTCAGCAGTCATGTTTTCAAGCCAATTGATCCAGCACTGTCCCTGTGATCCTATTAGGTCTTCTGATGAGAGCGGGGTGACCGTGTGGGGCCATGTGGCAACATTGTACAAGGACAGAGCATTGCTGGCACCTGTCACCTACCATATTGCATAATGACATAGTCCTGTTGCTTCTTCATTGATGTTTCCTTTCAATAAATTGCAATGATCTTTGGGGGGCCTTTTTCACAACTTGTCAATGGTTTTTTAACTTCTCTGTAGATATCACTTTCCCCTTCATCTTGAATACACGTAAGTGTAAAGACCTTACGGTTGAGAAAGTGAATTCTGACAGCACTGGGTCTGTTTGTTCTTTAATATTTTGATACCATGAGTTATAAAAAATAGGAGACTGAGACCTGCAAACATGGCTCAGAGGTTTAAAGCTCTGGCTGTTCTTCCAAAGGCCACTCAGACTCCACAGTCACTGCGCTCAAGGCCCAGTATGCCTGATGACTCACTGCTGTCCCTCAGAAGCAAACATTAGTACATAAGAGAGGTACTCTAAGTTACAGGACCAGGCTAGCTAGACCAAAGCTCATCTCCAAAACTTAGAGACCATGCAAGCCTGCATTCTAGTGTCTTGCATTTAGGAAGTCTCGTTCTTTTGGAAAACACTTAGACAACATCAGTCATGGTCATCAGTCTTCTGGGGCAGGAGGGGGCGTCAGGCAGGGCGAGCATGAACGTTCACTAATGTCAACCCATTAATGCTTAATTATTCAGCCAGTAGACTCTCAGATCCATGACGCTGTCCCAGGGGGGACAATTGTGATTCATGGTACCAGCAGAAAACTGATGCCTTAAAAATGGGCCAATCCTATGGCCTCACCCTTTGCTATTGATGTCTTCATCCCCAGTTGAGTGAAATCTGTTCTTCATTGCCAAGCTTCTCAGAGGGCTCCAGAGGTCAAGTGGCAGCTCTAACCCCATCTGAGTTAAAGTGAGGAGACCTACATCTAACCCTCTATCTAACTTGGAATATTTCACCTGCACCTCAGAACAGCTACATGGGATTTAAATAAAAAAATGCAGGCTACCATATCCAACTCAGAGAGTTTTGTAAATGCTAAACAGTGTGTATGAAAGACGTTTGTAGGCTAGGAATAAATCTTGGTGGTAGGGTGCTTGCCAGGCACACACTAAGTCATGGGAAAGACACTGGCACATAGTAGGCCTCCAAAGGATGTGTCTTTCACAATTCAAACCCTCCCAAAGAAAACCAAAAAGAGTAAGTAAACTCAGCCAGGCCTGTGTCACTTTCAGTCTTCAGAGAATAGAACAAATATTCACTTAAGAAACAAGCTCTCTGCCTGGGGAGATGGTTCAGTGGGCCAGAGGACTCACTGCTTTCGACAGCTATGGAGAATACTTCCTTCCTTAAGTTACTTCTGTTAGATGTCCTGTCACAACAACGAGAAAAGCAACTGAAACCTTCCTTCAGAAGCCTCTCTGACAGTGGCTAGTGTTCGCTTCCTGATTTTCAAGCTCTTCCCCTGGTTATGATCACAAGCATTGTGACCGGACATCCTTTATACAAGAGGAAGACATCAAAGATCGATGATACAGAATGGGAATGAATGTGACTCCTTAGTATTGTTTATGAAGTATTGGCATCCACACTTCCTCCATGGAACCAGATCCTTATATCTCCTGGTGGGTTGTTAGAACTGCCTCATTCCAAATAAAAATAAAATAAAGTGATGAGGAAGATGTGATATACCAAAAACAACGGAATCAGCTGATGAGGGTATCAGACTGTCTTTTACCTGCTGGTGTGGGAAGTAACAACAAGGTAATTTGCCAAGAGTTTCTCACCACTTATCTACAGAAGACATCTCCATGTTGCTCTATCTTCAGCTAGATGCTTTCAAAAAGGGTTTATGCTGGTTTTCATCTCTAATGTCCTTTCTAGCCTCACCCTTTTGAAGGAACATATTAAAGAGATGAATCACTTTATTTTTTAAGACTCATATATTCTTTTTTAAAAAAAAATTATGACCATTTACTCAATTCTCTTATTCTAGATGACGAAGAGTATCAGACACAGAATTAAACTGGACTTCAGGACAATGGGTTTCCAACTGAGTGTGTTTGTGAAGTCATCATGAGAAATACCCATGTTTTGGTAACCACGAAAGTTGTTAACGTGTTGGTAACCATAAAAGTCATTACCCATGGCTAGTAACCATGAAAGTCTTTATCCACGGGTAGTTTTCACACTAAATGAACTGTTTCCTGTTTGTTTAGAAACAAGGAGAGCAACGGTCCCCTCTGTGTACCTTGGGGTGTCACGCCTGGCCTGGAACGGACAGTGTTCATTTCCTGAAGACTCATGGTTCCTTAAGTGTTAGAACCTGAACCTTCAACTGATGGACTTGTCTACAACTGACTTGAAAAACAAACCAAATACCAAAAAAAAACCAAAAAAACAAAAAAAAAAACAAACAAAAAAAAACATCCCCAAAACAACAACAAAATCCAAGGAAAATTTAATTGAGTGACTCACAGTTCCCTTCTAACCCACCAAAGTCTACTGTATTCACTGCCAAAGTGCAGCAATGTCTGTCTGTGATTTCTGTGTTCCCTGGCCAGCCATCAGAGACTGGATGTGGCCATCAGAGACCTCATCACAGAGTCTGATGAGCTGCTTTTATGCAAACCCTTCTCACAGAATGTTAGAATTCTTTGTTTATTATACTGAGGACTGAAATTAGGGCTTTATGTATGTGAGTATATGTTTGCAGCAGGGTTATGCTACCATTTTATTAACGATTTAGGTTTTTATTTTTGTCCAACCTCAGTGTTTTGTATATTTAAGAAAGGTCTTATTTTAAAACTATGGTTTTCATTAAAATGATCATTTATCTTTATTCTGCATTCATTTTATTTTGCGGCAAATTGTGACATTCTTCTACTCTTACCATAGGAAGATAAATTCACGTTGGAAAGATAAATGTCACATTTTAATGAGAGCCAGCTTATGGTTTGGATGGGGGGAGGTGATCCTCAAGAGGGAACAAACAGGTGTACATTTTGACATTTCTCGTTCTTCGCCTCAGCTTAAGTTTTCCCATTATTTCTTAATACTGGAGACGTTTCCCCAGAGATTCCATTATGAAGATGAATCAAATTCCTTTGGGAGTTCATGGACCCCTATAAAGAATATCCAGCGGGAAAACTTCCTAACACAAGAAAAACTTACAGCTGAAGTGAAACTAGAACGGATAAGAATTAGAATGTGGAATTCTCCATAAAGCAAATCCGAAAGGGGCCACCCGTAAGCATACATAGGAAAACCGGTTTGATGGATGTGGAAGTGGTGAGAGACCGAGCCCAAGGCTAAAGTCATGTGACTTTCCGAGTTCCTGAGAATTTCATTTATTTACGGTGGGTCACGTCAAGTAGAGCTCCAAGCCTCGGTGAACTTCTCTTTCTTATGTATAAACTTACATGGTTCATACAAGAGGCATTCCCATCTTTTGGGCTGCCCAGCCCCTAGTCTTCATTCCTAGGTTTGAGGAATTTATTTACAGGGAGTCATGGTAGAAAGCAGAGCTTACTCACCACTTAAAGCTGAAAGCATCTGGTAGCTCTTCCTAGCGTGTCCACGGAACGGAGTTCAGGACTGCTACCGCTTAGGTCTAAGTGTCGGAGCAATCCCTGAACGCAGGAATTCACTACAGCTGCACAGACTGCTGCACCCATGGATCAGGGGGTAGCAGAGGAAATGGAACGCATTCAGCAGCTGTGCTGGTAGTTGAGACTAGGACCAATCATTCACATTAGCTGGAAGCAGCATGCCTTTGACCCAGCGGTTCTCAACCTGTGGGTCTCAACCCCGTTAGCAAACCTATATCCTCAAAAATATTGACATTATGATTCATAACAGTCGCAAAACGACAGTTATGGAGTAACTATATGAAAATAATTTTGTGGTTGGGGGGGAATTTTCACAGCACGAGGAACTGTATTAAACGTTTGTAAGATTAGGAAGGTTGAGAATCACTTCTTTAGAACTACCCCACAGTGTGGTTGTGAAGGAGACTCAATACACCAAGTCTTTTAGTTCCTGCCCAAATTTTAGGAACCACCTTACCACTCAGAGATCTGAGGCCTGGTTATGAATGCAGAATCTGACCTCACCTGGAGTTGCCAAACTGGTGTATTAAAATATAGTAGAGTACCTCGCACATAGTAGGACATTCACGAGTATATATACTGGTTGTATAGATAGGTAAAAAATAATCAAATAGATTTTGCTGAAGTTTCTGATTCTATTTCTTAAAGTATATACCTTTACCCAATGGTTGTACCATTCAAAACAGTAAATTATATATAGCAGTAATATATTATATTATTATATATATATTATATATATTACATAATATATATAATATATATGCATATGTATAGATACACAATGATTTTATTATAAATACACTCCATTTATACTTAAAGAGCTCTAGTGTGAAATCCTTCTATATATTCATTGTGCCCTTTCAAAATATAATCATCTTTATCATTTCTCTGTGATACTGATTTCTATTCTTTAAAGCTGGGAACATGAATCCTACTCCCAAAATCAACTGAGATGCTTGCTATTTTGGTCCCTGTCTGTTTCTCTCTTGGCTCCCTCACCTGCCAGCTCCATGTGATTTTACGGCGTATCAGCACATAACCAAGCAACCAAACGGCTACGTTAAACAATTCTCCTACAAGGTCAGCCAAATGCTGTGTCTCCAAAGACTGTACTGTATTTGGCTACCTGCAATTACTGGACGGTTAGACCAACATGCTTACAGTTGTCACCACATCAGCCTCAAGTGCCCTCAGTGGTCACCTCAGGTCAGCGCAGCTGGAGTGCCATTGACACAGTGCCTAAGAGAACACAGGGTGTTCCCGTTCTCAGCCAGGAAGACAGTAAGCCCTGTTTGAAAAGGGATGCAGAAGCAAGCTATAGGAGAGACAATTATGGTAGGAATTTAAGGGAGAAGGCACAGTATAGCTTCTCATTAAGGCAATCAGCCAGTTATCTATTTGTGTTCCCCAAAATGTTTCTCAACTGCCTAAGACTGGGGTGTCGTCATGGATAATCTGAATCATGTAAGAATGCTTATCTAATACAGGCCTGTGGCATTATGTATGAGCCTAGATAAAAAAAAAAAACCCGTGTTGGGGACACATGTAATGCCTATAATTACTAGTTCTTGTGATTACTGTACTTCTATTATAACATGCCAGTTCATAGACAGTTCACCAGATGATTTAAGACTAGGTTTGGGAGCACATATGCCATTAATAACACGCATAGATTTTGTTCTTTCTTCTCTGATCCCCACAACTATGGCTTTTAAAACAGGTGGCTACCATAGATTTAAAGAGATCTTAAACTACAGAAAAGCAAGCACAGAGTTAGCTGCTAGATAGGTCGGGTTAGAATCCCATCACATAGAGAGAAGTTAGTCCTTCATTACCTTCCTAAGGACATTGAGGTTTTCAGTTCGGTATCATCCCTTCATCCCCACAATCTACATGCCGAAGGCAACGGCCATGATAGGGCTCTGGGAAAAAATCTCAGCCCCTTGACAAGCAATGAAATGTCATAATTAAGGCCTCAACTAAATGGAGATTTTAATCCTCTAACATAAGGATTCGGTTTCCCCCCCTCTTATCTAGCAGATATATGTAGGTCCAAGAGATGTCTGGAATCTTCTTCAATTGCTCTGCCACCTTAGGTTTTGAGGAAGTACCCTTCGATCAAACCCAGAGTTACCAACATGGCCAGTCAGTCTCACCAGCCAGCTCATCCCAGGAATCTCCCACATATACCCTGAGGCTGGAGTTACAGACTGGTTGCTGCACCCACCCTGCATTTGGGTGGGCTCTGAGGAGCTGCACTCCGGTCCTCTTCTTGATTAGAAAGTGCTTTAGCTACTGAGCCATCTCTCCAAGTTCCTTTGTTTAAAAAAACAAGCCAACAAATAATAAACAAACCAGGTTGTCCTGTAGGCCAGGATGCTCTCAGCTTGCTTTGTAGCCATGTATGATCTTAAGCTTCTGGACTCAGGATACAGGTGTGCAACAGCTGACACTATTTTAGGTGGTGTTGGTGATTAGAACCTTGAACTCCACTCATGCTAGACAAACGTGTTGCCAACTGATCAGCATCTTCAGACTCCTCCCCTTTTTATGTGAGTACTCATAACCACATATTTCCCTCTAGGTACTACCTTTGCTATATCCCATAACTTGTAGCAAATTGGATTTTCACTTTCACTTGAGTCTAAGAGTCTCACGGTTTCTCCCTGATTTCTTCTCACAGGCTCTCAGAAGTGTCTCATTCAAGATCTATGTGCGTACTTGTCCCGGGACTCCAGCAGTTCCTGCCCTTGAGAAGGGGCGGAACTAGGGAGGAGACTTAATTACCTATGTCCCCTGGCCTCATTAATATGCAAATCTCAAGGCAGAGGGCTCTTAGGCATGCCCCTTACCTGTGTCTTATGTGACTTATAGGTTGAATGGAGACTGCGGGTCAGGGGCCTGGGTTTTGGGGGCGTGGCCACCTACCTTCAATCTCAGGGTTCCAGGCCAATGGCAACCCTTCCATGGCCCATCACGTACTTTCTTTGCTGTTATCTTCTAATTTTATTCTAAGTTCTGATAAGGTACAATAAGCTATTTCTTTTTTTTAAAACATGCTAATACATGATTTATGGCCTAAAATGGTATCTGTTTTAGAGAAAGTTCACAGGTTTCTATGCATACTCCACAGCTGTTGGATAGAATATTCTATACATGCCCACTAAGTTCATGTGTTCCATCGACTGGTTTAACTTTGAAGCTGACTTTGGGGTCTGGATGGCCTATCCATTTGAGACTGGGATAGAGATGTCACTCACTGTTACTGTATCTTAATCTATCTCCTTATGATCACTACCTAGTCTTTGTTCTATGGAATTGGGTACACCAACATTCGGTGTAAGTGTATTTACAATTGTTTCATACTCTTTTCTTTTTTTCAGTTGTATGGGTGCATGTGAATTCAGTGACCAAAGTTAGTTAATTCTTGTCATTTTGTTGGATACACTGGAACTACGGTGTTCACTTGAAAGTTACAGGCAGTTGCAATCTGCTCATATGGGTGCTAAGAACCAAACTCAGATGCTCTGCAAAAGCAATATACATTGATAAATACTGAGCAATCTCTTCAGCCCCTAATTGCTATATAATCTTAAATTACTCTTCTTTTAAATATATACCTTGTCCCTTCTGACTAAATTTGGCTTCAATTTTTTTTTTTTTGTCAGTTATGTCCATAGCTGTTCTGGCATTATGGGGGTGATTGTGTTTGCTTGGAATATAAGTTTTTACTCTAAGTTTGTTATGTATTTGCTAGTGAGATGAGTTTCTTGAAAGCAGTGAGCAGTTGAGCCTTCGTTTTTAATATATTCAGTCAGTGTCTTTTAATTAGAGAGTTGAGAGATTTGGGGTGATTATTGAAAACTATGTATTAATGTCTCTTTTCTTCATCTTAGGGGTTTCAGGTTTACTAGATTAGCAGTAAAAACGTTGGTCCATTCCTGATCATCACTTATCAATCTTATATTGATTTGTTATTTTCTGAATTCCCATACTTTAACGTATCTTTTTTCCTCTTTAATATATGATATTCTTGTAAGTATTTTTCTGCAGTGCTTGCCTCAGATGGATCCTGAGTTGCCTTAGTTTGTGCTTATTACAGAAGGTTTTTTATTTCTGGTTTAATTTTAAGCCTTGGCTGTCAGTTGTTTGGTTATTGTACTTGAAGTGTGTCAGTTCATGGTCTCCTCATTTTAAGGCTTTCTGCTGAGAGGTCTTGGGTTGCTCTTTATTTTTTAAAAGAATTTATTTTTATTCTTATTTTATGTGCATCGGCATCTTCCCTGCATGTATATCTGTGTGAGAGTGTCAGATCTTAGAATTACAGACAATTGTGAGTTGCCATGGGGTACTGGGAACTGAACCTGGGTCCTCTGAAAGAGGAGTCAGTCCTCATAACTGCTGAGCCATCTCTCCAGCCCCATTGGGTTATTCTTACATGTTTGCCTTTGTAGGTAAAAGTACTGGATTTATTTATAGAACAATGATATCTGAGACCAGAAGTCATGATCATAACACACTTGGAGACTTCCTGTTACCACAGCCCAATTCACCTGTCATTTATTCCTCAAGTTTTGACAACTTTCCTTCCCTTCTTTCCTTCCTTCCTTTCTTCCTTCCTTCCTTGCATTCTATGTCAGAATTCAGGTCAGAGTCTGACTATGTTTTTAGGCTCCCAGCTCTCTGCCTATCTCTGTCTACACATGCATTTTCCCTGTGAAAAACCATCCTATAAAATTGCATCTTAGCATCTGCTGCCTGGAAGCCATACCATATTTAACACAAAAGTTTTCCTGGAAGCTTCGAGGAATAGTCTCTGCTCTGCCGAGTTAAGCTGTGTGAAAATGTTCTTGTCTCCTCTGGAGTTCATGAATGCCTTGGAAAGTCTAGGCCTGCTCTTCTGCTCCATGATAAAGTTCTCTTCTCTGGGTTAAATACTCTCAGACTCTTCTGTTTCTTTTCATAATATGTCTCAAAGCCTTTACTATTTTTGAGGGTACCTAGAAATTAAGACAATTAGGTAGAGAAAAGAAAATTAAGACAACTAGATAAAGAAAAATACAGTGAGAATATGTTTTATATGTCTTGAACTCTCTCTCATTTTATATAACACACACACACACACACACACACACACACACACACACACACACATATATATATATATATATATATATATATATATATATATATATATTCTTACATATAAGAATTCTTACATATATAGTAGCATGGCTCCAAAGAATCTTGGAGTGATCCTGGTCACCCAGTGACATGGATCCAGACACTGCTTTAGGGTTCCCTTTAAGGCTACATTCAGACTCTGTACTCTTTACCTGCCTATCAAGAATTTATATCTGTCTTTTGTCTGCTGTATATTTAAAAAAAAAAAAAAATCAAAGCGCTAACTCTAGCCCTTTCTCTTGTTTCACTACAAGTGGAAGCAAATTAAAAATAAAAGTGGTTTCATTTTGACTAAGGTGGACATGGTTTTCTCTCTTCGTTGAGTGAAACCGTGAGTCTAGCTTGTTTCTTTATGGGGTTCCCACCGAATCGTCCCTCATGGAACCCCAATGCTGGTTCTCAACGGGCTGATGGTAGATGTTATAGACAGAGAGCACCCATAGGCATGCAGGGCTGTGTCAGAGGCTTCCAGATTTCTGCTTACATCTCAGTGAGCATTTAGTCACAAGACCTAAGCGCAGAGAGTTAAAAAAAAAAAAAAACAAGCCTACCTCATAGACGAACATGTCTTCTTCTTGGGCATGAAAAACCAAATTGGCCTTACTTGAATATGGAAGCATCTCAGTAGGTGCAAGCTTTCTGGGTAACAAAGAAAGAATGTTGTCTACCCCAGAAAGACGAAAGTTCAGAAATAAGAAAGAAAAACCATCTGATGCTTCCGTCATTAAAAATTATTAATTATCAATGGCCCAAAGAATCCCCTTCTAAGTCGATCATTTTTACACGCCTCTTCCCCACAGATCTGAGGAGAATCCTGTTTGAAAGCATCCATCCCCCCACATTCATGTGCACAAACCATGAACAGAGGCATTAAGTATGTATGTTCTTGTCTTGAGAAGAAATGCTTTACATTTCTTGTAAGTATGCTACACAGATTTTTACAATTAATACAGACTGTTTTTTCTCATCCCCTCCCCGCCCCCCCCCGACTTCTAAGATATTCCTAAAATTCTCCTGGGATTGATCATTTTGTCCAAACAATATCCATTTATTTTCTTAATATATATTTTGGAAGTGGTTTACACCTATGAGATAATGAACTTTGGACTGAAAATAGTTTTTTTTTTGAGTGCAGGAGAGATGGCTCAGCAGTTAAGAGCACTGACTGCTCTTCCAGAGGTCCTGAGTTCAATTCCCAGCAACTACGTGGTGGCTCACAACCATCGGTAATGGAATCTGATGCCCTCTTCTGATGTATAGTGTACTCATATACATTAAATAAATAAATAAATAAATAAATAAATAAATAAATAAAATGTTTAAGAAGAAAAAAATCGTATATATTTTTTTTAAAAAAGAAAATATTTTTTGAAAGAACTACCAAAGCCTTATCTTTTGGGTATAAAGTACAGAGAAGTGAAGAAATCTGTCCAGAACATCTGGGTACCATTAAACCACGTGACTCTGATGGGGTAAGGTGAGGGTATGAGTCATATATTCAGATAAAGGAAGATGTCACAGACAGAGAGGTGTCTTATTTACAGTGAGAGACCAGTTTCTTAGTCTTCCATTTTTATATCTTGTGTTAAACACCTTATAATCCCAACACCGTGTAACGTACGGACGATTCTTGTAGAAAACGGATGTATACTTCACATTAGCTAATCACCAGGCTTCTCTTTGCTACACTCCCCTGTGAACTGTCCCTAAAATGAGCAGTATTCAAGAATGAGTCTAAACCACAGGAATTTTGTAGGAAATTCTCTCACTTTGTCTCGCAACCAGAGCCTTGGGTCATGACTTCAGGGTTGAAGACAGTGCCTTCAGATACCCACAGCAAGGACATCTAGAAATATTCTCTTATGACTTGTGTTCTTAAGTCTTCTGGGGAAAAAAAAAAAAATAATAGTTCCTATCTCAATCCACATTCTTTAATGTAGATTGTAAGGTTTTGGTCAATATATACTAAGCTTATCTTAGAGCCCAAACTATGCATCTTTTAATCTTTAGTTTAAGCCAAACAAAACACAAGGATAAGATGGCAAAGTAGGTTTTAAACTAATTACATCTCTTTGTACACACCAGTTTTATATCAACTTGACCCAAGCATTTTATCAGAGAGGAGGAGCCTCAATTGAGAAAATGCCTCCATAAAATCAGCCCATGGACCAACCTGTTGTGCATTTTCTTAATTAGTGATTGATCAGGGAGGGCCCAGTGCAGTGTGGGTGGTGCCATCCCTGGGCTTGTGCTCATGGATTCTATAAGAAAGCAGGCTGAGCAAGCCTGGAGCAAGCCATAAGCAGCCTCCTCCATGGCCTCTGCATCAGCTCCTGCCACCAGGTATCCTGCCCTGCCTGAGTCCACACTTCCTTCAGTGATGAACAGTGCCCTGGAAGTGTAAGCTTAACAAATTCTTTCCTCCCCAAGTTTCTTCATCAAAGCGACAGTAACCCTGACGAAGATGCCCTTCTTCCCAGAAATCATGAAGTTTTCTTTATATCATATTTATCTCTATCATCTACTTATTATTTCTGTCTGTCTGTCTGTCTGTCTGTTGTTCTCATCTATACATCAACATCCTTTGTTTTAAAAATGTTTTCTCACAAACAAGATATTTAGGGTTCCTTTTGACAGACAGCTCCCCTTTTCACCCCAGTATAACTCCTTCAGAGGCCCACAACCCCTTCTTGGCTTTACGGGCACCCTCCACAGAACTCTCCAGCTTAGCTACACTTGAGCTCAGCTGCTCTTCACTCCCTAGCTATCCTCCTGGAGGCTGGGTCTCTCTTCTGGCCCCAGGCAGGGTCTACACTGAGCAAAGTCTAGTTGATGACTTTGCCTTTCTATATACCCATAGAGACACGGGTTTTAGAGAGAAGAGAAAAAGAAAGAAGAAAGAAAGAAAGAAAAAAGAAAGAAAGAAAGAAAGAAGGAAAGAAGGAAAGAAGGAAAGAAAGAAAGAATTAATTCATGCAATCATTCATTCTCTTCCACGAGGCATAAGACCTGTGCCTGGCTGGTCCTGGAAACGTAACAGGGAGACAAGGAAATGAAGAAGACGGACATGCAGACTCATGCCATAGAAAAGCCAGAAGCAGGTAGCCTGTGCTCACTACACAACAACCCAGAACCGGATCAAGTTGATTGTGTGCAGATCAGAGGGGAGGTGTTAGCTGGTCTCAGTAAGAGGTCTCTGTGGGCAAGCCGTGCCAGGCTGCAGTCATCTGGGTGGAGGGATCTGTGGTTGCTGGGTTTCAAAAACACTGCCAACCTTTGCACTCAGACCAAAGGAAGGCTTTACCTCACCCCAGAGGAAAGTTTGCCACTCTCGTGGGTCTGAGGCGTAAGGGTCCTTGACATGGCCCAGCCATGTCAAAGAACACACATCAGCTCACAACTTCATGCATCCTTTATACATTCACCCAGGCTCTCCACCCCTGTCCAGGCCGTGACACCACTGAAATCTAAATAACCACAAAATGTCAGAAGAGGTATCTGGTATTTTGCCCACAGTCCCATCACGGCATAGGAGAAGCCTCAGGCTTGGGTTTGGGATGCTTTGCTATGCTCTCCCTTTTTGTGACACTGACACACGGCTTAAAGGGAGCCCTGTAGTAAATGGCATACATATTCTTCATAAAGAGCCTTTATTGGGTCACCAGCTTTAGCTTGCCCCAGCTCACACCACTTCCCAATAGACCATTGTCCGCCCTGTTTTTTCTCTAGCTTACCAACACTCTATACAGAAGATAGTAATGTTTTAATTATTCTTGATTCTCTGTATTTCTGCAAGTCTGGGAAATATTTATGGCAATTGACTACTATAACAGCCCAAGTGTTTATAGTGTATTGAGAGACCTTCAGTCTGAATAATTAATTCTATTTCACCATTACTAGGCATCTGAAAAACAAAGGTATATTCTTTGTCTAACCTGAACTAAATAAGTTAAGCTTAGTCTTAGCCTGGGTGAATGGTCATAATCTATAGAAAATCTCCTATTGGAAAACATTCACCCTAATAAAAGTAACTATAAAAGATGCTTGAAAGAACAGTTGGTAAAGCAGTTTGGTATACTGGAGACCATTGGCATATAGGAAAGGAATTGCATAAGGAAGATCTTTCTGAGGGCTGGTAACACTGTCTTGGATAGCCTGAATCCCAGACAAGATCAAACATGGAAAGAGGGGAGCTCACAGGGCACAGCCTCAAAGCTAGCTGAAGAGGTATGAATCTTTCCGCAGCCATTGTCTGTGAGCTTGAGACTCAGACTCTTCAGCCTTTGAATGTGGATTCATGCCGGCCACACCTCACCTCGGGTGTGGTCCAGCCTTTCAGCCTCCGATGGGAGCTGCGTTGTGGTCCCTTGACCAAAAATCTGTACTGGTTTCCCTAGCCCTCCAGCCTGCTAGATGATTATGTTGTCCAATTGATAATCATTACTTATTGGCTTTACTCCTGTGGAGAATCCTGCTGAATACACTACAATTTATATACACCTTCTATGTGTCACCCACCATACCGATGACGAATACAGGGTTGTATCAGACAGAGACGGACCTCACTAGAACATTGTTAAAATGAGAACCCGGGCTTGCATGCATCTCTCTAACTTTCCTACAAGGAGAATAATTAAGCACTAGCCCTGCTTTCGGTTTCCAAGGAGTTGATTAAGTATACATCCAGCCCGAGTAAAAGAGTGCAAGAACGAGGGACTGAAAAACAAACGGTAGAGCGTCCAATCAGACACAGCAACCCTCAGAAACTCATTAACCGAGGCCCTGAGGACCCCAGCACAGCTGGAGCGTGTTGACTGAGGGTCCCAGGCCGAACTCCTGAGTGAAGTTTCCAAGGAAAAGAACAAATATCATCAGCTGAGGGCTCACAAAACTCCTCAGAAACCCACTCAAGAAGGTTGAGTCAATTAACTGAAGTCCCCATTAAACTTTCTGCCGAAGGCGGAGCCTCAGAGGCAGCGGTACCTCCTGCCTACGGCAAGAATTTGCATATTACAGGACACCTGATAAAGTGCTCAAGGGCTAGTTTTACTGTTGTGCTGGTTTGCTGTTCGTTTCTTCTTGTCACAGAGTTGGGAGGCCATTCCATCCCCTGACAAGGGGCCTGGGAGGACCATTTGAGACAAACACGCATGGGTCTGAGGTGTTGCGAGTGGGGGAGGATCCTACTTCCAGATCCAGCTGCTTCTCAGTGAGCTCAAAGAAAGCGCGACAATTTAACATTCCCCGCTTCTGAATCAACTCCTTACCCCAGCAGTGGGGCAGAATTCGGATCCAGCTGTTCAGTCTCCTCCATAATACACTCCATAAATAGCAAAAACCTCTCCGGTTTCATTTTGTACACGTTAGCATATTCCCTCCTTGAATCTTCTTGTTAGCGTGACTGTCATCTCTTCTGTGGATTCCCACTGTAGTCACCATAAGAGAAATTACTTTCACATTGAAGACAGGTTAAAGCAAATACTGGTTTTGTTGGAAATGGGCATAAAAGGATCCCCTCACCGCCACATCTTCTACAAGGTATTTCCAAGACCTTGGGCACCAGGGTCTAATCTCCACAGGGCGGGTCTTTAGACAGGTCTGGGTGGGGAGTGTGGCCAGCTGGCCTTTTACAAGGGTCAAAGTCTGCTTTCTGGCCTTGTGTACAGAAAGGAGGAAGTTTGCACAGAGTGACCCAGCTGATTCCACAGAGCCCTTCCCCCTCCCCTCTGAGTCATTGGGGAGTCCTGCCTGGTTTTCACAGTTCCCAGCTGAGCAAGCTGAAAAGTCACAGTGCTGACACTGGAATGCCCAGTGGTGGAAAATGTGTGAACTTCCAACTGGAAACGACCTGAGGTCCCAAGCCCACTCACAAAAAGAGAATATGGTGCTCACTTCTAGACGTTGGTGGGGGATGAGGGGTGGAAGGAGATGTCGAAAACACACTGTGCTTTGTCTGTGTCTGCCATTAGCACTTGCTCTGACTCCTCTCCATCTTCCTGATGTGAAAGGAAAGGGGACCCTTTGAGATTTGCCCTCCTTGAAGCCAGTCTCCTTCAAGTCCCCTGCCTTCCCCAGTTCCTGTCACCCCTCCCCCCTCCACACATCTCCCCACTTCTGAATTGGCTCCTTGTCCTCCCCAGACACACTCAGGGCTCCATTCCCTTGGCCTCTCATCCTCAGATCATGTCTGCTTTTACTTCCTCATGCCCTAGCCCCTATGCCTCCAGTAAATTTTGCAGTCTAGCCCGAAGCCCTAATGCATGTGGGACTTGGTCGAAGCTTTCCCTTGGAATGGATAGATTAGACCTAGCACAGTGCTGTTTTCTCTAACAGCGATAGACGTTGGGAAGCCACCTCACAGGCTCTCATGTCTGCAGACATCTGTCTGTCCTTTCGGCGGTGTACTCTACAAAACCCTTGTGTTTTCTTTCTTATTGCTGTGGCAAAGTACCTGACAGAATTGCGGAAGGAAGCATTCATTCTGTGCTTTACTTATTTTATTTATTTATTTATTATTACCATTTGAAGGTGTGGTCCGTTAGGGCAGGGAGGACATAGCATGAGAAGTCTGGGGTCACAATGCAGAGGTAAGTTCTGTTGCTCAACTCACTTTCTCCTTTCTCACTCAATCTGGGATGCCAGCCCAAGAAATTATGTCTTCTGCATTTAAGATCTTTCCCACCTCTGTCAGCAGAATGTAGAAACTTGTTCACAAACATGGCCCAAACTGTCTCCTAGCTCATTCTGGTTCTGGTCAAGTTGACAGTCACTATTGGCCATCACAAACCCCAATTCAGTATCTAGTAAAGATACATTGACTGGACTTGAAAAGCCACAGTGTATCAAGTTTCTTGTGTCTGCTGATGGCTACCACGAAACGGCTTTGTATGAGGATTCAGGTAGAACTCAGGAGTAAACTGGTGTTGTGTAACTGTGGTGCCTAGCTCTAACAGCACAGCACAGTGGTTCTTTAACTCCTATATTCATATCCTGACGTGAGCCTGTCTCATGATGGAGGAGTGCAGGTGTGAGGAGCACTGTACAGTAGGTGTGAGTTCTTATGGCCTTAGTCGTTCTTTCCTTAGAAATATTTAGCCTGACTGGAGTCACTGTTTATAACGTAAAGACACTTGAATGGCTCAGTAGCCCAGCCAAAAGCTTGGCTGCGATTTCAAAGGCGGCCCTGAGCCAGAACAACTCTGCTAAGCTGTGCCCACATCTTTGACCCTCAGAAACCATGTGAAAGACAAATGTCTTAAGTGGTGAGTTTCTGGCAAACTTTCATGAAACAACAAAGTACTTAATATACATTCTCTATTCCTACTTGCTACCCACTATCTCTTCATGTAGGGATACCCATCACTCTCAAACATGTGAATGGATTCCTTCTGAGATGATCCAGCCTTACTTGTCATTAGAAACTAATTACACAGCCTTTATAATTAATTGAAAGCCGCCATGGTATAGCTCAATGGTAAAAGCATTTGTGTGAGGTAAACTTATTTTTTCTTTTATTTCCTAATGATACACCAGCAAAATCAGTCCTCTATCTTTTCTTAATAAGACTATCAGATTTGGGGCCAGAGAGATGGCTCAGCGGTTAAGAGCACTGACTGCTCTTCCAAATGTTCTGAATTCAATTCCCAGCAACCACCTGGTGACTCACAACCATCTGTAATGGGATCCAGTACCCTCTCCTGGTGTGTCTGAAGACAGCGACAGTGTACTCATATAAATAAAATAAATAAATAAATCTTAAAAAAAAAAAAAAAAAAAGAGTAGCAGGTTTGACTTTACCACAGTATAATGGAAACAGAATATAAAATAGGCCCGCATTTGTCTATCTGTAGAATTTAAAATTTTAGTAAGACTCGCCAAGAGAAGGAAAGCTGGATCAGCTCCTCTTTGAAACCATAATAATAAAATAAGTCACCTGTAGGGATGACAACACCAAAGAGATGTTCTTTCGTGGTAGGTTGATAAGTTCTGTAGCTCCCCTCCCGGCATAGATTGACACAGGCTGTAGTTCAAGCACTAGTGACAACGCATGGTGTGCCAGGGTCTTATATTAGGGACCTAAATATTATTTTCTCCAGAAGCTCAAAATCTAGATGGTCTATAGGGAACAGTGGTTCTAATCACTGGCTTGGTGTTTAATATTGTGCTTCACCTAGAAAAATGTGTGCAGGCATATATTTTTCAACAAAAATAAATGTATTTGGTGCATAAAGATGAGGAGGACGGAGCAAATTCTTAAGAAAATAAGTCAGAGTTGTGCTGAGTTGTACGCTGGAAAGTAATGGTGTCACTGGTCAGTTTAAAGGGCCTCATGTTCAAAAGTTACCAAGAAGATCTACTTGGTAAGACAGCATTAAAGTTGGTCAGAGGCCTACAGGAATGCACAGGTCATGTGGTCATGAAGTGTTCTTTATGGCAGGAATTTTTTTTTTTTTTTATTTTTTTTGGTTTTGTGTAAGAGTCCAGAGGCAAAAGGCAGATGCATCAGGAAGCATCAGTGTGCATATCTTAGGTTGAAACCGGACTCTCATATCAACAGTATCTACTGTATGGACTTTGGGATCTACTGATCACTTGTGCAACATCTAGTGTCTCAGTGAATGGAATGACAGCCATGTAATATATTAGTTATTCTTCCTGCTATAAAAGGCAAACAGGGACCCAAAAGATCACGAGACCCATCAGAAGCAAGTCAGCCAGAATGTCATAATTGTAAGTCATCTGATCTCAAATCCAATTTTCTTTCCATATGACTAAGACAGCCTGGTGTTGGGACTGTAGATCGCAAAGGCACAGAACTTCACGTCTGCAGTCTAGAACTCACTGGTGACAGGTGTGAGCTGACAGTGGGTTTGAACAGACTGCCTCTGTGGACCGCTCCCACATCTGCAGGTCTCACCCACTAGAGCAAATACCAGTGCAGATTCCAGAATCCTGGTCAGCGCTCACGTCCGGACCTTCCAACACAGTGCCGGAGTTCTCTGTCAGGTTCTGGACTGAACAGGATTCCTACCTTAAAGTCTCCACCTTCCCTCAAGCTGACTGTATACGTTGTGTGACCCAGGAAGCTGAGATTCCCACAACCGACTCAAGCACAACATCATTTTCTAATACAAGGCGCACCGTTAAAAACCGTCCTGGGACTGACACATGCTCTCTCTGTGACCTCTCCTTCTTTCCAAAGAAATAAATGACAGCCAGTACACCATCAAAAGTCTGACCTTGAGTAAAACAGGTTTCATAATTGTTCTGAAGCTCATTTCCTCTCCATCATCCTGACACTAAGACCCTGAGAATTTGTTTGTAGCGACATTTAATTAGAAGAGATCAAGAAGCAAATTGTTGAAAAAATTAAAACCATTGTTCTTTATCACTACTCTCGTGGTTAGCCTTATCTACGAAACACTAGTTTTCAAGTGGTACATTTCTAAACTTTATTAAATACTTCCCTCTTCAACTCTAGTTTGAATTTTCCCATGTTATTTTATAACTCTTCCCACCTCAGGGAGTCTGAAGTCAAACTTGAGATACTTTTCCAGTTTGATGTTTTCTGATTTGGTGCAAGGCACTGGCTCCAGACATTAAATTCTCTGCACTTCAGGTTTCTTGACTATAAAATCCCTAGGACATTGCTTGCTGACTTCCAAGGGTGCTTGAGAAATCCTGGTTCTTGCAGCAGAAGTGACTCTAAAACGATCAAGCATATTTACAATTGCAGTTTCCTTGACAGTGTCATTGTGCTAGGAAGTGTTTACTTCAAAATAATAGTAGCAGGCACTGTATGGATTTCAAAATAGGTATTCGGAGACCGAACAAGAGTCCGTGCCTCTAAAAGAACTGTAGCCAGAGCACTGGTGCGTTCTTATAATCCAGCACCCGGGAGATAGAAATAGGAGAGTCACCAATTCAAGCCAGCCTAGGCTACGTGAAAACTTGTTTTAAAAAACAAACAAACAAAATTACAACAAGCAAACACTATGTAGCCAGGCACATGCATGCCCATACACACATACACTCACATCCCATATACACACACCACACACATACCATATATACACTACACACACACACCCTATATATATACACCACACACAATACCACACATATACACAATAACACACATACACACAACACAAAAACCATACACAACACACACAACACACACACATCCCATATACATATATACACACACATACACTCACACCCCAAATAGATACACCATATACACACTACATACACACACTAAACACACACACACACTACACACATACCATACACGCGTATACCACACAGACACCATTAACACACACACATGCCACACACACCACACACATAGCACACACATATATAAACCCTCTCTCTCTCTCTCTCACACACACACACACACACACACACACACAGATATCCAATATACACGTTCACACTCATGAGCACACAAAGACATACACTCATGTACAAGAGAATTTCAGAAGTGAGAAAATGAGCAAGTTCTATGGAAAAAAAAATGGAAACACTGTCAAGAAAAACATGTTTTCATGATGCGCCTGCCGGCTACAGAACTGGAAGGGTGGAGAGAGCCGGAGACCCAGCTTTGAGCAACTCCCTCCTCCTTCTGGAGCCCTTCTCTGTTCTGAGTGGCCATTTCTCTCCTTGCCTTGAGCGAAAATCCCCAGAGGAGTATTTCCCAGCACTGAATGAGGATGTTATTTATGGTACGAGTCTCTTCGCGCATGGGACAATTTTCTAGCGTGCGCTGCCCCTCCCCCACCCCAGCCATCACATTATTTGGGTTTGGTTGTGTTTTTCCAAGGTTCCCTCCTCCCCTATAATTTCCCCTGGCTCGTCCCCAAGTCACTACTTCCTCCTGTGATCCTGTACTGTCCCCTCCCAGTTTCCCTTCATCTATTTCCCTCACAGCTTCTCCGACACTCCCTCCTGTTTATCTTCGGAGCCATCACATCCTCTATTAACCGAGGTTATCTCAGGCTGTTGACTCCCCGTCTCGTTTCTTCTGACCCTACTTTAAAGGGGAATTTCATTTCATTATTTATGCATTTTTTCCTCCCAAAGGGTTGATCACTCAGATTTTCTAAGGTTCCTGCCGGTCGGACAACAGGAAGGAATTTCATCAGCTGGGAGACAGCTGGTAGGAGACACAGCGCATCCTTCTCCTTGAGGACTTGCATCTGGCCTCCCTTCTCACTCGTCCCTTGGTTCTGAGAGAGTACTCTCCCCATCACATGGCGTGGTCAGCTGCAAAATAAGCTTGGGAGAAAATAGTAGCACTGGATTCTGTGAACGTTTTCCAGGGACACTCAGCCTTGATCCTATGGTGCTATTAACCAGTGGCATTGAATTTCATTCCAAAGGCATTGCTGTTTACATAAAGCCGTGTCAGACCCAAGCCCAGTGGGAACCACAGAAGAAATTACAGGGAAGCAAAGCACCATTTGCCTTCAAGATCGGGTCTCTAGGGAGTGCATCACAGTTGTTTTGGGGACTATGTGGCCCTGTGGGGGTGGTGTCTTGATTTTTCAAGCATACATACAGCATCTTGCAGGACCGAAAGAGACTCACCTGGTACTTCTTTTCAAATGAGCCAAAACAGACAGAGGCTATCTTTTGTTTCAAACATTTAAAGCACTGGAGAGAAAATCTTTGTGTTCAGATGAAGAGAAAATGCCACCACCAGAGAAATCAAAACCCTGAGCTGTTAAGATGCTTGTAACAAATGGAGGAGTGTCAGGAAAGTTGCATCACAAATTGTGGAACTGCTGGCTTCCTTCTCGGCCTCCACACTTGTCTGCTCAAGGCTTGATAGACTGGCCAGCCTACTGCTCCTTCTTCAGAGAGCACTTCATTGGGTTTTTTTCTTTTAACTTACTACAGTTCTAAATACAAATATGAATTTTTATTTCATATTTTATAGTGTGGATTATTGTGACAGGATCCCACTCCTGTTTGAGAGAGAGAGAGAGAGAGAGAGAGAGAGAGAGAGAGAGAGAGAGAAAGAACATATAAAAATCAGAATTCACCAGTTTGAAAGTAGTGAAGTGGTTCCAAGACAAGAGGCCTAGAGGCACACAGAGTCTGGGCAGCAGAGGACTACAGAGAGCAGGCCTTTCAGCTGGGCATCTGCTCATTCTGTATCCAGCACCCCGCCATGTTGAGAAGCTGGGGCACAGATGCCAGAGAACTCCTAAAAATAGACATAGGGGCCTGAGCACACAGCTGGGATTCCCTTCAGGACTTGGGCTGAATCGGGACTAGTGGCTAAAAACCAACAAGCTGGAAGCCTCTGAAAAAATTCAGAAGCTTTGATTCAGGTGAGATGAAAATAGGCCTTTGGGATGTGCCAAGGGGAGGGGTCAATGTGACATGCTATGCTCTCAAGAGAGCATGGCTCTCAAGACAGCATATATGTATATGTCATATGTACATATATATGTATACACATATACATACACACAAATATATACATATATACATATATACATATACATGTATATATGACTATACAAATATATGGCTATACACATGTATATATGACTATATATATATATATATATATATATATATATATATATATGTATCAAAAAAAAGCCCCACTAGACTATCCCAGTGCTCTTACAATAAGCAAACTCTGTTGTCACCCTGGAAGCATTGTTTATTAACCCTTCTGAGAATGAAGAGTTCTCCAGTGTGTTTTAAGACTCCCAGATTTAATTTAAAATAGAAACCTTCTCAGGCTAGCTGATGGTACTTTTCAACAGCTAAGAATGTCTCCAGAATACAGTATAAGTTTAATTTAAAAAATGACAAGCAGAGGCAGAGTTACAGTTGGACTCAGCCACTTTCAAGAGGTGTGAACTTCCTAGACCCAGCGCCAACCGTGGACAGTACAAGCTTGGAATGTTCACCTTGCTCTTCTTCCATATTACAGATGTGAGCAGCTGATAACTCAGGGTCTTCAGTACATAGCATTGATTTATGGACTGATGAGATATTTCAGCTGATGTTCCAACTTCCACACACTATCCTTTGTTCCCCACACATGTGTCATGCATGAGAACAGCAACACACACACACACACAATCAATCAATCAATCACTATAAATTAAGAAAAAATAGATTTTTAAAATTTCAGGACTTTAAATTGCCCTCTCACAGATCGCTAAGTTCACAGAGTAAGACCAGTAAGTGCCATCTCAATTTTAAAATGTTTAGACATACAGATAATTATGATAGAATTTCTAGGGTAAACACAATGTAGAAACTACTGATAATTATTCTAGCACATTTTAGAAGTACCATGTGATGACCAGGTATGGTGGTATACACACTTATCATTCCAGGACCAGAAGAGGAGCCAAGAGTCCTGTCTACACAGCGACTTCCAGGCCAGCCAGGGTTGAATGTACCAGTCTTGGCTCAAAACAACCCAAACAGGCTGGGTGTGGGACCACACCTTACTGCCAGCACTCAGGAGTCAAGGCAGGGAGATCTGTGTGAGTTCAAGCCCAACCTGTCAGGAAGCTGAGATTCAGGCCAAGTCAGCTAGTGCTACATAGTGTGACCCTGTCTCCAAGACAACAAGAACAACAAGAAGAAGAACAAATTACACTGTGATCAGATCCTGACTGTGGAGTCCACCCATCAGGGCGACAGACACTTCCTGCATGTGTCTTCCAGGCACTCACAGGGCCTGTGGTTTCCCTCATTACCCCCACTGTTTTCTAACACTTCATGCTAGAAGTCCCAGGAAATGTTAGATGACCCTCATAGCCTCTAGTTTCCTTTAGACTACAGTGATACACTTCTTGTCTAACCTTCAAAGGTGTTGTCACAAGACAGTTTGTCCCTATTCAAGTTTCACCATGATTTTTACTTCTGTTCATCACTGTATAACAAAGGACCATATACGGAACAGTTTCTGAAATCTGTTTATTAGTTCAAAGTCCTACAGGTCTGATGCTCAACATGGGTTGGGTATGGTGCATACTCCTTTAATCAGGAGACAGAGGCAGGCAGACCTCTGAATTCAAGGCTACCTTTGTCTAAAAGTGAGTTTCAGGATAGCCAGGGCTACACAGAGAAGCCCTGTCTCTCAAATAAAAAGGAAAAGAAAAAAGAAAGAAAGAAAGAAAGAAAAAAAGAAAGAAAGAAAGAAAGAAAAAAGAGTCTCTCAAAAAAGAAAAGGAAAGAAAAAAGAAGAGGAGGAAGAAGATGATGAGGAGGAAGTAGAAGAAAGATGAGGAAGAGGAAGCAGATGAAAGAAAGAAGGAAGAGGAGGAGGAGAAGAGGGAGAGGGAGAAAAGAAGAAGGAGGAGGAGGTCCTTCAACGTCATGTCACTTGGTTCTCAATTCAAAAGAATAAAAACAAGTTGCCAGTTATCTTAGCTTAGGTTTTTATTGTTATGAAGTGACACCATGTCCAAGGCAAGTTCTCTAAAGGCAAACATTTAATTTGGACTGGCTTACTGTTTCAGAGGTTCAGTCCTTTATCATTGTTGTGAGAAGCATGGCCACATCCAGGCAAACATGGTTCTGGAAGAGAAGCTGAGAGTTCTACATCTTGACTTGCAGGCAGCAGGAGACTATGTTCCACACTAGTTTGAGCATGTTTGACCTCATTTCATGCCTGTTCAGGACACTACAGCAGCTGAGCAGATTTCTCTTCTGCAAGCTCTAAGATGGAACTTCCAAGGCCCTGCGAGTTCTTGGCAGAATTCAGTGCCTTACAGTTATGAGAGTCTCATAACCTTGATGGCTGTTGAGGAAGGCCTTGATGGTCCTTCCTCTTGTCATGTGCTCCCCTTCATCTCCAAGTCAATTCCTCTTCCCTCTTCAGATCTCTCTGGGATCTGTCTCTAGCTAGAAGAGGCATCTGTTAAAACGTCTCCTCTGGTGAACTGAGGCCCAAGGGATAGTCTTCTGTTTTCTGATTGGTTCTTAATCAAGCATAAAAGTCACAGTGATGTCTTGTGACATTCCATTCACAGAGGACATTGCAGGAATTCTTGGTATTACTACCCCATTGTTTCTCCTCCCCAGCCCCCCATATCTGAGGTGGAAGTGCCTAGATCTGTGGATTTTACCTTGGGTAGATTTCCAGCTGGAAGAAGATCTGGTTTCATGGTATTGTGACCATCCCTCTTGCCTCCTTTAAGGGGAAGATTCACAGACTTTCATTTCCAGTTTGTAGAACAGTTCAGCGTTGCATCAAATATATATTTCTCTTTGTCACAAAATATTTTCTGTCATTAGTGGGGGTCTTGGAAATTGCAAGTTATAGGGGCTTCTGGATACTTTTGAATGTCACAAAGAAGCCACAGGTACCAGAAGACTCCTTTTGTGTTTGCTTCTTGAGGTGTCCCTCAGCTGAACCAGTTCTAGGAAACATAATGTTTAACAACTTTATAACCTGAATTAGCTGCCTGCAAGAGGACTGTCCCTCGGCAAAGATTTCCTAAGACACAGAAGCAAAATCCTAAGGAGACGAAATATTGATCAGTTGGGCTTCACTCACTTTAGAGCTTCAGATCTTCGAGGCCATTTACAGTAGCAAGCTAAGGTGTAGGCTGAGAGGTGAGATCATGAGTGTTTACATCTGGTAACAACATATGGTGATTATATTAAAGAATGCCTTCAAATCAAAAAAAAAAATTTTAAAAGAAGACCTCAACATGAAAATGAGCAAATGTCAGAATAGACATCCCCACGAGAGACCATACCTGAACAGAAAATAATCGTAGGAAAAAATGTCAGATTTCCTTAGTCTTTGGGGAAATGGGTTAACAACCATAATGAAGAAGCTTCAGTATACCTTTCCAACGGGGAAAACAAGAGAAGCTAGGATAATCAGAACTCCTATGCCCAATACAATCAAATAACCCACACCCACAACTCAATGGTTCCACTTGTAAGTATGCCCTGAACACAACTGTACCAGTGTAGCCAGCAAATGGAAGGTATAGTACGTGAATGTGAAGTGCAGTATTAGTTGCAATACGCCCCCCGAGAAACAGCCCAAATATCCATTTATAGAGTGTATATGAAAATCACTGCATACTTCCACACAGTGAGAAGCATACAATGATAACAGTCAAACTATCATTGCATATGAAACAAAATAACCCACAAGTAATGTTGACTGAAAAGAGCCAACCGTAGAGGAAGATACTATGATTCTTTTGCTTAATATATAAATCTATAAACATCCAAAAGTTATGTGTGAGTTTAGAAGTACAAGTTCTTTACCCCCTGACTGGGATGGGGTCGTCAGGAGTAGAAGGGGCCACAGAGACCAGGTAGGGTTCTGATTATTGATCCGGGTAAGAATTCCATGTATGTGTTTATTTTACGAAAATGAGTTGAGCCTACTATTTGCAGTCTTTCTGCATTGGCTTCACATTTCAAGGAAAAGCTCACGTGGTAAGAAAGAAAAAAAAACTCCATGTATCTAATATATTTCTTAGCCATAAGCACAGAACCACATTGATTTGTTCAGCGTAACTTCACCAGCCCCTAGACAGTGTCTTACACATACTGCTTCTTGTTCAACGGTTGGTTAATGAATTTCAAGAGAGTTTTTTAAAATCTGTTATTTGTCTTCCTCTGTGGGTTTTCTTGTACAGGCTTTTGTCAACTCTTGTTAGCTGTTACAGGACACTCGGTTCTGGGAGATTAGCTTGTAGAAGGGAAAACGAAGACCAACATACTGAAAGACCTTGTATTCATTTTCCATCACAGTGACAAAATTCCTTGGAACCTTAAAGGAGGGAAGGGCTATTTTGGCTCATGGTTTCTTGGGCATTAGTTTCTGGCCACGGGTCTGCTACTTCTGGGTCTGTGGTGACCCAGACCACCCTGATATTGTTACCATGTCCCACCCAAACCACAAAGGCCATACAACCATGTGTTGAGCCCTCTGAAAGCATGAGGCAAAATTCTCCCCTCATACATTGCTTCTGCCAGGTCCTTTTCAAAGTAAAGAGAGAGTAACCAACATATATAATCTTACTTGAAAGTTGTCATAGCCCAGTGACTTATGATGGCCATGCACTGTGGAAGGAATTCATAATCTTAGCGAGAGCCCATATAAAAGACATGCAATCCAGATAGTTTATTTACAAGCCGTAAACCTAGATTGGGCAGGTTTGGTTAGAGCTATGCTAACTTATTCCCTAGCGAGGAAGTCCCTTGTTACTTGCTGTTTCTTCGGGCCACATGCACATGATCCATCGCCTCTCATGGAGGCCTCTTCCACCTCCATCTTCTTTCCTCTTCTTCTCCCTCTACCTACAACCCCCTCACTCCATCTTCAAGTCCCGCCTTTCTTCCTTCACTGCCCAATCACAGGCTCTAGCCTTTTATTGACCAGTTAAATTGGGGAGAGAGGTTCACATAACATTGCTTCCTTGGTGTACATGGGGATTTCCTCCTCCTTCATGGTCTCCTTATTTGGGGATCTTAGGGGTACTATTTAGCATTACAGTAGATAGCAACACACCTCACCTCAACCATGGACGGTTGTTCTCTTTGTGGAGGTAAGAGAAGTGAGATTCTCATGAGACTCAGACTTTCCTAAGTTGCCAAAACTTAATATTTAACCATATCTGTTCTGTTGTTATCCATGTTTTGTTTTGTATTTTGGTGTGGTGTGTGTGTGTATGTGTGTGTGGTATATGAGTGTGTATGTCTGTGTGTCTATGTGTGCACACACATGCATGTATACATGTGTACGTAGGTAGGTGTAGGTACACACATCCTTGCATGCTCATCTAGAAGACAGCAGTCACATCAGGTGTCTTCCTCAATTACTCCCCACCTTACTTTGGGGGACAGGACTCTTTTACTGAGCCTGGCACTCACCATATGGCTACACTGACTGACCAGTGAGCTCCCAGGATCCTCCGTTTCCCCCTCCCCTTTCAGAATTGCAGACATTTAGAATGATATCTGGCCTTGTATGTGGGTAATGACCCTCCCAACTCAGGTCATCCTGCTTGTTCAGGGGGACCTCTCTGTGCTATGTCTCCATCCCTTGAGCCCTGATCCTGTGACATTGAAAGCATTGATCTTTCCTCTATGTCTTTGTGGAATCGGCTCATAGCAGAATGTGAGTGTTCAGTAATAATCTTCGAACTCTTGTGCACTGCCAAAATCCCTCAGATCCTGACAACCACTGAGGTTTCCTCACAAATGGGATTCCCGATGAGGAAGCTGGGGCTGAGGGAAGGTTTATAATTAGAATGGGGAATTGAGAGACAGTCATTCAGTGTCTAAATAAGAGTGTACTCATATCATCTCCCGACCTCAGCCCTTAATGCACACTTGGAAAATATTCATGGAAGAAATCTAAAATGTACCATTCAATTATGCATCGGCCCCCTCTCCCTGAGGTCAGGAGAGCAAAGCAGCCCTCTGAGCTAGTGAGAAGTGGGTGGTGAGCCAGGAGAGGGAAGATAGGTGCTCTCTGACAACTTTTGGTTTAGACAGGACCTCAGGAAGATATTTGGTATCGGTCCCTAATTAGATTATGTGCAGTGGCATCTACTCACAATGTAGATGGGACCATCTATCCAGCTATCTGAAATTTGGGTCCCACTGCCTACCACATACCCCGTATCAATGCTGTAAACTGTTTGAAAGGTAAAAATCATACTTTGCACTTCCTTGAATGGATGTGTTAAAGTCACTAATTTCTTAAACATACATTATCATAGTTTTAATCTTGCTTTGGCATTATTATTATTATTTACGTTTTTACTTTTTTGCTTTTCCCCTCTTCAGTCAGTGTTTCTCTATATAGCCCTGGCTGCTGTCTTGGACTTGCTTTGTAGACCAGGCTGGCCTTGAACTCAGAAATCCACCTACCTCTGCCTCTGCCTCCTAACTGCTCGAATTAAAGGCATGTGCCACCATGCCCAGGAGATTTCTTTACTTTTTACCATGCTCTGTGTGTGTGTGTGTGTGTGTGTGCGTGTGTGCAACAGGTGTCATCTTTCTTAATCACTCTCCACTTTAGTTTTTGAGACAGGGTAGCTCACAGAAACTCATTGATTGGCTGGCCTGGCTAGCCTGGCTGGCCAGTGAGTCCCAGCGACCCCCCTGCCTCTGCCCATGCCACCACACCCAGATTTTAATGTGGGTGCTAGAGAGCCAAACTCCGGTCCTCATGCTGGCATGACGAGCACTCTACAGGCCGAGGCCTGTCCCCAAGCCCCCACCACAGGTATTTTAAAGGCTGAAAAGTGACAGTGGCACTTTGACTTCGGAAGTGTCTGACTTCTGAGAAGCTGTTTCTGCAACACACAGCAAGATATTGGTCTCCCCTCAGCCGCACGACCACCCGCTATGTGGCGAGGGGCAGAACAGTAGCCTGTGAGCCAATCTGAATTACAGAAGCCCACATAAAACTGAAAGCCACATCCAGCCTCAGTTCTGTACCCTGCAAGCCTCTTTCCTGAGGTGGCTGCTTTTTAATAGTAGGGTTAGCTTTCACTTCCGTGTTAGTGCCTCCAGTCAGACTCTCAGGGGGTTTGAGGACAAGAGCAGATGACAGTGGACACACTATCCACTCAGATGCAGTTCAGTCCTCGGTCCACAGCAGTTAATACTCTTAAATTGCCGCCTGACAACTCACCCCAATCCCAAAATATAGACAAGATTTGCCCTAGGTCACGGAAACACTAAGTGGCTAAACAAGTGTCTTATTCTCCATGATGAGAAAACATAACAGTCCAGACTGAAAACCTTCACGGTGCGTTGAAAGTACCACGTGAGCCAGGCCTCAGGACACATCTCTGTATTAGCTACTCTGGGGGCTGGAGCTGGGGAGCTGCAAGCTCAAGGCTTGCCTGGGCTGCAGAATGGGTTGAAAGCCACTCACTGTGTCAAAGTGAAGTACAGAAAGGACTGGAGGTAGAGTTCTGTGATGAAGAGCACGGTAAGGATCCTGGGTGGGATCCCTAGCACCAAGGAAGAAAAACAAAGAAAGGATCAAACAAACCTGCCGTGCTTAATGGTGCTTCTGCCTTCAATGATGTGCAAGTTTGTTTTTTGTTTTTTTTTTTTTTTAATTAATTTCAGCTGTCAATCTCCGTGCAGTTCAACTTCCCTCACCACAGGTGTCAACCTCCATTTCAAAATGATCTGAACGAACCAGGTAACGGAATTTATTTTCACTTGTGCAGAAACCAAAAAGAAAAAGAGAAAAAAAATGTTTCTGGCAGAGACGAGGGTAGGTGGGGGGGGAGGAGGGACGACTATGTTATTTTGAACAAGGGAGAAAAGGAATATAACATGAAAGGGAAAATATTTCAGATTTGCAAGGAAAAACATTTTTCCCCAAAAAAAAAAAAAAAAAAAAAAAAACTTTCCCCATGCTTTTATTTCAGTTTGGCATAGCCTGTCCATGCCATTCCAAGCCATCTGTCTCTCAGCGCCACAGCTGTGAAGCCTGTGCTTGCTTGAGGGAGATTCCTGTTGGCTTTAGCCCCTCCTCCTGACTTTAGCCCCTTCTCCTGACTTTAGCCCCTCCTCCTAGTTTTAGCCACTCCTCCTAGCTTTAGCCCCTCCTCCTGGCTTTAGCCCCTCCTCCATTGCACTAGCCTCTCTGCTTTCCCTGGCTATTGGCTCAAGGCCACGCTCTCTGAACTAGTTCATATTTATGTTTTACAGGATAATGTTTTCAACTAACAGAAGTTAGTTCACTGGGGTAAATGGTCACGATCACAAAAACCCGTCACCACTTTAGAGCAATTCATTAGACACTGTTCTTCCGAACCTTCTAGAAGAACGCTCCAGCTTAAGGGTAAACACACCTGCAAACTTTTGAAAAGTCATTTCCTTTCCACTAAATAGAAGTTGACAAGCATCGTTTTTTGTTAAAGGGCTTTATTCTGTTTAAGATGTTTTCGTATAACGCATTTTGATCATAGTCTCCTCCCCACACCCAACGTCACGATCTTTCTGTCTCTTAAAACAAAAACTAAACCAAAATAAAATAAAACTCAAACACAAAGGGAAAAAGGAAACAAAGCAAAACATTAAGTCCATTTTGTGTTGACCAACTAATCCTGAGGTAAGGGGTGCCTTGGAGTATGACTGATATACCCAGTGTCGCTCCGTTAAAGGAAACCACTTTTCCTTCTCTAAGTAGCTATCAATTACAAATTACTTGGGGTGATACTTTGTGTCTGCTCCATATGGGGTTTTGTCTGGCTCTTCCCATCTTTCTGCCTTCTCTCGAAATAGATCCTGAGGGAAGTGGCATGGGAAAAGCAATCCACTAGTCCAGTAGTGGGTCTCTATATTAATTAATTACCATCTACTGTAAGATGAAGCTTCTCTGATGAGGGTTTAACAATCCACTGGTCTATGGACATAGCAATGTCACTAGGAGTTATTTCATTGAATAGTAAGAAGAGGTTCCCCCTTTCCTCCCGGGCCCATTACGTATCAAGTCTCAAGTTCTTTGTCTCATTAACTTTGTCAAATACAGGCTCCATTTCAGGGAACTAATATCAAAGAAGGGAGAGGAGGAGAAGGAACAGGAGGAAGGAAAGGAGGGAGAGGAGGAGGAGGAAGAGAAAGAAGAGAAGGAAAAGATGAAAAAGGAGATGAAGAAGAAGGAGGAGAAGGAGGAGAGGAGAGGAGGAGGAGGAGGAGGAGGAGGAGGAGGAGGAGGAGGAGGTAATCAGTTACTCCTTAACATATGTGCCACTATTGCACTTGTGACTACATAGCAATTTTACCTCTCTAGGCTTTGGTACCTCTCCTTTAATTCTTAAGTTGTAATACTGCAGTGAAAACAGCCAAGACAATAGTACCCAGTTAACTGTTATGATGCTGTATTGGTGAACCTTTGTTTACAGAAGCAATGGCACTCGTGTTTGTAGAACTATGGTCTGGTTGATCTGTGTTCTCAGTGATGGATATGCTTGCAGCCACAATGCCGGGACTGCTCTTTGACTCTAAACTTTATCCGTCTTTTAACCAATGCGGGTAAGGTTTTTTTTGTTTTGTTTTGTTTTGTTTTGTTTTCTGTTTTTTGTTTTTATTGTGAGCCATTTTTAAAAGTTAAGATGAAGATAAATTCTCTCATGCAAAAATATTTTAGAAGAATTGATCATTTCCATGTATGATGACTGGTTCTTTTTTGTATCAAAAAAAGTTAATAAGAAATGCATCGAGCCGGGCAGTGGTGGCGCACGCCTTTAATCCCCGCACTTGGGAGGCAGAGGCAGGCTGATTTCTGAGTTCGAGGCCAGCCTGGTCTACAGAGTGAGTTCCAGGACAGCCAGGGCTATACAGAGAAACCCTGACTCGAAAAACCAAAAAAAAAAAGCATCGTTGGAAAAAGAATTTTTGCAATGCTAATATGGCATATAAACTTGGGATTCATAGTCACGGCCAAGCCTCCAGCCTTTTTGACCTTCAGCTGATAGCATGACTCCTAGGTGGTCTTCCTGACAGCAATGCTAATAGTTAGTCACACATTTCCAAGATTAGCTCTGCCGTTCATCCTAGTGGCATCATTGTACACTGCACCGACTTCAATTTACTTGAGGCTTGTAGAGACGGGATGGCTTTTGTTAATGCCATTGATAAAGAGACTTGTTTCCAATTGGGCACAGGGAATAGCAACCATCTTGGCCTTCACTTGTAACTCTCCTGAGCGTTAAACAGATATTTCCTCCCCAGGATTTTGTTTAACTTTCAAATAAACAAACAAACTGAGAAAGGCTTCCATTCCAGGTAGGATACTGTGAGCTTCCAGGAAGGCAATGTTATTCCCCTGGTTACCAAGCCTTCCTGCTGAACCAATCTCCTTGCCTCGCCTGTAAAACACTGGCAGGCATCCCAAATGAATTATTCCAATATTAGTGCTGGCATACAAATAGGATTTACTCCAAAATGTGCAAATCGGTTGCATATAAATCAAGAGCTGGTCTAAATTGCTTGACCCTTTCTATGTTGTGAGTTGCCTTGTAGAGTCCCAGGAAACAGGAGGCAACATGCTACCCTAGTACCAAGGCATAGATTCTGTCTTCTAAGTGTTCTAAGTGTCTATGATTTCCGGGCTAGTCCTGGATTTCAGATATTTCAATGTGTCAACAAGACTTTCTGATGCCATAGCAATAGAGAATGCTATTCTAAATTATCCTGATAATGTACCTCATTCTATTGATTCGTTCCTCTTCCCTCTATTGCATTAAGGCTCACTGGATTCTGATGTGTACTGGTAAACAACACAGGAAAAAGCCTGGCTCCCGGAGAGCACACATTCAGGCCTTAAATTTATAATCTCCCTGCCTCAGCCTCCTGAGCACTGGCATGGGTTGCAGGTATGTACCACCATGCCTGGTTTATGCCCAATCGTCTTCTGTTTGAAGTGGGAAAACCAAGATCTGCCTTCTCTTATAGATATCTTTGAAGTTATCAAATGGCCATCACCATGGAAACATGGTTTAAATTGTGCTACAGCCTCATCATGAAGCTAAATCATATGTGAATGCTTAGGTCAATCATAGGGAAACGGAAGAGGGGCGCTGTTAGCATTTTGTCTAAGCTCCGCCCCCACAGTTACCTGGCAACAGCCAGGTATGCCTGACTCAACATGAAAGAGGCTGCTTTCTACCTCCACTCTCTCTTGTTCTCTTGCTCTCTTGCCTTCTTGCTCCCGCTCTGTCCCTCCCCCTTCCTCCCTCTCTCCCCATTCCCTTCCCCCCTCTCTCTCCATGTCCTCATGGCCAGCCTCTACTCCTCTACTCCTCTACTTTCTTCTCTCTCTCTCTCTCTCTCTCTCTCTCTCTCTCTCTCTCTCTCCATTTCTCTGCCTCTACTACCCTCTTAACTCCCCTCCCCATGCCCTGAATCAACTCTATTCTATTCTACACCTCCACCTCCGTGTGACTGGTCCCTCAGAGGGAAAGGATGCCTCAGCATGGGTCTGTGGACTCACCCCTTTCCCCCATACCTGACTACACCTCCCCCAGAAGATACCCCCTCTCTCCTTACCTTTTTATAAACACAACAGATGGACTTCATGCTTGGAGCAGGCTGAGAGAAGCAAAGCAAAATCCATACCATAAAGAAGGAACAAGACAAGGGAAACATAAGTATTAGCCCCAATGTTCTAACAACAGGCAAAGTGATCAAGACATTAGGGGCTGAACTGATCAGGCTTTACATCAGTTATGTGCCCTTAGATACATTCCTAGTGCAATATTTCTCAACATGTGGATCCAGATGACCCTTCACAGGGGTCACCAAAGGCCATCAGCGTACACAGATACTTACACTGTGATTCATAACAGAAGTAAAATTATAATTATGAAATAGCAACAAAATAATGTTACGGTTGGAGTCACCACAGCTGTATTAAAGGCTGGCATTGTTAGGAAGGTTGAGAACTGCTATGCTAGTAGAACCTGTCTCCTTCTGTGTACAAATGGAATTTGACATGCTCCACTCAGTACACTGTGTGGATTCAAAGAGATTTTGTACCTAAATCCTAGAACAACACCAGCACCAACTGACTGAGTAAATAACAGTAAGCCTGCTATCACCTTCATCGGCACCACCATCATCATCTTCATCATCTCAGATCAGAGTACTGAAGACTGGTCTTCATCATCTGGCTAAAAGATCTCTTGGAGAGGAGGTGGCTTGACTGCAGTCATCATAGAAATCTTGGGAGGATTCACTTTCAAAGCAGATGATTGCAAATTATGCACTGGGAGCCGATTTAATGCAGGAGTTGGGATAGGCCTAAAAGAACATCTTTTTGGCAGTTTAGTTCCCTAAGAGTGTGGTTCCGCTGGAAAACAGGAGTGATCCTGGAGAGGGCAGACCTATAGGAAAGAGGAGAGAATTCTGGAGGAAAAGCTCAGAGTTGATCTGACGTTAAAAGCAAACGGAGGAGGCCTTGTGTGACTTGGATAAAGATCGTGATGTATGAGCGGTTCCAGGAAAAATAGAAGACGGAGTCAGATGCAGAAAGGACATAATACTGTGCCAAGACAGACAGGATGGGGTTAATCAGACGCCAGCCTCTCCATTCAGAACAGACAAGGCTCCTCTGAGCTGGCAGCAAACACAGCTGAAGGCTTGATGCACATGAGTCCCATAAATCTGTCTAAATTTATTCTGCACTGTCGAGGGCATCTGCCACTCTTATCTGCCTGGCATCCTACACTGTGAAGAACTGCCCCTCCCTAACTCTGGATGATTCTCTTGAATATGTCAGTCAAGGAGCCCTGCCTCCCCCACTGCAAAGGTAGCTATTTGTGCTTCAGAATATCTCAGTTCCTAGGCCTTAGTGATTGGTCCAGATATAACTCAAGCCAGATAGTTGTCAGTATCACACAATCCTGGAGCCTCCCGGAGCTTTGTTGCTATACTATGGGAGGAAAACACTAAGAATTAAGCCAAAATCCTAAGCAGGAACCAAACTGGAATCAGAAATAGAGAGAGAAAGAGGGAGAAGGAAAAGCAGAGAGAGATGGAGGAAGGACTGACAAAAGAGAAAGGAGGAAGGAAGAGGAGGGGAGAGAGATCTGTCACTATCAAAGCAGCCACTCCTAGAGACTTTAGAATGATTTGATCATTTGAACAAACACATTACTTTTATTTTTTTGCTAATTTAATTTTAATTTATAACTACAATAATCAATGAAGAGAAGTGAGAAGGAAATGAAGCGTCTCAAATGATTTGCAGCAACCTCAATGGGAGTCAGAACACTATCTGTTCAAGAGCCAGGTCACAGTCAGAGCCTGCTGAGTCGGTTTGAACCAAAGGATGGGGGATGGGTCAAGGTGTCTGCCTATGGCTTCACTGGAATCATCTTAGAATCTGTAGTCTGACTTAGGTCTTGGTCTTGGTCTTGAACTCATGATAACTATCCCTCAGTTTTTCATCACACTAACTCCAACCTACCTGAGGGTTTTAGGAAATGACCTGATAGTCACAAGAAGACTTAGCATTGACCCCAACAATCAGAAACCAGGTGGAACTATGGTTGTATAATACTGCTTAATAAGCTTAGGAAAAACCAGGCAGTAGAGGCACATGCCTTTAATCCAGAACTTGGGAGGCAGAGGTAGGTGGATTTCTGAGTTCGAGGCCAGCCTGGTCTATAGAGTGAGTTCCAGGACAGCCAGCGCTACACAGAGAAACCCTGTCTCAAAAAAACTTAAAAAAAAAAAAAAAACTCAAAAAAAAAAAAAAAAAAGCTTAGGAAAAGAGTTACCCTTTGTGTCTCCTTTGGGTGGGGGAGGGGGGAGCGGTTAATGATCAAAGCACATGCATGAAAAAAATTGAAATATAAATTAATTTGAAAAGGTGTTAGTAATGTTTAAGAAAAACTAGCTTCGGAGATTCTGATAAAGTTTAATATGAAATGTATCATTAGCTTTAATCTTTCTATGTTAAACTCAAAGGTTTCATAATTGAGGCGGGTCACAAAGAGCGCTGACTATTTGGATACCCTGTATCTTTAAAGGGAAGGCTTCAAATTCACAGAGACTTCATGTTTTCGTGTTAAAGTTTCAGTTGGGCGTGTAGAGCATCTGATTTACTTGATCCATTATAAATTTTCAAAAGTTTAAAAGTAACGGCTTATCCCTATAACTAGAGGGTTTTAATCTATGAAGAAATTTAACCACGTGGAAGTACGTTTTTAAAACTATATCAAAATGATGTGTCTTATGAGTAAAATCAGAATTACCAAATAAGTAAAGTCCTGAGAAAATGACAGTTTTAATATTCAGATGCCTCTTGAATGGTTCTTTTCTATGCTCAAATGCTGGATTTCCCCAAAACACTGAGAAATATGAATACATGTGGTAAGAAATATCTCTCATTATGGATCCAGAAAGCCCAGGTTCAACAGTACTTTCTATAGGACATCAGTGGACAGTTCTTTTCTCTGCGTAAGGAGCTGAAGCAGACCACACAGAACAATGGAGAACTAATTGGAGCACCTTCTGGGAACCAAAACAGACATGAAGGATAAAGAACTGAAGTTATAACAGCCAACTAGCTAATCAACCAACCAACCAACCAACAACCAGCCAGCCAGCCAACCAACCAACCAGCCAACTAACCAACCAACCAACAAAACAACCAACCAACCAACCAACCAACCAACCAACAAAACAACCAGCCAGCCAGCCAACCAACCAACCAGCCAACTAACCAACCAACCAACAAAACAACCAACCAACCAACCAACCAACAAAACAACCAGCTAGTCAGCCAACCAACCAACCAACCAACCACTGAGTCCGTAATTCATTATTTCATTCAACAGCTACTTATCAAACAAATACTATGGATCAAGGGGTGTTGTAGGAGTTCTGAAGATTATTGAAGAAGAGAAAACACAAGATGAAAGTAGGACGTAGAAAAGGCGGTAAGAGAGTCAAAAAACTTACTGAGAATGAAAGGTGAGAGACAGGCAGCTTTGCTTGATGAGGAAGGATGAGGCTCTCATATCTCGGATTCTTTATCTTTGTCCAGTGTCACAGTCCAGAAAATAACAGGCAAGAGCATCTTGAAGCATCCATGGAAGAAAGAGAAAATTTAAAAAAGGAAGAAAAGGGGAGTCAATAGAGTCCAGTCTCTAAAGAGTAGGGAGGGGGCGTTGATAACGCTGAATACGGGTGGAGGAGATGGGAGGGGCCCAGTCACTCTGCAACAGAAGGCAGAGGGATGACTTCAAAGACTTTCAAACCTAGCTTGAGGAGCACAGACACAGTGCAACGGTGTGAAGTAGAAATAGACAGTTGTCTTAGTTCGCTCTCTCTTTCTGTGATGCAAGGCTGACCCAAACGATCTTGGAAAGGAAAGGATTTTTATTACAACCTTGAGTCAGAGTTCATCATCAAAGCAAGCCAAGTCAGGAGCTGATCTGAGGGCATAGAGGAGCTCCTCACACTGGTTCTCTCAGGTTTACATTCAGCCATCTTTCTTATACTTCCCAGGACCACTTGGCCAGCAATAGTCCTGCCCATGATGGGCTAGGCCCTCCCTCATCATTCAGTAATTAAGAAGATGCCCTCACAGACTTGCTTGTGGGCCCATTTGATTAAAACATTTTCCCAATTGAGGTTCCCTCTCCCAGATGTCAACCCGCACAACAGTAAGATTAGAAGAGAAAAGACAATCTACGGAGACCCCAGTCTATGTCATTCCATCTCTCTGGTGCCACCATTTCGTTCTAGAAAAAAAAAAAAAGATGAACAAACATGAAAAACAATGGCAACCACAAAATACCACCACCCTCACCAGTGACATTTCGAAGGGAGAAAGGGCCACTGGCATTTCCACTTAGTCATTAAGGACTGCCAGAACCACCACCAGATCCCCAACCCACCTTGAAAGCTGGCAGTGATGGCCCATATTACAGGAAGTGTAGTAAGCAGGATGCCAAGCTCCAGTCCGGAAAACAGCTTTTAATCAGCTAATGTAGGATACGCCATCCGACTACCCGAAAACATATGGTGGCAAGATCTACAGAGTTCCTCTCGAGCATTTATCAGACTACCAATTGGCATATATGTATATGCATATGTATTTGTATATATTCTGATATATTCAGATAATATATTATATATATCTCACCAAAGAAATTCATCATGAAGGATAAAGGATGAAGGATGAAGTCAAGTTCACACGTGACTGAAAACCATACCATGCTCACCAGCCAGACTAATAAATACACGATAAATCACTGAGTCAAACACTCAAAGGGGTCTTGCCTCTGTAACAGGCAGTAGATTAAAACTTACAGGAAAAAAAATATATTGAAGTAGAAGACATCACCATTGTCTTGACTTCTTTTCCCGATCCCTCACAAAGGCAACTTAAGGGAAAGGGGATTTATTTTGGTTCACAGTTCCAAAGGGGAGATGTGACCACAGGCACCATGGCATGGACAGGAAGCTAGCTGGTCAATGCATCCACAGTCAGGAAGTAGAGGGTAAACAGGAAGTAAAGCCTTCCTATAAAACCTGGAGGCCTAACCCCAGTGATTCACTTCTTCCAGTAAGGTTCTGTCTACGACCTGAAGGTCTCACAACACTCCCCAGTGGCCCCAACACTTGGGGACCAACTGCTCAAATATGCTGAGCCTATAACAAGTCAAAGATTACACCCCACATGAATGCTGCATAAAATATCCTGAGAACTGAGAACATATTTCTTGAAGACAGATTGTGATAAGCTGCCGGTGCATAAAATGAACATAAAAGCACACGCGAGTATGCTGGCAAAGAGCCAGCGTGCCATAGGAAGACAGGAAGTGGAAACATAAAAATAACCCCAATGAGGGGAGGAGGAAGAGGGGAAGAGGAGCAAACTCCGTGTGGAATAAACAGGGAACAAATAGCAATGGATTTTAGTCCATTAATAATCATGTTGGAAATAACTCTGTAGTCTTTAAAACTGAGATTTGCAAGATTGTGTTAACAGCAAAATGTACTAACCATATTAGCTGAGAAGGACTCTTCACACATAGCACAACTGCAAGCTAAATGAGAAAAGTTGGAAACTACATACTGAAGTGTGCCCTTCCAGTGCTGTGTTGAAACCCTAACTCTGCGTAGACCTTATTCAGAGAGAGGCCATGAATGGTAGGTGAGGTGATAAAGTGGGGAGCTCTCTACAGTATAAGAAGCATCCTTGTGAGAGAAGGGGACCCCTTGCCTTTTGCTTTCCTTCTCCCTCTTCTGCCTCCCTCCGTCTTCCTCCATCCTCTTTCTCCCTTGCCCCCTTCTCTCTTTGTTACAACGGAAAAAGCTGTTTGAGAACTCGGCAAGAAGGCAAGAGCTGCAAGCCAAGAAGAAAGGCCTCCCAACCACTAACTCCCACACCTTGCTCTTAGACTCCCAGTCTCCAGGAACTGGAGGAAAATCAATTTCCATTGTTCTGGCCCCTGAACACACCCCATTTAGTAATGAAGCCCAAACATAAAAGATACACAAAGCCAAACAAAAGGAAGATAACTAGATATAAATGTATCAGACAACGAATATAGCATAATAAGTAATATCATCAGGGGGGAAAAAAAGCAAATTTCATAATGAAAAAGTAGTCGATTGATAGTACATTACAACCCTAAATGCTTATGTTCTGAAAGCATTCAATATACGTGAAATAAAGTTCATAGAACTGCAAAATGGGTAAATCTACAAATACGGGTAAACTATTGACAGTTTCAATTATTAATAAAACAATTAAAAGAAAATTAAATAAACAGATAGAGAGCAATACCATCCATGGCCATGACCTAATTCGTATTTATATCACATTCCACCAGCCAGGGCTGTCTGCACATTCTTTTCAAGTGTGCATGGAATGTTTACCAAAATAGTCCGTATTTCAGGCCATGAAACATGTCTTAATAAATATAAATGAATTCCAGTTCAAAAAAGTATGTGTTCTATTATTCAGATTAAATTGGGATAAATAACAAAAAAAATGCCTTTCTGGAAAATGCTCATACTTCTGAATACCACATGAATAAATAAAATTACTCAAGGATTATTAGAGAGTACTTCGCATTAAGTGACAGTTCAAAAAAGAATCTCTGTGATGCTACTGAGGAATTGTGGTAGGTTAGGGGAAAATGAAAATAATAGATGTCTTTATTAGGAGAGAGAGATTGAGAGAGAGACAGAGACAGAGACAGAGGAGGACACCAATGACCCTTCACCTATGATAGCTGAGTGTTTAGAAGGAAAACAACCTACAAAGGAAAAGCCAAAACTGGAGTTTCATAGTACTAGCAATTACTTTGAGAAGAAATAATAACAATTTATACAAAGTTTCAAAATATTTAAGAGAAAAATATTTTCTAACTCACTTTATGTGGCCAGTATTAACTTCATGCTAGATGCATGCTCTTCTACCAACTAAGCAGTAGTATTGAAAGAAAAGAACTACAAACTAATATCTGTTGTGAACACAAATGCAAAAGTTTATAACAACAATATTTTAAGAAATTAAATCCAGTATCACATAAAAAGTCTGGTACACAATTATGGGGGGCGGAGCTTACACAAAGGACAGAGAGTTAGTTGAACACTCAAATATAAACATAATTCATCATATTAAAAGATTAAAAAGAAAAACATCGTAATTATGTCAGGACGCTTAGAAAAAAACCCTGACAAAATCAGTAACAACTCCTAATTGAAAATGAGATCTTTCTTGTCCTAGTTAATTTAACTGTCAACTTGACCCAGCCTGGAGTCATCTGAGAGCCTCCCCTAAGAAATTAGTGAGATCATAGCGGCCTGTGGGCACGTCTGTGGCGGATTGTCTTGATTGGTAATTGATGTAGAAGGCCCCGCCTCTGCTGTGCTGTCAATCTTCCCTGAGCAGGTAGTCCTGTGCTGTAAGAAAGTTTGCTTAGCATAAGACCGCGAGAAAGCCATAAAACATCATACCTCCTTAGTTTCTGCGCGCTTTAGCTGCGAGTGAGTTCCTGGTTAGAAGCGATGCTGTGTGGAGGGCAAGCATATCTGCCTCTGAGGTCCTACTTGCATTTCTGTCCTGACTTCCCTCCATGACGGAAGCTCCTCAATAACACCTGAACGTGTAAGCCAAATACAACCTTTCCTCCCCGAAAGTTACGTTTGCCTGGTGTGTTTTAGCACGGCAATAGGAGGAAAGCTAGAACATACAGGAAATCTGCAACAACGCTTAACCATGAAGGCTCTGTGCTCTCCTCCTGGGGCAACAGAAAGGAATAAATAAGACAGAGTGCTCATTCTCAAAGCTTGAATGACATCACATTGAAGACTCTTGCCAGTGCAATCAGACAAGAAGAAGAAACAAAAGATATTCAGAGTGAAACAAAACTGTCTTCCTGTGTTGACATGATTAGAAAAACTATGGAAATGTAGGAAATTGTATATTACATTTGTATACATGTAATAAATTATATATATTTATATATGTATTACATATATATGTATATAATTGGGAAAAGAATATAAATAAAGAAAACAGTATCAGAAATATGAAACATTTAGGGTATAAATCCAATAATTACATAATACAACTACTGAGAAAAACTAAAGACTTAAATAAATGAAAGGTATGTACCTTGTTCATGAATAAGAAAACTCCACACTGGTAAGATACTTTGAATGGTAAGTTCTTTGAATTAACCTACCAATCCAATGCAATCCTCAAACCAAGAAGCTGGTTCTAATATTCTTATGGAAATGCAAAAGACACATAGTGGTCAAAATAACTTTGCAGAGAACAAAGTTGAAAGGCTTAACACAATACATCTTCCATAAGTCTTATAAGACTGGCAAACACTGTAACGTTAGTATCAAGACAAAGAGTGAATCAGAATACAGGGTCCATCCATGCATAGACCCACATGTATTTGAACAGCAGATACATGACGAAGGTACAAAAGAAGTTTGATGAAGAAATGACAGTCATTCACCAGATGGTGCGAGGGCAATGGCTCGTACCTGCTATGATGGCCAGTATTAATTATCACTTGGAAAGAATCTAGACTTATCAAAGAGAAGTCTTCAGGCACACTCTTGAAGGAGTCTTTCCATTGAGGTTAGCCTCCAAGAATATCTATGAGCAACTACCTTGCTTATGCTTGTTGATGTGGGAACACTTCTATTAATTGCTGGTAGAACAATTCTTTGGTCAGGGTATTCTGTCCTGTATGAAATCAGGAAACTGGGCTGAAAACTTGGGTGAATTTTTTGTGCTGGGGTATTTTATCCTGGCAACAGGAAAAGAAACGAAGACACCTGTTAGAAAATACAAATAAGATTTTTGTTCAATATTTAACCGTGTTTAAGGATTAACTTGGAGTTGGCCACAGATATAAACATGAACCTAAAACTGAAAATCCCAGGAGGAAAATCTCTGTAATCATAGCAAAGATTACGTGAACAAAAGACCAAAATACAATTTAAGGGGGTAGGGTAAAGAAAATATCTTTTCTTCAAAAGCTGGGCGGTGGTGGCGCACGCCTTTAATCCCAGCACTTGGGATGCAGAGACAGGCGGATTTCTGAGTTCGAGGCCAGCCTGGTCTACAGAGTTTGAGTTCCAGGATAGCCAGGGCTACACAGAGAAACCCTGTCTTGAAAAACCAAAAAAAAAAAAAAAAAAGATGATGTTAAGAGAATAAGCAATCCACTGAGTTAGAGGAAGTATTCATAAATCACATATGTGATCGAGTACTTGCATACAGAACATATAAAAAACAGTAAGTAAGGTTTACTAATAGGAAAACATCCATTCAATTTTATAAAAATGGCCAAAGACCTAATTAGTTTTTTCCATAAAATTATACAAATAACAAAAGCATAAAAATACGATCAATAAAGATAGACACTAGGAAATTACAAATAAAATAAAATATATATCTTATATAATATATGTAATATATAAAATGATACATAATATATGATACATGATATATATGATATATGAGATGTATGATATATATGATATATGAGATGTATGATATATATGATATATATTAATATATATCATATATATAAAAGTATATATATATATGTATGTGTGTGTGTATATGTGTGTATATGTGTGTGTGTATATATATATATATATATATATATATATATATATATATGTCAGAATTTCACCATGTGCCTCTGGCTAGTCTTGGATTTGCTATGTAGACCAGGCTAGCATCTTCCTCATAGAGATCTAACTGCCTCTGCAAAAAATAAAAACTTAAAACATTTACAGTTTTCATGTGTCAGTTATACCCTGATGAAGCTGGAAATGATAATAATAATAATAGGAAAGTAAAGTAGAAATGAATTCAAAACAAACTCACCTACATCTCTCGAGTTCTGTTCAGTAGTAATAGCTAATTTAGATTTTCTCTCTGTAAAATTTCTTCCGAGGATTGCACCATAACTCTGAGCATGACACTTGTATTTCTTGATATTATATGTAGATTTGTGTGTTCATGTGTGTGTGTGTGTGTGTGTGTGTGTGTGTGTGTGTGTATAGATTGTTGTCAAACCACTATATCCTCTTTCCAATTTCTACTCACTGAAATTTTAATACTGAATTTTGTACTTCTCCTTCATCACCATCAAAAACATTCATGTGTCTCCTTCTTCTACGACATGTATTCTTCTATTTTCAGAATAACTTGGTGAGACACTTACAATAAGAAACAAGGTATTAGAAAGCAATTTGTCCAAGTTGAAGTTGGAGTAAAATTTCAAATGGACGAATTCTTGCTATAAGAATCACACTCTCTATAAACAAGGATGCTCTGCTCTCTCAATACAATATTCTCATGATCAAAACATTTAGATAATGCACTTAGAACCTTAACTAGCCCTTCTAATGCAGACATACTGTCTCCTGGGTCCCTTCATGTTTGACTGCATTTACTTCTCCCCAATCTTCTGTCCCAGTATACTAGGACATTTGTTTTATAACTGCAATTAATTTTAGAAGTATTTTCTATACATTACTTTTTACATTTTTTTAAAAGTGATTCTTCACCACAGCATCTGTAGGGAGCTACCTGTCATGTGCCAGCAGGCCCGCTGAGCCTACAGAGGGGGTGTATCTTTGCCAGGGTCTTCACTAGTACAAATAGCAAGGATCTGAGGGTTAGAAGGAACAGTATCATAAAGACCTACTAAGCCGTTGTCTCGTCACCTGTTCCCTCAGCTCCTGAGTCATTCATTTTCAGGGAAATCCCATGTCCTCCTGAGAGGAGTTCTTCACAGAGCCAACAACTTCCAGTTACAACTTGGACTCGTGTCTCCCGGTGTCTGTCTCAACGTTGTTGTCCTTAGAGTTCTATTTCAGTACAAAGCTGAGAAAGATGCACTCCTCCTCGGGGCTGGTGGCCTCCACTTGGATTCTTCTCTGTTTGTCTGGAATAATTCTTTCAGATCTAGTCTGTGGGTGGTCAGTGTTCAGAGTTCCTGCCTGTTACAAAATGCCTCCTTGATTGGCGGCTCGGCTAGGCAGAGCTTGTGCTCTAAACCAATCAGTTCCCAGTAGACATACTTCCTGCGTATTCCTCCTTGGCTTCGGCTTCCGATGCTCCACCCTGTGCCAGTCAGATTCTCATTTCCTGTCCATTAATTGCTCTGAGATTTCAGAATCTCCCCTTTACCCTCGTTGTCTAAAATGTCACAAGAGTGTGTCTCCAGTCTGTTTTGTTCATTTGTCCTGCTTTGCATCATCTGGTCTCTGCTACTGTGAAATCCTGTTTCTTCACTTCTGGAAATTCGTCTCTTCTTCTGTTTTGTCTATTTTCTTGTTCTGAGCATTTTCTGGATGTTAAGGCTTTTGGATATTTCCAATATCATTTTTTTTCTCTTATCTTTGCTTCCCTACCCCCTTCCTGGGCTGCCTCTTAAATTTCTAATTTGGACAATTAGCTTTGTGTTCTAAGGAGTCCATTTGGTTTCCATTGCTCTGTTTCTTGGCAGCCAGTTCTCACTTTGCCAGTGCTTTCCACTGGCAAATTACTTCAAAGCAGTTTCTATACTCGAATTACTTATTTGCTCCATGGTTAATGTGTTTTTTGTTTGTTTGTTTGTTTGTTTGTTTTCCTTAACCTGATCTGATCTTTTCATCCTTATTTTTCCCTCTGACATTTTATTTTTAATGACCCATAACTTTTGATTCTTACATCAACTGGGAAGGGCCAGCTTGTTCAGCACAGCTAATTACTTTTGTTGTGTACGGGTCTTTCCTTTTCTTACAAGGATACATATCAGCAGCCTTGGCTTCAGATCAGCCAAGTGATAAAGGAATAGGTTGCCCCTGGTCCAACCTCTCTTAGTGTTTTGTTTTGTTTGGTTGGTTGGTTTGAGGGTTTGGGGTTTTTCTTGTTTTGTTTTTGTTTGGACTTTTTTTTTTTCAAAAACGGGAGTGGTTTTGCTCAGGTGGGATTCACTATGCTAGGCTCCTCCTCTTGAAGGCTCAACGGCAAGTGCCTTGCTTCTGTCTGAACATCAGGCACAGGGCACAGGGAAAGGGATGTTGACCATGACTCACAACTCTCTCAGTTGAATGCCTTCCAACCCTCCACTTCTCTAACGTTTGATCTTCTCTCTCTCTCCCTGGGTCCACTGCCAGGAAAAATAGCCCTGGCCCCTACTGCAGACTTCTCTTGTTAATATGATTTAATATGCCAATACAATTCTATGTATTTCCGCTTTTAAGACATTTGTCTACCTCCCTAGTTCCCCAGTGTCCCTGCTCTGAAAACCCTGTGTTATCTTTATTACTCTTCATTCTATGAGTCTGTGTGTGTATGGGGTGGGGGTTGTTATATGTGTACTTGTCTGTCCCCTCTAGCAAGTGTAACCACTGTATCTCTGGGCTTCTCTGCAGCTGCTTGCTTATGTGTGTGTGTGTGTGTGTGTGTGTGTGTGTGTGTGTGTGTGTGTGTGTTGCATCTCCATTGGGCCACAGAGTCATGTGAACAATTTCTTAATATTTCTTCTTCTAGTCAGATTTTCAAATACTGAGATTTAGTTTGATATTCTCCTGACCGTTCAGAGTTAAATACTTTTATTGGGGGCTCACTGGAAATTCAGTTCTATCATTCTAGTAATTTTCTTCTGAACCTCTTCTGACTTTATAAAGGAGTTTGAAGCCATGTTGAATCATGGGGGCCGAGTCCTATCTACCATGTTAGACATCCACAGAGTGCAGTAACTCTGGCTTCTCAGTCCTGGATAGATAAACCCAACATTTTATCTCCTGTAGCTGCTATGAGGACTATACATTGATGACATATTTTAAAAGCTGTGAAACTAGGAGAATGTAGAATTATGATCCAAGAACTCCCGGGATACTGACATAGATAGCTTCTCGTTTGTACACAGTTATATGTATCATCACCTGAACAAAAACTATCCAGACCTCTTGGTTGTTTGCCCCTACGGCAGACTTCTCTTGTTAATATGATTGAATATGTCATTCGGTTAACCAGTGACAATGTGTGCTAAGGACTAAGTTTGGAATATATTATTCTTACACTGATAGAAGCAAGCATTGAACTAAACTGTGTATGGTTTTCAGCTATGTAAAAAGCAACTTCAATGCTTCAACTTATTTCTCATGAGCAAAATTGAACACTTTTAACAAGCACCTCAGATTGCCATAAAGCCACTAATTTAATAGTATACAATACTTAAAAATTACTGATAAACGGACAAAGCCGAGTATAATAACCTAAGACAACACAGCCATACTGATACTCCATTAGAGCAGGCAGAGTTTTAAAAATTAAAAAGAAATAGTATTCGACAAAATTAATGTTATGATCGGCAATTATCACAAAGATTTTCCTTTTTTTTTTTTTTTTTTTTTTTACAGTTTCTTAGAATATTCTCTGTCTCTGGTATCTTAAAAAGCAGATTTGTGAACAGGATGGAATTGGGTTTTTACAATTACATGTAGAGAAAATCTCTCAGATGTATTTGTCGACTTATGTATTTGTTTAGGCTGTGTGTCTGTGTGTGTGTCTGTGTGTGTGTGTGTGTGTGTGTGTGTGTGTGTGTGTGTAGGAATGAAGAAATCTGTACAAACTAATCAGTAATGATTTGACACTATACTGGAAAACCCTGCCCGGTACGTTCTCATGGGGCTTGTGTGGGTGAACGCTCCATGTTCAAACTTGTTACTGTTATTGCACAACCCCCACCCCCAACCCAACCCCAGACTTTGGTTCAGAATGGTAGACTCATATTCAGTCCACATATGTACCAGCTTTCAGATACAAGATGCTGAGTATCTTTTCCACTCTCTGGGCAAATGGACTATGTCAGTAACATTTCTGGAATGCTAGCAATGAGGACCCAGAGACAAAACTTTAGCTGGAATTTATGAGGCCATCTCAGGAAAATGACTTCATCATGCTATTCCCATTTTCTCCAGTCAACGAGGAGGTGAGAGACCCCAGTTTCTATAGCCATGTGATGCTTGGTATGCCCAAGAGCGAGCAAGCCTTCAGGGACTCCTGCCTTGACGTCTGGATCTGTGTGGGTCTCGAGAGAATCGGGTTCTCTTCCCTGGCTACTTATTCTTAGCTCATAGAGAGCCATGCATGTTCACACTTCTTTCTCTTTGCCTAAAACCTGGCCCTGGCTGTCCTTAGTTGCCAGGGACCTCATATTCCATGTTCAAGGCTCAGTTCTGGCACTGTTTCCTAGGGAAAGCCTTCTATGATTTTCTGGGGCAGCTAGCTCTGCAGAGGTGTAGTTATAATTATAAGAAAACGAGACTGGGAAGTGCCAGGATCTTGCTTAACCCGAGCGGTTCAGTCAGGTGAGCCTTGAGCCTCCGTCTTTGCCTGTCTGTAAAACATTTAGGTTCTCCTTGCAGGGATATCCTGGGCAAAAACTACTGTGGGAACTTGTAATCCTTCACAGAGAGGTTGGCACGTGGACAGCCCTTGCTGTGTACTATTTCCAAGGCATCAACATAACTCATAGGTAGATTGACAACGGTCCATACTGTGAAAACATATGATGTTTCAAATTAAAACCGGGGTTATATAAATAAAAGTATATTTTAGGGTTTCTTTATTCTCAAAGATCCTTCCTAGGAGGTCTAAAATAATTAGCAATCTACTTGAAGTGTGAGCAATGGTAAGTCAAAAGATCCTGAGGAAAAGACTACTCCGTGTTGCAACCTATCAATCTGACAGAGGTCAATGGTCAATGTTGTATCCTTAGTAATCACTTCATTTCCTGCACCCACTTTCCAAAACTCTCAGGTAGGCCAGAAGCAACAGTTCACTGACAGAAAACTTCTTCCAAGGACAATAGTATATCAAAGGTCGTAATAATTTGCATATTTCCTTCAACATTTTGCAAACAGCCATCACCCTCATGCTATCCTCAGTTAAGTCACGTGTTTGAGTTTCTTGGACCACGTGCAAAAACCTTTCTCGTTACAGCAGAACCATGCTGTGGTGCTGGGTATGTTGTCCTTGCGGATTCGTTATGCGTATGAAGCTAAGGAGTATGGAGTACTGTTGTACAAGCCCGCAGATTTTATGCCTTTCCAAGTGATTTTTATTCTGCACCATTGACATTACTTTTGATCAGGTTTCCACTCTTTTCTGAGAAGTTTGGGAATTGTCGACACCTATAGGCAGCCGATTTAAGATGGCGTCGGTTTCCGACATGGCCAGCTCAGCTTCCTATATAAACAAGCCTGTTGCGCATGCGTCGGCCTTGAGTCCCTCCTGAGAAGGCTTATGCTAATGAGGTATTGGCCCTAACCAATCCTGGGGCTTATGCTAATGAGGTATCAACCCTAACCAATCCTGAGAGAACATGCCGCCTGGCCCGCCCCCTTGGATGGGTATATAAGCAGCGCATTTCTGCTGCTGGGGGTTCCCCTTGGATGAATGAAGATTGTTCCTAGAATAAAGCTGTCTGAGAAGGATCCAGCCATCGTGTCTTACTTGCTGGTCGAGGCGGACGCAACAGACACCTTACTTGCTCCCCAAGTATTTATAAACACAGCGATGAAGCACAGAATCTGGAGGACAGCGAGCCTGGGTACCAATTCCTTCTTGCATGGCCTTGGCTGTGTTAGTTACATCCTCTGTCTACAGACTGAATGCGTGTCTTCCCTAACTGCCTCTCCCACTTCCTATATCAAAGTTCTCACACCTTGTGATGGGATTAACACTGGACATCTCTGGGAGGAAAAAGGAGATAGATACTGTAAGGGCCGAAGGCTTCCCTAGTCCCTCTCCTACCTTCACTATCACTCCTTTTCACTGCCTCTCCCTCTCTTAACTCTCCCAAGGAACCCTCTCCCTTTCTTTGCTGTATGAAGACATGGCAAGAAGGTGGGCTGTTTGAAAGCAAGAACTGAGGACCTAATCAGTCAATACCTTGGTCTTGAACTCCCTAGCCTCTGACATAAATGCCCCAGCCATCCATCCTTGGTATAAGTTAAGTCTATAGGGTAGTTTCCTTATCTGTAAAACGGTGGTAACAACCGTCCCTGCATCGGCAAACTACTGGTGGTAGCGCCCAGCATCTAATTAGTATTTCTAATTGCTAGGAACTTGTAGCGTTAAGTCTTATCCCTACAAGGCAATAAAGGAGCAGAGGCTCTCAACAAATATTTAGTAGATGAATAATAGAAAGCCATAATAGAGCAAGGCCAATAAATATGGATTTTGGAACCCAGGTGGTTTCTATGAATGACTGATGTCAGAGAACAAAAATTTAAACATTCTTATGATTAAGCCCCAACAACAGACTCATTTGCCCAAAGGCACAAATCAGAGGGAATAATGAACTCATCATCTGCCTAATGTCACAAAAGCCTCAGCGATCGGGAGCCAAGGAGTTCTTTGCACAAATGTTCCTTTTGCAACTTGGCTACGGTACGAATTGCTTCCTTTGTTTTTTCAATAAGCTTATGAACTTTGTTTAATTATTATCCAAATACACTAGACTCCAGTGAGGTCATGTTTGGAAATATACATACCCGCCTTTAAATGACTCAAACCCAGAGGAAAATCTTATTGCTGTTCATCCAAACTGTGCTCAAAATCAATTTCATGTGATGTAAAAATGGTGGGGCGGGGTGGGGGGGCGTCATCTTAGTTAGATTGTTGATTTATGTGGCGCTTGTAGATAGTAAGTGTACAGCAAATGGCATTTGGGGATGCTGTCATTAAAACTGATGACAGAGCCAAGCACTTCCAATCAATGGGAAAAGTAGTAGTCACACACACACAAAATAACAACAACAACCCCTTAGGAACATAATTGCAATATTTACAACTAATCGTAAGGACACAATTATCTGTTTGTGTTTGTTTGCCTGCTTGCTTGAGACAGGATCTTGCTTTGTGGCCCATGCTGGTCTTGAAGTCAGCAACCTCCTTACACACACACACACACACTATCATGCCTAGCTTAAGAACATCATTTCTTGGAATCAAGTTTTAAATACAGGTATTTTGAAGGTCCTTTAAAAGTATGATCCACGAAAGAGGCATTTAAAAACCGCTGGTTTTTTTTTTTTTTCAGAGTAAACACAAACAGTTGGCTCAGTCAAAACTAGCAGAGAGGCTTAAAGACTTGAAGAGAGCTGGGGACGTGAGGGCGGGGTTCAGGCTCCCAAGACCATGTACTCTCTTGTCTTATTTCCCAGAGGTGGTGACATAAATACTAGGAACTCTGCACCCTTGGAAAGTTGATCAGTATTAAGAAAAGCCTTTCCAGTGGTCATCATGGACAACAAGGTGTCTTTCTTTATCAACTGATAGAAACTGACTATGACAGGAAAGGCTGAGAAGCCCAGAGAGAAAAGCGAGACCAAGTCTCTAGAGCACGTAAAGGAAGCTGGACCCGGTGGCACAAGCAGGTTATCCCAGTATTTCGGAGGCTGAGGCAAGAGGGCTAGTTTGAGATTTAGTCCATCTGAGCTATAGAGTCAGTAGCTTAGGACAGCATGAAGTACAAAGTGAGATTCTGTCTCAAACAACATCCCTGAACAATTTCACCTAGTAAGACACGTCTTAGTTAGGGTTTCCATTGCTTTGAAGAGACACCATGACCAAGGCAACTCTTATAAGGACAGCATTTAATTGAGACTGGCTTACAGGTTCAGAGGTTCAGTCCAGTATCATCAAGGTGGGAGCATGGCAGCATCCAGGCAGGCATGGTGCAGGAGGAGCTGAGAGTTCTACATCTTGATCATACTGCAGCCTAGAGAGACTGTCTTCCAGGCAGTTAGGAAAAGGGTCTCAAAACCCATCCCCAGAGGGACACAATTCCTCCAACAAGGTCACACCTACTCCAACAAGGCTACATCTCCTAATAGTGCCATTCCCTGGACCAAGCATATTCAAATCACCACACGGTGCTTATGTATATGAGGTACATATGTACAAGCAACACACACACACACTCTACACAACACAGCAATACCCTTCTCTTGTCTCAAATGTAATGGCTGCTGTCGAGACTAGGAGTTTAGCTCTACACTCCTTTGATATGCGGGTCTTATGTTATCTTGATTTTTATTCTATTCAAATGGAGAAGTAAGTTCCACTTTGACAATGAAAGTAAAAGAAGCTGAAGGATTTGTGTGCCATGCCCTTTGGCCCTGTCTCCTCTGTGCGGTCTTGCTCAGGTTGGTGGCAGACAGTGTTCAGATTTGGTAACTTAATGCTCTCCGAATTAGCTTGTTTTATTCATTTTATTTTATTTTTTTAGGAAGCAAATGGATCCTCAATATATACATCTATCCAAAACTTCCCTTTCCAAGTGCCAATATACAGACATGAAGGCCTAACAGGCTAAAATGTATTTTCTATCAATATGTCAAATTAATTATTCCGAATGTTAAGGCTTTTAAAATGGCACACGCTTATTATCTTAACCTATATTCTATAGGTTAAAAGTTTGGCACTGGTCTCCTTGGGTTTAATGATTAACCCTCCATGAATGGATTGGAAGACACCTACAAAATTAGTGCAGCACACTTCCAACCGTGTTTCTGAAGGTGCTTCTGTGAAAGACATTTAGTTCATGGAATTGTGTGGAGAAGGCTCTCCCTGAATATAGGCGGCTTCATCTGATGGGCTTGGACAAGAAAGAGAAGAGAACGGGGCTCTTTGAGACTAGGAGTGTCCTCTGATGCTGCCAACTCCTGGGCGTTCATCAGATTCCACACTCTTCAACCTTTGAATGTAGGCTCACACCAGCAAATCTGTATGAAGCTTCTAGGCCCTTTGCTCAGTCTTAGCATTAATCATTGCTTCCCGATGTTCTGAGGCCTCCATTTTCCGTAGATTGAGTGGCCTTTGTTTTTTTCTGACTCTGCAGCCTCTACATTGCAATAGTAGATTATGTATCCTCAGACCTAGTTAGTCGATCTAATAACGGCCTAATTATATATGCATTCAGTTGGATCTGTCTCTTCAGGCATCAGTCTGATCAAGATGTAGAAGTCTCAGCTCTTCCTGTACCATGCCTACCTGAATGGTGCTATGCTTCTCACCTTGATGATAATGGACTGAACCTTCGAACCTGTAAGCCAGCCCCAACTAAACGTTGTCCTTTATAAGAGTTGCCTTGGTCATGGTGTCTGTACGCTCATAGACTGGGACTGAGGTGTCAGCAGGCATGCATCCCTTCTGCCTCCTTCTACCTCTATAGACCTTTGATAGACCAGGACGATCCAAGAGAGCCTCCCCACTCCATCTGATTCTCGGCCTTCATCCCATCTGCCAGTGTACTCTTCTGTTATGTGCTTTAATCTCAGCTCTGGCTGCCATCATAAAACGCCACTGGTACTTCAAATGAGAGACGTGTTTCATCATGGTTCTGCAGGTTGGTTTCTGTGGGGTTTCCCTCCTCTGCAAACAGCAGCCACGTCAATTATCCACATGGGGGTTTCCTATGTATGCCTATGCTCTGGTGTTGACCCTTTGCATGTGAAGATACCAGCCATAACATGTTAGCACATCAGTCCTTTCAATAGAGGGCCTGTCTCTAAATATGGCCATGTTAGGGGTAGAGACTTCAGCAGGGAGGTTGACGGGTACAATCTATAGGATGCATAGCCTAATAATTCCCACAGGCTCTAGAAGCTAAGGACTCAGTAATAAGGGGTCATTAGTAGAACCCCAGCGAATGCTACTGGGGTCAAATGAGGAAACGACGGTGAGATTGACCTTGGTGGGGTGACTAGAAAGAGGAAAGACGCTGTATGGGACAGTTGCAATCTGCTCCCACCCCCCCCCCAAGTGGTGATAATGGAAGTTTGAACCACTTCCAAGAGGAGAACAAACCTACTCTGGCTTAGGCTCAGGGGACGATCAATAACAGTACTTACTCAGAGTAAATGGTAGAAGTGGCCACGGGTGCCAAACCCTCTAGACCACAGGGACAATGGCACTTCTGTAATGAGTCACAGGTGTCCAGAGATTGAGCTGAACACTAATAAGTGTTGTATGCTGACCAGATCCTGGTTAAGGGGGCCGAGGGTCAAGCACTTTGGGCCGGGTTTAAAATTCGAATTGCAAGCTAGCATGATGCAGGGAAGAAAAGAGAAACAAGCCCAGTGTGCTGTTCGTTACAGAGGAGTGTACCCCGGAAAAGTCTAGAGGGAGGGGAAGTCGGAGGCAGGAAAAGCTTTTATCTTCATATTCCATTCTTATCGTCCGTGAAGGTCATTGGGTTAATTGACTCATTATTCACCATTTGTGATAGGACACAGAGGAGAGGCTGGAGTCGATTTAAAGGCCTTACTGTTTTCAAGAGGAAAAAAATAACTCAGGGAGTAGGAGACATAGATGACCGGGCCGAAGGGAGACAGCAAGAATCTGAAACATGAGAACAACGTAGTCGTAGCCTCTGTCTACCTCGTCACCGCTAGGTTCTGCCTGCTCGCTGCCAGCCACTCACAGGACAAGGCACTGAAAATGTAAAAGGAAGGAGATTATGATGAAAGGAAATGCTCTTTGTCCTTCTCCTGTCCTGCCAGACACACGAATGTGCAGGCAAATGTAATAGTAGAGAATTAATCCATTATACTGAGATGAATACATAATGTTCCTGGCATTACGTTGGCTCCTAAAGAAAAAAGGGGTGGAGAAGCAATCTGCTTAATTAAACCTCAACTAACAGCTGATATTAGCAATGTCCTGGGCACATTCCAGGTGTCAAGACTAGAATTCAAGCAATAATTCTGAAATATAAAACTGCAAAGACATCTCCACAACCACCTTTTTTTTTTTTTTTTTTTTTTGGCCAGGGCAGACATTGCTAATCAATCACAGCATTGTTTCCTACTGAACCCTGGGAAAGATTCTAGATAGTCACTGCCAAGCATCCAAAGGTTAGCTTTCGGAAGAATATCTGTTTACCTTTGCAGCAAATAACATTTCTAATTTTTAACTTCTACCTGGCCTCATTTCCTCCAAATACCCACGATCCTTAGTTATCAACAGGAGTATCTGCAACATGACAGTGATGCTAAGGCAGTAGAAAAGTCAACAAAACCCAGAAAAAATAGTATTTACACCTGTTATTTATCTATTTCCTCCAATAAAAGTATTCACCCCTGAAAAGAAGGAGAAAGTGTATAAGACCCAGAAAAGCTAAGGAAACTTACAAGGCTCAGGAAGTACACGGACCTTACCAGATTCATAAATCCCTCCTCAATATTACATAAACAGTAAACAATTGGTAGGAACATACCATTCCATGTCTGCTTCTCCCGCTTGGGCTAGCCAGGTCCGTTGCACACAGTACCAGGTTTGACTGGAGGGAGAGAAGTTTATCCCAGATGCAGGCAAGATCTTGGTCAGCAGTGAGTGCGCTGATGAGGAACATATACACTTGGAAACAGCTTCAGAGAACAGTTTCAGTTTAGTAGGGGGACCAAAAGCTATTTAAGCCTTTGTAGAGTAAAGAGGGGCTATCAGGGTGGGCCAGGGTGCTGGGAATGGCTCATTTGCATGAGGAGGAATTCCAGGTGCCGGAAAGGGTAAAGGAAGTTTAACCTGCATACCTGCCACGTGATCTCTTCCAGTGAGGCAAGGGCTGTGTGGTAAAACATGCAGGCCTGGGGTGGGTGGAGCCCGCAGGCCTGGAGTGGGTGGAGCCTGGGGAGGGTAGGGGCGGTCCTACTCCGGCTGATCTCAGGATGAGATTTCCGGGATTCGGACATGCCTTGACCCTACTCTTGCTCGAGGCCTGCCTGCTCTCCCTGGCACCTCACTGGCAGAGGAGACTCTCCCATGGAGCGGCCTATAAGTCAAGCAGTGAGATCCTGGGATTGCAGCTTCTGTAAATTGTCTCCCTCATGGGTATAGTCTTCCTGGTGATGAAGCTGTCTTCAGGTTAGTCATGATCTTGTAACTCTCACTCATGTGTCTGCAAGTAACCCCAATAAATGCATTGGCTCACCTAGCTAGACTTGCGTATCATTCGTTGGTCCATTGTTGGTGTTCCAGGTTACAGAATGTGGAGTGACGATGTGTATAGCTCAGCATGGTTCAGCAGGAATGCGGCTTCAGCATAACTGAAGCCCCCACATACTATCTGCTGTTACTTTATTGCCTTCTACTTACTTTTCTTTGAAATGTGCAATGTGTCTCCTAAAAAAAATTATATAATTAAAATGTGAATACTCATATTCTAATGAGATTTAAGAAAATTAAAATGGAAAACAGATACTATGTTAGTTACTTCTCCTGCTGCTGTGACCAAAGGTCTAACAAGGAGTAACTTAAGGGAGGAGTGATTTACCTTGGGTCAGTTTGAGGGTGCAGTCCGTCACAGCAGGGAGAACATGGGGTCAGGAACACGAGATGGTGGACCATACTGTAGGCACAGACTAGGAGCAGAAATGACTGCTACCACTCAGACAATTCCCTGTGATTCAGCTCCAGATCTCAGCCCTTAGAATAAATAGTGCCACCTACATGGTAGAGGGGTCTTCTCCTTCAAATCAACCCATTCTGCAAACTCCTTCACAGACATACTCGGAGGTTTGTTCCAATAGTGGTTCTGAACCTCACTGAGCTGACAGTCATGGTTAAACATCAGAACTAGTCATCCTAAGGTCGTGCCATCCTCTCATCTTTATGCTAACACAGTTCTCTGCCTCCACCTTTGGGCAAGTTTTGTGTCTTATTTTAGGTGTACTGTGTGTTGTTATTTGGAGCTTTTTTTTTTTTTTTTAACTTGTTTGCTTCTAATTGCATAAAAACATAACAGAGTATAATTTATTAAGCAATCCCCAGTTGATATATACAAGCGTCTCCCAATTTTTTATTCTTATTTTTTGCTACTAGATGTAACTATTTCGTATACAAATTGTGTGAACATCATAGATTTCTTCCAGTGACATATTCCCGAGGCCAATTGGCAGGCAAACTCATCTGCAAATTTTTAAACCTCAAGGGCAAACTGTCAAGGTGCTTTCCAGAAGTTTCTGCTAATTCTACCCCCTGAAGCGTCTACTGGGTACACTGCACCACGTGTATTTTGAAACATTGATCATGCCTGTTTTATTGATTACTTATACTGTGCTGATAAAAAAGAAACCCATTGCTTCAATTTACATTGCTTTGATTCACAAGGAAGGTTCTTGATTGATTTGTTTCTTATGTAACTTTTAAGAACAGGCTTTTGTCTTTTTTTTTTTAACTTCTTACTGTTTTTCTTATTGACTTGAAATGCCCTTGCTAGGTTTAATTGCATCTGTGGAACTTGAAGTTGTAGAGGCTTCTCAAGTTCTTAAGGTAAAAGCCTCCAAGGCTCTTGTGTGAAGACTTGGTCTATCCAATACCTCACCTCGCTTTGCAAGAAAAACCTGTTGTCTAGAAACGTTTTTATTCCAGTCAAGTTCATCATAGAAGCTGGGCACACATGACTCGCTGTCTTTACCAAGACTTCACCACTTTCTTGCACATGGGTCTCTTCTAAGCTTTCTGCATATGAACCCAGAATGGCTGTTTAAACAACTATGTTAATTGTTCCAATTGCTTTCTGGTAGAATCACAAACAACTCTGGGACCTCAGCATGGTCTGTGTAGCCCTGTGCACACACTAGCCTCTCCCTGGCCCCTTCCTGTTTCAGATAATCCGGGGCTCAAGAGGCACATGAGGTTCTCAACCTGTGTGGGTCATGATCCCTTTGAGGTCACATATCAGGTATGTGCATATCAGATATTTACATTACAATTCATAACAGTAGCACAATTATAGTTATAGTAACTATAATTGTAACGACAAAGTAATTTTTATGACTCGGGTGACCACAACATGAGGGACTGTATCAAAGGGTTGCAGCTAACGGAAGGTTGGGAACTGGTGCCGTAAAGCATCCTCCCAGAGCCTTACCGTGTCGTAAAGCATCCTTCTCCCAGAGGAGGTTTCACTCCTCCCAGTCTTGTATCCTTCATTCCCAACATCTAGTCACTTGGTTTTCTGTACTTCGCACAATTCACAGCTAACATTCTAATGATTATCCATTGACCACCCACCGTTGAGACTAAAATGTAATCTCCAGAGACCCCTTGTGCTGTGTGCCAGCATGTGCCCAGAAGGCCGGATGGGAGGCAACGTCAGGAGAGACGCTGCTGCCTCTCTCCTCTTAGCGTCACTAACCATACAGTGCAGTGAGATTTTCCCGGGCAGAGGGAAGTGTTGTGGATAGCCCCGGACTTGTATTTTGATACTAATTCCCCTTTCCTGTGAAAGGCTGCAGAGGAGATGTGAGTCATTACACAGGTGATTTCTAGTGAACCTTCTGCCCATCTTAATTTGTAAAATAAAGGCTGGAGCCAGTGATTGGGCAGATGAAGAGGAAGTGGAGAAATAAAGGTTGGTGGGAGAGAGCAGAGGAAGACTGGAGGAAGACAATGGAGGAGGAAGACAAGGAAGGAGAGGACGACTGGGAAGCAGGAGGTAGAAGGATAGGCGCAGGGTCTGGAAAATTCTCAAGTTATAAGGGTCTCATAGCTGGGGAACAGAGTAGTGTAGGGGTATCTGCCCAATCTAGACTTACAGAATATATTCATAATTATTGAGTTGTGTTTTCATTGACTGGTCATATTTGGGTTGGAGATTTAAATATCTCCCACTACAGGGAAGCACCACCGTAGGCTTCAGGGTAGTACCACCTTGCCCAACTTTGTACCTTCCAGCCACACAGCAGCTGTGGAATGCCTGGGACACAGTGCAGCTAAGGAAACCCTGTCATGATGCTATACACCTTCCCAAGAGGTATATGCTTCCTTCTCTCCCTCTACCTAGGCTAGGCCCAAATTACACTGTAGCACCGCACATGTTGGATGATGAACGAACCATATACACCTCTGTGAGAACAATTCTCTCTTCTCTCAGAATGACCCTTAGTTCTGGACCCATGTGAATTCACTGAGTGTGCCTGGAAACGCCTCCTTTTTTTTTGGTTTTTCAGACAGGGTTTCTCTGTGTAGCCTGGCTGTCCTGGAACTCACTCTGTAGACCAGCTGGCCTAACTCAGAAATCTGCTGCCTCTGCCTCCCAAGTGTTGGATTAAAGGCGTGCGCCACCACCCCCGTGAAACACCTCTTTGAAGCTTTTTTTCAGTACCATACAAATGAGCTTCTAAAGAAACATAAAATCCTCCTGGGCAGCGTATTATTGTTGTTGTTTTGATAAACCAAGCACAGTAAGTACAGCTACCATGTTCTATCCTATCAAGTGCCTTTATCAGACTTATCTGATATTCTCTTTCCATTGTTTCAGTTACGGATGTCCACGACAGTCTGAAAATATTAAATGACAGATTTCAGAAATAAGCTACTAAAATTTTTTTAAACTGTACGCCACTCTGAGTAGAATCTCATACTATACCACTTGGGCCATTGATACATCCTATACGTCCAAGGTATACATGCTCTATACATTAAACACCCTTCACATGTAGCTGCCTTGGTTATCAGGTCAGTTTTCATAGACTCTCAAGGCTTGTGTTCAAGTGACATTGATTTTTGCAATGATGGCCTCAAACAGACGAAATCCAGATCCCAGTCAGTTTATCATCCATCCACTCTGGGTTGTTCTCGTTCACTGTTAGTGGTGTCATCTCATTCCGAACTTACTTTATATAAATATAGCATTCAGTGTTCTTAACAGCTTTAGATATTCAGGAAACATGGACCCTGCAGGTAGGAGAGGAATATTACCTTCCATCTCTGAGATGCTCCATCTCTGTGAGAGGAGCAAAGGGCAGGAGAGCAATCTAGCCAGGGAGATTATGTTTGTTGGGGGAACTGGGTTTAGCTGGCCTTTACAAATGTACCCTACACCTGTCTGTGTGTGTGTCTGTCTGTGTGTGTGTTGTCTGTGTGTGTGTCTGTCTGTGTCTGTCCATGTATGTCTATGTCTGTCCAATGATCTCTTTACATCTGAAAGTTGCTCCAAGTTCTTTCCAACAGATGAGTACGTGGGATTTCACTCAAAGGATCCCACAAGTCTTCAGCAAAGTCTAGTTCAGCCGTACTTCACCCTTGAACCAAACACATTCATCCTCGATTCCCTCTGAACAAGCAAGGTATCACAGTTGCCCTTGATTCCATGAAGCAAACTCAAAATAGCTACAGTGACTTCTCACGCGCCAACACCTGCTAATTCTATTTTCATACTCTGCACCCTCATCCATCTTCTTCAAATACCGCCACCCCTACTCCCACCTCCACCCGTACCATTTCCTATGGACCCTTACAAGTGGCCTTCATTGACTGTTCTTTCAGTCTTCTACACACAGCTGAGGAGAGCCAATTTCCTTATGGCATTTTCTTCTCCTGAAACTCCCTCAGTCACTTCCTTTCTATATTAGCTTAAATATGGAGGCAAAGGGTAGAAAACTTGAGTAAATCTTAATTGAAGAGATTTATCTACTGCTAACAATCAGTGAATTTTAACTTTTAGTCCCCTGGGAATTAATGTGTCAAAAATATTTTCAAAGGACACAAAACCTTGTGCATCACTCACAGACAGGGCTTGGCCTGGTCTGGAACACAAGCATAGCAGCTTCCTGTCACACCAAGTTCCTCACTCTCTGGGATCCACAGGGACCATCCTTCGGCTGCTCATCCTCAAAAAAGCTATTTCCTAGAGAAGCTGCGAGTGACCTATACAACACAGCACACCCGCTCTGCATCCTGCGCATGCTCACTGCCATGTGAGTCTCCTTCACACTGTGATTGGATTAGCCGCTCTTTGTTTATTCAATCATGTTTGCCTTCTCGATCAGTCTAAAAACTCCCCAAAGACAGGATCCATGTTTATTTTGTTCCATTATTTTCTATTTCTAGTGCCTGGGGTCCAACTTTCACGTGTAGGCATTCACTAAGGACTTGGCAGACGAATGTGGTCTGCAACAGATGTTCAAAGGATTCTATGACTTCTGTGTCTTTCTTCTTAAATGTAAGCATGCTCAGGACAAAAGCCCAATAATTCTAATCCTAGAGAAAGGGGAAAATAAGTGGGGTAATGCCTTTTGGGGACAAGGATCACAAATTAGCCCATTTCATTCATATGCTTACTTACTAAAAGTCTAGATAAACTGCTTATAATCAGTTATAGTGTTACAACTGAAAACTTAAATTTTTATTAAATGATCTATTTCATGGGCTTTGGTTTTATAAAGAATATTTTGTTGCTACCAATGGATAAATGGGTCTCAATATTTAAAACTCCTCAAATGTAAAAGATATGTAACCTGTTATAGAAAGCAAGGAAAGAGCCGGGTGGTGGTGGCGCATGCCTTTAATCCCAGCACTTGGGAGGCAGAGGCAGGCAGATCTCTGAGTTCGAGGCCAGCCTGGTCTACAGAGTGAGTTCCAGGCCAGCCCGGGCTACACAGGGAAACCCTGTCTCGAAAAAACCAATAATAATAATAATAATAATAATAATAATAAAAATAAAAAAAGAAAGCAAGGAAAGACACGCTCTTTTAGTTTGTAAAAACTGGTTTATTTACAATTTGGTATTTTAAAACTATCTGAACATGTTTATAATATATATTATAAACATATATAATATATATCCCTGGGAAGTAATCTATATTAACTTAAATATGGAGGCAAAGGGTAGAAAACCTGAGTAAATCTTAATTGAAGAGATTTATCTACTGCTAACAATCAGTGAATTTTAACTTTTAGGACCCTGAGAATTAACGTGTCAAAAATATTTTCATCCACTCAAGTGTAAGAAAGGGGGAAAAAAAAGTTTAAGACCACAGGAAATAATGAACAGAGCTACCATGACTCACCCCATAAATGACCCCATGCCTCGCTTCTGCAAATCAAGGGGTGTGTGTGCAGCTGCATCTAAATTTACAGGTAGAGCTAAAGAGACTAAAATGTTCTCGTCTTCAATAGTTTTGTGGTTTCTCAATTGAAAAGATATTCTCAGAAATTGGTAGCCAGCAAAGCTCCCTTCTTTCTAGTCTTCTCCCTCTGTTTTCACAAAGTCTCTTTGGTATCATTCATTTCATTTTCCTCAGGCTCAGCCGGGGATAATTATAGCTCAGAGGAGTGTGTGAGGATGAAGGATGCTCGTGTGACACCGTGGGATCTGCAGGGAGCTTTCTCCCCTTTGTAGGGAGAGATGCTTCCGTACTCTGCCAAACACGATACAATTGCATGTCTGCGAGTCCTTACCACAGCTAACGCTGCAGAAGAACCACTACTCAGTCTTGATTTACTAAACTTCCCTGAGACGCAGGGGAAAAAAAGATGCCATTCCTGTCTCCCTCACAGTTTCTAAGGATGCAACCACACCGATCCGTTAAGTCAAAGGGAAACCAAATAAACCAACCACTTTGGGTGAAGACACAATTCTCTCATGTATACACAGCACAGTAGTCAAATTTTCTTTGGGGAGGGACTTATGTACCACTGGTGACAAGTGTTTATTTGTGTTAAGTCTGAGGGAAAAGAGGTGTAATTCAAACTAGAAGAAACAAACAAGATGAAGCAAAGCCACAGATACCCGTGGTTTCGAGTCTCTTCTAAAGTCCTTTTCGAAACAGAACAGCAAGTGAAGCCCTCCCTTCTCGGAAAGACCCGAGTCAGCACTAACAAGGGACGTTCTCTAAGGCTGGTTTGAAAGCAGCCTTGAAGTCCCTTATTTCTGAATACTTATTTTTATACTTGCTGATTCCAAAAGGTAATCAGTTCTAGAGAGAGACTCAAAGAGAATATAGCCTTCATTGACTTAAGAACAAACTTAGATTTGGTAAGAGGAGTGGAACTGGTCTTTCCTGAGTCAGACCTTAGCTTTCATATACATCATGTTCATTGGTTTTGCTCTCCTTTGGTCCATTCTGTGGTTGATTGATTCTGCGTGTTGTGCTTTTACACTGGATTGGTGTAAGCAGCAAGCAAGACAAGTCTGAAGACCTTTGCACTACACATGAAGACAAAAGCTGAGCTTACGAACCTCATGCTCCCTCCTTTCAGCAGATACTATGGACTTGGATAAGGCACCGGAAGCCGGAAGCCGAAGCCGGAAGCTGCAGAATTCTTCAGCTGTTGGTATCAGGAGGGATGCAAACAAAAGCGTGAGGTAGTTCTCACCTTGAGGCAAACGCTCATCTACATTAGTATGTCCCTGCAACGTCTGACGTACTTACTACCTTGCTTGTTGTCATCTTGCTTGTTGTCATCGGCAAGTAAACTAGAGTTCACGTTAAGTGAGGTAACTCGACACATCTTGAGTTACTCGCAGTTCACAAGTCTTATTTCCTGACCCAACCATGTCAGGAGACACCAAAACCTCAAAATGTGAACCATGGAGAACACCAACGATAAAAATAGCAAAAGCGTGCACGTTTCTGAAAGGTAGACCCAGGAACATCTTCAGATAACTGACTTCAAGTGTACACAGGGAAGAATGAGGGCTATCGGGAAAGACCTGACGCCCTACCCCCCCCCCCAAGCCTGAAGGATTAAAGGATTGGAAACTCTGGTATTGTACAGGATGTAGCAGATACCATATAAAGAAAAACTAACACAAATTACCAAAGAGAAATAGAATTATCTCAAGAGCTCTGATTTAGCAGGGTTTCTTCCTAAACCTCATTTAAAAAAGAAGAAAAAAAAAAAATCTCAGAATCTGTGTATTTATAGTGAAGAAACAACGGACGAATTGTCTCAAGCTACCTGACATGCTAAAGTCTCCCCGGGTTTAACAAACCAGGAATAATCATACCAGAAACAGGGTGAGATTATAGTTAGAAAAGGGGTGAGAAGTAAGGTAGGACATTAAAATTTTATTCTGAAATTATCTCTGGCCACAACAATAAAATTTAACAAATATTCACTAAACAGTCTTACTTCTGCCTCCGGCTGTACAATGCATACAGTATCATAGAACTGGCCACTAGGATTCAAACCCCACTAGAACACTTTCCAGGTTAAGTGGCGGCAGCAGCAGGTCTCACAGAAATCTATACATACATATATACACAGTCCACATTCAACCGTTTCACATATTTTCAGTACATACAGTTGCAGCATTAATACAGTCACGTGTCTAAGGTGTTGCTCGATTAAAAACCCAGCCCCCGCCTAGACAAACTGCAGCAGTTGAGCCTGATATAATTACAATGTATCGTATATATGTCCATAGCAGAGAGATGTACAAGTCCCTAAAAACAGAGAGTCCACAAATACTTTTGTTTTTGTTTTTTTTTTTTTTTTTAAATGCTACCACAGCATTATGTTGGGCAATATTAAAACCTTTACCAACCGAATCAGTTGATTTTTTTTTATTATTATTATTTAAAAAAAAAAATCTGCTTACCAGAAATAGTCTTGATGAAAAAAATTACAAAAATGAATGTTCTCTTTAAAATAATTCACGCTTTTAAGATTCCAATATGGCCCAATGCTACTGATGCCTAAAGTGGTTTTCCAACATTCTGATGGAGTCACCTGACAGGGCTCCACACCACCCAGTAAGTTTAAAAGTGGCTTAAATGCCATGCACCCAAATTGTAAAAATCCCTGGCCATCCTCACTAGAGCCAGGCACATAAAAAAAGGAATGCACTTTGGTTCATACCAAATGCCCTGGGATTAATCACACTATAAAATTAAATGGTTTGAGGTAAATTTTTACAAATACAGTTGATTTTTTTTTGTCTAGTGTTAGCATAACAAAAAAAAGTATCATTTAAAAAATCAGTCTGATGTTAAGATACAACAAAGACCATCTTTAACCTCTTCAACGTGGGAATTCCTGGTGTAGCTAACCAATAGTTATCTTGCTCAGAGTCCGATGACAATTCACGCCTTATGGTTTCTATTAAGGCCTAGAAATCTAGATATTTAAGACAGATGTTATCTTTGCAGAGGTGGCCTCCATCTTTACTACCTCTCGTTCAAAGAGTTAAAGAGGCCAAAAAATGCATGCCCCGTAACATGGCATTCGGAACAAAAGGCACATTATTAACACTAAGGGCACAAGTTCTCCTCTACGATGTTAATCTACGCTGCCTCGCATCCCTCCGTGTTCCACGGTTGTGCTAAGAACACTCTAGTAGTGCAAGAAACAGAGCCGAGTGAGACTGCAACCAAAGACAAAACGACACTGTGCTATTCCTAAATCTGAAAACAGCTCAGACATCCCCAGACAATGGTAACCTGTGAGACCAAGGACGGTTTCCAAGCCAACTCCTAGTAGCCTATCAGAGCCCTTTATTTAGGTTAAGATGATGAAGAGGCAACAGTTTCATTTTAGACACAATAATTAAAGAGGATTCTCCTCAAAGCAGCGGTTACCAGTAAATGCTGAAACGGTTTATGAATAAAGGAGATTTCACTGTAGGTGGAAAAAGAGAAGGAACAGAAAAATCCTCATAGCACATGATAGTTGGTTTTAAAGTTTCCGGTTCCATGTATGGGAAAAGCTCATCACCAATATCCTGCTGGCGTCTACAAAGAACCAGTTTTGTGTGGTGGGGAAAGACAAGCCATCTCAGTCCACTTCTAAACTGTTGCAAGTATAGTGACATTCTAGGGGAGTTAGTCACGTCAGGCTCAGGCTCCCGGCAACCAAGTGAGAACAGAGGAAAGGGGCTGGGGAAAGGGAAATAGCTTCCATTTTCAAAAATGTATTTTAATGACCTAAAGACAAAAACCATCGTTAAGAGTCTCATAGCTCTACAAAGTCCCCAGACCAAACTCTTTATACTTCTTATGCCTTTAAGCCAAGTTTTAAAAAATAAATACACAATTTTTAAGCCCTATAAGCCACTGGTTGGGGGCACTGTCACATGAGCATCTTATGTAACTTACTGACATATTATTGCACTTCACAGATTACACAGAACTGTGTATAGTATGCTAAAGAATTTGACTAGGGGAAAATAAGCTATACTCACTAAGTACAGGGGTGCAAATTAATTTATCAACACCATCCTTAAATAGTAAAGCAAACATCGATATTACTAACTTATTAATAAGCTAATCTCATTACTGATTTTTGGCAAATATTTGAAATAATTCCTGAGCATTATTTTTTCCCATCAACTGGCAAAGTCTCAAGATAAAAAAAAAAAAAAAAGTTTTATTCAAAATGACACTTTCTATTTGTTTTTTTTTTTCTTTTTCTTCTTCTTTTTTTTTTTTCTTTTTTCTTTTTAAGTAAGAGAAAACATAGAATTAAAAAAAAAAAAAACGTAACCGGAAACTTTCTTGGCCTCACTCGGGACCATGCTTTAAGTACTTGTAAATCAATTTACAGGCAATACAATAATATCTGTGCATATAAAAGATTATTTATCCTAAGTTTTACTATCCAAAACCTATTGTCCAAACAGGCAGAAATCTTTCTCTATTAAATTGCACATACTAAAAAAATTCTTTCCACGTGCCTTGAAATTGATATAGATCACCGTTCATACATTAGTGATAAAATACTGAAATTTTCACTGTGAAAATAATTATTATTCAGAGAAGAAAATATTCTTTTACCTAACTCTCAGTTACTCTCTCAGGTAAAGCGTCATTCCCCACAAAAACAGTCAGTGCGATTCAAAAGAAAGTCAACTAAACAGACGAATCGTGTTTTTTTTTTCTCCCTGTGGCTCTTCTAGTGAATCAGAGAATAAGTCAGACCATTTAACTTGGCGTGGAATTTCTCCTCCCTTTTCAACCCCTTTTCTTTCTAACGAAAGAGTTGATGCTTCCCCAGGCTAAGGGAACCCCTGCGGCACCTGCGAGCTAGTGTCGGTTAAGTCTTCTTTGGAACTATGGAAATTTCTCACCTTAGGTAGCTAGGCCGCTGTTCTTTTGGAAAACTGGGGTAGAAACTGTAGACATAACGGCAGCTGAAATGTCTGTTAGTGGTCTGGGATGGACAGCTGAAGGAAAAAAGACAAACTAAACGCAGGCAACAGGTGTGTGTGGTGGAAGAGGACCGATCATGAAAAAAGGTAGCAGGGAACATGGTGGGGCAGGGGGGACCTTAAAATGAGGTGCAAGAGCAATTCTGTAGCCTGGGAAGGAATTCACACATCTCCTTTCCACTTATCCACTAAACGCTGCTGCTCGTGGCTTAAGGACATCAGAATGTTAAGTGGGCAGTTGAAATGGGGCAATCCTATTTTGTAATCATTTGAACAGACGGTGAGGGAAAAAAAAAAAAAGAAAAGAAAATCTCAAACGTGCAGTTTTCCTTAGAGATTTTCACCCCAACCCCCTTTCTTCCTCCTCACTCTGACCCAGATTAATTTATGGAAAATGGAGGCAAGGTGAACCTGGAGCCTGGAGAGAGAAGGAGGGCCTCTGGGGACCACCTCCCTGGGGAGTTGGACGAACCATGAAAACAGAGTGAATGCGTTTGACCAATCTGTAAATGTGTGGCAGTCATGACGAATCAATGGCCTGCCACCGATGTGATTTCTCTGCCACACTAAATACAGTAAGGCTCATCGTACATTTAGAACACAAGGAAGAAAAACGAAACCAAAAACAGTTTCAGAAAGTATAAAAACTTAAAGCATTGTCCCCATGTATTTTATAAAAACAAAACAGTCTTACATCAAGTGCTGAAAAGATACAAATGAGTCGAGTTATTGAGCAAATAAAAACAGGTCTGAGCTACACTTTTTTCAACCCAGTAAGGCTCAGCTATAACGCGGTTTTTTTTCAGATTGCCAGCATCAGGGGACTGGAGCTCAGCTAACGAGTTTCGGCAACACTGTCCTCTGCTGAATATTACCATTGGCATCTGTCATCTGTGCCAAATTAGTCCTCAGCTTGGAAGCTGAGCTGGAAGGTGGAGGTAACTTGGAAATGGAGGTGATAGCACCAGTACTCTCTGTGACCCTCTTCACCGCTGTCTTCTCCCCGGTTGGAGGCTTTGGCAAGCGCCTCCTAAGCCACGGGTGCCGCAAAGCCTGGCCCGGGGTCATGCGGACCGCGGGATCCCACTCCAAACACTGTTTTAAGAAGTCAAGGAAAAGAGGATCGTCGCATCCCTTCAGTGCGTTCCCCCACTCTCTGCTCTCTGGCGGACCCCTCAGTTTCCCTCTCCGGGATCGGCCTCCGTTGAGGACCACAGAGCCATCTGAAAGAGTCGTAACAGTGCAATATCGGGGGTAACCCTTGGAGCTCACGAAATTTTTGGCTCGTTTGGAAGCATCCAGGAGTTTTTGAGAGGGCATGCCCAAGAGCTCAATCATACAAGCCAGCTGGTCCCCTTCATCCTCCCCAGGCAAGAGGGGGTAACCTGTCAGGAGCTCCGCGAGGATGCAACCCAGGCTCCACATGTCAATGGGCATGCCATACCTGGCTCCGAGGATCACTTCCGGAGCCCGGTAAAAGCGTGACTGGATGTACGTGTAGACGCGCTGGTGCTCGTAACAACTGGAGCCAAAGTCAATCACTTTAATACTGCTTCGACCCTGCTGCTTTAACAAAATGTTCTCGGGCTTAAGGTCACAGTGGATTATTCTGTTCTTGTGCAAAGCATCCAGACATTGCAGAATCGAGTGGGCAAACTTGCGCACCAGAGGCAGGCTGAAGCCCTGGAACTTATTCTTCTTGATGAGCTCATAGAGGTTCATGCTCAACAACTCAAACGTCATGCAGATGTGGTTGCGGAAGGTGAAGTTCTCCAGCATGTGGATGACGTTCATGGTGTTGTCCTTGTCCTGCTTTCGTAGGTGTTCCAAGATCCGGATCTCCTCAGCCGCCTGCCGGTGGAAGCGCTTCTCGTTCCGCACCATTTTCAGGGCCACGTGCTGGTGGACTTTGTGGTCATAGGCCTTGACCACCTGTCCAAAGCTCCCCTTCCCAATGACCTTGAGGACCTCGTATCTGTAAGCCACATGATCATGGGGCACCTGCACGTACGATCCCTGGTCGTCGTCATAACCGCCGTTGTTGGGTCCACCGGTCATGCCTTGGCGTTTCTTTGCATTTGGACCCAGGAAGTAGATTTCAGGGTAGCTAAAAATCTCATGGTGTTCGAAGGCTGTGAGTTTTTGCATGTATTGCTTCATCGCTTGTTCGGGTGTCATGGGGGTGGCTTTGACCTTCCCATGCTTTCCATGGACTTCAGAGAGGTGGAACTCCCCTGCCGTCTGTGAATGCTCTCCAGCTGCCGCTCGGGCACCACAGGCAAGCCCGTCTTGCCGACCGTCGTAAGCCCATTGGGTTGGGTTGTGAGCACTGTCCTTTGTTACTATTATCCTCGAACAGCTGCTGAACCTGGATCTGTCCGTGGCTGTGGCTGCTGATGTGGAGGTGGTCATTCATGGTGTGTTTACCGCCGCCAATCTGGAACAGACAAGAAGCGTAAACAGAACGGAAGGGGCCCCGTCTCTCCAAGGACGGTTTTTAGAAAGGTCCCCGTTAACCCAGTCCCATCTTTACAAACAGCCACAACTGGTTTTACCAAAATGCGAAGCGATGTGTCCCTAAGCTGTCCCGTGAAATACACCAGCAGAGAGAATGCCTAAGCTGGTTATAGGCAAGATAGTGAAAAAAAAAAAAAAGAACAGTAGACTGGAGGGTTAAGATACAAAGGACACCCCGGAATGCCACCCCTATGTAGCCAGGTCCTTAGAGTACTTTTCCTGGAGCAAGGATCAAGCGTTCGTGTTACCATCCTGTACCTACTGCTTAATAACAGGCCTGGCACAGGCGGGTGTTTTGAGCCATATCTGATCTGGAAATGAAACAGTAAAGCACAAACAAGTAGCATCTATCCTGCTGCCCACACCCAGTCCACAGTGTCTTCCACACTCCGTTTAGGCATTCTTTATTTAACGAGGATGCGGAATCACATTCGTCCAGTGCTCTCTTATGTATCTAGACCTCCTCCCCAAAACACGCTGTTTCCTTCTTCCCTGGAAGTTATAATTGACCTAGGAGAACACACATAGCAACAAACAAAATAGGCTTCTATTGACAGTCTCATGTAGATACGTGTGCGCCTGGTTACCCTTGGGAATGTCTAACCTGTTGTTTAGTTTCTGGGTGTTGGTGACTTTATAATCAGTTAAGGTCATTTTGTCCAACAAACTGAGCAACTGCCATTCAGGTTGGGGCCTCAGGTCCAACAGGAGCTTGGTACCCATGCATGGATTTCTACAGGCTGTTGAGACTGCCACCACTGCAGGATCTAGAATCACCTAAGAGACAAACCTCTGCGCATGTCCCTTAAAGAGCTTCTAGATTGGTTAACTGAGGTGGGAAGATCCAACATCTATATCTATATCTTTCTGTATGTGGTCACACTTTTCCACAGGCTGGGGTTTGACTAGATAAGCAAAGTGATCCAAGCACTACCACGCCTTTCTCTTCGAACCTGCAGAAGCAGTGTGACCCAGCTGCCTCAGGTTCCTGACACTATGCTGGAGTCACCACCCTGACAGTATAGCCCTTCTTAAATTACCAGCCCAAATAAACCCTTCCTCCTTTAAATTGGTTCTTGACAGGTATTTGCTCACAGCAAAGAAAACAGTAACTAACACAAAACACAAAGTAGCAATTTCTATTTCTGGCACACATGCCATCCCAGAATAATCTCATCTAAACAAAACTTGACAAGGCAAAGGAAGAACCCTCCTTTTCCTATCCTGAGTTGGCTTGGGATTTCCTTCAAGCAGCTGGTGGATTCTTACTTGAGACCTCAAAGAATCAACCTGTCACCATAATCTACCTCACTCATTCAACCAGTATTAGGAAGGGACAAGCTACAAAGTGCTGGGAATTCTGCCCACTGGGAATTTACAGTAAATAAGAATGAGTCCTATTTCCTCAGGGCTAGGTCCTCTGTTTTTGGGTTATTCATTCTCCTGAAAGAACAGGCGTACTCTGTAGGGTATCGATGGTAATTCAAGAAACGGTTTAGGAGCAGCTGGATTATAAAATGAAATCCCAACCTTCCACACTAGCAGACCGTGATTTTTCTTTTTCTTTTTTTTTTTTTAACTGACAAACAGCAAGCGTCATGACCATCTATGGAGTGAGACTCTTTGCTTACTTCTAAAACAGAAGGAAGCCAGTACTTGGGACTATGTCTTTACAGAATCAAGACTTTTATTTCCCAGAGAGACTTTCAGCAGATTTCTTGGATCGAACCCAATGATGACACTCCACGTAAGGTGACTATGTTCTACTAAGGGAGCTGGTATCTTTTTTGCCTTCAAAAGCAAGGCAGTCCATAAAATACATCAGAAAAGCTTTGCGCATACATAAAGGTAATACAAACTTGTTTGTCCTTTCCTTCGCTTTCCCAGGTTTTGAAGGCCCCAGAGTTAGCAGAGAACTTGCTGACAAATGCTAGCCTTGGGGATGGGGGAACCAATGCTTCCACCTCCTGCCTCTAAAGTGCTAGGTGCTGCCCTGCTCCACTGTGCCCAGTCTGTGCACTTTTTTCTTTCAAAGCTGCATTCATCTTGGAGCCCTCTTTCCTCTGTAGTCTTTAAAGCACCAGGAATGAAAAGGACTCGAGGTTTAGAATCTGTGTCCTCAGGGTCAGAGGGAGATTACTTCAGATCTATGCCCCGCATCATTAAGAGTAAAACCAACCTTGGGATTGTAAAGATTCCTAAACTGCTAGCACCAGAACACTTCTTGAGCATCGAGAATTTACTCCGATTTAGGTTATAATTACTTTTTGTATAATCAAAAAAAAAAAATTCTTTCAAATATTTTAGTGGCCAGAAGTAAAGAGGTTGCCTATAAGTTGGTCCACCATCTCTCCAGCTGTCTTCTCTTGGCATCCTTTTGCAGGATCCATGTCCCTTGCTGACAGGTGGGTCCAGGCTTCCATGCTCTTGCTTTTCCACTCCTATAATTTCCTAGTCAGCGATGAGCACAGCTGGGATGTCAGGAGCGCCCCTCATTGGCTGGAGCCTGACTCTCCTCTTGCAGACACGCCTACCCGTGCCTCCAGGACTCAAGCCCTTCTGCTGGGCTGCTAATGAGTTGGCGCTCCCACAGGCAACTCAAACAAACTCCTAATTCTTCTTTATAAAGCCAGAGGTTTTGTTATCATGATCTTCAACTTTAAAACAAACAAATAAACACCAATGACGAAACTTAAAAACAAAAACAAACTTCTCTTTCCAAATAATCAATCTGGCCAAATACCTAAGAGTCCCTGACAGTGCACCTGGGAAACCCTCTCAGGATCTGCGCCCTTCCCAAACTATCGGGGAAGCCTCCTGTGTCTAGTCCCGCATGCCCTTTCTAGAGCTGCATGTGGCCGTATTACTGCTTGTTTTCACTGGGACAACTGAGGTAGACATGCAGGCAGAGGCAGACCCAGAACCACCCTGGTTCATAGCCTAAACTCTTCAAATCTTTCTCCACGGCGTCTCTAGACTTGGCATGTACACACTGTCTGTCTGTGACTGTTCTTGCTTCTGCTTATGGCCCATGGCTACATGCCGCCACCACAGCCAACGCATGCAGTAAGAAGACATCTGTCCTGAAGCCTTCGTCTGATCTATCCATCTCAGAGGAACAAGGCTGAACTCCCAAGACCCAGGGATCCTGTGCATTTTCACACCGTCTCTTGTGGATGGAGGCAGTTTTCTAAGAGCCCAGAGATTTTCACACATGAAGTGAATGTAGCTCTCTCAGTTACTGTGTAACTCTGGCTGTTTACTTTATCTCTCTGAACTGCAGTGTCCTTGTGTGTGAAAAGGTCCCAAGCTACCTCATTAGGGCTATTAGGGAGATTAAAGAGGTTGCATGTGCAAAGTGCTTGGTATAAGACTGAGGAGGTGACAGCTATGACCTCTGTCCTTTTCAGACGCTGGTTTGAATCTCCTTTTTTCCACTGTTGAGATGATAAACTCCTACTCATTCTTCAAAGCCTATACTCTCATGTCCTCTAATCTATTAAATCTACCCCCCCACACACACACACCCCTACAGTGTGCTCACTGATTCACTTCACTCTGGTTTGACAAAAATTGCACCCATCTATCTAGCTGCTGAGAAATTACAGGGAGAGGGTCACCTCTTATTTTTCTTAAGTCCTCAACAACAGAAACTCAGGTACACAGTGGGAATTCAATGAATATCTCCCGACTAGAAACACACACATCAAGAAACGTCTCTTGGAGTCATTCTTCAGCGATGGTGTTTGCATCTTCCAAAGAAAACATGAAATCAACACTGAGGGAGTTGGGAAATATCCCAAGAGGCTCAAGTCACAAGATCTTGCTGGGCCTCCGAGGCAAAGGACAGCTGGTTAAAAAGTACCTGAGGCAGACATCTTAACAACACCCAAGAGCCTTACACATTCCAGGAGTTCAAGTATATTTACTTGAAGGTTCCAGTGAGAAGAGGACTTTTGGGCAGGACACTGAAATCACAACCAAAATCAAATGCACAAAACTGACACATGAGGGGCTTGGAGGAGGGGCACCCAGAAGGCCAGATATGCCAGGACCAGATCATAAACATATGGACACAGAAAATTCTTCCCTCTCACCTCAGACTCTTTAAGTCTTGGTCCTATTTGCTAAGGTAGCACAATGTGTCACATTTAAGAATACAAGCTGAAACCAAGGTAATGGTTTAACTCTCCACAAATGCATGCATTAAAGTGGAGAGACCCATAAAGCCCTCCTCGGAAACACAATATTTTAGTACTGAAAATTCTATCAGACAACAGGCTAAGAAGTCTGGCACTTTATCATTCTCTTGCTATACCAAAATGGCAAGCAACAGATGCTTCTCATGCTAAGACTTCTGGGAGTTTTAAAGCCTCCCCAAATCATCTTAGAAATGTTGCATGGTGTTCTGGGAATAAAATTATGGAGTTGAAAAAAAAAATCATTGATGAGTAATTTAAACACTAAAAGTTATAAAGATATATACCAATATCTTGGAATTTACAGAAATGAAAAGATTTCAAATATTTTATCATCTCCCATATATTATTTAAAAAAAAAGTCAATGAGAATCGAGATACTTATGGTTTTACTTTTAGGACAAGCTGACCTAAACTAAATTGCTATAGTATACAATAAAAGTTATACAAAAAATAGAAAGCAAACTATCATGGAAAATTCCAAAGTTCATAATCCTGTCACATGTTTAAGGGAGATGACGGGACTGCTCGTTCATTTGTCTTACTAACTTTTCTCCCACAGTCATTCCTCCATAGTTCCTCCCAGGTGTAGTTGCTCCGGAAACAAACACATAAACACTTCCGAAACTATGGAAGACCTGGGACTCTGCAAAGGTTCTAGTATTTATAATAACTAATACTGGTTCCCAGAACTAGTAGTCCCACGTAGTCCATTAAATGAAAGGCTCGGAGGGTGTGTGACACGATTATACATATTTGAGTTGTCTATGGACTCCTGACAGCTCAGTTAACCTGTGGAGGCTGCATCCTCAGGTAACAAAGGAGCCAGATAAACTCTGTGCTCCATAATGCCCCTGAGCTGGGAAACCTGTAATGTTCCACAAACCATGTCAAAACTAATGACATTCGAAACACAAAAGCTTCACTTTCAAAACGGAGCATCCAAGGATGCAGAGCAACTGAAATTCACCCTTCAGTTAAAAACAGCCACGTCACACACAGGCTACAGCACAGCGAAGGCATCTATCCCGAGATCACCTTCATGTCTTTTCCTTTCTGGTGCCACACAGGCTGTTCAGCTAATTGGCAACTTTTCCTTCTCCCAGTTCCATGACATATTTCAATCGCAAAGACGTTCCGATCGGCAAAGGCCATCCTTACAAAAATTGGGAATCATATGCAAACTGAGTTATTCCTTTTCCAGTTCACAACATGTAACACGATCACACCAACACATGAGGGGTGGGGGGAAGAGGGACACTGTATTTTCCAAACTGTCAGATAATTCTAAACCAGTCAAAACCACAACACACACACCACACACACACACAAAATCCAAACCTCTAAAACCAATGGTGTTTCTTTCTAGGATGCCCTTGTGGCAATAACGTCCCAACTACCTGCAGACTCTTTTTCCCAGCAACAGTACAACCCAGATGAGCTAATCCCTCTGTAATGAATCCCCGGCCCCTAGGATAGACTAACGGAGAAAAACAGAAAGAGTAACAAAACATGTCTATAAAATTGTCTACCTCTCTTGTATGTCTCCAGCACAACTAAAGTCTGTCTTCTTCTCATCTCCTGTGATAAACAAGTTTCAGTCGCACATGACCCCCAGAGACGCTCCCTGAAGGCCACAAACCACGGGTGGTGCTTTCAAGCAACTTACACTTGGCAACAAAATCCTATGTCCTGCAAGCAACCTCACACAGAACCCATCTAGGTTGCTCACACTCCCAGAGAGCATTTGGGAAAGAGACCTTTGAAACCATCACCTTCTGCACGCGCACACCTCTTCTAGGCTCATGGTTACCATCCAAAGGCCATCGCTGGGAGCCGAGCAAAGGTACATGCTTAAGCCGAATCCAGCTTGCCAGACTCTGCAGCCAGCAGTCCCAGGCTCCGCTCTCCTCCCCAGGGCCTCAAGGGACCACAGCCCTTGTCAGGTGCCCTTCTCCTGCCACCTACAAAGCAAAACTGGCCCTTTCCTTCTGAGCAATCTCCACGCTGAGAACCCTACAGGAGTGGATTGTTTTGTTTTGACTACTGCTGTAGCTCTTATTTTTGTTAATGTTAATTACAATTTCTGCTGTGCTCAAACCTGTAGCTCTCATAAAACATGCTTACACACGCGGGGGACAATTGGCGGGTGCTCCCTGCTGGCTGGAGCCAGGCCTCGGAGGCTCTTTGGGGGATCGATTTTCCGGGCAGGGTAGCCTAGCTGTCCCCTAACACATACGTTTCTATAAATATCCACTACCCCTGGGGTAGGGAGTAGATGTTTACCGGGTCGGGGGAAGGGAGCTCTAGGAAGCAGAAATGAAAAAAGGGGAGGGGGACGCAAGGAGGAAGTTCCCAGGAAAAGGAGCTCTGGGGTGGGCGAGCTCCAGAGGGAAGCGAGGGGCCCACGCCACGAATCTCCTTTGTGGCAGCAGCTTGGGGCTCGCCCAAGTTGCAGAGGGCGGCGTCGAGGACAGGCCCCTGCCAGGGGCGTGGAGATTCGGCCCTCTCTTCCCACAGTCGGAACCCAACGAGCCAGGGGTCTGCCCGGCGCCCTCCCGAAGCCAGGTCTCACCGTGTGGGCTGTAGTGGCAGCGTTGCTGGCCCGGAGAGGCGGCAGGGCGATGGGGGAGGGCGGGCCGGTCCCCACTCCGCTTCGGGGAGCCCCCGCGCCGATCCCCGGGGAAGCCTGAAGCTGGCGAACGGCGGTGTCCCCTCCTCGGCCTGGGAGCCACGCGCGGGAGGAGACAAAAGAGGGTCAGGGTGGGGGAAAGAGAGCCACCCAGGACCCCCGCCCCCGCCCCGGTGGGCAGCGAACTCCTTCTTCCAGGGAGAAGGAAGGAAGGAGACACCCGGCCCGGGAAAAGCCGGCGGCGTGCGGGAAAACGAGGGGGGTCGGGACCCGGCTCCCCGGCGCGCACCCGCCAGCTGCAAAGTTAAGTTCGCGACCCGGCGGGGAGCAGCGCCGGGCTGGAGCTCCGGAGCCCACGTCGCCTGGCCGGGGGAGGGGAGGGCGAGCCACCGAGAGGGCGCAGCGGCGGGGTCGCGCTCCGGATGCCCCTCGCTCAACACGCCGGGTTCAGGGATTCCCCCGGGGCACCAATGTGCTCAGCCCGCGCCCCGCGTCGCCGACAGGGTCCCGGGGCCCTTACCGGTCGGGTAGGCGGCGGGAGCGGCGGCCGAAGGTTTCCTGGTTAACATGGCCGGCGGAGAGGAACGTGCATGGCAGTGCTGCCCTCGCCGCCGGTCCCGCCGCTACGCCTCGCCGCCGCCTCCTGGTCGCCCCTCACGCGGGTCCCCCGCGCCTGGTCGCCGCCTCGCTCCCGCTACAGCCAGACACACGCAGTCCGCTGCATCCCCTCGGCCCGGACCCGTCGCCGCGAGCCCCCCGCTCTCCTCCTCGCCGCCGCCGTCCCCCTCGTCCTCGGGCGGCTGCTGGACCCCCCGGCCCGTGCACATGCCTCGCCCTCCCCCTGCCGCACCGCTGGCCTCCCCGATTCCCTCACATCGGGGCCACGGGGGAGCGGGCTGCGGCCGCCGGGACCCACACGCTCGGGGAGCCTCCTCCCGGGCCCGCGCGCGTCCGCGCACACTCGCACACACGCTCGCCCCCGCGGCTCGCGCTCGACAAGGCCGGCCCCGCCCCCTCGCCGAGGCCCCGCCCCGGACTCCCCCGGCCCCAGCCACACAGGCTGGCGGCCACCCCACCCCCACCCGCCATCCCGGGAGTCCCACCCCCTCCGATCTTCCGCAGAGCCGCCCTCGGCTCCCAGGAAAACTGCGGCTCCGGCTCGCCCTGCGTCTCCCCTGCGGCCATCTGCCCTCTCCCCGGGTCCCCCCTCGCCCTGCGACGCCCCTCCCGGCACTACCGCGCAACCTACCGCGGCCGGCCTCCTCCCGAAATTGCTGCAGAGACCCCTCCCTCTCCCATCACGCCCCTAAACACCGCTCCTAATGGCTGCTCCCAGACAATACTGCCGCCCCCCACCCCCCGACCCTGTCCCTGTCCCTGTCCCAGTGGCCCAGCCAAGCCCCTCTCCCCAGTTTATCATGGAGAGAACTTAGTTGTATGAGGGTCACCTCGGAAAGTCAGGCCCCGAGGAGGGACTGCGGCTGAGCCTGGTGACCCAAGCATGGACGAAGGAAGGGGCTGCCCTTCCACCTCCATCTCGGCCACGCACGCCCTCCCTGATTCACTGACACCGAGTGACCGCTGCCCTCCAGTCGCTAGGACAAGGGGAGGCAGACAGGCTGCCTGTGGACCGCAGCTGAGGTAGCAGTTGGCTGTGGGTTGCTAGGCAAAAATAAACATCAGAGACACCTCCCATTTCCTTACAACTCCAAGCCTTTCCCCCAGCACGGCCACGGAGACAGACACACCTTCCTTTCAGTTTTCTGCTGCACCCGGTGCGACACCTCTGATTCCTCACATCCTTGGAGGAAAAGATTCTTTTTTCCCTTTTCCCTTCCCAGACACGTGAAGAATTTCCCCGCCCTTTTCATGTTGTGGTCTACAGCCACTGTTTCCCAGGAAGAACAAAAATTTGCTTCCCTAGTCGCACACCTATGCTTTGTCGTGCGTGCACGCTTGTGCACCTTTGTCCACTTGAACAGTCAGTGTTGGAGGGAAAGCTCAAAAAATCCCAGCAGAGAGGAAGAAAGTTGGACCGCGTCCAGACGTGCACTTCCTTCCTGGGAGGTGCCTAGTTTCTGAAGTGCTCCTGGAGTCCTGTGTCCGTTCTTTACTGTCCTGTTCCTTGTGTCTGTCTCCAGGTCCCTGAGGTGCTGGCCCCAACAAGAGCAGACTTCAGTCTAAGGGAGCTACCTCCGCAGATTCTATGGGCTCTGCTGTTTGCAAATTGTCATAGCAACCTCCTACAAAGATCACCTCAGCTTTATCCAAATGCCAAGAGGACCAGCCCACATTACTGTGTGACCCTCTAGGGCGCCTACAGAGTAATAAGAGGAGGGCACATTCCACCCTCGAAGAGAATGAGAGGCAGAGACAGACAGAGAGAAGAGAGACAGACAGGCAGGCAGAGATACACAGAGAGACAGAGACAGACGACTTCCTTTTGGAGGTTCTTTTACAAGAAAGTAGGGTCACGGTAATATATTAATAATCGGCTCATGTCATGACCTAAATTGCCCCGAGCAAGAAATCCCTCCCTGTGCTTATCACGTTCAAACCCACACGGGAAGGCTGGAGTAGCACTCAGAATTAACTAACAGAGAGGTGCTACTAAGGAGCAGCTACGCCGCTACAATGTATCTGAGATTCTCAGGGTGGTCTCATGGGCTCTGCTCACAGCCTGTGCATATTCAAGAAAATTCCGGCAGTGTTCCACCCCCGCCCGCCCTTTCTCTTTCTAAACAAGTATTTCCTTCCCATCTTGCTTCTTGAGTACTCCATGCGACTGATATTAGAAAAAAAATATATTGTTCTTAAATATCAATTTCAGTATCAAATTATCTGCACAGTATTTCGAACACCATTGCTTCAAAATTAAATAAATAAGAAAAATCATAAACAAGAATACTAATAATGCAGGCATGTTCTAATAAAAATCATAAATAAGAAGAATAGTAATAGTACAGGTAAATTCTAGCTCTATTTCCAAATTAATGATATTGACAGATTAAAAATAAGGGGAAAGGAACACTACTTTTTTTATAAAGAAACAAAATTATTTGCTTTAATTAAAGAAAATTATATATCTTGTTTCGTGGACTTTAAAATACCTTTTTTTCTTTGACAATCTCATAATGCAAACAGTATATTGATCATATCTACCTCAACTCTCTCTGCCCACTTCCCTCTCCCATACCCTATCCCAACTCTCTCACAATCCCACCCCCAGCCTCCAGCAAACCCCAACATGTCATCTTCCTCCTCTTCCTCCTCTTCCTCCTCTTCCTCCTCTTCCTCCTCTTCCTCCTCTTCTTCCTCCCCCAACCCCTCCACCATTTGACCTCTTTTTTTGTGCTTTTGTTTTCCACAGCCCACGGAGTCTAACTAGCTGTGTCTGTTCCGATGCTGACTTGTTTGGCTTCATCTTGCACTGGTGACACAGCTCCTGTGAGCTCATGTGTGCAATGGCTCTCTCTCTCTCTCTCTCTCTCTCTCTCTCTCTCTCTCTCTCTCTCCACACACACACACACCACACACACACACACACACACACACACACGTACGCATTCTCATTGAAGTAAACACTATGAGATATTAGAATTCACTGTCAGAGCTTTCAAGAAGCTCCTAGAACAGACTAGGACTAGAAAATTCACCTTTAACAAACACATCGGTTACGAACTAAAGACAATCTCTGTCTCTCAAACCCACTCTCTACTCTTCCACCCACTCTCTATTGCAGAAGCCTAAGACAGCAGCAAGGGCGGTCTTGCCCACTGGTTACTAATGGATCCGATAAGCAAACACTACCAGCCAGAGATCAAAGGGCCCGAGGACAATGAGGTCAACCGTCTATCTCTGACTCCTCCCGAGACATCCCACCACACGTTTGTAGTCATCTTCCACGCTATTTCTTCTACATACGAGGCATGAAACCCAAAGCCTTGTAATGTCCAGTGACAGTTTTACCACTAAGCTACATTCCAGCCTGGATGTGCCTATAACTGAAGACATCAGCTCCTGTTGGACAGGTCTCTTCCACAGCCGTCCATTTTCTCTCAGAGTTTTGGAATCCATCCCATCCTCCTATCCCTTAAAGCCTAGCGGTAGCAAGGATTTCTTGCTATCACTATCCCCAGGGTTCTTATTTCTCTTTATCAGTTTGCCTTACCCACTCTAGTAGGCCGAATCCTTCAGTTAACCTGTGCCATGTTTTGTTACACCACGTTCTGTCTGATACTAAGAGTGACTCATACCTGGTTTGGGATTTTTTCATCTTTATGAGGGTGCAAAAGTAATAAGAATTACTGAACTTTGAACTCTTTTTTTTTTTTTTTATAAATATTTTCCCAGGATAGTGATATGTGGAGTCACTTTCTCAGCAGAATATGGGACAGCAATGAACCATAGCTCCCAGGAAGCATGAGATCTCAAGAGGCAACCACTGATGCTTTACAAGGCCCAGCTAGGCTGAGCTATTGGAGGAGTGCTAGACTAGGTAGCCTTAATGTGTCTTTTGACTTAGCCAGTATTTTCAGTTTAAGAGGGGTTTATCTGGCTTTACCCTCATAGTAAATCAAAAACATCTCTCTAAGTACTCTATTGTATAGATCACAGAGGCTAGATACCAAGTAACTACAAAGGGCTAGAGGGTTCGTTGGGAGAGCCAGAACAGATTCCTAGAGGAGAGGGCAATTGCATCTTGCCTTAAGAAAATAGGCAGACTAGCCAGACGGTGGTGGCGCACACCTTTAATCCCAGCACTTGGGAGGCAGAGGCAGGCAGATTTCTGAGTTTGAGGCCAGCCCGGTCTACAGAGTGAGTTCCAGGACAGTCCATGCTACACAGAGAAACCCTGTAGCAAAAAAAAAAAAAAAGAAAGAAAAAGAAAATGGGCAGACAGCCTTTCCATGCACAAAGGAGAGCACATTCCAAGCAGAAGGAACAACATAGTAAATGGAGAGAAGTCCAAGAAAGGATAACAGAGATGCTCTTGGTATGAGTCAGCTTCCCATGGGCAGAATCCACATGACAACTAACTTATAAGGAGGTGTCTTAGTTAGCGTTTTACTACCCTGTACAGATACCATGACCAAGGCAACTCTTAGAAAGAACAACATTTAATTGGGGCTGACTTACAGGTTCAGAGGTTCAGTCCATTATCATCACTCCAGAGAGCATGGCAGCATCCATGCAGACATGCTACTGGAGGATCTGAGAGTTCTAACTCTTGTTCAGAAGGAGGCTAGGAGAGTAACTTCCAAGCAGTTAGGATGAAGATCTTAAAGCCTACACCCACATGATACACCTCCTCCAACAAGGCACCGCCACCTGCAACAAGCCCACACCTCCTAGAAGTGCCATTCCTAGGCCAAGCATATTCAAACCATCATAAGAGGTGAGGTTAATTTCTTCAGTTTTAGATATTTCAATCTCTGATCCATGGCCCTGTAACTTTAGAGTCTGTGAGAAGGGCAACATTGTGGCAGCATCAAATGGTAGAGGGAGACTGCCTGTCATCACCCGGAATTGAAAAAGCAGAAAGAAGGAGGAGTTGATGTCTCCAGTTTTCTTCCAGGGAATTCCCCAATGACATAAGGACCTCTCACATGGTTCTACCTGGTAAGAGTTGCCACTGGTTTCTAACATTTTTGAGAGTGCTGTGTCAGAGACAAAGCCTGCAACACAGGAACATCAGGGGGTACATTTAAGTTCCTAACTATAAAGCCAGGTATGGAGGTACATGCCTTTAACTCCAGCAGTTTGGGAGCAGAGGTAGATGGAGCCTTAAGAGTTGGAGGCCAAGCCGGGCAGAGTGGTGGCACATGCCTTTAATCCCAGCACTTGGGAGGCAGAGGCAGGCAGATTTCTGAGTTCGAGGCCAGCCTGGTCTACAGAGTGAGTTCCAGGACAACCCTGTCTTGAAAAACCAAAAAAAAAAGGAAAAAAAAAAAAAGAGTTGGAGGCTAGCCTGGTCTACACTCAGAAATTCCAGGATAGCCAAGGCTATAAAGTGAGACTGTTTCAATAAGCAGAAAAACAAAAATCTCACACACACACACACACACAAACACACTACACAATCATAAAAGATCTAAACTATAACACCCCTAAAGTGGACAATTGCAGGTCCCTGTGGCTGGAACACAGAGAGGTCCTCCAGTCGGGAAGTTAGGCACGGTGGCTGTGGCGGCTCAGCATTAAAGGCCTTCTCCACATTTCCTCACAGCTGGCCCCAGAAGACACAAGGAGTCCATGGGTTTAGGAGATTTATTTTCATGGCCAAAAGAGATACCGAGGCATAGGGTAAAAGGTTTCCAGGTCGAGCACAGAGTAACAGCTGGAGAGAGGAGCTAACACATGACGTAGGTGGAGCTCAGAGGCCACTGGAGGGTTCTGAGCACTGGGTTGACTAAAGGAAAATGTAGAACACAGACTGTGCATCACTTTCACTGCAGCGTAAGGCAGGCTGAACCAAAGGCATCAGTCTGGAGGCCATCTTCAGGAAGAGCTGAGGGCGGTACCCAAGTCAATGCCACTTATTCTGATACTTTCTCTTGAGTCCAAAAGACCCTCCCCACACTTTGAAGCAAGGAGAAGTCTGAAGAGGCAGGGTGGTTTTTATTTTGTTTCGTTTTGGTTTTGATATCATTTGCTTTGAGAACTGACATACTTCAGAAGGCTGCTTATCTAAGGGTTTTGTCATAAAGCTCAACGACATGGTCAGCTGACATGAGATATAACTGCAAGATAGCAAGTGACAATATTGGACAGTGACTGTGGCTCAGAGGTAGGGTGACTGTCTGGCCTGGATTTGACAACCAACAAAGAAAAGAAAAGAAAAGAAAAGAAAAGAAAAGAAAAGAGGGGAGGGGGGAGGGGAGGGGAGGGGAGGGGAGGGGGGGAGGGGAGGGGAGGGGAGGGGAGGGGAGGGGAGGGGAAGGTTTAGAATCTAAATTGCCCTGCTAATTACATCCTTCCCTAGTATACTGGGCATAGACCTAACAGGATGAAATATTACAACAGGCAGATGTTACAAAAGAAGGAGAAATCGAGTCCCCTGGAGCCTTTCTGGATCCTGACTCATATAGAGAAAGGATTGTGTTGTACTGGCTTCTGACTGACATTATATCTAGAATTTGAAATTTTAAACTAAAGAGTTAACGCCATTAAAAGAATATGCAAAAAATAAGACTTCTGCAGGGCAGTGGTGGCACATACCTTTAATCCCAGCACTTGGGAGGCAGAGGCAGGCAGATTTCTGAGTGTCTACAGAGTGAGTTAGTTCCAGGACAGCCAGGGCTACACAGAGAAACCCTGTCTCGAAAAAAAAAAAAAAAAAAAAAAAAAAAAAAAAAAAGACTTCCCTCTACCATCTTGCTGTTAAAAGAGCTGAAGGAAAGGTAGAATGGAGAAGATGCAGGAAGAGTCACTGTCTTAGAACAACCCTGGCTCCATGGAAGCCCTAGACCCTAGGAACCACTGCTTGGGGATGTGATGCACCTGTAGGTTCTCCAGCTCCAGGATTAAAAGGATCCAAACAAGACACAGAAAACTCTGGGTCACTGCACCCCTATTCACCAGGGGTATAACCTGAGATTGCCAAAATGTCCCTAGGTCTAGGGGCTTCTTAGATGGAAGGAAATGCAACAAAGACCTAAGGCTTCAGGGCCCTTTCAGAGTGCTCTCAAGATATACCCAATAATTTTATTTATATAGGACACTTTGTATAGATTGCTTTTGGGTTATTATGAGTTAATACCTGACAGAAACAATTTAAGGGAGAAAAAAATTGTTGTGACTGATGGATTTAGAGGATTTCAGTCCAAGAAGACATGATGGAGCAACTCAGGTCATGGTGGCAGAAGCATGTGGTAGAAGATATGTCATGATGGACCAGGAAATACACATAAAGGCAGGAACCAGAGCTAGGTATCTCTCATATATATATATTATATATATATATATATATATATATATATATATACACACACACACATATGTTACACACACACACACACACACACACACACACACACACACACATATATATATATATATATATATATATATATATATACACATATATGTATATAAAATGTTCTTCAGATATATAATATATCCTTCGTAGTTCTGCTTATAGCCATGGGCTTTTCTACCTGTCTTTTTTGTTCCCAGAAATAACTATGCTAGAGACTTAATATTTAATGAATAAATGTCTAGGCTAAAAGTTTAGGCTTGTTCCCTAACTATCTCATAACTTAATTATCCATTTATTCTATTCTAAGTTCTGCCATGTGGTTAGTTACCTCTCCTTAGTTTCATGTGACCCTCTCCTTCAGTGTTGGAGCCATCTCCCAGGACTGACTACTCCTCAGAATCTGATCTCTCTCTGCCGGATGTCCCATCTTCTAATCTTGCCTCGGCCCATTGGCCATAGGCTTTTTATTGACAGGTGGTGCTTCCATACACTGCACAAGAGATTCTCTCTACATCTGCCTTTAATGACTTAACTTTTAGCTAAGCTCCCCTCGCCAAAAAACAAACCAACCAACCAACAAACAAACAAAAAAACCATTAACATAAAGGTTCAAGTATTTAAAACACGAACTTACTGGGGAAGGGTTGTTATGTGACTGCTTCCTCCAAGATCAAAACATTCTATTCTGCAGAAAGCTCCTTAACCGGAAAAGTAAACAACTCAAAGTAGCTTCAGGAAGTACCTGAAACTGATCAGATTCACTAGGTCCCTCCATGCCACGATAAGTATTAAAAGCTGAAAGTCCCTTCAGACTGGAGAGAGACAAGCTGCAAAGACAGAATAATCTAAGAACATCTATGTTACCCAGAGGGTTATCAAGGGATACTAAGTCATATGTATTGTGCTCTTTCTATATACCAGGTTCTGTCCTGTGCATCAGAAATAGTTCGTATTACTTAAGCTTCATAGGAAGGCTGTGAGAAAGATATTTTAGGAGTTGGCCCCCAAATTTCTTAATAGCAAAGACATTGGTTGGTCGAGTTTGTGATGTTTTGACTTTGGGGGGATGGTTCCTATAATTCTCCCAAATTAGACTCCAATTGAAAAAACTGCTAGATTTATAGACACATGTGTGGTGGTTTGTATATGCTTGGGCCAGGGAGTGGCACTATTAGGAGGTGTGTACCTTGTTCAAGTAGGTGTGTCACTGTGAGCACGGGCTCAAGACCTTCATGCTAGCTGTCTGCTAGCAGTCTTCAGATGTAGAAATTTCAGCTCTGCCTGCACCATGCCTGCCTGGATGCTGCCATGCTCCCACCTTGATGATAATGGACTGAACCCCTGAATCTCTAAGCCAGCTCCAATTAAATGTTGCCCTTTATAACACTTGCCTTGGTCATGGTGTCTCTTCACATCGGTAAACCCTAAGACAACACGCAAATATGAATATATATACATATATATATTCATATATATATATATATATGAATATATATATGTATATATATATTGAATAATGAAACAAATTTAATGCAAAAATAATGAAACATAAATGTATTGTTTTCTATGATCTCATCATAGAAAAATTTCCCCTTATGCTTGAACCAATGGAGAAGACGTCTCTACAGCACTAGAAATATGTGTTCTCTACCAACATGACCTTTGCACAGAGAAATTTAGACATCAGAGTCATGGAGAATTGCTTTTAATGAAAGCATATATCTATCCATAGGAAAATTTTCCTTAAAGTTTAAGATATAATTGACAGTGTACTGGCTTATTTACAATTAGCAGCTAAAAACAAAAAAAACTCAGCCTTGGGGTGAAAAACCAAAACCAAAAACAAACCTGTGTCCTCAATTAGTAGGTCAGGAGCAAGAGAAATTACCTGTAATGACTGAATAATTTGAGCAATTTGAGACACATGCAAATATGAATATGTGTGTGTATTAATATAATTAATATAATGTTTGTATGTATATGTAATTAATAGCCCTAGATAAGTCTTCAAACTCTCCTAGTATTTCTTTGATCAATCAAAATTTACATCAAATGTCATTACAGACAATGTATGGAATACTTGTCAGTCATCTTTCAGAAGTGATGTTACAGAGACTCCTTATTCATAAGTATCTTTCTCAGAGGGAGATTTGGGGCACAGAAACTAAAGCAAGCACTTTCGTTCAGCACACCCAGAGCCAAAGGGACCCCATCATCATCGCCAACTGTCACAAATATTAGAAATAAGCCAACAAATAATGAACCACTAGTAGGCAGAAAACATCTCAAATGAAGAAGGAAGTAAGAGAGAGTTTGCTGAGTGAGCACTGCTTTGGGGAGGAAGCAAGGAGGAGCCTTCTTAGGATTTAGAGGAGGGAAAAGATAAAGTAACTGGCTGGCTCTGAACACGCGTTAAGAGAACAGAGCGAGGAGTGACATCATCCATGGGTACTCAACAGAAGGAAGAGCAAGAATATTAGTGTATGTGGAGACTAGGGCTAATAAGGGGGAGGAGCTTTATAAGGGGGAGGGGCTTTATAAGGGGAGGATCTTTATAGGGGGAGGAGCTTTATAAGGGGGAGGAGCTTTATAAGGGGGAGGAGCTTTATAGAAATATTTGTAAGGATGATGAGGTCTACAGTGAAGTGCTAGGTAAGATCCACCGAGGGTGAGACAAAGGTGAAAAACCAAAATATAGAAAGAAATGTGATTTGAATTATGGGATTGAGTTACTTTCTTATCATACACGTTGCCTGGAGATTTCTCATCTCCTTCCCTGGCTGTCAGGCTGTGTCCTCTTCCTCACTAAGGATGTGTCTGTCTGTCTTTTCTTCCCTCAGTACTTGATTACCATTCCTTCTTCGTCTAGTGAATCCACAGTGAGGAATGAGCCCATCCAACCTGCCATAGAATGCATGCTCAAGGGAAGAATTCCTCCCTCGCTTTATTCGTGACTTACTTGCTGGGCTCTGGGTGAAGTGTTTTGCCTGATCTACCCCTTGTATTTTCACAACCAGCCAATGAGGCAGACATATCATTATCCCGACTTTAGAGACAAGGACCAGCAGATTGAATGGCTGGGTGGCTTGCTAGTAATTGATGGTGAAGCATTTGAATTTGGGAAAACCTAATGAAACTCAGGCTTCCATTCAGAACACAAGGGTTGCTTGTTGTTCAGGTGCCATGGGGCATAGAGATGGGCAGGCCCCTGTCTTTTGCTCTCTGCCTGCAAATTTTCATCTGACTTAGCAGCACCAAGTGCCACCTTCATCCTTTCCTAATGGCTGAGAAACAAGAAGTTAAAGTCCCTTTAAAGAAAGTCCTGGGTCAACATGCCCAGCCCATGTGTATCAGGGTCAAGTCCTCTCTGTGTGTGGATTTGCACGGTTCTATTTTCTAGTGTGTTCTCAATTTGACTTTACTAATGTGCTTAGCTCTGGGCCAGAATTGCCATGTGGTCTATTGTGTCCAGTCAGGGTTCTCTGACAGAACTGATAGAACAGTTTTATATACACTCAAAGGGGTTTATTAGAGCGGCTTCCAGGCTATGGTCAGAATGGTCCAGCAATAGCTGTCTCCTGGCAGAAAGGCTCCATCAGTTGTCCAGTCTCCCAGGAGTCTAGAGACCTCGGCACTTCCTCTCTGATGCAGTTCAGGGAAGTCCGAAAAAGATGACAGTTTTCAGTCTACATTAGAATATCAGAAGAGTAGGTTCTAACACCAACGAAAGGGGTATCTCAGGAACAAGACAGATGAACTTCCTGGTCAGAGTTAGGGCAAGCAAGCAAAAAGAAAAGGCTTTCTCATCCCGTGTTCTTTTATGTGGGATGCCATTGGAAGATGTGGCTCAGATGTAGGGTTAAGTCTTCAGATTATCTGGATTTCTTGTCAGTCTCCCAACTCAAATGATCCAACCATGACAAAGCTCTCACAGGTGTGCCTAGCTGCATCGGTTTGAGTTAATTCCAAGTATGGTCAAGGTGACCCTCAAGATTAGTTACCATAACCATTCAGACAATGTAGGAAAAAGTGAAGTTAACCCCAGAGGCTTGATGTAAATACTCAATCAAAGAAATCCATGGGGCTGCATATGGCTGGACGCATATGTGAAAGCTAGTCTAGAGTCAGTCATATCCTATATGGTTGATCCGAGCATCTTCAGACTTGTACATTGGAATGTTGATAGATAATGGAAATTCCTAGCAAGAAAAAAGTATTAGTGGCCAAGAATCTAGGGCATATTTCAAATGTTTGAAATTAAGCCTGTGTCCATGTAGCATTAGGTGAGTTCTCTCTCCTTGAAAAACTAAACAGTCGACATAAAGTTGGGATGACATCATTCCTAGATCTAAAAAGCTGTTATGAATCCCATTATATGACTAAACAGCGAAATCCAACTATTTCACAGATATAAAATAACATGATGACCCTCTAAGACAAGATGTTCTCTAATTGAAAAAACAATAGAAAAGAGAGAGGCATTGGGTTTTCGTTTCTTAAGGAAAACAAATATAATAGACAGAGGTCTCCATGAAGCGAACGGGAAGCAAAATGCGTCTGAAAGAAGTGTTTATAAGAGTAAGTCATGGGGAAACACTAACACCCTGCAGCCTAGAATGTGCCAAAGAAATCCATGGGGCTGCATATGGCTGGACGCAACGTCAGCACCTTTCCGACTCTCCAGGACACACGTGGAAGAAAGGAAAGAATTTTAAAAATCTAAATAAATACAGCTGGTACAGCTAAGTCCGTGTACTGTGACCAGGCATTTTATTAATGGAAGACTTCTTCATCTCTTTGCTTTGTGTAAAATGTAGTACACAGGTCTCATGCATGGTCTAGGTGCCATCGAGATTCAGCTAAATGTATGCCCATTGTCTGTTTCTCAACTTCTCTCTCTTGGTTCCTCACTCCTAAAATATCATCTTCTTCACAGCCTTCCTAGGAAGCTTAAGTAATACGTTCTATTTCTGATGCACAGGACAGAACCTAGCATATAGAAAGGGCACAATGCACATGACTTAGTCCCACTTGATAACTCTCTGGGTAAACGTAGGTGCTCCTAGATGATTCCATCTTAAAGAATTAACAAATCAAGAGAGGTAGAATGTGTCAGTAAAATATCCACCCATAATCACAATAAGGGACAGATAAATTATTTTAAAACCAGAACGGTAAAAGCATGGTGGACTTTCAATTCTTGAATTTGAAATGTCAACTGATAATATATACAACAGTTTGGCATGAGAGTCACAAATCCACTTGAAGATGTTGCAATCATTTAAACTAATATTTATTATTGAAGACAGGTGCCTCACCTTGTAACAGGCATAGCAAAATCCTCCTTCTTATCAAGCCTGTCAGCCATTCAGGAGGCGGATATGAAACCCTACCTTGTCCTGTCTCTTGCGGCCTCCTCTATGTGCTCACCACTCAGAGTGAAGGCTCTGTCTGAGGAAGAGATGGTGGATGGTATCCCAACACCTCCGGTTCATCCCCTGACTGTTGGGGCTTCTGCTGTTATATGTAACCTTGCTTTTTTAACTATAGGGAAAAAGAAGTCACTTGCCCACCTAAGATGCCATCTCTTAGAATTGTAAGAGCTAACCCCACCTGGGCATCTCTTCTCTCAGTTATTTCAAAAGCAAAGCATGAAGGAAGGAGAACCTGCCTTCTAACTGTATAGGTAAGTGTGGAAATGAAGTCACTCCAGGGCAAAGGACCTCCAAGAGTCTAAAGGTCTGGAAGATGGTATTCTCTGTCTCTGTCTCTGTCTCTCTCTGTGTCTCTCTTTGTCTCTCTGTCTCTCTGTCTGTCTCTGTCTCTGTCTCTGTCTCTCTCTCTCTCTCTCTCTCTCTCTCTGTGTGTGTGTGTGTGTGTGTGTGTGTGTGTGTGTATTTTCCTTTAATACAATATCTTGACTTAGGAGGTAAGGAATTCATTTGGCTCACAGTTCATTTACAGTTTATTATGGTGGGGAAGTCAAGACACCTGAAACAGTTACCCACATTACATCCATCGTCAGGAGCACAGAGCAAAGAATTTATAATTTTTTTGTGTGTTTTTGTTTTTTTGAGACAGGGTTTCTCTGTATAGCCCTAGTTGTCCTGGAACTCACTCTGTAAACCAGGCTTGCCTCAAACTCAGAAATCTGCCTGCCTCTGCCTCCCAAGTGCTGGGATTAAAGGCATGTGCCACCACCGCCCAGTGAGCAAGGAATTTATGAATGCACAAGAGAGCTCAGCTCATTTTCTCCACACTCACAGAGTCCACCATTCACTATCTAGCCCACCACCCACAGTAGGGGGTCTTCCCATTGGGATCAATATAATCAGAATAATCCCTCACAGACACGTGCATATCTAACCCAATCTAGACAATACACATAAGGATTGCTTAGATGACGTCTAGATTGTATTGAGTTGACAATGAACACTAGTTCCCCTAAGGTACTGAACTAGGGTCCAGCCACCTATTGGGAAGGAAAAAGGTTAAGTACCCCCTCAAAGTCTATTCTGTCTCCTTGGATTTCTTTCTTTCAGTGAAGATTTCCAGGAAAAAAAATGATGAAAAAAAAAATGACTTACTGTGGGAAACTGAAAAACACCCAGGGTCAGACTAAAAATCCTTTCCACCATGGGTTGAATCCAGTCAGAACCGGTCCTTTTTCTTCAACCTCTTATGATTTCTGAAATATCCTTTGAAAAGATGTTTCATGACAATCTTTCAAAATGTCAACCTACTTATTTTGAAGTCAGCAAAGCCTGACTCTACCTTGTTTCATGTTGTATGGACTTAATGTAGAGAGATTTGATCTGAGAAGTTTTTACACAAAAACAATAAGAAAGCTGGCAACTTTCATTTTAAGAAATCTTGAAAAGGTATGGAATTATGTATATTTACTACTATTATGCTTTTACTCCTGTATATGTGAATATTAGCACTTCATACACAAAGCAAAACATCAGGTAATAAGTGAAATGAGTGGTCTCTCCTGTGCAGGAAAAATGATTGTCAAAGCCACATAGGGATTTAATAGATCCGTGCAGTCAATAATTAAAACTGTTTGCATGTAACTGGCAAATTTAGAAAGTGAAAGTTAAAAGCCATAAATCAATAGTATTCTGCAGATATGTTTTGTTTGGCTTTTACTCGGGGCTTTTTGATACTGTGAACGCCGAGTCCAGCCTTTTAAAATTAGATTTCATGTAAATACACATGTTTCTGGTTGTTCTAGAAACAACACAAAATCAGACTGCATTAGCCTGCCTTCCATCTTTCTCAATAATGGCATGCAAGCCTCTCTATCCCCACCTCCACCTGGGCCCTGCAGAATACCACAATCCCTACCACTTCCTGTTATTGTATGTGGTAGTGTCTTTAGTTTTGGTGGTATCTACTTCTCTAGCATGTCGGTAACCTCTACACGAGTTCTTTAATTAATGAATTTCCTCACCACCATCTTTCCACAGATATGAATGCATCTCCCCGCCCCCAGTCTTTCCTCTTTTCTCTGTTTATTTGGGTATTTATTTACACTGAGACTGTCCAAGGTGGTCTTCTTTATAAATACAAATCAGGAACGAGAAATATTATTTTGTCTCACAGTTAGTTGTGGAGACTCTAAAATCCTGGCTTGTTTGAGATCTACCTGAGGTGACTTGGTGTAGCTACTGCATAAAGCTCTGTGGGGATTCATTATATACACTGTGAAAGCATGCGTCGTTTCCTTACGGTTACCAGCTTGCTTTGTCTGGAAGTAGTTAAGTCTTGAAGTTTCTGTAGAAGTTACAAACATGTTTTGAATAGGGCAGAAATTCCCATATGTCCCACTACTGTGAAAGAGTCCAGGTGAGGAATATATTGGGGACACCAAGTGAGTCTTGAACTAGCCTGCTCATTCAGTAGTGCTGCAGAATAGTTTGTATCTGAACATATCATAGCGGGATTAAATGCCAGCCTTCTACCTTCCAAAGTATTTTCCCAATGTGTTCCTGCCTCAGTGGAGGAAACTTCAGTGTTCTGGTCAGTCAGGCTGAGTGCCTTGAAGCAGTTCAGCTATTTTAGTTGTCAACTCGACACAACCCAGATCATCTCGAAATAAGGAACCTCAATTGAGGAATTCCCAGGTCTCAGTGGCCTGTGACGTGTCTGTGACAGATTGTTTTGATTTGTGGTTCATGAAGGAAAGTCCAGGCCACTATGCATCTAGGTTATATAAGGAAGCTAGCTGAGTATGAGCCAGAGACAACTGTTTAGGCTTCAGTTACTGCTTGAGATCCTGTTGTCACTTCCTTCTGAGATGAACTATGACCTGGAAGTGTAAGCCAAATAAACCCTTTCTTCCCCAGGTTACTTCTGGTCAGACTGTTTTATCACAGCCACAGAAAACTGAGTAGAATGTGGATCTTTATTCTCCTCTTGCTCTCATCCATCCAACCATCCCGTCATCTATAAAACATATTAATTTTACACTAAAACAATTCTACCAACCACTTGCTCCTCATTATCGCTAATATCACCATAATCTAAGGCAATGCTACTGCTCAACCGCATCATGAGAAATATCTCCTTACTTAGTCTCCATTGCTCCTTTTATTCCCAACATGGCAACCCTGGGGATCCCGTCCAGATGATCTCTCGGATGTTCCCTTCGGATGAACCTGTTGCTCCGCTTCTCAAAATCCCCTGATGCTTCTCCAGTAGCCAGCGTCAAAGCCAAAGTTCTTGGAGTAGTTAAAAGCTCCTAAATGATTCTCAGCCTCCCTCTCCCCTTGTGAGGCTCAGTACCTCCCTTGCACACCTTGCACACTTCAGCACCACAGGCCTGTTGTTGCCTCTCAAGATCTCCACACACAGGGCTGAGAAGGAGGTGCAAAGGGTAAAGCACTTGCTGGACAATCACGAAGGCAGGAGATGGGAACCGGCACTCAGAAGATAGCTAGTGTTGCGGTCTTGCTTATATCTCCAGCACTGGCGAGGAGGATACAGGAAGAGGGGAGGGGCAAGGGCCACCAGCCAGTCAGCCTAGCCAAAGGCACAGACGTAGGTTCATTACAGAAAGACATCTCAGAATCTAACTTGGGGAGTCATAGAGGAAGATGCCCAAAGTTGATCTCTGACCTCCACATGCACATGAGACAGCACACATGTATATATACATGCATGTATATGATACACACATACAAGTATGCCATACTCAGTTCCACACCAAGAGCCTTATTTGTAGCAGCTCCTTCGCCTAGAATGTTCTTCCTCTAAAAGCCTCACCTTTTCAAGTCTTTGATGCATGTTATTGTTGGCTGGAGTCATCCCTAGTCCACTGAAGATAGTATGCACCTTACATGTACACACACATGTATACACACACACATACACACAACATGTATGTATAGACATACATGTATACATCATATATACTCACACATACATACACATGTAACACACATTATACAATACACACATGTACACATACACAGATATACATGTATGCACGCTTGTACACACATGTACATATGCACACACACATGCTTATATATATATATACATGTTTACACGCATACACACATGTAACACACACATATATACAATACACTCACATACACAGACCTTTTTTATGCTCTCACCATCTGGCATGTCATGTGTCTTTGCTTGGTTGTTTTCTCTTTGTTTCCTTCTTCTAGAACACATGCTTTCTGAGAACAGGGACTTTCCTTGTATTTTTTTTTTTAACCTGCTCTTTTTTTAGTGCCCAGAATAGCTCATGGGAATAAGAGTTTCCTAATAAATATTCAATGGATAAATTAGATAGAAATGACATTATTTAATTTCTTTAAATTTTAAATATTTAATTTAAATAAAATCGGTAAGGAAAAAAAAGTATGTGTCCAATCATGAGTGTGTTTATGCAATCTTCTGAAGTATAGCAGCCAAAATAAAAGTGTTTATTTCTCATGGTGTTTCGACGTGACCCACAATTTCTAGTTTTCCAGAACTAAGCGCCTTTGCTCACTCCCAAGTATGTGGGAAGTCTACGCATGAATGAAAAAAAGTTTGTACTTCGAATTATGCCATAGAGGCCTCAGCCTGGTACCTCAGTGGCTGTACACTCGAGCCAGCTGCACAAAGGACTCTCGAGTGTCTTTAAAAAGCCCTTCTGGGCCCCAGTGGAGCTGGGTGTGTCAAGGTCTGTGGATTCAGCAACCATCCTCACAAGCTTGTTTAAACATCTTCCAGAAAGGCACTGCAGCTCTTGGGCCTGAATTATTTAAATGCACCTTACATCTTCTGAAGCTGAAAAAATAAAATTGTATAAAAAAAGAAAAGAAAATATGCCTGAAAAAATGTATTTAAGGAGGGTACTTACAAAATTTTATTTAAAGGCAGAGCACTCGGCAAGAGACACAAGGTAGTGAAATTTAATTATTTTATAATAAAATCCATCTCTTGCACAGTTAAAAGCACTATTGTAACCAGAATTCAAAACAGAAATAACTCTATATACTAGTGGTTCTACACCTTCCCAATGCTGCAACCCTTTAAATACAGTTCCTTATATTGTGGTGACCCAACTAAAAATAATTTTCATTGCTCCTTCATTACTGCAATTTTGCTACTGTTATTTATTTTTATGTAAATATCTGATACGCAGGATATATGACCCCTATGAAAAGGTTGTTTGACCACTAAAAGGGTTGTGACCCACAGGTTGAGAACCACTTCTATATAATATAATTCTATTTATTTTGAATACTGAGACAAGAGGATCACAAATTTAAGGCCGACTTGGCTCCAGAGAATATTCAAGGTCAGCCTAAGCAACTCACAATCTTGCCAAATAACACTATTTTTAAAATGTAAAGGACTGGAGTATAGCCCAGCGCTAGAGCACTTGCAAAGCAACGCACAAAGCCGTAAGTCCAATATCCAGTAACAAGAGTTAATTTAAAAAAAAATAAATAAATAAAAGCACTGTTGCAAATATGATGATGATGTTTGAACAGATAAATCCATTCAAAAATGTAAAACTCTAACCCCAAGTGTGATGGTTTATATCTGCTTGGCTCAGGGAATGGCACTCTTAGAAGGTGTGGCCCTGTTGGAGTAGGTGTGTCATTGTGAGTGTGGGCTTTAAGATCCTCATCCTAGCTGTCTGGAAGTCAGTCTTCTCCTGGCAGCCTTCAGATGAAGATGTAGAACTCTCAGCTTCTCCTGCACCATGCCTGCCTGGATGCTGCCATGTTCCCGCCTTGATGATAATGGACTGAATCTCTGAACCTGTAAACCAGTCCCAGTTAAATGTTGTCCTTATAAGAGTTGCCTTGGTCATGGTGTCTGTTCACAGCAGTAAAACCCTAACGAAGACACCATCCTAAAGATGATTAGCTCATCGTGTAACATTAGAAAGACAGCATCAGGGCACAGAGGGTGCAGTGTCCCAGAATCCCTTTTTTATTAGAGTTAAGCAACTCTAATGAGACCACTGCACATAGGAAGGGGATGGAGATGGCTGCTGTCCATATAGCCACTGCCCCGATGACATATGTAACAGGACAGCTGTTGCTTAGGAGGGAAAGGCTGAGGACTTAAGAAAGACCACGGCTTCACCTGTTCATGGATTCTAGCCACAAATGTGAAGTTGCCTCTGCCACACACAATGTCCAGCATTTTAAGTTACAAATGAGGTTTTTGACTTCTTACTAGGCTTTTTGAATATTTTCTTACTGTCCAATATAAAAATATTGAAATTAACTTTGGGGAAAAAAAAAAACACCTCTCTGAAGTACTTCTTGTCCACATGCTTAAAATATAAGTTAGCAATATAGTGTTGAGAATTCATAGCCTTACTGTCACATTTTTCCTCAAAGTCCAAAGGGACAGCATTTTGATTACGCTATGGGGTCACTATTATTTAAGTTGAAAACACACCTTGGGAATCAAAGGAAGCTCTGCTCTAATACGCAAATCTGGTCATGTTACTCCTTTATTTCAGGGTTTCTACGGCTTCCTGTTGCTTTCAGAATAAAGTTCAAATTCCTGAGTATGGTTGTTTGAATAGGTTTGGTGTCCATAGACTCCTGTGTTTGAATGTGCTTGACGCGTGGTGGGTGGCACTATTAGGAGGTGTGGCTTGTTGGAATAGGTGTGGTCTTGTTGAAGGAAGTGTGTCATTGAGTATGTAGGTTTTGAGGTCTCCTATGCTCATCTACCCAGTACAGAAGACACTCTCCTCATGGCTGCCTGTGGCAGACAGTCTCCTGCTGCCTTTAGATCAAGATGGAGAACTCTCCTTTTTCAGAACCATGTCTGCCTGCAGACTTGCCATGCTTCTCACTATGATGATAATGAACTGAACCTCTGAACCTGTAAGCTAAGCCCAATTAAATGTTGTCCTTTCGAAGAGTTGTCTTGGTCATGGTGTCCCTTCAGAGCAATGACACCCTAAGACACTTAGCATACATCAACAGTAGGGATGAGCCACATTGCACCAGATCTTGAAAGGTGCTGACTTTTTACAGAACACTGGCCTGTGTGCTTTCTTCTTCCTTCAAGTCTCAACACTGAGCTCTCAGTAGCCGCCCCACCCCACCCTGCACATCACAGCACTCCCTCTCACAAGATCATCACATATTGTAATAGACAACATTTTCTAGAGAATCGGAATCTATAGGCTATTTGTTTAGACACATAAAGAGATTTATTGTGGAGTACTCACTTGTGTGAATATGGAACTAAGAAGTACCATAACTTGTCATCTGTAAGTAAGGTTGGGGATGCTACATACAATTCCAACATAAGGAAAGAGGCCAGAGAACTGGAGGGGACGGGGCAGAAGGGAGGCTAGTGGTATCATTCCTGGTCCTCGTTCAGAGACCTATAAATTACAGGTGCCAATGTGTGTGGATGCCGTGGCTCATCAGAAAACAAACAAACAAAACAAAAATACAAACAAGCAATGATGCTTTCTCTGCTATTTTTCTTTACTCTTGCCCTTAAGAGGAAGAATGGTACACATGCACACTGGTGAATGCCAAATACACCCCAGAAACATCTCCACTAATACATCCTGAAACGATGCTTTGTTGACAAGCTGTGCATCCCTCAGCCCAGTCATGTACATTAAAATTAACACTGTACATTCATCCCCTGTCAACTTGGCACCCATGTTGATGTACTTAAACATACTTAATCCCCACATAAAGACAATAACATGATCACAATGTCATCTAACACGATAGAAACTTATTTCATGTAACCAAAACCACACTAATCCATTTCCCAGGAAAGAAAGGGGAGTCTTAGAATCATGTTGACTCTTTCCAGAGAACCAAGAACATAAACACTCTGATTCTAAACAAACAGCATTTAAATGAGGCCAAAGCGTCTGAAGAAGCCACACATCAAGGGAATATGAGAAAAAAAGAAAACAAAGTTATCTGTTATGGATCTATATACAGAAACACATTCAGAATAAAATGAGGAAATACACATGACAATTATAGCCCTGGTGCTTGTAGCTTGTTACAGGGTAATTAGCTGGCATTTACAGTGATCTCGTACTGCACACCCTGTATTCCCTTTGACTTCAGAAGCACCTCAGCTGGATAGGGTTGATTACCTGGTTAGGATGACCAAATCTCCATTTCTGAGACTCTGGGACACTTGTAGGCCTACTTGCATTAGATCACAGTTTTCCAATGGTCTCACGATGGATGGTGATCGTAGATGGTCCCATAAGGTGTTGCCTGTATTCCAGATAGAAATTCACTGTGAGATCCTAGGCAGGTTGGCCACCACAGTGATGTCATAATTCCCTTCTTGACCTGTTGATTGAGGAGGTCAAGGTAGCTAGGTAACAGCCATAACCCAGTGCAATGGGATTGTTGATGTGCCTTCTGTAGGGAGTGTTTCTTCCTCAGGGATGGAGACTTTGGTCTAGCAGACTGTAAATAGGAATAGGAAATGTTTGTCAGTCATTGAGAGTAATTGGCAGTCATATTTGATCTATGTATGAGTCCTGGCTATCAGAGACCCTGCAGTGTGCCTTGGCTACCTGTCCAGGACATAGTCTAGAGACTCTTACCCTAGCCCAGGAAGATATTAAAATCTAGCTGAGTCTGAGTCTTTAAGAGGCCATCCTACCATTCTAGTGGATTGGTTCTATTGGGTCAGAACTGTGAATTCCATGGGCATGAGTCCTTAAGCCGGGAAGTAAATTCCAGAAGGGATTTATCTTGGAATGTTCTGCTACTGCATAAGGCATTCTGTCCACCCACTGTGAGTAGATTTTTCAAAAAGCATTACCAATAGAGAAGATAAGTTTATGTATAGACTCTATATACCATGGATACTATGGGAGAGATAGGAGAAGTGAGATCACAGGGATTGGGCTACCCTATCCCATTCACTTGCATCTTTAGGAGTTGTTGAACTCTGATTGTGTGATTCCTGGTTGTGACTATGTCTGAAGTGAACTACAATCCAGAAACGAAAGGCACACCTGTGATCCAGATCGTGAGGCTGGAAGACACAGGCTTCTGACTTGGATCTTGACATGGAGATCTTGAGGCACAGTGGCCATGAAAAGTTTAGGCCCAGGCAAGGTATTTACGAGCTTTTTTTTTTTTTTCCACATATTTATATGACTTTTAATTATGAATTTAAGAACTACTTACATGCTAATAGTTCTCATGATTCAAGTTGGTTCACACAGTGAAACTCTCAAGTCCAAGATATTATAGCATCCCCGTACAGATCTAGGATACTGCCTGGGTCAGAGCTCCTGGGTGTCCCATTTCTACCGGGTTTTGTGAGGTTCGGTGTAGAGCTGCCGCCCGGGATCTGCTCCGTGCCTGGGCCCAGACCAGAAGTGTCCCTATTTACGGGCTTTTAATCCCAGAAGATTTAGGCAAGCAGATCTCTGAATTCAAGGCCAGTCTGGGACAAATCAGGTTCCAAATCCAGGCATGGTGGTACACACCTTTAATCTGGGCCACACCTTCTGCTGGAGGCCTACATAAGGACATTGGAAAGAAATAGACTCACTCTTCTTTGACTGCTCGCACTTGCCAGCACATCTGTTGGCACCTACTTCTTCAAGATTCCAGCTTATACGAAGACCAGCTGAAACAACTAGCCTCATGGGACTGAGTAACTACTAGATTTTGGACTTCCCATTCGCAGCTGCCCATTGTAATTCTCTTAGTATAGAGACATTCCATACGTTCTGCGACTCTAGAGAACCCTGACTCATACAGGTTACATACACAGCATTTCGATATGATCATAGACTATTTCATCACACATCTAATTTTAAGGTTGGATAGCTTGGGTGATACCAAATTTCTGGTTGACAGTTTAAGACACACATTAACCTGGTAGCCAATGGCCATGTCTAGTCTCTATTAAAGCCCCATAGCAGGGAGAAAGATGTTTCTCAAAAAAATAGTTGTCTTTAAGTAAGGACAAGCACCATGCTTCAAGATCCTAAAGGCCTCAATCGAATCACCTGTGAGGATTTCCCAGAAGTTCCGAACAGTATTCTATTGACCCTTCCAATGCCACACTATCTGCTAGAATTGCCAATAATTGCCAAATGGCAAAGCAGCTCCCACAGTAGCCGGAACCTATTGAAGATACGTCTTGTTATTTGGGCTCCAATCAAATCAATAGTAAATGGGCCAAAATGACACATCCTAATGAGGAATCCATTGCTTCAAAAATTTTAACGTGTCTCCTTGGCATATTTCCAGCTGTAGGACAGACCATTTACAACAAATTAACCTCCATCTTAGGAGGTATCTGTCCATACCACATGCCACTGGGACCCTAAAAGTTTCACTCGAGTAAAAGTTTGCTGTATTCTATCTGCCCCTGGGACTCATCGCTTGCACTGGGAGAGAAGGCTCATCAGAACTGAGAGTTTCCATGTCCCCAGTTTTATCAAGAGCCTTCCCAAGGACTAACCATTGCCCACTTGATGGCAGACAGCTTGTAAGGCTGGGAGCTCCATTTCTGTTTCACTTCAGCCTGTAGCCCAGTGAGGTTCGACATTTGATTTTCAGAAACTTGATCCCTGTAGCTACAAAAAATAAGGGACTCCTATGAGCACACACAGAATCTCTTAGGTCACTCTTGGGTCACAAGCGTAGGAATTTGAATCCTGGACATTATCCTGTTTGTCTATCTTCTCCACCTACCCACTACACACACACACACACACACACACACACACACACACACACACACACACCACAACTAGCTCTAGCAATACCAGACATTGTTACACTAATGACATTATATTTATTAACTTTCCAAGACATGTTTACAAGTATCAAAGTCAGAACTACATAACTTCTTGACCCTGGAAAGCACTGATGAAGAGCAGTTGGTACAAATATTTATGTGCTTCTTTAAACAGTCATGTCAGTGGGTATCAGTGCTCTGTTTACTACCAGAAAGCATCATTAGTGTCTTTAATTAGAATAAAATTGAAAGTCGGTTCTAGAAACCACAAAACAAACTCGGAATGCTCTTCTTTAAAATGATGTCCTGCTACTGTCCCCAAATCTGTGTTAATTACCATTTATTAATTCATACTCTATCGAACTGATAGAAGATTAAATAGACAGACAAATGATAGACAGACATCATTGGATTAAACAATCTATGATGGCTCTATAAAAGTCCCTGAATTACAGAGTTCGGGGTGTTTAAGGGCTGTTGAACACATGGAAGTGTTAAGATGATGGTCTGCCAAGAGAAGACAAAAATCTCTAAGCCTTTCTCACATCATGTTCTGTACACATCTTTGTTTGACCGTTTCCCTTTATCCTTGCAAAGATAAACATAAGTAAAATGTTTCTTGGAACTAGTGAGCCATCCAGCAAATTATTGAGCAGGAGTTTAAGATCATGGGAACAACTAATACAAAAGCAGCTAGCCAGAGGCACAGGTCACAGCCTTGAACTTATGATTGACATTTGAAGTAGAAGGAATCTCACGGGGACTGAATGAGAAACCTACGGGGTCTACAGTAACTTCAATTAGTGTCAGCATTGAAATGAATTATAGAAAATCCTCCCTGCATCCACTGGTGCTGCCAAAGCTGTGGGCAAGGCCGTCCTAGAGCTGAACGGGAAGCTCATTGGCATGGTCTTCTGCGTTCTTGCCCCCAGTACATCTGGTTGTGGATCTGACACTCTGCCTGGAGAAAGCTGTCAAGTACAATGATATCAAGAAAGTAGTAAAGCAGGCACCTGAGGGCCCACTAAAGGGCATCCTGGGCTACGCCAAGAACCAGGTTGTCTCCTGCAACTGTAAAAGTAGCACCTACTCTTCCACCTTTGGCATTGCTCTCAGTGATAACTTTGTAAAGCTCATTTCCTGGCATGACAATGAAGACAGCTACAGCAACAGGGAGGTGGACCTCATAACACACTGAGCATCTCCCTCATAGTTTCCAACCCAGACCCCAGAATACCAGGAGTGTCCTTGAGATCCTACTCTCTTGAATACCATTAACAAAGTTCACTGCACACGCCCCTAAAGTGTTCGTACACCTTGCAGTCCGATGTTATGTGGGAACATGAGAGAAATGTGCTCTCCTCAGCTCCTACCAGATTTTATCAAATAGAAAGAGAACTTGTAAACTTACAGGAAATGGTTTTGTCATCAACCAAAAGAGAAAGCCATTTTCAAGCTATCTCAAGAGTCAGCTAGGGAAATGTCTTCTGTTAAAAGCATTACAAATGGCACTGATAAAATACGTTTTAACTGCACGGGTGATCGAGGAAGTGCAAAGCAACAGTGAGAGGTTGGAAATTAATTTTGAGGAAGACACACAGAGAGAAAGGAAAGGGAATGTTTGTGAAAGGATACTGGGATTGCGTGAGACAGAGTCTCAGTGTCCTCAGACTTGGGAACAGGGAATCTGCCGCCACGCTGCTGAAGTGAGTTTTAGTGGAGGAGGAACAGAGAGAGGTGATGCTGAGGACCGTATCCCTGAGAAAAGATCCTACATCCTGGCCTTGTATTTTTACATCTAGGAAAATTTACTTAGGAAATGATGCAAAAGGAAATGTACAGAGAAACAGAGTTAACTAACTAGAGACAGGAAATGGCGAAGCTGCTCTCCAGCTCCTGGGTTCAAGAAATTCTCCTGCCTCAGCCTTCCAGATAGTTGGAATTTCAGGCATGGAATATTTACCGTACCTGAGTATATCATCATCATCATAATCATCACCCTAGTATTATTACTTTTATTTTGTTTTTTTGTTTTTTGTTTTATTGAGACAGGGTTTCTCTGTGTAATAGCCATGGCTGTCCTGAAACTCACACTGTAGACCAGGCTGGTCTTGAACTCACATCCACCTGCCTCTGCCTCTTGAGTGTTGGGAATGTGTATACCACCACACCTGGCTCATCATTATTGTTTTAAATAAAGAGACAAATATATATCTCAATAGAAGAGAGGTCAAATATTTAAAATCAATATTAAAAAGTAGGTATGATAGTAAGATTCCACAAAAAAATAATGATATGGGAAAACATTGATGACAGAAAGATATGTTGAATGCAGAATGAAACAAGTTCAGAGGCCTCTTAAGTAATCCATATACATATACATATACACATACACACGCACACGCACACGCACACGCACATACATATACATATACATGATAGAAATAAAGCCAGGTGGACAATTAGGTGGTAATGGTGATTAACTTTAAATGGTGAGGTCTAGGGATTTTCCTTAGGTTTTTTTTTTATATATATATACATAATGTTCATAATAAATAGCCATTCATTGTTCTACTGTCCA